>OU862917.1:26391315-27781921 GCA_917880885.1 Limnephilus marmoratus | reverse complement strand
CTCTATTACCTATATATATGTCTATTTTTAAAATTAGTTCTGTCAAAACCCTGAAGAAGTCAGCTTTGCTGACGAAACATGTCGGTTTTATAAACAATAAAAGTGGTAAAAACGAAGTAATCTATTAATTTCAATTTTATTCTTCATATTCCTATTGTTTTTTATAGCAGTTTTAACGGGTTATTATTAAAAGTCTATTTATATGTTTAAATTTGGGATCGAATCAAATTAAATTTGGGAAATTAGTGATACCTAGTGAAGTCTAAGTGGGTAACTACATAGAAATTACTCGGTTCCTGAAGTTGTTAATATTATTTTTAGTCCTGACTTACGAATAAAAAATACTAGTCCCGTTTTTAAGATGATTTGGAAAATCCCTTATTTTAGGCTACGGTTTTGTAGTGTTTGTTATGTAAAGAGCGTTTAACCAGCCAGCGGCCGAAAATCCACATTCCGTCGTTGTTGTTCTTACGATCGTGCAGAGCGGTTTCGGTGAGAAAGATTTAAAATTTTGGAGGCGGGAATGGGTACCGCCCCCCCGGGAACCTTTATTGGATATCCAACACCTCTGCCATACGTCACCCCAAGTGGTTCGCTACGTTTGGTGATTTAGCAGGGGTGCCCGGGTTCATGGAGTGAGGTTTGTCTAGGTCTTGGAGGCGGATGACCAGGACACACTGAACCCCAGATTCCTACCCACCCCTTAAACCCTCTTCCTTCCCAGAACTCTCCCCTCCTTCCTTTCCTTTAAAAAAAACCCTCCACACAGCATCCCCTAAGATGACATAGGCCCTGAGAGAAATTATTTTCCTCAGGGCCTCCTGTGTGGAGCTCATGTAAAAAAAAAGATTAATTATTCTCCGTACCTGCTTTTTAAAATTACAACTTAATATCGATTTTATTTCATTCCAAATTTGCTTTAATTTACACCTACATCCAAAAATGCTTAAGGGGAATAAAAACGCTAGAAATATTTCGAATCTCATGCCTGCAAAATTTCAAAATCGAGTATCTTATTTGCACGAGACAAGTAAGCGAAAAATTGGTTTTTATTTATTTTATGCATAATTTTATAAGAACGAAAAAAAGTTAGAACATGGAAAACCTAAAAAATAGTCATAGCCATAAAGCGGTATTTTTAAAAAATTGTTTCTTGTATTATTTCATAGTTAAGTCATGAAAAAACATTTTTTTGGTAGTTTACGCTTATATTTTTTGTTACGTAAATAATAATTTTATTGTAATTCCAATACATAGAAAAGCTAGAAAAAGCTTGTGATGAATGGTAACTTCCAATTTACGAGAAAGCCTACGGGAAATTTTTTTTTAAGATGAAAAGCGCAGTACTACGACTTCTGTATGGTCAAATTCAAAACTTGCTTGAAAATAGAGGTATTTTTAAGTTGTTTGATGTGTTATAGTTGCCTTAGATACACACAGATGGTGATGAGATCGATATTTATAACGATATTTATAACGGGAACCCCAGGTTTAGGGACGATTTTAAACGCGAGAGTTCAGACAACCAATTAAATAGCAGGAAAAGCAATTAAAAATCAACTCAGCCTATCAGCAAGAAGGGGGTCGTGCCCATTTTGGACACAAAAGATTGGACTTTGACCCGAGTGATTAGTGAAGAAATTTATGGTCTAGACGTTCCCACAGAGATCAGGGTTGAATGAACTAAGAGATAAATATCGAATTATTCAAGGACTTTAGTACAACGAACCCAAGTAATGTTATTAATAACGGGTACCTTCAAGGGGTCGGGAAACCTTAGTTTCGAGTGCATTAGAGCGTTTTTAGTTGCGGAAAAACACACTTGGATAACGATAAAAAAATTTATCAGTAATATATTGAGTGGAAGACGCGGGGACGAGGGGGCATGCTTGCGGGAGGATTCTCAATTATAGAATAACTACAATTCGAGGAAAAACGTACGAAAGGAAAATGAATATACATAACACAATGGAAAATTATTGTTATCAATTCTAGACGGAACGGAGAGATTAGGAAAGCGAATTGGGATGGAAAATTCAAAAAAATTTAGAGTTTAAGGATTGAACAAGAGGACGAAACAAGGGTTTGGTGCAGTAGCAGGTGCTTGGAAAGGAATTGGAATAGTATACCTAGGGGGGGGTGGAAATACTGCAAACATTGCGATAGATTTAATTCATAAAAAGGAGTCATTTTACGTAATTAAAGTAGGGATCATAACATAAAGTTACACGAGACTGCGAGGGAAAGTGAGACATTACAACGGTTGTCGACCCCATATGTATATTGTTGATATAAACAAGGAATATTCGAACATGGAAATTGTTTAGATTAACACCATTAGCTATTAAAAAGGGTCATAAAAATTAACATTGCTCTTACCTAGTATTTAGATTATAGAATTTCCGTAAAATTTAATTATAAACACATTAAAATGGATTTATCGCCAGGTATGTAGAAATTAGAATGTATACACACGTCAGGGCTTATAGTTTATGGGATTTTGAGCAAGAGAGAGATGGAAAATTGGGCGGAATTTGATCGAAGTAGTTAACTTGACAGATATTCCAGTATAGGAATAGTTAGTGGGCCGGAAAACACCATAAATAATATATCAAAAAAGGAAAAAAGGGTTTTAGCGGGGGATGGAATTACGACATAAAAGGCAAACGTCAAATTTCAATAAGGGATCTTGAGTTAGGGAGGGGGAGAGAACAAAAAAAACCGACATAACCGGAAAACTCAGATAAGGAAATGGGAAAAACTCAAAACGTTATAAGTAGAGTAGACACGGAACCAGGATATGATTCCTTATGAACAACGAAGGGAAAATCATTTAAGAATAGTTGCTAGAACACCGTTACTTGAAGGAAATTTAGGTGGGAAAATGGAAAAGTTAAATATGCCACATAAATAATGAAAATACGGTTCTGAGACATAATTGCTTACGTAGACTAGGGGAAAAGAAATAATTTTCGTGGAAATTTATACAGGACAACTAGCGTTTAAAACTAGGAGACTGAAGAATCTACGTTTTCCCTAATATTTATGCCAATTAAAATACAGTTTTAGCAGATCACTTATGGGCATGTTCAAATTGAAAAAAAAAAAACAAGATTAAAACCATGTTTATAAAACATATTATGAAGACAGAAGACATGTGGAAAATGGGCAAACTGGATGGCAGCTTACTAAGTCCGGGACTAAAAACCTTAGGGAAGCGAGACAAAGTTGTGGGACGAACCCAGATTTATGAAGACGAAAACTCGAAAGATCGTATGTAGGAACAAAGCATAACGAGATGGGAATTTCAAAAAATTTCGAGCTATTACAGATTATATTTCCTTGTCAAGGAAAATACGATTATGCCCTTTTGGAGCTGTGATGGGTATAAATTAGCGTGTTTGGGATTATTCGGGAGTTCTTCGACAACTGGCAAGGTTGATTAAAACGTCGCGCATGTCGTGAGAATTACCCTGGTAATTAATTAATAGAGTCTAGAATCAGTTTTTATACTTTAAAAATACAGTGGAAAAGTAGTCAGTTTTATACTTTAAAAATACAGTGGAAAAATAGAGTCAGTTTATACTTATAAAAAAATTCAGTGGTAAAATAGAGTCTACAATCAGTTTTATACTTTGATAAAACAGAGAGTGAAGTGCCCGGATAGGGTTAATCGTGCAATATAACGGAGTGTATGATCTTATAATAAATCTAAAATCAGTGTTTGCAATAATTTCCGATTCAATAAAATTTAATAATTAATTAATTAATTACGAATTCAATGCGGAAGGAGTTTAATAGAGTGTGTTTGAATTGATTTAAATCTGTTCTATGAAGGTTAAAGTAAAGTTATTTAGTTCGAGGTTAAATAAAGAAAATTACAGTCTAATAAGTTTTACTAAATAAAAATTAGCGTTTAAGTCGAAAGTCGGAAATTTTATTACGAAATATTAATTATCGTTAGGTGACAAAGCAATAATAATAATTGATCCGAAATCTGGAAAATACTTATCCCGAAGTTTAAATAAATAATTCAAATTATTAATTTGTTGCTAAACGAAAGTGTTATAAAATAAAGTGGAAGTGGTCCTTTCAGTTTTGTTGTAAATTGGGTGAAGACTAATATTTAGTTATTCGTTATAAAAGGATTCTAATTTAAATTGGAAAAAATAAATAAAACTTTAACTTTGTCCTTAAGTGGAATAATTCAAATTTAAAGAAAATCTTTAGTTTATAAAAAGGAAATATGATTTAAATTGAGAAAAAAAAAATAAAACTTAAATATTTTATAAAGTGGAATAATACAAAATTAAAGAAAATTCGAATTAATAAATTAATTTATTAAAGAGTAAATAAGTATAGTTATATATATCAAATAATATTCGAGCGAACGATTATTAAGAATCGATTCTCTTCTTTAGATTGAAATCAAATATGGAAGAAAAGGGGAAGGGAAGGAAATGAATTCCGGGTCTTGTAGGGTTAAATCGTTAAAAGTGGGAAACCGAAATAAAAGTGCGATAAGTTACACAGGTAGTCTGGATGCTCTAATAAAATTCATATCGATGATATTACCCGATGGAGCTGAATTTAAGACATTAGAGTTTTGGTGAGTCCTTACAATATTTAAGCTTTTACAGATTCCTGCGGGTAATCTGACATTGATGAACGTGATACCAAGTAAGGGTGAATAAATAACTAACCAATTTATTAGCATTCGCATGTCACTTCTCCCATACAGAATGAAAGGTTGCAAAACAAATACTTAACACATAATTAGATAGAAACGCATCACTAAACCAATTTTGGTATCTTAGCGTATTTGTATAACAAATACCTATTTGCCTCCTTTCACTAGCATGATAAGGGTAAGTTTATATGACCTTCGATAGTGTACCAAAAATTTCGATTTGAGTTCAATGTCTCCCATTGACCCAGTCACCTAAATTCCATTAACGAATAAACAAAACAAAGCTTTAACGTCAGGGACAAGTTTATCAATTATAGCTTGCGACGAAACCTGCGGTCAATATGTGAAGGCGACATTGACGTTAAATTCACTCAATTCTAAACGACTTGATTTTACTAGAGCGATCGCCAATAGGTAGCATTGATTCAGCATGCAAAATTTTCGCAAAGTAAAGTACTGCGACTAGCTTCAAACTCTAAGAGAGCTCATCACAATTATTCAGGAGGTCATTGATTCAATGACAACTTGATTTATCTCATTTTTAAATCTTTCTTATAGGAAGTAGGTATCCAAGAACCCATAAATACCCATTATCCTAAATACCTAACACACGAGGAGCTAGTGACCTCATTTAAACAACACTGGTGTTCAAATACTCATACAGTCCTGAATCCTAACTTTTCCCGAACGTAAGCTTCAAGGCTCCTGTATGTGGGTATGAGCCATCTGGAAATGTAAGTGTCAACCTTTCTCGAACGGACGGCTTTGATCTTGTGGCGGTATTGTCGAGGTGGGCATGCGGGGAAGAGGAAGGACGTATGCGGACAGTACGCTGACGCGGCATTAAAGCCACAGGTTATTCGCATACCGTGAGTCTTGTCGAACCTGAAAGCAAACATAAGGCTCACGAGGTGAGTTTTATGTCAGCTAGTCAGAGGTGGAGTGTAACGCTGGGTCGGTCACGTGGGAGGAAGGATCTGCCCGTCACAAGCTTACGCCACATTCAACGGATAGAGGCATGATAAGGGAAGACATGAAATACCCCTTCTAGACTCAGTAGAGTTAAATTCAATCCGGCGGAGATGGAAGTCGGAGTGAGGCAGAAAAATGGCATGAAGACTTGGTATTCCCCCATCTGGCGTGAAGAGCCCCTTTCGTAACAAGAGACGCTCGTCGAAGAGAGTAAAACTCGGACTTAAGGATAAGCTTAGCAAACGTACTTGGGAGAATCCGGTTTGAAATTGTTGTTCATCGGTTTTCACTTGGTTAGCGGAGGAGCCGACTTTTCAGCAAACATATTATCCCCCTCCCCATATCCCTCCATTCCTGCTCTTTCAACAATTTTGCGAATACTAACCAATAACACTAACTATGACTACAAACACAATATGTTAGGAGAAGTTGCAGACAAGGACTTCAATTGAGAAAACTGGACCTTCGAGTTCGATCATCCTACACCGGTAAGGTGAGGTTTGCTTTCTTGAAATGATGTAATTTATTAACTGTTGTTTATGTTATCGATGTATCCGCGGTGATAGGAAGAATTAAATAAACACACTAAATTCCTACGGAAATCAAATAGATACAAAGTTAAGGCGGGGTTAGTTTATCAAACTCGGTTAAATATTCTAAAATAATAATTAATAAATCGGAAAATTCTCACCCTTTCTCTAAAAGAATCTATGGGTTACCACACGTAATACATTATCTTCTCTACATATGTGTGCATGTTAAGTATGCAAACAGATGTAAAATCTAAACAAAAAAAAATTACACAAAGCAGATTATAGAAATAATGTGAACTAAAATCTTGAATCTTGATTACTGTGAGAAAATCGCAGGGATTTAAGAAGTTAGGGTAGGTTTAGCTAGATTATAAAGTATAGGGGTTTAGAAATCACGAGCCTGAGGTAGAAACAATCCGGAAGGAGGGCTGAGTCAGGCCATCATACCTAGTGGTGTGATCAGTAGGACATAAGGGTAGAATTATGAGCGTGGTTACGAGATAGGAGCTACGAGATTTAAACTACGAGGTAGAAGCTTAGAAAAGTAAATCAGCTAGGTAGGGTTCATCACAATTGGTGTCAAAGCCAGGAGTGACGGACCATTACAAGCTTCGATTTATCCGTAGCATATTTTTTGATATTCATACTGTAAGCCAATTCGTCGTAAAGATTAATCAAAATAGGATTTCACGTGTATATTCATCTTAAAGGCGTGATGATAAAACTATTAACATAATGTAGTTTTTGTAATTTTTTTTTTTATTATAAGTGTTTATCATTTTTCAATAATGTCTAAGTTAAATAAGAATGTTAAAAAAATTTAAATATATTAATTTGTAAGTGCGCACATAAATACACAAATGGACCAATTTTCGTCAAGAAACTCGTGTACGTACATATTTTTTTTTTTTTTTACGCACCAGATTTAAATGTCCGGGTTAAATTTTACCCCCCAAAAAAAAAAAAAAAAAAAAAAAAAAAAAAAAAAAAAAAAAAAAAAAAAAAAAAAAAAAAAAAAAAAAAAAAAAAAAAAAGAAGGAAAAACTAAACCCTTTCATACACTTCCCCAAATGATCATCTAGTGAATCCACGTTATGCAATTGCACTATATAAGTATTATAAATACAAAACAATACAAGAACAACATGTCAACCTACTAGAGACCAAATGGGAATATAATTCACCGACTCCAGATATTTTCATATCAGAGGGTTCGGCTCTGTGGCATTTCTAATTGAACCTATAAATCCTACTGATCCCTCAATATAAATATTTAAAAAAAATATATTGATTTTATTAAAACTAAAATTAAAATTCTAAAACATGCGATACCCAGATAATGTATTGATTTATTTTTCTGCGTGATTAAATGATTCGAAAAGGGTGTGTTATAATACAAAATCTTTTTTGAAAATTTAACAAATCTGCCAACGACCTATGGTATAACCTTATTGTAGTAAAAATAAACATTTTTTCTCAAAATTCAAAACATGCGAATGCTGGATAAAAGAACAATCTTTCGAAATCCATTTATAATTTTTTGTGGAAAAGAGTCAATACGTCTAAAATCTGATTTAAAAATGACATATTTCTGGTTTTCTCTGGTAATACCCTCTTAAATGCATTGTTAATGTAATTTTGATCTAACGCAGGATTGTTGTGTGAGTGGATTTCTTAATTATTTATGAGATTATAATGTTTCTATGTGCAAATTGTATAATTCTTCCTTCATTTGTTTTAAATGTCTTACTTTTACATTCTGATAACATCACTTTTTGTGCTTTTCAGACTGATCTTCGGGTGTCAACTTAGGGCTCTCCCAGACTGCACCAGGAATACTCCGGGTCACCCGCAGTACTCCGAGGAACAAAAATAGGAACCAATGCTTCTGAGGACTTGATATGTTATTTCATTCTTAAGATTTTTTTTTAATTTTTTTTTTTTACAGTTTGAGTTTTGGAGCGGTATGTCTGGTGAAGTGTATTTTAATAGTGTAATTTTTGCAACGAAAAGAGAAGAGAGATAAAGGTTGATAATTTGATGTTTTGTTAGGGCTGCCAGATTTCAAAACAGGTGTGATAATTGATTTCTTATAAACTGATGGGATTATTCCACTATTCAAACTTACATTTATAATGTGGGTACCTAATTGGAATATCAAATTCTGGTGCAGTTCCATCTCTAAAATCAATTATAATATTTCAAATCTCGTTTATTGAACAGGTGCAGATAAATATTTTATTTAACCCCTCAAGTCTCGACCACACTTTGTCAGAGGGTCAAAATATTTCCGCCTTACATTAAAATCGAAATAATGGAGTATTTGTGAATGAATCCGAAAACTAAAAACTGTTTTTGAAAGGTGATGAAATACGGTTTCAAATTTTATTATTAGAAATTAAACACATAATTTTTTTTTTTTAAATACTCTTTTTTTTTGGGTAACGCAACCATATTCAGAGTTCCTTTCCATCTTGAGCTAAACAGCTTTCATGTGTGTCCTTTTAACTATTTTTTTATTTCTTAAGTTCTAAATAAAATAAAAGTGAGCCATTTTTAAAACTTTTTCATAAGCATATAGCGAGGCAGCCAACAGCCATATAATATCATTTTTGCACTGTGGTATCACCGGTCACCACTCTCCAGCTAGGTGCGTTACAACGCAATTTTTATTTGCAAATTCATTCCGGTTCTAGTGTTCGCCCTCTCTACCTGCTTTATACCTCTATGCAAGAATAATATTAAACTTGTACAAATTATTGTAACATAAAGTTTCCATTGTAAATATATTTTGACTCGCGTTAATAACAAGAGTTATTATTTAAATACCTCCGAACACACGCATCCAGTTTACAGACGTGGGCAAGGTCTGTAGGCTGTCAGACCTGGATAAAACATTTAAACAATACCCTTTATTGCCCAAAAGCACATGAAAAAATTTAAAAATGGCTCACCTTACGTTTTTCACATAGGTACACATTTTATTAGAGAAATGTAATTGTGAATGTTATTGTCACCTCACTTTTTTGGCATTCCATGTAAAAAATAATTAATTAAAAAAATCCCAAAGGATCCCAAACTTTGGTTTCGTAAAGATGTAAATTTTACTTATTTTATGGTTAACTCTTACATTTGAGTATAAAGTGTGCTGTTTTCTCTTTCTACCACAGTTTATATCGTATTTCTCACTATGATAGTTGTTGTTGAGAATTTAAACAATGATGCAACTAGAGACACCTATGTTATGGTTACTGTATTTAATTAATTTTAATTACCTATTGGCATCTTAATGTTCAGCACTGCCGTTAGAGGTCTCCATGTACCAGCCCTGCTTACCGACTTCATTATTGTTGTGTTTGGCAGGGTAATGCCCATGTTTTTATTGGTATAAAAAGTCTGATTCCCTTAAAACAATCTCTCTCGCATTAATATTGTCTTAGTAAAAGGTTATCTTTAGCAGATTAAGTGGGGGCCGGGCTGTACCTAAGTTTTTATGAAAGTGTCAATCTAAATCAAGTTGTAGCCTAAATTTATTTGTAAATAAAACGACTCAACATAAAAAAGTGTTTGGAATATAAAAAACGTCCATTAAATACCTGATCATGAAATATCTAGTAACAATATTAAAAGGGAGACACAAGATTTATGAGACCTATCTGAGTCGTTTCCAAAACGAAACTACAAACTTTCTTAGCAATTCTAGGCGCGATTATTATTATTTACGCACCAGATTTAAATGTCCGGGTTAAATTTTCCCCACAGGAAAAACTAAACCCTTTCACACACTTCCCCAAATGATCATCTAGTCAACCCACGCTATGCAATTGCACTATATAAGTATTATAAATACAAAATAATACAAGAACAACATGTCAACCTACTAGAGACCAAATGGGAATATATTTCACCGACTCCAGATATTTTCATATCAGAGGGTTCGGCTCTGTGGCATTTCTAATTGAACCTATAAATCCTACTGATCCCTCTATATAAATATTTAAAAAATCTTTTGTAATCCTACGTGTATTTAAAATTACTGATTTTTGCATTTTTATATACAAATTCTTTGATAAATCTAATATGCTTAAATTTTGAATAAGATTCCTTGGTATTATGCCAGTGGCCGAAATAACAAATGGTAATATTTTTATAGTCCGAGAATGCCAAATTCTTTTAATCTCATTTCCTAAATCTGTGTATTTTCTAATTTTTTCAGAAACAGTTTTTTGAATATTACAGGAATTTGGAATAGCTACATCAATGATCTAAGTTATTTTTTTAATTTTGTCATGTAAAACTATAGTCTATTATGACTAATTGTTCTGTCTGTTAGTATAGTTTTATCATAATATATTTTATAAAATTCATTTTCTATAAATGAATTTGGTTCGTATTCATAATATGGTACTACATTACGGCAATCAATCAAGTTATGTTTAATTACCAAACTTTGGTGAATTATTTTTAAAACCTGATTGTGCCTAAATGTATACTCGGACGGCGCTAATATAGAACATCCCGATATAATATGTTCTATAGTTTCCGGAAAATCCAAACATTTTCTACATAAATCATCAATTTGATTTATATCTTTGATTATAATGCTTCCTCTAATTTTTAGTATTAATGACTCTATCTTGAATGGCAAGCATAAATCCTTCTATTTCTGCGCTCAACTCTCCAATACCCAACCATTTGTTTGACGAAAGTTTGTCAACATACGTTTGGTTGAGATAATTGAAGTGTTTTGCGTGAATAATTTTATTTGACCAGGAATCTAATAATTCCTGGTTAGTATTTATAAGAATGTTGGCATTCTAGTCATATAAATTTAAAGGTGTAATATTTCTATCTGCCTTGCAAATTATTTTGTGCATTTCTGAGCTATTAGCTTTCCTATGGAAAAAATTTCTAAGCATTTCTACCTGATTGTGTTTCAAAGATGTTATTTTGACTACACCTCTACCTCCTAAATTTCTAGGTAAATTAATTCGTTCTATAGCTGAATTTGGATGATGGCAATTAAACTTTGTTAACGTAGTTCTAATTAATCGTTCTAAACTATCCAAATCTGTATTGGACCATTTAATTATGCCAAATGAGTACGTTAGTAGAGGTATTGCCCAAGTATTTATGGCTTTTACTAAATTTTTAGCATATAGATTGCATTTTAAAATTTTTCTGATCCTAGTTTGAAATTTAATCCTAATATCATTTTTAATACTAGTGTGATCTAATCTATTCGATTGCGGGTATCCTAAATATTTATAAACCTCATCCCCTTTCATACTTTTAATTTTGAAATTTCTAAATATACCCTCGTCTCCATCTACAATTTTGCCTTTCTCTATATGGATCGTTTTACATTTATCTAAACCAAAAGTCATTTTAATATCATCTGAAAAAATTTTAACTACCTTAATCATTTTCTCTAAATTTGATTCAGAATTTGAAAATAATTTTATATCATCCATATATAATAGATGTGAAACTATACTACTCTCTCTTGTATTACCCTTAATTTTATTCCAAACTTGCTTTTAATTAACATTTTAGAAAGGGGATTCAAAGCTAAGCAAAACCAAAGAGGGCTCAATGAGTCTCCTTGAAAAATCCCTCTTTTTATTGAAATGCCCGGTACTACTATTTTCTTACCTTTTAAATTAACTAGCAAATCTGTATTCCAAAAGGACATAATATTTTTCAAAAAGCTAATTATAATTGGATTAACTTTATATATGTTTAATATTTTGATTAGCCACGAGTGCAGGACACTATCAAAAGCTTTTTGATAATCTATATAACAAGGATGTAAATTACGCTTTTGATTTTGAATTTGTTTTAAAATTACAGAATCAATAACTAACTGTTCTTTACATCCCATATGTTTTCTGCGACAACCTTTTTGTTGTTCAGATAAAATATTTTTTTCATCCAAATGAGTATATATTAAATCTGTCAAGCAAGAGGTTAAAATTTTGTATATTGTCGGTAGACATGTAATGGGTCTATATTGAGAGGGATTATTAATATGTTCGCTTTTAGGCATCATATAAGTAATGCCCTTAGTTAGAAAATTAGGAAAATTTTGAGGTTGTCTGACTAGTTTTGAAAGATTTTTTGCAAAAAGAGGATGTAAAGTAGTTAGACGTTTGTACCAAAAATTATGTATCCAATCGCAACCCGTGGCTTTCCAATTATGAGTATTTTTTATAATTTTGGCTAACAATTCAACCGATATATCAGAAAAACTCATTTGTTCAATGTCTGAACAATTGAGTTCTTCATTTTCTATACAGTTACCTGCCTCATTATGTTTTATATCTTTACTCCAAATGTTTGTCCAAAAATCGCGCATATCTGATTCAGATGGCAACGGAATATTATTATTCGAAATAATATTCTGTTTATCGTCAAGTTTGGAATAAAATATTTTCTCATTTTTCTGAAATAATCTATTATTATTTCTTTTATTATACGTATAATTATATCTTTTTAATCTACTAGCTTTTACACCTAATTTTTGTTTTAATAAATCTAATAAATCATTGATTATATTTTCATTATTATTACTACGAATGCTATAACCAAATTTTCTCCCAATTTCATCTACATATCTCAAAATATTACCCAGATTTAAATTTCCGGGTTAAATTTTCCCAAAAAAAAAAAAAGGAAAAAAAGAAGGAAAAACTAAACCCTTTCACACACTTCCCCAAATGATCATCTAGTCAACCCACGCTATGCAATTGCACTATATAAGTATTATAAATACAAAACAATACAAGAACAACATGTCAAACAACTAGAGACCAAATGGGAATATAATTCACCGACTCCAGATATATATCAGAGGGTTCGGCTCTGTGGCATTTCTAATTGAACCTATAAATCCTACCGATCCCTCAATATAAATATTTAAAAAATCCTTTGTAATCCTACATGTATTTAAAATGACTGATTTTTGCATTTTTATATACAAATTCTTTGACAAATCTAATATGCTTAAATTTTTAATCAGATTCCTAGGTATTATGCCAGTGGCCGAAATAACAAATGGCAATATTTTTATAGTCCGAGAATGCCAAATTCTTTTAATCTCATTTCCTAAATCTGTGTATTTTCTTATTTTTTCAGAAATAGTTTTTTGAATATTACAGGAATTTGGAATAGCTACATCAATGATCTAAGTTATTTTTTTTTAATTTGTCATGTAAAACTATATCAGGTCTATTATGACTAATTGTTCTGTCTGTTAGTATAGTTTTATCATAATATATTTTATAAAATTCATTTTCTAAAAATGAATTTGGTTCATATTCATAATATGGTACTATGTTACGGCAGTCAATCAAGTTATGTTTAATTACCAAACTTTGGAGAATTATTTTTAAAACCTGATTGTGCCTAAATGTATACTCGGAAGGCGCTAATATAGAACAACCCGATATAATATGTTCTATAGTTTCGGGAAAAGCCAAACATTTTCTACATAAATCATCAATTTGATTTATATCTTTGATTATATGCTTTCTATAATTTTTTGTATTAATGACTCTATCTTGAATGGCAAGCATAAATCCTTCTATTTCTGCGCTCAACTCTGCAATACTCAACCATTTGTTTAACGAAAGTTTGTCAACATACGTTTGGTTGAGATAATTGAAGTGTTTTGCGTGAATAATTTTATTTGACCAGGAATCTAATAATTCCTGGTTATAAGAATGTTGGCATTCTCGTCATATAAATTTAAAGGTGTAATATTTCTATCTGCCTTGCAAATTATTTTGTGCATTTCTGAGCTATTAGCTTTCCTATGGAAAAAATTTCTAAGCATTTCTACCTGATTGTGTTTCAATGATGTTATTTTGACTACCCCTCTACCTCCTAAATTTCTAGGTAAATTAATTCGTTCTATAGCTGAATTTGGATGATGGCAATTAAATTTTGTTAACGTAGTTCTAATTAATCGTTCTAAACTATCTAAATCTGGATTGGACCATTTAATTATGCCAAATGAGTACGTTAGTAGAGGTATTGCCCAAGTATTTATTGCTTTTACTAAATTTTTATTACTATTATTATTTTATTTATACGCACCAGATTTAAATGTCCGGGTTAAATTTTCCCCCAAAAAAAAAAAAAAAAAAAAAAAAAAAAAAAAAAAAAAAAAAAAAAAAAAAAAAAAAAAAAAAAAAAAAAAGAAGGAAAAACTAAACCCTTTCATACACTTCCCCAAATGATCATCTAGTGAATCCACGTTATGCAATTGCACTATATAAGTATTATAAATACAAAACAATACAAGAACAACATGTCAACCTACTAGAGACCAAATGGGAATATAATTCACCGACTCCAGATATTTTCATATCAGAGGGTTCGGCTCTGTGGCATTTCTAATTGAACCTATAAATCCTACTGATCCCTCAATATAAATATTTAAAAAATCTTTTGTAATCCTACATGTATTTAAAATTACTGCTTTTTGCATTTTTATATACAAATTCTTTGACAAATCTAATATGCTTAAATTTTGAATCAGATTCCTAGGTATTATGCCAGTGGCCGAAATAACAAATGGTAATATTTTTATAGTCCGAGAATGCCAAATTCTTTTAATCTCATTTCCTAAATCTGTGTATTTTCTAATTTTTTCAGAAACAGTTTTTTGAATATTACAGGAATTTGGAATAGCTACATCAATGATATAAGTTATTTTTTTAATTTTGTCATGTAAAACTATATCAGGTCTATTATGACTAATTGTTCTGTCTGTTAGTATAGTTTTATCATAATATATTTTATAAAATTCATTTTCTATAAATGAATTTGGTTCATATTCATAATAAGGTACTACATTACGGCAATCAATCAAGTTATGTTTAATTACCAAACTTTGGTGAATTATTTTTAAAACCTGATTGTGCCTAAATGTATACTCGGAAGGCGCTAATATAGAACATCCCGATATAATATGTTCTATAGTTTCGGGAAAAGCCAAACATTTTCTACATAAATCATCAATTTGATTTATATCTTTGATTATATGCTTTCTATAATTTTTAGTATTAATGACTCTATCTTGAATTGCAAGCATAAATCCTTCTATTTCTGCGCTCAACTCTCCAATACTCAACCATTTGTTTGACGAAAGTTTGTCAACATACGTTTGGTTGAGATAATTGAAGTGTTTTGCGTGAATAATTTTATTTGACCAGGAATCTAATAATTCCTGGTTAGTATTTATAAGAATGTTGGCATTCTCGTCATATAAATTTAAAGGTGTAATATTTCTATCTGCCTTGCAAATTATTTTGTGCATTTCTGAGCTATTAGCTTTCCTATGGAAAAAATTTCTAAGCATTTCTACCTGATTGTGTTTCAAAGATGTTATTTTGACTACACCTCTACCTCCTAAATTTCTAGGTAAATTAATTAATAAATAATTAAATTAATTAATTAATTAATACTATATGATTATTATTATTATCTATTAATTTTTAAATATTTTTTTACACATTTGTTCCTTTATGATAATTTCTATTACTGGGGTGTTCGTTTGTCGATTTTTTTTGCTTTGACCTTTTTTATTTTTATTTAATTTCTAAATTGTTTTTAAAAAGGTAAACATAAATTTTATGTTTTTACATAAAAGTTAACACGATTTGCCCATTTAACACGATAAGATTATTTATAAGAAATGTACACGTCTCGTGACTGTAGATCTGTCTAGCAAACACTCCTTGTGGCAATGGTTTCAAAAGTATATGATTCAACAGTGTGGAACAATCATTGTTCTGCATATAAAACAAATCTAGAAAGAGTTCAGAAAATAAACAGAATGATTAGACTATTTTAAACTGTAATTGTATTTTAAACTGTAACACTGACTTCGTAACGGCTGGTGAGCGTACAGGCCCTATACTTTAGAAGGCCTTGCAATCTCTAATGACGCATAAAATCTTCGGGCGGAAAAAAATTGTATTATTTATATTGCATCGATAATAAGATTACAAATAAGTCAGGTGTGTCCCTTGGTAGACCAAGTGTCTATAAACCTTTTTTATTTATTTATTTATTTATTTATTAACGCCCTTTTTCGGGGCTTTTACATTACATATGAATAATAAGAAATACACAGCATTCATTGTGCATAACTGAGCTGTCTCAGTAACAATATTTTATATTTGTTTAAACATAAATTGAAGATGTCCACTGACTTGGTATAATTGTTTCCCTTCATTAATATTCTGGGCAAAGAGGAATACATAGTAGTTAGTCCCAGAATTTCGACACTGAAATAAATCCTGACTTCTAGTATTACGTAGTGGAATCCAGAAGCTTATCAATTTTAGCAATACCGGACTATCAACTAAATCATTTAGAATTTTATATAGAAATATCAAGTCAGTGAAAATTCTTCTATCTGACAATTTGAGCATATTCATATCATTTAAAATAGTGTTGTAGTTCAACATAATTGCTGGAATACCCATTTTGAAATTTAGAAAACGTAAGAATTTTTGTATTCTTTCAACAGCTTGTACAAATTGTATTTGTGGATTCCAGGCGGGAAAATTGTTCTAAAGTTGACTTCTGACGTAGGCAAAATATTACAGTTTAATACACTTTATATTGTTAAAATTTCTAGTTAGCCTAGTTATAAATCCCAACTTGTTTAGATGTGAGGGCCTATAGTTGACAATCTATTGACAATCTTAACACAAATACAGCCAATGGTCCAGATGAATTAAGCGCCATCGCTATCAAATCTATTAAACAACACATTTCGAAGCCCTTGCAACACATTTTTAATTCCTGTTTTGAAAAAAACGTTTTCCCAGATGCATTTAAACTCTCCAATATTGTACCAATACATAAATCTGGATCAATCTCTAAACTTGACAATTACAGACCAATATCGCTAATATCCCAACTAGCGAAGATATTAGAAAAAATTATTAAAATACAAGTACTAGAGTTTCTAGAATCAAATGCACTTTTGTCCCCAAATCAATACGGTTTCAGAAAAGGTCTTAGTACAGATGACGCTTTATTTAATCTAACAAAAAATATATACACCAATCTTGACTTAAATATGAAAAGCTTAACAATCTTTTTAGACCTAAAAAATGCGTTTGATACCGTTAATCATAATAAACTGATTAGAAAACTAAATAATATTTGAATTAAAAATAATTGTCTGTCACTATTAACAAATTATTTACTTGATCGCAGACAATGTACAAAAATTGGTGATAATATTAGTAAACCAGAATATGTGAGACATGGGGTTCCACAAGGTACAGTTATCGGTCCATTATTGTTCCTAATTTATATCAATGACCTGTGTAATATCAGTATTCCGGGAAAACTATTCTCGTATGCTGATGATACTGCTATCACAGTCCATGGTAAATCATGGAAAGAAGTCTCTGAAAACGCAAATAAGTGCACATCCATTGTCAAAGAATGGCTAAACCAAAACCTCCTAACTCTGAATTGTGAAAAAACTATGTATATTCCATTCTATAATACCAAAAGGGCGGCACCCTTAACTCACCTAAATATAAGGTTTCACAACAATTCTTGCAACCCTGTTTTGTGTGCTAACTGTATAGAAATGAATTCGGGGAACACAGTTAAATACCTAGGAATTATCATAGACAGCCAACTAAAATGGACAAATCACGTAGAAAACCTTGTAAATAAACTTAGGTATTTGACTTACATTTTTAAACGATTAAATAAAATAGTTGATATTAAAAGAATGAAACTGGTATATCATGCATTGGTGCAATCATCAATATCTTATGGAATAATTGGATGGGGGGGTATTTATGATACCCATATTAAGCAACTAGAAATTACTCAAAAATTAATAATAAAAATAATGTTGCATAAAGATGTTACCTACCCGTCCTTGCAATTATTCCAAGAAGCTGAACTCTTAGATATAAGAAAAATCTACTGTATGCAATGTCTGAAATATATATTTTCACGAAATGTATATTTTACAAAAAACGAAAAACGCTCCAGAAGTAGAGTAAATAATGCATTTGAGGTTCCCCTTTGCAAAACTAGGCTTGCGCAAAGACATGCTTTTTTCATTGCACCAAAAATCTATAATGCACTGTATCAGACTATAGAAATTAAATCTAAAAACATATCCTCTTACAGCATATACAAAAAATTAATAAAGACTTGGATAACTACAAATGACACAAAAACCTACCTGCTATAACATCTTACCTGTTATAACTTTACAAATCCCTAATTTTTATTTAACCTTTTTTGTTTTTCATATATATATATTTTTTTTCTTAACTTTTGTTTTTTAAATACGGAATTATTTGTTCTATAAATATGTTAAAACATAATTATGTTTCAATTTACTAATTTAAAGTTTAATTTGCTATGTTGTATCTTAACTGCATTAAAAAAAACTTAAGTATACCCACGAACTGGCGATGCCTATGTGGGATTTTTTTTATAACCATACATATATGTATAATATTGTAATATCTTTTTTTTGTTGTTAAATTGTATTATTGTTTATCGTTAAGCTACATATTTTATTTTTTTTTTTTTTTACTTCTTATCAAAAGAAATGTTTTTTTGTAATATTTTTATGTATGTAACCAAAAAAAATTATTAATAAAAAAAAAAATAATAAAAAAATAGTGTTATTCGTGAAAGTGTGGAGCTTGGAGTCGGTTTTTAGGTTGTCAGGGAGAAGTTTGAAGATGCCTTCATCTTAAATTCTGTGAAACAACTGGACTCAAAAAGCATCTGGTATCAAAAAGCCGGCATCTGACGTCTACATAAATAATAATAATAATAATAGCCTTTATTCAGACAGTAAATTACATTACATTATTTATAATATTTTTAACATTTATCATGCATCGACTCCCTGTCTGTATGTCACTAATTGACAAAGGCCTCCCCCAACTGTCGCCATTTCTCTCTATCATTAGCTACTCTTGCTAAATCAACAATCTTTCGACGTATGAATGTGCGTGAAGCAATATGTGTGAAAATCCAATAAAAAAATGCATATATGGATTGGATACAATGTATAGGGGTCCGCAATCTCATCTCTAGATCATTTAACAATAACACCAACCTTCACATTAATTAACCGTTAATTAATGTGAATGTTGGTGTTATGTTGTACGTTAATTATTAACTTTTTTTATAAAACATGTGTTTTTTGTATTTGAAACACTAAAGTAAATGGTCCGAAATTTATTGTTGTTTTTTTATTAAGGGGGTCCTCGAAAATTGTGTTTGATTTCCTAGGGGTCCGTCGCTAAAAAAGGTTAGGAAACGCCGCTTTAAGAGGGCATTACCAGAGAAAACCGGAAATACGTCATTTTCAAAAAAGTTTTTAGACGTATTGACTCTTTTTCACAAAAAATTATAAATGGTTTTCGAAAGATTGTTCTTTTATCTAGCATTCGTATGTAATAAATTTTGAGAAAAATTTTTAATTTTTAGTATAATAAGGTTATTCCATAGGTCGTTGGCAGATTTGTTCAATTTTCAAAAAAGTTTTTGTATTATACCACACCCATTTCAAATAATAAAATCATGCAGTAAAATAAATCAATACATTATCTAGCAAACGTATGTTTTAGAATATTAATTTTAGTTTCAATAAAATCATTAAAAAATATGTACGTACATGTGTTTCTTGGCGAAAATTGGTCCGTTTGTGTATTTATTTGCGCACTTACAAACTAATATATTTCAGATTTTTTTAACATTCTTATTAAATTTAGACATTATTGAAAAATGATAAATACTTATAATCAAAAAATAACTACAAAAAGTACATTATTTTAATAGTTTTATCATCACGCCTTTCAGCATTTATGGATGAAGGTATAAATTAGGTAAAGCTAATTTGAATTGAAATAAATTCGATATTGAGTTATAATTTAAAAGAGCTGGTACGGAGAATATTTAATCTTTCTCATTGTAATCGCCCTGCACGATCGGAAGAACAACTTTCGACGAAATGTGGATTTTCGTCCGCTGGCTGGTTAAACGCTCTTAATGTATTAAGGCAATGCACCAAGTCATATAAAATTCTGGATCTGACCGCTAACAATAACACTGCTTATGTAGATAGTGATAAGCTTCGAATTCCTGAAAACACCAGTTTTGAATTATTGAAGAAAAAAAATCACCAAAAAGGAAGTTTTATTTTGCGTAGTTTAGGTAGAAATATTTAATATACGAGAAAACACCCGACTCATATACAATCTTTCAAGTTAACAGCGAAATAATTAAAATGTACCTACATCTTTATGAAAAACAAATGAGCTTTGGGAATTTTTTATTAATTATTTTTACAGGAAATGCAAAAAAGTCTGTTGACAATAACGTTTATAATAAATACATTTGCCTAATAAAATATATGTGTGTCATCTAAAATTTTTATATTTAAAAAATGTTCCAATTATAAAATTTTAAAGCTTATTTCATCACCTTTCGAAAACTTAGTTTTCGGATGCGTTCAGAAATATTAAATTTTTGGGGTTTTATTACAAAGCGGAAATATTTCGACCTTCCTACAAAATAGGCTAGAAGCCTGAAGGGTTAAACTATCAATTACCTCACCACCGCGCACCGTAGGGAAAGTAGTGGGTCCCCTTCAATACCCTGTATTATTCCCACAATCAGTTTCGATTTTGAAAATTATCCTCAAATCCTCGACAAATTTGATGTTTTAAATATTTTCCTTGAACATTGTGTTTAAGCCTTTAAAAAATATGGTAGTTTTTAAGATAATATCTATATGTCGTTGGCCGATCGTAAAATCAGGCAGATCATGATGCGCCTAGCCACATCGTGATGTGCCAGGCGGCAGATCGTGAAGTGCCTGAGGTACATCATGATCTGCCTGGTTTTACGATTGGCCTGCGACCTGCGACCTTCGACATATACATTTGCCGAGCAGAAGTAGTAAATTATACGAAACTAGCTGAAGTCACCGGCGATGCCCGGGCTTTACACTTAGTTTTCGAAATCAAATGTAGACAGTGACCTTCCTCTTGTTTTGAAGGTCACATGTGGAAAATTTCATCAACCTCGGCATATCTATAGATTTGCATACAAATCAAATCACAACCTCTGCTTGCCAGCCCTCTAGTCCACCTTTATATATTATATTTTTCAACCAATTTACACAAAACAAATTATATACCTAAAGCTTCCTCGTGAATCACTATCTATTGGTGAAAACCGCATGAAAATCCGTTCAGTAGTTTTTGAGTTTATCGCGAACAGACAGACAGACGCGGCGGAGGACTTTGTTTTATAATATGTATACATGGAGATAGAGATTCTCTCAATCGCAAAGTATGCTTCGAAAATTATTACAGACACTGTTATTTAACCATTAACCACATGAAGTCGGTCTTAGAGATTCCGGCAATTTTGTTTTTCAAATTATTCGCTTACTCTAGGTACGCGACGCAACTGTGTCGAAGTACTTTTCCCTCGCCCTCGCCAGTACTCGCCGAGAATTGGTATATTTATGGGCCGTACGATCGGCAGCTCCAGACATGCGCGCGTTTGTAAATTATAGCAAAGTATATTTTGCGTGCGGCCCCTGTGACCGACGTCAGATAGTTACGTTACTTTTGAAATGTGTATTTTTTTTGTTTTTACCCAGTACTTCAGAAACTGGAAATTATGAAAAATTAGAAAAACGTAAGATATGTTCCACTTGCGATTCTAAAAAGAAAAATAAAACATTGCATTGAAATTATGATAAATTAGAAAAACGTAAGACATGTTGATAAAAATAAAGAAGTCTAGCTGTATTTTTAGATTTAAGAAAAGCTTTTGATACGGTAAATAACAATATACTTATAAAAATAATTAATCAAATAGGTTTCAAAATAGATACACTAAAAATTCTCACTTGCTACCTTAAAGACAGAAAACAAAAAACAAAAATAGGGAATTTTTATAGTACTGAAACGAGGATAAAAAATGGAGTACCACAGGGTACTGTACTTGGCCCAGTCCTGTTTTTAATATATATAAATGATTTATGTAATGTTGTAATCCCTGGTAAAATTGTATCTTACGCTGACGATACAGTCATAATATTAAACGAAAAATCCTGGCTTGAAACTTATTTAAACGCATCAAAATGTATTGCACATGTCTCATCATGGCTAAATAGTAATAGACTCTTCCTAAACTACAATAAAACATTTTACCTACCTTTTTATAAAAACAGTAAAAACAAACCCTCCAATAACCTTAAAATTAGAATTCATAATGCTAAGGGTGGGTTTCTTCATTTACCGAGAATGCTAAATGCAATGCTAATTGTAAAAGTAAACGGTCAAAAACATAGAAATGGGTTTTTTCATTTGACATTTACCGTTTACTTTCACCTTACATCTTACAGGCCCACAATGGTGCTGCAAATGCGAAAGTAAAGGTAACCAAAATGGCGGCCGTTGTCTAAATGCTACTTTGGTGACAGTTCAGACTCTCTGAAAAATCTCTGAAGTTCAGAGATTTTCTTGCTATCTATTTTACGGTATTTGCTAGTATTTTATCATTATGATCGCAACAAGTGACAGTTCATCAGGTTCTGACGATGAACTAATAATGAATTATATGACACGACGTATAAAGCGACATAATATACGCAGGAATTTCTATCTAATGGAAGAACTAGATTTCTAACTAACTGCTCGACTTTTGACTACATTGATTGCAGATATGATACGATATGTTATTCAAAAGAATTACTCATTGCTAATAATTTTATTACAATTTAAAACGTGATCCCTGAGACGTATGTGTGGTAAAACAATGTACGATCGTGAGAAATGTGGGTATCCGCAAAGAATGTAAGGCTGATGTAAGCATAATGCGTAAGATTAAGAAAGGGACCCTCAGATGGTTTGGGCATGTAGAGCGAATGAACGAAGAAAGTAGTGTAAGAAGAATATACGACGCGAATGTGAATGGTAGAAGAAGTCGGGGACGCCCGAGGAAGACATGGCACGATCAAGTGAATCAGATGCTTGAGTCGGGCCATGTCAAAAGTCAGAATAATAGAAGAGAATGTATGAGACGATGTATAAATGTGAGTGAGGCAAAGAGTGTGGGCCAAGACCGAGTTGTTTGGCGGTCCGTCCTCTCTGCCTACCCCTGCGGGGAAACGGCGTGATGGTTAGTTAGTTAGTTAAAACGTGAAACAAACAACAACGCAATCATAGATGAAGCAATTCGCACACAATGTTTGACATTTATTGTGTGGGTTGCCACATGAAAAAAATATGTACACAGTTCCCAATACGAAAATGTGGGAATTAGGTTAGTTTTTATGCTGTCATCCCTATTTACTTTTACCTAAGCAGTTGGCATTTTGCCGTAAATGTCAAATGCACTGCGAAAGGAACTGTAAACTGCTAAACTAAAGTAGAGTGCAAATGAAGAAACCCACCCTAACTGTAATCAAGTTATATGCTCATCTTGCTTTGAAATTGGAAAAGTTGAAAAGATCAAATATTTGGGTATATGCATTGATACAAATTTAAATTGGCAATCACAAATTAATAACACCGTTTCTAAATTGAGATATCTTACAGACTTTACAGACTTAAAGAAGTATTGAATATTGACAAATTGAAAATGATTTATTTTCTCTGGTACAATCTTCACTCATGTATGGAATAATAGGATGGGGTGGTGCGCTTGATGCTTTTATAAAACCTTTACAAACAACTCAAAATTATATTATCAAAATTATGTATAATAGAATTAAAACATTTTCGACAGATGCTCAAAGAATCAAAACTGTTCAGTCTCCGTAAACTATTTATACTGCAAACTATGAAATATATATTTATAAACATAAACAAATTCGAAAAAAATGTAAACAGAATCAACATTAGAAATAATAATGTATTCTATACCCCCCAAACACACACAAGACAAATGCAAACTCACAGCAGCTTTATTGGACCTCTTACCTTCAATAGTTTACCAAAAAATATTCAAGTTGCAACTAAACTTCCGTATTACATAAAAGAGTTAAAATTATGGCTAAACCATACAGATGTAAAAACTCTATTTATTTAGTTTTATATCACTTTTCTCACAAACTTTTCACCTATTATTACAATGTATATCATTTATTACACTATACCTACACGTATTTAACCGTACACTATTGTATACACTTTTTGTACAAACTGTTTTAAAAAAAAAATGTTTTTGTTTTATATACCACTGTTTTTTTTTTTCTAGGTACTAAATAAAATTTCTTTTAACTATATTACCCACGGACAGGCTGCGCCTTAGTGGGTTCGAATATTATTGTTAAGATTTTCAAAATATGTAAATATAAAATGTAAAACATGGGAAAAATAAAGGAATTAAAAAAAAAAAATTAAAAAATATTTCACTTGCGATTCTAAAAAGAAAAATAAAACATTGCATATATATTTTGCACGTAAAAATCCTATTTTCATTGAATGCAGTCAAAAAATGTACTTTGATTGTATAAAAGTTTATGGGTTGTGATTTTCTAATAATCGTGCCTTATATCTTAGATTAGATATAACGAACTTATCGTAAATAAGTAATATTACAAACTTGTAGTGATTATTCTAACTCTGATCTCAGATTTTCAAAGTTCCTAGATTTTTTCCTAAAATTAGTATATTAATTGTTAAGTATTGAATTTTTTAAAATTAATATATAATTTTGCTTACTTTTATATTTTTTATGAATAAATATATAATGAAAATATAGATTTGACTATACATATATTGTAATATATATTGACTAATATTTGTTGTAAAAATTTAGTAAATGATTATCAAAAATAGAAAATACACAAGTGATCTCCAGGACCGACGTCAGATATATTGACTAATATTTGTTGTAAAAATTTAATATATTTATATAAATTTAATTATGAAAAATAGAAAATTCACAAGTGATCTCCAGGACCGACGTCAGGTGGTAATGCAACTGAAAAGTACAGCAGGTGGCTAAGGGTTGACGTACTTACTTATTTAACTTAATACTGAAAAAATTCACACTTTTTCTATGCTACTTTTAACCCATGTTTCATTAAATATTATTTTCGCTTTCGTCTATTAATTATATTTTTTTATTAGCGCAGTCCCATTAACATTCATATTTGCATATCTTCATTTCAAACTATCTTCTTCTTCTTTTCGAACGTTTGCTATAGAACCCCTTTCAGCGTTTCGTTATTATGTTGATTTACAGCGTTGTTTTGTGTCAGATGTCCAAAAAAATGAGATTTCACAGACTTAAACTATCACGTGCAAATTAAAAAGTGGCGCTCATAAATTTTAATGTGCCGGCGAGAAACACAAGCTCAGTACTTTACTGTGGTAATACTACGACCAGGGCACAATTCAATACACCACTACACAGAATTCAACACTTGTTATTCGCACATAGATGTTTGGAATATGTCGTTAACACAATTTAAATATGAAATAATTAAATCATTTATCCGTGATACAAGTACTCACTAAGGAAATTCTTTGGTAAATTTATTAAACTACTCGTACATCGACAAATTTCCTAAACTATCTCTACCTATCTTATTAATGTAATTAAATGTAATGTCTTAGTAAATTAATTGAAACATTATAAACCGTCATAACTTGTAGTATTATTTAGTTATTTAAAAAAAAAAGATTTAACTCTCTTATCTAAAATATTACAATCCAAATTGGACAGTTCCGAATTCCTGCAACTTGCAGAGGTAGTGGAGACACCATCGATGTAGCGGTTTGCCACTTAGCGAAACTAATACGTAGGTTTCAGGGGCGGCCCTAGGGCGGTGCGAGCGGTGCGACCGCACACGGCGCCGTCATAAGGGGGGCGCCAAAAATACCCGACCACTGATAGACTATTTATCGATCGTGCGCTTAAATCGTGTGGTCAAACCCGAATGTCCCTACAGGAAGCAACCTAGCACGATTTTTGACAGATCTTAGTTTAGAAGATATTCTCTCTCTCCCAGCACAGTTTGACTTCATAAATCGGTAGTAACAACTTTCAGTAGCCCTGAATAAGGAAACCTAAGTTCACATCGTCTGGTCAGACAAGTACTCAAAGCCGCAGCATTAAGACATCCTAAATTGACTAAACCTCCTATCTGGGATCCTCGAGTGGTGTTGACCAGTGTTGCCAACGTAGGCGATTTTTCGCCATTTAGGCTACTCAGGACGAGAATCGGCGACGAAAAAATCTAAAAGGCGACTGGTCGCCTATTAGGCTACTTCAGAGACAAGTTATTTAAATCAGCCGAATCGCAAATAATTAAGAAAAAAATACAATAATGCTGTCGCTGAAAAAATTTTCAGCGTAATGGGGACAATTAAAACAATCATGGACTTGCAAACGCATCGCAATTGCTGAAAAACTGCTCGAAATTTGTGAAGCAGTACCGGACGTATTCGTCTGCTCAAATAACAGCTAATAAAATAACTTTCCAGGCTGCGATAGATTCTACGCTTAAGCCAGTACGATCCCGAAGAAAAAAGCGATTATTTGAATATGAAGCTGCAGATGAGACACCAACAAATCCCGAAGAACTGTTTAAAATTAACGTCTTTTACCCTATGATAGATACAATTGAAAATGCATTGGTCAGTTGGTTTGGACAATTATCTAAATTCAATGATACATGGTCTTTTTTGTATAACCTGTGCAGATTTGCAAATCATTTTAACCGACGGAAAAATTTGATGTCTCTAGTTGCGAATTGGTTGAAGAACTTTTGAGCCTAAACCTATAACTAAAATAACTTGCCTCAGCAGAGCCACTAAAAGTTCTTCAACTTATAAAAAAAAATGATTGGCAGGATATATTCCCAAATGTATGGACAGCGCTTCGAATTTTGCTGAAATGTCGCTAAAGGAGAACAAAGCTTTAGTAAATTAAAACGTGCTTACGTTCGGCTATGTGTCAAGAAAGACTATCAGATCTTGCAATTTTGTCAATTGAGAATGATATTGCCCAAGGGTTAAATTATTCTGATTTAATAAAAAAATTCGCAAGGGCAAAAGCAAGAAAAGTTGTATTCTAGTGTTTTTATTGATTTCGCAGATTTAATTAAATAAATGTTATCAAACATATATTACTTAAACGACTTCAAAAAGGAGGAGGTTCTCAATTCGACTATATTTTTTTAATGTTTGTTACCTCAGAACTTTCGACTGGGTGAACCGATATTGATGATTCTTTTTTTATTTGAAAGCTAGTGTGGTCCCATTTCAATTGGTTCAGTTCTGACAATGGAATCCATGAGAAAACCATATAAGTCTTAAATTTGCATTAAGTATGTGCGCGACAAATGGACGAATAACTCAATATCACCCCAGCCGATTTTGATGATTCTTTTTTTATTGGAAAGGATGTACTTCAAGGGTAGTTTGATGAGAGTTTGATGAGAGTTTGGTTAGGTTCTGATTGTGGGATCCATGACAAAGTAACGGAACTAGTCAATTCTTAGGAGCAAATTAACGATACTCGGCTGAATCTTTTATAGGCTATCCGGATCTTTGAGTCACCTACCGTCAGTGGTGTAAAAAGGAGGGGCGGGGGGGGGAGGTGGATCGCCCCGGGTGCCACCCGAGGGGAGGGGGGGGGGTGATACTCGAACGTAAAAAATATTTTACTCGTGAACAACACTGACTATTATTTAGCTCTATGGCTCGGATGGTCGGGGATTCTCGAAAAAATGTTTTTCCTTATTTTCGTTTCATAACTCGATCGGGGATTTCCTTGAAATATTCCTTGTGTCATTCCAATTTAGTTCGTTAATTGTGATTGACGTAAACTCGTGAAGTGAATTGTTATCTATTGATTGACGTGAATAAGTGAAAAAGTTGTTATTCTGTTACAGCCTTACTAAAAAACCCAGTGAAAATTTTATTCCATATGACAAACGGCCGCGGATGTGAAAACATTACTAATTAAAAAATTGTTCATGGAAAAAAATACACGTGGTTTACACGGCCTGGGAGGGTAGTTTATTTCTGTTTTATTAATGATGACAGAACGAAATTTGGAATTTTTCCAAAGTATTTTGAATGTTCTATATATTTCTTATTTTTGAAGGTGACGTAAAAACAAATACCATTTATGAAAACTAGATAAAATTACCTTTTATATTTGTGTATTTGAAATACACTTAAGTTTTCAAAAACTGCCATATTTTAAGATTCAAACTCGGAAAAAAATGAAAAAAAATTTCCTTCCAAAACATTTTTCACCAAAATGTAGAGAAATTTAAAAAAAAATCGAAATTTCAAAAACACAGTCCTTTTATGTAATAAATTTGGAAGGAAACTATCACCTCACTTTTTCGTCGTGCATACAATAAAAAAATAATAAAAAATTTCAAAGTTTTTTTATTGCCAAAAAAATAACTTAGAAAAATACCGACATTTAAAACAGATTTCTTGCATCTCTAAAGACGTTAATTTCTTTTATACGTTTACGAACACACGTATTAGATATTAATATTATAAAAAATTATCACTTTTAAGAAATTCTCTTAAAATAAAGATCTTAAAATGTAAATTTTATCTTTCAAGTAACCTATAAAACAATATTCTGACAGTTCAACTTTGAAAGTACGGCGTTTGTACAATAACTTGATTAAACTGATGTAAACCACACAAATAACATGGTAAATATATCAATTATGTGAACAGAAGAGTAAATTCGTCACTACAATAGAAATTATTAAGTAAAATCACAACATTTAGGTACTAACAAAATTTTCGATATCCCGCCATAAACACACCGAGCTGTCATTGTGGGCCGATATGCACAGGCACGCCAATAATGCCCCTAGCGGAGAAGAATTAAAACCACATTGTTTCCTAGTAAATTAAAACCATATACAACGTTGTCAGATCTTCAATGCATTTTAACAGCGTGACCACGTAAGAAAGGTTATTGGTAATAAAACGTGTTTTAGTGTACACGGGGTTTATTTATGTTATTGCAATAACACAGGTTATCGGCCGTGAAAAGTTTTTTTTAGTAAGGCAGTTAGTGTTTTTAAATGTGTTTTAATTTTGAGGATTACGAAATTTTTGTTTACACATTTGACTCTTAGCTAGTAATGTTTTATATTTTAGGAAGTCGAAATTAGCGTTTTGAATTTCTAAAAGTAAACTTTAAGGGGGGGGGGTGACACCACGTTTTCCTCCCTGGGTGCCACCCATGCTAGCTACGCCACTGCCTACCGTAACTTCGTTATGGTCAAGTAAAATCTGTCTCATATAAGCGGCACGTTTAGTAGGTCTACCCATATTAAGACAAATTAGTTAAAGTACTTCAGATTCACTAAAAATCAAAAAACAAAAATTTTAACAAAACAAAAAAACAACTCAACTTTGCACTAAAAAGTAAAAAAATAATTTCGTATTCTTCTACAACTTAATAATCAACAAACTTTTTCTACTCATCAATATGTAGGAACGATTGTTATTTTTGGAGTCGGTGTCAGCCAAGGTACCCGGCCCGGCGTGTTCACTTGACAGCTCCCCCTCGCCGTGGCCTCGCATTCGCCTCGTCTAGTCGCGCGTGCGACACAAACACATCTCACCTATGACTATGTAAGTAGTCACAAATCTACCTTGGCTGACACCGACTTCAAAAATGACAATCGTACCTACATATTGATGAGTAGAAAAAGTAAGTTGATTATTAAGTCGTAGAAGAATACGAAATTATTATTATTCTTTTTATTGCATTTTTTTAAGTCGTTTTTTGTTTTGTTAAAAAAAAATTCTGATATTATTTCTGTCATATTTCTCATCTGCCCTACTAGGTACTTCAATTAAAGTTGCATAACTGCATAGAAAGAGCTCTACTTTTTGATAGGAGGGGGAGGGGGCGCCACCAAGAGATTTCGCACCACCTAATAATTTAGCTAGGGCCGCCCCTGGTAGGTTTTATTAGACATGGTTAATGTTGCAATTTTGTAAACCTTTGTAAATTTTTGTTGTTTGTATTTTTATATCATGTATGTATTTTTTTATCGTAACTTATCGTACTCACTGTACTTTAAATTTTTGTTGCTTATATTTTTATTTTATTTTCTCATGTTAAAGATGTACTGCCTTTATTTATTTATGTAAAAGCCCTCTGGACGTATAATAACACAAATAAATAAATAAATTATTTACACAGATAAAAACCTTTTTTATTATATGCTGTATACAATATCATGAAATATGCAGTCGTCTTCTAAAACCAGACGCCCAAAGTTGCGGAATTACATACCGCGCGCAACTGCTTATGTTCAGAGAAAGGGTAAGGAAAAATAACAACTAAGGAAAAATTTCTACGAATTTAAAATTATTAAAATTTCTACACAAATTTAAAGTAAGGAAAAATTTCTACGACAAAAAGTATGTTTTTACCTTGCTGACGCATTCAACGAATAAAATTTAACATTTTATAATTCTGGCGCACAAGCAGTTAAGGTGAGTGGTATATTAATTCATTACCAGAAAAAATTAGAAACATGAATACCAATATAAAAAATTTTAAAACTCACCTCAAAAATTATACTGAAAACTTAAACTGAATGATATAAAAAAAGCAATACAATAACACCCCCCCATACACACAAGCCTTGCTTAATTATGGGGGTACATCAAATATTCTACTATGTAATTAATAACTGTATAAAAATTATTTGTAATTTATGTACCTTCTATTACTAATAAAAAAATAAAATAAAAATATCTATCAAGATGTGATCATAAAAACAGCGTGGTTGGAAAAGATGCTGTGTACCTATATAAAAGCTAACGGCTTCGAGCATTGTGCTTTGGGCTTCGAGCTTAGAGCTTTGAACTTCGAGCCTCTTGCTTTTTTTCAGAGTTTCGATGGCGCCATATGTATATATATATATATATATATATATATATACAGGGTGTTAAGGGACGTACTTGACTTACTTTAACCAGTGATTCCTGACATTATTTGAAGTAAAAAATGTAAATGAAATTTTGGTCTCCGGTGACATTTTTGATGTTTTTTTTTTTTTTCTACAAAAGCATAAAAAAATGATAGAACAGTTGGAGGCGAGGTTAGGGGTTCGTCGGACACCCGGCTGAGTGACCAGTGACGACATGTGGAAGAAATTTTTTTTGTTTGATTTGAAGAAAAAATTTTTGAAAAAAAAAAATCGTCAATAAAAGTCACCGGAGACCAAAATTTCATTTACATTTTTTACTCCAAATAATGTCAGCAATCACTGGTTAAAGTAAGTCAAGGACGTCCCTTAACACCCTGTATATAGATCCAATGATCGAAAATGAAAATCTAGTCTCTTTCAACGGAAGCAATCTTCCGAACAGGCCCTCCATTGATATGCTTGGTGTAACCCTAAGTGACCAGCTCAGGTATGGGGGCTCCATCGAAGCCAGAGTAAAGCTAGCCTCCCAAAAACTGGGCGTACTGTACAGGGCCCGCAGATACTTTAATAGTACACAACTGCTAACCTTGTACAAATCACAAGTACGCCCCACGGTTGAATTTGGCAGCCACCTCTGGTCCGGAGCTCCAAAATACCTGAAAAATACCCTCGACTCTGTGCAGAAACGGGCGGTCCGTCTGATAGATTCTCCCATCTTAACAGACGGATTGCAATCTTTAGAGCACAGGCGTCGGGTGGGAATGCTATCCTTGTTCTATCGGTATTACAATGGAAGATGCTCCGAGGAACTAGCATCATTGATCCCTTCGGCACCGGTGCATAGTCGGGAAACACGCCAAACGCGTGCCCAACATTTGTACACGGTTGACATTTGTCACGTGAGAAAGGGTCGTTTCTTCGACTCGTTCTTGTGTTCAACAGCTCGGCTGTGGAATGATTTGCCGGCCTCTGTGTTTCCTCCTTCCTGCAACATGGGTCTCTTCAAGACCAATGTTCATTCCTTCCTCTCCTCAAAAAGACCCTCCACACAGCATCCCAAATGACATAGGCCCTGAGGGAAATAATTTTCCTCAGGGCCTCCTGTGTGGAGTTAATGTAAAAAAAAGCACTCCATTGTGGACTGCTAGCTTCGCTTCTTTCGACAGTTTTTGTTAGCGCCAACGGCGTTCAGTCCTCCATACATGCGGAGTTACCTGCATTTACCCTTCTTTCAATATCTCTATCAGACTCCCCATCTCTCGTAAATATACTTCCCGAATACATAAACTTATCCACTGTCATTTTTGAGTAACTATTACAAAATATACCTATTATTATTTTATTATTAAAAAAAAAATGTCTTTGGAGATGCTACGTGAAGGGTTATTTTAGAGAAAGGAAATAGTGGAAGGAAAAAGGTATGATAGGTGGTTAGGACCTCTGGGTTAGTGTGTCCAGGAGAGATGGACGGATGAAACTTCTGCGTTTCGACCTCCCACTGCGATGCGAGGAAATGGGTCGAGGGATTCCTGCTGGAGAGGTTAAATGGTCTCCTTCAACCAGTCTTTTCCAGCTCGCCACGCAGTATGTGGGCAAATGCTTCCGCCGCTACTTTGAAAAATCACATCTCACGAACTCAGGCATCCCTGCTAAGTCACCAAACTTAGCGACCCACTTGGGATGACTTATAGCAGAGGTGTTGTTTATCCAATAAATAATTCCCGTGGCGGCGGTACCCACACTCGCCTCCTAAAATGAAACTTTTGCTTCATTCACATTCATACGTCGTTTCATGTAAAGGTACCCTTAACACGGCCCGACTCAAGTATTTGATTCCCTTGATCGTGTATTCCCTTGAATGCAGCCCTACTGCCCACTGTGGCCAGCCAAGTTTTAAATGTGCGGTCCGTCAATCTTTTATTTATTTATTGAAGTGGAAACTTCTTTAGCACCGTTGTGATTTGACAAACACATCCATCTGTATGTTTCAGCCTGCGAGAGAATGAGATAGTATTTTTTTTACATTTACTCCACACGCGAGGCCCTGAGGAAAATAATTTCCCTCGGGGCCTATGTCATCTGGGATGCTGTGTGGAGAGTCTTTTTGAGGAGAGGAAGGAATGAACATTGGTCTTGAAGAGACCCATGTTGTAGGAAGGAGGAAATACAGAGGCCGGCAAATCATTCCACAGCCGAGCTGTTGAACACAAGAACGAGTCGAAGAAACGACCCGTTCTCATGTGACAAATGTCAACCGTGTACAAATATTGGGCACGCGTTTGGCGTGTTTCCCGACTACGCACCGGTGCCGAAGGGATCAATGACGCTAGTTCCTCGGAGCATCTGCCATTGTAATACCGGTAGAACAAGGATAGCATTCCCACCCGACGCCTGTGTTCTAAAGATTGCAATCCGTCTGTTAAGATGGGAGAATCTATTAAGCGGACCGCCCGTTTCTGCACAGAGTCGAGGGTATTTTTTAGGTATTTTGGAGCTCCAGACCAGAGGTGGCTGCCAAAATCATATAGTCGGTATCCTCTTTGTGCGGTTCGTCGTATTCTCCGTTGTCTACTTTTTAGTTTTCTTATATCTTTAGCGCCCCCCCAGCGCCGGATCTGCCATACGTTCAAAAACGTGCAAAAACCTGGCGCCAACTCCGAAGGGGCGCCGTGAGAAAATAAATATTGTTTTAAAATTTAGTTATAATATTCCCTGAATCGTTTCAAAATTACCCATAGTACGAAATAATTATTACGCTCTAGCAACACTTTCCAAAGAAACAGAATGCGAACGCATAAATAAACCAGTCATGCGCACGCATCAGGTTGGTTTACGGCTTACGAATTTATAGTCAGTTACAGAATTTTTTTACAAATTCCATATATTTAGTTTAAACGTAAGATCTATTTTTCCATATATCTTTTACCGTCTTTTACGACGAATGGGTGCGATCCAAATTCAATAACCAATCACAGCGCGATGTTTTTGTTCAAGAGAACAAACAAACCGACCGCCTTTGAAGTTAGCGTACGCTCGCTATTGTTTTATTTTGTACGATTTAAGTCTCTAGGAGAAGGTAGTTAAAGACCATTTTCTTATGAAATCTTCACTAAATTCCATTAACAAAAACATCGCACGGTTTACAGGTTGCAACGTGTTACGTGTTGACAGTTTGATCATTGCAGACAGGCCCGGACTGGCCAGGTCCGCAGGTCCGCGATCGCGGAGGGCCCCCGGCGCGAGGGGGCCCCGAAGGGGCCCGACAAAACGTTTAAAATTATGGCTTGTAATTTTTTGAAATTTTGTTCTATTTATTCTACATTTTTACGTCACGTACTAAGAACTTAACAATATTAGTTTTTGCTTTTTTTACTTTAAAGGTTTTTACTAATAGGGCTAATTAATTGTTATAATTAGTCCTATTAGCAATATGTGTTTGACATGTGCTTTTTCTGTTCTGTTTGAACTTACTCAATCTGGACTGTTTACCAACCTGTATATTGTATATAAATTTGTTCTTACCATACCTTGTACCCAAGTCACATGTGAAGGAGTTTTTTCTAAACTTAAAATCGTCAAAAATTGACTTCGGTCGTCCTTAGGCCAAGACCTTATGTCCAGTCTGCTTTTTATTAATGTTGAGAGGGATTTATTTTATAATTTGGACAAAAATAAAATAATGGATGAAGTAGCTTTAAAAAGTGAGTTGCTTACAAAGAAACTGTTACTTAAGGGCTAGGGGAGCAAAATGTCGAATTATTTCAGTTAAGTTAAGAGCGTTTAACCAGCCAGCGGACGAAAATCCACATTTCGTCGAAAGTTGTTCTTACGATCGTGCAGGGCGGTTACAATGAGAAAGATTAATTATTCACCGTACCAGCTTTTTTAAATTATAACTCAATATCGAATTTATTTCAATCCAAATTAGCTTTAATTTATGCCTTCATCCAAAAATGCTGAAAGGCGTGATGATAAAACTATTAAAATAGTGTACTTTTTGTAGTTATTTTTTGATTATAAGTATTTATCATTTTTCAATAATGTCTAAATTTAATAAGAATGTTAAAAAATCTGAAATGTATTAGTTTGTAAGTGCGCAAATAAATACACAAATGGACCAAGTTTCGTCAAGAAACACATGCACGTACATATTTTTTAATGATTTTATTGAAACTAAAACTAAAATTCTAAAACATGCGTTTGCTAGATAATGTATTGATTTATTTTACTGCATGATTATATTATTTGAAATGGGTGTGGTATAATACAAAATCTTTTTTGACAAACAAATCTGCCAACGATCTATGGAATAACCTTATTATACTAAGAATTAAATTTTTTTTCTCAAAATTTATTACATGCGAATGCTAGATAAAAGAACAATCTTTCGAAATCCATTTATAATTTTTTGTGGAAAAGAGTCAATACGTCTAAAATCTGATTTGAAAATGACATATTTCTGGTTTTCTCTGGTAATGCCCTCTTAAGCCCCTTATATTCTAGTATACAACATTCTAAACTGTTAAACACGCAGGATTTTTTTTAAATGTTAGTATTATTTTCTAATCCCTAAAATCCGTTTGTCATTATTTTTACTACACAAATAATTTTGACACAATTCGTTAATGCTTTGGTGTGAATAAAATCGTGCCCTTTATTTTGAACTCTTTTATAATTATTGGCAGTTCTACAGCATGTGTTTAGTAGTGTTGTGGTAACCTAAAAATACTGTGAATTTCTTATTTCAATAAATAAAGTCAACAAAAGTCGAAAATCATAATATTCGTATAAAAATCTCTCTGAATTTCTTCTTCTTTATAGGTGCCAATATAGCGTAGAAAGGCGTTTTCATTGTTTTCAAGCACCTAATTTTCAAAAATTATCCGGGGAGGCCCCCGGACCCCCCGATTTCTAAAGCCCCCCCCCCCCCCCCCCCGCCCCACGTTAGGGGGCCCATTTACAGGTTTTAGCGGAGGGCCCCAAATGGTCCCAGTCCGGGCCTGATTGCAGATCATTGATTTGACATATTATTTAAAGTTAAAGTGTATAATAAATATCTATTAGATTTTTTGGATCTGTTATTTTGCGGTGTCAATGTAAGCGTCTTTCGTAAGCCGTTAATACCATACGTCAGTGTTTAGTGTTTGTATGGTGTTTGTTCGCTCAACACGGGAAATGCAAGGTACAAATTTGAGGTTATATTCTTATTAGTCAGAAGCTGTAGATGCTATTCTTGTGTTGCACGTCGAAGAGTTTTTCCTAAAATAATTAAAATAGCACCATAATTTTATGTTTACCCAATAGATCAGAGAGTATAGGGCTCCTGGCGATTCTCTCTTTTAAAAAAAAACGAGTGTGAGAGCTACCGCCAGGTCACTTGGAAAAGTTACACCCTTTATATCTCTTAATTTTATTTGATAAATTGGTGTAAAAAAAAATAAAATTAAATAAAAAAATAAAAAAATTGGGGTGAACGAATTTTTAATCAAAATAAAAATGTAGGGGGGGGGCGCCATCGGTACCTACTGCATTGGGCGCCCGATTTCGTAGATCCGGCCCTGCGCCCCCCCCCCCTTGAGTTTTTTCTGTATCCGCCACTGCAAACACGTCCATGCTGAATAATTTATTTTCCCGTCCGATATGTATAGTAGGTATGTTGTAGGTGTGTAAGTATTTTTTTTTTAATGTGAATACCTCACAAGAGTCCCAGCTGCTCCCGTCTGGAGCCAGTGATTGCAGTGATTGCCAGTCTATTGCATCCCCAATTGGGGTATGTTGTGAGGCTGAAGGTAGTGGGGAAGGGAAGGAGATGGGAAAGACGAAGATAGGGAAAAACCTGGCTATTCAGATCTTAATTATTGTTGAAGAAGAGTAATAAGGATAATAAAAAGTAAAAACCTTCAAAAGTTATTATAATTGAGAATTATTCTAACAAAAAATCATTATCTTTTTATTTATATAAAGAAGAGTGTATGTGGTGGGCGGTGGTACCCATACCCGCATCCCATTTTACGAGGCGGATATGGGTACCGCGGCCCCGGGAACCATTATTGGATAATCAACACCTCTGCCGTAGGTCACCACAAGTGGTTCGCTACGTTTGATGACTTAAAAGGGGTATCGGGGTTCATGGGGTGCGGTTTGTTCAGGTCATGGAAACCGATGAGTCTGGCCGATGTGCCTGTTGTGTGGCGGGCCGGATCGAGAGACTGCTTGAGGGAGGTCTTTTGACCTCTCCAGACAGAATCCCTCGAACATCCATCGCCTTACACCGCAGTTGGAGGGATGGATTCATACGTCCATCACTCCTGGGCATACTGACACCCATATTCCTACCCACCTCTCATACCTCATACCATTACCTATTTCCTTCCTAAAATGTCTTATTAAGACGTTTTAGGAAGGAAATAGAAAATCAGCACGACCGTCGTTATGCACTAAAAGTAATATGACGCAGAGTAGACACAGACCATCGTTATGACTTAAAAATAATATTTAACAAGAAGCACCAACTGTCTATGTCTACAATCATTAGTAGAGATATGGAATCTGTAAAAGCAATTTTAGCAGTTATCGTGTTGAAAAAGTTGGCGAAAATATTTATTTTAACTGTGTGTCAATAATAAAAATATACTTAATTATAACGTTTCCAGTTTTACGGGCATTTAATTATTATTCAATGAATGTATTATTATTGATAAATAATTTTTCAGGTTCTAATAATCTAGCGGAAAACTTCGTAACTTACATTCTAGACTCAAACCAAAAATGTAGGTTATTTTATAAAGCTATTTCATTTTACTTCCACACGGTGGCAGCACTCGCCACATTTGCGAGTGTCACGCCCATTAACTCTTGAATTATTTATGTCGAAATATCAACTGAATGACATTGATACACAATTTATTAAATTTCATTATTTATTTTTAAAATAAATATACTTTATTTCATATCTTGGCCCGCTAGTGAAAGCTGTTTTTTTGAAATTGTTATTGTGCGATTATTTTAAGCAGTGGAAATGACATTAGAGTTGTTGCACTTGAAGGCAGCGAGATATGTCTGTTCTACTCGCGCCCATTGTTTGGCTATGGGAAAAGAGAGAAAGAAATGGTTCGCAGCTTGGTTTGAATAATTGCCGGCCGTATCAGCTGACAACCAAAGCAAAACACACGGTCCGCTACCATCTTGTCAAATCTGCGAAACTCGGTGACCAAATAATTAGTTTAAAGTTGTACAAACCCTGTAAAATGACATAATGTGTTAGTCTTATGTGCCACCAGATCGTCGTGTTTTAGTGATTGTGATATTACTAGTGCCCTTTCTTGTCAATCTTGCGGATTTGTTTAATATTTTGGGAATGTATTGCGTTAAATAATGACGTCATGTGTATGATTATACACGTCGTAACGCTGTCGACCAGCCTGTGAGTATTTTTCTCCTTTTCTTTAAACTTATTCTGTATAAAAGCATGTAATTATGTCTCCTACAATAGTACTGATAAATCGACATTTTCATTCATGACTTGTTAAACAATCGGTTATGTGTTTTCACAGCGTTCTGTGTACATAAAACACATACAAGTCAGAACTTCATAGATATGTTTTCCATTTATGAAATGCCCTTGAAAACAATGCAGCGAAATATCTTTGTTGCGAAGTCAATTATGACTTGTGATCATAACTGAACAGGGTTTATTTTGTCACTCACTTACTGAGGCAACTTTCTAGAATGTTTCCACCAGATCGAAAATGTTCGCAACATAACATTTAACACTTCTTTCAGTCAAAAATGGAATAGACTTGAATCCCAATGTATAGAAAGTGTTATAAGTAGGCCGAAGTTGGTTTTGCAATAAATTATAAGACCAATTTAGCATTTTTTTAATGTTTTCAAATAATGCTTAATTCATTCGTTTTGGTTTCCGTTTCGTTGATATCAATCATTGCGTTCATTTTCAATGACGAACACGGGAAAATATGACGGAATTATATTACTGGCTGACATATTTTTATGAAGATATAATACCTAGGTAGGTACCTACCTACTCGATTTGAATAAATTTTCATTATAATATGTTTAGTATTTCGGTGTGAAATAATTTTTGCATGATATCTATATGTACAGAAGTGAATCTTTAAGTTTAAAGTTTGGGTGTGTTTTTATTCTCGGTAGCAACAAGAAGCTATGTACGGTGCATATTAGAACTGGATTTTACCGTAGTTCAAGTAGTGCAGCGAATGCACTAAGTTATTGTGCATATACCCCGCGAAGAGAGATGGTGCTCATTGCATATTAGTTATTCGTTGTTCGTCAATTTACGGCATGATTAAATATCAAACAGAGGTCGAATGGCGATGAGTTTTTTTAGTTCGATTTCCCGATGCAAGTGTGCGCCATGTTATGGTGTACGGTGTACCTACCTACCTACCTCTACGGCCGTTTATTGGTCGGGTCTTTTTCTTTTAGTTTTTCCGCTCGTTGAGTGGCGCTAGTAGTACGAATTATTTAATAAATTCTATTTTAGTGTCGGTGTGAATCGCCTGCATGTTTTTTTTCATGTTTATCGATTCCTGTGTACTTTTTTGTAAAGAATTCATATTTTTTGCTTCCAAATGACTGCGTTCAAGAATTTGACATCTCGATTATCTTAAAAAAGTGCACATCGCTAAATTATTATAAGTAGTTGATGCGAACAGCACGCCGTACGTAGGATTGTGTGCATCGGTTTATAAATATGTACCTATTCGTCCAGCAGGCTTACCAAACGTCTGTGAGGAACAGCCTTTTGCCTTTAATACGGGTAAAATATGGTTTGACAAAATTCGTGCATAGGTAGGTACCTACCTAAATGAAACTTTGGAGTTTGGACAATCTTTATCTTGGCTGCAAAAATGAAGGAGTCCGTCCTAGACAAAGTGATGGGAAACCCCCCCATGCGGGTTAACTGTGTTATTTTCTTTTTTTTGGTTTCTTTGCAAAAAAACTGTCTTATCAAAATTTCCCCCTTCCCCCTCGTGGTTTTCCGCGGAGTCTTCAGATCTTCATTTGTACTACGAATTTTGTAATTCATTTTGTGCGTTCTGTTTTACCTGTTACTATGTAACTACCACTCGAGAACGTTAACCTACCTACCTACTACTTTAGCGAGAAAGACAAGTTGAAACATACTGTATGCAAGTAACGCGTCTGTATGAGTAGGTACCGTGTTCGCATCAACATTCACTTCGATAATACCTACCTACCTAACAAGCTTGTTTGACTTATTTGTGTTATTATTTCACAATATTATGCAACTTGAGGAAAACGAAAACGTTTAGGGACTGATGTGTCTACATGTACCTATAACACTGAAGAGATAAGACGATAGAATTGTAGTGTGGGCTTGTCCGTGTGCCCGAAGTGAGCCCAGAATTTCTACGGATTTCTTACATTCCCCCCTTAAACATTTGAAGTTTTTAAGCTCAGTTAAAGCTAAATATGTATTATTTTTGAAGATAATATCACCCACGCCGAAACGCAAACTAGGTTTATGAAATTCCCTCTATAGAAAAAAATCGCAAAGTAGGTATGCTCCGAAAATTATTATTTTCACGTCTGTTTCAGTTATTTTACAAGTTATATAATATATGAAAAATTCACAGCGTTTCTTTAAATACTGTTTTAGACAGCCCGCAAGAGATTTTTCCTCCATTTTAAACGAGTAGTGCTTTATTAAGCGTTTTCACAATTTTCGCTTCAATTTTACCGTTTTATATATTGCGCACTCTCTCCAACATTCGTAATTAATTACATATCTCTCCATCTTCTTTTTGAGCGGGATCACGGCGCCTTTCGGTAAATATACAGAAAATGTGACACGGTTAATAGGTACGCGCTTAATAAAAAATCTCGGTATCCTGTATCAGTTAGATAATATTTTTTTCGTCATAATTGAAGTTGATCTCATTATTTAAAATAGGTTCTTAGTTTGGGTTTAATTTTTTTTAAATTAAACCAGCCTAAAAAAATTATTATAAACTGGTTTTTTCTGTTATTTGACAAGTTATATGTATGAAAAAATTCACAGTGTTTCTTTAAATGCATTTTAGACATTCCCTATGAGATTTTTTAACTCTTTTAAACGAGTCGTGTTTTATTAAACATTTTCGCAATTTTCGCTTAAATGTTATCGTTTTTAATATTTGCGCAACTAACATTCGTATATCTCTCCTTCATTTTCTTTTTGAGCGGGTACTACCGTTAAAATTAAATAGTTTTCTCATTGTTATCAAACTGACACAAGTGTTTTTTTTTGTTTGATTTTGCTACTAATTTGTCCGCTCCGTCTCTCTTACACTGCCTGCAATCGTAATACGCCATCCCTTTTAAATTTCACAATGATGAAGAAGCACAGCGGTGTATTTAAAAAGTAAGCCCCGTTTGGCCTGACTTTTGATTTACGAAACACGCCCACTTAGCTATTCTTGTATACTTTATTCTAAGACAACCACTGTTTTTAATTATTATATTTTATTATTTTGCCAAACACCATGGTCTTCTTCAAAGCCAAGAAAAGCATTATGAATGAGATTAAGTAACGGGCGCATTGGTATTACGTGCGACAAAGGACGCTCACGGAATTCCAGCCATGACCGAGTTCAACAGGTTTTGAAGTGGGGCAATGTCAAAGCCAAAATAGCCGACTGTCGTGATGCGGAATATGCATGACTTTCAAAGAAGCGAATTTGATGTGAATTATCGCTAAACAGCTCTGTACAAATTTACATCCAGTTATTATGTACTTCATACGGTACCCTTTTTCCATATAATGACCACCCTCTTGCAATTTGCATTCATTTTAACCCTTTAATTTACGAAACTTTGGGAATTTTGTATTAATTATTTTTACATGAATCGACAAAAAAGTGAGTCGACGATAACATTTATAATACACTTGTCTAATAAAATGTATGTATTTTTATTTTTTTTTTGTTGTCAATAATTTTAGTTGTAAAAACCGTAAGGTTAGGAATTTTTTAAACTTTTTTATGTTTGCATTAAAAAATATATATATTTCAAATATTATATGTTTATTTTGAATTATAAAATGTGAAAGCGTATTTTATAACCTTTTAAAAACAGTTTTTAGTTTTCGGATGCGTTCAGAAATATTGCATTTATTTGGATTTTATTGCAATGCGGAAATATTCCGACCTTCCGACAAAATAATCCCGAGACCTGAGGGGTTAACTGTCTTAGGACGGGTTGTTTCAGAGAATTTTAAGCATTCATCAAATTTCTAAGTTAATTTTCATTTTCTGTTATCTTTTCAGTCGCACATTCAACTGGTCCATAATGATATGTCAACAGAACTTGATCAGAACGTTCACGGAGATTGAAAATTATATTTGAAATTTGATGAATTGTTTAAATTCTGAGGACCTTAACTCGACCTTAGAAAAATTGTGCAAATTGATTTTTCCACTGAAAATACGAAGATATTAGAATTTTTAATCGTGATCGTAGTTCGTGACGTCACCGATTTGACCAAAAGCTGAAACGGACCGAGAGTTTGCGTTTAATGGAAACCTTCCAAATGTCAAATATTAAAAATGGCGCTGATCGTCAATTTGATGATCAACAAATGTGACGAGCGTTAGAAATAATTACCATAATTAAGTTTCGTTGGTCATTTGGTTTAGTTTTCAAAAAATCAAAACAACGCCCACTCTCACACCAACGGTGAAACACGATTACGTTGCTGGGGATGGCTCTAGCCGTGTTTGATGTCTGATGTGAATAGGCAGGTACTTCGTAATAGTACTTCCCCTCCCCAATACCCCAAAACTCAAAACATGCTCCAAATGGAAACCACAAACTCCGGATTCACATAAGGTTTGCAAACAAACCATGGCATCGCACCACTCGATTGAAAGGAGTTGGCCCGGAGAACAGATTTCGCAGAATGTAGATTGTAGATGATAATGGCTGTCGTAATCTGATAGCAATGTAATTAATGTTTTTATCTTCTCGTGATATTCTGTCATTCACCTTTTTTTTACAGTGAATACCGCACAAGAATCTCAACTGCTCCCGTCTGGAGCCAGTGAGACTATGGCATCCCCAATTGGGGTATGTTGTGAGGTTGAAGGTAGCGGGGAGGGGAAGGAGGTGGGGAAGAGGAAGGTTGGGAAGTACCTGGCTATTCAGATCTGGTCACTAAACACGGCTAAAGCCATTTTCAAGCAACGTTTCAATTCTGAATGGTGGTCTTACACCAGGGCGATACTGATAGTATCTTCCACTCTGGAACATGCCGCAAATATACTATATATTATTTTAAATGAATTAATTGTGAAATAATACAAATTAATCAAATAAAATTTATTTGCGCATGCCGGGTTCGAACCCGCAACCTCCGGAATGTGAGTCAAGAGTCTTAGCCACTGGACTACGGAGGTCGTCACCTTATTAGATAGGTTAAATATTTACGTACCACTGAATCGCTAGAAATGTGTTTGGGGCGTTACCATGTGCCGAAGTGGCTATTTTTTCTTACTTTTGCTGAAATGGATCCATTTTTGGATGTTGATTTTCTTTCTTGCCAACTTTCTTCTAACAGATAACAATTTTTGACGAGTCGAATGGTCTCACGCAAAGATATTCAAATAAAAAAGATATGCTATGGTGTCCGCCCGACTGTCGGCAGATTACTTCCTAATGGGAATAGGTTGTTATGGAAAGTAATTGATTTTTTTAAGGTGTGTATTAGTATTGGTTAACAATATCGGCGACACCAGGAAGTGTCCACCCAGTAAAAACTGCCGATAGCACATCTCTTATATTTCAATATCTTTGGTCTCATGTATACAAATAATTGAGTAAAGAAAAACGTTTTTGGTTTTTTTTTTAATCTAAAAAATTCAAATAAATTAAATAAGTATTTATTAATGCATCCAAAAACCAAAAACGGTTTTTGAAAGATAATGAAATACGATTTCAAATTTTATAATTGGAAATAAACACATATTTTTTTAAATATGAAAAACGCAAACGTAAAGTTTTAAAAATGGCTCTCTTCTCGTTTTTTTTCTAATTAAAATTACTGATAACGAAAAAAAAATAAAAACACACACATAAAGTATTACGCAAATGTATTGTAAACGTTACCGTCAACTCATTTTTTTATCGTTTCATGTAAAAATAATTAATGCAAAATCCTTCTAACATTTGTATTTATTTGTGAAAAACAGTTAACATATATGTATATCCAATTACATTTCGCAATTTTTAGTTAATGGTGTAATACATTAATTATATAAGTAGATTAATAATGACAGGTACTAACGAATACCTTTATTTCGCTCTTGAACTGATTGTAGTTCGATTGAAAAATGTCAATTTCAGAAGAAAGGTTTAATAGTGAGGTCATTCTCCCCAGAGGCATAACCATTGGTAGGTTGGTCCTGCCTCTAGGAAAAGTAAAAAGTCTGTGTTGCCTTGCTCTGGTGAAGTTATCGGGGACATAAAGTGAAATCCTTTCCAGGACATCAGGATTACAAATGTGCCCGTTTAGCAGCTTGTGTGCTACTAGTACCATTGCAATTTTTCTCCTAACGTCGAGACGATTTAGTCCCAGCATTCCCGTATTATTTATTATTCGTACCTCCCCTTCTTCTGTTTGTGCGCTTACTACCGGACTTGAACCAAACCATAGCGTGGTGTCGCATCATTCTAATGCTTAAGGGCGTTTAACCAGCCAGCGGTCGAAAATCCACATTTCGTCGAAAGATGTTCTTACAATCGTACAGGGCGGTTCCAATGAGAAAGATTAATTATTCTCCTATCTGCTTTTTTAAATTATAACTCAATATCGATTTTATTTCATTCCAAATTTGCTTTCATTTATACCTCATCATCATCATCTTCTTCCCCTTATCCTATTCGGGCCGGGGACCCATTGCATCGACAAGGCTCCTCCATATGTCCCTGTCTTGTGCTGATTGTTCGGCCTCTGTCCATGGTAGCCCCATCCTCTCCTCACACAGTTTCTGGAGTTGCCTCGCCCAACTGTGTCTGGGGCGGCCCACTGGACATCTACCCTCTGGAATCGCACTCAGTATCTTCCTCGGAATTCGGTCATCAGACATTCTTAGTACATGCCCAAGCCACCTCAGTTGCGATTTCATTTATATATTCATTTATACCTACATCCAAAAATGCTGAAAGGCGTGATGATAAAACTAGTAAAATAATAAACTTTTTGTAATTATTTTTTGTTCATAAGTATTTATAATTTAAGCAAAATAAGAATGTAAAAAAATGTGAAATATATTAGTTTGTAAGTGCGCAAATAAATACACAAACAGACCAATTTTCGTCAAGAAACACAAGAACGTATATATTTTTAATGATTTTATTTAAACTAAAATTAAAATTCTGCGTTTCCCAGATAATGTATTGATTTATTTTACTGCATGAATATCGCTTGATAGCTGCAAGACGAGTGGTTATCTAGCCCCCTACATAGTTAAGTAAATTGAAATACGTACATATAAAAAGATATTTTATTTAATTTATCGGGGGGCTAAAATTCCAATAATCCATGCGCTTGATAGCTGCAAGACGAGTTGTTATCTAGCCTCCTAAGTTAAGTTAATTCTAATGTAAAATCCATGCTAATTTGTACAGCGCTCTTGAGGCGATTTTTCGCAAAAACAGCGCTATATAAGTTGTCCGAATTTATTATTATTATGATTTGAAATGGGTGTTGTATAATACAAAATCTGTTTTAAAAATTTAACAAATGTGCCAACGACCTATGGTATAACCTTATCATACTAAAAATAAACATTTTTTCTCAAAAATTAAAACATGCGTTTACTAGATAAAAGAACAATCTTTCGAAATCAATTTATATTTTTTTGTTGTAAAGAGTCAATACGTCTAAAATCTGATTTAAAAATGACATATTTCTGGTATTCTCTGGTTATACCCTCTTAAATCATGTATCTCAGTGAGGTTTACCCGAAGTGCGATTATTACTAGTTGAAAACATTTTTTTTATGAGTGTCAGTTTAGTACTGAGTTGGCCCTGTTAATACAAAAAGTAAGCTTCTGGACTCCTCACGAGGTCACGAACATTAAAATTAAAATGCTTTTTAAATAATTAAGATTGTCATTATTAAAAATATATTAATAAACATGGACTGGAGTTCCTTCTTGTGAAATATTAATTTTTTTTAAGAAAGACAAACATTCCCGGGTTACGAATAACCCAACAATGTTTGAAAATCTCCTACTACCACAGTAAGCGGAAAATGTTGATTCTGTTGTGATGAGGACTTAGCCAGCCGAGGAATCAAACACGCGACGCCTGGTGGGATCCAAACGCGATGCCCACTCACTCCTCTGACCGGTTTTATTTTTTTTATTTTTATTACATTCAAAACGTAATGGTAAGCCCACACTGCGGCCAACGTTCCAACTTCAAACGTTTGGGCGATCGTGTGGAGGGGTGTTCGTGCGTTGGAAGTTCGAGTTGGAAGGTTGGAGTTCGAGTTGGCCCGGGATCGCCTTCGAGGCGATCCCGACGGCCAACTCACACGAACCAGCGTGCCGCATACTATTAAAATGACGAAATTATTACGGAGAGTGGTATAACAATTGTTTGAAAACATGTCGTGTATACAAGTATATGATTATACGTACGTAATAATTATAGGCAACTGAAAAAGATGCAGCGTAGCTACAGCTGTTCCATTTCCGCCATTTTGGAGTACGGAATTCGGGGTTGGAGGGTTGGCCGCAGCGACCACACGATCGGCCAACCTTCCAACTCCGAACTAAGTTCGGAGTTGGAAGGTTGACTTCAGTCTGGACGTAGCATAACACTTTGTATGTAAGTTATGCAACTGTGTAATTGCTGTGACGAAATCAAGTAAGATTTAGACCTATACCTGCTCCGTGTACGTAACCTACACGAAATTAAACACCTTTTTTCTATCTCGTATTCCTTTTGGATATTGCCAAAGTGATGATTCACGAAACGTTTCTATTGAGATAACAAATAAAATACGCGATACCTAGCTAAGTAAGTGCTGAATCTTAACATTTTTATGGCTGTTCACGTGTGATTTCATGTTCATGGCCATTCAAATGAGTTGCTCGTTTTATTTATTGCAACTAATGGGTACTTACTTACCCATATTCTTCGTAAATTTATAGTTTATTAGTGTGTTATTTTTTCAACTAATAAAATCTGTTTTTTTAATGGATAATAATTATTACTAACTGTTGCAGACCCTTTGAAAAATCACGGAACGTTATGTTAGTAAAGAGGTATTCCATCATCCACTTTATAGATTATCCACACGATATCGTACATTTTCGTTCAATTAACCACGATTTATTTATTTAAAAAGAAGATTTTTATTATTCGGTACTTGAACCCTGAAATAGTGGCCGTATTATAGGATAATTTTGCCGAGTTTTTTTTTACTTGTTGCGAGTATTTATTTGTTTATTTATTAATATTCGTTTATCGTATGCATAAACTATCAAGAGGATGGAGAAAAACCCCCCTAAATCTACTTAGTAAGTCTGCTTTTTTGAAAACGGAAAAAGGGCAGACCCTTGAAAAATCACGAAATCTGTCTTTACTTATCGAGATTAACCCTTCGAATAATAAGAAAATAATTTTCTGTCAAATTTTGCCTATCAAGGTTTGTGCGCAAAATTCCTGGTTCTTCCCATGCATTTTAAATGTTCCTATTTATTGGTTTCTTTTAACGCTTTTGCAGAAACAAAAATTGTTCTAAAATCTAGATAAAATACTCTTTCCGGTGTGTTTATTAGAAATCAACATTTTTGTTTCTAAATACCTATTAAAATTTTAATATTGAAAATTTAAATTGGCTAAAAAGCATACCTGCGAATATTCGAATTAAAGTAATTAAAATAGAATAAACTTAAAATTTAAAATACAGACTCCTTTTCTAAATAAAATTTGTAATAAAACTGTCACCTCACTTTTTATCACTTTCATACAATTTTATTTTAAAATTAAATGTGTGATACGTCACAAATTGGCGAAAAATTAAACCGTCACTTTTGATCGGATTTGTAAAATATCTGAAAAACCTAGCTCATATAATTCTAAGACAATGAGAAGCATTATTTCATTCCGTTTCTAACATTATAAAAGAAATCACAAATATTCGCATGATAGGAAGAGAGATATCTAACTTTTAATAATGCACTGTCGCTCTGGGACAATCTGGGTCTCCTGTCATTATAACGGCATATGATGTTTTGGGACAACTTGGGTCTCCTGTGATTAGACGGGTTAACCATAGAAAAATTAAACAAATGAAATACACATTTTAAATGTAGAATTAAAATAATTTGTTGGTTAAATAATATTGTATTATCGGTAGATACGTTATCGTTTGTCTGAATTCTTTTTGAAAATGACAATTTAAATAATTTTCAGCTAAAATATTATATAAACTTTTATAAAGATATGTTAACAAATAATATTGAATCGTTTATACACCTCCTCGAATACCACACCACAACCTTCTTCATTGTTAGAATTAATGCCGCAAATAATTATTTTTGTATGGCCTCCAAAGTCTCAATTAATTGTTGGGAATATTATTTCGAAATTCCTTTCGCCTATTAAAGCCTGGTATTCACGGGCGAGCGCTACTTCGCGAGCGGCATATTTCAAAAACCTATCCCATTTCAGTCACAGCGGCGACTGAAATGTAGGGTAAAATCATCTACAAACCCGAACCCATTTAAGTCGCGGTGGAGACTGAAATGGGTTAGTTTTTGTTGTGCAAAATCATCTACAAATACAAACCCTATATTGTTTCAGTCGCCAACGCGCTTTGTTGCGCTAAATCATCTGCAAACACTATACTGTTTCAGTCGCCAACACGCTTTGTTGCGCTAAATCATCTGCAAACACTATACTGTTTCAGTCGCCAACACGCTTTGTTGCGCTAAATCATCTGCAAACACTATACTGTTTCAGTCGCCAACGCGCTTTGTTGCGCTAAATCATCTGCAAACACTATACTGTTTCAGTCGCCAACACGCTTTGTTGCGCTAAATCATCTGCAAACACTATACTGTTTCAGTCGCCAACACGCTTTGTTGCGCTAAATCATCTGCAAACACTATACTGTTTCAGTCGCCAACACGTTTTGTTGCGCTAAATCATCTGCAAACACTATACTGTTTCAGTCGCCAACGCGCTTTGTTGCGCTAAATCATCTGCAAAGCCTATTCTGTTTCAGTAACGGTGACGACTAGTTATAGAGTAGCTTCTGTTTGTACATTTACATTGTTTTATATTTATTTTTATGTTAATAAAAACGTACGTGTACAATACATAGCTTGTTATATTCCCTGAAGTTAATATAAATATGAATATTTAGCCATACACGTTTTGTCATTTACTGTACACTCCTTGCTTCAATTACTATCATACGTCGTCTATAATATATTAATTACTGTTACTGTACTACATGTAGACCTCACGGGCCGAGCGATGAGCATTTCTATATGAAACTAGCTGGTTCCCGGCATGCGTTGCTATGCCATTTAATAAAGAAATTGTTTCCCCCTGCGTGTCCTTTCCCAATCGTTCCGTTCCCCTTCCGTCGCCCCTTTCTCTCCCGCTTCCCCTTCCCATCTCGCCTTCCCAATCCGATTCCTCCGCCTTCCCTCTCCCCACTCTACTCCCCCCTTTCCCCGAACCCCCCTCCCGAGTTCCCCTCCCCCTCTCGAGTTCCCCTCCCCCCTCCCGCGAACCCCGTACCCAATTTCCCCTCCCCCCTCCCGTATTCAATTTTTTTACACAAATTTCATAATGCCAGTGCCCACCAGTAGTTTTATACAAATTGTCCTGACAATAACGAACACAAAAAAAAAAATCCAATTTGGTGCAGTCGTTCGGAAGTTATGCGCCTACACACATTTCGGCGATTCATTTTTATTTAAGTAGATAGACAGATTAGCAACTTAGTGCTCGCCTGTGAATACAAATCTGAGCCCGCCACGCAGTAGGTGGGCAAACGCATGTGCCGCCAAGACCTAGACAAACTTCACCCCATGAACCCGGGTACCCCTACCAAATCACCAAACATAGCGAACCGCTTTGGTTAATCTATGACAGGGGTGTTGGTTCTCCAGTAAATGGTGCCAAGGGCAGCGGCACCGATACCCGCTTCCCAATTGATTAATTGATGTATGGAAGTGAAGCATGAAATTGACAGAGGATAAACAGTACCTACGAATTGCTTTTGTTCTTCTTTCTTAGGCTGCATACACACACGCGAGCCGAACCACGAATTGTGGGAAAGGAACAAAGAAACCACAAACGCGATTGCTTCGTTCCTTTCCCATAATGCGTGGTTCGGTTCGCGCTTATGTTCGCAAATGTACACGCAGCACTGTATGGCTCCACCAAAGTCAGTAAGCAATAGTCGCAATACGCTTATATTGGCTATGCTGCGTATACTGTAATTTATGTGTTAGTACCATAGAGATATACAATAGAGGCGCCATGCCTTACAAATATTTTCAAGATTCGTGTTCATCTCAGGCTTGCGGAGGCATACGGGAGGGGTAGTTCGACACTTTCCGTTATCTACCGAACTGAAACATGTGGTACTGAAACGGCACGAATGCGATTGCAAAGCAGGGGTTTACAGACTTTTCAAGTAGAGGGCCGCATACAACGACATCAAAGTTCATCAATTATTTTAATAAACCTAGTTATTTTTTACTGTTGCAGCGCCTATTTTTGGTAAACTTTCGAAATCACTGGTTACGCTTAATACAAATATTTTTTAGAAAAATCTTTATATTCACCTTAATTACTATAAAAGAAAAAAAATGCGATGGAAAATATTGCATTCAAAGTTTCAATTACGAGTATGACATCGCGCCATTCGCGGTCGCGAGTTCTGGAACGAATTGAACTGAGCTCTGAAGCCGGGTATTGAAACATTTAATAAAGGGACTTACAATAGACTGCAAAATGTACAAGAATGCAGGTGTCCTTAGACTGAGGGCACAGCGTAGTAAGGACTCGAACGTTCAACAGTCTGAATGGTCTGTTCCATACATTGCACGAACGCCTTTTACACATACGCTTGCCAGATGTATTTCAAATGACCAACACGACACGATGGTTTTTGGTCCACTAAATGCGTGAAATAGAGAATTGGAGGTACTACCTTCAAATCCGTCGAACCAATTTATTCGCTTATTGTCTCATCTATTTATATATATCAATGATTAGTACACAGTTACACAGCTGCTGGCTGACCTTGTACAAATCGCAAGTACGTCCCACTGTTGGGTTTGGCGGCCACCTCTGGTTTGGAGTCCCAGAATACCTGAAATAGCACTAATACTCTTCTTGTTTTTACTGATTTAGTTAGCCTTATTATTTATTTTATAAATACATATTTGAATTATTAAGTATCACTCTTTGTATTACCAAGCACCGTAGATAAATTTTAATTATCTTGTAAATGTGTTACAATCTTCGACCAAGTATATCTAGACAGGGCGTGTAGGTCTTAAAAATGACCGGTACCAAAAATTTTGGTTTACGAAAACATTTATAAAAAAGAAAGTTCATTATCTCGCAGTCAAAAGATCGTAAGAAGCATTGGTTTGTACCTTTAGTTGGTCTGCGTGGAGCTAATTTGTTTTCCAGCAACTTCGCAGTAACGGAATTACTAGCTTTGTGAAGATCATTTTTATAACACAATTTTCAGGCAGTTAGAAATAATTTAGGTACGGGTTATCGCGTCCTTTATTATTAACAATTTAATCAGTTATATGAATATCCAAAAAAATATCTACATAACATATGAATTCGAGGCAGCGCATCGAGAAAAGTAACATTTAAAATCAAAATGTTTAATTTCTTCCTAGTAAAACAACTACGTCACGCAAGAGATGCAACGGAATTCAATGGGTAGTTTTATTATGAAATTTCTCGTAGGTGGTGTCACTTTGGGATTGGAATTGGGTATGCGAGGGCTAAACTATAGTTAATATATCGATGGTTACAATAAATTGATTTCCATATTCGTAAGGGTGACCGGACAATTCAGAATGAACTCCTCCTTTGAAAAATCATTAAAAGTAATGAAAAAAATATAATTAAATGGTTAAATAGATATCGTTATGTTAGGTTATGGACTATTTTTCAGTTTTTTCATATATTTTAATGACTTTTCAAAGAAGCGTTGAGTTGACTTGATTCTGAGTTGGCATGGAACCATTATGCTACTACAGAATAGAAACTTACTAGAATAATCTACGAGTTTTGTTTAATATTTATACTGTTGGTTATCTCTGTTTTATTACATACTAGCAGACCCGGCCATACGTTGCTGTGGCTAACGAAACACAACGCCATTACCCAACCTTTATAAAATCCACACCACCCGCTTGCCAGCTGCCCGCTGCCTGAATTGAATATTTGAATTTCTCGGCTTTTCTCTACTATAATAAGCATATTATATTATACATATAAACCTTCCCCTTGAATCACTCTATCTATTGGTGAAAACCGCATGAAAATCTGTTTCGTAGTTTAAAAGATCTATGCGCACATACATTTTGAGCGACTTCATTTTATACTATGTAATGCAATTCGAGCGATCGCCACTAATTATACAATGCTTGCAATGCAACTTGCATGCAACCTTATTTGAAAAGGGAAAATCAAATGCCTACTTACTCTAGGACATCTATTTTCCAATTTCTTCCATAGAACGAATTTCAAAAGTGTCTACAGTACGGCCCGCCAGCCGTTTTAAATTGCACAAAAATATGTTTTCTTTGGATTTCTCGGCTTTTCTCTAATATAATTTACATGTATTATACATATAAACATTCCTCTTCAATCACTCTATCTATTGGTGAAAACCGCATGAAAATCCGTTGCGTAGTTTAAAAGATTAACGCGCATATACATTTTGAGCGACTTCATTTTATACTATGTAATGAGATAATGATGATGATGATATGCAACAATTTAATATTCTTGTAAAATCTTTTTATGGTTATTCTCTGAAAATAATGTTGTGTTTTATGGTTACGGAACAAACAGTTTACCATTATAAATCAGTAGGTACAGTGTACAAAACAGAACACTAAAAAATGGAACACTGAAAAATAAAAGTTTTTTCGTCCTAACTCGATTATATTCGGTACCATAAACCGGGGTTATTTTGCATCAATTTTTAGTACTTTTTGACAAAAAAAAAACTTAGAGGAATTGGTAATATTTTTTTAAAATATTTAATGATCAGATAGGAGGTACGAGTAGGTATGAAAATCATCATTTCATAGTTTTAAGTGTACTTAGTAAATCTGTAAGAAAATTTTTATTTTTTTTTAAATTAAGTAAAGTAACTTCTTTGAGGGGGTAACTTTGCATAACTTACGTATTTACTTACTATCATTAATTATTATTTAAACTTATATAAAAATTAATATCTACATTCGTTGTCTCCGCCTTTTTAACACGAGCTTTGCTCAAAAAAAGGCGTAAGACGTATTAATTAATGTATATTTTTTTTTTCAAAAAACTTTATTTATACACAAAACATGAAATTTTTGTTCATTGTTTATGCAAAGTTCCCCCATAAGATGCAAAGTAGCCCCGGTTTACACCATCATTTCACCATCCTCTTGATAGCTGTCAAAGGCACTATTCATGGGATAACTATTTATTTATCAAGTCTGAGTACCTACTATTCGGTACTCGAACCTATACGTCGAATTATCGCTATATATTGAATTGATTAGCCGAGTTTTTTACGTATTGCTAGTATTTATTTATTATAATTAATAGTTATTTTGACAGCTTTACGAGAGGATGGTGAAATACCCACACTGTAATAATTAAATTTCTTCACAAACAGTAAAATAACTTTTTATTTATTTATATTGGTTCTTTGATCAGTAGATTTCGTACAATGTCGATTTTGATTACTCCGACTTGACAGCTCACAACAATCGCAATACCCCCGCGCTCTGGCGGAATAAAAGTCTACTTTCAAACACGGCTACCATCTTCACAGAATTGAGAAATGCAAAGGGGTCGAGTCAAAACACGACTAGCTACTCACAGTCGATAAATAGTATAGGTTAGGTTATTTTACTAAAGTGTTATTTTTCTTTATTGTTATCTTATATGTGAGCTCAAAAGGGGGGGTCCAGCAAAATCTCACGTTCCTTGAAAAGAATATACGAAGTGGCCCAAATTTATCTCACCAAGGGGGGAGGGGTCTAGATTTTTAAGAAAAACTGCTCACGTAATTAATGTATGCCCCTTATCACTGTTCTGTTTTATCACTCTTTTGTTTTAGCATTGTTCTGTTTTATCAATGTTCGGTTTTATCATGGAACCCTATTTTATAAATTATCTATTCAATATTTATTGTGTGTACGCTGTAGGTATCTTCATTTTTATTATCTTCTGGTAGGTAGTTATACGTACCTATCCTATTAGACGTATTGTAGTATCTTCTCTACGCAGCGAATCATAAGCTTGTTTGGACAAGGTTCTAACTGACATTTTGTTAAAAAATTTCCTCTGTACTCAAAACCATTTCTTTTACTCAAATCTATAACGAAAACTGAACCATCTGAGTTGTATTTCTGTAGATACTTTTCCATTTATTTTGCAAGGTCCTAACATCACTTTGAACCTATTGGATTTGCCGTGTTGTTTGATATCTGACAGTTGATCGCTGTTACGATGCCCAGTTTAGTTCAGTCACTTTGTCTGGATAGGATTTCAATTTCGCCTTGTTACCATGTATTTGGGTGTCAAAGTTTGCAAAGACGAATTCTCGAAATCTATTAAAAAATTTTAATTTGAGGTTCAATCTTGTGTAAAGTATTTAAAAAATATTTAAGGCGCAGTATCCCCGCTCAAAAAGAAGAAGATGAAGAGATAATTAATTACTAATTAACTAATTACTAAGATTTAAAACGCGAAAATTGATGCGAAAATTGTGAAAGTGTTTAATAAAACACGACTCATTTAATTGAGCAAAAATCTCATGTTGGTTGTCTAAAACAGCATTCAAAGAAACACTGTGGATTTTTTTATACATATAATATAGCATGTAAAATTGAAACAAACGTGTTTATAATAATTTTCGGGGCATACTTTGCAATTTTTTTCTATCGAGGGAATTTTCTTATAATTTGCTTTTCGGCGTACTAAATGTGTAGATATTATCTTCAAAATAACATATATTTTTTAAGAGCTTAAAAACTTCAAATGTTTAAGGGAGATATGTAAGAAATCGGTAGAAATTCGGGTAGCGGCGGCTTAAGAGAGATACGAAATTACGAATGTTATAGAGCGCTAACATTTACAGCGACAAAATCGATGCGAAAATGTTTAATAAAACACGACTCGTTTAAAATAGAGCAAAAATCTCGCGGGCATTATCTTAAACAAACAGCATGTAAAGAAACACTGTGAATTTTTTCATACATATAACTTGTAAAATAACTGAAACAAACGTGTTAATAATAATTTTTGTAGCATATTTTGCGATTTTTTTCTATCGAGGGAATTTCATATAATTTGCTTTTCGGCGTACTAAATGTGTAGATATTATCTTCAAAAATAAGATTTATTTTTTTAAGAGCTTAAAAACTTCAAATGTTTAAGGGAGTTATGTAAGAAACCGGTAGAAAATCGGGTAGCGGCGGTTTAAATAGGACGTGACCCTTCTTCGAATGGCATCGGGGAAATATAGTTAGAACCTTATGCAATGAATTGTTAGGCCATAGCTGGTTGCATATTGTTCTGTTTGCTCGTTTAGGTATGAAGGTAAGTTCTAAAGTGGTAATTATCTGTCCTATTTAAGTACTTTTCTTTAAAATGTATTAAAACTAAAATATAATATAAATATGTTATAATTAAAATATTTTACACAGGTTTCAATCTCAAAAGCAGAAATTGGTGAATAGATTATGAGAAATAGGACAAGCAAAATTGGACGCCTCAAATCTCAGAATAAGATAAAGCGATGTTAGAACCCTCACCAACCAAAGCGACGAAATGTTAATTTCTTTCCAGATATATCCAGTTCTATATTACCGAACAATGAGACCGCTAGTATTAGAATCGATATTATTCTTAGTAGTTTACTCGACTCCAGATACTAATATCTACAGCCTGTATGTCTGACGAATATCTACAGCTCATATGTTGAACTAATATCTACGAACTTCAGAGTGTTGATTAATATCTACAGAGCTTAGGTTGAACTAATATCTACAGAGCATAGGTTGGACTAATCAGCTAAATGTGTCCAATAGTCCGATATTAGGGATTTTTACATACATACTTACATAAATTAAGTTTTTTAAACTGCATACGCAATATTACGTTATTCCAATATGCTATACACAATTGCAAATCCAACCTCTGCCAGTGCTGTAGATATTCGTCAACACTTTGGTTCTCATAGATATTAATCAACAGTTTGAGCTGTAGATATTCGTCAACACTTTGATTCTCATAGATATTAGTTCGATTTTTTCAGTTTTTGGAATTCCTGTAGATATTAGTAGACGCCTCCGTTTACTCCTCAAGTGTAGATATCGTTAACTTGTATGGCGTGGTTTACTTAGTCGTGGACGCCGCAGGAATATATGGCACGATCAAGTAAATCATATTCGAAGCTACTCAACTCAGCTTGTTCTGCTAACAAACGCACTTTATAATAATAATAATAATAATCTTTATTCCAGGATGTGGGGAGGATAGTGCAATCCCACACGTCCCATATATACATACATATTTATATATTTACACAGTAAAGAAATAAGAACATAAATAGAAAATAAAAATAAATAATCAATTTTTATGCAGGGCGTGATCTTGAGTGCGCTCGGGCCCATCGCTCACTCAGGAGTGGAGCTTGGTGCTGGAAGGCTGCGATTTTTTGGGTTCTTTATACTTTGATTGGGTTATTTAATTTAATATGAATGTAAATAAAATATACATTGTCGGCATCGGAGATGGAAACAAGAGAGATGAATCAAACTGTAATTCCCATCTACGCATAGCGACGCCCCGCCGTTGTTTCTACCTTTACACCAAGCACGTAACTTTCATTGACTCCGCGTCACTTTGACAAGTCCGTGCAGTTTGGTCGAAGCTCGACCTCAGACAAACTTGTCTACAAAATTATGAAAAAAGCCCTTTTATTTAATGATTATGTTTTATTATTTTAAACTATCAGTTTGGTTGGGTGTTTTTGCCTCATTTCCAAAATTCAGTGTGCTTTGAAAAGGGAATAAGCTACTGTCAAAGGAATAAATTAAAACAACAAGCGAGCTGTCTTTATATATATAATAAGTAATATCTTAATAAGTTAAAACAATGGGCGATCGATGTAATGTCGCGCAAACACTTCCGAGCCGAACCACGAGTCACAGGAAAGAAATGAACAGCAAACCTTGCGAACCGCCGCGTAGGGATGTCGAAAGTGAAAAAAATATCGATGTATCGATATTTATTAAAATATCAATATCGAAGTCGATATATCGAGGAAAAAATATCGATATATCGGTCAAATTTTTAAGAGATTTTGCGTTTTTATAATATTAGTGTATTCAGCTCAATATTATCAATAGTAATTTTTACACACAATGTGCTTTTTTTAATGTACATAAATCTCAATAAAAATTAAAGTATTTTTATTAGGTAATAATTACAAAAATATCAAACACTGAAAAGCTGTCTTCTAACTTATATGTAAACTGAGACGCATACAAAGTTTTTATGCGTCTCAGTAACATTCTATTGGCGTATTAATCTGTCAAAAAGGAATTCGTGTTTGGAACAAGGTATAGTCAATAATCATAGACAATTGGGAACCAACACATAGGAGTGGCTTAGAAAAAAATGGCGAAAAATAGTAGTATTAGTGATCACAAATACTAATGCAAAGACAATAGATTTGTAAGCTATTAATAGTTAAAATATCACCCGCCAAATGTCAGGACCCAATACAGTTACTTTTTCCGTTCGTTCCTATACGGTTTTGGATTCTAGTGACTTTGAATACATAAATTTAAAAATTATCGTTTTTGATACAATTTTCGATATTGGATATTTTGTATCGATATATCGGATCAAAATATATCGGCTAAAAATATCGATATATTGAATTAAAAATATCGATATATCGATACTTTTTCAACAAGCCTACCGCCGCGCCGGCCGTTTGCTTCGGTTTGTTTCTTTCATGATTCGTGATTCAGCTCTATAATGAAGTCAAACATCTTCAACATCTCCTTGGTGTCGGCATTAGGTGTAAATGAATTAACATCACAGCATTATTATTTTGAAAGACCGGTTAGCTGAGTTGACAAAAGAGTCTGGTTCTAAGTCTCCCACCATTGCGCAAGCAACATCTTCCGCTTATAATGATGATGATGTGGGAGTTTTGCAAATATTTTCAGGTTAACCCCTCAGGCCTCGTGCCTATTTTGTCGGAAGGTTAAAATATTACCGCTTTGTAATAAAATCAAAATAAATGAAATATTTCTGAACGCATCCGAAAACTAAAAACCGTTTATGAAAAGGTGGTGAAATACGCTTTCAAATTTTATAATTCGAAAACAAATAATTTTTTAATGCAAATGTAAAAAAGTTTCAAAAATGGCTCACCTAACATTTTTTCTAACTAAAGATACTCATCATAACGAAAACAATAAAAAGACACATTTTGTTAAGCAAATTTATTATAAACATAATCCTCAACTCAATGTTTTGTCGTTTCATGTAAAAATCTCTCTCTCTGGTTTCAATCCTGGGATTGGTTTGCAGCAATTTGCAACAAAATGTAAAAATAATTAATTAAAAATTCCCAAGTTTCTTTTTTTTTCAAATTGTGGTCGGAAACTTTGGTTTCATAAAAGTATACATAATATTAATACTTAGTTTTGGAAAAGCTCACTTTTGATTTTTGATGCGAAAAACGACCGCTCCCCCCTTTAGTTTCGACCACCTCAAGGGTTACTTTCGCTTGAGGTGAAATTTTTCCCGCACGCGAAAATCGACCGCACCGCCCTTTGCGTTTCACCCACCTCACGGTTCACTTTCGCTTGAGGAATTTTAATTATTTTGTGGTTAACTTTTAGATTTGAATATAAAGTGTTGTGTTTTCTCTTTCTAAAGTCGTTTAGTTCAGTGATTCTTAAAAGACCCACAAGGGGGCGCAGCGCCTTTTTGGGACTTTTTCGAGGTCTGAAGGGGCGTTTTTAAATTTTTAGCATGTAGGGGGCGCTGCAGAAGTTCGAATGGGCATTATGTCAATATAGAAAATATGATTAAAAATTCTGTTAAATAAACTACACTTTCACTCACAAAAATTTAAACTGAGACAATACTCAATGTCAATGTGATAATTATGTGGTTTATTTATACTTCTTATCATTTTATATTTATATTAGGATCCATCCAATAAATCCATTGCGTAAATATATTCCCTATAGTACAATGTGTACACTTTAAACTTCGTTTCGGTGGGGGGGGGGTAAAGGGGGCGATTCTTTCAATACGGTTAAGAAACACTGGTTTAGTTCATACTTCTAACCATAATAGTAAGGGAGACAATGCTTTCTATGAGACCTTATTTGAGTTGTTCAGAAAACCGAACCGCTTCTAATATATTCGTTTGTTTTGTATTACTGATTTCTTCTCGTTGAGCTGAAAACTCGTGAAAAAATCGCGTGTTTTCCCGATCAATAGCTGCGATGACGTTGTTTGCTTGCAGCCGCTGTCTTCGGGCGGCAAAATGACGCGGGCCGAAGTAATGAATTTATATTCCGACGAGGTAAACAGTAAACACCTCGGTACCTACGTGGTTTGGCTCGCAGCTTTACTCGCGGCGTCGGCTAATTATCACTGCGATTACGAGAAAAGCTTCAGATCAACGAGTGACCGCTTTGAATATATGGAATGCTCGCAATTCCTTCTACATTGATTCTCACGGTGACCGGACAACTCGACAATGTGCAACTTATCGCTCCTTTGGAATGTCTTTTAGAAGTAAAACTTCTTTACGCACGCTTGACTTGGGGAGTAAGCGGTGAATGCGTGACGAGAGCGTTACGAAAAGTGTGATCGAGCGAGGCGAACGGTCGGGCCTTTACGCACGCTTGGCTTGGGGAGAGTAAGCTGGTGAATGCGTGACGAAAGCGTTATGAAAAGTGTGATCGGGCGAGGCGCACGGAAGTTGAGGGAGAGATATAAGTTAGTGAAGTTTTACTTCAGTCGTGTGCTCTAAAGCACACTCGTATTTTTTTGAAGTGAAAACTTCTTTAGCACCATTGGGATTTGAAACACGATGAAACGAGAAAGCGACCCTAAAAAGAGACAAATACATACATCTATAGGATTTAGCCTGCGAGAGAATGAGATAGATGATAATCGGTGATTATTGCCTTACACCTTAGGGGGATGGACGAATTCATACGTCACATTGATATCCAGACTCCTACCCACACCTTATGTACTTTTCCTTCCCAGAACTTCCTCTCCTTCCTTTTCCATAAAGTACCCTCCATACAGCATCCCCAAAGATTACGTAGGCCTTGAGGGAATTTCTTTTCCTCAGTGCCTCCTCTGTGTAGCTACGGTAAAAAAAATCGGGGTATGCAGTTCACACAAAAAATTCGCAAAAGTGTATTCTAAGAGTATTATAAGACCTTTGAAAGAAGTAATAATTTTAGTTCATATGAAGCGGATACTTTGTGATGTGACATTATTAATTTAAAATAAAACAATAACTTAAAAGTGGTGTTTACAAAGTTATTGTTTTATTTTAAATGAAGTAATAATTATTGATTTAAGATTTGTTTTAGTTTTATGAAACAACTGGCCAATAAAGATATATTAACCGAACTTGAATAGAAGTTACACAGCATGTAAAAATTATCTTCAAATATTTAATGAAGATGTTCAAATGTTTTGAAACAACCCGGCCTTAGAATTCTATTTTCTGAAATAACACATAATTATGATTCTTTTACATATAGAATTTCTTTTCCTCATTGCCTCCTGTATGTAGCTAAGGTAAAAAAATCGGGGTATACAGTTCACACGCGGTAGAAGTGAAACCTTCAGAAACTTAAAGTAGACTGGGGAGCTACGAAGCACCGCACAAAGAGGAGACCAATTATTCTAACTCATTCTCTCAGACTGAATCCTATAGTTTGTCTCTTTTTAGTGTCGCTTTTTCGTTTCATCGTGTTTCAAATCACATCTGTGCTAAAGAAAAAGTTGCAAGCGTTAAGACCGCAAGACCATCTTTGGACGAAATTTGGATTCTCGGCCGCAGGTTAATGGCCCTTGAGTACGCTAATGAATTAATCAATAATTTAATCCAATCTCTTTGATTTGGAAAGAGTTCCCCTTATTAAGGCCACCATTGAAGCAACACTGATTGGTTTCAGATATTTGATGGCAGTGAAGTCCTCCCTGTAATTTGTTCGCGATAATGACAGAGAAACACAAACAAACTGACTTTTCGCATTTTATTTTGAGAAACATTTTTGATTTTCATCAAACGAGTTTATTTGAAATCTGAAATTAAAATTAAGAAAACGATTTGGAAAAAGTTTATAACATGCGTAGCTTGAACCCGAGCAATCAACGATTTTTTTTGGGGAAGAGTAAGTAGACCTCGCGTCTAAAAAGTGTGTTTCTAATTTTATCTTATTTTTTAAATATCAATTTTGGAGGGGGGTATGGGTACCACCCCCCGGGAACCAATTATTGGATGACCCCCACTTCTGGCATAGGTCACCTCACGTAGTTCGTTAAGAGCGTTTAACCAGCCAGCGGACGAAAATCCACATTTCGTCGAAAGTTGTTCTTACGGTCGTGCAGGGCGGTTACAATGAGAAAGATTAATTATTCTCCGTACCAGCTTTTTTAAATTATAACTCAATATCGAATTTATTTCAATTCAAATTAGCTTTAATTTATACCTTCATCCAAAAATGCTGAAAGGCGTGATGATAAAACTATTAAAATAATGTACTTTTTGTAGTTATTTTTTGATTATAAGTATTTATCATTTTTCAATAATGTCTAAATTTAATAAGAATGTTAAAAAAATCTGAAATATATTAGTTTGTAAGTGCGCAAATAAATACACAAACGGAGCAATTTTCGCCAAGAAACACATGTACGTACATATTTTTTAATGATTTTATTGAAACTAAAATTAAAATTCTAAAACATACGTTTGCTAGATAATGTATTGATTTATTTTACTGCATGATTTTATTATTTGAAATGGGTGTGGTATAATACAAAAACTTTTTTGAAAATTGAACAAATCTGCCAACGACCTATGGAATAACCTTATTATACTAAAAATTTTAAAAAATTCTCAAAATTTATTACATAAAATGCTAGATAAAAGAACAATCTTTCGAAATCCATTTATAATTTTTTGTGGAAAAGAGTCAATACGTCTAAAAACTTTTTTGAAAATGACGTATTTCCGGTTTTCTCTGGTAATGCCCTCTTAAGTGCAGGGGTGCCCGGCTTATCGGGTGAGGTGTGTGCAAGTCTTGGTGGCGAATGCGCCTGCTCACCGGCTGCGTTGCGGGCCGGATCGGAAGAAATCGGTTTGCGGGAGACCCTTTGATCTCTCCAGCTGGTAACCCACGACCTATCGTCTTGGACCGCAGCGGGAATGGATTCATACGTCCGTCGCTCATGAACATATTGACCCCCAGATTTTTAATCACCCCTCGTAACTTTTTTCTTCCCAGAACTTGATTTCCTTAAAAGACCCTCTACACAGCATCCCCAAAGATGACATAGGTCCTGAGGGATTATTTTTTCCTCGGGACTCCTGTGTGGAGTTAATGTAATATTATGTATTGCAAAATAGCCCCAAACCTAACGTAACCTTTTTAACCAATTTTTTCATCACTTTTAATGACTTTTCATCGGAGGTTTTGGGTTGATTTTATTATGAATTGTCTGGTAACCGATATTTAAATAGCAGACGAGATCTCTTTACATGTCCAAAGTTGGTAAATTCACGAATATTTCTGCGTTTTCAACTTGAAATCGTTATTTTCGCATATGCGGTTCTTTTGTATTTCATTAGTGTTTTGTTGACGTAAGATGAATTCGTGATAAATTGGCGAAATAACTAAACCACGTGACGGTCTACCAAACTCAACAATCGTCACAATCAAGGCGTTCTATCCACATGTTATATTAGAATTCTGTTTTTAGGCCGCACGGGAATTGAAAAGGGCATTACCAGAGAAAACCGGAAATACGTCATTTTCAAAAAAGTTTTTAGACGTGTTGACTCTTTTCCACAAAAAATTATAAATGGATTTCGAAAGATTGTTCTTTTATCTAGCATTCGTATGTAATAAATTTTGAGAAAAAATTTTAATTTTTAGTATATTAAGGTTATTCTATAGGTCGTTGGCAGATTTGTTCAATTTTCAAAAAAGTTTTTGTATTATACCACACCCATTTCAAATAATAAAATCATGCAGTAAAATAAATCAATACATTATCTAGCAAACGTATGTTTTAGAATTTTAATTTTAGTTTCAATAAAATCATTAAAAAATATGTACGTACATGTGTTTCTTGGCGAAAATTGGTCCGTTTGTGTATTTATTTGCGCACTTACAAACTAATATATTTCAGATTTTTTTAACATTCTTATTAAATTTAGACATTATTGAAAAATGATAAATACTTTTATAATCAAAAAATAACTACACAAAGTACATTATTTTAATAGTTTTATAATCACGCCTTTCAGCATTTTTGGATGAAGGTATAAATTAAAGCTAATTTGAATTTAAATAAATTCGATATTGAGTTATAATTTAAAAAAGGTGGTACGGAGAATAATTAATCTTTCTCATTGTAACCACCCTGCACGATCGTAAGAACAACTTTCGACGAAATGTGGATTTTCGTCCGCTGGCTGGTTAAACGCTCTGAACCCCTAATATTCCGTATCATATTCACGTGCTTAGACCACTTTGCTACGATGATCATCTGTTAGTAGTTATGTTTATACAACTGTTTACCGCGTGTCCCTACGGAGAGATAGCGTGATGATAATCGCATGTAAGTTAGTTTTTAAAGCACTCTGCGTATTGGATAAGTCAATGTTAACCTTTCGTTGCGTATTCAACGTCCAACTATTCGGCTTAATGGCAAGTAAGGGTTAATTAGGGCAGTCTGTGTTGTCGCCGTACATTGTTCAACTGGGAGTAACCCTAAAATGTAGCGGTAGTTGAAGGCACTTTGGGTTTGAGGTTTCCCTTTAGCAACTTGTTAAAGTGATGTTTTAGTTAGGGTGGTTCAGATTATTTTTATTACGATATTGTAAACTATGGGTATTTATAATCCATGTTTTTTTTATCATTATGTTAAAAGAAGTGTGTTAGAAATTACACACAATTTATCTTTTTTTTACAATAGCTCCACACAGGAGACACCGAGGAAAACAATTTCCCTAGGGGCCTATGTCATCTTTGAAGATGCTGTGTGGAGGGTTTTTTTAAGGGAAAGGAAGGAGAAGAAGATATGGGAAGGAAAAAGATGTGAGGGGTGGGTAGGAATCTGGGGGTCAGTCTGGCCAGGAGTGACGGACGTATGAATCTATTCCTCACACTGCGGTGCAAGGCGAAGGGTCGGGAGAATCCGGCTGGAGAGGTCAAAATGCCTCCCTCAATCAGTCTCCCCCGATCCAGCCCGCCACGCAGTGGTTGGGCAAACATATCCGCCACCAAAACCTAGACAAACCTCATCCCATGAACCCGGGCACACCTGCTAAATCACCAAACGTAGCGAACCACTTAGGGTGACCTGTGGCAGGGGAGTTGGTTGTCCAATAAATGGTTCCCGGGGCGGCGGTACCCATACCCGCCTCCCAATCTAATTAAATGAGGACAATATTGGCGAAACTCAATCGAAAATCTTAAAAAGATGCGCTCACATCTAGGACTCGAACCCAAGATTTAAGCCTTGCCGGAGCGGAACTCTACCGACTAAGTTAATGTGTCCCTAACCAATTCGCTCATCTGCATCATACTTCTAAGAACTACCAACAGTATCTTCATTTCCTTAACGCATATTTTTATTGGCTGCTGTCTTTATGTATGATTGCAAGATTCAAACCCGAACTAAATGACTCCAGATACTAATATCTACAGCCTGTATTAGGCCAGTGCAATTAGCGCAAAAAAGGGGGTCGCGATCGGAATTATTCCGGTAGTCCCAATTTTTTTATATGTTTTATATACTCATCTTGTGATGTAAAATCTGAGTTTTCGACCTTGGGTCACTTGAGCTTTCGCCGCCATTTTACAAAAACCAGCCGAAATCGAGCCAAAATCTAGTTTTTCTCAAATATCTCGTTTCCAATAAAAATTTTAGCTAAAGTGTCTTTACAAGTTTAGTAGAACGTAAAATTACCTACAATTTTTATTCAAACAATTTTCTTCTATCTCGAATGAATATTGAGATATGCAAGCACAAAAATGTATACAAATTTATAAAAACCGGTAAATTGCTCGACTTGGTTCGGTTTTTTGTGCGTATCTCTTTTCCAATACAATTTTGTGAAAAAATTACTGATACCAATTTTGTAGAGAACAAAATTTCTAAAAAGATGTGTGATTTTTATGTTTTTGTGTTTTTTTTTACTGATATAAAGTACATGGAAATATATATCGGTAGGTGAAAACAGAAAATTCATCACCATATTACCACGTTATTCGACTTTCGTTCACATTACATTTTTACATATTATAACTATAAATAAACGAGAGTGGGGGTCGACCCCCCCCCCCCCCCAGGCCACTCCAGTACTCCAGAACATCAGGTGTCAGCTATGTCGTGTCTGTCTGGATCAGTATTAGGGCAACATGTTCTAAATCGAGGTCGTCAACTCCAAAAATGTGGTTTAGATTCTTAGATATTTTTTTCAGATAACTTAGCTCTTTATACAGATATCTTAAACAAAATGATATTTTAAGTCATTTCTTTGGAGTTATTTATGAGTTATTTCATTTGTATTGAAATCTTTGTTGTTTTTTTCTCATGAATTGTCTATAGTCGCCAGCCCCCATGAAACTATAGTCGGTCATAACCTAGGCTTCACAGGATTATAGCTCTTATAGGATTACGGATTTGTTTATCTGCATAACATTTGTGAGGGTATCGAGTCATTCTGTGGACTTGAATCAGGAACGTCAGAGCAACATATAGAGATGAGGCCTACGCGAATTAAAAGGGATGACAAAGACGTCCAAACTCTCATTGATTGGTTTGCTTGCCATGAACCATTTCCTAAAACAAACGTAATTATGTCTACAAGCAGTGGCACGATGAAAAGAATGGGAAAAGATGGAGAAATTTGCTATGTCTGAAGTTATCAACCAGAACTTTGGAAACCTACATTTAAAACGTAAGGATGCGATAGTTTTTCCTGCGGCGGTGACCAATAGCATAAAAAATCAGGGTGTGAATGCTATTCCATCATATGTGTATTGCCAAAAAGTGTGAAATTGAACTTAAAGAATATTTCCAAGAATATGTACAAAATCATTATATGGAGCTAATGCAGCAGTGGAATTCGAGGATACCCAGATTCGGTTGAAAAGAAAAGCACTAAGGAAATGTTTCTGGGAAATGAGAAGAACAAGTTCCGTTTTATTTCCCTACTCAGAGCCTCATTTGATCGATCGCAAATAACGACAGTACAAGCTGCACAGGATGCTGATGTTCACATAATAACCACAGCAAACTCGTTATCATCTCAACATCATGCAGTCGTAATCATTGGTCAGGATATCGACTCTCTCACCTCCAAACGTGTATTACCAAAAAGTTGGAAAATGTAAAAATCATCTAAAGCGTTGTACTCTGACGAATGTTTTAAACACATTGAAATAGTTGAAAACATTTTATTCATTCGTGCCATAAGTGGCTGCGACACAACTGGTGCTCCATTCGTAGAAGGTATATACAAATTTTGTAATATTCTTCTCAAGTACCACTCAGCTAATAAAACTTGTTCGTTTATTTCAAGATTCAAAAGCAAAGGAGAAACAATCACTTGAGCTGCCGAACAATTCTTTGCACTTTGTATGGCAGCAATGAGAAATCAAATATGGAAAATTTAAGGTACATTATTTTTGTCAAAGGAGTGAAAAAGAACAAATTCAATTTATCTAGGCTACCACCCACCAAAGATGCAATCCAGCAACATGTTTCAAGAACATACTTCAAAGTGCAGACTTGGCTTTCTCACCATAAAGATCCAACTGAATGGGGGTGGAAGAAGGACGCTGTTAGGTTATTAACTCCAGTACTAATGTTAAAGGAGGCTGCACCTCAGGCGTTACTGAGCTTTATAGCACGCCAATGCAAAAAAGGTTTCGCTCAAAGTGCGCATGTATAAAATCGGGTTTGAAATGCTCCCTACTCACTGTAATGAAAGCACGAGCGAGAATACTGTGGAAGCCTTCGTTCATGATGATGACGAGGAATTTGATGCCCCAGTCGCCACAAATTCGGCTAATGAGACATAGGAAGACTATATTGAAGCTGTTCGGGACCCGTAAGTTGCAGCAAGAAACTAAAGTCAATAATTATAAATTTTAAGAAAATACAATTTTTTTTCTTTTTTTACCACAACTATGTACTTAATTAATAGTTTTATTTATATGTTGTGTTTAAATTGGTGGTTAATTTTGCTGTTATGAATGTCACATATTATTTCAATAATAATTGTTAAAAAAAAAGAATAATCAAGGTATGCCTAGATTAAAACACTTTTCTACCAATTCAATTTATGATCTAATTTTTTAGATTTTTTTTGGATTAGAACCGGGATACCTAATTACACATTAAACATATACCTACGTCTTTTATGAAATTTTATTTTCTACAAAATTGATCTCAATAATTTTTTAATAAAATTGTACTGGAAAAGTGATACGCACAAAAAACCGAACCAAGTCGAGCAATTTACCGGTTTTTATAAACTTGTATACATTTTTGTGCCTGCGTATCTCAATATTCATTCGAGATAGAAGAAAATTGTTTAAGTAAAAATTGTAGGTAATTTTATGTTCTACTAAACTTGTAAAGACACTTTAGCCGAAATTTTTATTGGAAACGAGATATTTGAGAAAAACTAGATTTTGGCTCGATTTCGGCTGATTTTTTCAAAATGGCGGCGAAAGCTCAAGTGACCCAAGGTCGAAAACTCAGATTTTACATCACTAGATGAGTATATAAAACATATAAAAAAATTGGGACTACCGGAATAATTCCGATCGCGGATCGCTAATTGCACTGGCCTATATGTCGAACGAATATCTACAGCTCATATGTTGAACTAATATCTACGAACTTCAGAGTGTTGACTAATATCTACAGAGCGTAGGTTGAACTAATATCTACAGAGCGTAGGTTCGACTAATCAGCTAAATGTGTCCAATAGTCCGATATTAGGGATTTTTACATACATACTTACATAAATTAAGTTTTTTAAACTGCATACGCAATATTACGTTATTCCAATATGCTATACATACTTGCAAATCCAACCTCTGCCAGTGCTGTAGATATTCGTCAACATTTTGGTTTTTATAGATATTAATCAACAGTTTGAGCTGTAGATATTCATCAACACTTTGATTCTCATAGATATTAGTTCGATTTTTTCAGTTTTTGGAATTCCTGTAGATATTAGTAGACGCCTCCAACTAAATGCTATCTAGACAGTGTCTTGGATAAATTTTATCTGTTTTTTTTTAAATGCGACATCTCTTAACTTTTCTGCTGGTCCAGGATGAATATTTATTATTTTTTTAAGTTGATGAGTAAAATCTCGAATTGTAATATTTAATTAAATAAAGACAATTAATTAAAAGAAGTTAGCGAAACACAATCGAAAATCTGAAAACAGAAATATCAGAAAAGGATACTGTCACATCTAAGACTCAAATTGAGTTCGCGATCATCGTATAATTTGCTTCCGATCGCTCGACCAGTCATGGAAAACTAACGCTCGCACTTGTGGTTTATAGTGTAATGATAATAATCTATAATCTATCTATCTATCTTCTATCTATCTATCTATCTATATAAATAAAAATGAATCGCTGAAATGTATGTACGCGTATAACTTTCGAACGACTGCACCAAATTGGATAAATCTTTTTTTTGTGTGTTCGTTACTGTCAGGACAAGGATTGTATAAAACTTCTGGTGAGATCTGGCATAATGAAATTTGTATAAAAAAATTGCTATTGGTGGCACGCGAGCTATTTGAAAACTTAATATATGGAATGCAGGAGGGGGGAAGGGGGAGGGGAACTCGGGAGGGGGGTTCGTGGGACGGGGGAAAGGGGGAGTCTAGTGGGGAGAGGGAAGGTGGAGGAGATGGAATGGGAACGCTAGAGGGGAAGGGGACGCAGGAGAAGAAGGGGAGGCGGTAGGAGAACGGGACGAATAGGAAAGGACACGCAGGGATAAACTATTTCTTTGTTAAATGGCATAGCAACGCATGCCGTGTACCAGCTAGTAATTGGATAATTTGTAGATCGCCGTTTTTGTGAAAAATCACCTCAAGGTCTCAAGGACAGCAAGGACGTCGCATGTGTGACGTGTGTTAGTAAGAATATCGATAACATTTATAAACGCACTTTTTTCTGAACTTATTTATTTAATATTTACATTCTGAAACTATTTTTTTATGCTTAATTGGCTTTAAATCTTATATCTTTTTATCGGGATGCGATTGTGCATTGACACTTGCATTGTTTGTAATACAGTAACAATATGAGGATTACATTATCAAAGAAAGTAATCACTTTGTGGCTTGACGTTATACTAAAATGAAAAGTTACTTTGTTTTTAACCACTTTATTAGAATTTATACATCATCAACTAGTTTCGGTTATATCCTAACCTTCTTCCAGACAGTGTTATGCCTGGATCACACGTACCGACTAGATGGGCGAGACAGTGCTCTAGTCCGAGTGCTCGGTTATTCAGTATATAATAATGCTGTCCTGGAGAAGGTTAGGATGTAACCGAAACTAGTTGACGATGTAAAAACTCTAATAAAGTGGTTAAAAACAAAGTAACTTTTCATTTAAACATAATGGTGATACCATCCTGCCTTTCACTACGTGGGTACGAAATATGTCTTCGCTACCAAAAATATGCGAAAATTTCAAATTCATATCAATAGTATTTTTGGTACATCGATATCCAAGATAATGCAAGAAATTAGAAAAGTTTCTAAAGGCATGACCGAAATTCCGTTTCACAAGTGTTTTTTTGACTGGCTAAGTATTGTCAACGTTCGTATTGTTTAGACATAACCTTATCATTAAAAAGAACCAGTCTGAATACTGTATCACATTTATTATTCACTTTTTACTTCTGTCCTTGCGTTAATGAAAGCAATTTGTGTAAAGTACAAACTCAAATAGCACTATTGTCAGTACGATTCCTAAAATGGCTTGAAAAATTGCCAATGTACCTATTTTTTCGCAGCAGTTTTATCAGTCAATGGATATACCTAATGGGTATGATTAGCTCATTGGAAAAAACTCAAACCTTTTTTTCTTATTTGTAGTACCAAATGACTTTAGTGATATTATCTCTCCTGTATTATGTACAGCCCGAATTTCCCTACACGGTACGTAAATAATTAAAGAGTTTTCCCTACTGAACGTAAACAAAGCTACCAATCCATGTTGTTGCCTCGCTCCCAGTGTTTGTATTTAATAACGTTATAAACTGGAACTTCGTCATCATGTCGCTACATCCCAGGGCAGGATAAAGCATTTTCCACAAGTGATCTCTCTGCTCAAGTCCCTAGACATTATTCTCCAATTCCGGGAACTTCCCATCCTGCTTTACGGCCGTTGTTCCCAATCCCACTGATCAACTGTTGAGCCGAAATTTTGGCTCACCACTCCTCAAATGCACAAATACGCTCTTCCCAACGCAACTTTCCGACCAACAGGCGAATCGAGCGTTACTAAACAATTTACTTTGCTGATCGGATTCTCAGATTGATCGAAAAGTTGGGAACAGCGACCGTAAGTCTTCTTCCGTGTAGTCAGCTCAACTCTTCTTCGGTCTGCTTCTTCCACTGAACACATCGTTTGATATCCTATCATTTGCAATTCTTTCAACAAGCCATTACAATTTTATTGATTTGCAATTTTTCAAAATGTATCCGACCATTTTCGAAACCCGTAACCTCGTGTAATACAGAGATGTCTAAAAGTGTTACCGCGGTAGTCAACGATTTATTTTTCGTCTAGCAGCGTATTGTCTCTAACATAATCTGAAAATTTGTTAAATTAACAGGTCCATCACAAAAATGGTGGAATCCAACAAAAGCAAGGTCTTTTATTTTTAAACGACTTCAAAAAGGAGGAGGTTCTCATTTCGACTTTTTTTTATGTTTGTTACCTCAGAATTTTCGACTGGGTGAACCGATATTGATTATTCTTTTTTTTATTTGAAAGCTGGTGCTTCCCGTGTGGTCCCATTTTAATTTGGTCCAGTTCCGACAATGGCATCCATGCGAAAACCATATAAGACTTGAATTTGCAATAAGTATGTGCGCGACAAATGGACGAATAACTCTATATCACGCCAACCGATTTCGATGATTCTTTTTTTATTGGAAAGGGTGTACTTTAAGGGTAGTTTGATGAGAGTTTGGTTAGGTTCTGATTATGGGATCCATTACAAAGTAACGGAACTCTTCAATTCTTAGGAAAAAATTAACGATACTCGGCCGAATCTCTTAATTTGACCCTAACATCGTTATGGTCAAATTATGTCTGTCTCATATGAGCAGCACGTTCAGTAGGTCTACCCATATTCAAACAAATTAGTTAGTGTACTTCAGATTCACTAAAAATCAAAAAAAAAAAACAAAATTTTTAACAAAACAAAAAAACGACTTCAAAAAATGCGCTAAAAAGTAAAATAATAATTTCGTATTCTTCTACAATAATAATCAACTTACTTTTTCTACTCATCAATATGTAGGTACGATTTTTATTTTTGGAGTCGGTGTCAGCAAAGGTACCCGGCCCGGCGTGTTCACTTCACAGCTCCCCTCACGCCGCGGCCCCGCTCTCGCCTCTCGCCTCATCAAGTCGCTCGTGCGACACAAGCACATCTCACCTATAACTATGTATGTAGTTACAAACCTACCTTGACTGACACCGACTCCAAAAATAACAATCGTACCTACATATTGATGAATAGAAAAAGTAAGTTGATTATGAAGTTGTAGAAGAATTCGAAATTATTTTTTTACTTTTTAGTGCATTTTTTGAAGTCGTTTTTTTTGTTTTGTTAAATTTTTGTTTTTTTAATCTCATAATTAATGTAGGTACACAGCTTACAGGTTTATAAGAATATCGGTGTTAATTTACCATTTCTATGTATATTGTCATGGGAACTGTTTGTTTTTACTTAACCGATAACCGATTGGTTTTACGAACCGGAACAACGTTCCGGTTTCTTAAAATTTAATCTGAGCACAGCTCATCCCCAAGTAGGGACACCACTAATACTAGTTTGCTTTGTTAGTGTGTAATCCCAGTGCTCGTGTCATATGGATATGGACAGACCCAGTCTTGAGTCTTGACTCGAAGTTAACTTGAGTAACTTCCTAAGTAGGTCAGGGTTACCTTTTGGCCGAGAATCGAATGCCAGCGTAATGACAGCGTTAATCGCAGATTTGGGAAACTGGGCAAATTACGTAACTTTGTGTTGTGACATTATTATATTATTTGGTTTATTATGTCAAAAAGACGATATTATGTTTGGGGCTTATACCTAGATGAGAGACCCTCTAAGAATTTTAGGGAACGTACCCATACTACGTGACCCGTTTAGGGCGAGGGGATCTTCAAAATACCACGCTTGGTCAAAATGGGGGGGGGGCTTAGGTTTTTATCACGTAGTCAATCTAGAAATCTTTTATATTTTTTCCATTAACTTTTTTATATTTTTTCCACTTGTAATTGTATATATGCATGCACTCTTGCCTTCACACAGCAAGCGCCGTATTAATAAAGACAAATATAAGCCAAATAATATTTTTTTAACCTTTTTATAGCAAGAAATGATTCAAAACCATTTTTATTATTTACTACTTGAAGACTGTAGGGGGAGGGGGGGGGGTCTTGGAATATACTACACGTGGTCACCGGGGGGGGGGGGGGGGTAAAAATTGCAATAAGTGGGTCACGTAGTATGGGTACGTTCCCTTAGTTAGTATTTCAAATCACTTTCGCGATACACCATTATTGATTTATTTATAAACAGAAACAAACAGTAGGTACATTGATTTACAGTTATTAAGTAATATTTCATGGTGGGGTACCGATGATATTTTTCTTTGTAGTGTCTTATTTATGGTATTTTTATTTAGGAACTACCGGGTGATGTGCGTATTGGGTTATTGTGTGTATATGTGTGAGTAGGTTTGTAGATGTGAGAAGTGGTGATGTGTGAAGGTATATTAATGCGTATTTAAAAAGTTTATATTATTAACATGAAGTTCTTTTTAAATTTGGGCAGTGAATCGGAGAAATTGTTGATGTAATATTGAATATAGTGTATAACCACAACTAGGTAACTCCGAAATAAGCGTTTTTGAGTTACAAACAGAAAAGTCTTAGGCTGGGCGCGGAATTTCGATTTGGAATTCCATAAGATTAGCGCAAACGTTCGTTTTTCTTCATTCGGAATGTATACGTATACACGTCAGTACAGATAGAGATAGCGTGGTGAACGCACGACGATGGAGGACGACGATTTATTAGCAAAAGGACAAAAAAATTATGAAATGATGAAAAATAATGAATTAATAATGAAAGTTTCTCCTTCACACATTATCGTGTTGCGATTCTATGCGTAACAAATACAAAGAATACGTCCGATGCACGCGGTGCGGGTGCGATACTGAATAGAAATTTCCGAACGTGAGCGCCGGCACCACGGACATATGAATATATCTGGACCTGCCCTAAGTGATAAAAACGTATTATTTCCCCCTCCCCATGGAGCCGGCTGAAGCTCCTCCTTGGAGCCAGCTCGCTCCATGGGGAGGGGAGAGAGCCTCGCTTGAATCTAAAATTTGTGACGTCATCATTCTTGTCCTGAACAGCGCGGAAGTAACATCCATACATTTTTCGAAATAACACGCAAAAGCGGTAGCTTGTGCTATTTTTACCCACATTTTATATGGACATAGGGAATGTGGGCGGTTCTCCAGTGTGCTCGTCGCTGGTTACAGGGGTAAGTAAATTATGAAACATTTGTAAAAGTGTCTTAACTAAACACGGCAACAAAATATTGCTATGTGAATTGGGGCGAATCTTTTCGGGGCGAGCATTTGGCCTTAGCAAATATGTTATTAACGTGGCAAGCAATTCGCGCTCCCATGTAAAAAGGTCTATTCATTCAAAGCAGATTTTGCTTTTAAGAACTAAATGGTGATATTATAATGCGAGATGCCTATATACTGTCAGATTGATTTTTTAACGAATCACACTCATTTTTCCTCTCTTCGCCCCCCATAGTTCGGTTTTACCCCTCATCTGTATGTTCTGGTCTATTGAATTCTGATGTCTATGGCCGGCACAAACAAAATGTACGCAAGCGCTGCGTTCCGCATGACGTCATTAGGTTTTTTCCACTAGGTTTCTCCAAGCGCCGGCTTGCATTCGAAACGTACGAACGGAATTTGTTCCGTTCGGAAAAAAAACGAACGTGTGCGTCAGTTAATGTATTTTCTACTGATTCCATGCATTCGGATGTCCGAATACGGAAAACGAATTCGGAAATTAGGTAACTGTAGTTACCGCAAGTGTTTTTCCATGTTTCAATTAGGCAACTAGACGTAGCTAGTTGTAACACTAAAATTTGTGGAATGGCTTAAGTTAATTTCGTTGCATTTTGTATGTAAGGTAAGTCATTCCATTTTTGTAAATATGTAAGTGCAAAAAATGATACGCTATTTATCCAAATCTGTATATACAAAATATAAGAACTACGGCTCTCCTCAATGCATCGGGTACATTTTTACTTATGTAGCTCGAAGCAACGAAGGCACATAAAATTATTAGTGCGAAGTCCCAACTGAAATACCTAACTAACCCTTTTCAAATTATATTTGTTGCATCGGTTATACTAAAGTCTACAGTACAATCATTGTAAGATAACTATGCGTACTAAGTTTCATTGCGATATCATTTTAATAGCTATGAGGCCAATTATTATTATAGTTTAATGATTTGCATACTTTCCCAAGTACTTAGAGAATGTATTTTTGATATCTCCGGTCAAACAAATTTGTTAGATATCTTTAAATTCCTTGAACTTGATAATGGCTTGTGGTTTATTTGTCATGTGACGTCATGTTATCAATGATAATGAATTACGACCATCCGTATATCTATATATATTAAAATGTAGGTTCCGCATATTTGTGCCGGCAAAACTCGGAAAGTAATCGATGGATTGACTCAACATTTTTACAGAACATTGCATTTTAGTAGAAGAGTGTTTCTATGTATAATGGTAAGCTCTGGCGTTATGAATTTCGCATAAAAATAAACTCCAGGTGGTGCGCGAGTGGTTTGAAAATATGTGTTTTCCATAAAATGTTTTTCATGAAAATGCTTGTTTTTTGCGGCAGGGATGGAAGGCAGGAGGGGAGGGTAACGAAGGAGCTGGGGTTCACGGGAAGGGTGACGAGGGAGGGGGAAGGAGGGGAAAGTGGAAGGGGAACGCAAGAGGGGAAGGGTATGCGGGATTGGAACAGGGACACATGGGAATGGACATGCAAGGAGAAAGAATTTATTTATTTGAAAGGCATTGCAACGCATGCCGGGTACCGGCTAGTTTAGTTAGTTGGGCGTAGCTAAGTCCGGTTTTAACTCGACTATTTGACATTAAATTTGTCTGTAAATCTGTGTGATACGTCCCTGTTCCGGTTAAGCCTTGTTAGATACTACATTTTTATCCTGCCAGAGTTCGCGTGATCGTGGTTCTTATTACAACCTGTCAAATCGTAATAATCAATACCCGCCTGAAAAAAATTTAAAAAAAACAATTCTCATTGAGATGGTGACATTTCTATGGACAAATCGCACAACTTTAATATTTAGTATTGTTTATAATTAAGAAGGTACTAACAAATCTTATAATTTCACAGAGGAAATGTTGGTTTTGATATATTAAATTATAAAATATTTAAAACATATTTTTGGAGGCTAGGTAGGACTACTAGTATGTAATACGACCGGGCAGTAGCTGAGTTGGCATCGCTCTTGGTTCCCACCCAGGCGTCGCAAGTTTAATCAAACCTCCAAGATAGGAGGTTTTGGTGCAATTCTTCGGCTGGCTAAGTCCTCCATCACGACATAAGATACTTTTTCCGCTCACTGTTATGGCTTGAAAGATATTTTAAAATATTCCCAGGTTATTCATAACCCGGGAATGTTTGCCTTTCTTTAAAAAACAATAATTTCCTTAATATTAAGCTGTCATTTGAATTAAATTAAAACGTTTCGTGTCGAAATGACGAATCGCAATCGCATTTCCGTCAAATGTATCACTCGATTCGTAAATAAACCCACCCACTTGCCGCCCAGTGACTTGACGAACTTGCAGAGAAGCTAAACATAACCATGCAAAAATAACCTTTTATATTTATCTACAATTTTGAGTGTTAATCACTTTTCTAGTGCCGCCATTAGGCAATCTATTATTACATGCTTTATTTCTTTGTCGACGATAAAAGATAATGGTGGTAAATAATCACAATGGGCAATCACAAATAATATTTTATTTATTTATTCGTTTATTTAGCTCAGTAATATACATTTACATACATAATTTATCAAATTTTGACTGCCCAACTAGGAGTATTATCCCGTTTTAGGACAGTCAAATAATTACGGGTATGAACATGTGGATAAAAAGAGGAAATAAAAAGAAGAGAAAAAATGTAAAATAAAATAATTAAAAAAAAGTTTAAAACATAGTACCTAACTGTTATTTGTTTAGCATAGCAAAAGAAAAAAGAAGAGAACAGAAAGAATAAAATAAAAATGAAATAACTAATTAAAACATAAAATAGTCGTGGATTGTTTAGCTAGTTGTTGATATGGTAATAACAATGGGTTTTTGATGCTAGGACCTGCGGGCGGCTTTTGGTTTGTCTTCGCCCAGTTTAAATGTTGGTCACCATTTTATAAATCCTGTAGGAACTGGTTCCAAAAATAGCCGGTTAAAATAATAATAATGTTTAGCTAATTCATATAGCGCCGGTTTTTGAGAAAAATCACCACAAGAGCGCTGTACACATAAGTATATAAAATAATTAATATTACTGGCTTATAACTCAGATTTACAATTATAACTAGTGACTTTCACCTAAGACTTATACGAGTAGCTAGTGACTTACATATATTACTGGCTTACAATTAAGATTTACAATTATAACTAGTTACTTTCATCTAAGATTTACAGCTAGTGACTTATGACAGTTATGACTAACACATATAAATGCTAACCTAAAACTAGTGACTTAAGGCTCTGCAACCGGGCCCGAAAAGAAGAAGATGGAGAGATACGAAATTACGAATGTTAGAGGAGAGCGCTAAGATTTACAGCGACAAAATCGATGCGAAAATGTTTAATAAAACACGACTCGTCTAAAATAGAGCAAAAATCTCGCGGGCATTATCTTAAACAGCATTTAAAGACACTGTGAATTTTTTCATACATATAACTTGTAAAATAACCGAAACAAACGTGTTAATAATAATTTTTGGAGCATACTTTGCGATTTTTTCTATCGAGAGAATTTTATATAATTTGCGTTTCGGAGCGGGCAAAGTCTAAATATTATCTTCAAGAATAACATATATTTTTAAGAGCTTTAAAACTTACCGTGCTTAAGGGAAATATGTAATAAATCGGTACAAATCCGGGTTGCGCGCCCTTAATAACATACATATAATAAGATTAGCTCCAGAAGAAATAAGAAGTTTTTACATAATATTACAATTTAAAAACAATAATATTATGAGTTAACTGCGTTTACGGCAAGGTATAAATGTCAAATTAATTAATGAAATTAATAATCGATCTTTAACGCATTAAAATGATTCCTCGATCCAGTGACAGCTAGTCACCGGGACAAAGTAACCGCGACAAATATTCGATCTCTCGATTCGAAACTCTCAGTATCGCCCTAGTGAACAATAAAATTACATTGATTTCATTGTTTTTGATTAGCCTTGACTACCCCTGCCAGATTTATAAAACTCACTGTTCTGCCACACTATTTACCAAATCGCTGAATATTTATAATTTAATGGAAATAGGATATAGGAACTGGTTCCAAAAATAGCCGGTTCCTCGATCCAGAATCCTCGAATAATAAGCTAGCTCCTCGAAGCACCAGTGGAACAGGGACAGCATTCCCACCCGACGCCTGTGCTCTAAGGATTGCAGATGTGAGAATCTATCAAACGGTCCGCCCGTTCTGCGCGAGGGGTCCAGACCGGAGGTGGCTGCCAAATTCAACCTTGGGTCGCACTTGCGATTTGTACATTAAATTTTCGTAAAATATCAAAAAGCAAGCCCAACCTCTCCTCGCACAACCGTAAAAATTGCTTTTCCCAGCTGATTTCATTTCTAATTTCCATAAAGCGAGTTTTTGCTATTCTAGTCTAGTACTACAGATGTTTTACTAAAACCGATCAGCATTATATAGTACACGCCAAACTTTTATTCCGCTCTAACGTTGATACAGAAATCGTTGCAATAGGCTAGTTTAAGGTCAGAAAAGTGGCAAGCCTCCCCGCCCACGCCTTTCTCTGTCGCACGTCTGTTTTTACATATCTTTCGCTTACGGTAATAAGGAACTCCAGTGAAAAATATTCTGGCTTTAAAAAAATATGTTTCTTCAGACCAATAAACGCTGATTCTGAATATATAAGTTTTATTTAATAACATTAAAAGCAGAGTTTTTAAAAAAATATTAAATAGTCGTGAAAACACGCCGTCAAGATGACGTCACTGTTCGACGTATCGTGACGTCACCGTAAAGTCATTGTATGGGAATATATGATATGACACAAGCCATTGTATTAATTTATTCGTTTATTTACATTCTGTTTATAGAAATTTAGTTGTTATAAAGGTACTTAACTATTTCTTATTAGTTTATCTCTATTATTGAAAATATTCAAAAACTACTGCACAAAAAAATAGTAATGCTATTTCTAGGGAGAATACTTCGAACAACGGAATTCAAAATGGCGGCAGTAGATCAGCTGATTGTGGGATCCTATAGTAATTTTTCAGGAGTGATGACGTCACACGATTCACCATACATACGGTGGTTTTCGGGGGTCTTGAAAAATTAAAACTTTGACAATTATTTTAACTATTAAAACTAACTCTAAAATTAAAAATGCAGTTATCTATGTTAGAAGGTCATTCATTATTCATAAAAAAAAAATTAAAAATTGGACTGGAGTTCTCTATTGTAAAGTCAGTAACTGCGCGAGAATGGATCCATCAAGTTCAGACCAGCATTAAAGTTTGGCGTGTACTATACCATTCTACACAATGTATTATTGTAATCATGAAATATGTGTGAATGTGTTTATAATTTTTACTATCCTATTTGTAAAAACCCACCGCAATCTCTCTGTAAGTCAAGGTAAACCTCGTTAAAATATTCCATTTTTGCAATAAAAAATAAAATCTTCGTTTTGATATGCATTAGCCCTGTCCAAACACCAACTTTCGAGGCAGTTCCCAACCAACAAATAAAAATTGTCATCAACAGGGCAAAAGAAATCGATTGTGACCGTAATAATATTTCGGACCTTTGTATAAATGTTCACCTATTGCTTGACACTTGTTCGCACAACCACGGTGCACGGAGCCATTGCACATTGGAGTTTATCGCATCTGCCTGATGATGGACAGTGTAACGCTGTCCGAAACGTTGGCTAAAGAAGGAGGTAGCGCAACACGGCATATAACCCCAAAAACGACTAACGAAAATTGGAGCTTATGTTTTGCTTCGTCAAGAGTCATCTACTCTTCGGTGATCGGACAACTCAGAATGATCTCAACTTAACACCTCCTTTGAAAAATCGTAAAAAGTGATTAAAAAATATATTAAAAAATAGGTTACGGGCTGTTATTGATGAATGCTTTACTTAATCTCACAGATATTTTTTTTTTTTTTTTTTTTTTTTTTTTTTATTTCATATATTTTTTATTAGTAACAGATATTTGGGTTTTTTTTGGCTACCACACTAGGCTAAGCCCGTGTTGTGGTAGTCGTACATTTAATATTTTAACATTTCAAAAAATATTAAGAAATACTTAAAACTAAAGATAAAAAAAAAGACCATATTTTAAAGAAAAGTAAAAATGAAAATTCAAATTCAAATTTTGAAATACAAAAATTAATAATGAAAATTAAATGTTAAGAACTCAAGTGTTCTGTATAAATTAAAACATATAATTATATAAATCAAAATTAAAAACATATATAAATTTAGTGAAAAACTAAGAGAAAAAAATAACAACATTTTAAAGTAAAATAGAAATACAAATGGAAATTAAAATTTTGAAATGCAAAAATTAATAATTAAAATGTAGTGTTAGAACTCATGAATTCTTTAAAGTGCGTTCGTCCCCTTTCAAAAATCCAATGATGTACACGTGTTATAAAAAGAGAATTAGAATTACTTGACTTTATGTCAGTACTCAGAGCATTATAATATAATATATTTATTTTAGGAGCGATGAACCAGAATTGTCGTTGAGCGAATGAGGTGTTAGTTTTTGGGACCACGCAACCCAGGTTTGATGAAAAGCGGGTGTGTGCTTGATGTTGTGGAGCAATTAATAGATTATTTTTTCGTATATAACAAATGCTTGTTTTAGTAAATAGCTGTCGAATATCTAAGACCCTGATTTTTGCAAAGAGTTCATTTGACGGATGGGTAGGTTGACATTTAAATATAATTCTCAGAATTAATTTTTGAACTAAAATAATTGGTCTAATAATGGATATGTTACACTAGTAGTTCTATGAGCGGTAGACCTCGCGTAAAGTTGATTATACCGAATTGAAAGCACGACCGCTCTCGTGCGACCTCTGGTGAAGTAAATAGGTATAATCTAACATGGCTACCATCTTGACAGGATTGCCGGATACGGAACACGCAAAAAATGCAAACATGCCTAATGCAAAGCTTGAGTTAAAACAGGAATTTGATTAATTTTTGGAGATCGCTGGCAACGGTTAATATGCACTTTTTTGAAAAAACCTTTTCATTCACCTTAATTACATTAAAACGCAACTATTTGCATTGGGGGAAGTGGAAAATATTTCCTTCTAAATTTCGATTACGTAAAATTAAAATTAGCTTTCGTCTTGTGAGATTGTACGCCATTAGCTATTAGCTCATTCGCTGTCACTTTGGTATGTTGGTATTCCTGATACACTTGAATGTATAACGAACGGCTAGAAGATTTTGAAGGTATGGGGCACTTTCTTTAAATCACAAACCATGTTACACAAACCTAGCGTAGCCGCTAAACTACTTAAAAACTGGGATGTTTTTCTTGCCTTGACGCGAGTAGGCGTTATAAAGGGGCACTTTCTTTTGTATCACAAACCATGTTACACAAACCTAGAATTCCCATGAAGTCTGCTACGCTTTGCTCTAGCATCTTTTCGTACAGTAACAAGAATACCAACATAACAAAATGATATTTGAAAATAATGTTTGAAAATGGACGGTCTCGTTTCACAGAATGAAAGCTAATTTTAATTTTACGCAATCGAAATTTAGAATGAAATATTTCCACTTCCCCCAATGCAAATAATTGCCTTTTTATGTAATTAAGGTGAATCAAAAGGTTTTTTTTTTTAAAAGTGCATATTAACCATTGCCAGCGATCTCAAAAATTTACCCATAGATTTATTATCCCACTGTTTCGTTTTATCGATACATTCTTGAAGCGATATCTGTTTCATATCGGATTTGGTACTTTGATGGGAAGATGATGCCACTATACTACGCCACAAAAGTATTTTAGATGCATCCTGTTTTCGTTTTTCACAATTTTTTAATTCGGAAAACTTTGTTTCATGCATTGCCTTCAAATGATTTCTCACAGCCGTTGTAGTTCTTCCCTTTCTAAAATATTCCTTGTCACACAGCTTGCATTTAGCTCTCCAGGGGCGGAAAGTATAAAATAAGTACAAATTGCACTATAATTTGATTTACTCACTACGTTAATCACTAATCAATCACACTCTAACCTTAAAATTCACTTGTTTTGAGTTTACGAGCGGACGACAAATGAAATAAAACAACCGATCGGCTTTTTTCGGATCACCTCGGAAATTCTCGGAACAAGGTGCAAACGTGAGCCGCTAAGCCATACATAAGTGGCGCCAAATTAACAAAAAACTCAATATTCGCATTCGCTTTCGCGAATGTCAGTAGCAGATATTCGCGAAAGCGAATGCGAATATCAAAAAATGACATTCGTTACATCACTAATCCGATGTAAGGCGATAAGTTTCACATAATATTAAAATGTCATTTATTATATTTTTGTCATCAATATTCAATTTGGAGGGAGGCGGGTATGGGCACCGCCAACCCGAGAACCATTTATTGGATTACCAACACCTCTGCCTCTACTTCTACGTTTGGTGACTTAGCAGGGGTGCCTGGGGTGAGGTTTGTCAAGGTCTTGGCGGCCGATGTGTCTGCTGTGTGGTGGGCCGAACCGAGAGAGACTGGTTGAGGAGATCTTTTGACGTCTCCAGCCAGAATCCCTCGACCCATTGCCTTGCACTGCAGTTGAAACTATGGATTCACACGTCCATTACTCCTGGACACACTGAACCCCCGATTCCTAACCACCCCTTATTCCAATTTCCTTCCCAGAACTTCCTCTTTTTCCTTTCCTTAAAAAACTCTCCACACAGCATCAGATGACATAGGCCCTGTGAAAAATAATTTTCCTCAGGTGTGGAGCTCATGTGTGGAGCTATTGTAAAAAAAAGACAAACACATAAATCTATGGATTAGCCTGCGAGAGAATTAATCGGTCTCTTTTTGCGGTGCTTCGTAGCCTCCCCACTCTTGTCTACTTTAGTTTTCTGAAGGTTCACTTCTACCGCAAGTGAACTGCACACTAGTGTTTTCCTGCTGCTGCAATAATTGATCAAATATTTTCAAACATCGTAATTCTTTCTTGAATAGTAAAACAATTGCATTGGCCTATCTGCGGCCTAAGAGTCAAAAGGTGTTTTTTAAATTGGCGACATCAATTTCTTTCAAATCCGTTCACACTTGATGACTTATTGTTCAGTGTCTTTGACAACGTAAAAAAGTATATTTACCTACGTATGAGATCATAAAATTAAATATGTTGGTGTTTTACTCTTTTGTGATGCTTCATCCTCTGCTTTATAAATCTCCCGTGACAGTTATGTGAAAATATAGCTAATCTAGCCCTCCGTTCACCATTGTGTAAATAAAACCACACTCATTACGTGAAGCGGCAGAACTGTCGTGAAACGTGAAAGAGTGTTCCGGACATCGAGAACACCCTGTGCTATTGGCAGCCACGTTGGTAATCATTATTGCAAATTGTCGTGAATAGTGATGGAATACTCGAAACATTTTTATCATTATTAATCGTGATATTTAATTCCGAAACATCGTAATAATCGAACGGTTCGCTCAAGCGCGTAAAACAAAACTTATATTCTAATGCTGTTTCCAGACTCACGGCGAGAACAAGCACTTATCCACACTCTCATTTTTCTCACTCGTGATCTGTTTCCCATCCGGTATGGACGACATTACAGACGATATTCAAAATGCTGCAGGTTTGGCTCTGTGCGATAAATTGTAACTCTTGTTGATTGTTCCACATTTTTAACACAAGGAAACAAAATTTTCAAAACAAAAACAAAAATATAACGCACGTCTACTCTCAACCGCTCACTAAACAACACTGAGACAAAACGTGAGTGTAGTAGTCAGGCCCGGACTGGGACCATTTGGGGCCCTCCGCTAAAACCTGTAAAGGGGCCCCCTAACGTGGGGTGGGGAGGGGGCTCCAGAAAACGGTGGGTCCGGGGGCATCCCCCGGATAATTTTTGAAAACTAGGTGCTTGAAAACAATGAAAAAGCGTTTCTACGCTATATTGGCACCTATAAAGAAGAAGAAATTCAGATAGGTTTTTATACGAATATTATGATTTTCGACTTTTGTTGACTTTATTATTTATTGAAATAAGAAATTCACAGTATTTTTAGGATACCATAACACTACTAAACACATGCTGTAGAACTGCCAATAATTATAACGGAGATCAAAATAAAGGGCAGGATTTTATTCACAACAAAGCATTAATGAATTATGTCAAAATTATTTGTGTAGTAAAAATAATGACAAACGGATTTAAGGGATTAGAAAAATAATACTAACATTAAAAAAAAATCCTGAGTGTTTAACAGTTTACAATGTTGTATACTAGAATAGAAGGGGCTTAACTTAACTGAAATGATTCGACATTTTGCTTCCCTAGCCCTAAAGTAACAGTTTCTTTGTAAGCAACTCACTTGTTAAGAGGGCATTACCAGAGAAAACCGGAAATACGTCATTTTCAAAAAAGATTTTAGACGTATTGACTCTTTTCCACAAAAAATTATAAATGGATTTCGAAAGATTGTTCTTTTATCTAGCATTCGTATGTAATAAATTTTGAGATTTTTTTTTAATTTTTAGTATAATAAGGTTATTCCATAGGTCGTTGGCAGATTTGTTAAATTTTCAAAAATTTTTTGTATTAAACCACACCCATTTCAAATAATATAATCATGCAGTAAAATAAATCAATACATTATCTAGCAAACGTATGTTTTAGAATTTTAGTTTCAATAAAATCATTAAAAAATATGTACGTACATATGTTTCTTGACGAAAATTGGTCCATTTGTGTATTTATTTGCGCACTTACAAACTAATATATTTTAGATTTTTTTAACATTCCTATTAAACTTGTACGGAAAAAAGCTGGTGCGGAGAAAAAATAATCTTTCTCATTGTAACCGCCCTGCACGATCGGAAGTACAACTTTCGACGAAATGTGGATTTTCGTCCGCTGGCTGGTTAAACGCTCTTAAAGCTACTTCATCTATTATTTTATTTTTGTCCAAATTATAAAATAAATCCCTCTCAACATTAATAAAAAGCAGACTGGACATAAGATATTGGCCTAAGGACGACCGAAGTCGATTTTTGACGATTTTAAGTTTAGAAAAAACTCGTTCACTTGTGACTTGGGTACAAGGTATAGAAAGAACAAATTTATATTCAATATACAGGTTGGTAAACAGTCCAGATTGAGTAAGTTCAAACAGAACAGAAAAAGCACATGTCAAACACTGGAAACATTGTCTATTTTCAGAGCAGTAAATGTCAGCATTTGTTTCCGCTGCCGTTGGGTCCAAATCGTCTTCTTCGTCACCGCATCTGTCTCCGTAATTCTCAGTGGACTCTGCCGCTATGAAGTTGGTGTATTGTTGGGCAAACCGTCACAGCTCTATCAACAGCTGACTTCTTTCAATTTTACACAGTTTAGAAACAATGTGCACAGCTTCTGTGGAAAATGTTTGGATTTTCAAGATAAAGTCAAACTTTTTGGGGTCCAACCAGGGCCGGATTAACCATGTCGGGGCCCCTAGACGACGCACGTCTCGGGTCAGTTTTCTCGCAAACAATATTTCTGAAGTTTGTGAACATCATAACTATTATAACTCAAAATCTTGACTTGACTTGACCGATGCGATGAGTTTTTTTTACCATTTTATAATAACAAATTCACCGAAATTTTTTAGCGAAAATCGCGTTTTTCACTTCAAAATGCTGCCAAAAATAAAAAATAAAATCGAAATAAAACTCCCTCTGACTACCTAGGAAAACATATTACGTTACTTGGTGCATGCAAATCGAATGTATCTTCTTCTTCTTCGATGGCGCTACAGCCCATATCGAGCTTTGGCCTCCTGCAACAGTCGCCTCCAACTCCTCCTGTCCTCAGCGGCTGACTTCCAATTTGGTACCTGGAGAAGCTGTGCTGCATCCCCTCTTACTTCGTCTTCCCACCTCAGTCTGGGTCTTCCTACTTTTCTCTTTCCACCTGGGTGTCCAGTCAAAATTCTTTTTGGGACGCGTGTATCCGGCATTCTTTGTACATGCCCAGCCCATCTCAGTCTGAGGAGTCTCATATGTGTTGAGATGCTAGGTGCCTTATATATATTATACAATTCTGTATTGTGCCGGATGCGCCACTGTTCACCCTCTTTCACGGGTCCACATATTCTTCTCAGCACTTTTCTTTCAAAAGTATCCAGCATTTCAGCCATCTTTACCGTCAGTGTCGAATGTATAGTTTTTTTTTAATATGTTGTCAACCAGGTTGAAAAACGTGTTAAAAAACTTTCGAGAAAAACGCTTTCAAAGTTTTGCTGAGGATAATTCAACATACAAACTGTTTAAAACGGTTTCATATAAAATGCTGTATCTCCATCAATTTTACCAATTTCCTCAAATAGTGAGAGCATTATTAACAATGCATCTTTCAGAAAATGAAATAAAAATTAATTTTTTGCAGTGTCCTTAAAGCCTTGTTTAGGATTTGACCAAGGGAACATGGTGGCGTTTAGAGGCCCCCCAGAGTCAGAGGCCCGTGTGAACTGAATAAAAAACTTGTAAAATTACATCAACTTCACTAAGGGGTGAAGCTTGTTCAACATTTATATTTTAAACATATAATTAGAAATAAAACAAAACAAATGCCAATATAAACCACACACGGCACCTTCAATCACTTCAGATACTAAGTAATGTTGCAACAGTAAGAAGGAAAGAAAAGTAAAATACCACTATGATTATATATTTGTTTTAATTATAGACTTTTTATTTATTGTTTGTGCATGATACGAACATTAGTTATTTATTGGGTTATAATTTTATTATCTAATTATTATTATAATTTGTTGTTTTCTTTAATGCGTGTACCTAATGTTATTAACCTGTAAATGTTTCTAATAAAAAAAATGAAAACATCTTGAAAACTGACTTTTTCCGAAACTTCGTTGCCAACCAATTGAAGCAAGTCCTCGGGACGCGGGGCCCCTAGCCGATGCGGGGCCCCTAGACAGTTGCCTACTCTGCCTTAGGGATAATCTGGTACTGGGTCCAACCAAGAGCAATCCTGTAAAAACGTCTTTGTTTGCTCAAAATCATTCTTCAATACTCATCCTCGCACAGTCTAAAATACCAAAATATACAATTTTGTAGTGTTGAACTGTTGAAATAGAGTCAGTTTCATCTTTTGATTTTTCACCGGGCATTATAACTACTAACAAGACAAAATTTTTTTTGTACGTTTTGTGGGGCCCCTTCGGGGCCCCCTCACGGCGGGGGCCCTCCGCGATCGCGGACCTGCGGACCTGGCCAGTCCGGGCCTGGTAGTAGTCTTCTCGCTTCTCGCCCGAGAAATCCTTTGAAGCTGCCAAATTTACCGACAGTGATCCGAGAAGAGGCGAGCCCGAGAAAGAGAATGCGAGAAATGCATTCACGCTTCTCGGGTGTTCTCGGGGCTTCTCGCCGTGAGTCTGGAGGGGCTATAATGCTGCGTATAATATGCAGGTGGGTATTACCGAGCCGAGCCACCAATTATGAGAAAGGAACAAAGCAACCGCTGGCAGCGTTTCGCGCCGTTTGCTTCGTTCCTTATAGCCCCTCCAGACTCGCGGCGAGAAGCCCCGAGAACACCCGAGAAGCGTGAATGTGAGGAGTTTCTCGCATTCTCTTTCTCTGGCTCGCCTGTTCTCGAATCACTGTCGGTAAATTTGGCCGCTTCAAAGGATTTCTCGGGCGAGAAGCGAGAAGACTACTACACTCACGTTTTGTCTCAGTGTTGTTTAGTGAGCGGTTGAGAGTAGACGTGCGTTATATTTTTGTTTTTGTTTCGAAAATTTTGTTTCCTTGTGTTAAAAATGTGGAACAATCAACAAGAGTTGCAATTTATCGTACAGAGCCAAACCTGCAGCATTTTGAATATCGTCTGTAATGTCGTCCATACCGGATGGGAATCAGATCACGAGTGAGAAAAATGAGAGTGTGGATAAGTGCTTGTTCTCGCGAGAAGTCTCGGCGAGAACTTCTGGCCGAGACTTCTCGCCGTGAGTCTGGAATCAGCATTATAATTCGTGGCTCGTCTCGGGGTAAGAGCCCCGCCTTCCCCCCTCCCCCTCGTCCCCTCCCGTGAACCCCACCTCACCCGTTCCCCTCCCCCTTCTGCCTTTCCTCCCTGTCGCTAAAATATATAAAATAAACGCATTTTCATTTATTCTAATTTTAAAGTCTTAGTAAAGGATCTTATAATGGTGAAATTACTTAAAATATTGTTAGATTATATTCGTGACTTTCTTATTTTGATCATTTTAAATTTGAAATTTATAACATTTCTATCTTATCTTACTATTTACTTGGTTTTATGAATCATTAAAATTACTTCTTACATATTTCGGTCGGTTTGGCTTATCTGTCTCTGTCGTGACAATATTATTTTAGTCTCGACCTTTGTTTTGGTTGAATATCGCCGTAATCAGTTCGTTGAACTTGATACATATTTATTATTATTTTTGCAAATGCACCGTATTTATCATAAATGAAATTCCTAATTTAATATTATTTTGAATATTATCTAATTTCAATTAGAATGAAATAAGACAAATAATGATGACTTTGTTTGCAATGTTATTTCTTCTTCCTGTGTTGCAGAATTATTAGTGGGGGTCAACGCTGAGGTTGAGGTATTATTTAGCGTCATCGGGAGACCCTTGGCTCGTCGTAGATGGATAAGTTTAGCGGTCTTCAAGCTAGTAAAAACCATAGACAAGGAGTATTTAGATGGTATAATATTTGACACTTATTATAAGCAATAATTATCAGCCTGAAACACTCATCTACATTGAAAAATCTCCCGAGAAAAGATACTTGCCGCCAACGGGACTTGAACCCGTGTCCTTCTGATTGCCGGTCAGCTGCTCTTGACCACTGAGCTATGTCGGCTTATCAAATACCCGCCAAATAATTCAATATATACTAGTGTTTCATTCAACAATTACTGCTTATTATATTTTTTCCACCTGAAAACAACCAACTTTATTGAATTATTTGGCGGGTATTTGATAAGCCGCCATAGCTCAGTGGTCAAGAGCAGCTGACCGGCAATCAGAAGGACACGGGTTCAAGTCCCGTTGGCGGCAAGTATCTTTTCTCGGGAGATTTTTGAATGTAGATGAGTGTTTCAGGCTGACAATTATTGCTTATAATAATTGTTACTCTTTGTGCATAAAAATCTTGTCTAAACGTTAGTTTATAAATTAAAAATAATAAGGTATAATATTTCTTTCTTTTTTTACACACTAGAAAATCACGTGAAAAATTCTCATTATTTATTCGCGTGAAAATGCAAAATTTACGCCAAAAACGAATTTCGCATAAAAATTTCGCGATATCACAAACGCAAAATATTCAGTTCTATGCATTTGTGGTGCATTCTTTTAGCAATCATATTTCAGTGTTATCAAATGTATCTTAAGCGGTTTTTTACACAGATTACAGTACTGGGTACTATTTTTATCTTTTTTATACACCTACGTGCAAGAGTGCAGTGGAATTTCGTTTATTTCTGTACATTGAATGGTGTATTAGTTTATTTCACAACTTTTTCAAATCGTGAGACAGTGGAACCGTGGGATCCCCGGCTGATGGATTTTGGGACAAGAATAAGAATAGATAAAGAATAAGATATTATTGGTGTAACGTATCTGGCTATTGAAACCTGATCGCTAAACATAGCTAAAACCATATCAAGCAACAACGTTTCGATTCTGATTATTTCCCAAATCGTTTGTTAAATGATTCACGTATACAATAATAAATGTAAATTAACTAGTGCAGACTCGTGCAAAATCACGGGATAATCACGGGACAAAACATTGGCAATTTTGAAAATGCCAATTAAAATAATTTTCTTTTGAAATGTTTTGTTATAGGTGGGTACCAACCTACTTTCACTATAATTTCACACAATCAGTTCTGAAATAAAAATGTAATATTTTTTTTACATTAGCTCCACAGGTTAAGAGGAAAATAATTTCCCTCAGGGCCTATGTCATCTTAGAGAATGCTGTGTGTGGAGAGTCTTTTTAAAGAAGGGAAAGATAGGAAGTTCAGGGAAGGAAAAGGGTATGAAGGGTGGGTAGTAATCTGAGGGTCAGTGTATCCAGGAGTAACGGACGTATCAATCCATCCCTCCAACTGCGGTGCAAGGCGATGGGTCGAGAGTCCGGCTGGAAAGTTCAAAAGACCTCCCTCAACCAGTCTCTCTTGATCCGGCCCGCCATGCAGCAAGAGAGCAGACGTATCCGCCGCGAAGACCTGGACAAACCTTACCCCATGGACCCGAGCACCCCTACTAAGTCACCAAACGTAGCGAATCACTAGGGGTGACCTATGGCAGAGGTTTGTTATCCTATAAATGGTTCCCGGGGCGGCGGTACCCACCCACGCCTCCCTAATTATTAATTAAAATAATTTTGTGTTGAAATATTATGTTATAGGTGGGTACCTACACTACCTACTAACTTTCAGTACCCACTAGTTTCAATTTTGAAATTTTAAATTTAAAGCATATTTGAGTTCATCGAACCACTTTCACATAGGAGTAACACATGCACAGACAACCGAAATTAGCATGTTTGATAATTTGCTCGCGTTGGGTTTCGATTGTTTCGAAGACGACCTCTGGGTCCAGAGCAAATCTCTATCGCTTATCGCTCTACCACCGTGGTCGTCATAATAATCTTATATATAAAAATCTCGTGTCACGGTGTTTGTGGCCGCACTCCTCTAAAACGGTTTGGCCGATTTTTGTGAAATTTTTTATGTATATTTGGTAGGTATGAGAATAGGTTTTAAAATATATTTCATACCGCTAGGTGATTAGATTAGGGGCCATCCATAAATTACGTCACACGAATTTCATGATTTTTGACCCCTCCCCCCGTCCCTGTCGCACATCGTCACCATTGTGAGTCCCCCGTTGACGTCACATATTTTGCAATTTTGACCCCCCCCCCCTTAAGTGTGACGTAATTTATGGATGGCCCCTTAGATATCCAGAAAAAATTCAATTTTTTTGACAAAAAAATTTTTTTGTATTTTTTTTGGCATCAAAAAATACCTATAACCCCAAATTTTAACCCTCCTACCCCCACCCTCCAATTTTTTAATCGCGATTTTAGTATTTATGTATGCACAAATTTAACCGTCTTTCATATTTCAAACAGAACGAAATTATTTATGTTGTTGAATGACAGATGGCGCTACTTCCGGCTCATCGAACTTTCATCCACACATGCGCAAGACATTCACGAGAAGCGTCTCGTCATTTTGATATTTCATTCGGCATCATGTTCTCGCGTGGGCAAACCATCGAGCTTATTTGTGTTGGCTAAAGACGGACTGACAAAAAATATCGTACAATCAATTGCTCTTCGAAATTCATACTGATTTTCTTTATTTCATTTTCCTACTTTAATTGGTGTTTTTTTTTGTTTTTATCGGCGGTCATTGTCTCCAGCACTCCATTCCTCTTTCTGTCATAGATCCCATCCCCACACACTTATACAATGCATTCGTTATTTTTTATTTAACAACCAAAATATTCACTAGAAATAATTTATATGGCAGAATAACGTTTGACGTGTCAGCTAGTAATACATATAGTCGTACGTAATGGTAATCCGTTTATACTTTGTTACTTAGCAATTGTTCTTCGGATATACCTTTATCAGTCTATTGATAACGGGTACAAACTTTTTAAAATAATAGATTATTTTTTAAAGCAAGTCGTTCAATTTTATCACGTTTCTTTATCAAATCGCCATTTAAGAGTTACTTAGACCAGTCTTCCACTCTGAAGAACTATTGTTGTATTCTTTATTTGTACTCATCCATTACTTAGAATCGCGGTGTAAATATTACGCGGCACATGAGGTCGGAATAGTGAAAAACTTTACTTATTAGGCGAAATTACTATTTCGATTAATCTTTACTTCGAATCGGTTGTTACTATGGTACCTTTTTCATATAAATAAAATCGGATGTATTTATCCTAGACACTATCTAGGTTACAAACCAGTTCTTCGAACACTTGTTTCTAATGAAATAGGGAGCCGCCAAAAATAAGTAAAAAAAATGGTGACCGGACAACTCAGAATGAAACCAACTCAGAACCTCATCTCAGAGTCATCACAGACCAGCATATGAGTAAATCCGTCAACAAACATACTAATTTCGGTTGTCTGTGCGTTCGTAAGTTAACCCTGCGTGAAATCTGGTTCAAAAATTTGCTTTGAATTTGAGTTTAATTTCCAAATTGGAATCAGTAAGTTTTGTGAAGAATTCATACATAAGATAAAGCACCTACGTACCCATAATTATTTTTTTATTTGAACAAATTTGTCAATTATTAATCCATTATTGACTGATACCGTGATTTTTCGTAGGTGTACGCTACTAGTTTGTTAATAAATAGGAGCTTATGGAGGCCCGAGGAAAATAATTTCCCTCTGGGCCTGTGTCATCTTAGAGGATGCTGTGTGGAGGGTATTTTAAAGGAAAGAAGGGAGAGGTAGTTCTGGGAAGGAAAAAGGCATGACGGGTGGTTAGGAATCTAGGGCTCAGGGTGTCCTGGAGTAACGGACGTATGAATCCATGACCATCTGGAGAGGTCAAGGGGTCTCCATAAACCGGCCTCTCTCAATCTGGCACACAACGCAACTGGTGGGCAGATGTATCCGCCGCCAAGACCTGAAAACACCTCACCCAATGAATCCGGGCACCCTTGTCAAGTCCCCACTTGGGGTGACCTATGGCAGAGGTGTTGGTTATCCATTAAATGGTTCACGGGGCGGCGGTACCCACACCCACCTCCCAAATTATTTGTTACATAAATACAAAATTGTATAATGTGGTAATTATTAATTTCATTAACTTTATTTGGCTCTTTTTAATAATTATTAATTGTGATATAATTAAAATTTTTGTTCCACTACTGATTGAAGTTAAGAGGGTATTACCAGAGAAAACCAGAAATATGTCATTTTTAAATCAGATTTTAGACGTATTGACTCTTTTCCACAAAAAATTATAAATGGATTTCGAAAGATTGTTCTTTTATCTAGCATTCGCATGTTTTAAATTTTGAGAAAAAAATATATTTTTAGTATAATAAGGTTATACCATAGGTCGTTGGCAGATTTGTTAAATTTTCAAAAAAGATTTTGTATTATACCACACCTATTTCAAATCATATAATCATGCAGTAAAATAAATCAATACATTTTCTGGGTACCGCATGTTTTAGAATTTTTATTTTAGTTTAAATAAAATCATTAAAAAATATGCCTAAACGTACATATGTTTCTTGACGAAAATTGGTCCGTTTGTGTATTTATTTGCGCACTTACAAACTAATATATTTCAGATTTTTTTAACATTCTTATTTATTTTAACTTAGACATTATTAAAAAATGATAAATACTTATAATCAAAAAATAATTACAAAAAGTACATTATTTTAATAGTTTTATCATCATGCCTTTCAGCATTTTTGGATGTAGGTATAAATTAAAGCAAATTTGGAATGAAATAAAATCGGTATTGAGTTATAATTTTATAAGCTGGTACGGAGAATAATTAATCTTTCTCATTGTAACCACCCTGCACGATCGTACGAACAACTTTCGACGAAATGTGGATTTTCGTCCGCTGGTTGGTTAAACGCTCTTAATTATATCCTAGTTTTATACATTTTTGCAAACTCTATGATGTTACATAATAAATAACAACGTTATTAATAATTTTATTAATAGCATATATTCAACATTCGCTAATCGCATATTATTGTATCGTCTCCTGTTTACAACAGTATATTATAAAACGGCTGAATAATAATAATTTTATATTGAGTCACAATTCTATAGCAAATTCTGTTTTAATTATATAATATTGTGTAATTTATAGTATCAACACGGTCGTAAAATTACACAGACATCTTTGATGTGCGTGATTTGCAACAGTCCGAAGTGTTATGATTTTTTTTTCTTTTTTTTTGTAATGCAAAAAACTAGGATTAGGTTTGGTTATTTTTTCATAACTTTGACTTCATATCACTTTTCAAAGGAGCGTTTAAATGCCACTCTATTGAGATGTCATGGAACCGTTAAAAGGTGACCGGGCAGCTCAATACACTTCAGCAAGTGATACAAAGTAATGAAAAAAATAGGTTATAGGTTATAACTTTATATCACTTTTCAAAGGTGTGTTGAAATGCCACTGTATTGGGTTGTCACGGAACCGTTATAATGTGACCGGACAACTCAACACCGTGGCCATAAATCACACCTTTGATAAGTGATATAAAGGTAAAGAAAAAACTAGATTAAATTAGATTAATTGTTAAACTAATGTTTAAGACAAGATTTTTATGCATAACATGAAGGGTAACAATTATTATAAGCAATAATTATTAGCCTGAAACACTCATCTACATTGAAAAAATCTCCCGAGAAAAGATACAAATCCAAGTCCCGTCGGCGGCATGTATCTTTTCTCGGGAGATTATTTCAATGTAGATGAGTGTTTCAGGCTAAAGCTGGGTCCACACATGTTCTTTTGTCCGTTCCGTTCCTCCGTTCCGTATCAGCGTCGCGATCAAGAACGCCCGTTCGGAACGGTACGGTGTTACGGAGGGACGTTACGGGTAGAGGTACGCCCCGATCCATCGGGAGTCTAATTTTTTTGGCCCGTTCGAAGGCGATACGATACGGGTATGCGCCAGTCTGGACGCGATCGCGGCATGCGCAGGTCGTTCTCTCTGTCGCTGGAATGAACACGCGATGATGCCGATGATCGCAGCGACGTTACGGAGGTACGGGCTATTTTTACTTGCGTCCAGAGTTTTTGATACGGAACGGAGGTACAGAACGGAGGAACGGAACGGATGAAAGAACATGTGTGGACCCAGCTTAATAATTATTGCTTATAATAATTGTTACCCTTTAAATTAGATTAGGTTATGGACTACTCTTTCCGTAATTGTAGAGGGGTTACAACCGTAATTATAGAGATGATGGACCGCGTTTTTTTTTAACTTGCGAATATTTTTTAGCATTGAAAATTTATTTCTTAAATAAACAAAAGCGTTTTTTTTTTAACTGAGGGTAACGACCGTAATTATACATAGAAGGGTAAGCAAAGAGAATGGACCGCGTTTTTTTACTTTAAAAAAAATTTCAATGTAAATTTTTTTTTTGAAGTATAAAAATAACACGGTCCATCTTCTCTGCTAACCCTTTTATAATTACGGTCGTCACTCTCATAGAAACAGATAGAGCAACGAAGCGCGTAAGGCGACTGAAACGAGGTAGTGTTTGTAAGGTGATTTATGCATTACAATCCCTAACGCGGTAGTGTTTGTATAGTGATTTATGCATTACAATCCCTACCGCGTTTCAGTCGGTAGCGCGACTGAAACGCGGTAGGGATTGTAAATACGCGACCGGACAACTCAACACCGTATTCATTCAACACACCTTTGGAAAGTTATGTAAAGTAGTGAAAAAAAAAACTAGATAAAATTAAGTTAGGTTATGGGCTATTTTTTTTAGCACCTTTTATGACTTATCACTTTTCAAAAGTGTGTTGAAGCATATACCACTGGGTTGAGTTGGGGGCCATCCATAAATTACGTCACGTCTTAAGGGGGGGGGGGGGGAGTAGAGAAGTGTGACATTTTTGCGACAAGGAGTATGGAGGGGTCATGAGCTTTATGACGTCACATGCACAAAACGGCTGCGACACATGCGACTACCACCAAAATATTTTCCCTATCCCATTACACCCCCTCCGTCGTGGTATCCCAATACGCCCCCCCCCCCCCCCCCCCCCCCCCCCCCCCCGTCGTGGTATCCCATTACGACGTCTGACAGGGACGGGGGGGAGCAACAAATCATGAATTTTGTGTGACGTAATTTATGGATTGCCCCTTGTCATGGAACCGTTTTATAATGTAATTCCGTGTTTTTATAATAAGGGAACGTACCCATACTACGTGACACGTTTGGGGGGAGGTCTTCAAAATGTCACGCTTGGTACAAATGAGCGGCGGCGGCCATAGGTTTTTGGTCACCGGGGGGGGGTTAAAAATTGCAAAAAGTTGGTCACGTAGTATGGGTACGTTCCCTAATGCAATCATTTTTAGAGTGATTCTTTTAATTGATATCCCCTTGGTGAGAAACAGACGTTCGAAGTGTTGCTTGAAATGAATTTAGCCGTGTTCAGTGACCAGATCATAATTAGCCAAGTAGGTACTTCACATACTTCCCAACCTTCGTTTTCCTTCCCAAGTATCCTCCAACCTTATAACTTTATCTAAATCAGGGATGCTATTGTCTAACTGGCTTCTGGACTCTTATGCGATAAACACATGAAAAAATTATTCTAAATGTCCCGTTTTTGTGAAAAATACCTCAATTTATAATGACGCTTTAGAATTAGTTACATAAACTAGAGTTCTAAATAATTAATTCAGACTTATTGGAATAACTTTTTTATTAACTTTTCAAGGTTGAACATTGGTTAAAACAACCATCAAAGTATGTATATGGAAGAAGATAAACCGATTAGTTACTCGTTTATTATTATTTGTTATTTTATTTAGTTGCGATCTTTGCCTTTTCATTTGCTGTCTATCGTTCGATTATTTTCTTCTTCAATGATTAATATTACATTGATGGGTCTAACCTTCAAAAATTATTGCAATAAAATTGAATATTTTATTTATTTTTTTATTTATTGACGCCCTATTGGGCTTTTACATATAAAATACAAATTTCATTTATAACAGCAGTATAACACAAAATAAAAAAGATTAAAAAATATACAAATAAAGCATAAACTCAATGTAAAATAATAGGAATACATCTAATGCTAATTCCACATGGATGACTTTAGGGAACTCGTATGTACATATACCTACGAGCAATAAAAACATTAAAAATAATCAAAACACATTAATTTTTACTGAATTACTCGTTGTATGCTTTTGAAATAAGAACAATAAAAAAAAAAAACAAAAAAAACAATAAACAAAAGAAAATTGAAATAAAATAAAATGATTTCTCATTCATTATTTATATCTAAAAAGTGGTGGACTAATTTGGCTTTAAATGAATCGAAATTTAAATTAAAAATGTCAGCGACATCAGTTAGTTCATTGCCCAACTTGTGTATTCTTTCCATCACAGAATTCGTAGCGAAGTTATTGTTGTAAAATAAAATGTTTCGTCTAGTATATTTTGGAGGTATGTGTAAGGATAACAAGTTTATAGCGTCAGGGCAGTCCAACCTTGAATGAACAATTTTATACAATAAAAGGAGATCAAATATTTTTCGCCTTTCAGATAATTTCGATAAGTTAAGTTTACTGCGTAAATTGACATAATTGATTTCAATAATAGGAACACCAATTTTGAAATTAATAAAACGTAAAAATTTATTTTGAATTTTTTCAATTTGTGAACAATGAGAGTTGAAATGAGGACACCAAATGCTTGAACAGTATTCCACCTGACTTCTAACCAAAGACGTGTATAGTAATTTTATGGTTTTTATGTTATTAAAGTCTTTAGCGATTCTGAGGATAAATCCAAGCATTTGTAATCCCTTACTGGTAATGCTAATAATGTGATTCAAGAAGCGTAATTTGGAGTCAAAGATAACGCCAAGGTCGTTGAATTCAAAGACTCTTTTTAGAGTGGCATTGTTAATTGTATACTCGAATAGTTAAGGGGTTTTAGATCTATGAAAACTGATCGTTTGGCATTTGTTGATATTAAGATATAATTTGTTTGCGATGCACCATTCATAAAGTTTATTTAAGTTCATTTGTAGAGTTAAACAATCAAAAGAATTTTCAATCGATTTAAACATCTTTAGATCGTCGGCAAATAGAAGAAAGTGAATATTATCGAAAATTAATGAAATGTCGTTAATAAATAGTAGGAAAAGAATTGGTCCTAGGTGGGAACCTTGGGGGACCCCACTTAAGGCAAAAAAAGTGTATGAGGTTGTGGAGTTAATTTTTACAGATAGTTTTCTAAACGATAAGTAGCTTCTAAGCCATTCGAGAAAGTTGCCGCTTATTCCCAAGTGTTCTAATTTTTCCATTAAAATGCGATGAGAAACAGTATCAAAGGCTTTGCTAAAATCAACTAGTGTCAACTTGAAGACCCTTGGAAAGTGCATTAGAAACAAAATTTTCGTAAAGCAATAAGTTAGATGACGTAGATCTGCCTGGCATGAAACCATGTTGAAATATTGATATAAGCGGTTTAATTTGATGCATGATTTTACTTAATATAATCTTTTCAAAAAGTTTAGGTAGTGATGACATAATACATATGGGTCTATAATTTTCAATTTGACTTTTATCGCCTTTTTTAAAAATAGGTGTTATAAAGCTACTTTTCCAAATTTCAGGAAAACAACCTGTAGATAAAGATAAATTATAGTAATAGGAAGAGCTAGAACATGGACACAGTTTTTAAGTAATATTGAGGGAATCATATCTGGCCCCGAATTCGACCTGATATATCCAGCTGTTTGATAAAAGTCACAACATCATTTACTTCCACATGGATGTTATGCAAGTTGAGTGAGCTTTCGGTAAATTGGGGTTTATCAGATAAAATGTTGTCATTGTCTTTAACGTATACACTCTTGAAGAAATCTGCAAATAAATTTACAATATCGTTTTTGTCATGACCCGCTTTTTTCCCGTAAAACATTTTACCAGGAAAGTTAGAGTTATTTTTCCGAAAGGAATTAGCGTAATTCCAAAATTTATTAATATTTGTTAAAATAGAATTTTCAACATTGTTAGTGTATTCTTTAAAACATACTTTCGATTTCCTAGTACAATCCTTACGCAAAACAGAGAATGCGATATAATTATCTAGCGTTCTATTTATTTTATAACGTTTGTGGGCATTTTTTTTATCGTATGTTAGATTAATTAGTTCAGAATCGAACCATTTAGGGAATTTAGAAGTGTAATATTTTTGTAGGGGAACAAAGCTGTCGATTGCTTGATAAATTGCATTGTAAAAATATTCTAAGGCCTCATTTAAACTTGTGCTTTTACAAGTGAGATCATAAGCCCAATTATTAGTAGATAAAAATTCTATAATTTTTGGGTAATCTGCTTTTTCAAAATTACGTTTGACAATCGTGGGGTCAATTACCTTAACAAAAGTATTGAGGTAAATGATTACTAGGGGGAGGGGTGGTATTTATCAATTGGTAGAATCATTTCATCAGAGGCATAAACATTAACACTAGAAGAATCTGTAAAGACAAGATCGAGAAGACGAGAATTGATGTTGTACACATGGTTTTTCTGATGCAAATTTAAAAAGTTGGTCATTTCTAAAATTTCATGGGAGCCATGATCGATGTTGTCCGGGCTCGAGGACGCGAAATTCTCAATGTCCCATATGATATTTGGAAGGTTGTAGTCACCCATCAGAATAAATGTAGCATCAGGAAATTTTCTTCGCATAGTTTCAACTTCAAGGTGGTGATCTTTATATGTTTGCAGGCCGGAGGCTGGTGGTATATATGTGCAACCGATTATAAGTTTTTGTTTTTTTAAGGAAACCATTACAAATACTTGCTCAAGATGTTTGTGTGATCAATATTAATTCTATACTTGTAGAAAAAGTCAACAGGTGTCCTATTTATAAATAAAAATCGGATATGTTTATTCGAGAGACTATCTAAGTTACGAATAAGTTATTGAAGAAAACAATAATAATCTAAACCATAATATGAAAGAGAACAAGACACAGATAAATAGAAAAATTTAATGGTCGCAACTGGGACTCGAACCCAGAACCTCTCTCTCACAGGGACGTGCGCGTTTACTAATTCTGCCATTGCCACCTTCTGTCAAACCGTCATATTAGTCAATCTCATATTTCAAATTTTAGAATTAACGATAATATCTTCAACTATTTTTTTTTCAATATTATAGGCAATTACCCTTTTTATTGGAAACGATCGTTCTAAGAATTGGTTTGTTACCTACATACATTGACGTATGATATCGATCGAAGCCTAGATAACGTCTCGGATAAATATATCCGATTTTATTTATGTAGAACTCTTGACTTTTTAAATGAATATTCATTTTTTATAAGAACTCTCTTATAGCTTTTGAAGGATATTCCCACTATGATTTATTACATTGATGAGAATAACCTTCAAACGTTATAAAAAGAAAGTTTTTCTTATAAAAAATTACAAATAAATTCATTAGAACTTTGGAATCATCAAAAAAATATGGAAAAAATTTGTTGAAGATAGTTAATTCTGAATTTGAAATATGAGATCGACAAAAATGACCCTAGGTTCATTTCCCATTTGCGGCCGTTACCTTTTTTTAAATTTTCTTTGTGTTCTGTTTCATGTTTCGTTTTGATTTATTAGTATTATCTTCTTCAATTAAATATTAATTATCCGTTTTTATCACGGAGTAATGATATGTACCTAATCGTAAGTATTGAATAAGCATCTATAACTTATTCAACAACAAATACTCGTATATAAATAGAGTCTGCCTGTAAATATCAACCCATTATTAGAAAAAAATATTTATTTAAGTACGTGCATAAATTGTTTTCATATAAATATACAGGGTGTTAAGGGACATACTTGACAAACTTTTAACAGTAATAGATTCCTGAGTTAATTTGTAGTAAAAAATGAGAATGACATTTTATTCTCTGGTGATTTTTTGTTTTTTTTTTCTCCTAAAAACACAAAAAAATCGTAGTACCTATATATACTCTGTCAATTATAGAGTAGAAAACATTAAAAATCGAACTACAAAATTTGTAGGCTGGCAACACCAATTTAACTGTCAAATATTCTTTTAAAGCGCAATGACACTGAAAATATAGAACACTGTAAATCACATTTTAAAAATGTTTTTGTTCTAAAGAAAAAATAAATAAATCGAAGAAGCGCTGTTGTCAAGGTACCTACTTAGTGACATAAATTTGATTAAATGGTGTTTTACAAAGTGATTTGCTTGCATTTAATTTGACATAAATTTGAATTTAACAGTGGGTAGAAAGGAAGAATTTCTAATGGTGAGTTTAGTTACATTACTTTTAGATCTGAATGCGTTAAATATATTCAGATCTAAAATTAGAGATATGATCTAAATCCCAGGCAACGCTAGGTACTTAGCTAGTATTAAATTCATGTGAGCAATTTCTGAACTGTGCTTTATATTTTTACAATGTAGTTATTCTCTTAGGGTGAGTTTCTTCATCTACCGAGACTGCTAAATGCAATGCTAATTGTAAAAGTAAACGATCGAAATTTAAAAATTTCTTTGCATTTTACCGTTTACTTTTACAATTAGCATTGCATTTAGCATTCTCGGTAAATGAAGAAACCCACCAATTATACAAAATTGTATAGGTATAATATACCTATATGCAATTCTAATTTTGAGATCAGTGCGTGTCTTTATTGAAATGAAAAAAATCACTTTTATGCCTTTTTAATTTTTTTATAAAAATGTAGGTTACACAGCTTAACATTACCACCACGAGTAGATATTTATATTTTTAGTATTGCCATTTGAACAAGTGGCCCCCTCCTATATTTTCTACTCTTATTTGACAAACAATGGGGGTCGGGTGGGTAATAGACTGGCTAACTATTGAAGACATGTGAAAGATTTTTTTATTATTTTTTAGGCAATTGAATGTAATGTCACCGGTGACAAAAAATCCATTTACTCCAAATAAGCACAGGAAACGCTAGTTTTACAGGTATACCCCTTAGCACCCTGTATGTCATAGGGAATGCACTTAGTTGCCCACTAGTGAGATATTACTGAATGCAATAGATTACGTATTATCTTATTTACATGTTTAGTATACACACCAATATAGATTATCAATTTATATTAAGAGATTCTTGCTCGTGTACTAGTTGTTAAATTATAGGACTCGTACAGGGTAATAGAGGACTGCGTGCGGATGTTTTGCACATTCTAAGCGTTCTCTTGTAACAACATCAAAATTTCATTTACATTTTTTATTCCAAATTATGTCAGGAATCACTGGTTAAAGTAAGTCGAGTAAGTCCCTTAACACCCTTGTAATTTTTTTTTCAAAAACAATAAAATTGTGATAAATAAATATTAAGGGGTCGTCCATTAATCACGTGATTTTTTTTAGCAACTTTTTAACCCCCCCCCCCCCCCCCCCTTTCGAGCCTCACGTGATTAATGGACGACCCCTAATGCAGGGAAAAGGCTTAGAAAAAAAACGAGTATGCTTTAGACTTAGACCACACGACTGAAGTAAAACTTCACTAACTAATATCTCCCTCTCGACTTCCGTTCGCCTCGCCCGATCACACTTTTCGTAACACTCACGCATTCACCAGCTTACTCCCCAAGTCAAGCGTGCGTAAAGAGGTTTTACTTCAAAAAAATCTGTGAAATTAGCAAATTGTCGTTTTTTACATCAGAGATAATTCCCATTCTTTTACTGTGGAACGTTCTATAAAATTTGAGCGGCCCATTCACTGGCGAGCATGTCTGCGGCGAGCAGCCCGACCGTGACATCGCATGAGCGTGTTTGTTTCCTCAGTGAGGATGAGGATTGGTTTATTACAAAAATGCTCGTCGCTCGTCTGTGACGTCATGATAGCCGCGGACATGCTCTCCCGTGAATGTGCCGATTTTCTAAGCTATCGTAATATAATAACTAATAACAGTAGTTGCTTTCAAATCAATTTAAAACACGCCATCTTTTCTCGCAAATTGGTGGGAAAATTTTCGTAACTTGACTCCTCTCCGCTCTACTAATGAGCATATTAGTTTAAAGGCTGAATTTGTTTACGCTTGCAAATTCTTTGTCATCGTTGGGCACAATAGCTACCTTTGAATAATCGTATATCGTTACGGTAGCTACCATTTATCAACTAATAATAATAAATATGAGCATAATTTTCCAGAGTGTACAACGTAAACATCACACTGTTCGAAGTCGACACCGCTTTGGAACATAAAATAATTAGTTCATATTCCCGCCGCACGGTGGTGCTTGAAAAATAATATGATCGGCAATTCAATAAATCATTATTTATTATGTGGCCTTTTGTTTTTCTGCGCATGCAATTTTAGTACTTATTCCTCCTGTGTAAGGTGGTTTATTCCAACCATATACTGACATTATATTATTAGGTGATAATATTGTGAGGTCTCGCGTTTTCTACAATAAAATCGGTTACATAGTTGGCTTGATAAATAGTGGTGATGGCGATAATCGAAACATTCTGATTATCGAATCTAGTTTTTTCGATATTTTTGTTGTAATTGTGAATTATGCAATTTCGGCCGTAAAACAGTATGATGTCCCTCGCATTTTAATCAAATTCGGTTTCTAATCATTGGCAGGTGGCATGTATAAATATGTTTTTATTAAATCGTACCAACATTGAATAAATAAAAACACAAGAAATGCGAATTAGGCACGGACATATGAATATATCTGGACCTGCCCTAAGTGATACAAACGTAATATTTCCCCCACTCCATGGAACTGGCTATAAGCTCCGCCTTGGCGCCAGCTCGCTCCATGGGGAGGGGAGAGAATCTAAAATATGTGATGTCATCATTCTTGAAGTGACCGGCGCGAAACTAGCGTCCATACGTTTTACGAAATAACACGCCAAAAACGGCAGCTTGCGCTATACATTATAGGTACATATTATATAGACATAGCGAATGTGGGCGGTTCTCCAGTGTCCTCGTCGCTGGTTACAGGGGTAAGTAAATAACGAAACATTTGTAAAAGTGTCTTAACTAAACACGGCAACAAAATATTGCTATGTGAATTGGGGCGAATATTTTTGGGACAAGCATTTGGCCTTAGCAAATATGTTAATTACCGTGGCAAGCAATTCGCGCTCCCATGTAAAAAGGTCTATTCATTCAAAGCAGATTTTGCTTTTAAGAACTAAATGGTGATATTATAATGCGAGATGCCTATATACTGTCAGATTGTTTTTTCAACGAATCACAATATCTTTCCTCTCTTCGCCCCCCATAGTTTGGTTTTACCCCTCACCTGTATCTTCTGGTCTATTCATTCTGATGTCTATGGAATTAGGCGTTTTTTGTGATCCAAAAGTCTGGCCATTGGCTGCTTTTAGAATTCCCGCGGAAACGGCATGGCGACGGTAATGGCTTGCGTTATCTCATTTTTTTAATACGAAGAAAGTGATCATTTTCTCGCCTCCCTCACTCGTATTAAAGAAATGAAATGGCGCGAGCATTCCCGTCCCCGTTGCGTTTCCGCAGCCCCGGATCTAGGGAGGGGGCAAACCCCCAACGGCTGTTTTAGGGGGCGCCAAAATCGTCATTTATACGTTTGATTGAAAAAAATTGATTCACTCCCTGGCATTCAGCGCACGTTGTTCTATCGATTATTTATTTGATTTTAAAACGCCCAGTTGTTTTTTGAACACATCCTAAGTTGATTTATGAACGTATCCTAAATCTTTTCGTTATATGTTTTTGGGGTGTTATGCCGTGTTGCGCTACCTCCTTCTTTAGCCCATCGTATCTTAAGTCGATTTTAAACGCGTACGTAGTGTCGGTGATGTTTCTACCAGGGGAATCCCCGTCGCATCTAGAACTAAGGGCTACACAAGCTGAGCCGAATAAACCCAAGCGGATTTAGAGGGGCGCCACTTGATAGTGACGCGTGACGCCCCTGTCAAACGCTGACGAGAGGGGGCGCAACTATCAAGTTTCTGCCCCGGTTTGAAAAAGTCGTAGACCCTGGTCTGCGTTTCCGCGGGAATAGTAATAACAGCTATTCGGGCCTTTAATTTAAAATTCAGATGTTCGGTCTCTCAGTAAAAATTCAAAAGCAATGGAGTGGCGATATATGATGTCAGGCAGTAGAAAAGAGATAGAGTTCGCGATGTCTCGATCTGTCTGTCTCGATCAAATATTGTACTATGTAACTGGCGACTTTGGTTTTTATTTGTCTACATGGAAGGTATTTCTATTTGAAGGTATGTATTATCTATTACTTCGATAAAATGTACTTATGTTATGATAAAACAAAGTTTAAAATTAATCAACATTAAATCATAAATTCATCCGTTAATTGAAATGTCAAATTTCGTAAAAATTAAATAAAATTGTATAAAAGTGTATAAAACTAACATCGATATATTTCTTGTATTCGAACCCCATTTCGAAATTAATATTTTGATTTTCCATCACTAATAGGAACGTTTTGAATTTCGAACACAATAATATTCTGCGGACAGATTTCCGCGCGCGTATTTTAAACAATGGTATTGATTCACTTTTTATCGAACAATGCATTTGGTATTTATTTATTTTTGGCAGACGATACACTGGTTAGAGTGGTGGTTGCCATTTCTTCCATCACTGTTTTTTTAATCTCAAATGTTTTTGCGAGACTTTTCTTTTGCACACAGGAGACCCTGAGGAAAATAATTTCTCTTAGTTCTTAGAAAGATAAAGGTAAGGAGTAAGGAGGTACAGACGTATGAATCCATCCCTCCCACTACGGTGCAAGGCGATTTGTCGAGAGTCTGGCTGGAGAGGTCAAAAGTTCTCCCGATCCATACCCCGTCCTGCCACGCATTAGGTGGGCTGACACATCCGTCGCCAAGAACCCATCGTCTAGAAGTGCTGACATCCACTGTTTGCATCATGGTACACATTTTTCAGTCTTTTATGAATGCGAATGGGCGTTTCACCTTCTACGGTCAAGAATCAATCACAGAAAGCTTTCTAATACAAACATCGATGTCGGCCATTTTGAAAGCGACTGCAGTGCTGCCACCTGTTGATGCGAATAGTTACTATTGCAGCAGATTGTAGACGGTTTGAGGAATAGCACCAAATTCAAAATTTTCACTTAACTGAAAAAAATAAAACTTTGTAGAAAAAAATAGGGGGCATTCATAGACATATGAATATTAATAGACCTGCCCTAAGTGATAAAAGCATATTATTTCCCCCTCCCCCATACCGGTTCCATGGAACCGGCTGGGATTGAGTATGGCTTCTTGTGAATCTAAAACATGTGACGTCATCATTCTTCTGCGAGCCAGCATCGAGCGCTCATCGGTGTATTTTACGAAATAACACCGCACAAAACATGGTCTGTGTTTTGAAAACGTGTAAATATATTCTATCACTCGAGATACATGGCGTGTGCTCGTCGATGTTTATTGGGGTAAGTAAATTATGAAACATTTATAAAAGTGTCTTAACTAAATACGGCAACAAAATATTGGACCCTCAAAATAGGCGAACTTTATTTTGATGGCTTTAGAACTTTGCAAATTTGTTCACTACGCGGCGAGCAATTCGCGCTCCCATGTAAAAAGGTCTATTCATTTAAAAGCAGAGTTTACTTTTAAGAACTAAATGGTGAAATTATAATGCGAGATGCCTATATATTGTCGATTGAGTTATTGACGAATCACATATCAGTAAAGTCATCTTCCCGCTCTGCGTCCCGCTGTAGTTGGTTTCTCCCCTCACCTTTATGTTCTGGTCTAGTAATATTCATATGTCTATGGGGGCATTACTTTTTGACTGTTAATCGTATATTAGCAGCATGTTCCAGAATAGTAGGCTTTAGCCATAATTGGTGACCGGATTTGTATTGCCAGGTACTTCCCCACCGAACTTCCTCTTCTCTCTCTTTTTGTGCTTACAACATATCCCAATTTTATCGGGGATGTGATAAACCTACTGACTTAGAATAGTTGGGAGAGTCTTGTGCGGCATTCCCATAAAATTAAATTAAAACTTTGTCCATCGATAAAAATGGAATCAACTCGTATATCTTTTTTAAACTTTAAGAATGGAAGTAACTAAAAATCATGTCTAGTTCCTGAAAAAAGCTTTTCCATACAAAAAGTTATTATTCAATTATAAAAATAAATAATGCTAAGAAAGCAGTATTTTTTAGTTCTAATTATAACGTGCCCACATTAAAACATTTCTTAGCGAGATCAGCTTTTATCTGTTGACAGAATGCTACAACTGACCAATAGCATTACAATAATTAGAAATGTGATCCCTTCCAACAATAAGCTATTGTTTTGAAAATGGTGGCAAGGCACGTTTAAGCCAGTCTGCGCTATCGTCAAATTACTGCCTCAGCATTAATAATAATAATAATATTTCTATACGGAACTTGTCTGTTAGTGTTAGTTCCACATTCCACTCTACGGACTTCTTGGGTAAGGACATCAATTTTGCTCTTTGCTTAGGACGGATTTGACAGAATTTGACATATTTGAAAGCCAATTTTCAAATTTTCTTAAAGCGCTATTCAAGTCCTGTTATTGTATCACTCCGTGATATAATAACAGAACTTGAAAATTAACTTTGAAATTTGATGAATTGTTCAAACTCTGTCAAGCTTCAAGGTCTTCCTTTTGGGTCAAGCTTCCATTCCTGCATTATGTTACGATCCTCCATTATATTACATTCCTGACTAACTAACCATCACATTGTTTCCTCGCTTTCGTGGGTAGAGAGGATACCTGTCTTCAGTGGCGGCTCAAGCACTTTTTTAGTGGTGGGGATCGATATTTTTTTACGTACTGTACCGCAATCTCACCACCCGTAGAATATAATATAAAATTTCTCAAAAAAATATTTTATGGTCTAATCATGCTAGTCGGATATCTAAACACAAAATAATATAAAATATCCAAAGATATATGCCAATTTACAATATAGTATAATAAAAATAAAGCTTTATCTTGCAAGATTATTATCAAACTAATTTGAACGCGAGCGATTCCCGCCCGAAACTTCGCAAACAAATGTTTCTGTGGGGATCCAAAGTGTTGTCCCCGCGGGTATTTGAATTCACATACTACTGCGCATGCGCAGTTGCATACGATCGCGAAACAACTCAAGGAAAGTATGGGGATACTTCGGATCGTCCCCCAAGTGCGCATTAGATTCTGCGCACTGAGAAATTGACCCGCTGTTTTGTGCTCCATACATTGTTCGCTGTACGCGCGTAGGGTCTTATTAAAATCATCCGGAATAATTATTTGTATTTTATTTCTGCAAATGTTAATTACTTTTATGTTTGAAGAATTCATTCATTTTGGTGAAGACAACGCATTGACTGTTATTTCCTTTTCCTTTAGTAGGTTTTGAGTGTAACTGGCGGGGACCGTCCCCATTGTCCCCCTGTGAAGAACCGCCACTGCCTGTCTTGCTACACTTTAGCTTCATTCACATTCATTTGTCGTCTCACAAAAATATTCTTCTATTACCCTGACTCAAGTACGTGATTCATTTCGTCATGCAATATCTTTTTGAACTGTTCACTTTCTACTGTTATTTTTTTTTATTTCTTTTTATTGAGGAAACAAACAGTCATACAAGTAAGATAATTATAACAATAAAATTCATATGTTGTAGACCAATTAAGTTCCATTATGTTAAATATTGGTTTAGTATTTTTACCTACTCAACTTATTAAATGACAAAGAAAATAAAATATAAACATAATAAAGAAAAACATAAAAAGAAGAACATAAAACATAATATAGAAAAACTTTAAATTATTAACACACATGGTTATACTATTTACTATGGTTGATAATAATATAATTTTCACAAAAAAGAGAAAAAAAAATGTGTATTAAGATGAAGTCATAGTAAATAATGCAAAATCATATGTTTTTGTTTTGAAAATTTGATCGCTTAGAAGTATTGTAGATGCTTCAATTAAATACTGCGTGTAGAACATACCTTGGCCCTTAAAAATATCGGTAATTTTTTTTATAAGTGTTTTAATAAGCCTATAAAAAAAATAAAGTATAAGGTCTAAAAAACACACTTTCAAGTCCAAACTCTCCTATTTATAAACCCCTTTTCGGATATGGTTTTATTGTGTAATGTGGCAAATTCAGTTTATTTTATAATAATCGCAAAAAAAGTTGATATTTACACCCAATCTTCCCAAAATAAAATAAAATATGCATTTTCGCGTTGATGTTTTACAATACGGCCGCTAGTCGACGAATTCGGTTATTCAAAGTGACCCCTATGGCGTCCACCGAAGAACTACTGTTTACGGCACAGTAGTGAACTAGTGGATCGCCTTAAGTTATTAATTTATTAAGCTGCATTTTATATGATTTCAAGTCATGGTTGAAAATGTCTACATCTCAAGGTATTGTAAGTTTCACAAATATGTACTATTACAGAGTTTTGCGCGTATTTAGATTTACTGTGTGGTATTCTAAATAAGTCATTCGATCTGGTGTTTTGTTTGGGGCAACGAAATGCAATATTTTCTAACAGATATGATGAATCAACAAGGCAGTTCACGATTTTGTGTAAGAATAATGCATCAGAGATTTTTCTGCGTTTATATAAAGCGATAGGGTCAAATCGATGATAACTAAAACGATAGGATAGTTGTTTTATAAATTTGTTCTGGATATTTTCAATGCAATGAATATATGTTTGATATTAAGGATTCCAAATTACTGAGGCGAACTCGAGTTGTGAACGTACATATGACATATATAACAGAATTAGGGTGTGTGCTCCCTCCACTTCTTTCTTCGTTCATCCGCTATACATGTCCAAACATAAGCTTCCCTTTCTTAATCTTATTCATTGCGCTTACATCAGCCTTTAATTATTTCCAGATCTCTACATTCGCAACAAGATCATACATGGTTGTACCATACTGACACCCCAGGGATCTCATTTCTGTACCATTCAGTCATATACATATATTTTAATCCTTCCTCTGCGGTTCCATGAACTCCTTCGTGGACTGTTAGCTTCGCTTCTTTGGATAGTAAGGGGGGGGTCCAGTAAAATCTCACATTACTTGAAAAGAATAAACGAAGTGGCCCAAATTTATCTCACTAAGGGGGAGTCCAGATTGGAAGAAAAAAACTGCATATGTAAATAATGTATGCCCCCTAACTAATACCGCATTGCGTTCAGTCCTCCATTAATGGAGTTTCTTTCCTTCATAATGAATGATATTTTATCATTGTAAAGTTCCTAGTTATTTCAAAGTCTTATCTATTCTAAAGCTATCTCATGAAATGTAACAGTCTCCATTTTGTTTTGTCTTCAAAATCTTGAGTTTTCCAGATTTGTTATTGCCTCAAGTGTAAGGACCTGTTCCCACTTCCACTTAAAAAACAGACGACGAAAAGTCGGATGTCGGACACCCTGTTCACACCTCCATTTAAAAAACGGCATTGTAAAAAATCGGATGAATTGAATGAACTATTTTTATTGCATCTGTTGTTTTATTCCACAGTACATCTCTTTCTTCGACCAGTGAGATTAAACTTTCAGGATTTATTTCCTTATCAATTATTATTATTCTTTACAAAATATTCTATAAATAAAAGCATGCAGCGTGGCCGCTTCCTTCCTTGCAGCTGGAGACAAGCACTAAGCAGTAGCTGTGTGCATGCTGCTACCTTGTGACTGGAGAGGGGGCGAGTTGAGGGGTTGGGTGTAGTTATAGCTTCATTCAAACCTATGAGCGAGCGAGTTCCGTCACAATTTTTAAACGGATGCCGTACGCTGGCCATCCATCCAACAAATATTATGCCGGATCCGACTTTTAATCGTGTCGAATAAGTGGGAACAGCTCCATATATCCTCTGCAGCTAGGGCATCCGATTTTTAAACGGAACGATATCCGATTTTTAAAGTGGTAACTGGCCCGAATAGTTTTGTTTTATCGTTGTAAACAATCCCAATCATTGTAATGTTGTTTTATCATTTTAAAATATTGGGACATTTTTAATATTCTACATATTTCAGTTTAGTCCCGGCTTCAAATGTAACAGTTTCCATTTCAATAATTTTTTTGCTGTGAAAAAATCATTGTTTGAAGCTCTACAACGATTGATTACTTTGCTATATCAGTGGTGGCGGAATCTTTTTCTAATTATGGTTTTGTAACAACAACTGCTAATGAACATTCAAGGAAAAATTTTAATTTTGCTCCCTTGATTTGATCGCAGTATCGTTTTGAAAGGGGGGATTCGATTTTTGCGTTCCTAATTTTGGAATCTGAAAGGAGTGTACACATTTGAGTTGTTTGGGCACACCACTGATAACTTCGTTGTAATATCTACCTCCTCTCACAAACGACGCATGTGACAGAAATAGATAAATTTCATCTTTGAACGATTGTTAACATTTCAACAAGATTAATGAAATTTGATTATCTTGTCACTTCCAGCTCTTCTTCTGCTTTAAAAACTCTCAATGAAACATGGGCATTGTGTGTACTCAAAGTGTAAATTGCTTGTGTCAATGGGCAAGCACCATCCTCCACACTGCAATCTCGGCATTGAACATTTTACTACCGTCTGTCAAATAAGTGTTTGATCATCGATAATAGATATACAAAATTGGAAGATATGGTGTTGAAGCATGCCGACTTTCGCAGAGCTACAACCAAAATGTCAGAGCCAATGAAAGTTTTGCATTTCGCATTTAGCAGTGGTACTGAAGAATCCTGACATAACTCAGAGACTGGTCTCTTCGTTGAATATTTTTCTCTCGTCTGAATTAGACAATCACAATTGAGAGGTGTTTGATAGCCTGGCTAATAGAATACTCAACTGGAAACACAACTCGAACAGATTAAGTTTAATACTACAGCTTAGTGAATAAGTTTTTAAATATGACTTTTTCCCCTTGTCCAATTCGTGTCGGGACCTATCCGGACCCAGCTTCATCTCGCTCACCCTCTGGAGTTGTTTCTTCCAACTATGTATAGAGTGGTCCACTGGAATAGCAGTCAGAATTTTCATTATAACTAAGAGTTTATTTTCTTTCTTCCAGTGGTACCGAAGAAGCCCAACATGACAGAGAGCCAAGAGGCGCAGGCCATCAGGCCGGAGGGGGAGTTGCCGGGGGCTGACGCAGCAGCCTCAGTAGATGCCGCAGCCGGTGGGAGCATCATGTCCAGGAACGGGGGGGCGGAGCCGGCGCACCACGCCCGACGGCCTATGAACGCCTTCCTCATCTTCTGCAAGAGGCACCGCAGCGTCGTGAGGGACAAGTATCCCAATCTGGAAAACAGGTTCATATATTAATAATTTATAAATCACTTTTTCTCAAACTTAACTAATTGACTTTTTAATAGAAGTAATTTTCATACAACTTGATATTTAACTTTTTTAATAGAAGTAATTTGCGGACAACATGTTATAAGATTGTGCTATTATCTAAATGTCATTCACTTTTAGCTTTTAAAATAACACAATGTAACTAAAATATTATAATGTCGAGTACAAAAGTCATTGTCTTTTTTGGTGCGGTACAGGGACAAACCACATAACTTGTTTTACATATAATATGTAAACTTTTAAATGAAACAAAATAAAAAAATGGGTTTTAAATATCTATATTGTGTAAGGTGGGAACTTGGGTGATGAAATATTTAGAGGTTTTTTTATAGTGTGGAAATAATTTTCCTGCAGGCTTTTGTCATCTTTGGGGTTCTTGTGTCTTTTTGATGAAAGGAAGCCGGACCTGCCTCTTACAGAGAGATCCATGTTGTAGGAGGAAGGAAACATAGAGGCAGCAAATCATTGCAAATCAATCACACCCAAGCTATTGAATACGGGAATGAGTTGTAAAAGCTACCTGTTCTCTTGTTACTAATAAATGTTTACCGTATACGTTGGGTGCGCATTTGACATTTTTCTCGGCTGACAAAACAAGGATAGCATTTCCACCTGACATCTGTTCTCTAAAGACTGCAATCCAATGATAGGGAAATCTATCAAATGAGCTGCCCTTATTTTTTTGTTTTACTGGATGAACTGAACTCAATTTTTTTTCCCTATCCCCATACGGGGGTGTGCTGGACCTCGTCCCTGCTTCATCTTTAGTTACATTACTAATTTTGCAAATCCTTCTCAAATCTATCTGCGCCTCCCCCAATGACATGTGCAGGCTTGAGGCTTGATCAGACGACCTTGACTATCCTTTGTCCTGCCTCTGACTACCCAACGCTGAATTTTCTTTTAGTCTTCGGGTATTTTACCCCAAATATTCAGTTAACATTCTTTGAGGCTTCACTGAGTGGTTAGCTAAGGGACACGGAAGCTAAGTGTAGTTTATGATCAGACCGAAAGCCATACACATTTTTTGTTGGTACTTGCCAATTGATTTGAGATTTATTGTATTACTTATGTTCTCTATTTTATGCAGGTGCTTGCGGGTTTTTACAGATGCAATGCCGTCTCATGGAGCCTCATGAATGAGTTTTTCTTTTGCCCGGTTTAATTTATCTTTGTCTTACTAACCTATTTTTTGCATTTTGTTTTTCCTGTTAAGCACTTGCATACTGCTTACTAACAACGTATGCATGGACACTGGAGGTCTAGATTCGTTCAAAATAAATAAATGTAGCTTCGTTTAACAAAAAAAATTAGAGTCTTGCGAGAGCCTTGAAGGAGTAACCATCAGTTACTTATACCAGGGCGGGTAAGAGGTGGATTACCTCCACTGCCCTTATTTGCACGGAGTCAAGTGTATTAAATCATTTCTTCAAATTAAATATTGAAAACTTCCTATTTGACCAAATGCATAATGTCTATTGGCTTATCTTTATCTTATCTTAAAATATTAGTAAAAAAAAAATCATTTAATTAACCTTTGCAAATCTTTCGCTAAGGGTAAATTTTCTCTTAACTTGTTTTCTTAATTTTTATTGGTATCAACAGCAGTCTGTGTTTAAAATTGAATTCTGTCGACTTATCCACCACCGTGATTTATGTCATTCGTTGTGTACCGTATTGTATGATTGCCAATAAAAACACTAAATGGCGACACCCCAGTTAGACTTACAATACGATGCATTGACTTATTCCCGACATGTAGCTCACGGGTGATGTATGCAACACAAATGGCATTTAATCGAATAATGCAACACTTGAATTGAACGTAATGTTCTATTGACCCTGTTACTTTAAGCTATGGGTCCAGACATTCTTCACAATGATAACTTTTTGTTAAATTGTCTCGGGTTTTTAGGCCAATTTTTGCGGACATTTTGGATAGTATTGTTACCACTGATGTGATGTTTTGTGTTTCAGGTCAATAACGAAGATTCTCGGGGAATGGTGGGCTAACTTAGAGAAAGAAGAGAAAGCGTGCTACACTGGTCTTGCTAAACAGGTAAACATCAGTTAAGCTATACAGGGTGTCCGGGGGTAAACTGCATTAACTTCGGGAGGTGATTCTACATGATAGTAGGAGTAAAAAAGATTAATAACTTTTTTCGAAATTCCGACATTTTTTTTCCCATACAAAAAGATCTACCTACTAAAAATCCTTAGTGTGAGGTACGATCTTACTTGCCGGGAGCCTGCCGGGCACGATCGTTGCAACAATAAATGTTGGTGATTGGCCCGTATCGTAACAGCGAAAAATAATAAAGCTGGCCGCGCACGCCGGTCAAATTTTACGTGTTTACCACAAAACTACCCCTAAAAGATGGAATTTAGAAAAAAAGTTATTTATCTTTTTTACTTACACTATCATGTAGAATCACCTCCCGAAGTTAATGCACTTTACCCCCGGACACCCTGTATAATTCTCAAATATACTATCCAGTCATTTTGTTATTAGTTTTTGGGGTATTATGCTATGTTACGCTACCTCCTTCTTTAGCCAACGTTTCGGACAGCGTTGCAGTGTCCATCATCAGGGCAGATGTGTCCTGCCCTGATGATGGACACTGCAACGCTGTCCGAAACGTTGGCTAAAGAAAGAGGTAGCGTAACACGGCATAATACCCCAAAAACTAATAACAAATTAATTTTTGGCCGTGAAAATCTAAAATCGTATCATACTATCCAGTTGTACGCGATCTTATGCAGAAAAATAGCATTATTTCGATAATGCTGTTTTTGTGTAGATCCGTTCAAATTACATGGTAACCAATTTTATTCACAGCAAAAGTCGTTATAAAATCTCAACCATAGATGGCAGTACAAGGCTGGCAGGTGTTTTGTACTCAAAACTTTTGAATGAATTTATTCATAAAACGTGTCGTCTATTCATTGAAATAATTATTGCATGTTAATTAATTTGACTTTCAATGTATATGTACTAACTACTGTCAAATGAATTGTTTAACCACCTACAGAACTCACTTTTTCACGTAACGCTGTTTTTCCACATAAGGGCTCGATTTTTTAATTTAAATAATTACGTGATGGAATCCTACTATATGTATTTATGATTTTAAAAAAACCTTTGTACCATGTTCCACTTCTTTATTAATTTCAGTATAAAGACGCATTCTTCACTGCTCACCCAAACTTCAAATGGTACAAGTTGCCAGCCCCTCCTCTTCGCCAGTTCGCCACTCGGCCCGGGAACATCGGGTCCGCCGCGGAGCTGGACCTCGGACCCACCGGACCGGACGAGGGAGAACTCAGCGAGGCCAAGGTGGAGCAGACCAACAACAACCACCTCACCAAGGTCAACTACAATGCCCACCCCGCTACGACCACCTCCAAGGAAGTGCTGGAGGGAAAGCGGCAGATGTTCACCCCGGGGAAGCTGGCGGACGAAGCTCACATGGGAGGACTCAGCAGCCTGATCATCTCCGACGTCAAACCATCCGAAGACGACTACGTTACCGACAGGAACTACTTTCCTCTTTCTCCCACCCTCGGAATCCGAACCCCACTTCTAGAAACGCCTAAACACTCAACAGGCGTATCTTACTCCACTCCCGGCCCTCCGAAGAAGCGACCCTTTTCCGAATTGGAAGACAACCCCGACAGAAACAAGCTCTACAGACGTGATGAAGTGTCCCCTCCCTGCGGAAACGTACTGAGCTCCAAGGACTCCAAGCTGCAAGAGTTGCAGGATGCTCTTTTTGAAACGACTCGCTTGTTGGAACCGTTATTTGAAACTTCAAACAAGACGGAGAAGTTGCATAATAAACTTGTCGCCAACAATAATGGCGCTAAACATTCTAACCAGCACTTCAGTGCTATAGTTTCTGGCTTCATCCCAGTCAAGAAGCTTTCTTCTGCTCCGCAGAAGGTTTATGACGAGTTTACCACCAGGAAGCAGGGAGCCAGCGAATCTTCGGATGAATCTCTAGATAAAGATTGCCAACAGTTTGACGATTCAAATGTGTACGAAAAGAGTAAGATTTCTTGGAATACTTACTTGGAGCAGTCCCAGTCTAAATCGTCCGGGAGAGCGTGCAAAGGAAAGCGCTATCAGCAGTTCATGCAATACGGGGGACTCATCGTCAACAAGCGCCAGAAGAAGGAGCACCCGGAGAGGAAGCCCGGGCAGGGGCAGGCGGACGGTCCCAGCAAGCTGTCCTACGAAGTCAACAGTCCCACCTGCAGTTGGAAGATATACGACAGCTATCCCAAGCAATCTCCCACGAGGGCTGCTGAAGGAAACGATGAGTCTGATTTAGCTTACTGTGAACGAATGGATCTTACTGAAAGTGCCTATAAATTAAAATCTGAATCGGATGAAACTAGTCAGATACCCTATCATTATGTGGATAATATGGCGGATAATGCGGAGACCGCCGATCAGGGAAACAAGATGTTCACGGCCGATGATTTTGATTTGGATGCCAAGATAATGGCCCTGCCTTCACTCAGCCTTGAACGATTCCAACAGAAGAAGAAAGAGAACAAGAAACGGAAAAAGAACATTTCGCCCACCAAGCATAAAGAGGTGAGACCTCGCTTGCCGAGCCTCGGACAGCACTTCCCCTTGGACACCGCCTTGGGGGCCTCTCTCAACCGTCCCTCTGGGTCCACCACCAATCAGCCGAGATTGACCGATGACCTCCACCAGAATATATCTTATGACGAACGACTGTATCTCGCAGAGCAGAGGAGGAGCGCCATCATCGGCAGCAAGAAGAGGAAACCTAGGAAGATTAGCATTACTCGACTCGATGTCAATTCTTCTACCTGTAGTAATATGATGGAAACTGCCAAAAACAACAATTGTACAAATGTTTACACCCCCGATAATACACCTACCTCAACAAATCATTTATTACCGACCATTGCAGACCAAAACACTATTTACATGTTGCCCGAGCCGGGCATCGGCCGGATGTTGCCAGAGCCGGGCGTGAACAACTTCCTGCCGGAGCAGAGCAGCAGTCATCGACTGCACGAGCGGAACATGCACCAGCAGTTGCCCGAGCAAAACCTGATCCGCCAGATGCCTACGCAGAACACCAACGAGGATGTGGACTTGTGCGCCCTGGCAACCCTGGCCGAAGTGGCCGCCAACACCTCCAAAATCAAGGAAGGCACGTGAAATATAATATATTACGGCTCTTATAAGTACACCTTTTTATTGAATACATATATTCTAAACATATGTAGGTAGTTGATTAATCGAAAATCCAAAAATAATTGTATTAAGATTCAGCCAGTCCCTTAAATCGTGTGCAAATATATTTATGTAGGAGACGCGGCATATTTGCAAAATAATTTCACCACCATATTGAGTAAACATATCTGGTAGATGGCCAATATTTTAAAATGATTTGAACATTTTTACCATCAAATATGTTGTATTGTCAAAACTGACTCAATATTTTGTTCTTTGTTGATTATTAAATCTGCTCATATGCCTGGGATTGTCTGTGTTAGTAATTATTTAATCTTTGGGCTTGATTACGCTCTATTTAGTCATATAAATATAGTTAATGTACATAATATATAATATACACATTATATATTTACATAGATTTTACATTTGTAAACTATTTTTAGATTTGAATGATGGTCTTACAAATATTTTTTACATTCTCTTGCGAATAATGTCAAATTTTTATAACATGATATTATTATTTAACAGGGCAAGTAATATTTCATGCTTTTTCTTCACAAGGTGTCCAGTGTTTTTAAATTGCAATAGTTTCATTTTGTACACGGTATTTAGTTTCATACTTTTAATCAATTTTTCTAAACACTCACCCTCCCCACCTGTCTCCAAAGCCTGCTCCTCACGCCTTCAAATTTTATGATAGATATTTCCAAACAATTTTTTAAACTTTTATAAAGAAAACACACCATTTTTTTAATCATTGATTAGACTTTTATTGTGTAGAATTACCTCCCATAAATTAATTAATTCAATCTAACACCAGACACCTAATTACATATATATATAAGTTCATCTTTCAACTTCAATTTTCTGAAATGTTCCATAAAAGCAGTGGAATTGTTATATTTAAAGCTAAAAATTTGACTGTCAGATATGATTAAGGTTATAAAATCTACGCGTTCATAGATGGCGCCAATTGTATTATTTTATAAAACAATACTTTTACAAGTTATGCTTTAAAATATCAAGACGAATTTGCGCCCGTATTTACACAATATGAAAAAAAGTTGTGTCCATATACAAACTCAATTCTTTCAAGAAAGGCATACAAATACAATATTGGATTGAATCACTGATACAATATTGTATTTGTATGCCTTTATTGGAAGAATTGAGTTTGTGCGCACACAAAACTATTTATTCGTACTTTTCAATGTATGTATCTATAACTTTGTGGTTATGCATTATAAATAATTAAAAAATATTTCTTTGTTAGAACCACTTATATATATTATCTACGCCAACCTGTTTCAAAACGACCGTTCCTTCCTCAGAGCAAACATATATATTTTTTTTTTTTTTACATGAGCTCCACACAGGAGGCCCTGAGGAAAATAATTTCTCTCAGGGCCTATGCCATCTTTCGGGATGCTGTGTGGAGGCTTTTTTAAGGAAAGGAAGGAGAGGAGAGTTCTAAGAAGGAAAAGGGTTTAAGTGGTGGGTAGGAATCTGGGGTTCAGTGTATCCTGGTCATCCGCCTCCAAGACCAAGACAAACCTCACCCCATGAACCCGGACACCCCTGCTAAATCACCAAACGTAGCGAACCACTTGGGGTGACCTATGGCAGAGGTGTTGGTTATCTAATAAAGGTTCCCGGGGTGGCGGTACCCATTCCCGCCTCCCAAATTGAAAAATAAAGCGAAGCCTGAAACTGCTCAGCGTAAATACAAAATATAGTCGTTCTAACAAAGAAGTATTGTTTCATTTATTTCTACTTATTCATGTTGCATATGTATGGGTGCAAACAAATAATTCATCTTAATATTTTAAAGCATAACTTCAAAAAATGTTTTTCCCTATAATAACTAAATAAGCGTCACCTATGAAAGAGCGGATTCTCAATTCTTTCAAGTTTAATCTGAACTATCGGAATATGCTTAAATTAATGACTTGTGCATTTCTCAACATAAAACAATGTGATGCTTCAAATTAATTAAAATCTTATTTTATTCTTTTGATAAACTCAACACAGCCAAGCTTTATCAAAAATAAGAATAAGGACACGAGAGCTTTATTATTGAATTTTTCTAAAATTGATTCAGTTTTAATTACCGGTTATCATCGTAGTTATGTATTTACATTGTCTTTGACCAATTCTTAGGATGAAAGTGTAGTTTGTATATTAGCTTATAATGACCAAAAAAAAAAAAAACTTTAGTAAAATATCTCGCACTTAATATTTTTATACTAACGCAAAGAAATCTTGGCGATAAAATTTTGATAATTTTGTCGATGAAAAATTTGACATGAAATGTCCAAGTATTGCAAAAATTACTTCGACAATACGTATAGATTACGATAATCTCTCACCATTTAGTATGTCGTTTATGCAACCTTAACATATGTAGAACTCTATTTTAATACATAAAATTCCTATAGGCCTATTCATATAATATACATATATATTATTATGTAATTTATGATTAAATTTTCTAAATATTTATACTTGTTGGGTGATCATTGTCTTGTAAAATTATATTATTCTCTATCTATTGCAAAAAAAATTTGGTTCAATCATAGACATCCAAAATGATAGACTTGCCCTAACATGAAATCTGGGTATCATTTCGACAAGCTGGACGAAAACCACGTAATCATATTTTTGGCACCAGAAGGGTTCGAGATGCTTTGAATAAACTTTGACATCAGTCGTACGTTGACTACTAAAGAGCTCTAAAGAGATGTATTAATCCTTTGCGCAGGAATACCTAAAATACTAAAAATATATTTCATGTATTTAAGTAGATAAAAGAAGGATAGTAAATTTGGGGTCTACCTTCGGCCCCAATTGGCTGCGGGAGAGTTAACCCTGACTGGAACTTTTGAAAATTTTGAACTGAATTACAAAAATGACGGTAAATATAATGTTATTCAAATTTTTAATGAAGTTTTTGTGAAGTGAAGTGTGTAACAAAACATAAATTTTTGGAAAATAGTCATTTTCTACTTTTGTACCCGATTTGGGATTTGTCGTTAAGTTTTTTACACAACCAGCAATTTGAGTACCATTGTGAAAAGGACTAGTAATTCGTAAGCAGATTTTATTTTCAAGGACCGAATGTTGATGGTACAATGCCAGTTGTCTGTGTTCAAATTCATTCAAGTCACTGACAGTCACCTACCACATTCTGCGCAAGTTGGTTTGTTCCCCTTTCCCTGATTGGCTTGTCTATTAATTTTGTTCAAATTCATTCAAGTCACTGACAGTCACCTACCACATTCTGCGCAAGTTGGTTTGTTCCCCTTTCCCTGATTGGCTTGTCTATTAATTTGAATGTCTACGAGTTCAACAAATTATAAAATTTTATTAACCCTGTTATATTATCATTTTCAATGTACATTTTAATGAATAGATAATATATATTTTTCCACAACTTATGATTGTCTAACCCTATCGTTTGAAAAGTGTGATTAGTTATTTAATTCTAAACGAGTCAATAAGTAAGAAGTTTTAAAAACACGCCTTTCCCAATTAAAATGTTGCCTTGTATCTTATTAAATAAGCAATACTTGGAAATAATTGTATCCAATACCAATTTAAAGTAACGTTACTTTGTTCGAATGTGACCTTTTTAAGATTCCTGCTAAATATCATTCCTCGGTTCGAGCAGATTTCTAACTTCAGGAAAGATAATGTAATATACACAAACACGTCTACATGATATATTTACAAAGTGCTTGTGTTTCTTTCATCTTAATTTGAACTGAGGAATTTTTTTAGCACTGAGCTTTTCTCAAAATTTATAATGCATTCTTTATTATTATAAGCCCTATTAAGCACTGCCATACTAAATCTCTTTCTGTGACAATCCAATCCTCAACTTCTAACATGACAAATGTAAAGTCCTTTACATAATATTATGATTTCATATTTTCACGGCCAATAGTGTTACATAGTTGACAATGTTTCGGACAGTCTTGCATTCTCTTGATGTGTTGAGTAATATGTTAACAATGTTTTGGATTATCTTGATGTGTCCAGTAATATGTTAACAATGTTTGTGATTATCTTGATGTGTTCAATAATATGTTAACAATGTTTTGGAATGTCTTGATGTGTCTAGTAATATGTTAACAATGTTTTGGATTATCTTGATGTGTCCAGAAATATGTTCACAATGTTTTGGAATGTCTTAATATGTCCAGTAATATGTGATCAATGTTTTGGATTATCTTGATGTGTTCAGTAATATGTTAACAATGTTTTGGATTATCTTGATGTGTCCAATAATATGTTAACAATGTTTTTGAATGTCTTGATGTGTCCAGTAATATGTAAACAATGTTTTGGATTCTTGATGTGTCCAGTAATATGTAAACAATATTTTGGATTATCTTGATGTGTCCAGTAATATGTTAACAATATTTTGGACTGTTTTGATATGTCGAGTAATATGTTAACAATGTTTTGGAATGTCTTGATGTGTCGAGTAATACGTTAACAATGTCTTGATGTGTCTAGTTATATGTTAACAATGTCTTGATGTGTCTAGTTATATGTTAACAATATTTTGGACTGCCTTGATATGTCTAGTAATGTGTTAACAATGTTTGGACTGTCTTTATGTGTCTAGTAATACGTTAACAATGTTTTGGACAGTCTTGATGTTACTAGTAATATATTAACAAAGTTTTGGACAGTTTTGATGAGTCTAGTAATATGTTAACAATGTTTTGAACTGTCCTTGATGTTTCGAGTAATATGTTAACATTATTTTGGACTGTCTTGCATTTCAAATAATATGTTAACAATGTTTTGGACTATCTCAATGTGTTTTGTAATATGTTAACAATGTTTTGGATTATCTTGATGTATCCAGTAATATGTTAACAATGTTTTGGACTGTCTTGATGTGTCGAGTAATATGTTAACAATGTTTGGAACTGTCTTACAGTATCTTGGTATGTCAAGTAATATTATGTTAATAAAGTTTTGGATAGTCTTGCAGTGTCTTGATGTATCGAGTAATGTGTTAACAATGTTTTGGACAGTATCTTGATGTGTTGAGTAATGTGTTGAAATCTTTCGTTTTGTACGACAAATGAAAGTAAAAGTCTTCAATCCAAAGAATCTTATAAGAAATGCGCCATTTCCTTGTACACAATTTTAATATTGATAATAATATATAATATGTTTTATGATCGGGAGGGGTTTCATTTAGACCGCACTAATATTATTAAGTGCTACGAATTTGTAAATACATGTATTATAATTGGGTAATTAATAAAGGTGTGTTATCAGCACATATAATATTTTTATATTAATTGGTAATTTTAATAGTGTATCATCAATTCAATTCTTAGTTTAAGAAATTGTGTAAAATCAAGTGTCACCTGTAAAATTGTTATTTTATCTTTTAATAATAATTATTGTAAAAATAATGGCAAATATTGGTGTAATAGATCAGTATCAGTTTATATTTAGTTTGTGTATCAAAATAAATAATTGATTTAATTAAATGTTTTAAGACCAAACCAACGTCAAATCTGTCACATACATATTATGTATCAGGCTATCACAATTTATCATAAATCTAATAAAATAAAAGCAAATTTTATTGGGTTAGCAATGAAAATTATATCACTGTTTGACTACTGAAAATTCTTACGATAATATTGATTTTCATTTCTCATTGTGTAATTATATTGTTACTATTCAGACAAAAGTTACCAAATCACGCACATTTAACTCTTTCAGTGCCAATCACTCCCATGGGCGGAACAATCCACTTTACTTTAAATGAAAATGAAAGCTCTTGGCAGCGAATGAGTTTAGATATGGAAATTTGATTTTTGTTTTTCTATTACACAACTGGATAAAACTTTAACAGCCTTACTCATCATGAAACCGTACCACGGCTCTGTAGCGTCGCGGTAGCTACACAGCGGAGTAAGCTTACACTGCTCAGGGTAAAAATCTTTTCTCATCATCATAATGTTTCTCGACAGCTGTTATGATTTTTTTACGGTAGCAACACTGCTCCAAAGCTGAAAAACGCGGCCAATTTAGCATTTCGCAGCGTGTTGCCAACTTCACGTTTATTCATACGTCAACATCAGTCAACTCAACGTTGACTTTGGTAAATCTATATTTAGACCTAAAATCTCCTTTCGTGAGTGCCGCAAATGGATCGTACCTTTTTTTTTAACCTTTTCCGTAGCCGTGGTGCACGAATGCCGTGAATACGGTCAATATTTGCCAAAGCTCCGTTCAAAACGTCAAGATTCTCATTAAAGTTCGCCATTTCGTCAGTTACAACGCACGGGGTACTGAGTTAACCCTGGTGATCGGGTGGTTTAAATTCTGACAGCTACTACATCTCCCGTACAGCGACTCGGTAAAAACACGCGCGTGCGCGCGATTAACCCACCATGTTGAGTAACAATTTCACCTAACCCGGTCTTGCTCCGAGGTTGTATTTTATTTTGCGATGATGAGTAAGACTGTGTAAATGTAATATAAAACCTAGGCTGGGAATATTATATGGATCTAAATACATGAACCACTGTGTTGGTTTATAAAGTTTTTTTCTATAAGGACTATGCATTCACCGCTTGAATCTGCCGATGTCAATTACTTGTAGCAGTCTGTGTGTTCCCCGCCTCATGCAAATCTGATACCTTCATGTCTTGACTTTAAAATTGCGATATGTATCTCAAAAATTGTGTGTTGTCATTTGGTGACTTTTGAGTTTGAACTTTCTTTGAAGTTTATTCTTTTAAAAATCATTAATATAAATGTAAAAATTGAGGCCTGTATTTTGGTGGGTTGTTTGCTAGTATTATAGATAATAGAGTTTTCTTCTACAACAAAATGCTTTATGAAAATTAACCAAAAATATTTTGTCGTTATATTTTTTAATTTCCCTATGTGAAGTTTTTAAGCTGCAAGTCGTTAACTGTACAGGATTAAACATACATTATAGTGACTTTTTTGTAGTTTTTTGTAGTTTCTCATAAATAAATTTTATTATGTAATAATCATATAATAAATTTAGCATCTTGTCTTATTTTCGTTTCGTCTTATAGACGCTTTAAAGGTATACAGCTAAAAAATGATGTGAGTTAAAAATAGTTGCTGATAGCACTGACCAAGAAATTTCAGACAGAAAACCTGTGTAAATTTCATGACGCCATAGATCACAGTTTACCTATTCTCTTAGTTACGGATTCTCTTCCTTGTAGGATAAAAAATGCTCTAGAGTAGTGATGATCTACCTTTTTGACTGTAGGGCCTTTTTATCCATTTTCAATTTGTTTGTGGGCGGCAGAGGGAAGGGTTCGTAAAGCTTGACATTGTTAAATTTGCTAATAAAACTAAACATTATTAAATTTTTTAATAAAACTATTATAAAAATAATAACAAACAAGGCCAATACAATATATGCTATTGATTTTTATCATTCAGAGGTATTAAAGAACATATTTTAAAAAAAATGGCATTCCTGGACAATGCCGATTTTTATCATTTGGAAAGTTAAACAAAATTTAATCAAGAAAATTTTGATATTTTATAAAACGGAAACCTTAACTTACATCTCAATAACAAAAAAGCGCTGCACTACGAAGGTTTTTTTATATACTTATGGTCGAGCCATATTTTTTTTTCTTTTTAAGAATACGTAAGTAAAATTTTATTATTTTGAACGGCTGATTCAAAACTTTGAAGGAAGATGAAGTGTTCCACTATACCCCTTTACCAGAAACCGTTTTATATTTTTTTCTGTAAATTTTTCAATGTTTTATTTATCATGGTGGGCTGTACGAAACGCCTGGAAAATGATCGTGGTCACACGAAATAGAATTGTGGGTCGCACGTGGCCCGCCGGTTTCTCATCATTGCCCTAAAGTTTCCAAATGAAATTTTCAAAAAAAAAAATTCACATTGATTTGTGACAAAACTACGGAAATGCACATTTATTATGTTTAATGCCAACTGAAAAGTGTCAGAGTTGCAAATATCGATGAACTACACATAGGGAATAACAATTACTAACTTGTTTTGTTATATGTATTTGTAAACTATAAAATCAGATGAGTATAAATCAGGAATTGTATAATTTAATGAAATGAAACATGTGGAATTTAAATAGGTATGTGTATTGGTTTCACCTTGTTATTGTATTAATTGGTTGAGTAAATCTACGGACCACTTGTAATCTTTGTTAGAGGTTGTTTTCACTTTGAAAATACATAGTCTATTGAAATATTTTAATCAATCTAATTTTTTTTTCGTTACAAAATAATCCATTCATTGTTTTAAAGTAATTTAAAATTTTCGTTGTATTCATTTTGTGTTGCACTTTGTACTTTTTACAATTTTTTTTGTCCAGTTTTAATTTTAGTTTTTATTGTGTTTTGTGTTAAAAATAAAGGTAATCTTTTTGGATAGCTGGACATGCTTAGTAAGAATATATTGGGTGAAATGCAGATCCTGCCACATTTTGGAAATTTAATAAAAAGGCACTTTCTAGATGAGAAAATTGTGGAGAAGCTGAATAAATAAAAAATTAAGTCGCGCTCGGCAAAATTGAGGGAGATACAGCCGTTTAAAATATAAATAAAATTTCACTTCGTGAACCGATACTACGACACTCCGCCCGCCATTTTGTCACTGTTATGTTGGTATCCCAGACCTACAAACAAGAGCCAGATACGATTGTAGCCGACTTCGTGGGATAAATAATAAGGCGCGTAATTATGAAAAACAGAATTAATAATATAATGTAAACGAACCTCTAATCAGGTACTGGAATGGAGACAAACCATTCAAATCCTAGGATGTTTTTTAAAATAAAGATAAAATACACAAGTCCGCTACACAAACCCTGCGTAGCCAAACAAAACATTCAAAAACGTAGGCTGTTTTTTAAAGTAAAGACAACATACACAAGCCCGCTAGACAAATTTCATAATTACGTGCCTCATCAGTTATCCCACGAAGTCGGCTACAATCGTATTTTGCTCGTCTTTGTATCAGGGATACCAACAGTGACGAAATGCCCGCCGGCACCCGCCGGGCTGTCATAGTGTCGGTTCGCGAAGTGAAATTTTATTTAACGCAATTGAAAATTATTACTTATTCAATTTTTTTTTCTATTGCTTTCCGCACTTTTTTTCATCTTCCAGATTAAAGTTCTCAACTTAAAACGCGGTGAAAACATGGTTTTTTGCAAAAAACAAACTGTGGCAGGATCTGCATTCCTCCCAATATATTTTTTGAAATAACACTTTACTGTAAAAATCAACTATTTGCATCGGAGGAGATAATAAAAGATACATTAAAGTTACATTTTTTGTCAATCAAACTTTAAAAATTTCATGCTTTTTGTCAGTTCGACGTGTTTTTTAAGCGTGTCTAGATACTCTAAAACGTTACCCGAATAAGTTATGTTTTTATTTATTGTGCAAATTTAACTGTGACAAAATGAGAGGTGTGGAAAGTGAAATTTAAAAATAATTATTTAATCAATAATAATGGAAGCCTGAGATTTTATTTTTTGAGAATTTTTCTTATTGAGCAATTAATATCAGTGTTCGTTAAAAATCATATCAAACCATCCACTTTGTGAATAATATTTTCACAATTATACTAATCTTCGATCGCCAATTTCTCATTTACGAATTATAGTGCACAAGCCTAAGGCATGAGCTATGTAAGAGTTTTTAGTTCCCCCTTATTAACTTGAAGTATGGCAGAGATATGAGTTATTATTTTAAGCGTTGAATAAATGTCCATATTTATGATAAAGTTTCAATTTGTTTTGCTGTCAAGAAGGGAACATAACTCAAATTCTTGCTTTATGCACAGAAATTTTGATTTGTCAAAGACTAGTACTGCAAATTCATGACGCCTTATAAATTTAAAAATTAAACAACTTTTTAATATACATAATATAATGATAAAAATTTACATAAATATTTTTAGTATTTTGGTGTGAGAATTTATTGAGAGGATGAGTCCAGGGTATAACTTCCTTAGCTGATTAAAATACCATTGTGTTTTATATTTTTCTACACAACTTTAGGTAGGAGTATAAATATAATATATATTTTAATATTATAGGCACAAGTATAGTCCTTGCAATTAGCTGTCGAATTGCCATGAAACATATTGTTTTGAAGTAAGATGATTTGACAGTTGAGATCGTGGGAAAGTTTACGTCTCATTTGCGGGTATTTGTTTTTACTATATCTCGATCCCCTTACAATTTTGTATTACATAACTATGAAAAAACAACTCATCAATTGGTTGCAAAATGAACTTTTTAACAATGGCCATCTTGATCAGCCGAGTGATTCTATATCTTTTGTGAGATCGAAATCTCCTGACAGACGAGATCTACTGTCAAATTTGTGTGATTTTCTATGGCTGTTATTTGCTTTTTCTATGGGCCACCTTCGCTGATTTAAACGATCTAAACTAAAATATGTGACAGCTCACAGTTGAAATCTGCCATCAGCCCATAGAAAAAGCAAATAACAGCCATAGAAAATCACACAAATTTGACAGGAGATCTCGTCCGTCGGGAGATCTTGATCCCACAAAAGATATTGAATCACTCGGTGGATCTAAGTGATGAAAGACATCTCAATAAATACGGTAATTCATTTGTAGCAAAACCACATTCTTTTTTATAAAGAGGGTATTTCACCATCCTCCTGATAGCTTATCCGTAGGATAATGCATATTTTCGATTTTTTTTAAGTACAAGTTTACCATTCGGTCTATGAATAGTGGCTACATATCGAATAAGTTAGACGAGTTTTCTACCTATTGGGAGTATAGAAAGTTTTCTCATCATTGAAACCATTTCAAAGTTCTAAACGCAACATTGCATGTAGTTTACAATATAAATTAACGTAAATATTCAAAATTTAGAATACCTGTTTTATCGGTGACGTAAATCAATCTTCATCTCAATTGTAGAAAATGTGATGTTTTGAATAAGGAATTGGTGTTACGCCTGTGATAACATCAAAACAATATGGTATCTAGCCAATATCAGACGCAATATATGTATTTGGTTAAGTCATAAAGATATAATTATTTTATAGGTGTAAGATACTCGGGGGAAGTGTTTGAAGTTTGGGAAATATAGATTTTTAACTGTAACCACAATGTTGTGTATTTATTTATTATTATTGGTTTATTTTATCTTAATAAATGTTACTGCTTTAAATTATCTTGCATTGTTTTAATAATATAAAGGCAAGATAGTTTAATGAATGACACTACTGTCCTAATAAATATATTTGTAAATGTTTTTATATTTGTGTTTTATTCCGTATTTCCTTTCACGCCTCTTTGGTTTATCTATATCCCATTTTAATTTCAAATTCAAATTGATCACATGCGTCACAGGCCCGAAATTATTTATTTTTGGAAAGAAATTAATTTGGGAGGCGGGCTCGGGTACCGCCGTTCCGGGAACCATTTATTGAATAAACAACACCTCTGCCATAGGTCACCAGTTGTTCGCTATGCTTGGCGACTTAGCAGGGGTGCCTGGGTTCATGGGGTGAGGTTTGTCCAGATTTTGGCGACCGATGCGTCTACCCACCTGCTGCGTGGTGGGCAAGATCGAGAGAGACTAGTTGAGGGAGGACTTTAATCCTCTCATCAGAGCTGGAGGGATGGATTCATACGTCCCGTCACTCCTAGACACACTTACCCCCAGATTCCTACCCATCCCTCATACCTATTTCCTTCCCAGAGCTTCCTTTCCTTAAAAAAAAACCTTCCACACAGCATCCCCTAAGATGACATAGGCTCTGAGGGAAATTATTTTCTTCAAGGCCTCCTCTGTGGAGCTAATGTAAAAAAAAAACAGGAAGCGAGTCTTTCACTCGGAAAAATGGTTGAATTCGATCACTGTCTTTGTGATTCACATTATTCTTCCAATGATATCAAAGTACATGCTAACTATTAGGGTGGCGTTTAAAAAATATTAGTTTTAGTAATGCCCACAATAATTTAATGATTTCAGTTTAGTAATTGAAAAACAATCTTTGTAAAAAGCACTAACTTTGTGGCTCGCCATAATTTACAATAAAAAAACACATAAATTTGTTTAAGACCACTTTTATTTTTAAAAACACTACCGGTTTCAGAAGCACCCTTCCTTCGTCAGGAGAATATTATAACTAAACTATGATACAGAATGTTAGGTGTTTGAGTGGGAGGTGAGCAAAGGGGTGGGGGTAATTGTGGGATTTCCGGAAAGAACAGAGCGGTTTATTGGAAAAATATTTAGAATGGAACTGAAAGATAAATTAATTTGGTTTTTCAAAATACTAGCATTATTATTTAGGGATTTTCTGATTTCTAGTGCTTCTAAATTATCTAATTTTTTGCTTTTATTGTTAGAATTTTTTGCTTTTATTGAAGAATTTTAACCCCTGTATCCTTATTAAATGTGTGATCTGTGGAAATTAGGTGATTAGCAAACTCTGAAAAATCATTATTATTTAAGCATCTTAAATGTTCTGTGATTCTAATGTTCACATTTCTAGTTGTTTTACTAGTTTTCTATTTTTTTTTAAAGCGTTCAAAAAACAAGGGAAATTAAATAAAAAAACTTCAAAATCTGTGTAAATATAATATCAACAATCAGTGTCCAGGTAAACAAGAACCTATTTTCTTCGATCGTATGCAGAATCTCTCTTCCCATGTGTTCCTCCCAGAAGAGATGAATTTATTATCTAAAGGACTAAAATATAATTTAAATTACAGTAAAAATAATATCCATAAGTGCTATTGAAAATGTGACAGTAGATATTGAAACAGCTCTATCCTACTAACCTAAAACATTCCTGTACAAAAGTGCTGAAACCATTAAAAATCAAATAGAAAAAAAATAAAAAAGTCATCCATCCAGAGATTTTATGTACTGACAACATTCGGAAAACGTTGGCTGAAGAAGATTTAGTGCTAACCAGGGCGGACAAAGGAAATACAGTGATAATAATGAATAGAATTGACTACCAGTGTAAAATGGAAGACTTTGTAAAAAGTGACGATTTCGTTACCTTAGCGAAAGACCCCACTAATAAATTTCAAACAGATGTTAAAAATTCAATTAAAGCATGTAAATCTCGAATTTTCAAAGATGATTATCCTAACCAAAATAAATTTTTACAATCAAATCCCCAAATTATAAGGATTTTTGAAAATACATAAAAGCCATAAACCCATCAGACCTGTTGTATCATGTTGTGCTTCCCCGAATTTCATAATAGCTACTCACATTACTAATGTCTTTAATAATTTTAATGTATTTTTCCCAAAGTTTACAATTAAGAACTCGTTTGAACTGATCAATGCAATTAAGGACTTGGTTTTTCCCAATAATGCCAAACTAATTTCCTTTGATGTTATTAATTTATTCCCAAATGTTCCAACTACTGATTGCCAAAAAATTATTGTAGATATTTTAAATTCCTCCAATTTGGATACTGATATGATTAATGACCTGTCTCGTTTATTCAACATGTGTCTTAAGCAAAATTATTTTCAATATAACAACACTGTCTACCAACAGAATCAAGGCCTTCCGATGGGGGCTCCCACGAGTCCGCTGTTAGCAGACATTTAGAAAATAAGATTTTTAATTGTAATTCATCACTCTTAAAAAATGTTCTAACATGGAAGAGATATGTGGACGATATCTTCTGTATCTGGACAGGAACAGAGCGGCAACTGTCTAAATTCCTTCTTCTTATCAATTCATTCCATAAAAGCATCCAATTCACTTTAGAGGTAGGCAGTAATGCATCGATTAATTTTTTAGATTTAACACTTACTTCAATAAATAATAGAATTGATTTTAACATTTTTCGTAAACCGACGTACACAGATATAACTATACATAACATGTCAAATCATCCGGCTTCTCATAAACATTCTGCTTATCATTCAATGGTGCACCGGCAAGTAAAAATCCCTCCATCATCTGTTAATTTCGCGATTGAACTTTCAAAAATTAAACAAATTGCTCTAAATAATGGTTATTCCACAAATTTAATTGATAAAATCCTAATAAACAAACTTAAACTCATTTCAACTAATACGTTTTTATTTGATACACCTGAAAATAATAATAAAATAATAAATCCCGTTCAATGGCGCAGAATTTTATATATATTCAACTTTTCCTCACTTAGTACAAAAAATTTGCCTGCCCACATTAAACTCGCGTTCTATACCTACTGATAACAATTTAGGTAAATTACTAAAAAACACTAAAGATAGAGATCATAAATTAAGCCACTCAGGCATTTACCAATTATGTTGCAATGATTGTCCTTCATTCTACATATGTTGGTAAAACACACAGATAACAGAAACCAAGGGGTAAAACAACTACAAATGTAAACAATAGAATCACAGAACATTTAAGATGCTTAAATAATAATAATTTTTCAGAATTTGCTAATCACCTAATTTCCACAGATCACACTTTAATAAGGACACAGGGGTTAAAATTCGTCACCGTAACAATAAAAGCAAAAAATTAGATAATTTAGAAGCACTAGAAATCAGAAAATCCCTAAATAATAATGCTAGTATTTTGAATAACCAAATTAATTTATCTTTCAGTCCCATTCTAAATATTTTTTTTTAATAAACCGCTCTATTCTTTCCGGAAATCCCGCAATTACCCCCACCCCTTTGCTCACCTCCCACTCAAACACCTAACATTCTGTATCATAGTTTAGTTAATAATTGTTAAGTTCGTAATTGGTATAATTAACTTCCTATTATTTTATTATTTTGTAATCTCTGATTTGCTGTCAACTTTCTCTAAAATAAATAAAATAAAATAAAATAATATTCTCCTGACGAAGGAAGGGTGCTTCTGAAACCGGTAGAGTGTTTTAAAAATTAAAGTGGTCTTAAACAAATTTATGTGTTTTATTATTGTGAAAAACAATCTCACCGTGTTCAATAAAATAATTGAAAAACAACCTCACCCTGGTGGGGCCCGTTTCCACTTCCGTTTAAAAAACGGATGATTAAAAACTGGATGCCCTGTTCACACCTCCATTAACATGGAATAACAAGAAATTGAATGTCGGGTGCCCTGTTCACACTTCCGTTTATAAAACAACAAAAAATAAATCCAATGATTATGCAGAAGCTACTTCCTTGCGACTGGGAGTGGTCAGAGTGTAGTGAGGCTCACTCCGGAACAATAAGGCGGCAAGTGTGAACAGCTTCATAAAAACCTATGAACGAGCGAGTTTTGACAAAATTTTTGAACGGACACTGTGCTGGCCATCCTTTCGACAAAACATGCCAGATCCGTTTTTTTTAATCGTATCGTACATGTGTGAACAGCTCCATAAAATCTCTACAGCCACTAGGGTATCCAATTTTTAAACAGAATGATGTCCGATTTTTAAAAGGATGTGGAACGGGCATGTACAGCTACTCCGGCCGTAGAAGGCTTTTATTTTATAAAGTGATTGATAGCTTTAGTAAGACCTCTGATCTAAAAAAACTAAGATGTATGGAAAGGAGATGGTAGTTTTACTAAAATTAATAAATTGTACTATTACCCCTTCAGAAGCAAGAGGAACAAATATTTTTCAGGCCGTTTCATAAAATACCATGTTTCAGAAGAATTAATTGTGATGAAGTTCCCTCTTCCCCGGTTCAATTTGATTATATATTTGGAATTGCGTTTTTTGTTTGTGTTTGTGTTTTTTGTTTTTTGTTTTTCGCAACACAGAATATGGTAAATATTCCACTTATCGCCGCACTTTTATTAGGCACATATTATGGAAATTACATTATATTTCAACGTTAGGGAACGTACCCATACTACGTGACCAACTTTTTGCAATTTTTAACCCCCCCCCCCCCCCCCCGGTGACCAAAATCCTAAGCAACCCGCCGCTCATTTGTATGGAGCGTGACATTTTGAAGACCCCCCCCCCCCCTAAACGTGTCACGTAGTATGGGTACGTTCCCTTATTACTACAAGTATCAACTAATTTGGATAGGTGTAAAAGATGCATTGAAATTCCATTTTATAAGTTCAAAATTTTCCATATAAAAAATGATTCCTTTACCGCCATTTTAATTTATTTTTTCTGTGTTAACATTTGCATGAGTTTCGTTTCAATCTAAATATGCATGAATTCTTAGTTTACCCAAACTAAGAACCTAATTGTTGAGAAAAGTGATTTTGAAGAGTCTAGCTTTTGTGAAGATAGATGGCGGTAGTGAATACAAGGAGGAAAGGGAGTTAGTTGATATTATCAACTGTTAATAAAAATGGCGAGCACGAAGTTGTAATGGTTTCATGTAGATTGTGAGGAATTCAAGTATTTTATATTAATTAATAAATATTAGGTTGTGAAGTTGAAACTTAAGTGTTGATTTATTTGGTTTATTTAACACTAATAACCTATTTTGTGCAAGTAAATAGTTGTGCAAGTAATAATTGTTTTGGAAGGAGGTCAAAAGGTCCCGGAGTGGTTCAGAGAACAAACTAAGAACCTAATTGTTGAGAAAAGTGATTTTGAAGAGTCTAGCTTTTGTGAAGATAGATGGCGGTAGTGAATACAAGGAGGAAAGGGAGTTAGTTGATATTATCAACTGTTAATAAAAATGGCGAGCACGAAGTTGTAATGGTTTCAAGTAGATTGTGAGGAATTTAAGTATTTTATATTAATTAATAAATATTATGTTGTGAAGTTGAAACATAAATGTTGATTTATTTGGTTTATTTAACACTAATAACCTATTTTGTGCAAGTAAATAGTTGTGCAAGTAATAACTGTTTTGGAAGGAGGTCAAAAGGTCCCGGAGTGGTTCAGAGAACGGAAGCCTGAAAGTCATAAAATCGAAAGATGGAAGAATGTTGACGAATGAGGAAGAAATAAAAGAGAGATGGATGAAATATTTTGAGGAGGTCTTCGAAAGCAACCCGGGTGACAGTGAGTCCAGCGGTAAATCGGGTATGAACGATGACGGAGTGAATGTTATCAAAATCAGCATGGATGAAAAAAAAAAAATCGATAGAATGCATGAAGAATGGTAAGGCTGTTGGTTTCGACAATATTGCTGCCGAATACTTTAAAGGAGATAGCCATATTATTCTTACATGGTTGTGCAAACTTTTTAACCAGTGTTTAGAGGATGTTAAACCAGTGTTTGGAAAGACGGAGCGGCATCCGAAGGTTTGTCCGTCCCTCCTCCGGCTACCCGACGCTTTTCTCCCTAGGGTCTTCTTTATCATCGTCCAGTTACTTCTTCTAGGCACCACCGGCTAGCTGACTAAAGGACGACTCCATTGGGTGCTGTGACGCTGGACTAACAACCTTATGCATTCTCTCGGAGACTGCCGGGCGCATGTTGGTCATGACGGTTTTCACATTATTTCCTTTTATATTCTGTATGCTTTGTTTCACTAAACTTATTTTTCTTTCACACGCAGATGCCTGCAGTCTTGGAGTGTGTGGTCTCCCTCTGTTTACTGTATTATAATTTTTTTTGTTTTTCTCCTTTTATATTTACTATGTTCACTAACACCAGTAGCACTAGTTTTTTACCATTACAGTACAGACTGTAGGCGATCCTACATCTCCGCCACCTAACAAAGTATGTAGGGACATTGAAGGTCTAGATTCGTTTTATTAAATGTAGAGTCGTTCGTATAAAAAAATTAGATTCTTGCGAGAGCTCCGAAGGGGCGACCATAAGTCGCCTATACCGGGGCGGGACAGTGGTGGGTACTTCAATGTTTAGAGGAAGGTTACACGCCATTAGATTGGAGAAGGGCTGTAATCATGCCGTTAAACAAAGGTAAAGGGTCACGTATGGAATGTGGGAATCATAGGGCTATTAGCCTGCTAAGTTCAGTTGGCAAGCTGTATGGAAGAATATTGATTGAAAGGGTAAGAATGGAAACAAAGGATAAAATATGGGATGTGCAAGGTGCCTTTATGAGTGGAAGGGGATGCATGGACCAGATTTTCTCCTTGCGTATGCTCACTGAGAAGTTTCTGGCGAAAAACCAGAAACTTTTCTGCGCCTTTGTAGATCTACAAAAAGCATACGACCGAGTTGACAGGAAAAAGCTATGGAAGGTGTTGTCCAAGTATGGAGTGAATACAAATCTCATACAGGCAATTGCGTCTCTGTACGAGGGAAGCGTTGCTTGTGTTAGGGTGAATGGTGGTTTTACAGGGTGGTTTGATATCACAAAAGGTGTCAAGCAAGGCTGCGAATGTCACCATGGTTATTCAATCTATACATGGATAATTGTATGCAAGAATTGAAAAAGGTGGGATTGGGCGCGAAATTGAGCAATCTGAAAGTATGTTGCCTGTTGTATGCTGATGATGCGGTGTTGATTTCTAACACCATGAAAGATCTACAGTCTCTCGTATCTAGGATGAACGAAGTATGAAGAATGAGTTAATTATGAATGTAAGTAAGTCTAAAGTCATGGTGTTTGAAAGAGAGAGTACGAAAACAGTATGCAACATAGTTGTGAATGATGAATACTTGGAGCAGGTGGATGAGTTTGTTTATCTGGGTAGTATGTTTACGAGAGATGGGAAGGCTGATAGAGATATTGAAAGAAGGGTGAATGCCGGTAACCCCATTAATGGTGGACTGAATGCCGTTGGCGCTAATAAAAAACTGTCAAAAGAAGCGAAGCTAGCAGTCCACAATGGAAGCCTGGTACGTACCTTGATGTATGGCAGTGAGGCATGGAACTGGCAGAGGAAGGATGAAAGTAAACTGACTGCTGTTGAAATGAGAACAATGTATGATCGTGTGAGAAATGTGGATATCCGCAAAGAATGTAAGGCTGATGTAAGCATAATGAGTAAGATTAAGAAAGGGATCCTCAGATAGTTTGGGCATGTAGAGCGAAAGAACGAAGAAAGTAGTGTAAGAAGAATATACGACGTGAATGTGAATGGTAGAAGAAGTCGGGGACGCCCGAGAAGACATGGCGCGATCAAGTGAATCAGATACTTGAGTCGGGCCATGTCAGAAGTCAGAATAATAAAAGAGAATGTATGATACGATGTATGAATGTGAGTGAGGCAAAGAGTGTGTGCCAAGACCGAGTTGTTTGGCGGTCTGTCCTCTCTGCCTACCCCTGCGTAGAAACGGCGTGATGGTTAGTTAGTTAGTTAAATAGTTGTTTCTTGTAGTAATTGTTAAAACAATTTGTAAATTCGATATGTGCTTGAAAGACCGGCGGTTCGTGAAATAATTACCCAGAATATAATAAATATTTCATATTATGAAATCTGAAAGTGATGATGCGGAAAATAACAATTTATTTTTTGTAAAAATATTTATTTCAATAATATCATGAATGTCTGGAAAAATTATTAGGCTAGCAACACTATTATTTTGTTCACGTATTTAAATGTCACTTCGATGTCATTTGGACGATTCGTCATCCTTTTTCTTTTTCAACTGAAACTGATCACATAAGCCGCATAAATAAGAAGAGCTATAAGTTATTTTTAGTCTGTTAACGTGTTAGTTTATACAATACAGTGCAATTTACCAGTACGCTTTATCTTTGCATATTCCCGAGTGATAAGTTTTCTTTCGAATATTTTGAATTTATGCCATCGCAATGAAGTACAAATCCGAAGACTACGAGGAAAAGAGGAAAGTGCATCCAATGCTGAAACGCGTTCTTTCCAAAGATGTACAGTTGACGAGGACTTTTCTGTCAAAGGCAAAGGACATAACAATTTTCCGTTCTTTGAAAGTTCACCAGAAACTTTTAGAGATCTCCTGTCACGGAATAGTGTGGCTTGTGTGTGTCGTTGGTTCCATTTGGCTGCTAGGCAATGAGGATCTGTACCAATTGCAGATGAATCTGCTTATGGCTCTGATTCTAGATATAATTTGTATCGCATTTTTAAAAGCGCTGACAAGAAGGAGAAGGCCGTCTCCCACGAATGACATTGGTCCTGATAAGTTCTCCTTCCCTTCAGGCCACGCCAGCCGCGCTGCAATGCTTGTCTACATTTTTGTATACGTCAATCCTCTGCCCATAATATGTATCCCGCCATTACTGGCCTGGCTTGTGACCGTGGCAGTGTCTAGAGTTGTTGCAGAAAAACATTTCCTGTTGGACATTTTTGGCGGACTTGGTATAGGATTCTTCGAAGGATTGGTAATGAGCGTTCTGTGGCTGAGCCGAGATTCTTCTAACTATTTAGTTTCATGGCTATCAGATGAAAAATTAGTTGGTGGAGATTATCACGTATAATGTTTGAATTCAAAATAGCCTTCTTTTTTCAAATTCTTTTGTGAAATATTTTTCCCTCCTGAGTCTAAATTATTTTTTTAAATAACTTTTTTGTGATATAAATGATATTTGTGTTTTGTTTGATGGCCTAGTTTTGGCAGGGTTTCAACCATTGTCTTAGATATTAAAAGCAATATATGAATCACTTTGATTTAAAGATATTTTATATTAAGTTGTACTAATTTTCAAACAAATTAAGCTGTTGTTTCGTGTGCCAGATTGATTAAAATTATAATTAAATATCTATTTTCATAACAAATATTCACTTTCAACAGTATGTTTGCGCATTATAATATAGGATCTCCCTTTACGCACTTAATTCTGCATTGCTTTATTCATAAATTTATTACCAAAAATATTATTTTTACTATAGTTTTTTTTAATATTATTTTTTAGTGTGCTTGTTGTGGTTATTGTTTGTATATTAATCATTGTTATCATTAATATTTGCATTTTAATAAATATATTGTTGTTAACTAAGAGATGTTTTCTCATTTTAAAATTGAATTTTCACAACCTTAACCTTTATTCGCCCAGTGGTCCCATACAGGACCGTAGATTTACGTCGTTCAATGCCCAACGGTCCCGTACAGGACTGGTGATTACGGTGTGAATATTTCACAAAAAATACTTGGGCAGTGGGATGCCCAGTGGTCACTCAATGCCTATTGTGACCGTTGATTATTGTGCAAATATTTCACAAAAAGTGCTTGGGCTACCTTTATTACACGCCGTTTAAAGGTTAATAGTACTAGGTTTGTTAACCAAACAAATGCAGACTTTGAATAGATAAGCAACTCCAATAAGATAACATCGACGTTATCAATTTAATGCAAAACAAAGTTATTTGTCACTTCTAGAAGATAATACCTACAGTGAAACCCTCTTAAGAAATTTTCCAAGGGACCGGAAAAAAACAACTTCTTAAGCAGGGAAACTTGTACGTGGGAAAAATTGGGCCAATTTTGGCCGAGGGACCGAAAAAACCAAACTTTAACCCACGAAACTTCTTAGAGGGTTTCACTGTATCTTTCTAGTTGAGTTCTAAGATTACCCCCACCCTGTTAAATGTATTTAAGAACTTTGCCCTTGTTCAACATAAATAATCAATTATTTTATACAAGGCTTTAAGGAACGTACTTGACTATCACGTAGTGACTCCTGACATTATTTGAATTAAAAACCGTAAATTAAATTTTGATCTTCGGTGACATTTTTGATGTTTTTTTTAAGTGAAAACTTCTTTAGCACCATTGTGATTTGAAACTGAAACGAAAATGCGACATTAAAAAAGGAGATGGAGTTCTGGGAAGGAAAAAGGTTTGAAGGGTGGGTAGGAATCTGGGGATCAGTGTGTCCAGTAGTGACAAACACATATGTACGTCTATGGGAAAAATAGACAAACACATACATCTAAAGCAGTGGTTCCCAACCTTTCTGTAACCCGGGACCACTTGTACGTTTATTTTTTTGACAGGGACCACAAGCAGTGGAATAGCGAGGGGGGTGGCACCCGACAGAGTTTCTCCCAGCCACCCCCCCCCCCCCCACCCAGGACGGACTAATTTTTTATGAAGTCGAAATTTGTGTTTATCAACTTTATTGGGGGGGAGGGGGGTGATACTACCACGTTGTCCGCCCTACCCGTCCCAGGTGCCACCCATGCTGAGGGTGAGTTCTAGCAGAATATTTACCACAACGGAGGGGGTAGGATGGGGTGGGGCGAAACGGAGTACCGTAATGGTCACTGACCATAAGGTACAATAATGATAAACTAAATATTGTTCCTTTTTTTTTTATTCAGACTTCTCGACTAGGGACCGCCTGCGCGCTGGCTCGCTTATTGGCCGGCGGATCATCGCGGACCATCTTCTAGCTCTCGCGGACCACTGGTTGGGAAACCCTGATCTAAAGCATGGGTCGGCAATCTTTTGTTGTAAAAGGGCCAAATATTTTATGTGGGGATTAGCGCAGGGCCGCACTTTTTCACATGTCATTACTGTATACCTGATATTTGGTGACTTGGCAGGTGTGCCCAGGTTCATGGCAGTGGAGGCTCGTGACTTTTGGGTGTGCTATAGTGCTAATATAATTGCATTGTTAATGTTGTCATAAGCGAAAAAAAATGTTTTTTTTTTTAATTCAGAATTGAAAAAGATTGCTCACAAATTTTTGTAGTACCAAAAATAGTAATTATTTGGTTGGCAAACCATTTTAACTCCTTGTAGTTTTCAGAAGGCAAACCCTCATAGTAAACCACCAAGTTTTTCTTTTATAAGCCATTTTAAGTTTGGTATCACTTTGCAAACCTATCACGTTGATTTACAAATCGCTCCCCCTTTGCTATCCCCTCCTTTCGCTCCCTTTCACTCCGTTGTGGACATCTTGCGGACCGCACCAAGACGCCACGCGGGCTGCAGGTTGCCGACCCATGATCTAAAGCCGTGGTCGCATGCGGCCCGCGACGGATATTTGTGCGGCCCGCACAAATATCTGGCATTTTCTTTGTAATTTATTTTTTCAAGTACAATTATACTATCCGTTTTTTTGCCGCCCGCACAAATATCTGCCGTTTTCTTTTTAACCATATTTTTTTTTTCATGTACGAGTACAATTGAGGTGTGTAGATGCAAAGGCAGCAATCTCCCATTTATGTGTTTTTGAGAAAAAGGCAAAAAACTTGTAGACATTAAATGGGATTTCACAGAACATTGAAAAAATTACATTAAATAGCTGTTTGATATCATGGATTATTGGCATCGTCAGATTTTTTTTAATGCAAGCCTATAAAAAGATAATTAACTTTTTAATCCGGAGATTGCTGCTTTTGCTACCAAGTGTTGGAGATTGCTGCTTTTGCTACATACAACATTGGAGATTGTTGTGTTTGCTACAAACCTTCCCAAAAAACCGCCATCTTTGTTTTGTGTTGTTTGGCTTCAAGGAATACTTTATAACTCAATAAGGGGTAATTGCAAAAAATAAACTTTTTGAATATATTATTGAACATTTTTTTCCAGAAAACAGGTGTTATTATGCGTGGAGCAAAAAATATGAGAAAAGATGATACATAATATTCTGAATAATTAATAATTCAGACAGTGAACCAAAAATTTGAGAAAGAAAAGAGTGTAATATGAGGAAGAAAAAAAAGAAGCCTGATAAATTGTTTAATATTATTATGTCAAAACATTTATTTTTTTATATGAATACTGCACAAGAGTCACCAACTGCTCCCGTCTGGAGCCAGCGAGACTATGGCATCCCCAATTATTGGGGTAGGTTGTGAGGCTGAAAGTACTTTCCTTCCTTTCCTTAAAAAAAACCCTCCACATAGCATCTCCAAAGATAACGTAGGCCGAAAAAAATGTTAAAAAATATATACTACACTAGCTGACCCGACAAACACTGTTCTGCCATATAAATTATTTCTAATGAATATTTTGGTTGTTAAATGAAAAATAACGAATGTATTGTAAGTGTGTGGGGATGGGATCTATGACAGAAGGAGGAATGGAACGCTGAAGCTGATGACCGCCGATAAACACAATTAAAAATACCACTAAAGTAGGCAAATAAAATAAAGAAAAACAATATGACTTCGAAGAGCAATTGAGTATATAATTTTTTTGTCAGTCCGTCTTTAGCCATCACAAATAAGCTCGATGGTTTGCCCACGCGAGAACATGATGCCGAATGAAATATCAAAATGACGCAACGCTTCTCGTGAATGTCTTGCGCATGTGTGGATGTAAGTTCGATGAGGCGGACGTAACGCCATCTTTCATTCAACAATGTAAATAATTTCGTTCTGTTTGAAATATGAAAGACGGTTAAATTTGTTCATACAAAAATATTAAAATCGCTTTTGAAAAATAGGAGGGTGGGGGTAGGAGGGTTAAAATTTGGGGTTATAGGTATTTGTTGATGCCAAAAAAAAAAAAAAATAAATAAATAAAATTATTTTTTTCTGGATAGGGACACCCTAATCACCTAGCGTCCTGAAATATAGGTACTTTAAACCCTATTCTCATATCTACCAAACATACATTAAAAAATTATAAAAATCGGTAAAGCCGTTTCGGAGGAGTGCGACCTCAAACACCGTGACACGAGATTTTTATATGTAGGTATATAAGATATTATTAAAAAGTGAATTGATTGTGAAATACCACAAATTAATCAAATAAAATTTATTTGTGCACGCCGGGTTCGAACCCGCGACCTTCGGATTGTGAGTGTTACCTCGGGACCACGGAGGCTGTCCAAAAATCAAACATGGCGTGAAGAAAAGGTGTCATATGGTCTGATTTTTAATGTAATGGCTACTAAAATATATTATTTTCCATTTTCGGAAACGGAAATACTTACATCTCATTATTATCTAACTGATACTAGGTATTTTTAAATAAAAAGTGCAAAAGTGAAAAATAAATAGATTATCATTAAAAGATAATTTTTTGAGAGTTATAATGCTTTCCTCCAAGCCAAAATAAAATCTGACAGCTACATTCCATGATATTTTTGTAACATTTCGTTTCTAATTTTCTGACTTAATAATAGGTTTGCGGGCGTCTTTTGATAATGTTGGGGTCGGGTGACAATCCATCTTCAATAATTATCGAAAATATTTATTCCAAACACACTTTTACATACTTCAAAACATCAAAAACTCACATAGAAAAATCAGCACCAAATGCTGCTTTAGTATGGAGCGGCCATCTTGTCACGTGACACTTCCTATGAATTTGATTGGCCGAAATGGAGAATGCTACGTTTGCTTTGAATAGAACATGGAGATTGCTGCCTTTGCTTTTAATACGTATTTTCAAACTCGGATTTTGATGGGAATAAGTTGAGTTTGTAAATAACCAAAGCATTTATTAGGTGCACAATTTGAATCTCTATGGAACTGCATTCATAACTTTTTTTCGATATTTTGGAGATTGCTGCCTTTGCATCTACACACCTCAATTATACTATATCCGTTTTTTTGCGGCCCGCACAAATATCTACCTTTTTCTTTTTAAATATATTTTTTTTCATGTACAATTATACTATCCGGTTTTTTGCAGCCCGCACAAATATCCGCCATTTTCTTTTTAATATATATTTTTTCATGTACAATTATACTATCCGGTTTTTATGGCCCGCACAAATATCTGCCGTTTTCTTTTTAAATATGTATTTTTTCATGTACAATTATACTATCCGGTTTTTTGCGGCCCGCACAAATATCTGCCGTTTTATTTTTAACTATATTTTTTTTCATGTGCGAGTACAATTATACTATATATCCTTTTTTTTGCGACCTGCACAAATATCTGCCGTTTTCTTTTTAAATATTTTTTTTTTTCATGTACAATTATACTATCCGTTTTTTTGCGGCCCGCAATATCTGCCGTTTTCTTTTTAAATATATTTTTTTTCATGTACAATTAAATATATTATCTGTTTTTTTTACAATTAATTATACTGTCGTTTGGGACTTTCAGGGGGGCAGTAGAAGACCCAGAAAAAAATAGAGGGCGTAAAGATGGCACAGTGAGGCTGTAGGTAGGTAAAAAAAATGGTCAAAAAGACCAACAAAACACGCTTATCACGTACTAATAAAGCAAAATAAACTTTAATATTGGTTAATTTTTGCTATTGTATGCATTGTTATCATTTTTATCACGTGTGCGAAAATTCACACATTTCGATAGTTCGGGAAGTGGAAGAAAATTGAACTGAAAGATTCCATTACAGATACAAACAATTTTTTTTTTTAATATGATATTATGATTTTACGTGTATTATCATTATTAAGAATTGACACTATATCATGAACACAAGAAGGAAGTAGCAACCCGGTACTTAAATACAAAAAGGTTCAACCCCTCCCCCCCCCGAAATCATAAGTGTGTGGCCCGCGGTGAAACCTCACATTGTCCTATGTGGCCCTTGACCAGAAAAGTATGACGACCGCTGATCTAAAGGATTTAGCCTGCAAGAGATGAGATAGAATAATCGGTCTCCTCTTTGTGTGATGCTTCGTAGCCTCCCACTCTTGTCCACTTTTAAAGTATCACTTCTACCACCTTTGAACTGCACACTTGTATTTTTAAAAACTTAAAACATAAACTTACTTAATCTTATTGAACTCCTTTGTACATCTTACCTACCTGTATTGTACCTGCTTATATCCTTAATATTCAGTTTATTATGTTATATACTAAACGCTCATTATACTCCTGAACAAATTATTTATCTATAATAATGTATGCAAGTAAAAGCCTTCAAGGCGTGATAAATAAATAAATAACAAAATTAGTGGGATTTGGACTGTTAGGGTCGGGATGAGAATTTGTGTCATCATGGCTAAGTGACCAGTTAGTGATGACTTGAGGAAGATTTATTTTTATTATGTTTTGAAAGAAATATCAAAAAAAGTCACTGGAGACCAAAATTTCATTCACATTTTTTACTTCAAATAATATCAGGGATCACTGGTTAAAGTACGTCCCTTAATACCCTGTACATTATGTACTGTAAATAACGTCAAGTTTTGTAAGGGATTTGCATCTAATTTTTTTTTTTTAGAAAGACAATTATTCCCGGGTTACGAATAACCTGACAATATTTGAAAATCTTCTACTACCTCCACTGTAAGCGGAAAATGTTTTTTGTGTCATGATGGAGGAGGATTTAGCCAGCTGAGGAATCGAACACACAACGCCTGGGTGGGACCCAAACGTGATGCCAACTCAGCCACTGATCGGACATTGCATGTACATAGTCTAAGGATGATGGTATTTGCTTTCAAAATATTTTGAAGCTGGTTCCACCACTACGTCGGGTCGGCATCGGTAAGCAATCGAAGTAAACCGAAAACCCTGGGCAGAAAATCTCTCCAATGGCTGCGCTGCAAACTGTAGTGAACTTAACTTTACTGCACTACACAGTGTCTTCAGTTTATATAGATTGCTTACCAATACTGACCCAGTGGAACGGCAGGCTTTATCGCCTCCAAAACATTAATTTTTTATTAAATTCTCTAAGCTTTATAGTTAAAGAAATACTTTATATAAATACACAAATTAAATATCTCGAATCACAAATTAAAGAAATACTTTACATAAATACACAAATTAAATATCTTGAATCACAAATTAAAGAAATACTTTATATAAATACACAAATTAAATATCTCGTCTACTTTGTCCTGTCTATTCTTCAGTAAGTAAGTATATTCACACGTGGGTGGTTTGGTATATTTTTGATTTACACTATATTATTGACGGCTTAGAGGGGATGTTGCAAAAACTACGATTCTTTACAAGATACGTTCAAGTTTAAGAAAGTATTCTTGATACTTGCAGCATCTTTTTAAATACTATGTATATTGTTATCTGACAAGAAATTAGTTTTTGTTTTAATATATTTGGAAGCAACATTTTAGCTCTAAGCCATTATTACAATAATGTCCATAAATATCATATTATAATATTATGAACTTTACAAAGATTTCAAAATGGATAATCTTAATTTTCTTGATTTGAGTGCAATCTTTTTTTTTTAAATTTGTGTAGTAAGTGTATTTGAGTATTCTATCTGAAAAATCTTATTTGTAGGCAGATAGATACATGTTATTGGTGAACAATGATTGTACAAAATTGATAATATCAATTGTGTTTATTATTATTTTAGGCAAATTTTTCTCCACTTTGTAGGTAAGGTATTATTAAAACGCCCTACCCACCATCCGATTTAAACAACTCATGCAGGACTGCATGCAGAACCCCCAACCGAATTATAGTTATTCCGACGGCCCGATAAAGGAATAATAATTATTCGGCTGGCGGTTGTGCCTACTAACGATCCGATTTGGAGACTGCATCCAGTCCTGCAAGCAGAGCTATCGGAAAATAAGTAGGGCCATCATTAGGCCAGTGCAATTAGCGCAAAAAAGGGGGTCGCGATCGGAATTATTCCGATAGTCCAAATTTTTTTATATATTTTATACACTCATCTACTGATGAAAAATCTGAGTTTTCGACCTTGGGTCGCTTGAGCTTTCGCCGCCATTTTGAAAAAACCAGCCGAAATCGCGCCAAAATCTAGTTTTTCTCAAATATCTCGTTTCCAACAAAAATTTTGGCTGAAGTAGCTTTACAAGTTTAATAGAAAATAAAATTACCTACAATTTTTATTTAAAGAATTTTCTTCTATCTCTAATAAGTATCGAGATATGCAGTCGTAAAAATGTGTATAAGTTTATAAAAACCGGTAAATTGCTCGACTTGGTTTTGTTTTTTGTGCGTATCTTTTTACCAGTACAATTTTGTGAAAAAATTACTGATATCAATTTTGTAGAGAATAAAATTTCTAAAAAATTGATGATATTGTAATTTTTATGTTTTTTGTATTGTTTTTACTGATTTAAAGTATGAATAAACAAATATAGGTAGGTGAAAACATAACAATTTATCACGATATTACCACGTCATTCGACTTTTTTTTCACTTTACATTTTTAACAATAATAACTATAAATAAATTAACGAGAGCGGGGGATCACCCCCTACCCCCCCCCCCTCTACCCTTTTAGAGATTCCGACACTATCAATAGCATTTCTTTCAAGCACGTAGTTTTTTGTTAAGCTGGCAACACTGCGCGTAGTTTTCGTTTGAGCCAAGCGTTTTGACAGTCTACCCGAGGACGCTTGAAGCAAGCTTCAATAATCTACGTGCTGGCGGCGAGCTTGATGCGAATTGATATATTTTTTTTAATTATTTATTTGGCTATCACTCATTAAAGGTGATATTGGCCATTTCTTGAAATTAATTACATTTTCGAAACAATCGCAGAATCATAAAATAGGACCCCATGTACATTAATAGTTAGCGTTCTTCGACATAAAAGAACAGATTTTTTTCAAAATTTGTTACATTTCTCACGCATCATGAAACAATTCTATAAATTAGATAAAATTAATATAAAATAAGAATTAATTGTTATTGTGTTTAATTTGTAGAAATGCATCTGATTTTAGTTATTGTTTTTGTGTTTAATTTGTAGAAAAATCAGATGGATTTCTACAAATGAATCCCTGTTTCCCTTGGTCACGCTATAACTTCAGAACCACTTTACCTATTTCATTCATATATTTTTTAAAGTTTTCTAATACTTTGTAGAAGGTTCTTCCGGAAAGAAAAAGTAATAAAATTGGAGGGAGGGGAAGGAATTGAAAGATTTTTTTAAGTCTTCCGATACTTTGTGGAAAGATCTTACGGAAAGAAAAATTGACGTAAGTAAGGCTCTTGACTCGTAAACCGAAGGTCGGGGGATCGAATCCCGGCGTGTCAAATAAATTTTATTTGATTAATTTGTGTTATTTCACATTTTTTTTTCTTAAAAATAATATAAAGTATATTTGCGGCACGTTCCAGATTGGAAGATACTCTAAGTATCGCCCTGGTAGACCACCATTCAGAATTGAAACGTTGCTTGAAATGGCATAAGCCGTGATTGGTGACCAGATCTAAATAGCCAGGTACTTCGCCACCTTCCTCTTTCCTATCTCCTTCCCCACCCCACTACCTTCAGCCTCACAACATACCCTGATCGGGGATACCATAGTCTCCCTGGCTCCAGACGGGAGCAGTTGGGACTCTTGTGCAGTATTCTCGGAATGAGACTCGGGAGGTCAACGGGGACGCACGGGAAAGGACATGCAGGGAGAATTAATTTATTTCTTTGAATGGCGTTGCAACGCATGCCGGGTACCAGCAAGTATTATTTATTATTAAGTTCTACAAGTATGTTTTTCTCTCGTTGTTTAATAATATTGTAACTTCTATTAATGTTATTATTCAGTTCTGCAAGTATTTTTTGTTTTCTTATTGTTAATGATGTAACTGCTTTGACTGATTTAAAATATTGTTTAGGTCTTGTGAACATCTGAGAAACAGGGAATAAATAATTTTCCTTGATCAACTTTATCAATTAATATTATCAACGGAAATATACAACAATGCTTCGTAATAATTACGATCATCTATTTTGAAAAAATGCGTGTAAGTAATCATTTGGTGCCGTGCCTGTAATACGCTTCGTAAATGCTTATGAGTAAAGCGGGATCACAAATTGTACCATTCTTGACACCAAATTCGTTTATTTTTATTAAAATACAAAGATAACCCAAGGGCTAAGAATGCTTTGTCTCCGTTATATTCCATTTTATTTCAGCCGCACAAAATTCACTGTCAACCATAAATAAACCAAACAAACTATCGAAAATCACATCTAGGCATAGACAAATGCTTGCCAGAACGCTTGGAGACGATCAAGCGGCTTGACGGCCAGCACGTAAATTTATTTTTCCGTTATTGTCTATGAATGCTTGCCTCAACAGCTTGACGCGCGCTTCAAGCCGTTGAGCCAAGCCTTAGTCTATGTCTAGACGATATTTCTCTCGAGATATTACTCCTTTGTCTATGGTTTCCTGTCATTTTCGCTATTTGAAAGTGATTTTTGTGCGAGATGGAATCTAGTAAAGAAAAATAATTATTTGTTATGTTATAATAAATGTTATATATTAATATTTTAATATAACATTAACGTAATAACATTATTAAATTATATTTACATTAATTTAAAAGAAAAATCAGATGGATTTCTACAAAGTAAACACAAACATAATTAATACCTATTTTGTAATAATTTAATCTATTTTTATAAACGTTTTACGTGATACGTAATATCTAAAATCACCACTCAGGTACTTATTTGTCTATGATTTGTTGTCTACGCCGAAGAAATATAAATTCGCTTCAAGCGTTGCGCAATAACGTAGATTATTGCGCAACGCTTGACTCAAGCTTCAAGCCACCTCTGGAGACGGTCAAAATGCGGTCAAAACTCTAGCCATAGACAAAAAACTACGTGATTGAGCCAAGCCGCTTGATAGTCTCGCTAGCCCTTTTTCACATGTCCCCCCCCCCCGGTTCCCTGCAGTTGGCGCCAATTAGCCACTCCAGGACTGGCCATCGGGTGTCATTTAGTTCTAAATTAAGGTCGTCAGTTCCAAAAATGTGGTTTAGCTTCTTAGATGGTTTTTTAAGATAATTTAGTTTTTTTTAAATACAAAAGTCATAAAGAAAAATGACATTTTAAGAGTTATTTCTTTGGGAATCGGTTATTTTTATATTGAAATCTTTGTTTTTTTTCTCATAAGTTCTCTATAGCTGCCAGCCCCCATGAAACTTTTGTCGGTCATAAATTAGGCTAATCAGGATTATAGCTCTTATAGGATTATGGATTTCTTTATCTGCATAAAATTTGTGAGGGTATCGAGTCATTCTGTGGGGTTGAATCAGGAACGTCAGAGCAACATGTAGAGATGAGGCCTACACGAATTAAGAGGGATGACAGAGACGTCCAAACTATCATTGATTGGTTTGCTTGCTATGAACCATTTCCTAAAATAAACGTTATTATGTCTATAATAAGCAGTGGTACGATGATAAGAATGGGAAAAGATAGGGGAAATTTCTTATGTTAACTTTGGAAACCTACACTTAAAACGTAAGGAAGCGATAGTTTTTTCTTGCGGCGGTGACCAGACTGTGCAGCAGACTGTGACAATAGATCCATCAATGCTATTCCATCGTATGTGTATTGCCAAAAAGTGTGAAATTGAATATAAAGAATATTTCGAATATGAACTATCTCCTGTCCCACTGTCTCTTTTCTCAGAGTAAGGGTAAGAACAAAAACAAAGCGGGTTTCGGTTTTCAGATTAACGGCGTTCAGTGCCCTGTTCCACCGGCGGCAGTTGACGCCGAGATGTGGACAAACAGAATGCGGATAAAACTTGCGCTACCTGCGCGGTAGCCTGACAGCAGCTGTCAGTTTTTACAAAATGTCGAGTTCGTAGACGACGATTATTTACTCTTGGAGAATCCTTTCTTAAAATTAAATAATAAAACAATGGTATTTGGTAATTGGTATCTTTAAATATGAAAAAAAACCTCAGGAGAACATGATAATATGTTAAGTACGTGCCTGAAAGGAATTCACTTGTGACATTTGAGGTTATTTCAAAATTTTATCTTGTTGATTTCATTCCATCACTTGTCAATAACATTTCTGGTGCTATGGAATGTATTTATTTTATCCCAGATTGGCGATTGTTAAGAATTCATTCCGGTAAAGCTTATCGGCGCCGCCTCGCGCGGACACAAATCTGAACCTGCCTTCACTATGTTCGGTCTGATACGTTGACATACAAACATTCTTGTCAGCACGCCTGCGCCAGTCGGCGGCCCATGCGCCGACTAATCAGAAAACCGAAACCCGCTTTGTACCTGTTCGTACCCTAAGGCATGAGCAAAGAAACCAAATCCATATTTTATTTTTTACCAAATAACACAGAACTCGAAAGCAGTAAAATGCACGTAGTGGATGGAGGATATTTACTGCACAGTGTTGTACGGGGTCGTGCTCAACCCTTTTCAAACATTTTTTAGCAATTTGTCAAGCTATGTACAAAATCGTCGGTTGAAAAAAAAGCACTAAGGAAAAGTTTCTGGGAAATGAGAAGAAGAAATCTCGTTTTATTTCCCTACTCAGAGCCTCATTTGAACAATCGCAAATAACGACAGTTCAAGCTAAAGAGGATGCTGATGTTCTCATAACAACCACAACAAACTCGTTCTCCTCTCAACATGATGCAGTCATAATCATTGGTACGGATATTGACTTGTTCGTACTCCTCACAGCTCTCTCACCTCCAAACGCATATTACCAAAAAGTTGGTGAAGGTAATCAATCACCTGACGCGTTGTACTCCAACAAATGTTTTAAACACATTGAAATAGTTGCAAACATTTTATTCATTTATACCATAAGTGGCTGCGACACAATTGGTGCTCCGTTCGGTCAAGGTATATACAAATTTTGTAATATTCTTCTCAAGAACCACTCAGTGAATAAAACTTGTGTATTTCAAGATCCAATAGTAAAGCGAGAAACAATCACTTTGGCTGCCGAACAACTCTTTGCACTTTTGTATGGCGGCAAAGAGAAATCAAATTTGGAAAATTTAAGGTAGGTACATTATTTTTGTCAAAGGAGTGAAAAAAAAACAAATTCAATTTATCCAGGCTACCACATACTTCAAAGTGCAGATTTGGATTCGTCACCATAAAGATCCAACTGAATGGGGGTGGAAGAAGGAGGCTGTTGGGTTACTAACTCCAGTAGGTACCAATGATGAAGGAGACTGCACCTCAGGCGTTGCTGAACTTTATATCATGCCAATGCAAAAAAGGTTGCGCTAGAAAGTGCACATGTAGAAAGTGGGGTTTGAAATGCTCCCTACTCTGTATTCACTGTAATGGCAGCTCATGCGAGAATGCTGTGGCAGCCCTCGTTCATGATAATAACGAGGAATTTGATGACCCAGTCGTCACAAATTCGGCTGATGAGACGGGGGAAGCTTTTTTGAAGCTTTTCGGGACCCGTAAGTGGCAGTAAGAAATTAAGTCTAGTCATAAATTTTAAGAAAATACATTTTTTTCTCCTTTTTTTACCACATCTATGTACTATGAACCTTAATTAATATGATATAACCTATATGTTATGATTATATTGGTGGTAAATATTGCTGTTATGTATGTTACATGTTATTTCAACAATAATTGTTTTAAAAAAAGAATAATCAAGGAATGCCAAGGATAAAACACTTCTCGTGATTCATTTTTTTACCTAATTTTTGTGATTTTTTTGTATAAGAACCTGGATACCAAATTGCGATATAAACATTATACATATACCTACGCCTTTTATGAAATTTTATTCTCTACAAAATTGATATCAGTAATTTTTTCACAAAATTGTACTGAAAAAAATACGAGATACGCACAAAAAACAAAACCAAGTCGAGCAATTTACCTATTTTTATAAACTTATACACATTTTTACGACTGCATAACTCGATACTTATTAGAGATAGAAGAAAATCCTTTAAATAAAAATTGTAGGTAATTTTATGCTCTACTAAACTTGTAAAGCTATTTTAGCCAAATTTTTTATTGGAAACGAGATATTTGAGAAAAACTAGATTTTGGCGCGATTTCGGCTGGTTTTTTCAAAATGGCGTCGAAAGCTCAAGTGACCCAAGGTCGAAAACTCAGATTTTACATCACTAGGTGAGTATATAAAACATATAAAAAAATTGGGACTACCGGAATAATTACGATCGCGGATCGCTAATTGCACTGGCCTACATTCCAAACTCGAAAATAGAGAAAAAATATTTTCTTCTGTGGCAACTGTTGCAAGTTCCTAGTAGTCTATGTAAATGGCAACATAAAACTAACCTCACATTCTTTCACGTCCAAAATGGCGCTTAACTTAGTTGTGAAGGTGCACCCGATAGTATTATTTCAAATTGTTGATGCCTATGAGCGTCGAAATGCAGACTCCCACAGAGTTATCGGAACCTTATTAGGTATTTAATTATAATATACCCACCGATATTTGTGAAATACTTTGAGTAGACTGTATGACATGTGGCAAAATCGGCTGTCAGATTCACAATCCATAAGGTTGTTGTTAGTCCGTCAGCTAATTTTCCGTGTAAACGATAGCACCAGAGTGTTGTTCAATTTGATTACTTATTAATGGTTTGTGTATATTCCCCCAGGTTCTGTGGATAAAGGTGTAGCCGAGGTGACTAATTGTTTCTGCGTGCCCCACAAAGAACATGCCGACCAGGTCGAAGCCGAACTCAACTATGCCATGGATGTGTATGAACTCAATCGTCGGGTTAACTCCACCGAAAATATTATCGGTTAGTGATTATTCCTTTCTTTTATTAACAATAGATCATAAAAGATGGATGACTGTCACTTTTCAATGTAGACAACATTGCCCTGTGACCTTTTGACAACTAAAATTGGAAAACTTATATTTTTATCAGCGATTAACTCCCATTGTTTCATTATTTTAAGATGATTTCACCTCATCTTATATAGTTTTGTGAGAGTATTATTATTTCAAGTGATTCTATTTTCCATGTTATTATTTAGGGTGAAATGCAGATCCGGGCACCGTCTGGAAATTTAATAAAAAGGCACTTTCTAGATGAGAAAAGTGTGGAGAAGATGAATAAAAAATAAATTAAGGCGCGCTCGGCAAAATTAAGGGAGATACAACCGTTCAAAGTATTTAAAAATTCACTTCGCGAACTGATATTGACAGTTCGTTCGCCATGTTTTCATTGCTTATGTTGGATCCCAGACCTAATACAGAATTAATAGTACGCCAAAATCACAAACCATATTACACAAACCTAGCGTAGCCGCTAAACCACTTGAAAACTGGGATGTTTTTTTGCCGTGACGCGAGCAGGCGCTACGAAGGGGGCACTTTCTTTTCTATCACAAACCATGTTTAGCGTATTAGGTTATAAAAAAATGGCGGGCGGACGCGGGCGAACTGTCAATATCAGTTTGTAAAGTGAAATTTTAAATACTTTGAACGGTTGTATCTCCCTCAATTTTGCCGAGCGCGCCTTAATTTTTGTTTTATTCTGCTTTTCCACACTTTTCTCATCTAGAAAGTGCCTTTTTATTAAATTTCCAGACGGTGCCCGGATCTGCATTCCTCCCATTATTTATCTTAATTTTGTCTCAATCTAATAAATTGAGAGCATTTAGTGACGGTCTCTGTATTTAAAAAAAAAATACATATTATGATCATAAGAAGTTGGCAATGACGCATTTTGAAGTTATCAGTAATTTATTTGGTAAAGTTTCGGCTAAATTTCGGTTTAGGGGCGAAATTCCTAGAAAATCAAACTAATTATTTTTATACTAATTTGGGGTCGGGGAATCCGAATCTGAAAGAATTAGGCGGCGGCAAGCAATATTAACTGAATTAAACGACTTTAAAATTTTCTATACACACACTCATGAAAATAGTCACTTTGACACACGAAGTGCGAAAACCATAGAAAAACAACATAGATATTTTTACCACACAAAATTAAGTGTTGCCATTAAACAATAATATCATCGAACATACCTTATAAATCGAACAAGTTTTCTTCGTCCGAAAATTCGTAGTCTTAAACAGTTGTGACGTAGACCGGTCACCAATATCAATGTTATTATATGAATCAATGTGAATAGATAACAGCAGAAAAACATACCTTAAGGTTTGTGTAACATGGTTTGTGCCCCTTTATACCGCCTGCTCGCGTCACGGCAAAAAAACATCCCTGTTTTCAAGTAGTTTAGCGGCTACGCTAGGTTTGTGTAACATGGTTTGTGCCCCTTTATACCGCCTGCTCGCGTTACGGCAAAAAAACATCCCTGTTTTCAAGTAGTTTAGCGGCTACGCTAGGTTTGTGTAACATGGTTTGTGCCCCTTTATACCGCCTGCAGGCGTCACGGCAAAAAAACATCCCTGTTTTCAAGTAGTTTAGCGGCTACGCTAGGTTTGTGTAACATGGTTTGTGCCCCTTTATACCGTCTGCTCGCGTCACGATACGCTGGGTTACACGATACGTTCGCGCTACGCTGGGTTTATGTAACATGGTTTGTGATACAAAAGTGAGTAAAATTTATAAAAAATAAGTACTTAAAATATAAACATGTTATTTTACGTTATTGATATTACTGCTTAATGGCAACACTTAATTTTGTGTGGTAAAAACATCTATGTTATCTTGTTTTTCTATGATTTTTGTACTACGTGTGTCAAGATGTTTCCGAAATGAATATTTTCATGTGTGTGTGTATAGAAAATTTCAAAGTCTTGTAATTCAGTTAATATTGCTTGCCGCCGCCTAATTCTTTCAGATTCGGATTCCCCGGCCCATAGTTAGTATAAAAATAACTAGTTTGATTTTCTAGGAATCAGAATGCTTCCAAAATGGCTATTTTCCTGTATGTGTATAAAAATTTTTAAAGTCGTATAATTCAGTTAATATTGCTTGCCGCCGCCTAATTCTTTCAGATTCGGATTCCCCGACCCCAAATTAGTATAAAAATAATTAGTTTGATTTTCTAGGAATTTCGCCCCTAAACCGAAATTATTCCAAAGTTTCTAAATAATTTACTGCTTACTGCTAAATAATTGTCTAATTAATTTGTATAATAATCTTTTTTGATTTGGGATTGAAAAAACGGTAAATTTTTACAAAGCCGGGACCAGCTTCTAGCGGGCTTGTGTATGTTATCTTTACTTTAAAAAACAGCCTACGTTTTTGAATGGTTTGTTTGGCAAAGCAGGGTTTGTCTAGCGGGATTGTGTATGTTATCTTTATTCAACTTCTGCAAAGTGTTTTTTCGTGAAAAAGTGCATATTTACCAAACTGTAATTTACAACATGGAGGTCATTGAAAAATGACATTTTCGTATTTTTAAATTTAAGAAATTAACGATAATATACATTTTTTTCAATTTCCGCTCATGGAATTAATTACATCTAATTATTACCTATCCACTGGGGTAAAAAATTATTTTCTTTAGTGTTAAATGAGCTGGTCCCCGTTTTGTAAAAAAATAATGAAAAAACATTTATAACAATTAATCTATGGATAACTAAAACAAACAGTTGATTCTGACAGCTCCTAATTTAAAAATAAAGTTTATGATATTTAAACAAATTTACGTGTAATCATATTTGAAACTCATAAACCAGTGATACAGTGTACTTGGTAGTGCAAAATAATTTGTGTGGGACAGTGTATTAACTTTATATCTTGATTCAAAATTTTTCACAAAACAACAAATCATTGTCATAAAGTCACAGACAATTTATTTTTCAAATTTGTGAAAAAGTCAAGTTTTGTCTATGCAATAAAGTCTCAACAATAAACAAAACAGTGTTGACAGAATTAATTTTTGTAAGGGGCATTTCTGAACAAAGATTTTAGTGATGTCTAGCACTCGAAGCAAAAACCAAATTTCTGATGAAAAAATAAGCATGGACAAAATTATCGAATATATAGATAAAAAATTTGAAACTTTGAAGAGGGACATTTTTATCAAAATTGAATCTCAGACCACAGAAACAACAAAAAGCATTGAATTTATAAGTGCTCAATATGATGAAATTCTAAAAAAAATTGATGTTACAAATAATTTAAACCAAGTTATACAAACTGATTTCGAAAATATTAAAAAAGATATGAATGAAAAAAATAATATAATAAAAAAACTTGAAATTAGACTCGCTGATATTGAAACCATGTCTAAATGTAATTCTTTAGAAATAGCTGGGATTCCCCAAAAAATAAGAGAACAACCAATTGAAATCATAAGGAAGGTTGCTGCAGCAGCTGGGATAACTATAAAACATACAGATATTACTGAAGTCATCCGAGTCCCAGACAGGAGAAATGGCGCTCCACCCAAACTTCTTGTCACCTTTTCTGAGAAAAGACAAAGAGATTTACTCCTTGATAAAAAGAAAGAAATAAACCATGAAGAAATTAAGGATCTGTCGACCTCTCAAATCTTCATCGGGGAAGAACTAAGCCCGTATCATAAAGAAATACTATGGAAAACAAAACAATTAGCCATAGAAAAAAAATACCAATATGTGTGGTACAAAAATGGTAAAGTTATGATACGTAAAAAACATGAAGATAAAATAATCTACATTAAGCACCTTGATGATATGGTGAAAATAATTTAGTAACTAATATAAAAACATAATTAATTTAGATGGCAAAAATGGATAACACAATAACAACAAACTTACCTAACTTATCATCCATAAGAAATAATTTTAACATAATGCATCAAAACATTAGAAGTATTAATAAAAACTTTGACGAACTACAAATATTGATAAAAAGTTTAAATCTAAACTGGGATATAATTATTCTTACTGAATGTTGGTTAACTGATAAGTACTATCCCCTACAAATCGATAAATATGTTCCTTACTCTACAATTATGAATTATACAAAAAATGATGGTGTCATTGTATATATTAAAGAAGATATTGAAGCTGATGTCAGAGAGATCGGTATTAATAATGCAAACTGTCTAAGGATATCAATCGGCAATGATACAACAATACTCGCAATTTACAGATCTCCATCTACAAAAAATCTGGAGCCATTTCTAAACTCCTTATCCTGTGAACTGAGTTTACTAAAAAACACTAAAGATGTATTTATTATCGGTGATATAAATATTGATATCCTTGAAAATGGCCACCCAAAAAAATATGATTACATGCAGACACTTGCATACCATGGATTTGAAAGCCTAATTGAGGAACCTACACGTGTATTTAATGATAGCAAAACTTGCATTGATCATATCTTTAGTAAAACTAATAAAAAAACTCAAGCCATTATTTATACTACCACATTGACAGACCATTACACAATAATTCTATCTATAACAAAAAATAACTCTTATGTAAACCAAAATACGAAATCACTCCTAACGAAGTCTGAAACAAATTGGGAAAACGTCAAAAGGGAGTTATCAATGAATGACTGGACCGCCCTTCTGGAAAAAGATGATACTGATACTGCTTGGAGTTATTTTGTAGAAATTATACAGCACAGTATTCTATCTAACACCAAAACCACAGATAAAAAGGTATCTCATAAAAATATTCACATTAAACCATGGATCAGTCAAAATATTATAAACTCAATCAGAAAAAGAGATGAACTGCACAGAAAAGTAAAAATCAACCCTTATGATGTCCATACACTTCGATTCTACAAAAGATATCGTAATACATGTAAAAATGTAATTCGTTATGCTAAAGAAACATTCTATAAAAACAAAATCGATGAATGCAATAATGATTCCCGTAAACTCTGGCAGATCATTAATGAAATTACAAATACTAAAGCATCGCATAAAGACAAAAACATTAAAGAATTAAACATTGATGAGATTCCCACATCTTTTACGAAACACCCAGACAAACTTCTTGACTTTATAAACAACTACTTTTGCAATATAGGCTCTAACCTTGCAAATAAAATTAAACAAAATTCTACTACTGTTGAAAACACAATGAGAAATGATGATGTAAATCATGAAAACAGCCTCAATATAGTCAAGATAACAAGTGACGAAATAAGAAATATTATAACCTCCTTAAACACAAATACCTCATCGGGAAATGAACTGATATCAAGCAAATCAATTAAATACCTACATAATGAGTTAATTCAACCACTGACATACCTTGTAAATCTATCAATATCTAAAGGTGTTTTTCCCGCTTGTCTTAAAATTGCTACGATCATACCATTATATAAAAATGGTCCCAAAAATGATATTTCAAATTATCGACCAATTAGTATTTTAACTCCTCTATCGAAAATATTGGAAAAAGTAATAAAAAAACAAGTTCTTACATTTTTGGATACCAATAAAGTATTATCACCTACGCAGTATGGTTTTAGGAAAAACCTGGGTACTGGTGATGCTATAGCTAATGTAACTAATACAATTATTAGAAAGCTGGATGAAGGCAAAAAATGCTTAGCAGTTTTCATTGATCTTCAAAAAGCTTTCGATACAATTGATCATAAAATACTGTACTTAAAACTAAAAAAAAAATGGAATAACTGAAACAACTCTAAACCTACTTAGAAGTTATTTAACTGGAAGAGAACAAATTGTACAAATTGGTAAAAGAAAGAGCAAATCTCTTCCAATTAAATTCGGGGTCCCCCAGGGAAGCGTATTAGGACCAATACTATTTCTCATATATATAAATGACCTTATGAATCTTCCCATAAATGGAAACATAATGAGCTTTGCAGATGACACTGTTATTATATTCCACGAACAAGATTGGACAAGAACTTACAAAGAGGCGGAACATGGCCTGGCTGTACTTCAAAACTGGCTAAAAGTAAACTCCCTTACATTAAATGTAAATAAAACTAAATATCTCACTTTCTCCAAAAACAAAAGAGGACAACCAATGAATGTGCATACCCTCAAATTACATGAATGTCAAAATACTTTTCCACAATGTTCCTGCCCGTCTATATCCCAAACAAAAAGTATTAAATATCTTGGGATTGAAATTGATGAAAATCTACAGTGGAATTCACACATTGATCTTACCTCAAAAAAGCTTACAAAACTCATCTACTTCTTCAAAAAATTAAGAAACATCTTGTCGATGAGGGATCTAAAGAGAGTATATTATGCTTTATGCCACTCTCGATTGGAATATGGAGTAATAGGATGGGGCTCAGCAGCATCTAATCACTTAAAACAACTTAAGATAACTCAGAATTGCATCATAAAGACCATTCTAAAGGTCCCTATAAGGACGTCAACAACAGAAATTTTTAAACAGTTTGATGTTCCAAGCATACAGAAAATCTATGCCAAAAACATTCTAGTACATAACCACAAAATCGACCCAGAGAAAGAAACCTCACATGCTCATAAAACCAGAGCCAAACAAACAGACACACTTAATATACCAAAGTGTAACTCCTCATTTGGTCAAAGAAGTTCTGAATTTTTAGCAGTAAAGTTATATAACAAACTCCCACTTAGTATCAAACAATTTAAAACAAAAAATAGCTACATTATGGACATTAAATGTTGGCTGAAGGAACTACCGGAAAATGACCTTACTAGTATACTTAAAACATCATAGAAGTTTCTGGAAAACTCTATCCAAACAAGTTAAACCATAGAAGTCGCTGAAAAACTTATCCAAAGCATAGTCCCCCTCAGCACAGGATCTCCTAGTGAGGAGGACTTCGAATATATTTATATTTTACATATACATCTAACTAACATGTTTCATATAAAAATGTAAAAAATATTATATAGTTACTAAATAAAAAAAAAAAAAAAAAAAAAAATCATATTTTATCAAGATAAATAAAAATATTTCATGTGCTTTTCAATGCTTCAATTACCCAAAAACGTTGATTTCAAAACATTGTTTTTGCTTTTCTGTAAAATTGTGTCAAAAATTTACTTGTCTAACTATTCAAGTTAGGGGCCATTTGTGAGACCCCCTCCCCCTAGTGTGACGTCACATATTTTGCAATTTTACATCTAAAAATAATCAAAATAGTAGTTCAAAATTTTTTTACATGTGACATCACAGAGCTGATGACCCCCCCATGCCCCTTGTCGCACTTCTCTACTCCCCTCTCCCCCCTTAAGGTGTGACGTAATTTATGGATGGCCCCTTATCATGGTGGCGCTTTCCACTGGATTTTCCTCGCCATTCGCCTCCAGTTCTCAGTCCTGCTCCAATCCTTTTCCACGCAGTCTAGCCACCTTTTCTTCTGGGTTGCTTCCACTGGGTAACCCACACAGTCATATTTTTGTCTTCCTGTCATGTGGCATTCTTTCTACATGTCCAGTTCTAGCCCATCACAGACTTTGGAACCTTAATAATGATCTCTTTTTATATGATCCATTTTCTAGTGCAGGTCCAATAATTTTTTGGTGATTATTCCACTAACCACCGCACTTTTAGGCACAGATTATGAAAATCACACTTCATTTTAACAATTACTACAAGAAAGAACTATTTACTTGCACAAAATAGGTTATTATGTTCTTAGTTTGGGTAAACTTAGAACCTAACTAGAGTGGAAGATACTCTCAGTATCGCCCTGGTGTAAGACCAACATTCAATATTAACGTTGAAACGTTGCTTGAAATGGCTTAAGCCGTGTTTAGTGACCAGATCTGAATAGCCAGGTTCTCCCCCACCTTTCTCTTCCCCATCTCCTTCCCCTCCCCAATTGGGGATGCCATAGTCTCACTGGCTCCAGAAGGGAGCATTTGGTGACTTGTGAAAAAAAAAACTTACGCAAATGTCAAAGAATACAAAAAAAGTTAAAATGGCGGCAAAGAAATCGTTTTATACAGGAAATTTTTAACTTTGAATAAAAATGGAATTTTAATGCATCTTTTACCATCTATCAAAGCGTAATTTGTTTCTTGTAATAATTAAGTTGAAATGTGGTGTAATTCCCAAAATCTGTGTCTAATAAAAGAGCGTCGGTTGGTGGATTTACCGAATTTTTGTAAAACTAATTTATGTAGCATCCTAGTTTTACAATAGTAATTTTGTTTATGGTGTTTCAGGATGGTGGGCGACGGGTAATGAGGTGACCAACCATTCGTCGGTGATCCACGAGTACTATGCGCGCGAGTGCAACAACCCCGTGCATCTGACGCTGGACACGGGTCTGCAGGGGGCCCGCATGGGGCTGCGTGCGTACGTCTGTGTGGCGCTCGGTGTGCCCAAAGGCAAACCCGGCTGCATGTTCACGCCTATCAATGTGGAGGTCACTACCTACGAACCTGAGGTTTGTACACTTATTTTAAGCGGATTTACATTTAATCTATCGGTGGCTATCTCCGAACGTAATGAAGATCCATGTCTATTAAGTTTCTTTAAAAAACATACATTGATTAAAAACTTGTCACACGATGGAATAGGTTGTATTCAAATGGCACTGTAAAGGTTAATTATAGTTTTTTGTCATGGTTTGTTTTATAAAGACATTGTTTTTCATGGTGGCTTTTATTATAGAAAACTTGTATTATAATATGACTGATTCTCAGCGGGTACTGACTTACTCCCTTTTCAGAACAAATTATGCTCGGTGAAAAGGTCTGTACCATAAGTCTACGTATTGGATAAATCCACAAATATGTCCAGTGGGAAGGTAATGGCTTTTCACCCTAAAGGAGTGTTCTGGCCAGTGTCAAGTGAATGCTTTTGTGAGTGTAATTTTTGGTTAATCTCTACATATTATAAAGTAAAGTCCCCCGCGCCGTCTTTCTGTCTCTCTGTCTGTCTGTTCGCGATAAACTCGAAAACTACTGAACGGATTTTCATGCGGTTTTCACCAATAGATAGAGTGTTTCGTGGGGAAGGTTTACGTATGTAATTTGTCAAGGATTTGTGTAAATTGGTTGAAACATAACGATAATTGTTAGAAGTGTCGGAAAAATTCCAGCCGCCTGGTAGCTTTCATCGAAAACGCTGCCTAATCCTTTTGGGATATAGCAAAACAACGCATGGTGGGATATTCCTCTTTTATAGATCTACAAAAAAGTCCGAGAAGGCATATATCTATCTTTTACGGATAGCTTACTATACGCATTCTATCTTCTTATCTTATTATTCTTATCAATTGCATATTAGATATAATGTGTATAGTAAGCTATCCGTAAAAGATAGATATATGCCTTCTCGGACTTTTTTGTAGATCTATAAAAGAGGAATATCCCACCATTAATTGTTTTGTTATATCCCAAAAGGATTAGGCAGCGTTTTCGATGAAAGCTACCAGGCGGCTGGACTTTTTTCCGACACTTCTAACAATTATCGTTATGTTTCAACCAATTTACACAAATCATTGACAAATTACATACTTAAACCTTCCTCACAAAATACTCTATATATTGGTGAAAACCGCATGAAAATCCGTTCAGTAGTTTTCAAGTTTATCGCGAACAGACAGACAGACGGCGCGGGGACTTTACTTTATAATATGTAGAGATAGAGATAATCGGTCAAAAATACATTTTTTTGCATATGCATTTTTGAGGTTTTTTTTTTTAATAAGATAGGTAAGTGCCAAATTATATGAGTAGAAATTTAAGTTTTGTGGTAGGTATCATCATTACATGGTATAAAATGAAGTCGCTCAAAATGTATGTGCGCATAGATCTTTTAAACTACGCAACAGATTTTCATGCGGTTTTCACGAATAGATAGATTGATTCAAGAGGAAGGTTTATATGTATAATAAATGCTTATTATAGTAGAGAAAAGCCGAGAAATTCAAATATTCAATTTAGGCAGCTGGCGAGCGGATGGTGTGGATTTTATAAAGGTTGGGTAAATGGCGTTGTGTTTCGTTAGCCACAGCAACGTGTGGCCGGGTCTGCTAGTATTAACTAATTTAGTTTTAATAACAAGAACCTATCTACATTATATAATAATACTATACAAATAATAATACACAAAATTATTACAATAAGAGATGATTTTAATTAAACATAACAAGGAAATTAAAAGATATGCTGACACAATTTATTGTGCGTAAAAAATAAAATAAATAAATAAATACATGAAACTTAACTAACAGTTACAAATTGATGCTGTTAATATTCAGGAAATTAGCCAAGATTTTATATACGCGTTTGTTCACAGAAGATAATAGGCATGCAATGTTGTAGGGAGGCAATATGCCCGAACTGATTAGGTGAGGGATGAAATTTTTGTATGAATTATTTAATGGGCAACTGAAAAAAATATGATAGAGATCCTCTTCACCAAGACGACATTCACACATCGCAGAATTCTTAACATGAATTTTTGTCAGGTGAACATTGTGGCAGCAATGTCCTATCCGCATGCGGCAAATGGAGGAAGTCGAGAATTTGTTAAAAGAAAGTCTGGAAAACCACGGTTTTGAAGGAATCGTTGGCTGAATTGTGAAAAAGTTATATCCTTTTGATTGACTAGATTCTTCCCAATGATTCTGCCATGTGGAAATCATGTTTTCCTTCAATTTTATGAAAATGTCATCGGTGTTTAAAAATTTATATAAAATATCCCCCGAAATAATGGCATCTTTCGCCAATGAATCGGCCTTTTCATTTCCAGGGATACCGCAGTGACTAGGTATCCAAGCCAAGACGATTTCTTTGCCAGAGTAGGTTCTAACCGCGGACGATTCCAGATTATGCATTTTTAATTTTATTTTTTTCATAAATTGCGTTACTGCTAAAACCGTAGAATAAAATAATACTAGAAGTGCCTTCCGTACAAATTTGAATAAAAACAAATGTTCCGTTTAGTTCAGTGTTCTGTCTCCCTTACACTCGCCTAAAATCGTAGATCTCCATCCCATTTGAATTTCGAAAACACAATGTATGGAAATATAGGCCCCAATTGGGCAAGTATTTGGATGACGAAACATGCGCACAAGGCAACTTCTTGTTCTTTATTTTATGGCTAAAACCGTACGTTATCATAAATTGCGTTGCATTGTATTGAATAATATTTGGATGTAGTTCCTGATGTTATCATTTATAATCGATTGTTGACACCAATTTTCATCAATTATCATTTATTGGATAACCAACACCTCTGCCATAGGTCACCCCAAGTGGTTCCCTATGTTTGGTGGCTTGGCAGGGATGTCCGGGTTCATGGGGTGAGGTTTGTGAAGTTGGGGGGATGTATTCGTAAGTCAGTCACTCCTGGACACACTGACCCCCAGATTCCTACCCACCCCTTAATACCCTTTTCCTTCCCAGAACTTCCTTTCTCTCCTTCCTTTCCTAAAAAGACCCTCCACACAGTATCCCCAAAGATGACAGGTCCTGAGGGGAATTATTTTCCTCAGGGTCTCCTGTGTTGAGCTAATTTAAAAAAATAGCTTTGGGCGTTGACGGTGTCCAGCTGTTATTTCCAATGGCTAGTTATATTTTGATATAGTAATAATTGTAAGCACGCTTTTACCATTCCAGTTGGTGGGCCTGCAGCTCTGCCAGAAGACTATGAGCATGAGCCGCGAGGGGCGCACTCGCCAGGTGCAGCCCATGATGGACCTGACGCAGGTGGCGGAGGCCTCTGCCAAGCTGAGCACACTTCTGGAGACGGTAATTCATCATCTCAATGATTTAAAAAATTAACAACTCATTGAAATATGAACAATTCAAAAAACAAATTAAGTCCCTGAAATTGGATAATGGTATATTGTACCCTTAATTTAGCTTTAATTTACTTAATCTGTAATATTTAATATTAAAAAAAATTATTGTTATTGTCTTTCAATAACAATTTTTTTCCAATTTGTATAACTTGTCAAATAATGTTTATATTTATTTCATAAGTTCTTCGATCATTTACATATTTCATTAGAACATTATTCTTTTTGCATGTAAATACTCCTCCCGTAAACACAAGCTCCTAAAGCTCAACTTATGGAGTAGTAGAATAATATTGAATTATTGTATAACTTTGCATAATGTAATCATTTGTAATGTTAATTTTTTTTCTTGAAATAAATAAAAAAATATACACAAAAATATCCTATTAAAAATAAATCAGGTGGTGTTAGATCCGGGCTGCGGGGAGGCTATGGAATATCTCCTCTGCGCGAGATCAGTTTGTTGTTTCTTTAACCAATTTCTTTTGCTCCATGGCTGCCCTGTTTGTTTTCCTGCCAGTTTCTTCGAAATTTTTAAACCATGATTTAATTAAATTAACACTTGGGCACTGATTAAATCACATCTGTAATTGATGATGCGAACGAAATAGGCAGCGTTAATCATTGTTTTGTAAAACAGAATAGAATCATCAAAATCATTGTTTTTTTTAAATGTTTTACCCAGAAATCGCGTTGCTCGCCCGTAAAGCGATCCATTGTGACCAACTTTCCAAGATGCAAGGAGCCACGCACAAGTGACCCCGCTCTCCTCCCCCCTTCAGGATCCCCGTTAGATTGATTACAAAAGTGTATATAATGTAATGTTCTAATAATGTAATGGTTTGCAGGTGCTGTCGTACGTGGAGGACGTGCTAGCCGACAAGCAACCCGCCGACAATGCGGTGGGGCGCTCGCTGCTCGACCTCATCAACTCCGTGCCCAACATGTCCAACGAGACCTTCAGCAACATGTTCAACACCAACGTCAAGGACCTCCTCATGGTCATCACCCTCTCCCAGCTCATCAAGATTCAACTACAACTCAACGAGAAGCTCACCCTGCTTACCTCCGTCTAGACAACTTAAATAATATATTGTATTATTGTATCGGGTGTGGGTGCGCCGGCCGGGAACAAACTGAAAGTTTGAGACATTGTGTTTTTCAATTGACAAATTCAGTGTTTTATCGTTGGTTATTTTTGACACATTTTAAGGTGGTCAGAAGTGGAAATAAAACAATCTTTATTTCAAATATTGGTTTTATTTGGTATTCATTTCATTGTGTAATCTTTTTGGTATGATGTTATATTGTCCTGTTTTTGGTGTTTACCCGGCTGTAAAAATGTTTATGCACCGAGAAAAGGGAAGGTGTGCTGATAAATCCGTGAATGTGTTAATTCTTCATAACTTTTTTGATATATATAATTTTGTGTGGGACTTCCTTTTTAAACGACTTCAAAAAGGAGGAGGTTCTCAATTCGACGGTATTTTTTTTTTTTATATTTGTTACCTCAGAACTTACGACTGGGTGAACCGATATTGATAATTCTTTTTTTATTTGAAAGCTGGTGCTTCTTGTGTGGTCCCATTTCAATTTGGTCTAGTTCTGACAATGGCATCCATGAAAAACCATATAAGTCTTAAATTTGCATTAAGTATGTGCGCGGCAAATGGACGAATAACTCAATATCACGCCAACCGATTTCGATGATTCTTTTTTTATTGGAAAGGATGTACTTCAAGGGTAGTTTGATGAGAGTTTGGTTAGGTTCTGATTACAGGATCCATGACAAAGTAACGGAACTCTTCAATTCTTAGGAGCAAATTAACGATACTCGGCTGAATCTTTTATAGGCTATCGGGATCTTCGAGTCACCTACCGTAACGTTGTTATGGTCAAGTAATGTCTGTCTCATACGAACAGCACGTTTAGTAGGTCTACTCATATTCAGACAAATTAGTTAGTGTACTTCAGATTCACTAAAAATCTAAAAATAAACAAAAATTTTAACAAAACAAAAAAATGATTTAAAAAAATGCACTAAAAAGTAAACAAATAATTTCATATTCTTCTACAACTTAATAATCAACTTACTTTTTCTACTCATCAATATGTAGGTACGATTGTTATTTTTGGAGTCGGTGTCAAAAATTTTCGAGGGACCGTAAAAACTAAATGTATCTGACTTTAAAAGTTCTTACGTGGGAATCTTATAAAGTGGTTTGACATATTATTTATTGATTTTAATATTTGTTACATTTTTACCAGGAATTACAGTACCTACTTATTATAAAACAGTGTTAAATATTTTTTTATAATACAAAAAAATTTACCATGAAGTAAAATTTTGGTTTAGACTTGTAAGTTTTTCCTGTAAATCGCTCTTGCAAGCTATTTATGGCCAAATTACCAATGTAAACGACACCAAAAGTCACTTAACGTCTTTTATAGCAAGTTACAGAACTTATTCTTTCGAAAGTTTTTTGACAGGTCTAATCGCGCCCGTGTGAATTTCCAGCCTTATTACAGCTTATAAAATCAGTTTGATAACTTAGTTTGACTTACCGCAAGAAATAGTTCCGAAATGTACCGCGCACCGTTGCGAAATGTCAAAAATTAAAAGAATTGTTTTCATTGGATTTTTTTCCTACAAAACTAGTGTTTATTTCCACTTATTAAAGTTTTATGGAAAATGAGCATCCTTCTATTCAATTATAGGTCCAATCCTTTCCAATCTTAATGTTTTTGTTTTTAACATTTACGTATTTGAAATTTTGAATTTGAAGTCGGTTGCCGTCAGCAGATGTCAGGTAGCTGTCATTCGGATAAAACAAAATTAATTGCCGCCTTTGGCGGCATAAAAGCTTGTGGAGAATTGTTTAATTAAAGCCAAAATCTATTTCAACACTTTATTGGGGCCTTTTCGTCTTTATTGACAAAATTGCGAAAATTTGACAGTAGCAGGTCGTTGTTGACAGGAAGCCATCTTACCCAATGACGTTATATAAAATAAATAGACTCGTTATAGTCTCACATACTCACAATATAATGTGGAAAGTAAGGAACACTCTTTTGTTTTCAGCGATTTTCAATAATTTCTTTAATTCAAAAGTTTATTCCTGTGTGATAAAGATAGACAATCAAATAATGTGTATGTATGAATGGCACGGATACATTAGCGGGCGGCGTATTAATTTCTTCGTTGAATACTGAATACTGCTTTCACATCACGGGTGTGACTGAGATAACAATATACTCTCACTCGGTTACACTACGCACAGGGGAGGGTAAAGGCGGGTAAAACAAGACACACGGGCAAATATTTTTTTTATTATATTTATATGAGTTATAATTAGTAATACAATATTGGTACTATTATAGTAGTATTGTTAAAAACATATTTTATTATACAGTACAGGTCATAGGTTCAAATGAGTATACAAATCTATTTACAATTTTCATCAACGACATTATAAAATGCTTCCATTATGCAAATGTTCTACTCTTCGCTGATGACATCAAAATATTTCTTCCTATTAACGCCTTATTGACTGCTTTAAATTACAAAAAGATCTGTACAGGCTTAACCCGTTGAATAGCACGAGACCATTTTTGTCCCAGCTCACACAGGTCTCATATAAATCACTGTAACTCCCTTACTAACAGAGTGAGAAATATGTTCTAAACGGTGTTAGAAAGACAAAATACCATGCTTTATATTCAAATCTAAAAATGACCACCAAAAAAGTAAAACGTAAAGTTTTGAATAGCAATTTGATTTTTTTTTAAATTTTTGGGATTTTATTAGGTATTAATTATTTTCATATGAAATGACAAAAAATTATATTTATCAACAGAGCTTAACTACAACTAGCGTGTTTACGTGTATTAAATTATAGTGTCTTGTCATTGTCAGCAAGGAAGCTCGGTTCGAGCGTTATGACAATTCAAACATAATTAAGTTAATTAACGATTTACCCTTTGTACGTTTTACCCCATCTTTCCCAAAAGAAGAAAACTAGTGCGGGACGCTGTGTGAACCGACCTACTGTTAGCAGGTTGTCTTTGTTATGCTTGTTACTTTTTAATGCAACGTTCTCTGTCTCGTAATGACGTGTAAAACCGCGAGCGGGAAACATGAAAATTAATTGTAATATTTATAATAATCGATAATATTAAGTAATTTGCGTGTACTTCCAAATGAAATGTTATTGATTCGCCTTTACTATTATTTGCAGTGTAATTAAAACATTTTCTCATCACACAGGAGGGCATTTTGACACTTTTTAAAATGCAATTTACTTACTGGTAAGACGCAACCTTACTCGACGCGTAGCAGTTAAGTACTAAAGTACTAGATATCGAGACCGGTACAATTGTCTTGCCATTGTCTTCCCACTTTGAGATTTCTACCCCTCGTCTAATATAGTGTGTAACGTCATTGATCTTACCACAAATAAATTTACAGATATAAACGGTTGCATGAGCATTTACACAGGTCGAACTTCCGTGATCATTAATTACCACAAGTCGGATGCGTATATATGTAAACGCTCCTGTGAGTGACCTGTCAAAATCTTATGTAATCCGTAAATTTTAATTACGAGTCTAACCCCAGCCTAATAATTTTTAGCATTTCAACATAACAAGGAACAGATGTCATCTTTATTACAAATTTTACTTTTTAATAATAGACAACTTTTAACAATAAAGATATTTGAAGTCCATAAAACTTGACAGTATTTTTCAAAAAACCTAGACTACTAATACCCTACAATACATTGGATCACATTCTATCACTAATTTAGATTATACAAGTTTTGTCCCGTTATCTGTACTCGACTGCTTAAAATAGACTTATCTGTCTATTTTTTGCTTTAGAACTGGCCAATTAATAAAATTAAACATATCTGTGTGTAGTTTCTGATAGATAGGTACATACTGAATTAATAATAATTGACATTTATTTTCATCTCAAAAATTGTAGGCCATTCTCTGGAAATGTATATGGCTTAACTGTTGGCGAATAATAGTTAAAATTTTGTCTTCTGCCCGGTAGGGAATATTGATTTCTGTGCAGAGCTAAGGGCAATGCCAAATACCTAGCTACCGGAGAAGTCTGAGCTTTGGCTAATGGAATCTTGTAGCTGTACAACCCTGTTGGTGAAAGCCCTGAATTATACTGCGTGAACCCAGGGCGATAAGGTGTAAATCCATAGTTTAAAGTTAATCCTGGATTATGTGGTGCAAAACTTCCCAGTCCTTGATTTTGAGATGTAAGTCCAGCATTATATGTTGTAAATCCAGGATAAGTTGGCGTAAGTCCTGCATTGTTCGCCAAACCCGTATTATGTGATACGATTCGTACATTGTTCGACGCAAGCCCTAATGAGTTTGATGTAAGTCCTAAGTTAATCCTTTTAAATCCAGAGTTTAGCAATGCAAATTCGGGATTGTAGGAAAAGGTGTTGAACTGTGGTTTGGTATGGTAGACGTAATGGTTTTCGTCAGGTACTGTATTGTATCCAATTCCTGGGGTTCCACTTCTGTAAGGGTAGGAATAGTCCACCGCATAGTTTGGAGCAACTTGAGTCACCAGGGTAAGTACCAATCCCATCTGTGAAACAGAAAAACATATTGTTTTTATATCAATACTGATTAGTTTTTTATTTCCAATAATATGTACACTGATCCTGTTTTTACATGGCAGATACATTCACAGAATACCATGTAAAAAAGACAGAACATTGAGTGTAGGAAAATGAGAGATAGGTTCCATTGTATAATACGTTGCTGTCAGACAATAAACGCATCCATTTTCCCATGTTTGGTATGAAATATCTGAAATAACTAGTAATCATTTGCGGTTTGTTCATTTTTTAGTTTGCTAGAGTGGTAAGATTGAAAAATACCTGGCTGTTCTGGTTCTAGTTTTGACTGAAAACATTTTTTTTTCGATATTTCGTTTCTTTGTATGAAGATTTGGGTAGGTACTAGGGATGTGACTTTTACATAAATAATCGATTCTTTTTCTTAGCTTGAAAAATCGATTTATAAATAATCGATCTTGATCTTGAAAATTTGTTAAAATAATCGATTTTTCCCCAAATTGGTCAAATTAAAATAAATGCGTAAAATACCTTTAATCACAGTTTTATTAATTAAAAAATATTCAAGAGAAATTATAAGTTTTAAAATAATCAACTGAAATTAAAGGTTTTTTTTTAAATAATCAACACAAATTACAAATTGTTTGTTGACTCTGTTGCATTCCTCTAGTGATAAGTTTGATTAGAAACTTCAACTACTACACTGCTTTTAAAGCACAAAAGAAATGTTGTTAATGTCATGTTTTATTTATAAACATCATAGAGGTTCGCGCTCCGGATTCCGGACTAATGACTAAGCGTAGCAGGGCTGCGAGTGAAGAAATCGCGTATGCTCACTGAGAAGTTTCTGGCGAAAAACCAGAAACTTTTCTGCGCCTTTGTAGATTTTCAAAAAGCGTACGACCGAGTCGACAGGAAAAAGCTATGGAAGGTGTTGTCCAAGTATGGAGTGAATACAAATCTCATACAGGCAATTGCATCTCTGTACGAGGGAAGCGTTGCTGTGTTAGGGTGAACGGTGATTTTACGGGGTGGTTTGACATCACAAAAGGTGTTAAGCAAGGCTGCGTAATGCCACCATGGTTATTCAATCTATACATGGATAATTGTATGCAAGAATTGAAAGATGTGGGATTGGGCGCGAAATTGAATAGTCTGAAAGTATGTTGCCTATTATATGCTGATGATGCGGTGCTGATTTCTAACTCTATGGAAGATCTACAGTCTCTAGTATCTAGGATGAACGAAGTATGTATGAAGAATGAGTTAATGATGAATGTAAGTAAATCTAAAGTCATGGTGTTTGAAAGAGAGAGTACGAAAACAGTGTGCGACATGGTTGTGAATGATGAATACTTGGAGCAGCTGGATGAGTTTGTTTATCTGGGTAGTATGTTTACGAGAAATGGGAAGGCTGATAGAGATATTGAAAGAAGGGTAAATGCCGGTAACTCCATTGATAGAGGACTGAATGCCGTTAGCGCTAATAAAAAACTGTCAATTACTAATTAATCGATTTTTTAGAAAATGAAAATCGCTTAATAAAACCGATTTTTGTTGGAGAAAAATCGATTATTTTTTCACATTAGCATTTAGCAAAATCTTCACACAAAAAATTTAGCAAAATCTTCACACAAAAATTCATATTTTGATAAAATTATAAATTTATTTCAGCTATAAAACATTAGTGTATGTATAACATATGTGTAATAATATGTGTTCACAATTATGTCCTCTGCGTGCGAACCCTTTCTAAATTTCTTTAAATGAACAATCTTCTTCTTCGATGGCGCTACAGCCCATATCGAGCTTTGGCCTCCTGCAACAGTCGCCTCCAACTCCTCCTGTCCTCAGCGGCTGACTTCCAATTTGGTACCTGGAGAAGCTGTGCTGCATCCCCTCTTACTTCGTCTTCCCACCTCAGTCTGGGTCTTCCCACTTTTCTCTTTCCACCTGGGTGTCCAGTCAAAATTCTTTTTGGGACGCGTGTATCCGGCATTCTCTGTACATGCCCAGCCCATCTCAGCCTGAGGAGTCTCATATGTGTTGAGATGCTATTAAATGAACAATATACAGTGTTAATTTCAAGCGACCTCCCAGGTAAGTATGGTCCTGTTTTCATTAATTTTTAGGCAGCATCGCGTTCATTAGTCAAAATATTGTACATAGGTATATTTTCGTATCGGTGATCAATGAACCGGCGTATGCAATTTTTAGCCCTAAGTTGTTTTAAATTGTTTGTCTAGCTTGTAGTTTTTTTTAGGTTTTAGAAATGTATTATAAGTTTGTACAGCACCCTTGAGGTGATTTTTCACAAAAACAGCGTTTTTAAAAAGGGCGCCCTATATAAATCATTCAAGTATTATTATTATTATTAGTAATGTCTCTCGCTAATGAAAACTCACGAACCACCACAGCTAGAAATTCTACCTCAGTTGTATTTTGATTCAATTCTACTTATGGATACATATTCATATTACGCTTTGTGAACCGTTTTATTTCAAAAGTATCTAAAAACAGAATTGACTACAACACATAATAAGCTAGTGTGAAGGGAAATCATAAGTATGAACCAGGAGCGCACAGAATATTTAACTTGAAGTCTGCCTTCCTTGATTAAGACCAACAAAACACATCTTCAAATATTAAAACAGGAAAGACTTCTCTTACATCGTGTGCATCTTTTGTGCACTTTGATTGCTACAACAGGACTCTGGAATCATCTCCTTGCCCTTCGGTAGTCTCCTGGACACACTGACCCCAGATTTCTACCCGCCCTTTTTTTCCCTGAACTTCTTTCCATAAAAATACCCAGAGAGAAATTGTTTTCCTCAAAACCTATGTGGAGTTATTGTAAAAAGAATTAACTTTTAGCGATTTTTTTTTTTTACATTAACTAAATTATTTTCCTCAGAGCCTATGTCATCTTTGAAGATGCTGTGTGGATAGTCTTTTTGAGGAAAGGAAGGAGTGAACATATTGTAGGAGGGAGGAAACACAGAGGCCGGCAAATTGTTCCTCAGCCGAGCCGTTGAACTGAAGAACGAACATAGAAACGACCCGTTCTCATGTGACTAATGTCAACCATGAACAAATGTTGGGCGCGTGTTTGGCGTGTTTCCCGACTATGCACCGGTGCCGAGGGGATCAATGACGTTAGTTCCCCGGAGCATCTTCCATTGTAATACCAGTAGAACAAGGACAGCATTCCCACCTGACGCCTGTGCTCTACAGATTGCAGTCTGTCTGTTAAGATGGGAGAATTTATCAAACGGACCGCCCGTTTCTGCACAGTGTCAAGGGTTTTTTTTTGTTTTTAGGTATTTTGGAGCTCCAGACCAGAGGTGACTGCCAAATTCAACCTTGGAGCGCACTTGCGATTTGTGCAGGGTTAGCAGTTGTGTACTATTAACAGGGTGGCCACAGACCTGGAATACCTGGAAAACCTGGAATTATCAGGGAATTTTACCGAACCTGGAATTATCAGGGAAATGTCAGGGAATTTCGAAAAAAATTTATAATATCAGGGAATTCCAAAAATAAAACTATATTCGTTATTTTGCGATTTGTGAAATCCCAAAGTTGTGTTTTATTACTTTTACTTGCGACTTGTGTAACAAAAGATATGCCGACAAAGACAAACTAGATAGGTATTTTTTATTATTATTTTTATTAATTCCCTTGCAACACAATCATGTCATCTAGTTGATGTGTATGTGTGTGTTTAGGTATTTTAACATTTAAATTAAGGTTTTTAGTATTTATAAAATTACATTGCATCACTATTTATACCATAGCTTCGTGTAAATAGGTACATAATAAACCTCTTTCTAAACTTTAGTCGAATGCTTATGGTTCAGATATGGTTTCTTCTTTTCTTTTCTTCTACCCAAAGGGTATATTATTTTAATTATTAATATTCTAAATCTAAACTGTTCCCTAGTATTGTTGCTCGTTTCGTGTGATTTTTTTTTGTCTCTCCTCTAATGTTAATGTTTTTTTTGTTTATTTTTCTATTTTCGTCTGGTCTTTTCATTTCTTCACAAATTGTCTTCAGGCGAAATATCATAAATTTGTAACAAGTGTATTTTGTGTTATATAGATTATTGTAATGCAAAGAAATAATTTATGCTATAGATGACGGAATTCCCTTTTTGCACTTTTTAAAAACACCCCCCCCCCCGGTGACCAAAAACCTAAGCCCCCCGCCGCTCATTTGTACCAAGCGTGGTATTTTGAAGACCCCCCCCCTGAACAGGTCACGTAATATGGGTACGTTCCCTTATATCAAATTAAACTTATCATGGAAAAATGTAGAAACTGCCCTGGAAAACCTTGAATTATCAGGGAATTTTGAAATCAGTTTTTTGTGGCCACTCTGATTAAAGTATCTGCGGACCCTGTACAGTACGCCCAATTTCTGAGAGGCTAACTTAACTCTGGTTTCGATGGAGCCCCCGTACCTGAGCTGGTCACTTAGAGTTACACCAAGCATATCAATGGAGGTCCTATTCGGAAGATTGCTTCCGTTGAAGGAGACTAGATTTTCATTTCGATCCGTTTTAGACGTTATCAAACATGATTGGGTCTTTGAAACATTACATTCGACGAGGTTATTCTTACCCCAAGAGAAAACACTCTAGAGGTAACCGTCCATTCTCCGAGCTATTGGAGTTTGTGTGGCCTTTGGGGGCTTGTCAAACAAAAAGCTATCATTACAGTAGTGTCTGACATGTCAACGTCACCCGAAAAGGAGCTAAAAAATAGCCAAAATCTTGTGTAACCTAGGTTGGGACCGAAGATCCGCCATCCTAATGGGGGGAGGGGTTTCTAGTAAATACCGCACAAGAGACCCCAACTGCTCCCGTCTGGAGCCAGTGGTGGGACTATGGCATCCCCAATTGGTGTATGTTGTAAGGCTGAATTTAGTGGGGAGGGGAAGGAGATAGGGAGGAGGAAGGTGGGGAAGTACCTGGCTATTCAGATCTGGTCACCAAACACGGCTAAAGCCATTTCAAGCAATGTTTCAATTTAGGGCGATACTGAGAGTATTTTTCACTCTGGAACGTGCCGCAAATATATTATATATTATTTTAAATGAATTATTAACCTTCTTGCGAACTCACGAAGACTGAAATTTTATTGGGTTTAGGTACTATTGTAATTTCATAGAATACACTGTTTCGGATTTGCGCCACTTTTCTAACTTCTATAGTCATTGCGTCATAGTTATATGACATTTGGATATCTATAGTTGAGTCAAGAGAATCCAAGGCTATGTTAGGTCTCCCTCAACCAATTTTTCCCGATCTGGCCCGCCACGCAGTAGGTGGACAAACGATTGGCCGCCAAGACCTAGACAAACATCACCCAGTGAACCCGGGCACTCCTGCTAAGTCACCAAACGAAACGAACCACTTGGGGTGACCTATGGCAGGGGTGTAGGTTATCCAATAAATGGTCCCCAAGGCGGCAGTACCTACCCATACCCGCTTCCCAAATTGTATATAATAAATATCTAGTTGCATAAAAGATTTTAAAAATATATTAAGAGCGTTTAACCAGCCAGCGGACGAAAATCCACATTTCGTCGAAAGTTGTTCTTACGATCGTGCAGGGCGGTTACAACGAGAAAGATTAATTATTCTCCGTACCACCTTTTTTAAATTATAACTCAATATTGAATTTATTTCAATTCAAATTAGCTTTAATTTACACCTTCATCCAAAAATGCTGAAAGGCGTGATGATAAAACTATTAAAATAATGTATTTTTTGTAATTATTTTTTGATTATACGTATTTATCATTTTTCAATAATGTCTAAATTTAATAAGAATGTCTATAAAATCTGAAATATATTAGTTTGTAAGTGCGCAAATAAATACACAAATGGACCAATTTTCGTCAAGAAACACGTCATGTACGTTCATATTTTTTAATGATTTTATTGAAACTAAAATTAAAATTCTAAAACATGCGTTTGCTAGATAATATATTGATTTATTTTACTGTATGATTATATTATTTGAAATGGGTGTGGTATAATACAAAATCTTTTTTGAAAATTTAACAAATTTGCCAACGACCTATGGAATAACCTTATACGAAAAATTAAATTTTTTTCTCAAAATTTATCACACGCGAATGTTAGATAAAAGAACAATCTTTCGAAATCCATTTATAATTTTTTGTGGAAAAGAGTCAATACGTCTACAATCTGATTTGAAAATGACATATTTCTGGTTTTCTCTTAATGTTAATGCATATCCAAAAGTTCTTCAACCCTATTTAAATAAGACAGCATTTCTTTTAATGCGGATACTAGGCGGATTTTTTCCAATTCAAATTTTGTCGAAATAGATTGCTTTGAAATCAATTTGGTACACTTTTACGAACTTTTTTGTGTATGGGGAAATGTGCTTAATTGCCTCTTACTGAATTGAAAGAGATTCATTTCACTCTGAAAAGATGAGAATGGTAAGTGGCTATTTAGCTGGGAATTTTTAATTGTCGTATTCGTAACATTTTTAAAAATGGTTTTTATTTGGGTGAAATGCTACATTTAAATGCATCGGCTAGCCGCAGTATATATGTAAGTAACTAATTTGAAGGCGATTATGTGCTACTTCTAAAAATATACTTGGTTTTCTAGTTATTTGACGATCCCCATTCCCCTTAACCCGTGACAGTTGAGATCCTCGGCTCCGAACCCAGTAGATGCATTTATTTACGCACCAGATTTAAATGTCCGGGTTAAATTTTCCCCACAGGAAAAACTAAACCCTTTCACACACTTCCCAAATGACAAGGGCGGATCCAGGGGGGGGGGTCATGGGGTCATGACCCCCCCCTGGGCTGGGTCTAGGACCTAGGTGGACCTACTTTTTACTTGTATCTATTATTATCAAAATTAAATTATAACTTCTAGTGACTTGACCACGACTCTGTGACCCCCCCCTGGAGCTATGTGACCCCCCCCTGGCGCCAAAGCTGGATCCGCCCTTGCCAAATGATCATCTAGTCAGCGGTCGTCACACTTTTCTGGTCAGGGGCCACATAGGACAATGTGAGGTATCACCGCGGGCCGCACACTTATGATTTCTGGGGGGGGGGGGGGGTGTTGTACCTTTTTTTTTAGCAGCAAGTTAAAAAAGCAATTATTTTGTATTTAAGTACCTTCCTTCTTGTGTTCATGATGTATTGTCAATTCTTAATAATAATAATACTCCACTTTCCGAACTATCGAAATGTGTGAATTTTCACACACGTGATAAAAATGATTACAATAAATACAATAACAAAAATTAACCAATGTATTAAGTTTATTTTGCTTTATTAGTACGTGATTGGGGTGTTTTCTTGTTTTTTTAGACCATTTTTCACTGTGCCATCTCTACGCCCTCTAATTCTCTCTGGATCTTCTACTGCCCCCCTGAAAGTCTCAAACGACAATGTAATTAATTATTAAAAAAAATAGTATAATTAATTGTACATGAAAAAAAATATATTTTCAAAGAAAACGGCAGATATTTGTGCGGGCCTCAAAAAAACGGATAAGTAATATAATTTTATATGAAAAAGTATACATTTTAAAAGAAAACGGCAGATATTTGTGCGGGCCGCAAAAAAACGGATAGTATAATTGTACCTACTTGAAAAATATGTATTTGAAAAGAAAACGTCAGATATTTGTGCGGGCCGCACAACTATCCGCCGCGGGCCGCAGTTTGACGACCACGGATATTTATAATACTTATATAGTGCAATTATATAAGTATTATAAATACAAAACAATACAAGAACAACACGTTAACCTACCAGAGACCAAATAGGAAAATAATTCACCGACTCCAGATATTTTCATATCAGAGGGTTCGGCTCTGTGGAATTCCTAATTTATTTATTTGTTTGTTTATTTAGTACAAGATTATACATGTATATACATAATTCATTAATTTTTTTTTACTGCCCAACTAGGAGTATTCCCGATTATTATTATTATATTATTTTATTATTATTTAACCTATAAATCCTACTGATCCCTCTATATAAATATTTAAAAAATCTTTTGTAATCCTACATGTATTTAAAATTACTGATTTTTGCATTTTTATATATAAATTCTTTTACAAATCTAATAAGCCTAAATTTTGAATGAGAAACCTTTGTAGGTATAATGCCAGTAGCCGAAATAACAAATGGTAATATTTTTATAGTCTTGAGAATGCCAAATTCTTTTAATCTCATTTCCTAAATCTGTGTATTTTCTTATTTTTTCAGAAACAGTTTTTTGAATATTATATTTTATATTTTTTTCTTATGTTATTATTATCTCTTACTTGTATTATTATAATATACGCAGGTAAATTCGAGGTATATTATACCTCGTTTAAGGGGGGAAATACATTAGGACTAGGTTTTTTAAAATGATTTTCATGATTTTTTTTTACATGGAAGAAATGTATATAATTTATTGAAACTTTCAGGTCATGTTATACATCTATTTAAGAAAATATTGTGAATTTTTGAAGCATTTCCTCTGAAGATATGAAAATTATCAGCTGCTACCCATCAAATAATGTTACCTACTCACAACGTAGCTATTTGTGTGCATTCTGGAGGCCACAGTTTTTATCATAAATCAATAGGGTTTTGAATTTAATTTAAGATCATGTGTCTCTTCGTCTCTTCTATTTAAACCTAACTTTTCCCGAAAAAAAATATTTTTTTTACACGTGTAAATAGAAAACCTTAATTTTTTTACCGTTTTTTTTTTGTTTTTTTTTGCAATTAAGAAATACTTTGGACTCTATTACTACGAATTTAGGTTCCATAGTGCGAAATTGTAATTATATAAATAAGGTATAAGTATGCAAATTTTTAAAATGATTGGTTAAAAAATTTCAAAGCACACAAATTCAAAAAAAGTCGTTTCGAAAAAAAAACGCGTTTCAAGTTTACCACGCGGTTCAACACAAGGGGGGAAGCTCACTTAAACACACTTATAACACCGGAACGAATTGCAATTTTTATATTAAACTTTGGGAACATATTCTTAAATAGTTATACCTACTAACAATTTATGAAATAAATTTGAAAAAAACCTTTTCTTGAGTCATCTACATGTATTTCCCCCCTTAAGAGTGTAAGATTTAGTCATCATGCAGTAACGAAATGTGTCTTTAAGAGGGCATTACCAGAGAAAACCGGAAAAACGTCATTTTCAAAAAAGTTTTTAGACGTATTGACTCTTTTCCACAAAAAATTATAAATGGATTTCGAAAGATTGTTCTTTTATCTAGCATTCGTATGTAATAAATTTTGAGAATTTTTTTTAAAATTTTTAGTGTAATAAGGTTATTCCATAGATCGTTGGCAGATTTGTTCAATTTTCAAAAAAGTTTTTGTTTTATACCACGCCCATTTCAAATAATAAAATCATGCAGTAAAATAAATCAATACATTATCTAGCAAACGTATGTTTTAGAATTTTAATTTTAGTTTCAATAAAATCATTAAAAAATATGTACGTACATGTATTTCTTGGCGAAGATTGGTCCGTTTGTGTATTTATTTGCACACTTACAAACGAATATATTTCAGATTTTTTTAACATTCTTATTAAATTTAGACATTATTGAAAAATGATAAATACTTATAATCGAAAAATAACTACAAAAAATACATTATTTTAATAGTTTTATCATCACGCCTTTCAGCATTTTTGGATGAAGGTATAAATTAAAGCTAATTTGAATTGAAATAAATTCGATATTGAGTTATAATTTAAAAAAGCTGGTACGGAGAATAATTAATCTTTCTCATTGTAACCGCCCTGCACGATCGTAAGAACAACTTTCGACGAAATGTGGATTTTCGTCCGCTGGCTGGTTAAACACTCTTAAATGGCTTTAAATATATCAATCATCCATAAGACGGCCGTTGTTCCCAATCCTACTGATGAACTGAATTTGGCTCAACACTCCTCAAATGCACAAATACGTTTTCCCAAAGCAACTCTTCGACCACCTGGCGAATCGAGCGTTACTAAACAAAGCACTTTAAAATCAATTGAACTTGAACGAAGACTCAGATTGATCGATAGAAAAGTTGGAAACAACCGCCGTTAGACCTCTTAACTTCTTCTTTCACTGTTTCACTTTCTTTAGCTTCACTACATTTCCTAAATTGGGATGCCGTAGCTAACATCCACTCACTCCAAGCCGCCAAGCAGTATCACATAAAAAAGAAATGAGAAGTCGCGTAGGTATACATAATGTAATTAATAGCTTTTGCAATATTATCAGTATTTTTTTTAAGTTAGTGATTTTTTTTCCAATCCGGATATTTATTTTAAAATAAGACACACACAAACAAACTTTCTAAATCAATTAAAATTTACTAAATCAGATTTCAATCTCGGGTAATGCAAATAATCCACCAACCAAAGCCTTCATGTCGGATGCTCGGCTTAACGAAAAGTTCCTCACAAGTTATACGCACTCACTGACATGTGAAAATGCAAATTTTACCTTTTATATTCTCAGTTACTACTGAGGTACTTAATTACAAAAAAGAAGTTTAATTATTTATCTAAAATGTGCGTATCTTCACCACACCAGTGGCTCTTAAAATGTTCGAAATCGTGAAACACTTTTCAATACGAACCTTCTTATGAAAGAGGAACGTTGGAATCACAGAATAAAGAATGTAATACCAGAAATGCCTTCCATACAAATTTGATTGGAAAAAAATGTTCCATATAACCCAATCCCAATCCTTCCGTCTCAGTTAGATACAGTCGTTTGTAATCGTAGATCTCCATTCCATTTGAATTTCGAAAGCACAGTTTTGTAAGGAATCGTAGGCCCACATTGGGCCTATAATTAGATCACGACACACGCCACAAGGAACTTTTTGAGTTATTCTTTTTTCTATGGTTGGAATCACGTAGGATTTGTGAGAAATTGTCTTGTAACTACGTCATAGATATAGTTAAACCACGCGTAAGGCCGTTTATTTTAACTTTCTACAGCTTTATCGAAATTTCTAGAACTTTTCGGAACTTTGTAGACTCACCGACATACTTCGCCACTTCTTATAGAAACTTCTAGACTCACGCCACTCCTCCCAGAACTTTGTACAGCTTTAAAGAACCTCGTAGAAATTTCCGGAACCTTCTAGACTCATTTACATACTCCGCCACACCTTCTAGAACTTTCTACAGCTTTATCGAACCTTCTAGACTCACCGACATACTCCGCCATTCCTTGCAGAACTTCGTACAGCCCTATCAAATAGGACTTCCTACAGCTTTATGGAACCTTCTAGAATTTTTCGGGACCTTCTAGACTCACCGACACACTCCTCCATTCGTATCAGAACTTTCTACAGCTTTATGGAACCTTCTAGAATTTTCGGGACCTTTTAGACAAACCGACACACCCCTCCACTCCTATCGGAACTTACTACAGCTTTACGGAACCTTCTAGAACTTTCTACAGTTTTATCGAACCTTATAGAACTTTCCGGAAACTTCTAAACCCACCGACATATCCACCATTCGTTTCAGAACTTTGTACAACTTTATCGAACCTGCTAGAACTTTCCAGAACCTTCTAGACTCACCGACATACTCCGCCACACCTTCCAGAACTTTCTACAGCTTAATCGAACCTTCTAGACTCACCGACATACTCCGCCACTCCTTCCAGAACTTTGTACAGCCCTATCGAACCTTCTAGAACTTCTTACAGCTTTATGGAACCTGCTAGAATTTTCCGGGACCTTCTAGAAACACCGACACACTCCTCCACTCCTTTCAGAACTTTGTATAGCTCTATCGAACCTTCTAGAACTTTAGGAATCTTCTAGACTCACCGTCTTTTATTTCTGAAAGCTTCTAGAACTTTATCCATCCACAATTTTCTAAGCATTTGTGAACCATCAGATCTTTCTAGACTCACCGACTTACTCCGCCACTCCTTCCAGATCGTTGCACGGCTTTATCGAACCTTCTAGAACTTCTTATAGCTTTGTGGAATCTTCTAGAACTTCCAGAATCTTCTAGACTTACCGCCTATTATTTCTGAAAGTATCTAGAACTTTCTCCTTCCACAATTTTCTAAAGCATTCGTGAACCATCAGAACCTTCTAGACTCACCGATATACTCCACCACACCTTCCAGAACTTTCTACAGCTTTATCGAATCTTCTAGAACTTTCCGGAACCATTTAGACTTACCGACATACTCCGCTACTCCTTCCAGAACTTTGTACAGCCCTATCAAACCTTCTAGGACTTCCTACAGCTTTAAGGAACTTTGTAGAATTTTCCGGAACCTTCTAGACACACCGACATACTCCTCTACTCCTTTCAGAACTTTCTACAGCTTTACCGAACCTTCTTGAACTTTTCGGAACCTTCTAGACTCGCTGACGTACTCCTCCATTTCTTCCAGAACGTTCCAGAGTTTTATCGAATTTTCTAGAAGTTTCCGGAATCTTCCCGACTCTTCTTGAAATTTCTAGTCTTCTTAGAACTTCCAGCCCTTATATCTTCAAAAGCAAGCCCTTTAGGTAAAAACGAATTCCCTTATTCCCTAGGGGGGATAGAGATCTACCATACCATATAACTCTCTTGATCGTACCGGCACTCGTTTCGAAGTTTTTGCGTTCCGCACGCTTTTTTGGACTTTCTTTTATAATATATATTGATTACCGTGGAGCAAAGTGCTATATCAGAGAATCGCTGGTCAAAGTCTGCCTTATTACATTCCCGTCTTCTAATTAGATTCTTATTCGCCAGTTTAGCATATGTACAATTAATCCGGGTTACCTATACCAATGCAGACAGACTTTGACTAGCGATTCCTTATTCCGTTTAATTTATTTGGCCATGCGCTCCGCGGTGATAAAAAATATAAATTTCTTGCACACCTTGCTTGTTCCGAATGCTACGAAATATTTTGGAATTTGTGAAAACTGCCCCAAACTATTATTAAATTCACGTTCTTCTGGTATTCTCTCCTAACAGAAATCATCAGGGAAATCTTCCATTGGATTTCAGCTAATTTTGGATAATCAGTACCTAATAAAACCTTTTTTATTCAAATTCGTCTTCTAAATCATTTTTTATTGTGATTTCAGTACTTATCGGTCTAATAGGACGTGATTTAGCGACCTAGAGGTTTTAGTTTTTATTGTAAGTAATGAGATCATCTGCTATAAAGATATTACATTATTTAATAATAATCAAAATCAACATCAAAATCAAAAAATATTTTTTGTAAAATAAAAATTACAAAAGGTGTAGCTTATGGGTGGACCCCATTTCTTCCAGCTAACCGCATTTATTTAATTACTATGTTTATATAATATTATTTGTTTTATTATAATTACAATGTTTATACAGATAAAATAACAATATACCAATGAAAAAATAAATAAAAATACAAATATATATACCAATAAAAATAGGCGTTTCATTTACGTGAGGTATTCACTCAACGTGTAGTGACATTTATTAACAAGGAAAGTGTTTAGTGACGATTTGAATTTGTGTGTATCTTGTATTTGTTTAATGTTATGTGGAAGGTTGTTATATACTTTAATGGCCATGTAGTATGGTCCTTTTTGGAATATTGTTTTGTTTGCTTTTGGTATTAGTAGGTTTTCTGTGAGCCTTGTAGCGTATTTATGTGTTGAGTTTTTTAGTGGGAACTTGTCTGTAGATGATCGCACTAACATGCATAACTCCATTATATATATGTCTGTGACTGTCAGAATTTTCAGATTTTTAAACATAGGTCTACATGAATCTAAATTACCAGAGTTTGTAATTTTTCTTATGCATCTCTTTTGTATGATGAAGACATCTTTGGCGTTTACCGAGTTTCCCCAAAAAATAATACCGTATTTTATTATTGAATATACATAACCATAGTATGCGGCTATTACTGATTCGGTGTTCAATATTTTTCTCAAGGTACCCAGAACATAAGAAAAACTACTGATTTTTCTACAATTTTTGAGACATGTTCTTTCCAGTTTATGTTTATGTCTAATTCTATTCCCAGTAGTGAACAGGTTTGGGAAGGTTCGATAATATTATTATTAATGTTTACATTTATATTTATAGGTGTAGCTTGCACTGGACAAAATTTTAAAATTTGGGTTTTGTTTGTGTTGAGTGATAGATGTTGCGATAACAGCCAGTTTGCTATTAATTGGCAAGTCTCGTTAACTTGTTTGTTAAATTCGTCAACGTCTCCATTACATTCAAACAACAAAGCGGTGTCATCAGCGAACATTGAACATTCTGTGCCAGCAATTATTGGAAGTTCGTTTATATAGATAAGGAAGAGGAGAGGCCCAAGAATGCTTCCTTGTGGCACACCCTTGTTTATTTTTCTCCATTTGGATTCTACCATGTACCGGACCATTTTTTCATCGATATTTGAAATTTGAACTTTCTGCTGACGATTTTTTAAGTACGATTCAAACCATTTTAATGCTAATCCTCTAATACCTACATGTTCAAGTTTAATTAGAAGAAGCTCATGATCAACATTGTCGAATGCTTTTGAGAGGTCGAGAAAGATACCTACGGTTTTTTTACTAACATTAATATTTTCTAGAATTTTGTTCAAAAAATTGAATACTGCCTGTGTTGTTGAACGGCCTTTACGGAATCCAAATTGTTGTGGACATATTATCTCAAAGTTTTCGAGAAAGTTATAAATGCGATTGTACATGGCTCTTTCAAATATTTTTGAAAAGTTTGGTAATAAGGATATCGGTCTGTAGTTTGAGATTTCCTGTTTAGGACCCTTCTTATACAAAGGTACAATAATAGATTGTTTTAATTGTTCTGGGAAGGTTCCTGATTCGAAAGATTTGTTAATTAATATTTCCAACGGGTAACTTAACGCTTTTGCACATGCTTTTATAATTTTTATAGGGATTTTGTCAGTGCCGACACTGCTTTTATTTTTCAGTTTTACGATGATTTTAATAATTTCCTCCCTGTTTACAGGCGTTATGAAGAATGATCGCGACTGTTTGTTTTCGACTGTTTTGGCAGATGGTGGACGTAGAGATGTATTTTGTGGTGGTGGCGGTGGTGCAAAGAAAATGTTAAATTCATTTGCAATGTTTTTTGGTTCTGATACCAGGTTATCATTTATTTTAAGACAGATTTTTGGTTTACTTTTAGAATTAGAATTATTTGAGTTCTCTTTTATTATGTTCCACGATGTTTTGGTTTTATTTTGCGCGTTTTGAATTCGTTTACTATTATAATTCCGTTTGGCTACCTGTTTTACTTTACTAAGAATTTTTTTGTAATGTTTGTAATTGTTTATGATTGTGAGGTCATTTGTGTTTTTTTGTTTCATGTACAGATGTCTTTTTTGTCTAATAGATATCTTAATACCAGTCGTTACCCAATTTATTTTGCGTTTTTGGGGATATTTATACAGTTTAAAGGGGAAACAAAGCTTCATACCATTATTTATTTCATTAATGAAGTATTCGTAGCTGTCATTAATGGATTCAAAGGATTTCAGTGGTTCCCAACATATACATGATAAGTAATTGTTAAAAATGTTAGTGTTTTCTGTGTTAAATAATAGTTTTTTTGTATACCACGTTTGGTTTATATTATATTCTGTTTTTACGTGCATTAACTGTGCCATGTGATCTGACACAGCTAATTCTGTGACTTCCCATGTGTAAGAGCTTTTTGGTATATTTGTACCTATATGATCAATTATACTTTTTTATTTCCTTGTATACGTGTAGGTTTATCAATAATCAAGCGTGTGTTGTGAGATTTTAATGTGTTTTTGAGTGAATCTGCGTTTTTGTTCTTGTAGCTTGTATCAATATTTAAGTCACCGCAGAGTATTATTTGTTTTTTGTTGTTTTTGCAAATTTTGTTTAGTAATAGTTCAAGTTGTTCAAAAAAAATATTAATATCAGAGTCACTAGTAAACTGTACAAATTATCATTTTAAGTTTTGGAATTTCAATAACAACACATTCAAATACAAATTCTTTTGTTATTTGTTTAACAAATTCTAGTTCTTTAAATATAATGTTTTCATTTAAGTAAATGGAGACACCTCCATGAATATGACTCTCTCGACAAAAAATTGAACCTAATTTATAACCATTAAAATTAATAGATGTCGTTTCGTCCTTTTGTAACCAGTGTTCGCTAACACAAAGTACATCGATATTTTTTTCATATAGAATATTTTCTAATTCTAAGATTTTATTTCGAATGCATTGCACGTTTTGATGCATTATTATGAAGGTGGATTTGATGTCGTCAGGTTTAGGAGTACGTGTATTATTCATAAAAAAATAGTTTGTTTTTTCGGATAAGGTGAGTTCCTGTCATCTCGGGTTTGTGTAGGAATGGATGAATGAATATATTTAGGGTTTATTTCTGATGGATGTGGGTGCTCAAAATTGTAGACTGATATTTTATTGATCTCATTTTTTATATGCGCCCTTGTTAAGCTCATCATTTTGATAATTGTATGGCTATTCATTTTTTCATAAAAAATGGGCCCACTAAATTTACAATAATTTTTTAATTCGAAGATGTGAGATATAATCTCAGAATTTAGTTTATAGATGTTTAACTAGTTGTTTTTAGTAACTGGGTGTATTAGGACATTAGTATGGGCTAGTTGTCGTAGGGTGTAGTACAAGTTGCTTAGAAAGTTTTTAGGGGATGTCTCATTTTCTCCGGCTATTAAAATTACAAAATCATTTTTGTTTAAATTCTTGCTTTCTCTTATGATGTTTGCCGTGTACCAGTCTAGTGTTGCCCCAGGGTATATATAGCTGGAACAATCTACATCTTTAAAGTTTTTTTCCAGATTTCTTCTTATTTGGTGGCCTGCTTCTTCTCCAAAGATCCGTATTTTTTATTTCTTTCCATTGAAGTTGTGTTGTTTTAATTCTGCGATGTGTGATGTCCTGTGCCGGAAGAGGTGTTTTAATTTCTTTATTTTGGTTATTAATATTGGTGAGATGCGATTTGTTTTTAAATTCTTCATTTTTTTCTGCCATGTTTACGAGAAGCGACTTGTTTTCATTCATTACATTTTTTATTTCAATAATATTTTGGGTAAAGTTTTTTATTAGTGGTCGTAATATTTTTAATTCGCCCTTCATTTCATTATTTTCAGCCACTAAGTGGGCAATAATGTCGAATAGTTGATCCACTCTTCGTTTATTTTTTCTTTTAGAATGATTTTTCCTTTCCCTTCCGTTATTATTTTTTTAATATTATTTATGGTAAGTCTTGAGTTTTTCAGGGCATTATTTACCTCGTTTGCCTCTATCATTGTGGACGTTTCTTCTTCATTTTTTCTTTTATCCTCCGAATCTGAATAAGTAGATCATGCTGAGGACAGAGCTTTTTGAATTTTTGAAAAACTGAATTGTACCAAAGATGAAAGTCGTCAAAATGTAGATTCTTGCGGCCGGCTGAAAAGCGTGTAACGTCACGGGACACTATTATTTATTTTATTATTATTAAGTTAAAAGAAATATAATATTTCGCTTTCTTAACTTAAATACAGAGCATATATAGTATAGTAGTACAAGTATAGAAGTAATATTTTTAATTTTGTTCCAACATCTTAAGTTTAAATATATTCTTTTCCGTTTTTAGGTTATCTGGAAGGAGATTAGGCATACGTTTACCAATGTTCTCTTTGAAAGAGCATTCGTCATTTTTGGAGATATCGAAAAACTAATTTTTCTGTCGTTAATAACTCTTTAAAATATAATACATTTTCATATAAATTTAATAAATTAGGAGACGACGTAGAATATTATATTACTTCGTAAGAGTTTTGAGTTAAATTTTTTTTAGCTTAGTTAATGTTGAGAAACCGAGCTCAGTCAATTACGCTAAGTTCGTTGAAGCGTAGTTTCCTAGCTAGTGAGCGGATTCCTAATGTCCGGAACACTTACAATTGGCTCGCGGAACACTGTTCACAATGTTCCGGTGAACATCAATTTGTAGATATTCCGGGGAACATAGGTTAAGAACCACTGCCCTAGTCCATTATTCCCACTTGATACACACGACATGAGACAGAATATATTCGTAGGGAATTAGGGGTCACCAACAATCATCAAAGGCATGTTTATTTACTAAAACCTCGATGACACACGGCGAGTTTACAAGCTACAATCTGGGAAATTCACTATCTGTTAGTAAACTCGCCCAGTGTCATCGTGTTACTTGCTAACTAGCAGTGACTAGCAGAATGTTGACAATCTACGAAAAAAAAGTTGAAAGGTCGTCAACTTTACTCGTCTACACGCTTGCTCCGCTTGTTCGTGATTGGTTTATTTATGTTTCCAACATGGCTTCCGATAAACAGCTGATTTCGACTGTCAAACATCTGAAGAATTAGTTTTTTTTTTTTACATTAACTCCACACAGGAGGCCCTGAGGAAAATAATTTCCCTCAGGGTCTATGTCATCTGGGATGCTGTGTGGAGGGTCTTTTTGAGGAGAGGAAGGAATGAACATTGGTCTTGAAGAGACCCATGTTGTAGGAAGGAGGAAACACAGAGGCCGGCAAATCATTCCACAGCCGAGCTGTTGAACACAAGAACGAGTCGAAGAAACGACCCGTTCTCATGTGACATGTCAACTGTGTACAAATGTTGGGCACGCGTTTGGCGTGTTTCCCGACTATGCACCGGTGCCGAAGGGATCAATGATGCTAGTTCCTCGGAGCATCTTCCATTGTAATATCGGTAGAACAAGGATAGCATTCCCACCCGACGCCTGTGCTCTAAAGATTGCAATCCGTCTGTTAAGATGGGAGAATCTATCAAACGGACCGCCCGTTTCTGCACAGAGTCGAGGGTATTTTTCAGGTATTTTGGAGCTCCAGACCAGAGATGGCTGCCAAATAAATAGTTCACGCAGGCGTCGTTATTCTTGTTACTGGCGCTAGCAGCGGCCTTAGTTTCCTACGCTTCTGAGCGAGTGGACAGTTTTGTGTGTCATCATGACAATCTCACTCGCCGATTTATCCGCCTCTAAACTTAGTACGTAGTAGCTTGTAAACTCGCCACGTGTAATCGACGCTTAAATGAATGTACAATTGGAAAGTCGCTCCCTCGCTAGTATTTTTCTTTTAGTGGACAGTGAGGTTCTATTGAAGAAGAAAAAAAAAACACAAAATTCAATCATACGCCATCACTTCATTTGGATAGGATTCTAACTTCACTTCACTTTGTTCTGAGATATGGGGTGTCAAAGTTTGCAAAGACGATTTTCACAACCTATTTACCAATTTCTGATTTTGAGGTTGAATCTTTTATAATATTTAAATAGGACGTAAATTTAACATTTTAGGACATACTTAAACTAGCAATCAGCTAGGTTAGGTATAAATAATTCATTGCACAAGGTTCTGATTACGATAAACTAAAATACTTTAAAATAAATGCTAAAGATAAAGACCATAAATTGACTAATTCCGGAATATATAAACTCAAATGTAATGATTGTCCCTCATTTTATATTGGAAAAACAACTCGTAATTTTGAAAATAGAATCAAAGATCATTTAAGATGTCTTAATAATAATAATTTTTCTGAGTTCGCTAATCATATCATTGAAAATAACCATAGTTTAGAAAAAAAACGGGGATAAATATTCTTCATACTAATCACAAAGAAAAACGTTTAGATAACTTAGAAGCCTTAAAAATAATTTAGAGCCAAACATAGAGACATACTTAACATACCAAAGTGTAACTCTTCATTTGGTCAAAGAAGTTATGAATTTTTAGCAGTAAAGTTATATAACAAACTCCCACTTAGTATCAAACAAATTAAAACAAAAAATAGCTACATTAAGGACATTAAATGTTGGCTGAAGGAACTATCGGAAAATGACCTTACTAGTATACTTAAAACATCATAGAAGTTTCTGGAAAACCTTACCAAACAATGAAGTTAAACCATAGAAGTCGCTGAAAAACTTATCGAAAGCATAGTCCCCCTCAGCACAGGATCTCGTAGTGAGGAGGACTACGAATATATTTTCTATTTTATATATACATCTAACTAAAATGTTTCATATAAAAATGTAAAAAATATTATATAGTTACTAAATAAAAAATAAATAAAATGTCATTTTGTTATGTTGGTATTCTTGTTACTGTACGAAAAGATGCTAGAGCAAAGCGTAGCAGACTTCATGGGAATTCTAGGTTTGTGTAACATGGTTTGTGATACAAAAGAAAGTGCCCCTTTATAACGCCTACTCGCGTCAAGGCAAGAAAAACATCCCAGTTTTCAAGTAATTTAGCGGCTACGCTAGGTTTGCGTAACATGGTTTGTGATTCAAAAGAAAGTGCCCCGTACCTTCAAAATCTTCTAGCCGTTCGTTATACATTCAAGTGTATCAGAAATACCGACAAACCAAAGTGACAGCGAATGAGCTAATAGCTAATGGCGTACATACAATCTCACAAGACGAAAGCTAATTTTAATTTTACGTAATCGAAATTTAGAATGAAATATTTTCCACTTCCCCCAATGCAAATAGTTGCCTTTTAATGTTATTAAGGTGAATCAAAAGGTTTTTTTTTTAAAAGTGCATATTAACCGTTGCCAGCGATCTCCAAAAATTAATAAAGTTAGTTCGCGATAAGAGCGTATTGCGTATTTCACTGTATGAGTTAAAGGTTTTAAAAAAAGTTAATTTCTTAAAGTTCTCCCACCTCTGAACGAAGCACCACCGTATTTGTACTTTTTAAAGAGCTTCAACTACATCAATTATTTGATCGTGATATTCTTTTTCCGTGACTTAAACGTGACAATTCCAACAGCGCCAGTTGGTTCCACCAAGAGCGTGCAGTGGCAAAAAAATTATTCTTAGAAAAAAAAAGTTTTTCGTTTTGATTTCGAAGATTTTTTTTTCATGTTAAAACAGTTTAAGCCTATACCTAATATTAAATATATATTACGGTGTCATATTTTCAACCGCCATACCAATACCGGAATATACCGGTTGTCATACATTCTAAAGAAGTACATCTTCTTCTATTTAAAAAAAATAATGGTATCTCCCAACTACTTACATTATTGTGAATTTATTTTTAAAAAAATTGATAGGTAAAATCTTGGAAATCAATAAAAGGGCAAATGCACGCCAAAGGTGTTGTGTTGCGACAATCGATGGTGTGTCTGCGTACAATAAGCTCATATTTGTAGCGATTAATAAATTGTTAATTAAATCATTAACAATAATATAGTCTTGTATAATACATGGCCTCTGTGGTCGAGGGGCAAGGCTCACGACTAGCAATTTATCGCGGATTCAAACCCCGGCGTGCGCAAGTAAATTTTATTTGACTATTTCACAATTTTTTCATTCAAAATAATATGTATTGTATTTGCGGCACCTTACAGGGTATGGAAGATACTCTCAGTATCGCCCTGGTGTAAAACCATCATTCAGATTTAAACGTTGCTTGAGATGGCTTTAGCCATGTTTGATGACTAGATCTAAATAGCCAAGTACTTCCCGATCTTCCCACTACCTTCAGCCTCACAAAAAACCCCAATTGGGGATGCCATAATCTCATGGGCTTCAGACGGGAGCAGTTGGGACTCTTGTAAGACATTACCATAAAAATAGCAGTTTCGAGCAATCATTTGTTTCACAGCCATATAATAAAGCATATAACACTAGAAGTGCCTTCCATACAAATTTGAATTATAACAAATATGCCACTGTCTTAGCACCTTTTGGTTCTAGATAATTTAGCACGCGGTCTATCTCTCTTACACTTGCCTGAAATTGTATATCACCATCCCAATTGAATTTCGTAACCATGGTAAACACAGTTTTATACGGAAATGTAGGTCTAAATTGGGTCTATAATCTCTAAGGCTCAAAAAAGACACAGAGGTAAACACCTCACACAATCATAAAACCAGAGCTAAACAAACAGATATACTAAATATTCTTAAGTGTATTATGTCTACATTTGGAGTAAAAGCTCTGAATTTTTAGCAGTAAAGTTATATGACAAACTCCGTCTAATTATTTTTATCTTTCTTTCCGGGACCACATTAATTACATCGTAAACAAATCACTTAAACTACTCGTCTTCATTCATAGAATTACCTCTGACTTTAAACAAATAAATACACTTAAAACTCTTTACTGTTCGCTGGTCCGCCCTCACCTTGAATATGCTAGTGTCATTTGGTCTCCTTTTTATGCTGTCCACATTTGTTACATCGAATCTGTACAACATCGCTTCCTACGAGGAATTGCTTGGAGGTTAGGGCTTGAAAGAGGAGAATACTGGTATGATGAAATTGAACAAACTTTAAACATTCCCTCTTTAGAAAAACGTAGAAAGGACTGTGATCTAATATGCATTTTCAAAATTATCAACAGTATTACTGACACACCTGCTTTGTTACAACCAAAGATATTCAAATTCCAATATCTTTGGTTACAACTCATCTACTCATCCAGTTCAACATTCCTTCCCGTAGACTCCGAAATAATGAATTGCTGTTCCTCAATCAACATTCTACTAATTATGGATATCATTCTCCTTTATCCAGAATGTCGAGACTTGTCAACGCAAATCAAAGCATTGAATTTTTTGGTGTAAGCCTAAATGACTTTCGGCAGTCGTTACGCAATGTGGTTTTTTAAAGTCTTTTTAAATCCATCTTCAAGCTACTTATAGTCATCTTCTCTATGTACTTTTATATTATATGTATTTTGTCAATGCTCTTCATCTATATGTAATCACCTTTCATTGTGATCTCTCTTTTTTTCTATTCGTGTTATTGTTATATTGTTAATTGGACTATTTGTCCGTAAATAATTAAATAAAAAATAAATAAATAAATTAAAACACACAGTCTAATTAAAACCAAAAATAGCGACATTAAAGACATCAAATCTTTTCTTAATGAACTTTCGAAAAAATAACGTTTCTAGTATATTAAAAACATCGTCATAGAAGTTTCTGAAAAACCTTACCCAAACCAAGTTGTACCATAGAAGTCGCTGAAAACTTTTCCAAAACACATTCCCCCTCAGCACAGGATCTCCTGGTGAAGAGGACAATGAAAATAATCTACATCTATTTCATTTTTAGCATGTATCTTCTTTAAAACATGTAAAAATTAAATATACCTAGTATGTAAATAAAAAGTTTAAAAAATTGAATTACGAAAGACACTTCCTGTCATTCTTTATCCCATTACCGACATACAAATATTATGCCAAAAAACTCTCATAATAATAGTCACATAAGTAAAAAAAATCTGGTTAATACTCGTATCATACGCAACAATTAATCTTACATTAGACGAGGAAAGTTTTTACATGACTCACGTTCCGTGGTCAGGAAAGTCGTCAAAGAAAAATTATTTTACGTTCATAATTTTTAACTTATTTTGCAGCCAGAATGGAAACGGTCCGTAAAGACAATGACAACATTTAAACGGAGAAAAAGTTATTATAAATGTAGGAAACGAATTCTGCATTCATTTTAGTTCGTTTTCAAAGTAATTACCGGTTACTTACTCGCTCGGAACACTTTAAAGATAAATATAGTGAGGGGGTCCTGAACATGTAGCCCGCGGGCGCATCATATTTTTCCATATTGTAAATTACAGTTTTGTAAATTATTTTTCGATAAGCTTAAATCGACAGGTATATTTTTTTGATGAATTAGAAGTAAAAATATTAGACAGAATTAAAAGTAGGTTGGTAATTTTAACAATAAAGGGATTGGAGAACTTTTAATTATATTGTATATAATCTATTTTATATACCTATATGTATATTATTTTCTGTCTTTAACTTTTTGTACTCGTGTAATTTATAAACCAATGTAAACTATTAACACTAAACATGTATTTTTTTGTTTGGTGCGTTACAAATTTCTTTCAATAAAAATATTATTATTAATTTAGATTTTGGTTAGTTGATGATCCAAGTCAAGATCCATAGTCAAGATTTTAAACTTGTTGAAATGAAACTTCTTTAGCGCCGTTAGTGATTTGAAATTCGGATGAAACGGAAATGCGTCACAACTCAGTTCTACACAAATACTCGGTTCTAATATAATGCGGTAAATTCGCACCTCGGCGCGTGCCTCTGACAAGTCTCATCAGCCAGAGAGACAGACATCAAGCGAACGGAGTTTCGAAACCTACGAAATCCAAAAAAAAAACATTTTTATTTTTGTGAAATCATTATCCAATCTTCAAACCATTTTAACACTAGATCACTAACCTTATTTTTCGACGCTTATCACAAACCTTCGTCGCTCATTTCGACTACGGTACTTAATAAAGGGGGTTTAAGGGTTTTATTAAAACAAAATATGTACATATTTCTTTTTATTATTAATGAGCAGTGTTTATTTGTGTTATTTCTTATATTTAGATAAACAAAAATATCAAATTTATTAATCAACAGCCTTGTGAATGAGATCATAGTTTTCATGCATAATCAACAATTGTAACATTTTTAAAGTTGGTAATTGAATTAGTTATAACTAAATTTGAAAAAAAAAAATTAAAATATCAAAAACAAAGACTTGAACTAATTAATAAATTAAAAATTTTGCTAAAAATCTAGAAAATAATAAAAATTTGTTGAAAATCTAGCAAAAGTAAAAAGTCACGTTATCACTAACCTTCGTCGATGCTACGAGCCATGGTTGCTGAATTGGCGCTCGTGGGCTCCCCCCATCGTCCGCTTTACCGTCTGCAGCAGAAGTAACGAGCCGATTGAGATTAGCCTAAGTATGAAAGAATTACGGTCGCGCGTGAGAAAGTTATCGCGGTTTTTTTTAATCCTGCGTCGTCGATTCGACGAAGGTTTGTGATCTAGGGTTAAAAGAAACAGTCAAAAGAAAAGAAAACGACTTTCTAGTTTCACTTCTACCGCGTGTGAATTACACACTCTTAAATATATATTTGTCTTTTTTCAGGTATGTTATTGTGTACCGTATTGTATTTTTTATTGTAAATTGGAGTTATAAAGTTTTCACGGTGGTTCGGCGTTGGCGTATTTTATTCCGGCTTTACATCGTCCGGGCGTGTAAATCATTGTTTTGAAGATCAGGATAAATAAATACCAGTCTTCACGAATGTTTCCGAATTGTAAAAACATCGCATAGCTTGACATACATACCAGTGGCGGTCCGTGAGTTTTCAGTGAGCTAGGTGCTAAGATTGGAAAATACGACCTTATTGATGTTGTAGCTGAAAACGAATATTAATTTTTTCAAAAATTTCAACTTTTTATTTTATTTATTTTTTTTATTATTATTGTACAACAGAATAATTCCAATTACAGTACAATTTAGTTACCCTATCAGCATTTAGGCAAGTGACTCTTCAATAATGTTTTTAAGGCATATAAAGAACAGTCACTTACATCTAAATGGTTTGCAATTTCATTTAACAGCACCACTCCCCTCGTCATGGCTATGCTTTGCCAAGACGTCTATTCTGCCGTTCGGTACTTTAAATAAGTCATGATGTCGACTTCGGCTGTAGTGGTGTACATATAAATCATAGCATCCCAAGAGAAATGGGCTATTGATGAAATTGTTCCAAATTTTGAAAGACTTGCTTTCCTTCTAGTTTCTAGGCTCACAGAATCAGTTTTCTCAAAAGATAAGAAGATATACTAAAATGTGGATGCGGCGCATCCCCTAACTGAAAGATATACTGAAATATGGATGCGGCGCATCTTAACTGAAAGAATTCTGAAAATCTTCTTACAAAATATAGAAATTTTGGAAAAAAAAAATTTCAGCCGCAACAACATCAATAACGTTGTATTTTTCAATCTTAGCACTCTAGCTTACTGAAAACTCATGGACCACCACTGATACATACCTACTTCATTTTGTAGGAGCTCCAAAGAAAAGCTGACTCGTCTACAAATTTAAATGAGTCGGTCTGTACATCACTAACTGTGAAATATTAGTCTGAGAAATACGCTGTCAAAGATTGCACTTATAATAAGAGTGTTACTCAAAATACGAATTATTTTCCGGGTATTGTAATTTGGAAGGCGGGTATGGGTACCGCCACCCAGGAACCATTCATTTGCCAGCCAACACCTCTGCTGTAGGTTACCCCGAGTGGTTCTCTATGTTTGGTGACTTATCAGGGGTGCCCAAGTTTATGAGGAGAGGTTTGTCCAGAACTTGGCGTCGCGGATACGTCTCTCAAACAACTTTCCTCCCCAGAACTTTCTCTAATTCCTATCCTTAAAAAGACCCTCCATACAGCATTCCGAAATGCGATATTTGCCAAGGGAAATTATTTGTGTCGGGTTAATGTTAATATATATAGGTATATATAATAGTGACAAACAACAATTTCATAAAATATACCTATCAATATCTATAAAAAAGATAAATTTATTTTATTGATAGTTTTTATTCTATTAAAAAAAATAATGTCATACCGTAATTTTCTGTCTAATTTTCTTAATAAACTTTTAAAGTATTACTGTAATTATCACTTTAGTCATAATCATGTAAAAACTCGTCTTAAATGGGAACTAATAAATAATAATAATAACGGTGCTTACAGCCACAACACGGTTGAGAACCCCTGTAAACGTAGGAGTAGCGTCGGCATAATAATATAATCTGCACGATTATACTGTTGACTGCTACGGTAATAGTATTGTTGTGTGTTTGGGTTATCTTTATCTGTACAGTAATCTAGATTTCATTAGGCTGTGTTTTATTTTCAGTTTGCACTCATCACCTCAAATCTGAAAATCGTGTCTTTCGTGAACCTAAAAATATTAACAAAAAAATAAGGTTTCGTTCTACCCAACCGTTGGTGTTTTTTTTTAATAAAGGCTGAAATTTTGTTCTAAACTCAAATATTGTTGGCGTTAAAAATAGTGTGAATTTTTGAGAATCGAACCCTGGCCCCCGTCTAGAATTACACTCCCTATCGCCCACGCTTCAGAGTCTCATTTGAAAAAACTTCAAGCATTTTAGAATAAAGGTCTATGCCCACTATACCGTTCCATACCATGACCGTACTATGAACGTATCAGACACGAAATAAACACGCTACGCCCTACTATGCCCACTAGAACGTGCTAACACCGTATTATACCCGTAGGTTTCTGCCCACTACACCGTTCCATACCATGACCGTAACCGTAGCGGCGCATGCAAAAAAGTATTATTTAAATCGATCTGTATGAAACGCTGCCCACTACACCGTATTACACCGTATTATACCCGTATTTAACACCGTATTGAACACCGTATTATACCCGTAGGTTTCTGCCCACTACACCGTTCCATACCATGACCGTAACTGTAGCGGCGCATGCAAAAAAGTATTCTTTGTATCGATCAGTGTGAAACGCTGCCCTCTAGCCCGTTCCGTTCCGTCGCGTGCCAGGCATAGAGCGGACCGGCACCTGCAAAATATTGTCATCGAGAATTCTCCGTCAGTCCGGTCATGGTATGCGACGGTGTTGGTCGGTGACGGAACGGTCTAGTGGGCAGCGTTTCATACTGATTGATACAAAGAATATTTTTTGCATGCGCCGCTACGGTTACGGTCATGGTATGGAACGGTGTAGTGGGCAGAGATCTTAAAGCCATACGCATAGCTCTGGGTGCACCCATATGAATAAACATAACAGACTCTGGAATGGAGTTCTGCATGCCAATATTTCAAAAAGTAAAAAAAAAGTCACCACTTGTCACTATGCCGCGGTGGATGTCGATCTGTGTAATACATGAGTATAATATTTATATATGTGATGAATGCCAACCTCCAACCTACGAGAAGCCTACAAGAATTTTTTTTATGGTTTAAATATTATGTAGAGAAAATGGTACATTCGGCGACATCTGTCCGAGCAGTTGGGAGCTATTATCTGCATAGAGACTGAAGCGAGGGAACACCATATCATAGTTATATCGAAAACAAAGGAAGTTTAAATTCTACCAATAAGAGAGTGGACTTTGATCATTTTGGGCGGCCTTGAATTAATTCTCACAGGGACTTAGGTTGAATGAACTGTATTAAAAACAATACTGAGGACAAAGAGTTGAAAGATTATCGACTCCGGGTCGTGTTTACATAAGACGCGATCGGGAACTGGGGGTTTTGGGTACCTACAATTTTAAACGTAAACACAAAAAAATCTTAGACGGGAATGTTGGAAATAAATAAATGGAAAATTATCAATAAGGGCACGGAAAACGTAACATGAATGGTCCCAGGGGTCGATTTAATTAAAACCGATCTGGAATGATCACAAAAAACGGGTAGAATCTCGAAAATTTTCACAAACTGAATATAATAACCTGAAAAAGTGGGAAAATCTATTGATATGGAAATGGAATGGTGAAACGAAGTTATTAGAGCCAAATATCTCAAAAGAAAACTGATTGGAACTACTTAAATTGACTTTAATAGGTACCGATATAAGGATTACTCTGATCTGACAACACTATTCACGATAAACAGGATATTGAAAATATTGCATATCAAAGGCCACGGTACATTTTGGTCACTCTACAATTAAATCAAATCACAGGAAAAGATGCTTAACGTAGCCTGACACTGGGAAATGCGTGAGAACCGTCGAAGGAATCGCTAACCGTTTGACTAGAGAAAAAAGGTTGGCTATCACTTTGTTGATATGACTTTATCCAAATAAAATTATAGAACATGATTCCAAGCAATTAAGGGTATCATTAACACGAAACGACCTAAACAAAATTATACAAGTTAAATACGAATATTTACTCTAAAATAAAAACATTACTTTTATGGTGTAGGCATTAAAAAAATGAATTACGAGCAAGTACATGAAATTTTTAAAATAAATACCTGTCAATGAGAAAATTTATGTGATTTTTTACGAGAGAGAGACACTAAACTAATTTGGTTCTAAGACATGAGATAGAAGATTAACAGAGATTTGACAAAAGGTCACATACGGAGGAACCGAATTTGGTCCTTTTTCCTATGAAAGTCTGGGCGGTCAGGAGTGATTTTCCTATGAAAGGAGAGCTCTAAAAGGTCTTTAAAAGACCATGGTTTGATAAAGAAGGGGAATTCGTTGGGAGATTGAGGGAGAGTTCGGATGAAATAACGGGAAATGCGCGATCAAGAAAAGTGTAAAGGTGCGCGAAGAAGACTAGTAAACTAGTGCTTCTAGTAGAGTTGAAAAATGTCTACAAGTGTTTGCAAAAAAATAGTAAATTCAGTGTTTTATTTTCCCTTTAAAATCGAGGAATAAAAATTTCAAAGACGATCAACGGAGAGTCCGGAAAAGTGCCTAAATAATACTTCGTGAAAGTTCGGGTGTTTTATAATGAAAGTGTTTAAAGTCAGTAAATAGGAGTTGAATGACATTCGGGGTTCTTTCTTACAACTTATATTTAGTGGTTTTATAACATTTAACAAAAATCCAGTGTCTTAAAATAAATCAAATTACCGGATAAAAGAAAATATAACACTCGATTTTAAAATTAACTATAGGTGATATAATAATTAAAACTTTAACCTTACTTTAAATAACATGACATATGTAAAATAAATAACAATAACGAATTGTTCGAGTCACGTTTAAACTACAGTGGTTCAATAATAAAGCGGTTAAAAATCCTTTGTGAATTGAATAACGAAATTGTAATAAACAGTGGTGATAATAATTCGTACACTTGGAAAACGTGCGTATCTACGGTTATTGATTCTAAGGTGATATTAAAATATTGTGAATAAATAATAATTTACCTAATTCCGGACAATAAAATTAAACATCTGATTTGTTATTTGATGAATCACCTCTCGAAGGCGAATGAAATAAAACAGTAATTAATACGAGGTTGAGGAACTAAGCGAAATGCCGAAGTGAATTTTAAATGGACAGATATTTGAAGAGTTTTTTTCATCATCAGAGTCTTTTCTCAAAAGGGGCCGATAGGAGTCCATTAGCTAGGAAACGAAAAAAAGGGAAAACCTCGATCACAATGTCGAAGTTATGAAGGTTCCGACTGGGAAAAATTGTAATCGATCGAGGGCGGTAAGATAAAACCAATTATTAATTATTTTCAGAGACAAAGAAGAGAGGGACGAGCGTGCATCACCAATAAATCAATCGGACCTTTGAAGTTTGTCACTAACACACTAATAACAATTTTCACTTGCTCGAAAGTGGGTCAAACAGGAAATACCTGCTTTAGAGTTAGGATACATATGTAGGTATTTACTTCAGTTAGGTGAATGCGCTAATTTATTATAACTCATATGAAACGAATCGAGGCGCGTAGAACGTAATAAGTGACTATCGTGGAAGCTCTTTATTCTATATTTCGTGTGCGGGGGTATACAAGCGTCTCAAAATTAGGTCAAACAAACAAATACCTACTTATAAATTAGGTCATACAAGTACTTGTTTTAGTTAGGTAGGTCTATTGTATATTTAAGCGCGTATAAGAATAGGCGTCATACGATATCAGTTTGACTCGTAACCGAAATACCTATATTTCTCAAAAACAAGTCAAGCAAGGAATACCTTAGTTGAAACTAGGTCACCCAGGTAGCTCTTAGGTTAGCAAAGTACCTACTTAAATGATTAATGTTCGGGCAAAACTAGGTCAAATAAATAGAAAAGAATTAGTTAAACGATGAATTGTGCTTCAAAAGGACAATGACCGTAGAAATAAACAATCTCCAAAGTAGGTCAGTATACCGAAGGTCAACTATGTGAAGTGTAAACAATTAAACCATAACAAATGACGTACCTATTTAATATCGTTCATTGGAGGTAATCATTTATTGGCTCAATGTAATTAGGTATTTATTACACGATGTGAATAGAAATATGCCTCTCAAACAACTTAGGGTATAATAATAATAAAAATAATAATTTATCCCAGAATATATGCAGGGAAAGTGCGATGCAATACGTTCCATATTCTAAAATTACAAATAAAGACAATAATAAGACGAGGGAAAATAATTGACGACAACACATAAATTAAATAAACAAAAAAAAAACCATGAGAAATGAAATACGTAACGCTTAAATCAATGGAAATAGCAAATTTATAGGTATAACTAATACCTACCGAATCCTTTCACTAGCACGATTAGGGTATGGTTATATGACCTTCGATAGTGTAACAAAGATTTCGATTTGAGTTCAAGGCGATCCATTGACCCAGTCACCTAAATTCATTAACGAATAAACAAAACAAAACTTAACGTCAGGGACAAGTTTATCAATTATAGCTTACGACGGAAACTTCGCCCAATATGTGAAAGAAAAATCGACGTTAAATTCACTCAATTCTAAACAACTGATTATACTAGGGCAATCGCCAATAGGTAGCATTGTTTTAGCATGCGAAATTTTCGCAAAGTAAAGTACTGCGACTAGCTTCAAACTCAAAGAGAGCTCATCACAATTATTCAGGAGGTCATTAATTCAATGACAACTTGACTTATCTCGTTTTAAATCTTTCTTATAGCAAGTAGGTATCCAAGAACCCATAAATACCCATAATCCTAAAACCTAATACACGAGGAGCTAGTGACCTCATTTAAAAAACACTGGTGTTCAAATACTCATACAGTCCTGAATCCTAACTTGTCTTCGAATGTAAGCTTCAAGGCTTCTGTATGTAGGTATGAGCCATCTGGAAATGTAAGTGTCAACCTTTCTCGAACGGACGGCTTTGATCTTGTGGCGGTATTGTCGAGGTGGGCATGCGGGGAAGAGGAAGGACGTATGCGGACAGTACGCTGACGCGGCATTAAAGCCACAGGTTATTTGCATACCGTGAGTCTTGTCGAACCTGAAAGCAAACATAAGGTTCACGAGGTGAGTTTTATGTCAGCTAGTCAGAGGTGGAGTGTAACGCTGGGTCGGTCACGTGGGAGGAAGGATCTGCCCGTCACAAGCTTACGCCACATTTAACGGATAGAGGCATGATAAGGGAAGACATGAAATACCCCTTCTAGACTCAGTAGAGTTAAATTCAACCCGGAGGCGTCGGAAGTCGGAGTGGGACAGAAAAACGGCATGAAGACTTGGTATTCCCCCTGCTGGCGTGAAGGGCCCCTTTCATAGCATGAGACGCTCGTCGAAGAGAGTAAAACTCGGATCTAAGGACAAGCCTAGCAAACGTACTGGGAGAATTCGAGTTTGTAATTGTTGTTCATCGGTTTTCACTTGGTTAGCGGAGGAGCCGACTTTTCAGCAAACATTTTATCCCCCTCCCCATATCCATCCATCCTTACTATTCCAACAATATCGTGAATACTAACTATGACTACTAACTATGATTACACAAAACATTATGTTAGGGGAGGTTGCAGACAAGGACTTCAATTGAGAAAACTGGACCCTCGAGTACGATCCCCGGTAAGGTAAGGTTTGCTTTCTTGAAATGTTAAATTTATTAACTGTTGTTTTATGTTATCGATGTATCCGCGGTGATAGGAAGAATTAAATAAACACACTAAATTCCTACAGAAATCAGATAGACACAAAGTTAAGGCGGGGTTAGTTTATCAAACTCGGTTAAATACTCTAAAATAATAATAAATAAATTGATCGGAAAATTCTCACCCTTTCTCTAAAAGAATCTAGGGTTACCACACGTAATACATTATCTTCTCTACATATGTGTGCATATTAAGTATGCAAACAGATGTAAAATCTAAAACAAAAAAATACACAACGCAGATTATAGAAATAATGTGAACTAAAATCTTAAATCTTGATTACTGTGAGAAAATCGCAGGGATTTAAGAAGATAGGGTAGGTTTAGCTAGATTATAAGGTATAGGGGTTTAGAAATCACGAACCTGAGGTAGAAATAAACCGAAAGGAGGGTTGAGTCAGGCCATCATACCTAGTGGTGTGATCAGTAGGACATAAGGGTAGAATTATGAGCGTGGCTACGAGACAGGAGCTACGAGATTTAAACTACGAGGTAGAAGCTTAGAAAAGTAAATCAGCTAGGTAGGGTTCATCACAATTGGTGTCAAAAGCCAAGAGGGGCGGACCATTACATATAATATACAGTGAGTTGGTTTTCCACAATCACTTCCCCCTGCGGACCATGCCGTGAGGAGAATTGTCCAATCCAATCTGATATGGCGTAAAACCGTGTTGCTAACGCTATGCGGCCTGCAGTTTGAAATTGAACTAGTTGTCGATAAACACTTAAATTATTTCAGGAAATTTATAAATCACCGCACAACTTTATACAAATCTTGGACAGGTGGTTGATTCAAAATTATGATTCAATAACTGTATAGTAACAAAAGTGCAACATATTTTTTTGTACTTCTAAATCTAGGTCGTATAATTAAAGATATTGAAGGAAATTAGAAGCTATAAGCCAAACTTTACACGTTCATGAATATCCCAGGAATTTGGCGTATGATAATTTTTTAAAATTATTATTTTCATTGCTATTTTTACTTTTTTTATTTTATATTGACTTAGCAAGGGTGCCTGGATTAATGGGGTGAGATTTGGCCTTGGCTTTGAATGCATCTGTCCACCTTGTGGCAGGACGGATCGGGAGAGACTGTTTGACCTAATATTTTCCTCAACTATGTGGAGCAAATGAAAAAAAAAGAAAACAATAAAAAAATTAAAAAAAAATTTTTTGTTATAAAAGTTATGATTTACAAAGAGGGTACAAATCAGTACATATTTATGTGATATGATCGTTTATCTTAGTCTTCTTTTAGGTCCCCCATTCTGTAAAACTTCTTCCTTTCCTCAGCTGACAGGAACATCTTCTCCAAAGCTTGACTTGACTTTCCTCCCATCCTTTCATCACCAATTTCAAAAATTTCTTGTTTCATTGCATAATACCTAAGAGTCTGAATGATTTCGTTTTCCTTTTCAATAGATATTTTCATGATCTACATCTTATTGTTGAATTACTTTTTTATTACTATTATATATTTATTAGTTTCTGGTTTTAATCAAATTTTGTACTCGATTATGACAATTATTATGAAAATTGCGGAAAGTTATCTGGATGAAGCATATTTAAGAATATGTTGGTATGAAGAAAGGGAAAAGTAAGATTAAAAAAGGGAAGCTCAAATGGTTTGGGTATTTAGAGCGAACGAACGACGAAAGGAGTGTAAGGAGAATATGCAACGCATATGTGAATTGTACAATAGTCGGGGATACCCGAGTAAGATATGTCAAAGTGATGCTTGAGTCGGGCCCTGTCAAATGTCAAAACAATAGAAGAATATGTATGAGACTGTGAATGAGGCAAGGTGTGTGTTTGGCGATTCTTCCTCTCTGTCTACCCGTGTGGTTAGTTAGTTTAAGTATAAAGTATAAGCAGTAAGTTTAAGAATAAGGTCACAGTGTTCGCAGTCCTGCTCGCTAGGGTGTCCTTATCTTAGGTGGCCTAGTATCACTTATCACTCATTGCTCTCATTAATATTTTTCTATTCCAAAGATTTATTCAAACGGGGAATAAGCCAGTAAATTTTGGCTTAATGCGTTGGTTGAGTATTTCTGTTGGTCAGTGGAGTTTCAGAAACATATTATATTTTTTTAAATAAAACCTTTTTTTAACAAAGTTTTAAAATATTTCGTCTGTCGGAATTCTTGAATTCTCCAGAATTGTCTCAATCACTCCTTTTTATGTTGTGTGAGTGAAAAGGCAGATCCCGCCACTAATTGCTTTAATACCTGCTCTACATGAGTCGTGACCCTTGCGCCATTGTTATTTATATATCTACATAAATCTCTTCAATTTCATGCACAGAGACATACATTTATCATCGGGTCATTCGCCACCAGTGTAAAAAGTTCAGTCGCGTGAACACAACAGAGGACATCTTAGGATGGGTTATTTAAAAAAAATTAACAATTTATCAAATATTTGAACTCTATTTTTACGTTCTCTGAAAGTTCTATTCGAGTTCTGTTATTTTATCATTATAGGTCAGTTGCTTCTTAAAACTGAAATAATCACAGAACTTTCATAGTGTGAAAATTAACTACGAATATTTGATGAGTTGTTCAAATTTTTTGAAACAACTCATCAAATATTTGTAAAGACACCAATGGCATTTTCTAGTAGTTGGGCTCTCAAAATGTTAAGGGACTTACTTGACTTACTTTAACCACTGATTCCTGACATTATTTGGAGTAAAAAATGTAAATGAAACTTTTGTCTCCAGTTTCATTTTTAATGTTTCTTTTTCAACTAAAAACAAAAAAAAATCAGTAGGTATTAAACAGCTAGAGTCGGGGTGAGGGGTTGAGTAGTTACTCGGCCGAGTGACCAGTGATGACACGTGGAAGAATTTTTGTTGTTGTTTGATTTTGAAGAAAAAAAAATTAAAATTAAAATACACCGAAAAAGTCACTGGAGACCAAAATTTTATTTACATTTGTAATCCAAATAATGTAAGAAATCACTTGTTAAACTAAGACAAGTACGTCCCTTAACACCCTGTATGGGTATCCATTTATTTAGTCCCACTTACCAATAGACTAACTTCGCCCTTGGCTCTTTTGCTGGCGTAATATTATCATTACTATGAACACATCAATAAAATTACAGTAAGAACAAAAAGTGGGTTTGTGGGTTAACCTAAGTTAATTTGAATAATATTATTATCTCAGAAAACCTCCGTCCATCAAAGCATGGTAAATATATTGTAGTTATAATTTTTCTTTTTATAAAAATCGTAAAGTCGTGTTTGTAATACGCACGAGGATTATTGGATTGCAATTAGGTAGACCGTGTTTATTCACTATTTTTTATTATCATAAGGGGAAAAGGTAAGTTAATTAATATGCATGCGATAAAGTGCCGGCACGCTTGTATAAATTATAGCAAATAGTGTAATATTGAAACTAGGCTAAAAAATTAATATCCCCGACATGATTTACATTGCAAAATTAAAAAAAAAATTATTAATGCTTAGAAGCAGTTCTACGATTAAAATTTTTAAATCACAGGCACGATTAATTTTACCATAAATAAATTTCGTTTTAGCGTCGGCGAAAACAGCTATGTAACTGACGCGAATTCTACAGAGTTGTTCCGGGCTGCTGGCTGAGGGTGATTAAGTCTACACTGATGATAGCCAACCTCTGATAGGAGAGGGTACCAGATGAATGATAAACTTTATAGTTATGAGTAATCTCTTCAATCCCCAAAAATCAAAAAATTCGAGTGAGTGGAAATTGAAAAAAATAAATTATGTGCCTCATGTACCTCACAATAAATCATGTACCTCACGGGAGCGCCCCTGTCTGTACAGTGTAAAGACTGGGGAACTATGTCGCCAGTCGCCACCAGCTTGAACAGCGTTGTGGGGCGGGTTAAGCTAGGGGCTGTGAGAAGGTGTATTATTAATGCGGTTCTTGAAGAGACCCGGATTATATGAAGAAGCGAGCTGCCTTACACAAAACAAGTCAAAGAAACGGAGGCGTCTACTAATATCTACAGGAATTCCAAAAACTGAAAAAATCGAACTAATATCTATGAGAATCAAAGTGTTGACGAATATCTATAGCTCAAACTGTTGATTAATATCTATGAGAACCAAAGTGTTGACGAATATCTACAGCACTGGCAGAGGTTGAATTTGCAATTATGTATAGCATATTGGAATAACGTAATATTGCGTACCTATGCAGTTTAAAAAACTTAATTTATGTAAGTATGTATGTAAAAATCCCTAATATCGGACTATTGGTCACATTTAGCTGATTAGTCCAACCTACGCTCTGTAGATATTAGTTCAACCTACGCTCTGTAGATTTAGTCAACACTCTGAAGTTCGTAGATATTAGTTCAACATATGAGCTGTAGATATTCGTCCGACATACAAGCTGTAGATATTAGTATCTGGAGTAAAAAAACGACCCGTTCTCATGAAGCCAATATCTACTGTTAACGGGTTTTAATTGTTTATTCCAGATCTAGGGAAGGGTAGTGCTTTTCAACTAGATCAATAATAATATAATACATAACGTTAAATTGAAAAAAAAACATTTATATGTGCAAACATGTTTAAAAGCAGCTTTATCAGGGCGAGACAATAATATTACTAAATAGCATTTAGTTGGGTTAATTCTAAGCTTCTATTAAAATGGCGCAGTTCACACAACTCGGATAAAACAATATCGATCCCATTTCCTCATCTAATGAGAATCACGACTGCCAACTGTAAATTATATGCAAGGATATTGTTATCACGGAATCCATGTTGAATAAGACTTACCTCCTGCTCCGTACATTCATAAAATTTATTATCTCTTAGCGAACTTTCAACATACCATTATACCCGCAAATCAATGCGAACAAGAATTACGTTTTAGGTGGACATAAAAATGAGCATTGTCTTTCTGATTATCATATTGTAGGATCTGACAAGGATAAGAAGTACTAAAGTGTCTATTACTGGTGTAGTTAAAACAACAATTACTGTTATTTAAACACGACTCGATATATATGTCCTTGTGAAGGCCTAATGTTTTCAGGTATGTTTTTAAGGCAGTTTAAATAATTAATTGAATTAAAATAATAATTATGATTAAATTATGGTGTAGTTGCATGCCTTGATTTTTTATAGATTTGTCAATGAAATGTCACAATAATTATAACGCGTCTTTATATAATTACTAGCGATTTCCCGGCATGCGTTGCAATGCCCCTTAATAAAGAAATTGTTTCTTCCTGCGTGTCCTTTCCCATTCGTCCCGTTCCCGCCACCCCTTCCCCCCATGTCCCTTTCTCTCACGCGTTCCACCTCCACCTTACCCTCCCCTTTCCAGCTCCCCCGTCCCGCCAACCCTCCTCCCGCGTTCCGTATATTCAGTCCCAGTACATTCAATTTTCAAATAGCTTGAATGTCAACCTTTACAATTTTTTTAATTCAAATTTTCATTTTTTATATATTGCAAATATTCATTTTTGTGGATCATTAGAACAATTAATCAAATTTGGTACCTAACACAGATACCTATTTAAAATGCCTATAATTCTTACTTTCTTAGTACTTCAAGTAAATTAATTTAAAGAGTTTTTTCGAAAATTGAATTTTGATTAAACAATCAATGGTTTGCAAAATGTCATTCTCAAATTGTGACGTTTTTGTAATGATTAAAAAAACTTTTCAGATGTATTGTCATGTGGTTGTAATAATCCAGAAACCTTCGCGGGGATAGAAAGAAGGTATTTTGAAACCTTCAAACTGGTTCTGAGCTTAGGTTTGCCATCTCTAAAATTTGGCAACCAGGACAAGACGCGTGCAAACCCCGGATTTTAGAGCCCAGAATCCGGTCATGTCAACAGGTTTTTTTAATGAGAATATTCACTCCACGTTAACATTATAAGCCGGAATGCAAAAAAAGTAGGTACTGTGCAATTTTCATCAATTCCGAATATAAATTCGCATTTGTTGTTTTAAAAAATTGTACCCAAAGTTGATTTGAATTTAAAAGGTTACTTTGTTCAGATAAGTTTTGGCAAAAAGCATTTAAATTCACCCACTCGTCAATTAATTTTACGTCGTCAATATCTATGTTATGGTCTTCTAAATAAAGCACAATGTCTTCAATAAGAGCCCGTTCTGTGTTGTTATTAATTTTCGGCAAAAACATCCAGTCAAATTTTTCAAATTGTTTTAACGGTTTCATCCATTCTTCAATGTACGTTTGGATTTCCTTGTAGATATCTTGTGTGCATTTTTTAAACTCTCGTTTCGTGTTTTTTTTTTTGGCCCAAAACTTTAAATTTTTAAACCCGGACTACAAATGAAACCCCGCCCGGACGCTCCCCGGACGCCCTCTAAACTAGGACAAATCCGGGGAAACCCGGACGGATGGCAACCCTTCCTGTGCTTAATATAGCAATACATTGACAATTCACTTATATACATATGTATTTATAAGCAAGAACATTTTGATTATAATGTATATATAGATGATGAAGCGATTTTTCCATAAACAAAATGTGGTATCTTTGATTATGACTACTTGAAATGTGTTGGGAAACTTCCAAATAAGATAGAGGTTCGTTGGGATTACTAGTTGCTTTATTTATGTTTACAATGAATATATTTAACTATACCAGAAGTCCTCACTCTAGGAGGCTCTCAGTTTTGCCGCGAGACTGATGGCGTCTGCCCGATTAACAGATCGTAACCGATCGTACATTAGACAAGAACGACGATGGATAATACTCAACAACTTAACTGACATCTGTTGAGTTGCCACAAAATTTCGTATAAGTATAACTACACTAACGAAATATTTTGAAGGATGTTGAAACATATACACCGCACATAACATTATTATCTTTTCAAAAACCTATTAGAAAAAAATTATGATCAGGTCTGTAAAAAAACTTTAACGTCACAGATTTACTACTTACGAAAAGCTTTTTTTATAAATGGTTTTACATATATTATGTGGGATGGATTAAATTTAGATCCGTAACAGGAATATTGTGTGACTCCAAAATGCCTATAAAACTGAAAGGAAAGATATACCAGACTATTACAGACCCGCAATAATGTATGGCTCCGAATGCTGGACTATGTACCTTCAACTCCTACACTAGGCAACTTGAAACAGCAGAAATGCGAATGCTTAGATGGTCGGCAGGAGTATCACTAAAAGATAAGATCAAAATTTCACGCATTCGTGGTAGCCTGGGTGTCACAGACATAAATAGTAAGCTGGAAGAACGACAGTTGCGATGGTATGGACACATAAGACGGAGACCATCAGACCACACAGTGAGGCAGGCAATGTCTATGGAGCTTCATCGACAGTCATCCAGAGGAAGACCAAAGAACTCCTGGATGACTCAATGTTCCAAAATTCTTTAGAGAAACGGCCTGGATGAAGGCGATACCCAGAACCAGGCCCGGACTGGGACCATTTGGGGCCCTCCGCTGAAACCTGTAAAGGGGCCCCCTAACGTGGGGTTGGGAGGTGGGGGGGGGCTTCAGAAAACCGGGGTTCCGGGGCCCCCTCCGGATAATTTTTGAAAATTAGGTGCTTGAAAACAATGAAAACGCGTTTCTACGCTATATTGGCACCAATAAAGAAGAAGAAATTCAGATTGGTTTTTATACGAATATTATGATTTTCGACTTTTGTTGACTTTATTATTTTTTGAAATAAGAAATTCACAGTATTTTTAGGATACCACAACACTACTAAACACATGCTGTAGAACTGCCAATAATTATAACGGAGTTCAAAATAAAGGGCAGGATTTTATTCACACCAAAGCATTAACGAATTATGTCAAAATTATTTGTGTAGTAAAAATAATGACAAACTGATTTTAGGGATTAGAAAAATAATACTAACATTTTTAAAAAATCCTGTTGTTTAACAGTTTACAATGTTGTATACTAGAATAGAAGGGGCTTAACACTGAAATGATTCGACATTTTGCTCCCCTAGCCCTAAAGTAACAGTTTCTTTGTAAGCAACTCACTTGTTAAAGCTACTTCACCTATTATTTTATTTTTGTCCAAATTATAAAATAAATCCCTTTCAACATTAATAAAAATCAGACTGGACATAAGGGAACGTACCCATACTAAGTGACACGTTTAGGGGGGGGGGGGTCTTCAAAATGTCACGCTTGGTACAAATGAGCGGCGGCGGGCTTAGTTTTTTGGTCACCGGGAGGGGGGGGGGGTAAAAATTGCAAAAAGTTGGTCACCTAGTATGGGTACGTTCCCAAAGGTCTTGGCCTAAGGACCACCGAAGTCGATTTTTGACGATTTTAAGTTTAGAAAAAACTCGTTCACATGTGACTTGGGTACAAGGTATGGTAAGAAAAATTTATATACAATATACAGGCTGGTAAACAGTTCAGATTGAGTAAGTTCAAACAGAACAGAAAAAGCACATGTCAAACATTGGAAACATTGTCTATTTTCGGAGCAGTAAATGTCAGCATTTGTTTCCGCTGCCGTTGGGTCCAAATCGTCTTCTTCGTCACTGCATCTGTTACCGTAGTTCTCAGTGGACTCTGCCGCTATGAAGTTGCTGTATTGTTGTGCAAACTGTCGCAGCTCTATCAACAGTCGACTTCTTTCAATTTTACACAGTTTAGAAACACTGTGCAAAGCTTCGATGTTCGGAGTTTCAAGATAAAGTCAAACTTTTTGGGGTCCAACCAAGAGCAATCCTGTAAAACGTCTTTGTTTGCGCAAAATCTTTCTTCAATACTCATCCTCGCACAGCCTAAAATATCAAAATATACAATTTTGTTGAAATAGAGTCAGTTTCATCTTTTGATTTTTCACCGGGCATAAATTTTTTGGGTGAAATGCAGATCCCGCCAATGTCAGGGAATTTAATAAAAATGCACTTTTTAGATGAGAAAAGTGTGGAGAAGATGAATAAAAAATAAATTAAGGCGCGCTCGGCAAAATTGAGGGAGATACAACCGTTCAAAGTATTTAAAATTTCACTTCGCGAGTTGATATTGACAGTCCGTTCGCTATTTTTTTATTGCTTATGTTGGATCCCAGACCTAATACAGAATTAATAGTACGCCAGAATCACAAACCATGTTACTCAAACCTAGCGTAGCCGCTAAACCACTTGAAAACTGGGATGTTTTTCTTGCCTTGACGTGAGTAGGCGTTATAAAGGGGCACTTTTTTGTATCACAAACCGTGTTTAGCGTATTAGGTTATGACAAAATGGCGGGCGGACTGTCAATATCAACTCGCGAAGTGAAATTTTAAATACTTTGAACGGTTGTATCTCCCTCAATTTTGCCGAGCGCGCCTTAATTTTTGTTTTATTAATAATAATAATAATAATAATTTTTATTTTAGTAATTTGTACATTTAAGTTTACAAATTTCTAATTGATTAAAATATTTCATATTCACTATATTTTTTCAAGTTTTATGTAGCTCCTACAATACATCTTGAACTTTCCAATTGGTGTGGACTTTAAAGTTTCTGGTAGTGTGTTATACAACTTCATTCCCTTGTACAGTAGACTGTTCTGCGTATTTGCTTTGTCCTTTTTTTGTAGCCTAATTTCCTTGCACGTCCTTGTGTTATATCTGTGAATGTCTTTATTGTATACAATTTTATTTGAGAAGTATTTTGGTAACGTGTTGTTCAATATTTTGTGGATAAATACCATCGTGTTCAAGGTCAGCATCTGTTTCACGGTCAACCAATTTAGTTCCTTTAACATTTTAATTATTTTTGAAAATCTGTTTCGTCGACGAATTATTCTCATTGCCCTGTTTTGGAGAATTTGTAACTTATTTTGTTCTCTTTCGTTACATAGGAAAAGTATACTTGAGCAGTAGTTGAAGTGTGGAGCAATAATTGAATTGTATATGGTGATTGCAGTTTTTCTACAAATTTTTGGCCGAATTCTTCCAAAAAAAGATATCTTTTTGCCAATTTTCTTTTGGGTGTATTCAGCATGTCTATTGAAGTTTAGTTTGGAATTTAATATAACTCCTAAGTATTTCATTTCAGTAACATTTTCAATAATTTCACCATCAATTTTAATTTTGCTTTCACTGGATGTCTTCTTGTATCCGATCACCATACATTTTGTTTTTATGTATTTAATTTAAGCTTATTTATTTTTAGCCATCTTGATACATCATTTAGTTCATTATTTAAAATGTGTATTAGTTCTTCATAGTTATTATTCAGCTTTTCCACACTTTTCTCATCTAGAAAGTGCCTTTTTATTTAATTTCCAGACATTGGCGGGATCTATATTCCTCCCAATTTTTTCTTTGACGTTCTTTTTCTCTTAAAGTCTAATTATAACTCGACGTCATAAAATCGACTTGTAGTGGCTTGAAAACAATAGTGTGGGGTGGATGTTATTATAAATGTAGGAAACGGGGGAGGGGAAGGACGATATGAGCTTGCGCGGCCCTACTGAGTGATAAGCTGATCTGATAGGACATCGCGGTGCAGTTGTCGGTATTAGTTAATTTATGAGTTATCTGCTGGACAGTGGACACACGACACACGTCACCGCGCAGACGATGCGGATGACAGTGGATCGTATTTCAATTCAATTCAATTCAATTCAATTCAATTCAATTCAATTCAATTTATTTTTTATTCTTTCAAAAACATTACAAAATTTAAAATTTTAAGGCGTTTTTAAAATACATTTGTAGCAGTATTACATTAAACAAATATAAATGGTTAGCAAAAAAAAGAAAAAAACTATACGAGCATCAATTGTGCTTGCCTTTTAAAGGCAGCTTCACTGACGCTAAATATGTCGATATCCGAATTAATTTTGTTTAAAAGCAAGATTGCTCTCCCGACCGGCATGACCATTGGCAAGTTAGTCCTGCAGGCCGGAAGATAGAACAGCCTATGCTGTCGATGGCGAAGATAACCATCGGGAATATAAAAATGAATGTTCTCCAAGATAGCTGAGTTTTCAAACCTTCCGCGAATCAATCTGAAGAAATGCGTAGCTATGTGTACATCTCTTCTGACACGTAGATGGTTCATTCCGAGCATACCCAAAAGAAAGTCGGTAGGATAGAGCCACGGGTAATAGCCGTACTCCCTCATGTACAGAAATCTCAGAAATTTTTTCTGAACTCTCTCTAACATGAGGGAATATTTTGCTTGGTGCGGACTCCAAATTATCGACCCACTTTCAAGTCTACTCCTTACTAAGGAATTGAATAGAATTATGAGAACCCGGGTGTCTTTAAAATTCCTTGCAGTACGCAGAACAAAGCCCAGCATTCTCAATGAAGTGCTACAAGCCATCTGAATATGAGTATGAAATGTCAGCCTACTATCAAACATGATTCCAAGGTCCTTCATGGTGGAGACACGTTTTAGACTTCGGGCGTCCATCGTATACCGGTAATACCAGGTATGACACGCCCTAGTGAATGACAAAATTAAACATTTAGATATATTGAACTCAATCCGATTTCTTTTACTCCAGTCAATAATTCTATCAATATCTGACTGGAGTCGATTGCAGTCCTCTAGGGTTAGTATTTCTAAGAATAGTTTCAGGTCATCAGCAAAAAGAAGAAACCTGGAGTGCAGAATTACTTCTGAAATATCATTAATAAATATGGAAAAAAGGAGTGGGCCTAAATTAGAACCTTGGGGTACTCCTGATCGTACAAAAAATAGAATAGACTGGAATAGTCCATGAGATACAAATTGTTTCCTATCTGCAAGATAGCTAGCAAAAAAGGTGAGTAGTCTCATGGAAAATCCTATTTCAGCCAGCTTATTGAGTAAGACGTCGTGATTAACAGTATCGAAGGCCTTTGAAAAGTCGTTATACGAACAATCTACCTGATGGCCTTTATCTAAAGATTTTGATACGTAATCAGTAAACACCAATAAGTTGGTTTCTGTAGATCGACCTTTTCTAAATCCGTGCTGTTCTGAAATTAAGTACGGCTCCACTTGTGGCAGTGTGTATTTATGAATAATCGATTCGAACAGTTTGGCCGGTGCAGATAGTATTGCTACTGGCCTAAAATTTTCTACAGAGGTCTTTGTACCGCTTTTATAAATCGGACAAATCTTCGAAATTTTCCAGGAATCAGGAAATACACCGGTTTCCAGGGAAAGATTAAATAAGAAACTAAGTGGCTTTTTTAAAAACTCGGCACAACCTTTAAGGAAGAATACTGGAAGAAAATCTGGACCAAGTGAATATGTATTTTTCATTTTTCTAATGGAAGATTCTATATCTGATTCATCAATTTGATTAATATCGATATTCTGTATAAAGCTTTCGTATACACGGCGAGATATAAACAGTTGTTGGACATGTTCTACTTTTGGAAAATGTAAACAAACATTACCAAGAACACAAAATAACTACTAACAAGACAAAAACTTTTTTTTTGTACGTTTTGTGGGGCCCCTTCGGGGCCCCCTCGCGCCGGGGGCCCTCCGCGATCGCGGACCTGCGGACCTGGCCAGTCCGGGCCTGCCCAGAACAGAAGATATTACAACCTGAGAACGAGAAGAGCCGACCCCAACAGCCTACCTAGGCAATGAGTTGGGACAGCGCAAGGAAGAAGAGGTTTTAGATATATTGCGAGACGTATAACTTGGCAAATTTAGTTATTCCATTACTATCCCTAAAACATATTTGGGCCAAAGCTTCTCAAAATATAATAAATTACGCAGAAGTGTTCGACACCAAAGTTATTAATTTTCAAACAATTATTCACAATATTTATTTATTCAAAAAATTGTATACATACCTACATTTTGGAGGACCCACCACTTACCCGCCCTGGTATACGTAACAGATGGTTACCCCTTCAAGGCTCTTGCAAGGACTCTAATTTTTTGGGTAAAAACGACTCTACATTTGATAACGAAACTAGACCTCCAATGTCCCTGCATACGTTGTTAGTAAGCAGTATGCAAGTGCTTAGCGGGAAATACAGATACAATATGTGTTAGTATGACAAAATATAGACAAGACAATGGGACAGGTTGGTGAAAGTCCACGAGGTGGCAAGCGCTGGGTGATTGTATACAGCGTATCCTACAAGCACCTGTTTGGGAAGAAGACACAATAGATAAGTAATAAGGGAACGGCAAACGGTTGGGAGTCCTCTTCAATCGATTGGCAGTCCCAGCAAGAATGCGCATGACATTCGGTCTAGTCGTGAAACACACTCAGCTTCCGCGCCCCTTAGCCGGTTCCTCGGTGATGCCTCAAAGAAAAGTAAATGGGAGATTGGGGGGAAATACCCGAAGACCCTAAAGAATTCAGCGTCGAGTAGCCGGAAGCAAGGCGAAGGAGAGCCGAGGTCGCCCCCCCAAACCTAAAGCCTGCACATGTTGCTGGGGGTGGCGCAATTAATTTTAGGGGGCACCGTGCCATCGTCGACCGACTCCTGTTGATGCAAGGACGAGGTCTAACGCACCCCCAGAAGGGGAAAAAGAGACATAACAAAATAAATAGATGCAGTTCAGTTCAGCCTTCTGAGCGAAGCAAAGTAGCATTGCGAGACTAAAAAGAAAAATAGAACAAAGAAACCAAAACAAACCTAAAAAAAACAAAGTCGAGTATGTTAGTTGAATTAATAGTGAATATACATACATACATATGTATTCGAATAAAATCATAAGCCGCACATCTCACTAGGGAATTCATTTGTCGAGATGTGCAGCAATACAATTATGATCGCAATCTTTTCAAAAGTTTTCTAAAAGTGTTTGGTTAAAGTGAAGATGGATGACACTTGTGAAAGTAAAATTGGTTCTTTCCTGATTCCGAAAAACCAAAAATTACGTGTACAATTATTAGTGGAACGGGGTAACAGAAATTATTATCTCCAGTACCTAAAACCGAAGTCCTATTATTTCGAAACCTCTGACTCAGGTAAATCAATGTGTATTGTAATGATTGCATCTAACTAAGCCAAAGGAGGTGAACTATGTATCTACATATATCTAGAACATAGGGCGACTCGCTGCTTTTGACTACAGCGATAGAAACTTGTCTGCATAATAATATATACAGTTACAGTTTGTCAAATAAGAGTAGAAAATATAGGAGGGCGCCACTGTTGACCAAATGGCAATACTAAACACATAATTCATGGTGTTAAAGAAAAGCTGTGTAACCTACATTTTTATAAAAAATTAAAAAAGGCATAATAGTGAAAAAAATATTTTTTCATTGCAGTGTAGATATCCACCGATTTCAAAATTAGAATTGCATGTAGGTATATTATTATTATACCTTTGCAATTTTGTGTTAACATAATGACGAATAACTATAATGTAATAAAATATAAAGCACAGTTTAGAAATTGCTCACATTTATTTAATACTACATTAAGTACCTAGCGTTGCCAGGGCTTTAGATCGTGTAATTTTAATGAATATATTTAACTCATTCAGATTTAAAAGTAGTGTAACTAAACTCACCATTAGTGATTCTTCAATTCTATCTATTGTTAAATTCAAATATATGTTAAATTAAATTAAAGCAAATCGCTTTATAAAACACCTTTTAATCAAATTTATGTCATGAAGACAAAATGTTTTTTTAAATGTGGTTTACTGTGATCTATACATTCAGTGTCATTGTACTTAAAAAATATATTTGACAGTTAAATTGGTGTTGCCAGTCTACAAAATTAGTAGTTCCAGTTTTTATATTTTCTACTGTTATTTGACAGACTATAAACGATTCGGCTTATTAAAATTTATTTATCTTTGACCGGAGGCTTTCTATTCATACTATGATACATTATTTGATAACAATGACATTGGTGTCTTTGTTATGTAAATTATAAATATTACTCATCATCAAACTTAATTAACTACAGAAAATTCATATTAAAAAAAAATTACAAAATATTTATTATGAAAACGGCATTTTCGAACTTCAAAACTACACAGATTTGGAGAAAGCACTGATGGTAGAATGATAAATTGTCACGTGACTATACGACCCCACCCTTGTAGGTGTAGAAAGATCAGATAAATAATAAAATTAAATAAAATGAAATAAAATATCGTGCGACAGATTTATAATCCATGTAAAATAATACAATTTATTTAAAATAATATAAAATATAGTACCACCGATTTATAATCCATACAACGACGACCTCCGTAGTCCAATGGGTAAGACTCTTGACTCATAATCCGGAGGTCGCGGGTTCGAACCCGGCATGCGCAAATAAATTTTATATGATTAATTTGTGTTATTTCACAATTAATTAATTTAAAAATAATTTATAGTATATTTGCGGCATGTTCCAGAGTGGAAGATACTATCAGTATCGCCCTGGTGTAAGACCACCATTCAGAATTGAAACGTTGCTTGAAAATGGCTTTAGCCGTGTTTAGTGACCAGATCTGAATAGCCAGGTACTTCCCAACCTTCCTCTTCCCCATCTCCTTCCCCTCCCCACTACCTTCAGCCTCACAACATACCCCAGTTGGGGATGCCATAGTCTCACTGGCTCCAGACGGGAGCAGTTGAGATTCTTGTGAGGTATTCACTGTAAAAAAAAAAAATACAAGTATTTGTTGTATTTATGATTTATTTATAGTATTTTTAGAGAACATGATTACTTATTTTATGTCAGTCACTCCACACAAGAGTATTTTTTTTACATGAGCTCCCCACAGGAGGCCCTGAGGAAAATAATTTCCCTCAGGGCCTATGTCATCTTTGGGGATGCTGTGTGAAGGGTTTTTTTTTAAGGAAAGGAAGGAAAGTTCTGGGAAGGAAAAAGGTTTAAGGGGTGGGTAGGAATCTGAGGTTCAGTGTGTCCTGGTCATTCGCCTCCAATGACCCAGACAAACCTCACTCCATGAACCCGGGCACCCCTGCTAAATCACCAAACGTAGCACTTGGGGTGACCTATGGCAGAGGTGTTGTTTATAAAATAAAGGTTCCCGGGGTGGCGGTATCATTACCATTCCCGCCTACCAAATTGAATTTTATTTGAATCTTATTTAAATATAATACAATACCCGTTGAATAGATTTTAGATAACAATAATTCAAAGTAAAACGCGCAACTTTGTTCCATACATCTATTATTATCTAGGTAAAAGGTATTTTAGTGGTAAGGTACACAGCTTTGGGCGTTTTCATGAGCGGTTATTCGGAAAACTTCAATACTTTGTTCGCGAATGAATGAGGTAATAATGATTGTAATATTGAGAGCTAGGGCATGGAGGAACGGGGCCGGAGCAGATTTTAGAAATGTATATTATTTATTATCAATAATTAGTTATAACAAAAATATAAAAATTTCTAGTATAGCGTGACTTCAGTTCCATTGTGATTCTGTGCGAATCTTGTTCAAGGATTGCGTTTTTTAAACGTTATAAGAAATCTTGTTGCAGCTGATATATTATCAAAATACAACTAATTTAATGGCCTTACCGAGAAACTAGGAAGAAAAAATTAGGCAAAATGTGATTAAAAGTACATTTATATATGGTTACGCCCATACACATACCTACACATACACATACATAGCACGCATACTTACTGTCACTGCTTGGGATTGGTATTAATATTTTTGCAAATTAATTTCCTACCTATCCCAATTGCCTATCCGTCAATTCTTACTCAGTCTGTAATAAACTCCCGCCGCAACATATAGCCATTGTGCTCCCGCTATCGGTGAACCGCCATTATAAAATAACTCCGCCGTGTACTATAAAATACACGAAATTCACGCCTATTGCTGTTTGTGCCTGTTGGATTGGAGAGAAAGCATACAAGTTCTTTTTCCTTTTCGGTGAGTCCTTTCCTTTCTATGCCACATGTATTTTTATCATTTCAAGCAGTGATAGTAACACAAAATCAAGGTCGTTCGCCAGTCTTCTTTACACAAACATATCAATCCACTCTACACAATCATAAATCTCATTCAATATTTTTTTTTTAATATTGACATTTAAAAATAGATATTATCTACACTTTTTTCATTTAACCATTTGACAAAGAGCTCGTAAACGTACCATTTACCACCAGATCTTTAGCGAACACGAGCTAATTCGATTTAGCTAACCATTTAACTTGCTCATGTAAATTTTGTAGGACAATTTGATGGGTAATTATTTATTATGCATACTCAGGTATCAGATTATTGCAGTGGAAGATTTAAGCAAACAATTCAGATCATTATTTTGTTAGATTAATTTATTCTGGATAGTTATGGCATATATGGCTTCGAAAGAGAGAAATATTAAAAATAGATATCTACTCCCAAAAACAGGTGTTTTATGTAAAAAAAAAATTCATTTCAAAAACTCTGACTCGTAAACCATTACAGAAGAGTTTTATGTCTTGGGCTGACAAGATGTGAACTTAAAAACGTTGCCCGTCAAAAAAATAATATAAATTAAGAATTTTTTATTATGGCTTTTCAAAAAACATGAAGAACAAATTTAACAAAATAATCAACCTCACTACCGAGGTTAACAATTTACATGTTTTGGTGAAGTAACATTTTGCAACAGATGCTGATTTCCAACCAGATTTCTCACAATGGTTAGATTTTGAGAATAGTTACTAGATAATAATAGTAAAATATCGTTAACCTGTGAAGAAAAATCGCAAATGAAAATGGAAAAAAAAAATCAAAAATATTTATGTTTCAAATTATAAAATATAGGTAATTAAAGAATTCAATTTTTCATGACTTTAGAAGTAATTATTATTTAAAATAATGATCATTATTTCAAAAGATAATTTTGCCCTTTTTCTATATGAATATGATGAAATAAAAAATAAACATGATAAAAAATCTTTTTGATCGGCGTAAATTCAAATAACAATCGACTGATTTACGTTTTTCACACAAATTGGTCTTTATAAATTAAAATTTCTTTTTTTAAGAAATACAAATAAGATTTTATTTTATTTTATTTATTTATTTTATTTTAAATGTACATTTACAGTTATACATAACCAATAATAAACATACATTTTATTTTATTAAGTAATAATAATAGCGTTTTTGAATTGATGAATATTTAGTTTAAAAATATCTATATCAGGGGACAGGAAATTTAGCAACAGAATCATTTTTCCGAGCGGCATTACTAATGGTAAGTTAGTTCTGCACCTCGGAACAACAAAAGTTCTGTGTCTGCGCGCTTTTGTGAAGTTGTCGGGGACATAAAACTCAAATTATTATTATATCTTATTTTAAGAAATACAACTAACTCACAAAATACGACAATTAAAAACCAAAATAAATAAAATCGTACCTACGAATTACTGTTTTAACCGTACTAAAAATTTACCACGCCTGTTGATTAAAAATAATATTATTCGTTTCGGTTGGGTATTTTGGTTTCAAATACAAATTTATGTTTTGTATGAAAAAGAGCGCTCAGTCGTCCCTCTTAATAATAATAATTGGATAAATTATAGAGCGCCGTTTTTGTGAAAAAATCACATAAAGAGCGCTCCCTAAATGTTGGCGGTATGAGCGGAATTTCGGCGAAAAAAATATTATGAATCTATTTTCAATCTCAAATTTTTTTAAGTGCCATAACTCACTCCCCAAAAATCACTACTTTTAAGCGACATTATAATTCACTTAGTTTTTCTAAAGCCGGATCTGTTCGTATGTACGGAGCATGATCCAAGTAATAGAGTCGGGTTCAGTTGATAAAACAATAAATACACCTACTGCAGAATCCGTGTAGAAGGGCCCAGCCTCGTGGTAACCCAAACAGAGATCGATAACCATTTATAATTACTGCCAAATAATAAAATAAATCATTTATATATATTTAAATAAAGATTTTTATTACATTTAAATTAAATATCAAGAACTACTTATTCGTAAAATATTTATATTTATTTTCTATTAAATTGTAAAAAATATGAAGACCTGTGTTCTGCAAAAATAATAATAATAATAAAATTATAAAGGTAAAACGCAGTATAAAAGAATTTAAACATTTGAAAAGAAAAAAAATATTTGGAGGAGCTGGGATTTGAACCCAGGACTTTCAGCATGCGAAGCAGACACTCTACCACTGAGTTACACCCCCGATGTTGGCGTCTGCCGTATTTTCTTTGCACAATGAATTTTCGTTTGGGATTTTTAATTTATCAAATATAATTTTAACCACTACCATCACGGTGTGATTTTTCTTTAAATCTGTGATATATTTTAAATAATATAATATCTTCCGACACTTTTATAAAAAAACATTTGTCATAAATCACATACTTAAAGTAAAAATTGCAATGACTGGCTGAAATATGTAGTGGTTTTCCAGACGTTCATGAAAATCCCTTTATTTCAAATTTATACACATATATATATTTACACGGGTACGGAATTTCGTCGTACAAGTGTTAAATCGGTGTATCTAGAAATAAAAATTCTTTTGTTTGTCGATTTATTTAACCTTTTTTTATTTTTTTCGGTAATTAGAGAGCTAAAAAACTTTTGGAGTCGTGTCTACAATAGTAGCTGTTTCAAGACATTAAACAGTTGATATTAACCCTCTAGCGACCGATTATTTTAAAATATTACCTAAAAATTTCAATAATGTTCGAACTCGATTTTTTTAAATATAAAAGTTTGAATCTAAAAAAGTTATACTACAAAATCTACCTCCAATGTGCTGTAGATTCACCCGTTTCCCATTATTTGAGTTTTAGGTCACTGTATACTAGTACATATATTTATGTTTTTAAAATCATTTTATATTTATTTGTAGAACAAGGCGGGTTCGAAAGACGCCGCGAAAGCTCAGTGGTAATAGGTGATCCCGGAGTTTGTGCCCCGATCGGGAAGATTCGCGATTTTGATGGGAGATCGTGGTACTTACCAAAGCACCTACAAAATGTTTTTTCATTGACTAAGTACCTGCTTAGGTAGTAATAAACTTTTGAATTATACAAAATGTTAAGTAATTAAATTATTATTTTATTCGGCTCCAAAACCAAAAGGCTGTTTGTCCCTTTACTGATAGCGTGCCGGTAGGTACCTACTAAGGGAGTGGTCGTATAGATATATTTTCTAGATCTGCTGAATTTTATTAAAGCACCTCCTATATAAAGGCTGGGATTTCAACCACAAGGCAAGTCACTCAGTGCAGTTCTGTACTACCCAGTTACTTCCCTAAACAACAAAACCCAAAATCCAAAATGAAGTTCATCGTAAGTTTTGGAAATATATTTTTTAATTGTATTCGAAATATTAATTATTTTATACCGCTAATCTGTAATGGAAAGAATAGAGAGATGAGTGGAAGTGCCATTTCCATTTCAAAAACAACATTGACAGCCGCTTTCGCGAATCAAAACAGAGCGATCGTTTAAGTAAATAAAAACGTATGTACTCTGATCTTATCGAAAGACTTAGTGAAGAATAACTCAATATCACAGTCGCCTTCTGACTGAGCATTCTTGCAATAAATTCCATTAAACGTTCGTTCAAAGTAAAAACTTTAAAAATACAGAAGTAGTTAATATGTTTAGTTATTTTTTATAAATTTTGTTCGTTTTATAGAAGTTATATAAAAAAATGTTATTTTTTCACATACTTCAATTGTTGTTTTTTTTTATTTATTTAATTTAACACGTGTTAACTGTATGAATAAGTGTAAAAAATAAGCCAAATAACAGTAAACAATCGATTTTTAACATGTCTAAATAAGTTTCGGTCTTAAATCTGCCGAAACCGAAACTGATGCCGTAACCAGATTTTTCTGCCAAAACCGAAACCGAACCTTCGGTCGGTCACTAGTTAAAAGTTAAAATGCAATAATATTTTAAGTTCTTTCTTATCACATTCTCTTCGCGTGGTGACACTCATACATAGAGTTTGATTTGGGATAGTGACAGCAATTTACCTTAACCGTTTTCCGGATGTTCTTCTAATCAACAAGTACACTTTTATGCACTTTAATTCATTCGTTCCAATTCCAAAAAAAACCTCTGAAAATATTTTCACTTCCTTGTTCCAGTCTTCCCACGTCAAATCGACGTGTTTTTATTTTTCTTTTTTTAACAGTTGTTTTTACATAATGTATATTTATGATATTCCTTACCTCAGCTGTAAAGATATTTGTACAAGTTTCATAATAGTGAAATCTAAATGACGTCAAAATAATTTTTTTAAATACTACAATTTTTTTGTACGGGCTCAGTGGGAATCGATCTCACATCCCCACAATAAATTAGAAATGAGATTTTTAAGCCACCGCGCTTTTTTTAATAATTGCTTTCTTTAACAATTTTTAATTATGTTGGTTTCACCGCTTTCTTCATTTATTTCTAATTTCACTAGCTAATAAATCGATTTATTTAGTCTGTCGGTTTATATTTCATATCTCCGATTAATATTCTTTAAATGACGCGGACGACAGTGGCGTGCGATTCAAATAGAAATATTATTTACAGCTAAATAAAAACGCAATAATAACAATTCATTTAGAAAGAAATTTTACGTCTTTAATACACTTTCAATTGATGCTTCGGACATGGTAAATAAAAAGGTAACGGTCGCAACTGGGACTCGAACCCAGGTATTGCTATCAATAAGATGACAATAAGGTGATAATAGCGCAGTTGGAAGAATGCCATGATAATGACTGGAAAACCTGGGTTCGAGTCCCAGTTCCGACCGTTACCTTTTTTTCGGTGTCTGTTTGAGAACTGTCATTATCTTATTAATTGGGTATTTTGGCCTCTAATCCAAAATTAAGTATTGTATGATAAACGCCGCGCAGGCTTACCTCTTAATCCGCCTCGCAACACTGCCCAACCGGGTGGTGATATAGTTCCCCTGTTTTTACACTGTGCAGACAGTGGTGTTCTTGCGAGGTCTAGCATGAAATTTAAAAAAAGTGTAGTTATATATAATGTATTTAAGAAAAATACAACGTTAGGTTCGCAGTACTGCATCGAGGCATGCAGTGCGAACGTAGCGATATTTTTCACTTACAGCACATTATCGCAAAATATCTGGAAGAAGGGGATTCTTTTGTCAGAGGCTGAAATAAAACAAATTACATATATTTCTTTACACTACCTACTTTAGAAAAAGGTGGATATTATTTCCGTAGATTTTCATGTTAACTGACTGCGTCCGTTTTTTTTAACAGCTGTTTCAGTTTTCTCTCCAGAAATTCTGTCAATTAGATTACCAGTTTAAAATAGCACGTCCCTGGCAATTTTCTAAATTAAATTCCGCACAGTGAGTTTGGTAAACTTAATTCGCACCAGCCGCAGCCGAGCCGTTACGAGACATTGCAATATAATATCTCTCATCAAGCAATACTAAACAACCGCATAATTTGCTTGATGTTCAACGACAACCAATTTCATTCCTGATTTTGAAACAATTCGGCTCGCTTTTTCAATATTCCATACAAACTTTATTCCAATATCGAATGCGGATAAATAAATTATATTTCGCATCATCAGTTATTTTTTATCCCGGACATGAGTGGTAGATAGTCCAGTAATGCTTTGATGAAAGACCACCATTCAGAATCGAAACATTGTTTGAAATGGCATCAACCATGTTTGGTGAATACACCTAAATAAGTAGATGCCTTTCTCTACTCCATCTGCTTCCCTTCCCCATTTATCCAAGCCTCAGAACATTCCCCAACTGGAAACTTTAGGCAATGTTCTTTTATTTTGTATTATCGTTTGATTTTTTTAGTTTTTAATTAAAACGTCTTATTTTTAAATTTGATTTTATTTTCAGGTGTACTTATTCGCCCTGGTGGCCATCTGCTCCGCCGCGGAAGAGAAGAAGACCGAGAAGCGCGGAGTCCTCGATCTGGGCTACCCCTACGGAGGCCTGGGGCACCTTGGAGCACCCCTGGCCAGCACCTACCACGGTGGATACGGCCTGCCCCTTGGCGCGCCCCTGGGTTACTCTCATGGATTAGGCTTGCCTTACGCCGCCCCCGCTATCATCCCTAAAGTGGCTGCCCCCTTGGCCTACCCTGCTCCTCTGGGGTTCGCTGCTCCTCTTCATGCTCCCATCGTCCATAAAGCCATCGCACCGATTTCGCCTTTTGGATACCCTGGGTACTCCTCACCCTACCTTGGACTCGGAGGAATCGGCCATGGAGTCTCCCTACTGCATTAGATCACATCACGTTAACAGCGCTGTCAATGACACTATTGATGATGTTTCCCCATTGACAATTATATTTATCTCCTCTCGGCATAACCACATTGTCCATAACATGTTGTTACCTGTTAGATGTTTTGAATCCTCTTCACCCTATTTTGGAATTAGAGAATCAGTCAAGGAGTTTCTCCGCTAAATCACATCACATTAACAGCGCTTCAATATCATGCAACGTTAGTATTACATCTTTGACAGTCGTATCATCAGTGTATTTTTAATAATCACATTTAGAAACAAAACAATCGGTTTTTATAGAAAATGTTTTCAAGTATAGGAAGGACACTGTAAACAATTTATTTATTTTTCGCTAAACTGTCTCCAAATTTTAAGTGTAATTGATAAAAATGGTTTAGCGACATCGTGCATATAAATTCAAAATAAATCTTTCATCCAAAAATGTCTTTTTTTAATCTGCTAACCCTTTTTTTATGAAATCGAGAAGCGAGAGTCAAGTCAAAATTTCTCATTCGACAGATTGATCTGTTGCAATTATTTGATCGATGTCGGATCATGTCTTTCTCCGACTTCCTCAGTATTATTCTAGTTTTCTTCCGTAATTTATGATTAACGTGTCAAACACCAGTCACCGTAATACCGAAGTAATCATAACTGATTAATCCCATAATCGTAGGTAATGGCCGTCATAACAATCAACAGCTTGCGACATAAAACCTTACACGGGTGTTTCATTTGCCTAATCAGTTAGGCTCAGAAAATTTTTTAAAAACTCAAGTTGAAAAAGCTGGGTTGGCCAATCAAAAGTTGCGTCAAGTTCGCCCAAGCGGAAAAATGCAATACAGAGATAATATGATGTAACTCCACCAGCCCAATACGGGACAAGTTCAAAGCAGTAAAAACTAATTGAATTTTTAGTGAATTTACTTTTGCGGCAGGTACTTCTGCGCGAATAGCACCAATAAAAGTTTTTTGGTCATCGTTAACTGGATCACTGCCTTCGTTTATTTGCAAATTCTGTTTATATTTTTATTGTGTCTGCTGTCTGTGTAGGAATAAAATATCGCTGGAATTTTTCTTAAAAACGTTATTTATTTAAGTAAAGAATAAATTAAATTACTCAATCTCGTGGTGAAAAACAATTTTAAATTAAATTCAGTTTGCGTTGAAAACAGCACGTATCTATCTCGTTTATTTTTATACAATAAGTTCCTTATTTGACTACCTTTTTGTACTATTCAATAATTATGCGTCGTGACTCATTTAGAACTAAAACTATACCATCCAAAGTTGACACATTCATTACTCACTCTTTTAATTTATGTATATATTTTTATTTACATATTAATTTTTAAATAATTAGATACCTAATCCTACGTATTTTGTATTTACAGAATAAAATTAATCTATCAAACTTATCAAGACGTCCACACTATCAGGGGTACCCTTCTTGATTTTCAGCTGGCCGCCTCGCTCGCTGCCTCTGACGGTGGTTGACGTGGAAGGCTTGGTTTATGGGCCTGCCAGAGAGGGGGTGAGACGGTAGAGCTTGCGGGAACTGGGGGTCATGCTGCGGGTTAGCGGCAGCCTGCTGTTGAGGACTGATGAACTGAAACGAGCTCTGTTGGACATCTTCTTGTGAGTCTTGCTGAACGGAAGCATCCTGCTGTGGTTGATAGTTTTGTTGTTGTCGATTGAAGTTTTGCTGCTGTAAATATTGCTGTTGAGCTTGCTGTTGGGATTCACCTTGATTATTTGATTCTTGTTGTTGCTGTTGCTGCTGCTGTTGCTGCTGTTGCTGTTGTTGTTGCTCTATCTGTTGTTGTTCTTGTGTGAAAAACTTTTGCGCGTTCAAGAATTGCTGTTGAGCTTGCTGTTCCAGTGTAGCTTGAATGTCTTTGCCGTCTTGGAATGATTGGCTGCCCTCTTGCTGGTATCTATAACCCTGGGTTTGATCTTCAGGTTGTTGAGTAGGATTTATTCCCTGGGGTTGTTCGGCCTGCGGATTGAACTGGGAAGTAAATTGATCGGGATTTTGTCCTTCGGGAAAGATTTGTGAAGGATATTGATCAGGATTCTGTCCTTGGGGATTGAATTGGGATGGATATTGGTCAGGATTTTGCCCTTGAGGAATGAATTGGGATGGATACTGATTGGGATTTTCTCCTTGAGGAGCGAGTTGTGAAGGATATTGGTTGGGGTTTTCACTTTGTGGGTTAAATTGAGAAGGGAAAGAGTTTTCACCCTGGGGATTAAGTTGCGTTGGGTAATTATTTGGCGCTTCGCTTTGTGGATTGAATTGCGAAGGGAATGATTCGGGAGTCGGGTTTACCATGGGTGTCCAAACATTATTTCCTATAGCATTAGGATTGATAGCAGTACCTTGATCTTGGGGACCAGGAAGGAATTGTGGGAAGCCTGGATTATCCGGTGAGAACGCCTGTTGGGGGTATTGTTCTCCGGGTCTTTGGAAAAAGAAAGGCGGTTGACCAGTCCCTAGTGGAGCTTGGGAGGGAACTACTCCAGTGGCGCCACCAAAAGCCTGATTGAATGGAGGGAAGGCAGAAGGCCCGGGGGTAAATTGCGGTGGGAACTGTTCTCCGGGTCTCTGCAAGAATACAGGAGGCTGTCCTATACCCAGCGGAGCTCGTGTTGGGATTAGTCCAGCACCAGCGGTGTGGAAGTGGTTCAAGGGAAGATTACCAATATTAGGGAAGTTCGCAGCTCCTAATGGAATTTGATTGAAAAGAACCGGAGGCCGCGCAAGTGGAAGTCGACCAACGTTCAATGGAATGTGGCCAACATTTATTGGATAGCGTCCGATGGGTGCAATTGCAGCGGGAGCAAAATGATGTCCCACTACGGGAACTTGTGCGGTAAGGGCAGGGAGAGAATTTACGAATGGATATCGGGGATATGTGGCAGAGAAAGAAGTGTGGATAGAATTGCCAGGTCTGATAATAGCAGGTGCCAGGGGAGCAGCAATTGGAGCAGGGTGGAGTACTGGAGCGGGATGGTAATGCACAGGAGCTAAAGGAGTCGGGAGGAGTGGAGCAGGGAGGAGAGGAGCAGGGAGGACGGGGGCGAATGGGACTGGACCAAATATAGGAGGCTGAATTGGAATCAAAGGTCTAAAGAATGGCGCGGGAGGTCTTGGGAAAGGTAAAACTGGAGTAAGAACAGGAGCTGGAACAATATTAACAGGCAGATTTACAGAAGAAGTTGGAACAATAGCTGTAGTAGGCACGGAGATAGTTGGTCGTTGTGCTGGCTGAGCTTGGTGATTATGTCCGCAGTTTGCTGGCCATCCAGGAACAATGGTGGGCTTCAAATGATTAGGATGTTGAATCGACTGAGGAAACCTCGATCCACTGCCGTGATGCGATGGGACTTTATTCGACGACAGGGGATATTTAAAGTGAATTAATCCTGGGTTCCTGATGGGGATTTTAACTCCGATTGGAACAGATTGCACAGGATAATTCACGACGAAGGGTTTGAGGATAGAATGCCTGACGGTTGAGTAATCGTGTCCGTGTGAGTATGAAGGGATATGACCAAAGACTCCTCTTTTGCGCTGAGCTTTAAGGTCTTGATTTCCCGAATGGGCAATGGGGTCTAGAACATCCCTCTTGCGTTGAGCGTTATCCTTGTTCTGGACATCTGCCTGAGCTGCAGGTTCAATAACATCGTCTGGTTTAGTGGGCTTGAGCTCTGTGGATGGTTCAGCTGCAACCATCAGCGCCAAACATGCCGCCGTGGCCTGGGAACAAAGTTTAAAAAAGGTTAAATAATTTAACGAAGCTACCTATTTCAGTGATGCTGACAAATAATAAACCTTTTCTATTTTCACAAGTTATTTTGTACAACCTATTTTACACCGCCTTAATACGTTCTATTATATTGTTTCTATACAATTGTGAAAATTTCGCAAAAACGTATATTTTTTATATTTAGAATTATAGTTTTTTTTTATATTTTGGTAGAAAGCAGTCACTTTGTAGTTTGACATATTAATCGAAGTAAAACAATAACTTCGTTTGTAACCACCGCCGAAGATGCTTGCGTTAACAAAACCGGTCGGTATAAAAAAAAATTAAATTAATAAATCATGGTTACAAACCAAGTTACTATTTTATTTCAATAAATTATAGTTATTTCTTTTGTCGTCCTTGCGTCTATCACGAAAAAATAATGATGAATTAGATTATAATTCTAAGGGTGGGTTGTTTCTAAAACTTTTATCAATTCATATAGCTTTTAAAGTTAATTATTTTCGTTCTGTGAAAGTTCTATTAAATTCTTTGATTATTTCAGATTTATGAAACAATAGGCCTATATTGATATAATAATAACTCGAATAGAACTTACACAGAACGTGGAAATTAACTTGAAATATTTCAGGAATGTTCAAATTTTTTGAAGCAACCCTTACTTAATATACTCGTACTATAATATACCTTAATAACTGTCTGCGTTATATTTTGTTTAAATCATTATAGTATAGTTACATCAATTTAAGAGTTATTTAGTTTCAAGATATGTTTTCTATTTGAAATATTATGAAACAAACAATTTAATGTAATTTTAAAACTACGGAGTTTACGAGAGCTGCGTGCTGAAAGCTGAAACTAATTGCGATATTCGAGACCTCACTTTCCTTTGAAATCCCAAATACGTAATATATTTTAACGTAACGTATGCGACTGCGATATCACTGAATCAAATTTTTCCGAAATATTCAATTAGCACAAATACATCTATCGAGTTGTATTTCAATATCTTTGATACTTTGATCGAGTGCAAGAGAAAGGTAACAAAAATTAAAGAAATAATTATCATTTCACAAATAACTAGAAACATTCTTTAAAATGCTTTGAATTTCCGTTCTTTTTTCACTGTATTACAATTTAAAATCTAATTGAATTGGGGTCTCTCAATTATCCAAAAGTTCGCTAAGTAATGACAACAAATTTCGCAAATTACTCCATTCTATTGTGGATATCACACCATTGCAAAACTATTCTATTTTAGCGATGAAAATAACACAGCACGTTAAAAACTTAATTTATATGCACATTCTTGTCACTTTTTTATTAAACTTATATTACGAAACAAGACGGAAACTATAAATTAAATTTTCACGACAATCTGAAGAAAATGATATTATATTATGATAATAACATTGTGTATTCACTCACAATTAATATTAACCACTTCATTTTATTCCTTTGAACACTAGTTCAATTAGTTTATTAACACGATGACATCCAATCCGAAGGACTAATCGTATGTGACAGGGTATCATCAAACGGCTTTTATTTATAACAGAGCTGAGCATAATTAAAAGTAGTAAATTTCTCCTTGTCGATTCATTCCTTTGCGAACCGGAGCTATTGGCCAATAGTAAAATCAAAAGAGTCCATTTGAAATTCGGACGCGTTTCAAATTTGAATCAGGGATGCGTTCTGCGTCGCCATTACGTCCATAAACGACGGTGAAGTTGAAGAATTCGCGCGGCAATTCGGTAGGCAGGTACCTGGGCGGCCATTTTTTACGTGGAAAAGTTGCCATAACATGGGTGAATACAAATTATATAACCAGTACCTACTTATTGAAAATGTTGTATCCGCGGAAATCATTGTTATACTTGGAAATATATTGTTATGTCGTTTTCCGTAGTGGAGCAATGGCACACTTGGCACCGTGCCCAGATCCCAGAGGTCGCGGGTTCAAAACTCGGCTTAGGGGCCATCCATAAATTACGTCAAACGAATTTCATGATTTTTATATCCGTCCCTGTCACACATTGTCACATTTGTGAGACCCCCTCCCCCCTAGTGTGACGTCACATATTTTGCAATTTTACATCTAAAAATAATCAAAACAGTACTTATATTTTTTACATGTGACGTCACAGAGTTGATGACCCCCTCATACCCATTGTCACACAATGTAACATTTCTCTACTCCCCCCCCCCCCTTAAGGTGTGACGTAATTTATGGATGACCCCTTATCACAAGCAATTAAATTAAAGAAAATTTGTAACTTTTTGAAGAAAAATTGAAGAAATAAATTACATATCTTATACTTATTTATTACTTTATCACGCCTGGTTACATTCGCTCCATAAATGTAGAAAAATTGTGGGAAAATAAAATAATACAAAATAAAGGAATGTCAATGAATGAAAACAATAGTGAACCGTATATTTTTATATATTAATATTATTGTATAACAGAATAATTCCAATTACAGTACAATTTAGTTACCCTATCAGCATTTAGGCAAGTGACTCTTCAATTCTTAAGGCATATGGAGAACAGTCACTTACATCCAAATGATTTGCAATTTCATTTAACAGAACCCCTCCTATAATTATAATAATAATAAAATGACAATAATCATTTTATGATTATTATCACTTTATTATTATTATAATTATAGTAATCTATAAAATGTATAAAATGATAATAATCATTTTATGATTTTTATCATTATATCGGAACAACAGAAGAGGAGATTGAGCATGAAAGGGAACAGGGTTGTTTGGCATTCCATGCTCTCTACTTACTATTTACCCCTGCGGATTTTCAAAATAGATTTCTTTGAGTTATTTACTTTTTTTATTTAAATAAAACATACAACGAAGTTGCATTCCTATGAGTTATCAAAACTCATTAAGGGATCGCCAATTGGTATTTTTGAAAAGTTAAACCCAACCCAACCCAACCCAATATGCAGACAATATTTGACGAAAAAATTTACAAAACATTTCACAGAAGCAACATACAGACACAACATATGAAGAATCACTTTACAAATATTTCATAAGAAACAAGTCTTATAAGATTTTATGTATTATTATAACCACTGATTGATTTGATTTATGTACTGTTGGTGTCAAAAAGTTAAAATAAAGTATCCTCCATGATGGACTATAGAAATGCATAAAAAAACGAAATCAGAAAAATTCAATAAAAGGTACGGGCTCAAAAATATACAGACCTAAAACAAGATGTTTATATACAAAATACATGACAAGATTTAAAAAAGATATAAACTGCGCCAATCATATCTGGATGTACAAAGTTTGGTACTTGGAGATAATCAGGATAGCTATCAGAACAGAGTTTACTTGGTGTAATATCTGTTTTAATATTTTTTCATTGGCTCCATTAGCTCTCTGCGGAAAATATTTCCCCTCGGGGCCTGTATCATCTTTGGGGTGCTGTGTGGAGGGTCTTTTTAGGAATGGAAGGAGAGGAAGTTCTGGGAAGGAAAAAGGTATGAGGGTGCGTAGGAATCTGGGGTCAGCGTGTCCAGGAGTGATGGACGAATGAATCTATCCGAGAGTGTCCTGCTGGAGAGGTCAGATTGTCTCCCTCAACCAGTCTCATCAGCCGCCAAGATCCGGACAGACCTCACCCCCATGAACCCGGGCACCCCTGCCAAGACACTAAACGTATCGAATAACTTGGAGTAACCTATGGCAATGCTGTTGGTAATCCAATAAATTGTTACCGCGGCGGCGGTCCCATACCCGCCTTCCAAATTGAAAGTTAAATAAAAATTATATTAAAAACGAGAAAAGTTTATTTGATTTGTTTGATTGAATTAGCGCCACAGTCCGACGTAAATCGCGTAATTTATTCTATAGAAAGTAAGATCGAATTGTTGAGGCCAATGACTGCTTGTTCGTCTATGCATTAAAGCAGACTATAAAGTCCAGCGATGAGCAAACCGCGGCCAGCGGACCGCGGGTGACCAGCGAGCCTATTGATACTTCCCACTTGTTTAAATAAAATATTAGAACACAATTGTTGGTAAAAGGTTATTTATTTAAGAAAGTAAGTTCACAGATCACATAATATGGTAAAAATAGTCACAATGTATCAATTCACTAATTAACTGAGCAAGGGATCGGAGGGAACCTTGCCGTTAGGCTTTGGGAACAACAAAACTGACTGTGGTTCTGCTTAGAGGGTCGTACCATAGGACGAAGCGCAACTAAGGCAGCAGTCGGGTGTCTGGTTGGTGCTTTACTTATGGTAGTAGAATACTCCTTAGAGGGTCGTGCCAGAGGACGAAGCGCAACTAAGAGAGCGTACTAGCCAAGAGCGAGCTGCAGACGAACTGACTAATTTAGGGCGCGCAGCCTGTTATATAGCCCATTCCTTGTTGCGGGGTGTGGTTTATGTAGCGGCTCGAGGGTGGGAGATGCGCAGAAGGCGTCGGCGCATCCTGGTTTGCTTAGGGGTGGGTGAGCAGGATGGCGCTGTACGGGGGAAAGAGATGGTGTAGTGGCAAGCGTAAAAACGGCGCGCTACAATATCAAAAAGTTTGCGGTATAGAATATTCAACGGTTCTGTATGTTTTAAAAGGAGGGTTGAGCGAAAAAAATTAAGTCTTTCTTCAAAGTTGAATCAGCCGCCCAAAATAATAAGATTTTTCTTAGACAAAATTTTGTGGTTCGACCTGTAGAAAAAAATCACCTTCGCAGCGCAATGTTTTTCTATTGGAGATCTATATTTGATGCGTTTTAAAAGTTTCCGTTTTGTAAAATTTCAAAGTTTTCTTGAATAAATTTGGTTTGACTTTCAGAAATTTAACAATTTCCCAAATTTGCAAGTATGATTTTTAACATGTTCTTTATTACAGAATGATAAAAATCGACAGCATTTTATGGTTTGGCCTTGGATATTTTAGACTAGCTGGTTCCCGGCAAGCGTTGCTATGCCATTTAATAAAGAAATTGTTTCTCCCTGCGTGTCCTTTCCCATTTGTCCCGTTCCCCTTCCGCCTCCCCTTCCTCTCCCGCTTCCCCTTCCCCTCTCGCGTTTCAACTCCGCTTCCTTAACCTTCCATCGCCCCACTCCACTCCCCCTTTCCCGTGAACCCCCCTCCCGAGTTCCCCCTCCCCCCTCCCGCAATCTGTACATTCAGTTTTCAAACAGCTCGCGTGCCACCTATTGCAATTTTTTTATACAAATTTCTTGATGCCAGAGCTCACCAGTAGTTTTATACAAACCTTGTCCTGACAATAACAAACACAAAAATAAAAGAATTATTTAATTTGGTGCAGTCGTTCGGAAGTTATGCGCATACATACATTTCGGGGATTCATTTTTATTTATAGAGATTTTCGCCTCTGTCCAAAGTTATTGAAATATAAGAGATGGGACTGCGCTTCCTGGTGTCGCCGATATTGTTTACCAACTAACGAATAAATTAAACGAACCTTAAACTAAATGAACGAATTCTTTCCGTATTCAAACTATATTGTTAACCAATACTACTGCACACACCTTAAAAAAATCAACTAAATGAACAAATTCTTTTCGTATGCCAACTTCTCCGATTAGGTAGTAGTCCGCCGATAGTCGCGCGGACATCGTAGCACATCTCTTTTGTATTTGAATATCTTGTATTATTACGACGGCCTTTGCGTTCTATAATTCTTTTATCAAAACATTACATGAAACATTACCATTTTAGAAAATACAAATAGGTTATCGACACCACCGACTACAAATTTAACAATATTAAAATATAAACACACTGCCCCTTACGATCCGCGAATAAATTGAAAATGGATAAATGTCCCTTTTTTTACATGAATACCGCACAAGAGTCCCAACTGCTCCCGTCTGGAGCCAGCGAGACTATGGCATTCCCATTGGGGTATGTTGTGAGGCTGAAGGTAGAGAGGAGGGAAGGAGATAGGGAAGAGGAAGGTGGGGAAGTACCTGGCTATTCAGATCTGGTCACCAAACACGGCTAAAGCCATTTCAGGCAACGTTTCAATTCTGAATGGTGATCTTACACTAGGGCGATACTGAGAGTATCTTCCACTCTGAGTAAAAAGTCCCTGCGAGTAAAAAGTTTGCATATCACTGCTCTAGACTGAATCTGTTTAACTTCTCGACTAGTATGACGACCTCCGTAGTCCAGTGGGTAAGACTCTTGACTCACAATCAGGAGGTCGCGGGTTCGAACCCGGCATGCGCAAATAAATTTTATTTGATTAATTTGTGTTATTTCACAATTAATTCATTTAAAATAATATATAGTATATTTGCGGCATGTTCCAGAGTGGAAGATACTATCAGTATCGCCCTGGTGTAAGACCACCATTCAGAATTGAAACGTTGCTTGAAAATGGCTTTAGCCGTGTTTGGTGACCAGATCTGAATAGCCAGGTACTTCCAATCTTCCTCTTCCCCACCTCCTTCCCCTCCCCACTACCTTCAGCCTCACAACATACCCCAATTGGGGATGCCATAGTCTCACTGGCTCCAGACGGGAGCAGTTGAGATTCTTGTGCGGTATTCACTATAAAAAATAAAAAAAGTATACAATTAAATTTGTAATTTAATTGTAGCCCTAATTTATCGCAGATTCTTAATTAATTGGTCGATTTTTTAAATTATCAATTGTTTCGAATTTGTCGACATCCTTCGCGTAGTGGTAGACCTTTTGTCCTGGACCCAGATATCCCTGGTTAGAAATCCGTCGTAAATAGAAATCTGTTAATCTTATATGATAGATATTTTAATGTTGTAGATTGTTATCAATTTATTTATTTGCTTCATTTTTCAGAGTAAAATTCATTAATTCATTCAACTAATTATCGCCATGACCTTCCGAAAATAATCCATACTAGCAGTGGCCCCGCGGGCGGCTTTTGGTTCGGCTTAGCCAAGTTTGAGTGTTGGTGACCATTTTATTAATCTGATAGTAGGAACTGGTTCCAAAAATAACCGGTTCCTCGGATCCACTGTGATCCAGTGACAGCTAGTCACCGGGACAAAGTAACCGCGACAGGCAATGACGTCAAATGTAATATATAGCCTCAAAATCATAAATTCATAAGTATTACCGTCAATCTTTCCATATACGGAGAGACACTAAAATTCTTCAAATCCTTATTAGGTACTTATATCTAGGGAGGCATGACCTCATGCGACCTGTTAACGTAAGTGGCGCCATCCTTTGACGAATTCTTGTATGCGAAACCGAATTACAAAAGAAGCTTTTTTTAGCGTATTAATAATACAGATAGCAGCACTTCCGTTTGTACTTATTTGTGAATCGAGTGTGTATGACAGACGCAAGGCTATTAATACTTTTTGTTGATTGCCCTAAAGTGCTGTACATAATACGAGTAAAACTATGGGGTTACAAGACTTAAAATTTAAAAGTTTTATAGATTCAAATCATTAAAAAGTAGGGAAAAAACGTAATAATTATCGTAATATTGGTAATTATTATTATCAATTTTTTAAGATCCATAAATCACATTTAAATCCATAATTTTTAGGTGCAAAACATTTTTTTTGAACTGAAAACTTCTTTAGCACCGTTGCGATTTGAAACTCGATGAAACGGATTCGAACGACACTAAAAAGAAAGAAAACATGCATCTTTAGGATTTAGCCTGCGAGATAATGAGATAGCAATAAAATATTTATTTATTTCACGGGTAGGTACTCGATTCCAATATAATACGATAAATCCACGGTCCCACGCAAGTCTCCTTTAATCTAGTGGTGTAAAGCGCCTGACGAACCTCAGTGGCCAGACATTCAGAAGACCAAGGATCAAATCCTACGAAATCCGAAAAAAATAAATATGTTTGTACAATCAATATACAAACTTCAAACCGCTACAAAATTAACAGGCAACAGAATGCGACATCTAGTAGTTTCGAAAAAGAAAACTAAAATACTAATAGGATGACCTAATGTATAGGAAAAGGTGCACTGGAATTCGATGACAAAAATATGGAATAAATCATCCTTCACATTAATAAAAAAAAAGTGCCTCGCAGTCTCTACACTCTTGTCTACTTTAGTTTTTTGAAGGTTTTCAGCTGCTTTGAAGTACATAGAATCTGCTAACACTAACACACGTCACTGCTAACGCTAACACACGTCTCCTTGAGAAAGGTTTCCGCGATGTCAGGCACGTGGTAAGCGGTCATTTCGGAAATTACCTCCGTAAAGAATATTTTATCATACGATTCTTACGTGCACGTGCACGAGTTTCCTAACGATGAGCACGCGGCCACCTTGCAATGTCATTGTAATAGAATAGGGTTTGCAAATACCGCGGGATTGTGGGATAGAATTCAGAAATCCCGCGGGGTATGCAGGATTTTTATTAAGGGGTGTTACATTAAAACAATGCCAACATTTCATAAACTATTTTTTAATTATTGGTTTCGATCATTTTTGACATTAGTACCTATATCATAATAAGATGTTGAAAAGCTAACATAGTAAGTAATTTAAAATGACTTTTCATATCATTTATCTTTGGTTCTAGCTATTATTATTATGATAATAAAACACAAACAAAGTTATCAATATTTGCGAGCACGGTCAACGATTGTTAACAGATATTCCGACCGATGATTGAAAAAATTTAGCGTGGCCTTCCGAGTATAAGTTTCGGTTAACTGTCAATATAATATACATTTTTTAATAATGGCGTTCGTTATGCAAAATTACTGGTCTATTTAATGAACGGATTGAACTAACGAAGCTCCTAGAATTGAAAGAAGCAGTATACGCGATCCATAGACTTAAATAATACGTTAAGACGCAATCAATTTATTCCGTTCGATCTTTGAGAAACGAAAATAAGGTTTTAATTCAATATCGGTTCGGCTGTCAACAGTAAAACCGTGCTTAGTATATCGATATAAAATCGCTGAAAGTTACGCCTATCGATCCGATATTGTAACGGACAGTACAGTTATAACTATCATTTTACCAAAGCACTTTAATATTAAAGTCAAATTAAATTAATGCACCGTCTACGTGGTATTTATTTCACTTCATGGAATCAACTGTAACAAAAGAGGTGTTGCAATATCTCTCCACTCCATTCCTAAGGCTGCCTATTACTGTTCCGCTCCATTACCGCGCCGTTTTTATTCACAATTAAGTAACAAAAATATTTTATTTGCTTAGTATAACACAAGTCAAATTGTCACAAGATTTATTATCCGCAGAAAAACAGAGGCCAGTCAGTAAATTAATAAGTACATGGCTTTAGGTTCATATCGCGACGAATTAAAAGTTATTTCTCTAATCCCAAAGTCAAGTGAAATCTGTTGGATTTAATTGGTTTATATTGTAATTCATTGTCGCTTGTTTTCTGTACGGAGTTTTTTGATAAACAAATAAAATATTAAAGTCCACTCATGTTGATTATCATCTCTCTCTCTCTGGTTTCAATCCTGGGATTGGTTAGCAGCAATTTCCTCTATTCGTCTCTTCCACTCTTCCCTGTCTGTCTTATTATCATCTAAATAAACTGAAAGTACCTACCTATTTTTTTGATACTCAGACAGTGGCGAATTTATACTTTTCATAAGTATAGGCCACTTCATTTGTGCAGCCCCTTCCTCCTTCTTAGAAGTTGACACCTATCATAATCACTCACTTCTAGCCGCCGCCCTTAGGCCGCGGCCTATACGTCCTATTGACAAATCCAGAACTGCTCACGATCAAGAGTTCCAACTGACTAATGCCAGTAGATCTGTGGCATTCCCATTAATAAAAAAGGAAAAGTCAAAGAGGTAGGTTGGGATGTAGGTACTTGCCTGTACAGATCTACTCATTTTTTTATGTGAATACCGCACAAGAGTCCTAAGCCCCAACTGCTCCTAATCTGAATGGAGCTAGTGAGACTATGGTATCCCCAATTGGGGTATGTCAGGCTTAAGGTAGTGGGAAGGGGAAGGAACTAGGGAAGCAAAAGGTGCAGAAGAAACAGTACATAGCTATTCAGATCTGGTCACCAACATGGCTAAAGCCATTTTAAGCTATGTTTAATTCTTAATTGGAGACCTGAAAATACAAATAGACCTGATCACAAAAAACACCTCTGAGATACTCCACTTCAAAGTCTTGTCACTTTTTTCAAATAGACAGTGACAAAAATTTGCAGAAGATTATCTGAGCAATATTTTTTTGTGACCTGGCCCCCTAGCACGGTCGATCGATTAGGATTGATAAGATAACTTCTCATCATTCCGTAGACGACTAAAGATCGCCAATGAATAAGTAACAGTTCACAACGACTAAGTTATTAATATATTCGATGTCAACTGTTGTTTGTACGTTAGCGATCTGCAGTTGTCCTAGGTAAAGATGAAAAGTTACCGAAAGTTATTCCTATCATTCCTTCCGATGACCGTGTTACGGTCCCGGTCACAAAAAAATATTTATAAGATAATCTACTCCAAATTCTTGTCACCCTTATTAATTTATTTTTTATCTCTGTTCTACTCTATTTTCAGGCCTCCAATTGTAGTATTTTACCAGGGTGACTGGACGATGAATGAATGAAATCAACTCAGAACCGCCTTTGAAAATTCGTAAAAAAATTTATTGGTTAAAGAAGTTAGGTTATGTAGGTTATTTAAAAAAAATCATAGCTTTTAATGACTTTTCAAAGAGGTGTTGAGTTGGCATGGAACCTTTTAACCAGGGCAATTACAGTTAGGTACTGATAGTATCTTCTACTACATGTAATACTGATAATATCAGATATTGAAAGATTCTTTCACTACTTATTATTTTTAATTAATTAATTGTGAAACAATACGAACTAGATAAATTCGATTTTAAACCCGCGACCACAAGATTCTCTTTTACTTATCCCTCGACCACGGAGGCCTTACAGAACTATTTAGAAGTCATTTCAAGCAACGCCACGGCTCCAATTATGAATGGTGATCTTTAATAAGATGTTCATAAAAAATTAAATCTTATTTTGGTAGTACCACCATATAATTTAACTTTCTCCTAGATATATTTTGACTGTTTGTTATTCCTAGTGTTTTATGTACACCTGTATACATTTATTGTTTAATTACCCTTATAAACTTTAAAAAAATATGTTAAGTCTAAATCTCTTCATAAGTTAAATTCTTAACTTTGTGATAAGGATTTTATTAATAATTCTTAAGTTATTAACAAGTTGTCCTCTCCTAAACACAAGCATTTGCTTTATTAGGAGAGTGTATAAAATATGTAAGCTACGTTATGTTATATTATGTAAATGTAAAATAAATAAATATTAAAAAAAAAAAATATGTTGTTTTAATCTCATTGTTTATAAGTAGGTATGTTGATTTTCCAGCCGTGTTTTCATCAAATATTTTCACACTGTAATAATAATCATTTTCAAGAAAACACCTACCCAACATTGTTTCAATATATTTCTCATGTTTCTATGAAGAATCGGCACATTTTCAATGGTATTGATTAGCCCATTTAAAGTTTATATTCAACATACATAATAAATACCATCTATGACAGTCCTGCATATTTTATATACGAGTATAAACAAAACCCTACACTTTCTAAATCTGCTCGACGCAAGAAGCCCGGAAAGGCGATTGCATTTATTTGTTGAATACATATACGTCGACCTTATTATGCAACACGATTTGTAGGTTTTACGTGAGTGTAACAACTAGGCAGGAATGTTCTAGATAAATTTACCATATTATTACGTATTCATCGCGCATTTCTACTATTTGTGTCAATGTTCTAAATTTGTTGAGCCCTTTCGGCAATTACTATAATAATTTATTGGCTTTATCATCCATCACGACGTCTCAATTACCCCCCCCCCCCCCCCCCAAATTATAATAATCATAAAGTTATATTTTTTGTGCATTATTTATCAATTTCAGACCTAAATTAGACTCCAAAAATACATTTAATAATAAGTTGGTATGGATATCAAACGAATGTATGTAGTTATACGCTGGTATATTCAGTATATGTATAGACAGGCAGTTTTATCCTTGATGGTTCCATGACAGTTCATCCTGCGACAATTCCTCCGGCGACAGTTCATCCTGCGACAGTTCATCCGGCCGACAGTTCATCCTGCCGACAGTTCATCCTGCCGACAGTTCATCCCGCCGACAATTCATCCGGCGACAATTCATCCTGCCTGATCATTTAGAAGATTTTTTCTTCAAGTAAGTATGCAAAGAGGATATACGGCCGTACAACCAAAATCGATATACTTATATCTGAAGGCATCTTGAGTGGATATCCGCTGTAAAAATATTTTTACTAACAATAATTTCGACTCTCGACAACCTAACGTAACCTAACCTAACCTAACCTAACCTAACCTATAAGTATAACCTATAAGTATGTCGTATTTTGTTATTCACGCATGCTTCTTCGGAGAGTCGAAATTATTGTTAGTAAAAATATTTTTACAGCGGATTTCCACTCAAGATGCCTTCAGATATAAGTATATCGATTTTGGTTGTACGGCCGTATATCCTCTCTGCATACTTACTTAATAAAAATCTTCTAAATGATCAGGCAGGATGAATTGTCGCCGGATGAATTGTCGGCGGGATGAACTGTCGGCAGGCTGAACTGTCGGCAGGATGAACTGTCGGCCGAATGAACTGTCGCAGGATGAACTGTCGCCGGATGAATTGTCGCAGGACGAATTGTCGGGTCACCATCCTTGATGCATTTGAACGAAAACATGTTTTATACTTTTGGGTATTCGGCGGGTATTTGGGTACTCTCTGCACTGCACCTCCTTCGGGGACACTTAGTTATAATTTGTGTAAATAGGAATACTGTGTTTTCCCAATCAAATGCATATTCTATATAAGTATGCCTGGGAGCCAACTGTCAGGGATTCAACCATCGTGGAATCGTTTTACCTACATATTTAGCAATCAAAACCATTACGTACGTCTTTGGAATTTTCAAACTTTCATCCTTTTCCGACTATTTATAGCAATCGATTATAAAAACAACATTTTTGTAAACTAATATCCACTGTGACCACAACGGTAGATAGGTACCTAAGTGTGTTCTTTGAATAAATTTAACCACATTATTACGTATTCGTCGCGCGTTTTTATTACCTGTGTCAATGCTCTAAAAATATATTTGTTTAGCCCTTTCAGCAATAACAATAATAATTTATTGGCTTTGATGTCCATTTTAACATCTCAATTAGCATCATCGTTTTACCCATTTCTTTGGCAACAAAACCATTAAGGTCTTTCGAATTTTAAAACTTTCGCCCTTTGTGACCATATATGACAAACGATTATAAAAACTATTATCGTTTGGCTAATATTTATTAAATAACAACATTTTTAAACTAATGTCCTCTGTATCCATATCAAATAAAATAAATATCTGTTGTGGAAACAAATCTACCTTATTTCTTCTTTCATTTACAAAAATATTACTTATTTTTTTTACGCACCAGATTTAAATGTCCGGGTTTAATTTTCCCCACAGGAAAAACTAAACCCTTTCACACACTTCCCAAATGATCATCTGGTCAATCCACGCTATGCAATTGCACTACATAAGTAGTATAAATACAAAACAATACAAGAATAACATGTCAACCTACTAGAGACCAAATGGGAAAATAATTCACCGACTCCAGATATTTTCATATCAGAGGGTTCGGCTCTGTGGAATTCCTAATTGAACCTATAAATCCTACTGATCCCTCAATATAAATATTTAAAAAATCTTTTGTAATCCTACATGTATTTAAAATGACTGATTTTTGCATTTTTATATATAAATTCTTTGACAAATCTAATATGCCTAAATTTTGAATGAGAGACCTAGGTATAATGCCAGTAGCCGAAATAACAAATGGTAATATTTTTATAGTCTGAGAATGCCAAATTCTTTTAATCTCATTTCCTAAATCTGTGTATTTTCTTATTTTTTCAGAAACAGTTTTTTGAATATTACAAGAATTTGGAATAGCTACATCAATGATATAAGTTATTTTTTTTAATTTTGTCATGTAAAACTATATCAGGTCTATTATGTTATGACTAATTATTCTGTCTGTTAGAACAGTTTTATCATAATATATTTATTCTTTTATTATTTTCTTTTTGTTTATTATTTCCAACAAAAACATAGTTTACATAAATATATAATTTAGACAATTTATCGGAAGTCCCGCGAAGCTGCCACATGGCTGCTTGTCTGCATATTATGTTATTAAATACATATTATGTCCCCAGTGAAGGTTCTTTCCACTAAACGAAACAAAATTGAAAAAATAACTCTATGCTAAACTTTTATGCTTAGTTATAAACTGTGTTATTTTCCAATCGAAAGTACAGAAAAGATTTTTCAAAATGTTTTATTTAATCTTACATCAAGGCTTTTTTATTGACAATATCTACTTGTCTTTACCAACAAAATCTTGGAACGGTTTGATTGTATGACCGAAATTCTGCTGTGGGTGTAAACAAAGGACACAGGGAAAATATTATGTTTTTTGCTCACGGTGAGCATTTCATTTACTTTCGATTATTTGTTGTTGTAATATTACAATATTATATGCGGTGTTCGGAAACTTATAGTAGATACAGGAGGGGAAGTGGTGAATCTAAATTCACGCTTGGAGTCAATTATATGATTTTGATTATTATTATTCCAGCGTGAAAATATTGGACGGAAATAACGGTTAAGACGGGAAAGAACAGCATATTTATAAAAAATGAGATTAAAACAATAATGTCTAATCAAAGTTTAGAATTGGAGCTATGACTTTCCTTGAAATGACTTTAGTTCGGGGTGAAGAAAAAGAGAATCTGTTGGTCGTGGGTTTGAAACCGAATTTAATTAGTTCGTGGTGTTTCACAATTAAGTGATTAAAAACAATATGTAGTGCGTAAGCGGCGCATTCCATAGTGGAAGATACTATCAGTATCTAACAATAATTGCCCCGGTAAAAGACTTCAATTGAAGGCCAGAAAATAGAAGAGATAAAAAATAAATTAATGAGGGTGACAATGAAAATATTTCATAACCTAAAATAGACGGTGTGTTTCGACATTAATGTCTTCGAGTTTTATGAAATTATTTTGTAAAAATCAAGTTTAGACAGGTATTACTGTACTTCCATGTGTCAAAATGCAACGCAACGGCGAATAGAGTGTCAATGTCAATAGAGTACCAACTATGTATTATTTTAATGAAATTTTCATTCTAGACAACCGTAAAACACTTTCTTAGCTACTTGAAATAACATATCGGCAGGAGCGTCAGTACTGAAAAGATATCCACCATTGTCTTATGACAAAGATAATAAGGTAAATATTCGGAACAAACGTCAACGGTTATGTAACGGGATTGTGTATGTTATCTTTACTTTAAAAAACAGCCTACGTTTTTGAATGGTTTGTTTGACTACGCAGGGTTTGTGTAGCGGGCTTGTGTATATTATCTTAATTTTAAAAGTTTTATCAAAAAAAAGTGCGTATTAACGGTTGACGTTTGTTCCGAACTGCAAACAGAGTGATTTGACAGTGTGAAAGCAAATTTTCAATTTACGTAAATAAAATTAAAAATGTAACATTTTCAACCTCCCTCAATGCAAATAGTTGTCTTTTATGATAATTAAGAAGAATCTAAAAGTTTTATAAAAAAAAAGTGCGTATTAACCGTTGACGTTTGTTCCGAACAATTACCGATAATAATTAGATAAAGAGAGATTATTAACCCTATTAAGTTTACCGCGATCCGCGCTAAAAAATTGTATCCGACTCAAAAGTATACTTTGTTGGTGACAGATAAAAAACCGTGGAGATATAAATAAAGGGTGTGGCGGTCATCCAAAAGTATCAAAAATGCCATTAGCCCGTTACGGGCACATTGGATTTTGGGGAGTAAATCACTGCACCGAGAAAAAAGAAGCCTAAATATTTTAAGCGTCCCTTAAAATCTAGCGCCCCTATTAATCTTTCTCCCCAAAAATCTTGCGCACTGTGCAATACACGGTAAGTCGGACTCTGACTGTTGTGTTGATTGATACAGATACCCAGGTAGTGAGTGCATATTATTATATCAACGTGCAGGGCACTGTCAAGTTTATGTATGATGATATCAGCGATGACCATAGCAGGTTCCCAATGCCATAATAAGTTCTGGCATTGGAGACCTTCTTTGGTAGGAAGAAAGCATAACCTTGCCAAAGGAACGTCACGTTCGTAGTTAGCCACCCATATGCATTGGAAAATGAAAACATTAACAACATCACTACACACAGACGGTAGGTACATAGTTACGCCAATAAATATGCTAAATATGTTGTTTTCATTTTTAAATTACTTTTCTAAAATGCTTTTGGCTTTGGGTTTTATACACTTTCATACAATTATATTCCTCATCCACCTACAGCAAATATATACATACAAGGTCATACGTTCGCCATTTCATTGAAACCACTAGAGTTAAATTGTCATCCAATGTGATAACTGACAATACAACATACAACATGATGTAACCCCCGTCTCCCATATCAGAGTGATAGAAACCCTCATTATCGCCCTAGTAAAAGACCCACCAGTTAGAATCCAAAGGTTTCTTGAAATGGTATTAGCCTAGTGACCAGACCTGAATAGCCATGCACTTCCCAACCTTCATATTTCCTTCTATTTCCCCTCCCAATTCCTTCAGCCTCACAACCTATATTTTATGTATCGATAGCCCATTCCTCTTGGGATGCTACGAGTATATACATATATGTGCCTGAAAACTTCGACCGTAACGATTATTCGAAATACCCCACGACAGTTCAGATGCTCTAATACAGCATAGCACGACTAAAGGAACGGTATTCTTGGTATATTTAATTACTTTTTAAATAACCTAATATAGCCGAACAATGAACAACCATAAAAATTATTTTTATCCGATTTTACAATGGTATCACCGGCCACCACTCTCTGGCTGGGTGCATGAAAGTGCACATTCATTCCGGTTTTAGCGTTCGTTCCCTCTACCTGCTTTTCCTCTAAGCAAGATAATTATTAAATCTTGTGCGAATTATTGTAACACAAAGTTTCATTGTAAATATATTTGGTTCGCGAGTTGTTATTATAAACCTCCACAACACACACATCCAGTTTACAAACATGGCAAGGCCTGTAGACTGTCAGACCCTCTGGATAAAATATCTAAACAATAACCCATATTGCTAATACTGCTTCCTAAATATTAAGAATGTTAAAATAAGACATCTTGAACTATAAATAGATAATTAAAAGCAAACCCTGAATTGTTGATGCCATCATTTCACTGGCTCTAGACCAGGACTTCCCAACCAGGGGGCCTAGAGAAATGTCAGGGGGGACATAATAGGTTTTCCATAGCTCTAGCAAAGGCTGAACCCAGAATCGACCAACTGGTACAGAGCAAGCAAGCTCAAGTATCTCATCAGTACTTTAAAAGTTTTTTTTATTTATTTGTTCTAAAATTACTTTGAAAGTTGTTAGTCATTATCTAATTACAAAAATATTTCGGATTTTTATAATTAGATAACCGGTCGGATTTACGCATTATATAAGTGGTTTATATAAAGTTGTATTGTTTCATTTTTTCTATAAAAATATATTTTAAATAAATAAAAAATAATAATAGAATAATATGTAAAATTAAAAGAAAACTAAGAAATGTAAATGTGAAAGTAATTAATGATTAAAAGTGTACCTACTCGTCTATTAAAGATCGATAATAAATAAATATATTGTGTCTGTAGAGTACCTATTTGAAATTCAATTAAATAATCAGATAATATAAAAATATGTGTTTCTTAATTTTGTTGAAACATAATTAAGGGGTCGTCCATTAATCACTTGATGTTTTTAGCAACTTTTTAACCCCCTACCCCCCTGGTGATATGTGGTGAGATTTAAAACTACCCCCCCCCCTCCATACCCGAAATCACGTGTATTTTTTTAGTACAAAGTATATTGAAATTTTCAGAATATTATCTTTAAATGTAGGTATAATAAATACACGTGATATCTCATTATAACCCCCCCCCCCCCCCTCCCTTGTGATATTTCGTGATTTTTTTCCGATCCCCCCCCCCCCCCTCCGCTTTCGAGCCTCACGTGATTGATTAATGGACGACCCCTAAGGGGGGCATGAAAATATTTTTGTTGTGGATCGGGGAAGCTCGGCGAAATAAAGGTTGGGAAACCCCGCTCTAGCGAGTTAATAAAATAATTTAATTGAAATTCAATATTGAAGCACAACCTTGTCTAAATTTTTCTCTCACCCCCCTTTCGACGATACTCGATGAGGTATTTTGATTAACATGCATTCTTTACTAGAGAAACAGATAAACACCAATCCATTATTTATATTTTATAATTTAGAACAGGCATGCCCAACCTGAGGCCCAAAATGAAGTTTTCAATGAAGTCATTTATATTATATTTTGTGAAATTAGAACTTTCGTGTTATTGGACCTAGGATTTTGGTGAGGGTTTTGATTTATTGCTTGAAAAATGTCCGACCGTGTTCGTGATGTCATGTTCGCATCTAGAACGAGGGACTACACAAGCCGAGCCGAATAAACCCGAGCACTTGATAGTGGCGCTCCTCTCAAGCGCTGGAAAGAGGGGGCGCTACTATCAAGTTTCTGCCACAGTTTGAAAAAGTCGTAGATCCGGGGTTGAATCTGATGATTTGGGTTGGGCACCCTGATTTAGAAGAAAGCACGAAAAGCTTTATAACGTGTCATGCGAAGACTACGCGGTAATCGTTAAATAATGCCTTATTTATTCAAACATCTACGGCACTTTCCGCTACGTACATATTGATATACTCGTACCATTGAACGTTGGTCAAAAATTTTATTGAAAATTTGATTAGAATTAGTGTCTGAGCCAAATCTACAGGCATTTTGATGTCTATTGTATTGAATTGCGTTACACATTTTATTGCTTATAATTAATATTGTCATATCATTTCTTGAGAATTTTATTGTCTTGGTCACGTCTCACTTCAGTAGAATTCAATTAGAAATGAATTCTTAACTGCATGGTTGGCTAGCATAACATTGCAAATAATGAAAATTGCAACAACAAATGCAACTACCATAAATATTGGGCGGAGATTACCTTGAATGATTTATTTCGATGGAGATTAAGTTAAAATACGAAACTATAGAATTTTCTCCAAATTTTAATTGGAAGGAAATCAAACCAAATTTTTATTGGAAGGTCAATTCACTCTTTTCATTACGAGTTCCGTTAGCAACTGATCGTTAACTAAATTTATAAAGCACTTCGCATTTCATGGATATAACTCAATAATCGATGCTAAAAGTTGAAAACATTAAAGACAGATTTTTTTAATGTCCGTACCTCACAAGAGTCCTAACTGCTCCCAACCGTCGGAGCCGATGAGACCTTCGCATCCCACATTAAGTATATTGGGAGGCCGAAAGTAGTAGAAAGTATTCGAAGGGGAAGAGAAGGAGATTGGGAAGAGGAATGACTATTTAGATCTGGTCACCAAACCAGGGTTGTCATTAATAACATAAGATACGCAGATGTCACTATATTATTAGCTGACCGTATCGACGACCTCCAAGACCTATTAAATCTTGTTAATAATGCTGGTGAGCAACTAGGCCTAACAATCAATGTCAATAAAATTAAATGGATGACATTTGGACGAATGGATCACTCTGGATCAGTGATACAGTTAAATGGTTGCAATGTCGAAAAGGTGGAAAGATTTAGATACCTCGGCAGTATTCTCACGGAGACTCTTGACCCAGATGTAGAAGTTGGGTGCAGAATTGAAGAAGCAAGACCTGCATTCAGTAAAATGAAATCCCTCTTCTGCAATGACACCATCAATTTAAAACTAAGGCAGAGAATGTTAAAATGTTACGTGTGGTCGGTCTTGCTGTATGGATGTGAGACACGGACCTTGAAGGTAAATACCATGACCGGTCAGTGGTTGAGTGGACATAGCTCTTGGGTCCCACCCGAGCGTCGCGTGTTCGATTCCTCGGCTGGCTAAGTCCTCCATCACAACACAAGCAACATTTTCGGCTTCCTGTGGTGGTAGTAGGAGATTTTCAAACATTGTTGGGTTATTCGTAACCCGGAAATGTTTGTCTTTCTTTAAAAAAAAAATTTAAAAATAGGTTAGAGGCTTTTGAAATGTGGCTTCACCGAACAATGCTCAATGTCCCATGGACCGACATGATCACCAACACAGAAATTCTCAGGCCGGCTGGAGCAGATAAAGAGCTGCTTACATTGGTGAAAGTCAGGAAAATTTCATATCTGGGTCATATACTTCGAGGGGAGAAGTATCACTTGCTCCAATTGGTATATATATATGCATAGTGTCTACAGTGATCAACATGATTGACTTCATAGGAGTGTAAAAATTTAAAAGTATATCTAAGATAAACACACATTTACACCCATACTTAAATACACACGTACATACTTCCTATTTTATATATTTCCTATACTATATATTTCCTGTTTTCATTCTAAATATTAAGAAAGACTCCACATTTTAGAAACTGTTTGAATTTTAGAAAAAAGTTATTCAGTTCGAAATTATTTTTTATCCAGATTTTAACATTTTTTTACGTACGTTCAGATTTTGATCATTGCTGATGGAGTGGGGTATGGAATTGAATTGGTTTGGGTCAATACAGGTAATGTGTCTTTGGGCCAGTCTGGTTTTGCAGTGAGGCACTGTGTACACGCTCATGTCTCTGGCTAGAGCGATTTGTGGTTTTGTGAAATTGTTAGGACGTGTAAATATATATTTGAGACATTGGATACAGTAGATCCGCCTTAGTTCCAGTATTTCAGTTTCTTGAAATAACTGATTGGTAGGACACATCTTGGACTTCTGGTACATTACCTTAATGATGGACTTCTGAGCAATTTCTAATGGTTTTACATGGTTATTGTATGTTCCTCCCCAGGCGATTATTCCATAGGAAATGGACGAAAGCACCAATGCATCATAAACAAGTTTCATGGTTCTTGTATTAACGATATTGCTCATACGTTTGAATATGTAATTTAAGTATCTCAGTTTATTTACAGTTTTTTCTACATGGTAAGTCCATTTGAGTTGGCTGTCTATAGTTACACCTAAGTACTAGATATATTTTCCTAATTTTACATCTTTGCAGTTTGTGCATGCGGCAAAGTTACAATTAACATTATGGAACTTCAAGTTAAGATTATTTTTAGGAGATGACTTTTGGGAATTATAAAAGGGAATAAAAATAGTTTTATCATAATTTAGGCTAAGAAGATTTCTATCTAGCCAATCTTTGACTATTACAATGCATTTGTTGGCTTTACTGATTGTATCTTCCCAAGTTTTACCTTGTACTGTGATTGCAGTGTCATCGGCAAAAGAGAGAATTTTACCTGGTATTACAATATTGCAAAGGTCATTGATGTAGATTAGAAAGAGGAGTGGTCCTAAGACAGTTCCTTGAGGAATACCATGTTTTACTAGACCATAGAGTGCAAGATACTCTCAGTATTTCCCTGGTGTAAGACCACCATTCAGAATTGAAACGTTGTTTGAAATGGATTTAGCCGTGTTTAGTGACCAGATCTGAATAGTCAGGTACCTCCCCACCTTCCTCTTCCTTATCTCCTTCCCCTCCCCACTAACTTCAGCCTCACAACATACCCCAATTGGGGATGCCAGAGTCCCACTGGCTCCAGACGGGAGCAGTTAGGACTCTTGTGCGGTATTCATGAAAAAAGCCAGTAATATTCAGATGGATTGTAAAAAATGTCTCATTTTGAAATATTTATTCGTGTGCACAATTTTTTATGTTCACCGTGGGTTGTGGGACCCACGAAAAATATTATGACCCCTCTTGTGTTTTAACTTGATCTATTTTAGACTGACTTTATGTATGTATGTATAACTATATAATAATAATTTCATTATTATTTGGATGAAACGATTATTATGCTGCGTTCAATAATTTATTTTTATTTTTTATTAGGTGTTTTATTCCAAAATATGTAAAAGTAATACAATAATTGTCACAACTCGAAAACCTTTTTTACTATAAAGACAACACCAGCTGCACACGGGTAAAGTTGTAGAAAAATATCTTCTATGCTCATTATAGAGAGTATTCATAGAGAGTCGAGAGCCTTACCCCTCAACTACGTACGCGGTAAAATAAAATAATAATAATTAGATTAGGTTAGATTGGGTAAGGTTAGGTTAGGATTGGTATGATTAAATTAGGTTTATAAGATAATGGTAAGGTTAGATTAGGATACTACTATTGCTTAGTTTGGGTTTGGTTAGAGTAGTTAAAAGAGTTTGTTTTAAATTTTGGAAGAAATCATTTTTGCAATGCATTGGCCACTTTAAAGCTCTGTGCGAACGCGTGGCCAAACGACGCTCTCGATCCACGCCACATGGGGTGCCACCCTGGTAAACACGTGCGTCTTGCAGTCTGTGCTGGAGAAGACATACACTCCGCTTAGCAGGTAGGTGCAGGCCACCCTGTCGGACCCGTACTGCTGCAAGGGGGAACCTCTGCTCACCTGCAATAACGCTTTATTTAATAAATATAAAAAAATAATAATAATAATAAGGTAGAAGGAATTACACGTGTTTAAACGACACTTTCTGAAACTAAACAAAATATAATTACACGTGCTTAAATGTCCCGTGATAAAATTGCATTTAAAAAATCACTGTTAAATTTACACGTGCTAAAATTACACGTGTTAAAATGACACGTTCTAAAATAAACATAATATAATAACACGTGCTAAAATCACGTGTTCTAAAATAACACATTCTAAAATAACAAGTGTTAAATTTAAACATGTTAAGTTTACACGTGCTAAAATTACATGTCCTAAAATTATTTTTAATTTCACCAGCCATTAGACAGAACACAATATTTTTTAAATTTTAATCAGACGAAGAAGAAGTATTGCATTATCGGCTAACATTGAAAAAACATCAACGATTTTATTTAACACCCCTGCTAAGTCACTAAACGTAGCGATACACCTGGGGTAGATGCCATGGTGCAAGGTCAATGGCGAATCCCAGTTGTTTACGGTTGTTTGGCTTTTATAAATATTACTTATAAATCGAATAGTTATTTAATATTTCTAGCACTTTTCATAAAAATAATAAAGTACGAGTAATTAGGTGAATTATTTAAATGTATTTTATTTATAATCTACAACTTTGATAATGAATGTAACTATGATTCGAGGCATAGAAAGCGAGATATTTCAAAAAACTGATTTTCGTGACCTTTGACCTTGAGTATCTAAAGACGCTCACACGAGACCTTATGAGACTTTTGTGACAACATGTATAATACTAAAATAAAGGTTTATACAAATTTTCAGCTATTTCCGTTTCATTTAGAGGTTGTGCCCTTTTTTTAGCTTAAGTGCCACTACCGAATCAGCTTGATGTAGACTCCAGATCCAATATAATAACGCCAGCAGAATTATATCTGAATACAGAAGGTACAGCAGCGCATCGATAATGTTTAAGGAACTTGGACTGAATGGATTCGCCGGCCTGATGAGACTATGAGTCTGCCCGAGTCCGCAGCCTTCCGCAGCCTTCCAGCACCAAGCGCCACCTCTGAGTGAGCGCTGTGTCAGACCACGCCCCACATAATTGATTATTTTTTATTACTTACTTATTTTATGTTTTTTTAACTTTTTTTCTTATTTTATTTATTTGGGATACCAACAGTTTACATTAATAACAGAGCATATAGTAATTGAGTTACAATAATTGAACCATTTACAGGTTTCCACATAGGTATTGTATACAAGTGTAGTGATTCCAGAGATATTTACAAATGAAAAATTACATTTTAAGAGCCGAGTTATTTAGGTAGGAATAGGGAGGGGTAAGGATGGGGGGATGGAGGGGGAAGGATCAGTTAAGTTGAGGTATATTAGTAAAAATGTGCGTGACAAAAATTAAAAGAGAAAAAAAGGAAAAAAAAGGAAGTTCATAGAGTGGTGGTTGTATTAGAGGGGTATCTATAGTTATTGTTATCGTAGAGTATCGAGAGAGCATCTGTGTGATTTTAAGGAGTGTGGTGCAGAGTTAAAATGTCAAATTCTGTATAGTGTGTGTTGAAAGTGTTGGATGCACGATAGATGAAACAGTTCTGCTTAGAATTTGTGTTGCACCGAGGGAGGTTAAGAATCGTGTCTGATCTGGTTCGTTTATTAGGAACTCGTATCTGTATTCGTTCTAAGAGTTCTGGGCAATCTACAACGGATATGGCAATTTTTTGAAGGAAAAGTACATCGGCCGAGCTTCTTCGAACTTCTAATGATAGTATATTGAAGTACGCGGCTGAATCTTGGTGATTTAGATGTGTGCGGTAGCTGCGGAAATCTAAGTATCGTAGAAAACGATTTTGAACACGTTCTAGATTTTCCACATATGATTTGTATTGCGGGTTCCAAACTTGTGACGCGTATTCTAGTAAGCTGCGGACATAAGCAAAATATAGGATTTTCATTGTTCTAAAATTATTGCATTTTTTACATGTCCTAAGAATGAATCCTAACATTTTCAAGGCTTTTGATGTGACTGAGTCTATATGAATATCATAAATAAGCTTAGAGTCCAATGTCACTCCTAAATCTTTGACTTCTGTTTCGTTAATTAATATTGAGCCGTTCAGATTATATTCATTGGTAATGATATTTTTATTTTGTGTAAAATTCACGACGAAACACTTTTTAATATTAATTTTAAGGGTATGTTGGGTACAGTAAACATTAAGACGGTTTAGATCCTCCGGCATTTTTACATATTTCTACACTTGTTTACTGTAGAAATATGTAAATATAGCTATATGGGTCATGTGGGAGTGCACTATCCTCCCCACATTCTGGGAAAAAACATTATTATTATTATTACTGAAGTCACTCAATCGTGAGAGGACTAATGTTTTGAAGAGATCTACTGACGGAGTCGACAATGATGGGCAAATCTGGAAAATTGTGGCAGACCCACGTCCAAAGCTGGACGCCAAAAGATTTATATGAGGAAAACTTACCGCGCACGCTCTTCCATCGCTTGGCACTTTGACGCAGATGTGAGCGGATTCATTTAATCCTTCCGTGATCTTCTCTGAACACTCTTCGTGGGACACCCTATCCATAGGCCGCTGGAATTGCAATATATGTATTATTTTAAACACCTCTTTAACTATTTGTAAATATTTGTTTGAGTAATTACAGTGAGAATTATCTTGCATCAAATAATAATGGAAGGTGAAAACTTGGAAAAGGTTAATAAGATTAAAATAAAAAATCAGATGTCTCTTGAAGAAAATGCCGATTTTACTTTATTTATCGTAAAAAATGCGTTTACGACGTCATCTGTGTGGAGACTTTTTAGGGAAAGGAAGTTCTGGGAAGGAAAAAGGTATGACAGGAATCTGAGGGTAAGTGCGTCCAGGAGTGACGGACGTATGAATCATCTCTCCCAGTAGGTACAGTGCAAGGCGATGGGTCGAGTCCGGCTGGAGAGGTCGACAGCAGTGGCGGTCCGTGAGTTTTCAGTGAGCTAGAGTGCATTAAACATTTAAAAATACGACATTGCTGATGTTTTTGTAGCTGAAATTTTTTTTTCAAAATTTCAACTTTTTGAAAGATCTTTCAGTATGTGGATGCGGCGCATCCCTTGACTGGAAGATCTTTCAGTATGTGGATGCGGCGCATCCCTTGACTGAAAGAATCCTGAAGATCATATTTTCAATCTTAGCGCTCTAGCTCACTGAAAACTCACGGACCGCCACTGGTCGACCGGTAATATTAAATTCAACCAGTCTTTCTCAATCCGGCCCACCATGCAGGAGGTGGGCAAACGCATTGGCTAACAAGATCGATGGCTAAAAATGTGACTTCCCATAGAAGAATTAGAAGAAGGTAAAAAATTGAAGTTTAATCATTTTTAAAACAACTGTTGAACAACACAAGAACTACTGTTCTAGTACTCTCTATCTAAGTAATGTAGGTAGCTTTGAAAAAACTCCAAATAATTCAGAAGGAGACAAATTTTGTTGTGTAAGAAAATAATATAAACCAATTAAAAAAATATATTACTTTATAAAGGTTTTTTTTTTTTTTTTACAGTGAATACCGCACAAGAATCTCAACTGCTCCCGTCTGGAGCCAGTGAGACTATGGCATCCCCAATTGGGGTATGTTGTGAGGCTGAAGGTAGCGGGGAGGGGAAGGAGGTGGGGAAGAGGAAGGTTGGGAAGTACCTGGCTATTCAGATCTGGTCACTAAACACGGCTAAAGCCATTTTCAAGCAACGTTTCAATTCTGAATGGTGGTCTTACACCAGGGCGATACTGATAGTATCTTCCACTCTGGAACATGCCGCAAATATACTATATATTATTTTAAATGAGTTAATTGTGAAATAACACAAATTAATCAAATAAAATTTATTTGCGAATGCCGGGTTCGAACCCGCGACCTCCGGAATGTGAGTCATGAGTCTTAGCCACTGGACTACGGAGGTCGTCACTTTATAAAGGTGTCATGTTAATAAATGATATTCGTTGGTCTTCGTTTAGAAGTTTGTGTAAGTTTCGGGTCTCATTGACATCCATTAATGAAGGTATCATAACTCCATTGTGGATTAATTTCTCACCTTTTGAAAGCCATTCCAGACAATACCAGTCCAATTCCAATCAATCTCTACAAGACCTTCATCAGACAAGGAGGTGCCAGTGTGAAGACAGGCGGGTAGCACCATTTTCGATAGAACCACCCTGAAATCACGTTTAAACATAAGTCTTTTAAGTTTTGATAGCGCAAATTAGTACTGGGCGTTGACGATAATTCCATCCAACGCCAACGTCGTTATCGTTGGCGATTTTCAACTGTTGAAAATATCTGTTGAAAATAACGTCGACGTTGACGCAACTATAAATTAGGAGATCGACACGATACTAACAAAAAAAACAAACAAAAAATATATCAAAATCGTATTAAGGAATCCCTTTTAACGGGTGGTTCCCCGAATCATTGATGTATTATTATTATCACTTATCACTATGCCCCACGCCCCACACACGTAATAATAATCCTATAATAACGTTGAAAGTTGAAACTGTTGGAAGACGTTGCGCGTTAGTTTAGGCGTTGAAAATATTACCCTGTTGAAATATTAAAGACGTTGACGATATATTTTGCTTGTCACTGATAAATTCGCTTGTTGCTTGGCGCTACAGATCGGCCGTATTGGACAGGAAAATAAAAAAAAAATCGTGCAGTAGGTAAGTACATTACCAAAAGACCATGTCTAATTGGGTATAATATCGTTCACGAAGTGTGATCTCTTGACCCTTTTGATTATATCATTCCAACACCGTTGAAAACAATAGGTACAAAACTTAACTGTTAGGCGACCGGCGTTGATAATTATCAATAGGTTATTTTTTGCTTGTCGTTTATAAATTTGATTGTTCCCTGGCGCTGCGTATCGGCCATATTGGATGGAAAAATAAAAAAAAAAAACGTGCAGTAGGTACGTTCATTACCAAAAGACCTTGTGTAATTGGGTATAATATCGTTCACGAAGTGTGATCTCTTGACCCTTTTGATTATATCATTCCAACACCGTTGAAAACAATAGGTACAAAACTTAGCTGTTAGGCGACCGACATTGACAATTATCAATAGGTTATTTTTTTGCTTGTCGTTGATAAATTTGATTGTCCCCTAGCGCTGCGTATCGGCCGTATCGGATGGGAAAATAAAATAAAAAGTGCAGTAGTTACGTACATTTCCAAAAGACCATTTAAAATATCGAGTAATGTTGTTCACGAAGTACAAACTCTTAACCCTTTTTATTTATTAGGCAGTTGAATCGTTGACTGCGTTGAATAATGTTCCCATGTAGGTATTATATTTCAACTGTTGGCGCTAATTATTTTCAACAGCGTTGGACGTTGAAACAATATAACTATTGTTTCCAACGGCTAGTTATATTTTAATACAGTACTAGCGCAAATCTGTTAAAAATCGCGTTATGCCGTATGGACATGGGGGATTAACTACTGCCAAGTAGTGAATTTCCTAAGATGTTTGAGACTTTTATAATCAACTAGCTGGTACCCGGCGTGCGTTGCTATGCCATTTAATTAAGAAATTGTTTCTCCCTGCGTGTCCTTTCCCAATCGACACGTTCCCCTTCCGCCCCCCTCTCCTTCCTCTTCCGCGTCCCCTTCCCATCTCGGGTTCCTCAGGGCCTCCTGTGTGAACCTAATGTAAAAAAAAAATTGACAAAACTCGATAGTTCCAAAACATTTTGTTATGGCGCCACATCCGCGCTCAAAAAGAAGAAGATGGAAATATATATGTAATTACGAATGTTAGAGGAGCGCGCTAATATTTAAAGCGATAAAATCGGTGCGAAAATTGTGAAAATGTTTAATGAAACACGAATCGTTTAAAATAGAGCAAAAATCTCGTGGAAGGCGTCTTAAGTATCATTTAAAGAAACATTGTGAATTTTTTTATTATTATCTTCAAAAATAACATTTTTTTAAGAGCTTAAAAACTTCAAATGTTTAAGGGAGATATGTAAGAAATCGGTAGAAATTCGGGTAGCGGCGGCGGCGGCGGCGGCGGCGGGAATTTATAAGAAAAATAATTTACTTTTCACTTGTTCATACAATGAAAAAAGATATAACTTAAAAATTAAACAGGATGTTATATAAGCGCCGCGAAATATGAATTTTTTACTTTGGCTATTTTTAGGATTTTATTCATGGCACCCAATGTATCTGTCGCATGTATCTTCTGCCGATAGAAAAATCAGGCAGGTCATGATCCGCCTCAGGCACATCATGATCTGCCTGATTATACGATCAGCCTAAAAATTAGGCAGATCCTGATGCGTCTAGCCACATCGTGAAGTTGCCTGGCGGCAGATCGTGAAGTGCCTAAGGCGCATCACGATCTGCCTGATTTAACAATCAGCCTGCGACATATACCTTTGAGCTAAAATGAGAAGAATTATTATTTCTCCATTTAAGATAGAAAAAATTACACTAATACACATGATCGAGAAAAAGATAAAATATGGACGCCTGGTCATATATTATTATAGATAGCTACCTACTTTATCGCTTTTCTGTATTCATACAATCAATTTTGAAAATTTTGAAGAAAATCATATACTTCATACTTCATTGAACCAGCGTTGCGGACACACAATATAAATTACAATTTATTCCAGGCTATTGGACTACTCATCTGCCCTGATGATGGACTCTGTAATGCTGTCCGAAACATTGGCTACAGAAGGAGGTAGCGCATAAGACCCCAAAAATAACTAACAATAATGCTTATAGTCGTAAGAATCTAAAATCGTACAAAAAACTTGTTATTATTTTTATTTTTATTTCTTATCCTTATATTTTTTATACAAACTAGAAATTTTATTAAAGTTTTGATTACCGCCATCTATTAAAAATTAAATAATTAATTAATAATTCCAACCAATTTAATCTTAACAATTATAATATTTACAATACCTACATGTGTACTAGCTGCAATATCACGATTTAAACATCTTAACTACCTGTAGTATCACAATACATACAAGTGTACTACCTGCAGTATCACAATACATACAAGTGTACTACTACCTGCAGTATCACAATACGTACAAGTGTACTACCTGTAGTATCACAATACATACAAGTGTACTACCTGCAGTATCACATTACATACAAGTGTACTACCTGCAGTATCACAATACATACAATTGTACTACCTGCAGTATCACAATACATACAAGTGTACTTACTACCTGCAGTATCACAATACATTTTTTTATTTTTTTTTATTTACAAAAAGATACATAAATTATAATAAATTTTATACAATAATTAATTACATAATACATGTATTTGATGTACCCCCATAAATAAGCAGGGCTTGTGTGTATGGGGTGTTATTACATTTATTCAATTTATTATTTTTTATTCAGTTCAAATTTTCAGTATAATTTTTAACCTGAGTTTTAAATCTTTTTATGTTAATGTTCATGTTTCTGATTTTTTCAGGTAGTGAATTAAAAAAATTAACTCCGAGATATTTATGATTTAACTGTCCTATTGTTTTTTTACATTTTAGAATACGAAGTATTTATGTTTGTCTAAGATTTCTGTTATTTTTAAAGGGTGCAACTTTATTTTGAATATTATCTTTATAAATTTGTAATGTTGCGTGATAAAAGTATAATGCACTTAATTTTCTGACCTTAAATTGTTTGAATAACAGTTCTGATGAATATGAGTAGGGTTTTTTTAAAATTGTTTTTATTATTAGTTTTTGTGATATGTAAATTGTTTGTGTTTGATTTGTATATGTACCGCCCCATCCTATAATGCCGTATTGTATAATTGATTGACAGAAAGCGAAGTATGTGGTTCTAAGTAATTTTTCGTCGCCCCACATGCCCCCCCTCCCCCACTACATACTTTATCACCGCACCTAGTGACAAAAGTTTTGTGGGAAATGTTCGTATGACCGCCTCCTCTCTCTTCTTTCCTCCATGGTTTCGAGTAGTTCCGACCCATGATCTCTGGGCCCGGAGTCGATGAGTTTAACTGCCGACCTATTCTCTATTTTTTGTGGGAGCAGATTTGTTTGATTTTTCTACGGGCCGATGTCAGAATTACAGCCGTGAGCTGTGACGTATATTAGTTAAGGTCGTTTTAAACGCACATTCCTGCAAGTATGCATGCTTATTTATTCATTTAACAGCGATAGAAAATCCCACAAATCTGATAAGAGATCTCGCCCGAGATCTATGTCGACCGAGATATTTAGATTGTTTATTAATTTTCATCGGGAAAACCTTAGTAGAAAACTAGGACATTAAATAGAACTCTGGTTTCCGTCCTCGGACTCTTTTGTAACGTTAAACAAATAATAATAATTTCTCACCTTTTCGTCAATTGCACCAGTCCGATAGTACTGTATGACGAGGGGTTATTGTAATCGGGATGCAAAATGGTTCTATATACGGAATACGTATTGGATAAAATGGGAGATCCTACCGGCCAACCGCCCACAACTGCAAAACTTGGCTTGCTGAAAAAAAAACACAAAATAAAATAAAATTCTACAGTTAGCAGTCACTTTGTGGTTATACTCGTACATAATTGTAAGTCGAATGAAATAACTTAACAATAACAATAACTGTTGGAGCACAACCCCTTCCCCTTACGCTCCCTAGACCAGCGATCGGCAATTGGCGGCCTGCGGGCCAAATCCGGCCCTCAAAATTCTCCTGAGTGGACGATTATTCCTTCTTGCCCTGCTTGGCGCACCATCGGCGCACCATCGCATCATATGGACGCTGGAAAGGAAAAATGGCTAAAAAAACCTACACAATAAGCTGTATTGTTTGTTTGTGGTTGTGTTCACCAAATCAAATTTTGTAGATTTTCCCAGAACATGTGGGAAACTATAGAAAACTTGATTCGATTAACACAAACAAACAATATAGCTTATTGTGTAGGTTCATCTTTAAGTCTTAGATGTATGGCGCTTTAGCCATTTTTCCTTTCCAGCGTCGCGTCGATACAAATATTTTTCATATCTAGTTCTTGCGAAGAAAACATAAATGTAGGTTTTTTAGAACCTGCAACGCCCAAATGGAATTCAAAATTATTTCAAAACACGTAAAACAAAAAAAAAACAAGAAAAGTTTTTGAAAAAAGGGCATTGAAAAAATCACTGGAAACCAAAATTTCATCTACATTCTTTACTCCAAATGATGTTAAAGTATGTCAAACGCATCCCTTAACATCCTGTACAGAGCATCTTTTCAACCTATGCCGATTTAACACCTTAGTAGGCAGTACTTACTTGCCTACGCGGAATATTTAAGGAATGCACACTTCTGATAAAGGGTAAGGACTCACGTGATAAGGGTCAAGCACGAAGAATGGGTTAGGATCCACTCATCGCTGATAAGGGAGCCGATACAATACCAACCAGGGTAGTTGTTTATATCTCCGTAGGCAAACCTAACCTAGAAAAACAACCAACATTTGAAATAATAACTACCATTCTACAAATAATTCAACGCTGAGTGATCATGGTGGTCCATGGGACCTTGAGCATTCTCCGGTGAACCACATTTCAAAAGCCTCTAACCTGTTCATAGTATTTACTTTCAAGGTTCATGTCTCACATCCATACAGCAAGACCGACCACACATAACATTTTAACATTCTCTGCCTTAGTATCATACATATATCATTTAAAAATAGTTTTAAATAAAAGCTCGTCTAATTTAAAATTTCGCAATAACAACAGGAAATATTTGCATAATGCTTTCATACACAATTTTTTTTATTTATCTTTTCGTTATTTGATATATTTTTTGTTTTCGTCTCTTTATTTCTTATTTCTTACCGTATTATTAAATAACAACATGTTTATTTACAAAATGATAAATATCGTAATTTGAAACTAACGTAAATAATTAAGTAATAATAAATTCATATGTACATATTTTTATCACTTTTACGTTCGTCAAATTTCATCACTTCTGGATACATTGACCCCCCAGATACCTACCCATTTCCGTAACCCTTTTCTTTCCCAGATTTGCCTATCCTTCCTTTCCATAAAAAGACCCTCCACACAGCATCGCCAAAAATGATATAGGCTCTCCATCAGAGCCTTTTGTGTGGAGTTAATGTAAAAAAATAAATACATTCACACAAAAAATGATAAAATCCTACCATGTGCGGATACTCTCCAGGTACTGTAACAGCCTCAGTTTGGTTCTTGTCTGGTATCGGTGGACAGTTGTCTTGTCGAGTCCACCCGTTTTCTGTTTCCTTGCAAGGGAAAACCCTGTCGGCTAGGCTAATGCAATCTGCAAGAGACATTGAGCATTTCAGAACAGTATTTGCAAAGACCTGTGAAAATCACGGGATAGTTATTGTAGAAACCAAAACTGTTTAAGGCGGAATCAGACTCGGGTGAATGTTCATCTTCGTTTCATTCCATGTTCAGACGACCTCCGTAGTCCAGTGGCTAAGACTCTTGACTCACATTCCGGAGGTCGCGGGTTCGAACCCGGCATGTGCAAATAAATTTTATTTGATTAATTTGTGTTATTTCACAATTAATTCATTTAAAATAATATATAGTATATTTGCGGCATGTTCCAGAGTGGAAGATACTATTAGTATCGCCCTGGTGTAAGACCACCATTCAGAATTGAAACGTTGCTTGAAAATGGCTTTAGCCGTGTTTAGTGACCAGATCTGAATAGCCAGGTACTTCCCAACCTTTCTCTTCCCCACCTCCTTCCCCTCCCCACTACCTTCAGCCTCACAACATACCCCAATTGGGGATGCCATAGTCTCACTGGCTCCAGACGGGAGCAGTTGAGATTCTTGTGCGGTATTCACTGTAAAAAAAAAAAAAAAAAAAGACGGCGCGGGCGCTATAGAAATGAACATTCACTCCTCCATTCCCGCCGCAACGTCGCTGAGCGAAGTCGTGCTCGTTGGAATTCGTTTGATTTGTGATAATTTGATCGAGGAATTGACTAAAAACAAGCGAAGAAAACACCGACGGTGGTGCATAGTCATGAGTTTTAAGGAGGAACGTGTTGGGAGCTTTTTATTACGAACATTTACGTGCAGTTTAATAATCTTACATATTTAAAAAAAATTATTATTATGTATTTTTTTTTTAATATCATAAATCGTTGGTGGCGAGACCGGAGGTATGTATACTGCACATATGATGAGATACCTTACCGGAATAGATACGAAGATCTGACTGTTTTCCCAGTCATCGAGCCGGGAAGCTGCGAACTCTTTTGGAGTATAAGATATGTCAACATTTTACAATGTGAATTAATATGCAAGAAACATGATATTGGTATAAAGTTATAGGGATATTGCGCAGTAAACAAAAATATAAAATAGCTTTGAAAGAAACAAATTAATAAGCAAGTGTGGAGAAAACTGGGAGAAAGCGGGCATTGATGACAGCTGTAACATCTTTGTGGTAGGAGTCATATGTTTTGTTGATCATGTGTAATGATATTTTGAACGACGAATGGTGACTACCCTCGAGAGATCGTTCCTCTCCGCTAGAATTATTGCCGTTCCGCATTCATATGTAAAGCAGTTGGCTTTTCCGGCGGTTCGGGTTTTCGCAAATAGTATTTTATTTTTTAATATCAGGTGCTCGTTAATATAAAAATTGGCGGTGGTTAGAACCAGACATGTTCACATCACGCATAAATAACCCACCGGGTTTCGATCATATTATGTCATTAGATCAGAATATTTCCGCTTTGCAATAAAATCCATATAAATGGAATATTTGTAAGCGTACTCGAAAACTGTTTTTGAAGGTGATGAAATACGCTTTCGAATTTTATTATTAGAAATAATCATGCAATTTTTTAAATATAAAGATTTTGGATGTAAACTTTAAAAATTACTGGAAAAAATAAAAAATAAAAACATGAATTACGAAAGTTAATGCCACCTTATTTTTTCTCGTTTTAATAAATTATTTTTACATAATACGACAAAAAGTATATATATATATATATATAATAGAATATTCATCGTCCTCCTCACTCGGAGATCCTGTGCTGAGGGGAACTATATTTTGGATAATTTTTCCGAGACTTCTTTGGTTTAACTTCATGGCTTGGGTAAGGTTTTCCATAAACTTCTACGTCGATGTTTTAAGTATATTGATATTCATTATCCAAAATTTTCATTGGTTTCAAAGGTGTGCATTTTAATTATTTTGTAATTAGGTGTTAGATTTTATTATAAAGAACGTTGTTTAGTACTAAAATTAAAATTCAAGAGTTGACTGAACTGAAATAACAGACAGCTGCAGAGACACAATCAAAATTAGTGTTAAAAATTTCACTGTGCGTTCGAGTATCACATTTTCATAATTGAGATAGATTAAACAGGAAAATCATCTTTCCAGTGACAGATTAAACAGCAAATCATTTTAAAGGGACGGTATGTCCCATACAAGCTGGAAAGTATGTAAATCACTTTGGAATTCTTGAACGATAAGCAAACGATGGCAAATGCTTTGACAATACTGAAAGTTCCGCTTAGAACTCCGACGGAAGAAATATTTAATAACTTTCAAGTCTTCAATGTACAGAAACTTTACTCAAAAAATATTTTATTTAAACTGAAAAAAAAACATATATGAATACTCCACTGCCCAACATAAATACTCAACCAGGGCAGTAAGCAATAACATCCTGGTTACTCCCAGTTTGAACACATCTTTTGGACAGAGAAATAATAAATTCCATGCTATGAAATTGTACAATGCTCTACCAGATCAAATCAAAAATATAAAGGAAATGAATATATATAACTTTAACATTCAACATTTCAGATTTAAAAAAAATAACGTTTAACAATATTTAATTTTTAACTACTCGAGAATTTATTCCGCAAGTATATCAATCGCTCGATATATTTTTTTAAGTAAACCAATAAATTTTCTATTCAAATCAGATATTGATGTTTTTTCACACGAACTTGCAACACACTTATTTGGTAATTTTATAGGTACCACGTTGGAGATTTTCAGGCAGATTTTAGATTATTTATTGAATGCAAGATGTTATATATCGCTCCTGAAAAAAATGAAGGTTACTTTGAAAGATACGTAGTAGGTATAGTTGTTTTTTTTAATATTTAAATGTTTGTAATTTCTTCGGTTTTTTTAACAATAATATATTACTGGCATGTTTTTATGTGTTATAAAAATATTATATTTCTAACTTGCTGAGACTTTATTTCGGAGAGTATATCAAAATCGCACAATAATTTAAATTTTTTAAAAATAGAACAACTACTTTTTATCAGTTTCGATATTTTCCCGCACAAATCTGCATCAAGCTTATTTTGTTATTTTACAAGTAAGTACCATACATGAGAATTTTAGGAAGAAAATTCGTGTCGTAAAGGAGTTGCCAAAGAATTAAAGCCTTCAGGAAAAATATAATATTTTTTAAAATTATATTTGAACTTGAAAAGCTCAGTATAAGTGGTGAAAAATACGTGAAAAGTAGAGACGGGCTTAATTTAACCTTAAAATGTATATTTTTCTTACTTGTAATTTGTAAATTCTGTAGGTTAGGTAGATAACCAAAAATGGGCATAAATAAATAACATTCTAAAACGTTTGCGCAAAAGGTAATGTATACAGTATACAAAAGGTTAAAAAAAAAACACAATTAAGAAGAAATAAAATTTATCGTGTTTTTTTAATATTGGGGTTAAATGCACACCGAAAGTGGATTACAAGTAGGTACTTGATTGATGTGTTTGAGTTTCACTATGGGACACTATTGAATGCATTATTTGTGCACACCAACAGACCATATAAATTTAAATGATAGCGCCGGAAAGGAAAGGTCAAAAACTTACAATCCCAGGCCATGTAGCCGGTTTCTTGAATGTTGACAATACCCGGCTTTAGCGGAGGACAGGAGGCGGGACCACAACAAACAGTTTCATCTTCACAAGAACACATCTGGAACAGAACACAATAAAACTCAAATCGTCTGAAAGACACAGAGAAGAAAAAAATATTAGGTACCCAAAGAATAAATCTGGCTTCAGATTCTTCAATAATGACCACCTGTTAACCCCGTAAAAATCTTAAGTAAATTGAATTTGGAAGCCACCTCCGGGCTGAAACCCTAAAATAATTGATAAACCTTACTTGATTCTTTGCAAAGGAAGGCATTCGATCTAATTAACAATCCGTTGTTAACCTTTGGAACGCCAAATCGGATATGTTTGTTTTTAGTACGTTAGGAGCATTTTTAAGGTTCAAAATGTTCCGCAAAATAAAGCATGTTTTTATTTTTCCGATAAGAAAATATAAAAATATTTTTCAGATCGGTCTGTTAACCTCTCCGCTGGAGCACGAGAGGTTAACAGACCGATTGCCATCTCTAATGCTGCATATACATTTGCGAACAAAAGCGCGAGCCGAGCCGCGAATTATGGGAAAGGAACGAAGCAACCGCAAGCGACATTTCGCGCCGTTTGCGGTTGCTTCGTTCCTTTCTCATATTTCGTGGCTCGCCTCGCACTTTCGACTTGCGTGAATATAGACGCAATGTAGGTACGCTAAGTCTGTTCTACAAATATTTCAATGGAGCCTACTCTAAGGAGCCAGCAGCAATTATCCTCTGTGCATCGGTGCGCGTACACGATACTCGACGGATATGTTCATGAGAACTTACAACATAATTAAAATGGTTTTCTTCGTTTGGTTTTGGTATAGTCGTCGACTCGCGTCATTACCCAAAAATAAAACATGATAATACTTTTGGCCGCGAAAATCTCTAATCATATAAGAATTTTAATATTTATTTATTTATTTACGGACAAATAGTCCAATTAAATATATTGATATATTTAAAGTCTCTGCCATTAGCCTTTACGGATAGAATGAAGCCAAACATATTATTTAATCTTTTATTTGTTACTAATTAAAAATGTACAAATTTGACTTCTTCAAATTCTCTGAAACAACTTTGATGACATTTTAACGACCTCATAGGTGTTGGCGGATATAGAAAGTTTCAAATTTTATTTCATGCTTAATTTTTGGGCTAATTAGGACTTTACCTGTGGATAAACACCATCTCCAGCTAACTATATGACGGCCGTGCAATTGGCGAAGTCCCTGCATTCTCCTGTCTCTCCTGTTTATTTCACAGTGCAAGTATTCCGTAAATTGGACTTTACCTGTGGATAAACACTATCTCCAGCTAACTTTATGGCGGCCGTGCAATTGGCGAAGTCCCTGCATTCTCCCGTCTCTCGTTTGTTTCACAGTGCAAGTATTCCGTAAATTGAACTTTACCTGTGGATAAACACCATCTCCAGCTAACTATATGGCGGCCGTGCAATTGGCGAAGTCCCTGCATTCTCCTGTCTCTCCTGTTTATTTCACAGTGCAAGTATTTCGTAAATTGGACTTTACCTGTGGATAAACACTATCTCCAGCTAACTTTATGGCGGCCGTGCAATTGGCGAAGTCCCTGCATTCTCCCGTCTCTCGTTTGTTTCACAGTGCAAGTATTCCGTAAATTGGACTTTACCTGTGGATAAACACCATCTCCAGCTAACTGTACGGCGGCCGTACAATTGGCAAAGTCCCTGCATTCTCCTGTCTCTCCTGTTTGTTTCACAGTGCAAGAATTTCCTGAAATAATTTTTTGAAAACATTGACGTAAAAGTCTTTACTTTCATAAAAGTCTTAATTAGAAAAATACGTTAAAAAATCGTCAAATTGCGAAACAAAATGCAAACCTTTTCCAAGGTAAGGCAATATATTATTTGCGACTATGCTACTTTATGGGACTGAACGGATAAAATTTTAGATTTCACCTAATCATTTTTAAAAAATAATTCGGAAAAGATACTCGGTTTCTCTGGCATTAAATGACTGATTGAATTTAAATTTTGGTTCTGTCTTTCAAAAGATGGTCTGAAGAGAGTTTAATAAAAAAATCCAGCAAAAGATCATCAAATTTATGCGCAAAATGCGAACCTTGGGGTCGGAAAACATACGAGTTTTCTGTGGTATTATTTGACCGTTTGGATTGAAATTTTTGTTTTGTCTTTTAAAAGATGGTCTGAAGGCAATTCAAGGGAAAAATCCTGCTAAAGATCATCAAAATTAGGGGCAAAACGCGAGGCTTGGGAAAACAAAAAAAACTTTGGGTTTTTCAAGCTACGGGTTCCGAATGACCGACGGTATATCCTCTCTGCACCTTCGGGGACATTTACTTATATTTTGTATAAATAGATGTACCGTATTTTCCCTAAAACGACTGCATATTTTAAATAACGGGGGCTAAATGTCAGGGGATCAACTGTCATGGAACCATCGAACAGGAAGGCCAAGTCCTTTCGATCCCCGATTCAAACACAACAAATGAAGGATATGACATGAAAAAAAGAAACAATTGACTCAAAAATACCTTCATAATATTTTTCTTCTGCAAAACCTACTGACAGAAAGCAAAGAAGCACGGTAATTTTAATATACGACCACATTTTCAGCGTCTATTAAGATCACCACCTATTTTTCTACTGACGATATAAAATAAATAAAAGTTATCGTTTCAGCAAATCTGATTTAGTAGATACGAAATGATACACAGGGCCAAAAATAATATTAAAATGTTCGCAGTTAGATTTGTGTTATTTCACATCTTATTCATTTAAAATAATATGTAGTACATCTGCGACACATTCCAGAGTTAAAGATACTATCAGTATCGCCCGGGTGTAAGATCACCATTCAGAATTGAACGTTGCTTGAAATGGCTTTAGCCGGGTTTGGTGACCAGATTCGAATAGCCAGGTACTTCCCCACCTTTCTCTTCCCCATCTCCTTCCCCTCCCCACTACCTTCAGCCTCACAACATATCCAAATTGGCGATGCCTTAGTCTCACAGTCTCCAGACGGGAGCAGCTGGTACTCTTGTGAGGTATTCAATGAATACTATTCATATTTAAAAATCTCTTTTTTTTTAGTTTTTACAAATTTTTGTATATAACCGAATCGTATTGCATCTTTTTTTGAGCAAAGCAAAGAGTAAGAAAACCAGAAAAAAAAGGTTTATTTGAAAACAGATTTTTCATATTTATACATCTTATTTTATTTATTACATTGGTTTTATTGACAAAAGGGTATAATTACAGAATTTCTTCCGGAATGCAGCTGGTTTCAGCAATGCCTTTAATATAATAAATTAACTGATTTGAAAGAGAACAGAAAAAAGAAGAGATAATAGAAGAAGAGAGAAAAAAGCGAAAAGGGATATCTAATATTATTATTGAGATATACTTTTTATATTACTAAGTGTAATAATTGTTAAAAACTATTTAAAGGGATTTGTCATTGTATTAATTAGTTTCCATTCTTATGTTAACTGGTAATTGTTTAAACCATTTCCCTTCAATATATTTGTAAAATTGTTGGGCTATGGTGGTGCAAAATGGAATAGAACCAAGAACATGGTCTATGGTCTGGTCTATTGCTGTTCGTAAGAGGTGTTTATTAAGGTAATTGGATCTAACTTTCACACCATTTATCCCCAGGGGTAGGCAGAGAGGACAGACTGCCATGCACTCCTTGCTTCATTCATATTCTTACATCGTCTCATACATACCCTTCTGTTATTCTACACACACTCTTCACATGACGGTATTTGTTTCACTTGAACCATGCTTACCTCGACTTATTCTGCTATTCACTTTCGCGTCATATATTCTCCTTACACTAATTTCTTCGCTTATCCACTTTACATTACACTTTCATCAGCCTTGCATTCACGGTCATTTTTATCACGGTCATATATGGTATTATTTTTTTTGTATTTATTTAACGTTCAGGGTGTTTTTACATATTTGGTTGTACAATTAATTCATGATAATTTTGATACAGATAAAGAAATAATAAAAATAAAATTAGATAAAAAATTCACATGATAATATTAAAAAAAAATACAGATGTGTTTAGGTATAGTGGAATATATTTTTTACAAGATCCACTAAGCTCGCCAAGTTGATATTAAATAAATCAACATCACCTAATAAGTACTGATTTCCCATAGTGTGAAATATTTGTATCGGAGAGTGAGGGAATGTAGTTCCGCTTATGAATGCTGCAGTAGAATAGTGTATTTTGTCGTGTTTTTATAGTTAGAGTGTAGTATTATGAATAAGGAGGTTATATCGTTTATTTTATGTCTGTCTTCTAATGTGTGCATTTTTTGAATATTTAATAAAAAATATATATTTTAAGTCTTCTAGTGGCATATTTAATTTAAAATTTATAAATTGAATTTTTTGTTGTATTCGCTCAATGTTATTAATGTGAATTTTGTAAGATGGAGACCAAACTATTGAGTTATATTCAATTAGGCTTCTAACCAGAGATACATGTAATAGTTTAATGGCTTTTACCACACATACGTAACAGGAATCTTGTTTGTACAACATTCAGTCTACTTTGATCATTCCTTTACGAGTTCCATCGTCAGGATTGGAATCAGAACTACAGTTAGTTTCTCTTATTTGGACAAATATTTTAATTTTAGAATTTTGTTTGAGAAATTGGCCACGTTAAATTGAAATACTAATCTAAATATATATTGGCAGTCCACATTTACCTTTTGGCACTAAACGGGAGTTAATAAGTTAATGAGGTCTTTATTCATATTTCAACCATTTTTGTTTCTCAACAATCGAACGGAATAAATTGATCTTACGACTTAGATGCATTATTTTAGTGTATTGGTCATTTATATGACTTTTTTTCATTTCTAAGAGTTTCGTTAGTTCAATAGCTTTATTAAATAACCTAGTAATTTTGCATAACGAACGAGGCCGGGCTAAAATTTATCAATTGTCTGTCGGAATATCTCTTACCAATTGTTGAGCGTGATTGCAAATATTGATAACTGACCATAGATGACAGATTTGGTCGATATCGTAATTATACAGTGTTTATCATTTTTGAATAATTTGAATTATATAAACATGAACAGCAAAACAGAATGTTTATATTAATCGGTTTTTCACAACATCCTGTAGGATACATAGTTTTTGTAAATCAGCTAATCTACACTGAATAACAGAGATGTCATTTTTTGATTGATTTTCAAAAATGATTTTAAAAAGCCCACCATCTGCCTAATAATCAGTAGATGAGAATTGAGATTAGATAAAAACAAGTAATTTGTTTTTGATTATTTTAAATCCTAACACCTGTTTCTTTCTACATGGCTATTTTTATTGCTACTATTCCATTAAATTTGGAAGGCGGGCATGGATATATTTATTGGATAACCAACACTTCTGCCATAGATCACCCCAAGTGATTCGCTACTATCAGTGACTTAGCAGGGGTGCCCGGGTTCACGAGGTGAGAATTTTGAAGGTTTTGGCGGCGGATGCGTCTGCCCGCGTACTCTGTGGCGGGCCGCATTTGGAGAGACTGGTTGACGGAGACATTTCTATCTCTGAATAATGACGCAAAGTGTGTACAAAATCTAATATAACTTTTAAAGTACGTGCTTAAACGTAATATTTACTTGTGTCAAGGTATGTAAAAAATATATTTTATGTTTAAAAAAAATATATAGATAATATGATTTAATGTGGATGTAAATACGTATTTAAAAAAAAAATTATTAAAAAAAAAATTGTACGCTGGTCACTTTTATTGGCATATTTTTTTACAAAAAAATTGTATGATAGTCCTCAATGCGATCAGGGACGTGGAGGGCCACTTAGCAAAAAAATATTATATCGGCTAAGCAAAAAAAATACGCTAAAGATTCCTACTTGCATATAATATAACTTTTATATCTGCCAGTGAGACTATGGCATCCCCAATTTTGGTATGGTGTGATGCTTATCCATTAAACTGTATAACTGCGTATCACCCTTTTTTAAACGACCTGCTGATATTGCCAACGGGTCCATGCCAACTCAGAATGAAACCAACTCAGAAACACCTCAGAAAGGTCATTAAAAGCTATGAAAAAATAATTTAATAACAGCCGGTAACCCTAACCTAACTTAAACTATTTTTTAAATCTATGATCCAGACAATCCACACAGTAAAAAATATCGTATATGCCGTGTACTCTGACTTGTCCTCTTCCAACTGGGTGCCAATGCAGGGTGCCTCTCCTTATTCCTGGACCTTCGGTAATAGAAATCCGAGTGATATTTAGAGACGAAATCTATTCCCATTGATCAGGATTGGCAGTTTTACGGTGTTTAGCCAGGGGCACGGAAGCCAATGGACAGGCTTCACTCGTCGAAAATTCCAAAACTTCTGCCGTCTCTTCGGCAGATTCCTTGTCCTCAGCCTACGGATCTGATGAAACCACATGGTCACTGAGATTATCATGTCAGATTCAGTCAACAAACTTTTTAATTGTGATAATGTGAGCCGCCCACCACGCGTTTTCCGAGCAAGCTTATCGAGTCCAAAACCACTCGCCAATTTGACACAATGACACTGCTAAAATTCGTTCGTAAATATCAGGCAAAAAATTTACGAACGCATTATTTGCCAATCCTACAAAATGAATACCTACTACAATATCTGCAGAGCATTTGGCGTTAAAAATTTGAAAGTCAGGTGCTACGCACAGTGGCGTAGCTACCATGGGTGGCACCCGGGGCGGATAACATAGTGTCACCCCCCTCCCTCCCTCCCCCCATTAAAATTGACTTTGAGAAATTAAAATTGGAGGGGGGGGCTAGAGAATTTCTGGAATCCATAAATATAGGCTATTCACGCCTATAAAAATAGCTAGCAGATTGTTGACTATCTACGAAAAAAGTTGAAAAGTCGTCAACTTTACTTGCTACACCCAAACTTGTGATTGATTTATTTATGTTTTCGATATGGCTGCCAATAAACAGCTGATTTCGACAGTCAAACATCTGACAGAATTAGTTCACGCACGCATCGTTATTCTTACTATTGTCCTCAGTTTCCTACGCTGCTGAACGAGTGGACAGTTTTGTGTGTCATCATGACAATCTCACTCGCCGATTCACCCGCTTTTAAACTTAGTAGATGGTAGCTTGTAAACTAGCTGAATGTAATTGAGGCTTTAGACTTTAGACACAAAATTCTCCGTTTCGGGGCATTCCACTGGGAGCCATAGAGCTACTGACCGTGCTCTTGGGGGGGTGACATCCGGGGCGCCCGCCCCCCGTTACACATAATATGTTCGTTTTTCGTCTTTAAGCAGACACAACCGAGGTGTTTTTAAATAGATCGACGAAATAATGGAAACTTATTTCTCTTTAGTTTGTTTGTTTTTAACAAGAGGCTCGGCTTTCCAAAATGGAAGTATTACCTAAACATCTGTATCTCCCTCCAGGCACTGCTGTAAACCAGCTGCATTCCAGGAGAAATCCTGAATTGTAGCTCAGCAGTGACAGCAATGGCTGAAATATAATCAATAATAAAATAACAAAATGTGTAATATTGTAAAAAAATCTTTTGATGAATAAACGTTTTATTATTATTATATTTTCAGAATCGCTTGGTCTAACACGACCATTGAAATTGGTTTAGCCATGTTTAGTGACATCGGAATATCCTGGTACTTCTTTAACTTCTTTGCCCGTTCCCTTTCCATCACCACTCCCGTCAATCTAAGGATGTGTTCCAATTTATTGGGGATGCCGTAGAGCCATTGGAAATAGGAAATTGGGTTAAGTGGAATACAAAACATGTACGACTAATTGTCTATGCATTTTGTGCCGTTTTTTCTAAGAAAGGCGGAATTCGTAAAAATTTTTATTAACAATTTTATTTAATTTATTGTTTTATTCATATTTAACTTTTTTATTTGATTCAATAATACATACTTTTTATAGTCCATCATGGAGGATACTTTATTTATTTATGCATTTGTAAGAAACAAACAGCTTTTACATAATATACAGTGATAAATATACAAGTGAACTGAAGTCAAGCCACAGAAGTTTCTTATGCTAAAGTACATTGGAAATGAAGTTTTAATATTTTAAAATTAAAATTAATTTTGGGTTATTGGAAGGGGAGAGGAAGGGGAATAAAGGAAAAGGATAGGAGATGCTCCCGATACATTGTATACTCTCATCGGTAATCGGTCGTACGTGTAACTTCATATCGATATTTCTTTAGGTTATTACTAAAAATGTCATACTGTGAAATTTTGTATTATATTGTGCACATACGCGAGGAATAAATTTAATTTAACTTTTTGACACCAGCAGTACATAAATCAAAATTAGTGGTTATGATAATTCATAAAATCTTATAAAACATGTTTCTGTGAATTTTTTTTAAAGTGATTCTTCATAATGTTGTGTCCGTATGTTGCTTCTGTGAAATGTTTTGTAAATTTTTTCTTCATATATTGTGTCTGCATATTGGGTTGGGTTGGGTTTAATTTTTCAAAAGTACCGATTGGCGATCCCTTAATGAGTTTTGATAACTCATGGGAATGCAACTTCGTTGAATGTTTTATTTAAATAAATAATAAACAAATAAATAAAAAATACACATTATAAGGAAGCTTTGACTGTCCAACTAGGAAAGTTTCAAACGCCCCACCGTGCCTACGCTCATGGATCTACTGCAAAACTAAAAAATCGCACATCCAACATTGTTTTTTGGGATCATCGAGATGTCTAGCAAAAATGCCATACAGATTTTTTTAAGTAAATTTCGCACAAGATTCGCAACTGCCCGAGTCCAGTGAGACTATGGCATCTCCGATTGGTTTAAGTGTTAAGTGGAAGGAGATGGGGAAGACGAATATATTTAGGATTTGGAAAACGACACCTTGCCGCTTTTGAATGGAGCTTTTGCATCGTTAAAATCCAAATTTATTGATGCTATGTTGATATGATGTTTCGAATAATATCCCATAAGAGTACCATACTCCGAAAAACTATAGATACTATTCCAATCAGCCCTATCATAATGCGTTAGGTTTTACAATTGATCAACCAGCCCTATCATGATGCGGTAGGTTTTAAAATTGATCAATCAGCCCTATCGTCATACGGTAGGTTTTAGAATTAATCAATCAGCCCTGTCGCAATGCGGTAGGTTTTAAAATTGATCTACCAGCCCTATAGTGATGCGGTAGGTTTTAGAATTGATCAATCAGCCCTATAATAATTAATATGCGGTAGATTTTAAAATTGATCAATCAGCCCTATCATGATGCGGTAGGTTTTAGAATTAATTAAGCAGCCCTGTCATAATAAATGCGGTACGTGTTAAAATTGACCAACCACCCCTAGCATGATGCGGTAGGTTTTAAAATTGATCAATCAGCCCTACGATGATGCGGTGGGTTTTAAAATTGATCTATCAGCCCTATCATGATGCGGTAGGTTTTAGAATTGATCAATCAGCCCAATCATGATGTGGTAAGTTTTAAAATTGATCAATCAGCCATATCATGAGGCGGTAGTTTTTAAAATTGACTAATCAGCCCTATCATGAAGTGGTTAAGTTTTAAAATTGATCAATCAGCCCTATCATGAAGCGGTAGGTTTTAAAATTGACCAAGCACCCCTATCATGATGCGGTAGATTTTAAAATTGCTCAATAAGCCCTGTCATGATGCGGTAGGTTTTAGAATTGATCAATCAGCCCTGTCATAATACGATGATGCGGTTGGTTTTAAAATCGATCAATCAGCCCTATCATGATTCGGTAGGTTTTAAAATTGAATTTCACTACAATATCGGAATGATCCTAAAAATGTTCGATATAATAATAATAATAATGCTTTTATTCCAGGATGTGGGGAGGAAAGTGCAATCCCACACGCCCCGTATTTATACACATTTACACAACAGATTTTTTAAATAAAGAATCAAGTTCGTAGAATAGGAAAAAACAAAATAACAAAAAATAAGTAAATAAATAATCATTTTTTTATAAGAAAAACTCTCTTTTTATAACTTTTGAAGGTTATTCCCATCAATGAAGAAGAATATAACAATAATAATCTAAATGAATATATGAAAGAGAACAAGACCAAAGATATTCAAATAATGAAGAGATATGCTATGGTGTCCGCGCAACTGTCGCCGGATTACGCGCTAATTAGCGTAGTTTTCATACAAAAAGAATTTGTTCATTTCGTTGATTTTTCGAAAATGTGCATTAATATTGGTTAACAATATATTTTGAATAAGGAGAGAATTCGTTCATTTAGTTTAACGTTCGTTTGGTTTATTCGTTAATTCTCTGTTCTTTTAGTTTATTTGTTAATTGGTAAACAATATCGGCGACACCCGGAAGCGCAGACCCACATAGTAAAAACAGCAGATAGCACATCTACTTATATTCCGATATCTTTGAACAAGACCAAGAAAAATAGAAAAAGACAACAGTCGCAGCTGGGATAATAATAATAATGGTCGCAACAATGGTCCCAGTTGCGACCATTGTCTTTTTCTATTTTTCTATGTCTTGTTCTCTTTCATGATAAAATCTATCTTCTTCTTCAATGATAAAATAAATAATCAATTGTATGTAGGACGTGGTCTGCGCTTACTTAGGAGTGGCGTTGGGTGTTGGAACGCTGCGGTCACCATTGTAGGCCATTAGCCGCATCCTGGCTCCAGTGATCCGATGTTTCATCAGACCGGCGAATCCGTGCCATCCTAGCTCCGTAAACATATGCTATATTATATGACATATTTCACTAAATACGTTATTGTCCTTATTGATGTTGAAATTTTTTAGATCTACAGTTATTCTTCTAATTATTTGTAATGAATGCATTTCCTATACAAGTTGTCTATTTGGCACAATTTTGTTTATATTAAAATAAAGTAGGAACTTTGTTGTTACTGAACGTAATGAGTTTCTTGTTAACAATTACAAGAGTCTGAAAGAAATGGTTGCACAAAACACCAGGAATTCTATCAGAAACACTTTGATCTACTTCAGAATTTATCTTGGTGTAAGCAATAAGTACAGTAACTACATATTATATAAAACAGTGACGTAACAACTAAGTCCACCATTAGTTACGCAGCTTGGAAGGCAATGTTGGATTAGTATAGTTAGGATATGAAATATTAAAGCACGTTTGCTTTAATATTTCGTGCGTGTTTGCTTTAATTACTCGTGAAATACGTAATATGATTCAATTAGGATTGAAACCCCAATTGAACCAATGCATTCACCCAAAAATTTTATAGATATAATTAACAACATTTCTAAAAAGCTATGTTTACTACCCCATTGAAAATTTACTGTCAAAATTTACATTGGAATTTCTTGACAAAAGCGACTATTTGCAACAAGGGTGGATCCAGGATTTTTTTCTGGGGGGGGCACGATGGGCGGACGGGCAAAAAAAAATCAACAATTACTGTTTGGATTATTTTCTGGGGGGGCACAAGGGGCGGATGGGCAAAAAAATCAACAATTACTGTTAGGATTTTTTTAAGGGGGGGGGGGGGCACAAGGGGGCAGACGCGCAAAAAAATCAACAATTACTGTTTGGATTTTTTTCTGAGCGGGCATAAGGGGTGGACGGGCAAAAAATCAACAATTACTGTTAGAAATAAACTTGAAGTATCATACTTCAAGTTTACAATTTCAAGTATGTATGGGAAGGTTTAGAAAGTGTCAAAACAATAAAAAATTAAATGGTTAATAAAGACAGTTTTTGCTTCTAAGTATGTACTGCGATGGAATCTCCACAGTACACAAAAATACCGTCTGGGGCGTCACGTGTCCCCCCCCCCCCCCTCCTCTAAATCCGCCCTTGATTTGCAACGATCTTATCACCGCGAGATTTGAAATTTCCATTTAAAACTACAAATTAAGATAATTTAAAAAGCGATAAAATTCAGTGCTTGCTACTAGTAGCAGATATAATTATGTCGTAGTTCATACCAGAAGGGGTGGTTTAGGGGGTTCAAACCCCCCCCCCCCTCCCCCGTCTCTCCCACCGGTATTGCGTAGGAAAAAAGAGAATGGTACTCGTAGATTACATTCTTTGAAAATACATCAATATTATTTTCACCATCTCGTTTATAAATGCGATATTTAGGAAGTAGAGGTCTCCCACGCCGCCCCTTAAAATTGACCCCCTCCCCAAGAGGGGGTCGATTGCTATAGCTACGCCCTTGTGCGTACTAATGTTTTACAAATCCTAATTCGTTCCTTATCCACAGTTTTGCTTCCTACGACACTGCATATACATTAGATAAATAAGAAATGTCTGCAAACGAACGTTAAATGTTGCAAACAATTAAAACGGATGCAATTATTATCTGGCAAAGAAAAACAGAACGAATATTTTCCGCATTTACTTACAGAAATAAAGAAAGCCATTAGTAAATTGATTTTACGACGAACAAAACGCAAATTGTTTGATTTAATATTAGTGAAGAAATCATTGGGAGAAATGTACGTTTTTGCCTTCATTATTTTGCAAAATCTATAGCAGTGTATTTTTTTTAATCACATTTATTTATTCTATTTTCTGTTCTGTAGTCTGAGTTGTTTTCTGTAATATTGTGTTAATATTTATATTAATTCAGTTTTACAGAGTAGATAGTTAGGCTGGAAGTAAACTTCTTTCATTGACCGAAAAATGAGCATCAAAACACTAAAAGAGTTCTGGTTGGAGGACACTGATATGTTGAGTATTAGGCCCAGTTGTTTCGCAGAAATGTGACGGAAGTCATCAAATGGCCATTCAGCGCCATTTTGATTTTCCGGTAGTTGAAAGGTCCCTGTTAAATGCCTCTGACATACTTTGAATTGAAACATCAGAGAGATCAGGAGGATCGGCGTGGTCGAGGGGTAAAACTCTTGACTCGCAATCCGAAGGTCGCGGGATCGAACCCTAAATAAATTTTATTTGTTTTATTTCACAATTAATCCATTTAAAATAATACATAGTTTTATAATATCTGTCTCCAGATTTTCAATTGAGTTTCACTAACATTGTATTCATTTAATTAAATAATACAATTTTGAGGTTTTACTCATTAAATTTAAAATAAAAATTAATAATATATAGTCATTGACCTAGTTAGGTCAATGTATATAGTAGATATATATGCGCCACGTTCCAGCGTGGAAGAAACTCTCAGTATCGCCTTGGTGTAAGACCACCACTCAGAAATGGCTTGAGCCGTGTTTGGTGACCAGATCTGAATAGCCATTGGAGGGGACCCACCACTTTCCCAACGGCGTTATAAGGAAACATATGGTTTCCTCCTTCACCGCACACGTCAAGACTCAACTTTTTTTTTAACTAAGCTACATTTATTTGAACGACTCTAGACCCTCCAATGTCCATGCATACGGGGTTAGTAAGCAGTATGTAAGTACTTATTTTAACATTATACAAAAGATAAATAGAAGTAGCAGCCCGTGGAATAGTTCTTCTGAAATAGGTAACATCAAAAAGAGATAATAGTGTTAGTAAAAGAAAAATAAAATATAAATATAACGCTTTGACCAGTCGAAGAAACCTTTTGTAAATAAAATAAGTACTGAGGAAAAAACAGTTATATGATTATTTTATAAAGTAAGTAATTACTATATTAAATAGCCAGGTTCTTCCCCACCTTCTCTTTCCCATATCCTTCCTTCCCATCAATTGGGGATGCCATAGTCTCACTGGTTCCAGACGGAAGCAGCCGGGACTCTTGTGAGGTATTCATATAAATAAGAACATTTTACTTGAACAGGATTGGAGGACGATTTTTCCATTAAAGAAATATCCTCACTTATTTGGATGAGAATTTGGCAGTTCTGCATTCCCTCTCCCTTTTTAAATTGACATGATAGACTATCCCATTTGACCAGTCACATTTAAAACGACGATTTTAACGACGATATTTTAACGTAGGACGTAGGTATATGTTCTTTATCGAACACGGGACTGCAATTCACACGAGCCATTCAGATTGGTAATTCAATATAAAAAGATATAATATGTCACTGCGTCCCAAATTCGATAAAGTCTTTTCGAGAAACTCGAATTTCAGTGACAAGTTCGTTGTGTAAGCGGGAGAAATATTTTCTCGTATACCGAATTTTACCGCATAGACACAGTGTGAACAACTATACCTAATTATGTAATGGTAGGGCCACACTGCGGCCGACTTCCAACTTCAAATGTTTGTACGATTGTGTAGAGGGCTAGTTCGTGCTGGAAATTCGAGATGGAAGGTTGGAGTTCGAGTTGGCCCTGGATCCCCTCCGAGGCGATCGGTGATGACTCGTTCGTGCGAGTTGGCCCGACACATCACTCTGCGCAACATTATTAGAGGAGAGTTGTACAAAAATTGTTTGAAATTATTATTTTTTTAGCTTTACGAATCTAAATCAATATTTTGGAAACCGGAGCACCGCCTTCACAATTGTAGGCAATTCATAAAATACGGCGTCGAATCAGCTGTTCCGCGTCCGACATTTTGGAGTTCGGAATTCGGAGTTGGACGGTTGGCCGCAGCCACCACACGATCGGCCAACCTTCCAACGCCAAACTAAGTTCGGAGTTGGAAGGTTGGCTTTGGTGTGGAAGAAGCATAATGGTAAGCCCACGCTGAGGCCAACGTTCCAACTTCGTGATTTTTCACACGATCGTCCAACTTCCAACTTGGACGATCGTGTGGAGGGGTATTCGTGGGGATCGCCTTCGAGGCGATCCCGACGGCCAACTCACACGAACCAGCCTGCCGCAGCTGTCCACACACATCAGTCTGCGAACGGCAGGCGATCAAGACGCGCATGCCGCGTACTATTAAAACGATAATATTATTACTGAGAGTGGTATAACAATAGGCTAGTTGCATGACATTTTTTTTTAAATTCCGGTTAAGGCAAATATTCTAAGACATTCTGCATTTTTTTATCGTATTTTTGTAACCCTGGCGATTTTTTGAAAATTTCAATCCGAAAAATCAGACCATTTTTTTTAACCCGGAAAGACGGGGCATAATTTTATAGGTGCGAAAAAGCGACGATTATGTAGCCGAAAATCATTTTTAAAAAGAGGACGTTTTCCACAAGAAAGGGCACAGGAGAATAACGAGGCATACCAAAAATATTACATCTCATAAATATTTTTTTTCCTTGATCCATCTTATTGACCATAAATCATTATAATGAACAGCGTCTGTATTACTAAATTCAATGTAATATACTTGTTCTTGTAAATTATAATAATAATAAGAATATTATAAAAATTTGATTTTGTTAAAATCAACACCATTATCATTATACCTCTAAAATAAGGCGGCCAACTTTGTAAAATATCAATGCGGGACATAGTGGCGTAGGGTGTCGACGGGGGGGGGGGGGGGGGGAGTACGTTATAAATTTTCTCTCACGAAAATCCAGAATTTTGCTCATATAAACTACAATCACAACATGAAAATGGTTTCTCTTTAATTCCGGCACGCATACGTGGTCTGTAACTAGAATTTTATGACTGCACTTCAAATAAGATAAATGTGTCACCAGATGAATCCACAACACAAACTTTACATTCTGAAAACAAAACTGTTTCAAATTAAATCTGTAGGTATTCGGCGAATTAAAACTACACTCAGAACATGAAAATAGTTTTTGTTTGATTCTGGCAGTACTTACATAGCCCTAGTGGCGTAACTAGGTACGAAAATAACACCGTATTCAATATTTTTGTGACAATATCCTTATTAATTTTTTTCCACGGTCGGGTGTCACCTCCCGTCGGGTGTAGGGTCACCACCCCGTCGGGTGACACCCGGGGCGGTCCTCCCCCCCTCGCTACACTACTGCATAGTCCGCAACTATAATTTTATACCTGTACTTCGAATAAGAGAATGTTATCCTTTGAATTTTTTTTTTTTAAGTGTCGGTTACCCGGGCGTTTATTAACATCAATAGTTATTTACATATATGTGCGCTACCCGACTCACTAGACAATATCTGTTCTGAACCGGGTAGCAGTATATCTATAATGACATATATCATAAAGATTAAAGCAAAAACATACAAAAATAATAAATAAAAATACAAAGTACAAAAGAAAAACTTAAATAATAATAATACAAAGTAAAAAAAAATAACATAAATAAAAATACAAAAGATAACCTACATATAATAATCTAAATATAAAAAAAATTACAAACATATGTAAAGTAATTAAACATTTTCAGAATGAAAGTTCTTTTTTTAAAATTTTAATATACGGGTGTTAAGGGACGTGCTTGACTTACTTTAACCAGTGATTCCTGACATTATTTGGAGTAAAAAATGTAAATGAAATTTTGGTCTCCGGTGACATTTTTGATGTTTTATTTTTTCTACAAAAACATAAAAAAATTATAGATTTTGGATAGTTGGAGGCGGGGTGAGGGGTTGGTCGGTTACTCGGCTGAGTGACCAGTGACGCCATGTGGAAGAATTTTTTTTGTTTGAATTTGAAGAAAAAAAAATGAAAAAAAAAATCATCAAAAAAGTCACCGGAGACCAAAATTTCATTTACATTTTTAACTCCAAATAATGTCAGGAATCACTGGTTAAAGTAAGTCAAGTACGTCCCTAAACACCTTTTATGTTTAAATAACAATATACAACGTATAAAAAATAAATAGGTCATCAGATGAATCAAGTTAAAATTTTACATTGTGAACCCAAAACTGATTTAAATTAAATCTGCATGCGGCGCATTAAAACTACACTCAGAACATGAAAATGGTTACTCATTGTTCATTGATTCTGGCAGCACATACAACTGCAAATAGAATTTTATAACTGCACTTCGAATAAGAGTTCCGTCGAAATATTTCATCAGATGAATCCAACTGGAATTTAATATTCTGAACACAAAACTGGTTATTTATAATTAAGAATATCTGTATGCGGCGCATTAAAACTATACTCAGAACATGAAAGAAAGAAAGTAAGTTTTGTAAGAAAAGAAATTCTTTTTGAAAATCAGTGAATTACAACTTCGGTTTTACGCGGTCGGCGTTTCGCGGTCAACAAATTGTTTGATTTGATTTAAATGCCAAGTACGGATTATCAATTACGTATCACGGGTTGCACTTATTCAATACTACACTGGCGCTCTTTGACTTACCTAAATAATCCCATAAATATACTAATCCCACGGACATATGAATATATCTGGACCTGCCCTAAGTGATAAAAACGTATTATTTCCCCCTCCACATGGCGCCGGCTGTAGCTCCTCCTTGGAACCGGCTCGCTCCATGGGGAGGGGATATAGCCTCGCTTGAATCTAAAATGTGTGACGTCATCATTCTTGCCGTGAACAGCGAGAAGCTGACATCCATACATTTAACGAAATAACGGCAGCTTGTGCTATACAATATATCTACATATCAATATGCACATAGCGAATGTGGGCGGTACTCCAATGTGCTCGTCGCTGGTTACAGGGGTAAGTAAATTATGAAACATTTGTAAAAGTGTTTTAACTAAACACGGCAAGAAAATATTGATATGTGTATTGGCGCGAGTCTTTTTGGGGCGAGCATTTGGCCTTAGCAAATAAGTTTTGAACGTGGCAAGCAATTCGCGCTCCCATGTAAAAAGGTCTATTCATTCAAAGCAGATTTTGCTTTTAAGAACTAAATGGTGATATTGTAATGCGAGATGCCTATATACTGTCAGATTGATTGTTCAACGAATGACAGTCATCTTTCCCCTCTTGCTCTCCATAGTTTGGTTTTACCCCTCATCTGTAACTGCTTGTCTATCCATTTGGATGTCTATGACTAATCCCAATAAACCAATTCAAAAAGTCTAGGGACAAATATTGTCATCAACTTAACCACAGATGAACGGAAATGGTTAAAATAGAGTAAGCATAGAGAAAGTTTATTTGTCGACCGTAGACAATATTACAAAAATATAGGAATGCGGGACATGCGGGACGCTTTAGACGAATTGCGGGACTATTTCATTAAATATTTCAATGCGGGACAACAGCCGTCAATGCGGGACGGTCCCGCAGAATGCGGGACGGTTGGCCGCCTTACTCTAAAACACACGCAGACAGCATAAATGTACGGGGTTCTCTTCACAACATCTGTCAAAAAGTCAAACCAAATGATAAGTTCGCAGAGAACAAACAATAAATCTAGTGAACGTTAAATGTCAAATTCAAAAATTCGTATGAAATCAAAGTGTTGCCATATAAAAAAAAAAATCAGTGTGGAATTTTACAAAATTAATAGGAACATTTTCGGAGACGGGACATTTTCATATAGTGACGTCACGAGCCCAAATAATGGATTTATTTATTAAAAAAAAAACCATACATTTCTAAAAAAAATTACCAACATTTTTGTAATCTTAGTAAAAAAATCTATCTACACGATTTTTTCCAAGTCGTTATGAAATCCATGCAAGTGGCCTATAGTTTGAAAACATGTCGTATATATAAGTATATAATTATACGTACGTAATAATTAAAGGCAACTGATAAGATATAGCGTACCTCAGCGCCGGATCTGCCATACGTTCAAAAACGTGCAAAAACCTGGCGCCAACTCCGAAGGGGCGCCGCGGCGCCCGTGAGAAAATAAATATTGTATTAAAATTTAGTTATAATATTCCCTGAATCGTTTAAAAATTACCCTTAGTACGAAATAATTATTACGCTCTAGCAACACTTTCCAAAGAAACAGAATGCGCACGCATCTGGTTGGTATCAACGGCTTACGAATTTATAGTCAGTTACAGAATTTTTTTACAAATTCCATATATTTAGTTTAAACGTAAGATCTATTGTTCCATATATCTTTTACCGTCTTTTACGACGAATAGGTGCGATCCAAATTCAATAACCAATCACAGCACGGTATTTTTGTTCGTAAGCCGTTGATACCATACGTCAGAGTTTAGTGTTTGTTCGCTCAACACAGGGGAAATGCAAGGCACAAATTTGAGGTTATATTCTTATTATCACTGCTCACTGTCTCTCGTCGGGACTGCCTGTCAGAAGCTAGTAGATGCTATTCTTGTGTTGTACGTTGCCATGCGAACGTATTTGTATTTGCTTTTTTTAATATTCGCGTTGGGTATATAGGTACATAAACGCAGTAAATCTCAAGAATGTCTAATGGACCTAGTTCAGCGAAACCACCCGCATTGTCTCGTAACCTATATTTTAAATCATGGTACGGGCATAAACAAACAATTCGTTGTATTATTTTAAAGGATAACTTGCAAAGAGTTTTTTCTAAAATAATTAAAATAGCACCATAATTTATGTTTACCCAATAGATAATAGATTCAGAGAGTATACCGCCAGGTCACTAGGAAAAGTTACACCCTTAATATGTCTTGATTTTATTTGATAAATTAGTGTAAAAAAAATAATAATAAAAAATAAAAAATTGGGGTGAAAGAATCTTTAATCAAAATAAATATGTAGGGGGGGGCGCCATCGGTACCTACTGCACAGGGCGCCAGATTTCGTAGATCCGGCCCTGGCGTACCTACAGCTGTTTGATGTCCGCCTTTTTGGAGTTCGGAATTAGAGTGTGGATGGTTGGCCGCAGCCACCACACGATCGGCGAACTTAGTTCGGAGTTGGAAGGTTGGCTTCAGTCTGGACGTAGCATAATACTAACGCAGGCCCTGGATAATCATAGAAGCCTATTGCGTACTAACATCTCATCGATACGAGTTCCACCGTTATCACGCTAGCAGCAGTGCGTGGGGAACGGATTCGGCGATTTACGTCGCTCATCGTTGGGAGCGTTGTAGGTCAAATTGGACTAATTTAAGGTAAAAAGTGGAACCTCATGTAAGTGGGATAAACAGAATTCTCGATAAACCAGTTGAAATTTTGAAAATGACAATTAATATATTCTTCTTTTAAAAATATTATATTATATTTTGGTACCGTATCGCTTCTCAGAAATCTCAACAAAAACTCTTGCAATATTCAAAATGGTGACAATTAAATTCAAAGCAAAAATTCTAGAGTTCATTAATCCGGAGTTATAGACAGAGTCACAATACGAAATTAGTATTTTTAATAATATGACCATTGCCACTGGCGCGTATGGTAAATACTATACCTAAAAGCGTTCTTTTTTTCACAAAATGTTAACGATATTATTCCTGTGATCTCGCTCCGCCTAGAAAACTACTGGAACCGACCCTGACGAAAAGAAATTGAATACTTGCGGAAAGTGAAAATTGCAATAAAGCTTACGACATAACAACAAATAATATTGCTGTCATGAAATATTATTCTTCGCGATTCCGGACAAACAATGTTAAAACGAATTCATAAGCTAAAGTAATTATGACTGCAATGGTCACACATGCATAGTTGATTAACAAAACGTGCACTGGTTCTGCCGTTTCGGCAAATACAACATAAATACAGCTTCTATCAATGGTTGGTTTGCACGCGCTGTGAATCCCTAATGAGGATCCTTCCCATTGTATTGTGAAATAAGCCGACCGCCATACAGAACAGATACAAAACACAACTAAACTTTCTTCGTTGCGTCGTCGTTTGGTATTCACTTTCGGTCACGCCGAAATCGAACCCAAACCCACGCGACGCGTTGCGCAATACGTAATTTGGTGATTTCACCAGACTATTAGAATTCCTTTCGATCTTTTGCTTCCTCCTGGTCAAACATTGGTCAGCATGTTTTGATTAGTGTATTTCACGTGTTTTTATTTTTATTTTCAAATATTAAATCTAGTTATAGAATTGGAATAATTTCGTGTTTTCAAATTAAATTTAAAATATGTAATTAGTAGAAGCGCCCACATATATGTGAAAGGGGAAACAAACAATTTTTATTAATAATTCAAAGGTTAAATTATTGTTTTGTATTATTAATAATAATAATAATAATCCCACACGTCCCATATGGTTATACATATTTATATATTTACACAGTAAAAAAATAAGAACATAAAAAGAAAATAAAAAAATAATACTATTAAAAATTAATAATTACAAAAATAAATAATCAATTATTATGCAGGGCGTGATCTTGAGTGCGCTCGGGCCCATCGCTCTCTCAGGAGTGGAGCTTGGTGCTGGAAGGCTGCGGTCACCAACGTGTTGTCGGAGGCCATTAGCCGCATCCTGGCTCCAGTGACCCGGTGTCTCATCAGACTGGCGAATCCATGGAGTCCTAATTCTGTGAACATTGTTGAAGCGCTGCTATACCTTCTGAATCCAAATATGATTCTGCACACATCATTATATTGGATCCGGAGACGTTCCATTGAGCTTACTCGGTATTGACACCATGTTTCACATGTATACGGGCTAGTGCAGAATGCATTAAATTATGTTTTTTTTAACATTATTTAATGCATTCTGCACTAGCCCGTATACATGTGAAACATGGTGAAGAATCGGAAGAATCTTCGGGCAATCATATTTGACGAAACACTGATACTTCTCCTCTGTCGTTCAATATCACCATCATTCGAGAGGTCTTCAGTGATGATGTGCCCCAAGTATTTTACATTCGTGGATGTGCTAATGGTTTCCTCGTTAAGTACCTATTGATTATTGATTGTCTTCATTTAATTAAATAGATATAATAATTATTACAGTAGTTTCAGGTAACTTTTCAATTTAAGTTGGAATTCTTGATTATTGTCGATAATTTTATGGTTTAATAGAGGGTTGTTGAAATAAGTTATACTTAGATACAGATAGGTATTTTGAATGAGCTTGGTATTAAATTTTGGGATTTTAATATTATTTTGATATCTCGCTGATAATATATTGAAATGTAAGTTATTTAGCTGTATTTCTTTGAAAGTTTGTAGTATTGAATTTTTTTTATATATTTTGTCTATTATAGGTACATTATTGATTGATTGAAGTTTTTACTTAGTATCGTCTAGAGAACAATGAGAATAGTCATACTTGCTTAACTGCATACTCAAATTTATGTAGGTAGATACGTAAATTGTATGAATGTATGTATACCTACGGTTAAGTAGGGTACAACGGGCATTGGTACATATTGCAATGTGAAATTAGGTACTCGTGATCAGGGCCGGATTAACCATCTCGGGGCCCCTAGGCAATGCACGTCTCGGGGCCCCTGTCCAATGGCGGACTAACGGGGGGGTGGGGGGTTGAAGTGGCTTCCTTGTTCCCTTGATCAAATCCTTGACAAGGTTTTAAGGGGGGGGGGGGGGTAAGGTCTTAAAACTTTTTTTCGACTTTTTCTGAATGTAAAACATGTCAGTATATTGAGTATTGTATCAAAATTTCAAGTAAATCGGAGCAAAACTAAAGAAGGTACAGCGTTTCAAGCGACCGGCCCGCGTATTTCCAAAACCTATACCGATTCAGTCGCGGTAACGACAATTTATATTTTAAATATACCTCTATATTGGTTATTTTTTATCACATTGCAAAAACATAAATTATTCTAAAATCTAGATAAAATAATCTTTCCAATGTGTATATTAGAAATTAATAATTTTATTTTTAAATATTTACATTTTGATATTGAAAATGTAAAGCGACTGAACCGGTATAGGTTTTGGAAAAACGCGACCGGCCCTCATGCTCGATTCAAGTATATTTTGAGTTAAAAAAAATTGCCAACAACATTTCTGAAGTTCGTGAACATCATAATTCAAAATCTTGACTTCACTTGACCGATGCTTTTGAAATTTTGTACTCTATTTCTATACATAAATCAACAGGTCAGAGTCAGAGGAAGTTTTCACCGAAATTTTTTAGTAAAAATCGCGTTTTTCGCATTAAAATGCTGCCAAAAATAGAAAAAGGAAAAAAAACTCTTTAAACGCATTTAGATTTTTTTTATTTCAAATAATCAACTTTTTTTCGAGGTGCCTCCGGAGATTCGCTCTCACGGACTTATTTATTGATATTTTTAATTAATTTTTTTTTCAAAGATATTTCAGATATTATACTATAAAGTGTGTATGAAATAAATAAAACCAACTTTATTCATATCTCAAAAAAAATCATGACAATATGCCTTTATTTCGCCTTTAAAACCTTACCACCTCTTAATGCACCGTAAAAACTTATTTTGTAATTTTTTTTATTTATTTCATTTTCTGAAAGGTTAAAAATGCCCTAACCAAATTTTTTAAAGAAATTCGAAAAATTGACGGAGAGTCAGCATTTTATGTGAAACAGTTTGTATGTTGAATTATCCTTCAGCAAAACTTTGAATGCGTTTTTCTCGATACTTTTTAACACGTTTTCCAACCTGGTTTACAACATACTAAAAAAACTATAGGTACATTCGATTTGCATGCACCAAGTCTTAATCTGTTCGAAAATCTTCTGTCTATGGCATAGGGGAATTTTGATATCTAAAAAAAATTTAAATAATGACCGACCGGCGAATTTTATTTTCGATTTTTTATGGAGATTTTTCATTGTTCATAAAAACAAAATAGACCTTCGTAAGAAAATCCCGAAGTGGTGCCATAGTGACTGGATTTTCTAACTGTTTAAGATATATGGTTTTTCTATTATGTTGTCAACCAAGTTGAAAAACGCTTTCAAAGTTTTGCTGAGTATAATAAATTAAAACGGTTTCATATAAAATGCTGTATCTCCATCAATTTTACCAATTTCCTCAATTTCCATTATTAACAAATGCATCTTTCAGAAAATGAATTTAGAATAACATTTTTTTTTGTATTTTCCTTAAAGCCTTGTTTAGGATTTGATCAAGGAAACAAGGAGGCATTTTGAGGCCCCCCAAACAAGAATAAAAACTTGTAAAATTACATCAATTTCAATAAGGGGGGGGGGTTCATTCAACTTTGCCGCCCCGGGTTTTTAACGGGCTTAGTCCGCCACTGCACTTTACCCTAACTTCTAACTTCCAAACTTTTTTTTTCTACCAAAACGTAATTTTATTTATAATTAATCTGTTCTTTTACTACATTACGAAAGGTATGCCATCACCCCATTCAATAAAAAACTAATACAATACAATAAAATACAATAACCCTTTATTGCACATAAAGCGACACATACATAGAAACAAAAATATATATCACATATTTGTAAAAAGCATTAACTTTGTGGCTCGCCAAAATTTACAATAAAAAACACATATAAATTTGTTGTAGACCACTTTTATTTTATACACACTCTACCGGTTTCGGAAGCACCCTTCCTTCGTCAGGAGAATATTATAACTAAACTATGATACAGAATGTTGACAGATATACAAATTGTAGGTGTAAGTGGGAGGTAAAAGAACAGAGCGGTTAATTGGAAAAATATTTAGAATGGGACTGAAAGATAAATTGATTTGGTTATTCATATCATCTTTCAGCCCCATTCTAAATATTTTTCCTTCTTTCCGGAAATCCCGCAATTTTTCCCACCCCTTTGCCTACCTCCCACTCAAACACCTACAATTTGTATATCTGTCAACATTCTGTATCATAGTTTAGTTATAATATTCTCCTGACGAAGGAAGGGTGCTTCCGAAACCGGTAGAGTGGGTATAAAATAAAAGTGGTCTACAACAAATTTATATGTGTTTTTTATTGTAAAAATATGTATTATTAAAAAAAATACATTACAATGAGCCGTCTTGTCACTAAAGTGATCTCTTCCAGACAACCTTTCCCAAAGAATTTTCGCAAGCAGGTAGGTAGTGCAAACTGAAGCTTGTACAACATTTATATTTTAAACATATAATTAGAAATAAAACAAAAAAATGCCAATATAAAGCACATACGGCACCTTAATCACTTCAGATACTAAGTAATGTTGCAACAAATAGAAGGAAAGAAAAGTAAAATCCAACCATGTTTATATTTGTTTTAATTATAGACTTTTTATTTATTATTTGTGCATGATGTGAACATTAGTCATTTATTGGGTTTTAACCTAATTATTATAATTTGTTGTTTTCTTTAATGCGTGTACCTAATGTTATTAACCTGTAAAAGTTCATAATAAAAAAATTAAAACCTCTTGAAAGCTGACTTTTTCCGAAACTTCGTTGCTCACTAATTGAAGAAAGTAATTTTTTCTCGGGACGCGGGGCCCCTAGCCGATGCGGGGCCCCTAGGCAGTTGCCTACTCTGCCTTAGGGATAATCCGGTACTGCTCGTGATTGCATAATATATTTTAATTTGGAACCAATCCACAAAACCTAACAATGTACATATTATTATATCGTCATGACGTAATGCCTGCAGATTGATTTCTTTTTATTTCGGGCCAAAATTTGCAAAGTGCACGTTTTGAATACGACGCACTAATGCGTAACTAGAATTTTCAATTGGCGGCAAACTTTTACTTTTTTTCTTTCCATGCTTATTCAAATTTAGAACAACATTGGCATTTCATTAGTGTTACTAAATAAAACACGAATTTAGCATTGCATAGATAAATATAATGGATAATAATTGGTTATCTACATTGATCAAACAAATATAACAGTTAGACAACACGGGTTGACAGATTGAGAAGTATTTATATCTAACCACCAGAGATATCATCGTGATTTATGTTTGGATTACATTGTTTATCATCAATACAAATGTGTAAACGAAGATTGTGGTAAAGTGTGTGTTCATGTATGTAGATGCGATCACATGTTGCCAGCTCCTACCCGGTTTGGTATATTTATGTGCTACCCTGTAAGAGCTCTGGTATTATAGTATAATGTAAAATGATTTTCTGCGTTTAGTTTTGGTGTAGCCGTCAATTACCGCTTTACAAGAACTATTGAGCTTAGCCCCGCTGTCATTATTAATATATTTTTTAATTTTTGTGAATTTCAATTGCTTCTGTAATTAAGCGTGCTTTATGCATTTTGGGTATTCCCATGACTTCAGGAACAATCCAAATTATTTTCGTTATTTGTTTTTGGGGTGTTATGCCGTGTTGCGCTACCTCCTTCTTTAGCCAACGTTTCGGACATCGTTGCAGTGTCCATCATCAGGGCAGATCCGGCAGATCCGGTAGATCCGGTAGATCCGGTAGATCCGGTAGATTTGTGAAGATACATGTGTACATCCGGTAGATGTACCGGATCTGCCGGATCTGCCCTGATGATGGACACTGCAACGATGTCCGAAACGTTGACTAAAGAAGGAGGTAGCGCAACACGGCATAACACCCCAAAAACAAATAAGGAAAATGCTTTTGGCCGTGAAAATCTTAAAACTTATCAAATCCAAATTAATGGCCGGTTTCAATTAAATGTTCGGCAATTTCCGATTTGTCAGGATGGCAGAGTTTACGTGCTTGAAAGTGTCCTTTTTAAATGAGCAACCTCACAAGAGTCCCAGCTGCTCCCGCCTAGAGCCAGTGATACTATGGCATTCCAAAACGGAGTATGTTTTGAGGCTGAAGGTAGGTGGGGAGGGGAATGAGATGGGGAAGAGGAACGAGGGGAATTACCTGGATATTCATATCTATCCACAAAACCCTGCAAAGGCTATTTCAAGCAACGTTTCATACAAAACTTAATTTTGGATTTGAGGCCAAAATACCCAACCAAACTGAATAATTTTTTTTTAATTGAAAAGTATTGCAAATATCTGGTGCGGGTATGTGCTATTTTATTTATTTTTGTTTACATTAAAAATAAAAGCAATTAAATAAATCAGTTTTTCGTGATTTTAGTGAACTTTGTCATTTTTGTCAAGTTAATTACCTACATATCCTTGGCGACATGTCGCGGTCACCTCGGCTTCATGGAAGAAATACGTAATTCGTTTTTAAATGGATTTAAAAAATATATTTTTCTTTAAAAAATATTACCAATTATAATATTTAATAAGTAGTATGTAGACATTGTAACATTTCATTATTGTAACTTTTAATATAATATAAAATAATAATTCATTTATTTTTATATTTTGATTTAATGATTCCCCTCCGTGAAAACCTGCGTAATGGGAAGTGTTATTTATTTATTCACTAGCTGGTGCCCGGCATGCGTTGCTATGCCATTTAATAAAGAAATTGTTTCTCCCTGCGCATCCTTTCCCATTCGTCCCGTTCCCCTTCCGCCTCCCCTTCCTCTCCCGCGTCTCCTTCCCCTCTGGCGTTCTCACTCCGCCTTTACTGCCTTCCGCCTTCCCTCTCCCCACTCGCCCGCTTCCCCTGTCCCGTGAACCCCCCTCCCGAGTTCCTCTCCCCCCTCCCGTGTTCCCCTCCCCAGCCCTCCCGCGAATCCCCTTTCCCGAGTTCCCCTCCCCTCCCCTCCCTTATACTTCACCCCTCTCCCATCCGCCACCCCCTCCCGCATTCTATACATTCATTCCCGGTACATTCAGTTTTCAAACAGTTCGCGTGGTACCAATTGAAATTTTTTATACAAATTTCATAATTCCAGAGCTCACCAGTATATATAGAAATCTTTGCGGGTATGCTCACAACAACTCACCAAATTTTCATAGCAATCGGATGAACGGTTAGCAATTCGTGCTAAATTTATTTCGTCAAACTCGCGAACTGTCAAAGGTAAGAAGTTTTCTGAAATTATTCAATGTTCTGCGCAATTTTATTAATTTTTCTTTCCGTAAGAACCTTCTACAAATTATTAGAAAACTTTAAAAAAGCTTATATTATTTTTATTTTATTTGCTTCAATTCTAGTGGACCCGAGGAACGTCAAATGTTTGACAGGAAGTTGGGTAGAACAGTTTGTATGGGAAAATGAAAATGTTGTTTTCACTATATTCCTCGCAAATTTTCAATATTTGCTAAACCTTAATTCCTTTTAAACCTTCCCTGGACTACGACAAACATTTCAAAACCAAAATCAGCTTTTAGCGAGACAAACGAACAGCAATTGATTTATATATATATGTATAGATTAAGAAGTTCTTTTATAATTTTTTAAGATAAAAATGATATATTTTTACTCTAAACGAGTTCAGGAATCCCTGGTTGTCTGTGCCGGATAGGTACGACCTATTACCTTATACCCTGTATAAAAATATCACCGTCAAACAAATCTTATTTGGTGATACTGAATTATATAAATAAATTAATGTTGATAAGTATATTTATTTTGTTACACATAAAAAATTAATGTTTTCGGACATTTCCTCATGTATTTCCTAATGTGACTATTTTCTAAAATAAAAATATACACTTAGGTATTTATATTATTCTTAGGGGGTATTTCACCATCCTCTTAATAGCTTATCCTTGCAATAACGAGTATTAATAAATTAACAAAAAATACTCAGGTAAGAAAACTCGCCTAACTTATCCTATATATAGTCACTATTGTACCGAATAGTAAACTCAGACTTTTTAAATAAATAAATCGAATATGTACATTATCATAAATATAAAAAATCTTTAAGGAGGAAGGTGAAAAACTCCCTTAGGGTAATATCATCTAGGTTGTTATTCGTCTGCTGCGAACTGTGAAAAATATTTTACTGCCAAATCAAATCAATCTTTCTTCCTCTCTCTCTCTCTTGATGGCGCTACAGCCCATAACGAGCTTTGGCCTCCCGCAACATTTGCCTCCAACTCCTCCTGTCCTCAGCGGCTGACTTCCAGTTTGTTATTTGGAAAAGCTGTGCTGCATCCCCTCTTACCTCGCCATTCCCACCTCAGTCTGGGTCTTCCCACTTTTCTCTTTCCAACTGGGTGTCCAGTCATAATTCTTTTTGGGACGCGTGTGTCCGGCATTCCCGTACCTGCCCATCCCATCTCAACCTGAGAAATCTCAAATGGGCTGAGATGTTAGGGGCCTGATATATGTCATACAGTTCTTTGTTGTGCCGGATGCGCCACTTTTCCCCCTCTTTCACGGGTCCACATATTCTTCTCAACAGTTTTCTTTCAAAAGTGTCCAGCATTTCAGCCATCTTTGCCGTCAGTGTCAGCGCCCCACATCCATACCATACGCTAATGCAGTTCTGACAATGGTCTTATATATGGTTACTTTGGTTTTCCTGTGGATGCTACGTGACTTAAACACTGGCAGCAAAGAGAAGTATGTTTTGTTGGCTGCTGTGATTCTCCTTCTAATTTCTGCTGGATCCTCATTGTTCTCTGTCAGACTGGAGCCCAGGTAGGTGAATTGATCAACCACTTCGTATGAGTAGTTGTCTTTAAATTGTGCAATCAAATCAATCACCTCCTTTAAAATTAAATACGATTACCATTTTACAATTAACACTCTGAATGTTTTTACTTCTATCCCATAAAAACTCTGTTGCAATGCAAATCCGTTAAACGTTAAATCAAGGTCAATTTTAGCGTGATTAATTAATAAAAATTCTTACAGCTTTCGTAATAAATCCTTCGATTAAACACGTCCTTCTCATTGGAAATGCCTTTTTATTATGACCTTAACCGGTTTCGCGAACTCTCAGAAACACACAGCAGACCTAAGGGTTTTTGCTGCAGATAACTGCACCTATCAGGGGCGAATCAACTGAAAAAGGTATTTTTTCTAGTAGATAGTTGATGCGAGTTACCCGATGATAGCCAACCCCCGACAGGAGAGGAAACCAGAGGAAGAAGAACAACTTATTAAAGTATCATGCTGTATAACAACCTTCAGAAAAGGGCCGAACTCTCAATCGTTTTTGAATTATCTTTTTTACTCAAGCGTGACTTCTGCATTTCTTTGCGACATGGCGATCAAATCATTGAACCTGAATTACACAACAAATTATTATTATTTGAGATCTAGTTCAGTTCCTCTGCCCAGAATTTTATTGTTTTTACATAGTAAGTGGATACCGAATTATAGTTGGGTTATGGTATGTCTAGTTAGTCTAGTTTGTAAATATAACGTATCTTTAAAACATAAGTTCCTTCGATAATTCGGTTACAACCAAGGGCGTAGCTATAGCATTCACAAGGGGGGTTTCTACCCTAAGGTAGGGGGTTAGATCCTAGGGGGGGATAAGAGGGGGGGGGGGGTGAGAAAATTTATTAGAAAGTTTTTGAGACCTCTACTTATTTACCTATTATTATTTCCATTTTTTTACATTAGCTCCACACAGAAGGAACTGAGGAAATAATTCCCCTTAGGGCCTCTGTCATCTTTGGGGATGCTGTGTGGAGGATCTTTTTAGGAAAGGAATGAGGGGAAGTTCTGGGGAGGAAAAGGGTATTATAGGTGGGTAGGAATCTGGGAGTCAGTGTGTCCAGAAGTAACGGACGTATGAATCCATCTCTCCCACTGCGGTGCAAGGCGATGTTCCGAGGGAGTACGGCTGTAGAAGTCAAAGGGATCCCCTCTACCATTCTCTCCCGATCTGGCCTGCCACGCAGCTGGTGGGCAGACGCATCCGCCGCCAATATCTGGACAATACCATGAACCCGGGCACCTCTGCTAAGTCACCAAACGTAGCGAACCACTTGGGGTGACCTATGGCAGATGTGTTGGTCATCCAATAAATTGTTCCCGGGGCGACGGTATCCATACCCGCCACCCAAATTGCATTGATAAAAGAGATGGTGCAAATAACATTGTTGTGTCGTCCAGGAATGTAATCTATACCTAGCTATTATTAAATTAAATTGGCTGATTTTCATAACACATTTTTAAATGAAAATCACCGACAAAAAACAAAGATAAAATCTACCACCGAGCGATATATAATATATTGTTCTTCAGAAAATATTAACCCCAATAATACTGTAGTAGAAAAGTCTATAATTTTGATCTACAAATTGGGTATGCAATTTTATATTATTATTTATTGTTTCGGAACATATATGTACAGAGTATTAACGTGAAAAGTTAAGAAATAAATTGTAAGGAACGAAAATGCACTTAAAAATGTTAACAGGATGCGCAAACAGATGCAAAGAACATTTTCTTCTCTTTGTAGAGATATTAAAAATATTTAGAAATAACAGTATACTTAACGTATAAACAAAAATATAAAGAGAGATAAGAAAAATAATAACAATAAAACACAAAACTTCTGTAACAAAAGTAGAAGAAAGTGATTGAGAACCGATTGTAAAATTCTAAATACCACCAAGATAAAAGTGTGCAAAAAACATTCAAATCATTGTAAAATATTACCAAAGATGCTTCTGAAAGTAGAGCAGACGTTTGTTTTCATTATTTAATTGGCTAAATCTCATAAATTGTTTACATTTGCCAAATAAAGTCACCGCAAAAGTGCGTTAACAATAATTCAATTTACGTCCATTGGGAGATCGGTCGCTGATACGATTCCAATCATTCGTACAATGTCAAATTAAAATGAAGCTGTACTCAAAGCACTTTCTTTCATCATGGCGGAGTCAATCAACCGAAACCCTTTCAGCCGGAGGTAATGGTAGTTTTTTATGTGCGAAATTATGATCGTGTCGCCTTGTGCAACTTGTCCAGTTTCTCGTACATTTCTTCATGGCAAATTATCACCGAGTAAAACTGTCGGGACACTATACAAGCTGACTTATTGCGTTCCAGCTCTTTGGCCCGCAGACGTGTTCAGTGTTTCTCAGTCAATAACTCTCCGTATCGTGTTCATAATAATGCAGGCACCAGGAAGTGAACCATGAGAGCGTTTTACTTATTGTGTGTTCTGGTGTGTGTCGGCAAGTTGTGCGTGGCCCAAGACTTAGTGAACCCCGAGGACAGTGATGAAGTGAGTGAGGAACAGGAGCAGGTGGACGCTCCAGCCGAGGGTGAATTCGACGGCGATGGGGTGGTGAGACACAAGAGAAACTTTGGGGAGGTGGTCTTCCGGGGGTTGGCTGATGTGCTGGGATACCAGGTGTTGAGAAGGTCCGGTGGTTTGGTGCAGCTCACTGCTGCGCCCCCTGCCGCCCCTGCTGCTCCTCCGGCCGCACCGGCGCCCCCGGCGCCTCCGCCACCACCCCCGCCGCCTCCGCCCCCGCCCCCACAGCTCTTCCCGGCTTACCCCCCGATACTAGGCAGGAGGCCACGTCCACCTCCACCCCCGCCACCACCGCCACCACCGCCACCCCCAGCACCACCCGCACCCCCTGCACCACCTGGACCACCCCCGCCAACGTTACCGAGACAAACCGTCGTCACCAATTTTTCATTAAATTTTAATTGGAACAAGAATTTACCAGTTCCAGCAGCCCCTGGTCCACCCGCTGCAGCGCCACCCCCACCCCCACCTCCTCCTCCTCCCCCACCGCCTCCACCACCACCTCCGAAGAGAGGCTGTGGAGGATGTGCTCCACGTCCACCTCCCCCACCTCCCCCACCACCACCTCCCCCACCTCCACCTCCTCCACCGCCACCACCACCACCTCCCCCACCACCCCCTAAATTACCACCCAGTGGGTCAGGCAAAAACCCTTTACCGGGAAGTCTTGGTATTGTCAAACCGCAGATATACATCGATGCTTTTTACGACCACGGGGATGGTGTGACGCAGAGACTGTCAGCTGCTGACGCCGATCATTACTTCCGCGGGGGTCAAGCTCCGAGAGACTACGACTACGAGAGAGAGAGAGCGAACTACGGTATTCAAACTAGGAGACCGGATTATGACGACGAGGAATATGAAGATGATAGGGGAACCGTTCAACCACAACAACAATATGCAGATGACGGAGGTACAGGACAACCCCCCCAACAATATGCGGATGAGAGAGGTGCGAGGCAACCACCACCGCAATATGACGATGATAGAGGTACGAGGCAACCGGATTACCCTAATTATGATGGGGAAGAAACCATGATCCGTCAGAACCAAGCTGATTCACAGCCAGACAGAAGTAAGGAAGTTGCACTAAATGCTCAGTTTGGTGAGGCTATCAACGCCTTTTGGAAAAACTCACGGGAATCAAGGAAACCTACGCAGTTCACCAGTGTCGTGTCACACCCTAAGTCTAATGCGGGATACCAACGCGGAAGATCCGCCAATGTTCAAGCCAGCCCCAGACCTGATACTGACTACAACGCACACGGAGTTGCAAAACCGGAGTATCTCAAACAATACAATCAGAGAACGCAAAAAGAGCAGTTATCCCAAAGTCTATCTCTGAATCACCATCAACCACCTTCCGGAAAATCTCAAGATAAAGCTTCGGAAAAATTCTTCTTCAGTAAACGCAGAAATGACGGGCGAAAAGCTTCAGCGGAAAGGACTACTTCAACCGAGGACCCCAACAAAAGTCTCGTTCCTAGGATATTACCACCGACAGAAAACAATCCTGGACATATTGACACCGTCACTGTAAACGTTCCCCCGATATACAGAGTAGCGAAACCCAATAGGATTCACCAACAGGCCGAGGAACAAAGGCAGTTTCAGCAATGGCATCCTGCTCCGTTTGACTACTACATGTACGACGAAAGCGAACAACACAGCAAAGGAGTACCGAAACCAACCAGAAGTGTCAATTATCCATCGAACGAGTACGGGGAGATACAAACGGTCACCAGTAGAGGACAACAACCAGCTCAAAGTCGAAAGGTCGCCAGTAGAGAAGGACAACGTTCAGCACAAAGACGTAAGATTAGCAGAGAAGAACAACATCCAGCAGAGACTATCGATACAGCAGAAAAACCAGTAGAAGGAGCACCATCGGACGAAAGGAAAATATCTAAATCAAGCGATAAACATTATGACTTCTACTTCGGCAATCCTGAAAACGACGAAACCTACGACTTTTACGGAACACAAAACAAAAAATCGGAAGAGGAAGAATTTTTCAACCAGGCCACAGTTCCTTCTCCAACCCCCTATCCAGATTTGAAACGCCTGGAGTCTGCTAGCGATTGGAAAGCGGATGACGCCATTCCAACCAAAAACGCCAAAGTACGGACGACAGAATACAAGAACAACTCCTCAAATGTACAATCCTCGCAAGTGGATGATCCAAATTACAAAGGACAAGAAACCAAGCTCGAGGAATCCGCTAATAATCAACACGTAGAAAGCGTAGATGGGAAACAAGTAGGTTATATAATTGAACCAATTCATAGAAAACCCAAGAGGAGAGAAAGAAGGGTTAAACAAAAACAGTATTAGAAAATAATCATTATTGTTGTGTGTGTTTACAGATGAGCACTACTATTTTGTATTTGTTAAGTTTTGTTTTGCTCATTGTAATTTATTTTACCCCATATTATTGTACATTGATAAATAAATTATAAACTTTTTCATTGCAGCGTTTCTTTATCGATTTCCTATTTCATCATCCCAACAGAAAATAATGTCATTAATTTTATGCTGTCTGTAATAAAAATGACAAAAATGATACCTAGTCGATTTTGAAACGATTCAATTATAAATTGCTCAAACCAATTTGAGAAAATGAAATCGATTTTTAGGATCATTGGGAAATGAGGCCTTGTGCCACCATTCATTCATTTATAAAGTTCCTACATAGGTGGGTACTGGAAGCTGACTAAAACATTTTAGTACAGCTTGACATGGTTAACTTTGCAGCCGGTGGCGTCACGAATGTAGATTTTGTGAGTACAAAATAATGGATTTCAAAAATAGTTAGTTACTCCATTGGTTGGAAACTATATTTTGTAAATGCATAATTCTTTTATAATGACGACACTCTCAACTGCCTGGATAAGTATGTCGATCTGTAGGTTTTTTAAAAATAAATTAACTGGTAGGTAATTTTCCTCAATATTTTATCTTTAACTTTTTAAAAATGTAAACCATTTCAAGAGATAGATAGGTAAGGCGTGATACATTATTAATTAATATGGTATAACCAGAGAAAACCAGAAATATGTTTATTTTTAAATCAGATTTTAGACGTATTGACTCTTTTCCACAAAAAAATATAAATTGATTTCGAAAGATTGTTCTTTTATCTGGGAAGCGCATGTTTTAAATTTTGAGAAAAAATGTTTATTTTTAGTATAATAAGGTTATACTATAGGTCGTTGGCAGATTTGTTATATTTAAAAAAAAGATTTTGTATTATACAACATCCATTTAAAATCATATAATCATGCAGTAAAATAAATCAATACATTGTCTGGAAAACGCATGTTTCAGAATTTTAATTTAAGTTTAAATGAAATCATTAAAAAATATATGCGTACATGTGTTTCTGGACGAAAATTGGTCCGATTGTGTATTTACTTGCGCACTTACAAACTAATATATTTCAATTTTTTTTACATTCTTATTTAACCTAGACATTATGGAAAAATGATAAATACTTATAATCAAAAAATAATTACAAAAAGTACATAATTTTAATAGTTTTATCATCACGCCTTTCAGCATTTTTGGATGTAGGTATAAATTAAAGCATTTGAATGAAATAAAATCGATGTTGAGTTATAATTTTAAAAAGCTGGTAGGGAGAATAATTAATCTTTCTCGTTGGAACCGCTCTGCATGATCGTAAGAAAAACTTTCGACGAAATGTGGATTTTCAGCCGCTGGCTTGTTAAACGCTCCTAATGAATCTCACAACAAAATAAATACACAGATTTATTAGTAGGTAAGTAGGTACCTACCGAAGATTTTTCTCTCGTCATTATTACCTACCTATTTGGCGGACTAAGCCCGTCAGGGGCCTGGGGCGGCAAAGCTGAATGAGCCCCCCCCCCCCCCCCCCCCCCCTCCCCCTTGTTTAAAAAGTTGATGTAAAGATTATTATTACAAGATTTTTATTCAAATCCCACGGGGCTCTGGTCCTGGAGGACCTCCAAGCGCCTCCATGTTCCCTTGATCAAATCCTAAACAAGGCTTTAAGGCAGCAGGGCACTGTAAAAAAAAACTGTCATGTTTTTTTTTCATTTTCTAAAAGATGCATTTGTTAATAATGCTATCACCTAAAGTTTTAAGGAAATTCTAAGAAAATTTAAAGAAAGTTTTAAACAGTTTGTATGATGCATTATTATCCTTCAGCAAAACTTTCAATGCGTTTTTCTCGAAACTACGTTTTTCAACCTGGTTGACAACATAAGAGAAAAACTATATAACATGCAAGTATGTATTATGTATTGCATATTGCAATAAATTAAGTTTTAAAAACTTAATTTATGTATGTATGTATGTATGTATGTAAAAATCCCTAATATCGGATTATTGGACACATTTAGGCTGATTATTAAGGATTGATTTGGGTTTTTGTTTTAACAGCTATCTTTATTTCGAGTGCTTCTAAATTATTAAGTCTGTTACCATGACCATTTCTATGTCAGTTAGGTTAGGTTAGGTTGTGGTGCCGTGTATTTCGAAATAACTAAATATCTTTGTATTATGACCTCCACGTTTGTTCAATAAATTATTGTCCTCGTAAACAGCAAAATACGTAATATTATGCAAAAACTTCATGTACGTACTTTAAACGTTTAAGCCTTTACGTAATTAGTAGATAATTACGTAATTGAAGTAATTTATGCTTTTTCGTACAACCTCTTGCTCAGCTGCCCTCTGTAGATATTAGTCCAACCTACGCTCCATAGATATTAGTCACCACTGGGACCGTCATAGATATTCGTCCGACCTTAGCTCTGTAGATATTAGTCCTCACTCTGAAGTTCATAGATATTAGTCCAACCTAATAGCTATAGATATTCGTCCGACATACAGGCTGTAGATATTAGTATCTGGAATCATTTATGTATGTATGTATATAAAATGAAGTCGGGTTAGTTACACCATTTATAACTCCAGAACGTCTGGACCGATTTTTATGATCTTTGATTTGTTGGATTTGTCTCCGCCCCGAATAGCACAATAGCTATTAAAACATTGGAAAAATTCACGAAAAAAATTATTATTAAGAAAATTCTTTTCCTCATACATTTTGTTTGGAAAGAAATTTCATATTTTGAAAGAGCTGCAGAAATATTGTGATAAGTATAATATTGAATTGAGTGAATTCCAAAAATTAAAAAACGTCAAATGTCAAAGCGCTGATTGTTTTACTTTTCTTTTTAAACATAAATTGCTGCCCCTCTTTCTCACACACACAGATGAAAATGGGACAAACGGTGAACGTATGTCTGCACTCTTCCAAAGGAAAAATACAATAATTATAATAAATCTACCTCAAACATATATAGAAAATGAAACGCAATTCGTTGAAATGTAAAAAAATACATTAATATCTTTATAAATAAATCCGTACACAACCATCTCTGATACTGACAAAAACAAAACACGGACAGTTGCGCATCGATAATTGCTTCATTGTGTAATCTTTAACTTAATAAAAAAAACTGAATTTTATTCAGCTAATAAGTTAACATAACCGTTATTGATTCTGAGGCGGTACGAAGTTCTCCAGGTCAGCTAGTATTATAATAAAACGATTTGTGAATAACGAAAATTATTAGACAGAAAGTAAATAATTATTGTTAATACTTAGTTTTAACCACGTTCCATAATCAATGCTTACTTCATTAAATTAATGCCACAAAATTTGCCGGGTTTAAAGAAATAAATCCTCATTTACGATTATGATTTTTATTGTACCTACTATTCCGTTGTGCGAACTAGTGTTGAGTACCTCATTCAAGAGGCACCTCAAATGTCCCATCTCTCTCTCAGGTTTCAATCCTGGGATTGGTTTGCAGCAATTTCATCTATTCGTCTCTTCCACTCTTCCCTGTCTTGTGCGGCTCTTTTGAAGTCTGCATATGATGAGCAGCACACGTCCTCCAGGTACTCTTGGCGTGGGCGTCCCCTAGAGTTTGTTCCCTCGGTCATACCCTCCATTATGGCATGTAAGAGGCCTTCTTGTCTTATTACATGGCCGATCCATCTTGCGCGCCTTTCGGACAAGGTCCAGAGCAGGTGCCTTCCTCCTTCGATTCTTTGGAGAACCTCCTCATTTGTAATGTGGTCTCTCCAGGAAAATTCCTAATAGTCTTCTATAGGACCACATCTCAAAAGCCTCTAGTCTCCGTTTATCTCTATCGGAATGTCCCATACAAAAACGTAAAATATCCCCCCACCTCACCAAATGTATTTGTACCAACTCTTTTTCTTTGTATTACTACAAATGTATGAGGTGGGAGGCACTACATGTCATGTCACGTATGGGACAAATGTATGAGGTTGTGAGGCCCTACATGACATGTCACGTGACAAATGTATGAGGTGGTGAGGTGTGAGGTGGTACGTGTATCGTATGACATTTTTGTATAAGAGCCGTGAAGTGTGAGGTGGCGAAGTGTTTGTGTATGACATTTATTGTATGATATTTTTGTATTAGGGGGCACACATTAATAATTACGTGAGCAGTTATTCTTCCAATCTCGACCCCTCCCCCCCGCCTTGGTGAGATTAATTTGGGCCATTTAATATATTCTTTTCAAGTAACCTGAGATTTTGCTGGACCCCCCCCCCCCCCTCCCCCCTTTTCTCACGTAATTAATGTATGCCCCCTTAGACCCGTGAATAATAAAAAAATTAAAAAAATAAAAATTATTGTTCCGACACCGCACAAGAGTCCTAACTACTCCAATTTTTTTTTTAAATATTTTTTTTATTGTAAATTATTATTATGTGAATACTGCACAAGAGTCCCAACAGCTCCCAAGGGAGGGAGGTTGAAGGAGAGTTGAGAAGAGGTGGAGAGGTGTGGCTGAGGAGGGGATCCGAGGGGGGGTGAGAGGGGGGGGGGGTAGAGGGGATGGTGAGAGAGGGGGAGTGAGAAGAGGGGGGGGAAGGTAGGCCTTTTTTCTATCCATTTTTCGTATTACAAAAATAACAAACACGGGAGGCGGGTATGGGTAGGTACCGCCGCCCCGGGAGCCATTTATTAGATATCTCAACACCTCTGACATATGTCACCCCAAGTGGTTCGCTACGTTGCGTGACTTAGCAGGGGTGCCTGGGTTCATGGAGTGAGGTTTATCCAGGTCTTGGCGGCGGATGCGTCTGCTCACCTTCTGCGTGTCAGACCGGATCTGGAGAGAATGGTTGAGGGAGTCCCTTTGATTTCTTCAGCATTACTCTCTCGGAATATCGCCTTGCACCGCAGTGGGAGGGATGGATTAATACGTCCACAGCATCCCAAAGATAACAGGCCCTGAGGGGAATTATTTTTCTCAGGGCCTCCTGTGTGGAGCTAATGTAAAAAAAAAAACACTTTCTCTGAAATTCTCTAGCCAACCCCCACCTCCCTTCTCCCCCGTAAGCGAAAATATTCGCTCTTATAAGAACAAAAATTAAAAATTCACCGCTTTTAAACATAGTTGGAAAATATTTCTTCATATGGCCGATAGACTATGTAACTAGCATCTAGAAGTGTGATATTTTCAAAATTGAAACTTATCTGTGTGCTGTGAACATTATAAAATTATTAATATAATGTTTTCAAAATTAGACAAGCAATAAAGTACCTACCTATATCTTTATATAAAAAAAATCTCGCATCACGATGTTTGTTCGAGATAACCTACGAAACTACTAAACGGGTTTTTGATGAAATTTTGCTCAATGCGTGTAATTTGGTCCAAATTAAAAATAGGGTGGTTTTTATCTCGATTATTTACCTTAACATTTATTATTGAGAATTAAATGTTTTATAGAATAATGCTTTGTAATTATTGGTAAGTTCAATAAGTTTCTGTCAGATGGCGGTATGAGTTAATTTATCGACACAATACTTGGTTATCTAGGTTGGGTAACCATCCAGGAGATGGCGTTGTGTTTTGTTAGCCACAGCAACGCATTGCCGAGTCAGCTAGTTATAATATATATTTTACGAGACAATTTTTTTTTTCTCATTACATTAGCTTCACACAGGAGGTCTTAAGGAAAATAATTTCCCACGGGGCCTATGTCATCTTAGGTGATGCTGTGGAGAGGCTGTTTTTAAGGAAAGGAAGAATAGTAGGTTATGGGAAGAAAAAACGTATGAGGGATGGAATTCCTTATTAATTATATTTTTATTTTTTGTTCTATTTGCAGTAATATACACATACTGGGCTGCAAACATGAAGAAATTTGCGAGCTGTTAGATCGGCTGCAATCAAGAACAAAATGAATTTTCTTTTCGTTCAACACCGATCGTTGGTAAACTTAAGTGATAAAAAGGCTCATGTTCGCTATTGGCATATAAATAGCCAATAGGAGGTAATTGCGTGTCAAATTTGCTGCATTGTTAGCTAGCCACAATATCTTTAATATATTAACTAACCAGTTTCGGTGCAACCTGAACCTTCATCAGAGGTGTATAAAATCATATATTTTTTTAGCTTCATTATATTAAAAAAATATATAAAAAAATTCTTTACCAACAACCTTTCAATTTATACCTTTACATCTCTACATGTTACAAATTAAAGTCCCCTGCGTCGTCTGTCTGTTCGCGATAAACTACTGAACGGATTTTTGTGCGGTTTTCACCAATAGATAGAGTGTTTCGTGAGGAAGATTTAGGTATATAATTTGTCAAGGATTTGTGTAAATTGGTTGAAACATAACGATAATTGTTAGAAGTGTCGGAAAAAGTCAAGCCGCCTGGTAGCTTTCATCGAAAACGCTGCCTAATCCTTTTGGGTTATAACAAAACAATGCATGTTGGGATATTCCTCTTTTATAGATCTACAAAAATGTCCGTAAAGGCAAGTGTCTATCTTTTACGGATAGCTTACTATACCCATTCTCTCTTCTAAAAAAATGGTCACGTACATTGCGGTAATTGAAAAGTTATTTAGACGGATACAGTATTAATCCTTATTAACTTAAATACGTTAGTTACCCCAAGCATTTCATGCACGTTATTATAATCTTTCACACCATCTCTACGTATTATAAATTAAAGTCCTCCGCGGCATCTGTCTGTCTCTTAGCGATAAACTCAAAGACGGCGGTGGTTATAAAGGTTGGATACCCATCCAGTAGATGACGTTGTGTTTTATTAGCTACAGCAACGGCCAGCGTGACCGGGTCAGCTAGTAATAATAATAAAATAAATAACACAAATATTTATGTAAGAAAATTCATATTTATTTTATAATAACAGCAATCACAAAAAAAAGACAATGTACCTATTCACCAAAGCAAATTCACAAACCTTTGGATATTGCATAATTTTTACTGGATGATAAACTTTTTAAGAATCATGTAAAATATTTGGTCCCTAAATATCTATTGTACAATATAATTTTATTACAATATTATAAACTCTAATGCACTCGATAATATTTTAGAAATATGAAAAACAGTTTTGGTCATATTGTAAGAATTCTTGATGAAAAAACACTTGTCCAGTGTTATATATATATATAATATACATATAAATATATTTTCATCTCTGGCTTACGCCATTGAAGTTACGCAATTTTTTTTTCATATCATATAGTTCTACCACACAACCAAAGTATTGAAATCTGTAAGTCTTAACTTAAACTTTAGGGCGCACAGTTTACACCCAAGCTGTGCAAGCGGGTTCTCTGCAGAGCATCAGACCATTCCAATACAATATCACATACAATACTCAAATGGCATAGCGCACAAAAATTTTAAGTACAATTATACAACGTGTTTAGAAACTCGTAGTACAAGCGGTAAACTAGTGAATCTACATCACCTTGAGAATCCAAAAAACTTATTTTTTTCGATCTGGGCATTTCGATTTTTATATTATTTTTTAACAATTTTTCCATTTTTTCGGCAACTAAAGGGTTAAAAAATTTTTTGATTCTGGTTTACCCTTCGATGCATTTTAGCAGACATTACACAGCTGATATTACGTCGCTTTAATTCGTATTGTCCAACAGACCATTAGAAAATTTTACACGAGGAGAAGGTTTTCTCTCATTATTTCAATGAAACATTATGGTAGGTGTATACGATAAAGTTATTTCTGTAAAGGTAAAGGTCTCATTAGTTTAAATAGTACTTAGTTAAATGATTAACTATCATTTTTTATACTTAATTTTTAATTTCAAAATGGAGATTGAACAAAATTTAAAATGGTCTGTTGGACAAATAAGAACTGAGGCGACGATTAATCCCCTAGTGACCGATTTTTTCAAATTTGACTGAAAAAATTTCAACTTCAGACCCGATTTACTCGAAAACGAAAGCTCAAATCAAAAAAGTTATATCACAAATCGACTTCAAATGTAATGTAGATTCATCAGTTTCCCGCTTGTACTACGAGTTTCCGGACACCGTGTATTATATAAATGTATTTTTATTATTTATTACCGCATCTCTCAAGATGGTTTCGTTAGTGAGTAAATTTACAAGCAAAATTTAAATAACTGAATTCATTATTATTAATGTCACTTTAGTCATGATATTTAACTTTTATATTATGATTCTTCACATTGCACTTAACACTTTTGTGCACTATGCAATCGAATATAGATTTAAAAATATATTATATATATTATGTAGGTACATATTTTGGAATGACGAAGGTTTACATAGAATAATAGTAATGCGTGATACTTATTTTATCATAATACAGTGAAATCCCTATCTATCGTTTTAGAGAGGTCCTATTGATACAAACTATGAATGTGGAAAAACATTGGATTTTTTTCCACTTCTTCAACAATTTTTAACCTTTCTTGAAGAGGATGTACAGTAGGGTGTGTCAATTATTTCAAGTTTTGAATTCAGAAACGCCTGGGGTCTCAAAAGTTGCATCTTACAAACAAGAGCGGATCCAGCTTTGGCGCCAGGGGGGAGTCACATAGCGCCAGGGGGGGGTCACATAGTCGTGGTCAAGTCACAAGAAGTTATAATTTAATTTTAATAATAATAGATACAAGTAAAAAGTAGGTAGGTAATTTTGATAATAATAGATACAAAAAATATATAAAAACATTATGTTTAACAATTTTAATTAGTGGTCAACCTAGGTTCTAGACCCAGGCCAAGGGGGGGGGGGGTGGTCATGACCCCCATGATCCCCACCCCCCCCCCCTGGATCCGTCCTTGCTTACAAAGAAAATGAGAACTGCATTTAAATATTTTTTTTTAAATGGTAATTAGCCCACTAAAATGCATTGAAAATCAGAAAACAAGCCTAAAACATTTTTTTTAAATTAATTTAATTAATTTTTTTTTTCAATAATTTAACCTTTTAACGTTCGTTTGTTATTAAAAAATGCGTATAGATGATAAAAATGAAAAAAAAAATAATGTTTATGAAAACAAGTAAGTCAACAAGAATTCTGATTTTATCCAGAAAAATTGTTATTTTCCCCTTTTATATTTTTAAGCAACACATCATATAGGTTTCAAAAAAAAAAAAATTATGTGTTCTTTGTACTGCAGTTATGGAATGAAAATTAAGTTTGGTACAAAATATAAAATATGGACCCTTTGTTTTATTTTTTTTCCAAATCACTATTTTTTCTCAAAAGTTTCTATTTTTTTTTCAAAATTTACGGCCGTTTTAGCGGGCTAATAGTGAACAATAATTTAATTTATTTTTACGTTTTCGAATAGCTACAGATCATACGAAACTTTTGAGACCCCGGGCGTTTAAAAATAATGCCATTTTTTTTTCTCTCTATGGAGAGCGACACAAGCTAATGTACATTATTCACAGCATGATTCATTTTTCAAAAATTAAAAAATAATAAGATAACAGCACTTGCACACCGCTGAGTTTGAATGTCTAACGACAACTAATGTCAGGAGCAGCCGCCGATAGCGATCAATCAAATAAAATAGTACAAAAACTGCAAGCTTTAAACGATTAGTACGGCAAAGCTATGCGTAGAGGAACAGTCAATTCAATCTATTTTTGAGAGTTTTGAACAAAATTAGTTCGGGACCATGCAGGAAAACGGTTATTCGAGAAACGATTATTCAAGTAATGATCCATTGAGATTTCACTGTACATCATATTATAATACAGTGGGTAATCATTCAATGGCAGGTAATCTGAAACGCTCAAATCAGTCGTTAGCACTGGTGTAGTTGGATGTCATGTCAATCATTATTCCTATTCAATGGTGAAAGTTTTTTTTATAAAAGTTTAATAATAATAGTAATTAAAATGTCTCAATATTGTATTGTGCCTTTACACTCCTCTAGAATGTCTGTACATAGGTTTTCAAGTGTTGAACAATTAAGATAAAAGTGGTTTGTGCCTTAAAAATATATAAATATAAACCAATAAAAAATCTTATTTGGAATAAATATTTTGTTTTTTCAGACAGCGTGATGTATCTGGAATCTGTTATATTCGTAAGAATAATCTAATTTGAACAAAAAGCCATTTTTAATAGCGATACAAATATAAATTAGCTAAAACTTGAGTTAACCTCACTTTTCAACATTTTAGTTAACCCCTCCGAATTCTCGCGAATATTCGCTGGAGATGTCTCAACCAAAATGACATTTTATGAAAACTTTGTGTTATTACCGCTTCACAATTAAAGCTCTATAAATGAAACATTTCTGAACGTAGCCGTATAGTAAAAACTGTTTTAGAAAGGTTGCAAAATAAGCTTTCGAATTATTGTATTACAAATAAATATTAACTTTTGTAAATATTAAAATTTAGAATGCAAACATTAAAAAAATGTAAAAATGACTCACGTGATATTTTTATATGAAAACGGTACTAAAATCACAGATTATACTTATTCTATTGTATAAATGTATAATAAACACTTTTGTCACCTCACTTTTTTATCATTTCATATAAAAAATATTTAATAAAAATTAACAATGTCGAGCCGCCGGTCCGAAATTTGGTGGGAAAAATTATGTGTCAGATTGCGCGACTGACAGAATATTCTTGTTATGTATTTCTATGGACAACTTGAATAGGGATGTACAGCTTGTTCCACTGTCGACCTTTTACTTTTTGTTTTAGGGATGTCACTAAAAGAATAACGGAGTTATAACGGTTTCTATGGAGACACACGCGTTGACGTATAAACACGCTTATTGTACTTGACTGCTGTCGTATTTCTAACGCATATAGGGAATGTACCCATACTACGTGACACGTTTAGGGGGGGGGGGTCTTCAAATGCAAAAAGTTGGTCCGTAGTATGGGTACGTTCCCATATCTGCTTAAGTTGGTGACCGGTTAAGAAAATAAAATGAAAATTGTCATTTCTGTCACAAGCTGCAAATCTGAAAAACAGTAAAATTATTTCTTGCCTTAATCTGTTAAAAGTGTGTGGAGTTAATAATTTTTTTCATAAGTTCTTATGAAAAACAATCTGAAATATGTTGCGATTAAAAACTAAGCAAGTTTTCCTTTTTTGCAATTACTTTGGCATTTAAATTTCTCAATTCATTTTTTAATAACTCCTCTATACTCCAACTATCATATATTTTTAAATGCCTTCAAATCCTTAAAACAATATCTTTTAAACCGCACCCCATAGCTGTCATATCGTGCAAATGATATCGAATCACATCAGCGCCATCACTTCCAGATTATCTGCCATTACATAACTTTTTAAGTAAACAAAGATCTTAGCAATAGGTCAATGACAAAGTAAATAATTCATTAATCTGTCATCTAATAAACGTTTCGATATAATAATTACCAACAATGTGAGTCGGAAAGATAAAATAGATGAAAACAATAATATCATTGGAATGTAAACACAAACATCCTTACTAAAAAAAAAACACAGCACGCCAGATAACCCGTGTTATTGCAGCAACATGAATAAAACAAAAATACACTAAAACACGATAACATTACTAATAAGATTTGGTCTTAAAACGTATTGTAAATCCGACAACAACGCATATTTAAGTACTAAATTGTTTGTTTTCCTTCGTAACCGCTAGGTGGCGCGGCGGCGCGGCGCCTGCGCATTCGTGTTCGCGCTCGAAAAAGACGCTGGAAGCGCGAAATGATTTCTGTGTGTGAGAAATGATTTTTGTGTGTCCAATATTACTTATGTGATGGTTAATTTCTATTAATATGAATAATTTACTCTTATATTTATATCATTGATATATTTACCGTGTTTTTTGTGGTTTTTCATAAGTTTTAGTCATGAGAATTCAAATTTACTTATTTATTTATTTATTTTATTTATTTCTATATATTACAGTATTTACCTATTTATTATAATTTTTACATAATATATTTTGAAAACATTTTTACATAATATATTTTGAAATTTAATTATGTTGGGTGTAAGGTAGGTTTGAGAAGGTGAAACTGTGGATGGGTAATTTTGTATGTTTCATGAACACCTCACTAGGAGAACCTGTGCTGAGGTGTTTACGTGTTTGTGATTAAGTGTGACAATTTACATTTAAAGGTTTTATTTTATGACAGTGGTGTTTTTTTTTTAAATAATATTATCTAATACATGTGTGCGTAAATGCATCAAAGTAATTAACGTCTTTAGAGATGCAAGAAATCTGATATAAAAGACGGTATAATTTTTAGGTTAGTTTTTTAGCAATAAAAAAAACTTTGATATTTTTTATTATTTTTTTATTGTATGCACGAGGAAAAAGTGAGGTGATAGTTTCCTTCCAAATTTATTACATAAAAGGACTGTGTTTTTGAAATTTTGTTTTTTTTTTTAATTTCTCTACATTTTAGTCAAAAAAATTTTGGTAAGAAATTTTTTTCCATTTATTTCCGAGTTTGAATCTTAAAATATGTCAGTTCTTGAAAACTAAACTGTATTTCAAATATACAAATCAAAAAGGTAATTTTATCTAGTTTTCATAAATGTTATTTGTTTTTACGACACCATCAAAAATAAGAAATATATAGAACATTCAAAATACTATGGAAAAATTACAAATATCGTTCGGACATCAATGGTTAAAACAGAGATAAACTACCCTCTCAGGCCGTGGAAACCATGTGTATTTCTTTCAATGAACAAATTTTTAATTAGTGATGTTTTCACATCCGCGGCCGTTTGTCAATTGAATAAAATTTTCACTGGGTTTTTTAGTAAGGCTGTTAGCCTATTAGATAGTGTAAGTATGAACATGGGATTTTTGAGTTGGCACATCATTTGTGATAATAAGATGAAATTACAAAAATTCTTTTATGTTCACTTTAATCAGTCTCAAACTAGATTACGATGAAAATAAAAATAGAAACATAGATATAGTTCATGTTGGATTGTATATGTATTCCCTTGGATTTGAATTCAAGTAAATTATTGCATGTGAGCATATAACTGCAGATTTCTATTATTTTCAATAAAAATGAACCTAAAACAGTATTTCACGGTAAATAAAGAACCGTTACTTAAAAGGCTAAGACGACACAATAGTTTAGAAGCACTGTTATGAATAGGTAATATGCACACTAAAGATGATGTATTTTTATATGAAAATATTTAATTTATTCATAAATATTATAAATGACTATAAAAATAATTATTTATTTTATTGAGGTATTATATTATAATTTTTATATTAATTTTACATTTTTCCTGTAGTTAGTATTGCTCCCGAATTCATTAATATAATATTCTCTTTGTTACATAATATTAATACTTTTAATTGTTGTATAATGATATGTATACATAAATGCACATTGTATAATAACTGGAATGACAAAGTAAATAAAGATACCTACTTATAAAATTAAAAAACCTATACATATAAACATTTGTAATGTTTACGGTAATTTTTTTATAAAAGGCACATTTTTTCTCAAATTTCAACATAAAAATTTATCCAAGGGGTCAAAAGTAGAAACAATAAGAAAGTATTTTTTAAATGATGCATAACTGAAAAAAAAGGATACATTATTATTTTTTTAAATTTTCAAAGGTGAATAACAAAACTAATAAAATAGAAAAACTTTAAAACTTAACATTATGTTTAAGGCACTTTTCGAATGAACAACTTTTTTAAAATTGCCAATACTCAACAGCACAACTAACGCAGCATAAAATATGAACAACAGTGAAACCCTCGTACATATATGTATACCACATAAAAACTTTTTCACTTAACCCTGGAAAGGCAGTCTACGTAAAATTGACGCAAGCGTGTTAGAATTATTGCTCTCTCGTTCTAATTAGTGCGAATCTGTCGCTATGCTTTTCAGACATCTCACTCTCTGCTTGAACCTTCCGTGGGGCGCGCGCGTAGCTAAGGTAGGTGTCACCAGTTTTAAGATATAACGACCGCATGAGTCAAAAAGTATAATATTGATACATTCCAAAGCTGTATCTGATTAATTTTTATATAACTGTACGTTATTATTAAATATAATATATCTTAATTATTTAGTAAATTATTCAAAATGGCTGATTATTATTAGTAAGAAATAAGTGATCTGAGATATTAGAAAAATTATTCCTAAGTTTTGTTGATTATTGAAGAAGTTTCATGCTACGTCCAGACTGAAGCCAACCTTCCAACTCCGAACTTAAATCGGAATTGGATGGTTGGCCAATCGTGTGGTGGCTGCGGCCAACCCTCCAACCCCGAATTCTGAACTCCAAAATGGCAGACATCGAACAGCTGTAGCTACGCTGTATCTTATTAATTGCCTACAATTATTACGTACGTAATTATATACTTATATATACAACATGTTTTCAAATAATTGTTATATAACTCTCCGTAATAATATTGTCTTTTTAATAGTACGCGGCACACGCGTCTTGATCGCCAGAATGCCGTTCGCAGAATGATGTGTGGACAGCTGCGGCAGGCTGGTTCGTGTGAGTTAGCCGGGCCAACTCGAACTCCAACCTTCCAACTCGAACTTCTAACGCACAAACACCCCTCCACACAATCGTCCATCGTTTGAAGTTGGAACGTTGGCCACAGTGTGGGCTTACCATCACGTTTCGATTTTTTTCTTATTACAAATAAATATATATTCACAAATTGTTGTATTTCTTATGTCATTTGTTTGTAAAAATATAATACCGATTGGTTTATTCAAATCAATTAACAAAATAAAATATTACAGCTAGTTAAAACTCATGCGTCAATTTTACGAATGATTATCTTTACCGTACATCAAAATATGATTGTCTTTATAGGGTTAAAAAGATTTTTTCCCATTTATTGGAAAATTTAAAAGATAGCTTCACTGTATATTGCTTTCAGTGTGCCGCATTCTGGTGGTTTGGTGCATATTCAGGAATGTTAGTTGAATTTTTCCTCCAGGAATTTGTAGGCATATTCGTAGACCACCAGCATGATGGCGCCACCTGGGCCCAGTCTTAAGACCTTGGGCAGGAGACCCTTGTACAAAGCGGCAAACCTGGAACAAATAATTCAAATGAAAACTAAATTTTGCATATGAATCAATTAATGTACCATCTGCATTTGCGCTAAGACACCAATCTAAAAACAAATTATAGTATATACCAGGGCCGTATTTATACTTTTTATTAGTATAGGCCACTTCATTTGCGCCGCCCCTTCCTCCTTCTTAGAAGTTGCCACCGATCACGATCACACTTGTAGGATTTTTTTAGGTGACACAATTTTAAAAATAAATATTCGTATATAGGTTAAGCAGGTATTCAAAAATGAAATAAACGTATAAATTATTCATAAAGTAAAAGTGTAACATGAACCAAAAATTACAATTTTTTACGGGATTTTTATTTGACAAAACTATATATAATAGCTTCATATTTTATAGTATTCATTAAGTCTGCTTCCATGCCAAGAGAGCCAAAGAGTAAAGTTTTTCTGGCGATAACGAAGACCTTTGGTATTTCTTCACTCGCTTTCAATAGGAAAAACTCCTTTCTCCAGAATAATTTGTTGCTGGAGTGCAAAGTGCGACGCGGAGAGTTATATTCAAGTTTGGGTAAACGTTGCACAGATCTTGTTTCCTCAAAAACTTATCTTAAAAAGATTCAGTAATGACGTAGATTCAGGTTTCTCTGTCATCTTATTAGAGGAAATATGACCTTGAAAGTGTACACATTTCTGAACGAAATCGTCTTCTAAATCATTGTTTAATATTGCACAAGGGACTGAGCTTTTTCTGAGACACTTTATGTTGGAAGTTCATCCATTTTTTTATAAACGAAATTTTTTCTTTGAAGTTTATATACGCGTTATGCATTCTCTCTAATTCAGCTCAAATCACATACCGTCAGTACATCGATAGATGAGCTCTGAATCTGAGCACTCACTTTATTTAGTCTTTGCAAAATACGATTAGTAACCAAATAAAGGTAGCCCACTTTTTGTGAAATATTCGCACCATAATCGCACGACACAATCCGCGGTCCCGTATGGGTTCACGGGGCGTCTAAAGATTCCTTTAAGGGGGGAAATAGGTGTAGAGGCTTCAAAAAAATTTTTTTTTTCATAAATCGATGGTACAACTATTAAAAAATATATTTTAAATATTTTAAACCAAAATTCCAATTAATTTAAAAGTTAAATACTTTTGAGTGAGTGTCCCTCGGTCGAACGACCACTATTTTACGCATCAAACGCATTTTTCTCGAAACTACTTTTTTTGAATTTATGTAACCTCTAGCTCCTACAGTTTTTGATCAATTGTTATCAAACTCAGCAAATAGTTTCTTTATATAAATCCTAAACGGTATCTATATTTTAACCATTTTTATGTCACAAATACGTAAAAAATAATGTTAAACCAATCATTCTAAATTTTCACATTACTGAAAAAAAAAATTGTAAAGAGTGAGGTTCATAGGTTCATAACAAAATTTTTTTTTTTGAAATTGATTTCGGATGATAATTGTGATCTCCAGGAGTTACACAAATTGTCCAGCTGGATGGCGACTTACAATGCGCGGCAGCTGATATCTCCGTAGCCCATTGCCAAAGCATTTTTTGTGAAATATTTACGGCACAATCACCGGTCCCGTATTGGGCATTGAAGTATACAAATCCGCGGTCCCGTACGGGACTACTGGGCGTTTAAAGGTTCATAGATAAAAATCTCTATCTACCCACTGTTACTTTTTTATTTTTTATAATCGTTCACAAACTTAACGGCTTACCAAAGCGAGCGAGCGCCGCCCCCTGAACTCTGCCGCCCCTAGGCTGCGGCCTATAAGGCCTATTGACAAATCCAGGACTGGTATACACAAATACAATGTTGTAATTGACTTCCAAATCTGACAGGATGATTGGACAATAAAATTCACTAACGTAATTATGTAAATACTTCCCCACCTTCCTCTTCCCCTTCCCACTACCTTCAGCCTCACAATATACCCCAAATGGGGGTGCAATAGTCTCACCGGCTCCAAGAGGTTGGGAGCAGTTCTTGTGCGGTGTGCACATAAAAAAAGTATTGTTTTTTTTTCATTTTAATTTGCTAAAAATTGGCATTTCTTCCACATAGTTTTTATTTTGAATTAACACCTGGAAAAATTGCTTCTTTGATTATATACATATCAAAAATAAAACAAAAAATTGATTATAAAATTTTGTTAGAATGAACAATGTAGAATCCTTTCTTTCAGGAAGTACCGATAATTTCTGAACACCGTTTGATGTTAATGTGAAAAATATTCACTTGGGTCATATTGTTGTTATTAAAGTAACATCCTTTTTCCTTTGAAACATTTCGGTGATGTCTGTACATATAAAATTACAGAACTATGATTGCACGGATTCGTCGGTCTGATGAGATATCGGGTCACTGGAGCCAGGATGCGGCTAATGGCCTCCGATAATATAGTGGTGACCGCAGCGTTCCAGCACCAAACGCCACTTCTGAGTGAGCGCTGGGCTTGAGCTCACCCCAGACCAAGCCCCACATATTTATATGGAATAAGATTATTATTATTATTTTATAGTTTTTTGTTATTTTGTTTTTCCTATTCTATGTACTTGATTCTTTATTTTAAAAATCTGTTGTGTAAATATGCATAATTTATGGGACGTGTGGGATTGCACTATCTTCCCCACGGTGACCGGCCAAGTCAGAATGAAACCAACTCAGAACCACCTCAGAAAGTTCATAAAGAGTGATGATAAAAAAATTGGTTAAATAGGTTAAGTTAGGTTGGGGTTAACAGCTATTTTAATTTTTTTTTTTATAGCTTTTAATGACTTTTCAAAGTGGTATTGAGTTGACTTGATTCAGTTGACATGGAACCCCTCCCCACATCCTGGAATAAAAACATTATTATTATTATTATTATAATGACTTACCCTTCCTCCTTGTAAACAATCCCGATGGACTTGATGGTGCCCCGGTATTTGATCTGGCCAGGGACGGGCTGCGGGCCCTGGATGCGACTCTTGGCCACGTCGAATGGAATGTTGAAGCATGAAGCCAGAGTTCCCGATACAAATCCTATCGTCACCTTGCGGAAGAACTCCTTCACGTGATCCTGGAATTATTTTTTTGTTAACAGATGCACGTGTAAGTTTTTATAGTTGAGATAGAGAATAAAAAAATATATCAATTGCGACTAAGGTCCCCGTTAAATACTTGGCCGATTGTAGGTTCGTTTCAGCTTTCTATCAAATTGTAATAAACTGATAAACTTAACAGATTGTCCTCTTCTGCTGATCACAATTAGTTCAAAAGATGAAATGAACTTAGAATCGGCATTTAACTGTTAAATGGCCATTTGATGACAATGTTACATTTGAAATTCTGCAAAACAACTGCGCCTGTGTTTTTGAAAATACATAATTGCTAATCAATTGTGTGTTGTAATAAGTGTTTTTTTTATTGCATATATTTAGATCCTAACTGCAACTAATCTTTAATTTATGTATACGATACTGCCGCCATGGGTCGACCCACAGTGCCCTTCTTGACAATATCAAGAAAGATACGGTGTTTCTACTTATGACAGAATAGCACTTAATCCCAAAATGGGAAACACCTCAGCACAGGTTCGCCTAGTGAGGCGTTCACAAAATACTACTACTAACCTATTACTGTAATCGCGCATTCGAGTTTTTTTGCGCACTCTGACACCGAGTTACGACTCCGTTTGAACTCGTGCGTCTCGGTCCGGACGATTCACAAGTCGGGAGTGGCTCCCGGGACCTGCTCCAAGGACTCAAGTACTTTTAAAAGGAAGCATGTCTTGGAGGCCTCTGGCAAAATGCAGAACTTACCCATCTCTAATGTAAACCAGTGTAATAATCTGTAAAGTGTATATTCAAAAACACAAGAAATAAATAAATAAATACATAATTGCCCATCTGCTCAAACAACATTTTGATGGTAGGTAGTAGTAGGAGGAGGAATCCAAGTATTGTTTTGTTATTCGTGGCCCGAAAATGATATTTTTAAGAAAAAAATATAGGTAGGTACTCACATCATATTCTGGCAACAGCCCCTTCACACTATGATAGAATCCAAAATAAATCATATTGAACGAGCCGTTTCTGGCTATGGTGGCCGTGACCCCCTTGTTGAGGCCCTGGAATCCGAGGCCCTGGGTCTTGACTATCTCCTTAGTCACCGCCCAGGTGCTGGGCATCTGGGCCGCCAGTGTCTTATTGGACTGAAGGGTGACTTTCACCACCTCAAACGGATTGACGAAGATGGCTTCTGTTACTCCTGCTCCGAGGCCGGCCAGTGAAAATGTCTGGAATTAAAGAAAATAAGAATTATAAAAAGGATGGATAATATTGTGTTATATTTAAATGCTAAATCCATGTGAATTTTTCAAAAGCTACTTGCACAAAAAAGTAGCGTTATAAATATTTGTAATATTAGAATATTAAAAAAGCATGTCTTTAATACAGGAGAGCAAAAAACTCATTTTTAAGCAGATACATCTATATATCTATACATAAATAAAAATGAATCACCGAAATGTATGTACGCGCATAACTTACGAACGAATGCACCAAATTAGATAATTATTTTTTGTATTTGTTATTGTTGGGACAAGATTTGTATAAAAGAAGCGGTGAGCTCTGGCATAATGAAATTTGTTTAAAAATATTGCGCGCGAGCTGTTTGAAAACTGAATGTATGGAATGCGGGAGGGTGGAGAGGAACTCAGGAGGGGGGAAGGGAACTCGAAGGGGGGGTTGGCGGAATGGGGGGAGCGGGAGAGGGGAAGGGGAAGGCGGGGAAGGTGGAAGGGGAACGCGGGAGGGGAAGATGCAGGATGGGAACGGGGACGCACGGGAAAAGAAATGCAGGGAGAAACAATTTATTTCTTTGAATATGGCATTGCAACGCATGCCGGGAACCAGCTAGTTATTATTAAAATACTAGCTGGTACCCGGCATGCGTTGCTATGCCATTTAATAAGGAAATTGTCTCTCCCTGCGTGTCCTTTCCCATTCGTCACGTTCCCATTCCGCCTCCCCTTCCTCTCCCGCGTCCCCTTCCCCTCTCGCGTTCCCACTCCGCCTCCTCCCCCTTCCCCCATCCCGCGAACCCCCTCCCGAGTTCCCCTCCTCCACTCAGGTTCCCCTACCCCCTCCCTGGTTCTCCTACCCCCTTGCAATTTTTTTATACAAATTTCATAATGCCAGAGCTCACCGGTAGTTTTATACAAACCTTGTCCAGACAATAACTGTGATATATGCAATTATATCGCATTTGTATCTATGTAGTAATTCGGGAATGCTCGGGTCGCCGAACATTGCCGATCGGGCATACGAGCCGGGACAGCGGTCCGGTGTACGGCCGCGGCCAGAACCATTCTAACTTCCAGTATAATCAGTCGCTACCAAGACAAATAATATTACTTATTGAATCCATTGTACTTTGCAATAAAGACGAGAACTTACGTTAAACATATTCATTATTATTGTGTGGCAGTGTGGCCACAATAAAAGTACATTACAATTGGCGCAGCCGTATTAAAGTACAATATTGGATTACCAAATTGGATCACAAAAAAAAATTACCAAAGCGGGGAGAGCTAAGTCACCCCGAAAAAATTTTTCAAGGCTACCTACAGCCGAGGCGGAACATTGGAGTATTTTTTGGGTTTGTCTGACCGAGTGAAAGGACCGGCAGAACAAACCGAGGATATCTCTGGCTATTCCTGGAGCCACAGTCAGAGTTCTGGAGTACCATCCAAGGGTACTCAGAAGCAAGAGGCGGTGGTCGTTTTTGGGGCTCAACAGAGCCTTTCCACGAAGGTGAAGTTCCGAGGGAGTGCCGAGGGAAGGCATTTTTTACAAGGCAAACAGTGCTAGTGTCGAGGAAGGTCACTCACTCATCAAGAGGAAACAATCTGGAGACGTTGCAACCGCAATTTCTAAGATAGGTTTTTCTTTTCTTTCTTGTGGAGGATTTGTCTGGGTTTTTTGTAATTTTTTCCGGGGTAGTATTGTTGTCGTAGCTTCGCGTGATTATTTTTTTTTCCTTTTGTGAAGATGGAATCGGCGAGAATTCCACCGTTCTCTCACATAAACGGAGATTGGGATGTGTTTCAACTCAGATTAGAGCAGTTTCTCGTGTTACATGATGACATTACCGAGATTAAGAAAAAGGCTTATCTGATAAACTCGCTTGAAACGGAGACCTTGACTCTTCTGTCCAACTTATGTTTCCCGATTAAAATCACAGATGTTACGTTTGAGAAATTAATTGAGTTGCTAAAAAAACATTGTGGTAAATGTAGATCTCTTTTTCAAGAGCGGGAATCATTTTTCCAAGCTAAACAGAATCATAACGAATCGATAAGGGATTTCGCCGCAAGAATTCGAGGGCTCAGCTCATTCTGTCAGTTCGGAAACAGGCTGGAGGATAATCTTGTAGACGTGTTTGCAATCGGTCTACTTCCGGGCCCAGTACGGGTAAAATTGTTTGTTGAAGGGCCTAAACAAAACTTTAATCAACTAGTTGAACTTGCAGTGACCGCGAAAGGTCCTGAGGTCGATTCAATCAAGATGAAGTTGGAAGTAAATTCGGTAAAGGAATTTGGAAGATCGGCTTCTCCGGCGCGAGAAATAAATTCGGTAAAGAGATTTGGAAAATCGGCTTCTCCGGCGCGAAAACTTTATTATCGGTCGAATAGTTCCGATTCATGTAGGTCGGATAAACAAGTTAAAACCGGTTCATCTCTAAAGAAGTGTAAGATTTGTTGGAAATCAAATCATGACACTCATAACTGTAAGTTTAAGCAAGCTAAATGTTATTCTTGCGGTAAATTGGGTCATTTACAGAGATTTTGTAAAAACGGGTCAGTAAAATCAGTTATGAATTGTAATAATGAAAATATTGAAAATGTAGCTTTTGTTAAGGCAATCAAGGCACAATTGAAATTAAATGGGAAATCCTTCGAAGCGATGATTGATTCAGGATCATCAGTTTGTGTCATTCCGGAGACATTGTTTTGTAAACATTTCAGTAATATAGAGTTGTCACCCGAAACACGAAAAATTTCAGGTTACGACGGGAATATGTTGACTGTTGTGGGTAATGCAAATTTCAAGGTCGAATACAATAATCTAGTTAGGTTAATAACCTTTATCGTTGTAACAAGCGGTTCGGAGATGATTGTGGGAAGAGATTTCATGGAAATATTTAACCTCAACATTGTTTCAAAACAAAATTCTATTAATTCGGTTTCGTTCGCGAATAGGAACAAATTTCAGAAAATGGGGAACGTAAAACCATATTTTTCAGGGTATGGAAGTTCTAATCTTAGGGAATATAAAACCATGTTTAAAGGGCATGGTAGTTCATCTGCAAATAAAAGGAATGTAAAACCTTATTTAAAGAATACGGTAGTTCAGTTGCAAAGATTACTTTCTGGGAAACCGATGAAATCAGGTGGAAACCAGGCAGATTTTCTGTCTCGGTTTCTGTTAAAGAACAAAGTTGAGAATTCTAAGGTAGAATTTAAAGATTACTGCGGTTCAGATTTCGTAGATTTTGTTAGCAATTGTGAACATCTTGACGTTAATTCGATTAGGGAAGCCACTAAAGTAGATACGGTCATTCAAGGCGTAATGACGTGTTTAAGGCAAGGGTGGCCCAAACGTGTTAAACGCGAGGAGGAATTATGGAAATTCTGGATAAAAAGGAACGAACTTTCGATTGTTAAGGATTGTTTATTTTGGCAACATAGAATTATTGTTCCAAGTTCGTTGCATAAAAAAGTGTTAGAGCTCGTGCATCGTTCACACTTAGGTATTGTTAAGATGAAAGGGTTAGCAAAGGGTTATTTCTGGTGGTCTTCGCTGAGCAAAGATTTAGAGAAAATTGTTCAGGAATGTCCAGAATGCGCGTCGACGAAACAATCTCCGCCAAAGAGTCAATTATCGGTATGGCCTAATTCTGGGAAGGTCTGGAGTAGGTTACACCTGGATTATAGTGGACCGCTGGCAGGGAAAATGTTTCTGATCGTCTGCGACTCATTCACTAAATGGGTTGACTGTATTGAAGTTCAAAGGGCAGATTCAGCTAATACTATATTTGAATTGAGGAAATTATTTTCAAATTTTGGCTACCCTGAACTCATAGTGTCAGATAACGGAACTTGTTTTACGAGTGAAATTTTCCAACAGTTTCTTCGGGAAAACAATATTAAATTCATGTCATCTCCAGTTATGCACCCAAAAAGTAATGGGATCGCTGAAAATTCAGTGAAAACTACTAAGAGTTTTCTTAAAAAACTTATGGTAGGAAATAAATTTCAGGTTGATTACAAGGATAAATTGTTACATTTTTTGTCCGATTATAGAAATACTCCACATTGTACGACGGGAGTCGAGCCAGCAGTTTTATTGTTTGGTAGGAAACTTAGATCTACTTTTGACAGTCTCATTCCGAAAGAGAATGAACGGGTTGTGTCAAAACAACATGATTTGGCGAATAAGAATATTGAGGCAAATCAACGTAAACAATCTAAGTATTATGGTGGTGTAAAAACAAAAAATTTTATTGTGGGACAAAAATGTTTAGTTAAAGATTTCAGGAAGAATAATAAATTTACATGGGTAAAGGGAATTGTTACAGATAAAATTGGAAAAAAATTATATTTGGTAAAAACTTGTGATTCTCAATTAATTTGGAAACGTCATGTGGATCAGATGAGGAACTTATCAGTGTCTTGGAGTGATGTTGAGTCAGATTTGCCAGATTCCGCGTCTGATGACACGAGGACTGAGCACTCTGAGAAAGAGTTATCCAATCTGTGGAGTGAGTTAACGGTGTTTTCTCCTGATTTCAGATTTGCGGAGGGAGGAGAGAGGTCACCGGAGGTCACAGACACGGCAATCGCTGGTCCAAGTCAAAGTTCAAATCCCTGGTTGGGGAGACTCCGCCCAAGATAGTCCACAAGGAAGGAACGGAAAGCCTTCTAACTTAATATAATTTTGTGTGAAATATTAATAATGATGTGTTTATGAAAAAACATTATAAGAACTTGAGTGAAATATCAGTATAATATTTACAGTGTTTGAATTATATAGAATCATGAAATACTTGAAATACTTAAATATGTAGTGACTGATTTACAGGGGGAAGGGTGTGATATATGCAATTATATCGCATTTGTATCTATGTAGTAATTCGGGAATGCTCGGGTCGCCGAACATTGCCGATCGGGCATACGAGCCGGGACAGCGGTCCGGTGTACGGCCGCGGCCAGAACCATTCTAACTTCCAGTATAATCAGTCGCTACCAAGACAAATAATATTACTTATTGAATCCATTGTACTTTGCAATAAAGACGAGAACTTACGTTAAACATATTCATTATTATTGTGTGGCAGTGTGGCCACAATAAAAGTACATTACAATAACGAACACAAGCAAAAAAGAATTATCCAATTTGGTGCAGTCGTTCGGAAGTTATGCGCGTACATACATTTCGGTGATTCATTTTTATTTATAAAGAAGATTCTCACCCATTTGGGACAATAAATCCTACAAAAAAATAATTTACCATTGAATAAAGTCAATGAATTTATTATTGTGTTTATAATTATAAATATATTTTCAATTATAAATTGTTTTTACGTAATTATTTTTAAGTCTTCTATTAAATTAATTTAGCCTTGATAAATAATATTGAAATTTAATTTTGTTGAAATTGTACCACTCTTATATTTTTACTTTTAATAATATTGATTTATAAAATTTTAAATCATTTTTATATTATCATCTTATCCCCTCAAGCCATAGACCTATTTTGTCGGAAGGTCAAAATATTTCCGCTTTGCATTAAAAGCCAAAAATAGAATATTTCTGAATGCATTCGAAAACTAAAAACTGTTTTTGAGAGGTTCACATTAAAATTTTATAATAAGGAACTCCAGTGAAAAATATTAAGGCTTTAAAAAAATATGTTCATATAGACCAATAAACGCTGATTCTATATAAGTTTTATTTAATAGTATTAAACGCAGAGTTTTTAAAAAATTATTAAAAAGTCCGATTTTAATCGGGTTGTAAAAACACACCGTCAAGTTGGCATTATTGAAATTTTAGTGGTGACGTCACTGTTCGACGTGTCGTGACGTCACCGTAAAGTCATTGTATGGGAATGTATGATATGAAACAAGCCATCGTATTCATTTATTTGTTTATTTAGATACTGTTTATAGAGATTTAGTTGTTGTGTTTATTATTTAGGCCTAAATAATGTTTCAAAAATAAAGGTATCTCTTATTAGTTTATCTCTGTTATTGAAAATATTCAAAAACTACTGCACAAAAAAAATAGTAATGCTACTTATAGAGAGAATACTTCGAACAACGGAATTCAAAATGGCGGCAGTTGATCAGCTGATTGCCCGATCCTATAGTAATTTTTCAGGAGTGATGACGTCACACGATTCACCATACATACAATGGTTTTCAGGGGGGGCTTGAAAAATTAAAACTTTGACAATTATTTTAACTATTAAAACTAACTCAAAAATAAAAATAAAAATGCAGTTATTTAAGTTAGAAGGGCTGGAGTTCTCTATTCAAAATAAACATAATTTTTTAAATATAAAAATTTTGAATGCAAACATAAGAAAATTTTAAAAGTGGCTCAGCTAACGTTTTTTTTTAACTGTAATTACCGATAATGAAAAAAAATTAAAACAAACACAAATTTTATTAGGCAAATATAAACGTTTTCGTCAACTCACTTTTTAGTCGTTTCATATAAAAATAATTAATAAAAAGATCCCAACGTTTCATAATTTTTTTTCAAATGCGGTCGGAATCTTTGGATTCATTTACATTTTAATTATTTTGCGGTCAACTTTTAGATTTTAATATAAAGTATGATGTTTTCTCTTACTAACATTGTTCAGATCATATTTCTCTAACCATGATAGTAAGGGAGACACAAAAACTTATATGAGACCCATACGAATTGTTCCGAAAACCAAACAAATTAGCCTGAGGGTTTAAAGACTTACATTATACTTAATCAAATTAACCTTGAAAAGTGTCCTCTACAAAACAGGTGAACTCCGCGTGGAGGACAATATACAATCTCTGTTAATAAAAAGTATATTTAGACAATTAACTAACTAACCATCACGCCTTTTCCTCGCAAGGGTAGGCAGAGGACGGACCGCCAAACAACTCGGTCTTGGCACACACTCTTTACCTCACTCACATTCATACATCGTCTCGTACATACTCTTCTATTATTCTGACTCTTGACACGGCCCATTTAAAAATGTTTAGATGAGTAAAAAAAATAAAACATATAGGGTCGTCCATTAATCACGTGATGTTTTTTAGCAACTTTTTAACCCCCTCCCCCCCACTTGGTGATATGTGGTTGAGGTTTTAGACTAACCCCCCCCCCCTCCCGCCCCCCCATACCCAAAATCACGTGTATTGTTTTAGTACAAAGTACATTGAAATTTTCAGAATATTATCATGCGTTCAACAAAAAATAAATACATGTGATATCTCATCATACCCCCCCACTCCTTGTGATTTTTTTCCGAATCCCCCCCCCCCCTTTCGAGCCTCACGTGATTAATGGACGACCCCTATTGTTATTTTAATAGGCAAAGAAAGATAAGAAGGCTTCACCAGAAATCTGTTCAAAATAAGATCACAGAAAACATCACAGATCAAATCAAGAAAAGATATCTTAGAAAAACATTTAATCTATGTGGGATGAACAAATAAAGCAATATTGTTAATATAGTAAGGTTCAAAAACGTTAATAACATGTTGTAACCATAAATAAAAAAATATTTACTTCAATATCTTAATTTACGGGAATCGAACCCGTTGCTTCTCAATTCAAAATCAAATGCCTACACAACTATGCCAAGGGGAGATCATCAATTATAATGATAAAACAAATAGGCCATGACACGAACAATAACTACTGTAGCACAATGTTACCCTACATACTTGAGTTGATATCACAAAAACGGTGATACACTATACTAATTGGTCAATTATTAAATGCAAGTATTTTATGGCATTTGAAAATACATAAATTGGCGTAGGCAAGTCAGTGTCTAATTTTCCCGACAATCTTGACGGCATTTATGTACGCAAATTTTATTGCTGCTCGGCAGTCACCGTGAATGCTAAAATAAGACGGATAATGAATGTGTGCACAATCTTATTTGCCTACCGTGTTAGCAAACTTGTGTCTAGTAAAATTAGGTTGAGTAACCATTTGATGTGAAACGGAATAAAGGCCCTTTCGGACTAGGTTAGTAGTTTAGTCGAGTAGCGAGTAATTTAGTAACTAAACATGTCCAAACACCATAAATTTATTTAGTCAGTGGTTTAGTAGAGTCAAAGATATTTTAATACAATTCAATATGAAATTAATAGAATACTTAGTTTTTACCACTTTTATTGATTATAAAAACCAACATGTTTCATGAGAAACCTGGAGGTCAATGTGTCTAGGAGTGACGGACGTACGAATCCATCCCTCCCACTGCAATGCAAGCCAATGGGTAGAGAGAGTCCGGCTAGAGAGGTCTAGGTTAGGTCTACCTCAACCAGTCTCTCCCGATACCCAATAGTATCAGGAGAGACTGGTTGTCTCCAAACGTAGCAAACCAAAGGTAGCCAAAGTCACCAAACGTAGCGAACCACTTGGGATGACCTACGGAAAGAGTCTTGGTTATCCAATAAATGGTTCACGGGACGGCAGTACCCATACCCGCCTGTCAAATTGGAATGTGTCACTGCTCACCAGCTCAACCACTAAACAAGTACAAACCCGTTGTTTTAGTAGAGTTCATTACAGCCGCACAAATGTAATCTCGTTGGAGCGAAGATGCTACTCTAAAATTCTTTTATTTTTGAAGGGAAAACTTCATTAGCACCGTTGTGGTTTAAAAATCGATGAGAAAAATAGCGACACTAAAAAGAGAAACACATACATCTAAACGAATTAGCCTGAGAGAGAATAAGATAGTATAATCGGTCTCCTCTTTGTGCGGTGCTTCGTAGCCTACCCGCTCTTGTCCACTTTAGTTTTCTGAAGGTTTCACTTCTACCGCGTGTGAATTGCACACTCTGTTTTTTTCTGCTATTAATCCATTTTCGTGTCCATAGTTTCTTTACTTTCATGCCACTAATTTCTTCTTCTCCCTCTTCTAAAATATCCATTACAATCAGCTAAATTAGCCTATGTACTTTGTTGGGTTCCAATGCGCCACTCACTAACGTACTCTTCTCGACTGTAATGTGAAAGCTACTTGGCTAAACTACTAGCCTAGTCCGAACAAGCCTCAGGTCAGATAATGTCTCATGTAAAAGACTGAATAGGGATAGACTTGACTTTTTGCATCTTTTTTATCATGATACATCTTATCTATACTGTCAAAATTTATATAAATTTTAAGCTCATAAACTTTTTTTTAAAGCTATAACATACAATAATCTATGTACATTTTGAGGTGATTTAATCACTAAACGGCGAAAATTGTTATTATTTAGACCAGAGGTTCTCAAATTTTTTTTCTCATAGACGACTTTCAAAATTTTACTGGTTTCGGTGGACCCCCTGCTGCTACATTTGCTTTGAAAATTATCCACCATCAAAATATGGGAAGGGATGAAATATTTTTTTTATACTAATTTCGGTTGTGCACAAGTCCTGCGTAACTCTGGTTCAATGAACTCAAATTTGCTATGAATTGAAGTGTCATTTTCAAAAATGGAACTGATTGTACAAAAATTCACACAAGTGATAAAGTACCCATCTACTACGTAATATTTTTACAGAAAAATTATTTTAATTTTTAATGTCATTTTCATAATTGGAATTGATTTTTCAAGATTTAGACTATCCTGTGATTTTTCATGGGTCTGCGCTAGTATTATATTCTTAATTATGTGTTCAGAACTAATCTAAAAGTATGAATTAATTTAGAATGACAATTATAAATGGAAAAACTGATCAGACTTGTTGAGAGTTCGTCAAGTAAGAAATATTCAGACAATCTTTATATTATTTTTCCTTATAGATATAAAAACATTGTATTCTGAGAAGCCTTACCAATGGAGTTGCTACCGGTGATCCAAACATGAACATCTTTTTATACTGCTCAAAACAGAAGAACTTCACCGCCCTTTTGGGGGTCTCGGCGAGAATAGGCGGCAAAATCCCCTTCCAGAAAGAAAACAATCCCTCGTGTTTATACATCTTCTTCATGCAGTCAACTACCCCATAGTAATAGTTGGGGTCAGTCCGACTCCCCACTTTACTGGTTTGAAGCTGCAATCGGGTTTTAATCAAGTCTAACGGGTGCATTATGCACACTTCTACAAATCCAGCACTGCCACCTGCACCAATCTGCATGGCCGCCTGCTTCAACATCACTTGCAAGTCACTCATTTTCTGAAAAAATAATAATTTAAGTTTTAATCACTGAAGACAATATTAGCGACCCTCAATCAAAAATTTGAAACAGAAAAAGATACAGTCACATCTATAAATGAACCCAGCCTTGCCGGGGCACTAATGGGACCCTATCCCCTTCGGCCATATTTAACCGTATCTTGATACGACTAAAACTACCAACATTATCTTCCTTTTCTTAACACACATTTTATTGGCTGCTATCTTTATTTATAATAGCAAGATTCTTCTCGAACTAAATGCTATCTTTTTTATTTACATTAACTCCACACAGGAGGCCCTGATGAAAATAATTTCCCTCAGGACCTATGTCGTCTGAGATACTGTGTGGAGGGTCTTTTTGAGTAGAGGATGGAATGAACATTGGTCTTGAAGAGACCCATGTTGTAGGAAGGAGGAAACACAGAGACAAATCGTTGAACTCAAGAACGAGTCGAAGAAGCGACTTGCTCACATGTGACAAATGTCAACCGTATACATATGTTGGGTGCGCGTTTGGCGTATTTCCCGACTATGCACCGGTGCCGAAGGGATCAATGACGCTAGTTCCTCGGAGCATCTTCCATTGAAATACCGATAGAACAATGATAGCATTCCCACCCGACGCCTGTGCTCTTAGGTTTGCTATCCGTTTGTTAAGGTGGGAGAATCGGGGAACGGACCGCCTGTTTCTGCACAGAGTCGAGGGTATCTAAATAGTGTCTTGGTTAAATATATCCATTTTTACTTAATGTGTGACATCTATTGACTTTTCTGCAAGTCTAGGATGAATATTTATTATTATTTTAACTTGATGAATAAAACCTCAAATTGTAATACTTATTTAATCACTTTGATTAAATATTATTTGCATCCCGTCAAGGCAAAGATCCTGGGTTCAGTTCCTAGATGTGACCATATCTTTTTCAAATCGCTAATATTGTCTTCGGTACATTATTAAGTATTACAATTTGAGGTTTTACTTTATAAGTTAAATTAAAAATAATTTAAGTGCCTATAAGTATAAACATGCGGGTGCTAAACGCGAGCTACATTAACCGAATGACAGAATTGGATCGTTGATACTAGTATCAGAGACGGCTCGTGACTGAAATTGCCAGCACTGCATTTCACTTTTAAAATTTACCTTACTAATTAATATAGGTGCAGCAAACTAATTGATGGGGGTACTGCAATTCATTCACTCCAATAAATTACATTTGTAAACTAATTGGATGAATAATACTACCCCGTCAGCATTTGCAAAATCCTCTCAAGAGAGTAAAAGACATACAAATCATTGTTGAAAAACTTGAGAAATAGAAGCCCAAATTTTACCATTTAAATTCACCATGCCCGAGTGCCAACGATCAATAGCGCCTCCCACACGCACACTTCGGAGCGACCGAGTCCCGAGTCCTGCTCCACTTCAGGCCGCCGCGCAGAAAAGTTAAGACTGATAGGTTTACTGCGCAGTTCATTGTGAAGCTTTTCTGCGCGGCGGCCTGAAGTGGCGCGGGACTCGGTCGCTCCGAAGTGTGCGTGTGGGAGGCGCTAATGATATAAGCAAAATTACATATTCTATCATAGTTTTTTCCAATTCAAATGCTCATACCAAGGACTGGTATAACGTTGTTTGGTGTTTTACAAAAGGTTTTTTAAATTAATAATGTCAATTATGACTCGCAGAATGCCATATTATATGTTTTATTACAAATTTGATTTGTAAAAAAAACATAACTTTGTTTCGTACAAATACGATATTTAAAAAGTGGACAAAGTCCTGCCCCTGAGAGCTCATTTTCTGTTATATAATACTGAAATTAGCCCTTTTCTTGAAATAATAATATGTAAGTACACCCATTGTTCACCAGATACCCTCTTTGCATGATAGCCTAATTTTTTTTTACCAGCACCAGTAATCCTAAAATTTGTATTTTTTACTTTTCAAATCCCAACATTCCCTAGTCCTAGTCAAATATTGTTTTATGAACAAGAAAACCAACAGGTTTAAAGAAAAAAATAATAGGTATATATTAAAGAAGTAATCAAAATACATATTATGAGCAAATAATTCTTCAGACTCAACAGATTGGGCAAACCCAATTATCTGATAAATTAATCCAAGAGAGCCAGACATTATTATTATCAAAACATGTGCTATTTTTATTTAGAGGTCAATGATTTTGGTTTTTTTTACCATCGTTTATGGATAAAGAAACTAAACCAAATTCCAAAGTTAGAAGTTAGTATTTCGTGATCATGTCATGATGATCTCTATACCTATACCTTTAGCACCTACATAGGTACACGGATAAGGTTAAAAAACACAAACAAAAAAGTTTTACATAAGTACCTATGTACCTATAACAATGTTGACATGTCATCATTTAAATTTGTGGAAATATAATAATAATATAAAAAAACGGCAAATAGCAACCAAATATTGATTTTTCTACAGAATAATATTGCAGGTCAAGCAGGTACCGTCAATATTATATACCTACCTATAAGAAAAACCAACAGGTTGTACGGTATTAGTTCATTTATGGGTTGTACGTACCAATTTATTTTCTAGTTGTCTGCTGAAGCACCGTACAATTTCGACACGAAATGAGATTATAACATCGAAACCAAACGAGGATACCTACTGCACCTTATTAATCTGATAAGAACTTTATCGTCAGTCTAAAAGACCCGTACAATAACAACAGTCAACAGCACCTACTACAACGAGCGGCAAATTGAAATGAAAATATCACAAGATTTGATAGCATAGCCTTGACATCGCAAAAAAGGTTAATATTGAGGAAATATTATCAACTGCACGTATACGTAGCTGCGTAGGCAATATATAATATAGATAGGCATACACGACTCCAGTATTTAGCATGAAGGACATATTCATTATTGAAACTATAATTTATTTTGGTTACAGTTAACAAACAGTTTTGCAATAAAATACACTATTTAATAATTGTGTGTGAAATATATGTGACATTTCGCCTTCACTGTCAAAATAAAACCGTTTGATAAAATCCATAAAACCATTTTACTGTGGTATGCGACTACAAATAATGGTAAACAACATTTGAATAGTGTAGGAAAGTGTGGGAAATTGGGAAAGCAGAAAGGAAAGTTGACTGAGAAAATTCGCCCTGTCGATAATGGAGATTTAGTTAGTTCGCGCTTTTACCGCAATAATCGTCGCAGTGAAAGCAGGAAAAGTCAGAAAATAATGCCAGGATCTTTCCAAATTGGATGACAATTGTTTACCATCTCGCGAAATAGATCAACATGTCATAACAAATATAGAATAATTGCAAACTGTCGTGTTATTCAATGTAATTAAAATGTATTACCGTCAAGCGATGGAAGTGACGACAGGGCGGGACGTTTTACTATCCGGAGTGTAGTTTGTTTCTGTATAGCGTGTAGTAATGAATCGTCGTACGCCAGCTGTGTTGTGAATTATCTGTTTCCAAAATGGCAGAAAAGGCACAGTTTGCGGAGTGCTGGAGCCAGGAACGATTATTTTAAAACGCTCCAAGTTATAGTTTGGGAATGTGCGATCACGGGAGTTGCCGTAGAATTCTTTGGATGAATATTTAACCATCGGAATGGGTTCGCAGACCTTAGAGATCCTGAGGCAGGGAGTTTGGGCCTCTGTCACGGGAGGTTGGTTTTTCGATCCTCACCAGAACGTATTCTGCAATACGGTCCATCTCTACCTATGGTTGTTTCTCTTGTGTTTGCCGTTCACAGTTTACTTGGTAAGTTTGCGCAATTTTCTGTTTTTTTTTTGCGATAATGTGTCAAAAAGTTAGGTTATGGATTATGGTGATGTCATGACACTTCTGCACAATCCAGGTCAAAGTGCCTCTATTTCGATATTTACAATTATCCGTCGTACATTAATTAATTTAATTCTTAAATGCAACTTATTTTACTTAATCATTAACAATTCTACAAACCAGAAATCATTTAGGCATGTTATCAATGCAAATTAAAAGTAAACAACTTGTCTGTTTTTATCTAATCTCTTATCATACGATGAAAATAATTAAACTCCCTGTCATTTTCTTCATTAAAGTGATATTTTGTTGTTTACAGTATTTCCCGCCATCAATAGCAGGATGGTGCGTCTACTGCAGCCTGGTTTCTATTCTGTTTGGTTTTATAAAGCTGTTGAATTATGCCCTTCATCACATGTACGACACCACAGAATGCATCATTGTTCCCCCAGATAATACAGCGCCACCGGAAAAACGCCGAATGCAAAAGAGGCACAAGTAATTACATTTCCAATATTTATGTGACACAAGTTGCTAACTGTATGAATTAGTTTTCAGTTAGTCTTACTTTGTTTAAAATATAAAGTACCTACATATTTAAAGTGCAAAAGTGATAATCATTATTTATGAATAACTTTTTAATTTTTTTTTTAGGGATGATGAGGATTTCGAGCTCCAAGTATTGAGTGGTACCCGCACAGCCACAACACAACAAAGTGACAATGAATCAATTACCTCACGTGAGTTTCGCAAGCCAACCACTAGCACCATAGGTATATTCTGTTTGAATACCTACTAAAACTCTATTGAATTACCTCTATTCAATATCACTAAATGCACACATTTACTTTAATCATGTTTTTTTCCATAATTGACTATTATTTTCTTTTTGCAGATCTGAAAGTAGACGTCCATCGCAAAAACAGCTCTGAATCCAGCACGGAAGAGGGGACAGGAGCAGGGGCTAGGGGGGGCAGTGGTGGTACCGGGAGGGGGAGGGGAGCCCGCCCGCACGCTCGGCGGCGCTGGGCCAAACACCGCACCACACACCCCCAAGAAGCCCTGCGCATGGAAATATGCTCAAAAACAGAGGATTCTGTGGCTATCAATATCGACCAGGATACGGAAGACCCTCCTCCACCTCACTCTGCCCCTGCCAAAACAGACTTCCCCAGTGCAGAACCGTACCTATCTAAGTTTGCCCGCCAACTCAGCTCTGATTCCAGAGATAACTCTGAAATAAACATCTCCGGATACCAAGTTCAAGGTGCTCGGCGATACTTCAATGTTTACCCTGTGGAGAGCTGCACCAAGTCGGCTATTGCACTTACCCAACCATCACAGAGCGGACATTCCTCAGGGATGCGCAGGAATTCCAACTCCACCATGTCTACTATCCAGTTGCCTCTGGTGAGCTCTACGGCTCAGCTGGTGGCACACGTCCGGAGGCATTCCAACGCAGACAACACCACCCTGGGGTTCCTACCCACCGGGAGTGTGGAGCTGGGTGCATACATGATGGAGAAAGGAAACAGTGAAATGGCTGGAGGGAAAGGAGTGTCTGCGGACTCTAGAGCAGCGGGAGTTAGGAGGATAAAAAGTGCAGCTCTGGAAATCGGCTGCCCCCCGCCTAGTGTTTCCAATCTGTCTCCTCACCCCAACAGTGTGGAGGCCATTGGCGGGCAAGTCCTCAAGAACCCTAAAAGTGCCATCATCCCCCCTCCTAGTAAGAGCTTGATAAGGAATCCTCACCTCAATCTCTGGCCGAAGAATTCATCCAATTCTATTGATGGAAACAGTTTGCCCTACATGAACTACGGCTCGGAGATTGTGTATCCCATTGCTGAGATTTCCGATGAAATGCAAACATCTCAGTGCCAGGAGAGCGACCTGGAATCCTTAAGTAGTCAGTGTGATACGGACTATGAGGATGATAATGGAGTCAGTATCAAGCATCAACTTCGAGGATTCGATTCTGACTTCAACAGACCGGCCGAGATGAATTCTTCGGATACGGAGTATGAAAACAATGGTTCGAGATCACCTCTGCTCGACAGAAATGACTGCCTTAATGATGTTAAAATCGTGAAAACTAAATCGGATAAGTCTGAGTTAGAGCATAAAAAGCAATCCAACAGTAGTGCGAAAGGACTCCTTAAAAACAATTCCTTCTCCGTTGATACAAAACATAGTGATAAGCTCAAATGTGATAGAAATAATAGACTATTGAAAAATAATTCCTTTAATGCCACTTCGTCGGCTGTGACCGAGGAGGAAGACAGTGCGCCGAGGAGTGTTTGTGACGATGTAAATAATAAACAATATGACTGTAGAATCGTAGACAGTAGTGAAAAATCTCCCGCCAAGATTTGTAAACAAAAGAGTAATAAATCTAAAACCTTCGACCCCGGTGACTATTTCGATAAAAGTAGCGCCAGTTCTAAAGACTTTCTATTAGAGAAATCGAGTGTAGATTCAAATGAGTGCTTATTAGATAATTTCGAAAGACATAAACAAAAATTAGAACTGGAAGTGGAAGAAGTGAAAAAACCTCCTGATCGAGAAACTTCCAATTCTAGCGGCAGCTTAGAAATGCAAGATGCTCGCCAAGAAATAGCCACAGAGACAAGTGACATCAGTGATCATAAAACATTATCCGATACACAATCCAAGGACATCTCTCCTCCTCTCGTTAAGGAGGAAAGTGAACTCAAACTGCAAAGTGACGAAAATAGTTTATACGGTATTACCTGGTTATTTGACGAATCTAACCATTGTCAGGAAGAAGCCCAACACAGCTTGGAAGGAGAAGATATTGCCATTGCTTTGGAGAAGTCTTCCAAACCTTCCTGCTCCAGTGCAGACTCTAACACCAGCAGTCAGCGCAATCTCGGAGCCATCCCCAAACAGATTAAAAACTTAACCAGAACTCGAGCCTCTTCCTTAAAAGAAAATAAGAAAAAGGAGAAACATAAAGAGAAGGAGCGAGATCCCGAACCTACTCAAGAAGAAATAGATACAGTGGAGGCGCACTCTGCACTGGTCCAAGGACTGGAATGTCTGTTTGCTGCCACCAATGCCAATACTGTTGTGATGCCTCCCCTCAACAGGGAAGAGAGACCACGCAGTCATCGACAACAAGTAGATCAACACCGCAGGGACAGTCAGAAACAGAGGAAGAGATCAATCGAAGAAATGGCGCAAACATCCACCAACACCATTCTTCCTACCTCCATGCCACTATTGGCTGCATTTCTGAATTCAAGGGTTGACTATCCTCACGTGCCAATTTATTTGCCTGGAGAAGCAGATCCCTGTTGTTCTGAAAATCAAAGAAATCCTCCCGCTGATGGAACATACTATGAACTCCAAAGGACACGTCCACTCATGGATCGTAACCATCGGAACAGAATGAGAAAAATCAAAAGGTCTACCAGACAACGAAATAATCCGGCGGCCGGAGATAAAGCCAAAGAAGAAAACAAAAGTGAACCTGCCAACCTAGCTAGCACCTCCTCGAGCAATGTCCATTTTGCTACTTCTTTCGAAGACACTACAGATGGAGCAATCCACTGTTTCATGGATGAATACGGAAACTGGATGTCCTACACATTTGATAAAAACAGCTCTGGTCACGCTAAAGAGGCAGCTGCCAAAGCAAGTCAAGCCAAAGCTCAAGAAGTAGCCGAAAACCCAGCCGATACTTCGGCACTGGAAGGAAGCTGCGTTTCCATAACATCAGATGTTACGGGAGACTTGGATATGTCTAGTAAGTTGAAACAGGGTGACAGCATGGACCAAGGAGCGGCTAACGAAAGCATCTACAATTCTTCCTCTAACCAAGGCAGCAACAATCCACTCTTGTCCAGTAATAATAACTCCACGTCCATGTTGCCTGTTTCCCTATCTGCCAATAGCAATAGAAATAAAACAATCTACGTAATGGAGCCAGCCGTCCAACCTTCTCAACGTAGGTCTCCTGTTGCTATACTTACCGAATCACTTTTGGAAAGGGTGGAGTTGCAGAGAATGCTTTCTCCCAATATGCAGCTCAATTTCCTGCTTAATTCGTCCATCCCTAGTGACAATAATACGACCAATGTGCTGCACTTGTCCATGCCCACTTCCAATTCAATCGGAGACAACAGCATGGATATGGACGTTGGAAAGAAACGCTTTAGATTAATAGATTCCATTGAAAATTCCTACGCCAATCAGCGTACGGCTTATTACAAATTTAAGATATTCAGTTGTTGGAAACTCAAAGTAACGATGGACCGATTGAAATTAATGGCGCTGTTTGACAGAAATCTCACCCTAAAGGAAGCGATCCTATCAATTTTTCTCGGGATAATGGTGTCTATATTGGGGGCCTTCATACTTCACACTGGATTCTATAAAGATATCTACGCTTTTTGGTTTTGTTTTGTGATTGCTGGCAGTCAGTATTCACTATTCAAGAGTGTGCAACCAGACGCGGCGTCTCCTGTCCACGGTTTCAACAGAATGGTGGCATTTTCAAGACCTGTGTACTTCTGTTTATGTGCCTCCATTCTATGTCTGGTGCACTATAGTTTAGAACTATATGATTTACCAAATGAGAGTCACCATGAAAAGAGGAGTATGATCGAAGATGCCAGTGAAAAGTTAACTCTGTACGGGTTTCAAGTGAAAACTAAAGAGGTATTACAATTAACAGAAGAAGTGATATCGAAGCTGCTGTTGTTTTTTCCTCTGGCTTTCAGTTTGGGCCTGTTCCCTCAAGTCAACACATTCGCTATGTATTTGTTTGAGCAAATAGACATGCACATGTTCGGGGGCAATGCCACGGCAAGCTTGAGTGCTTCCATCTACTGCGTATTTCGTTCTCTATTAGCCATCGGTGTTATGTATGGATTTGCTTTCGGCGGTCTAACCGAAGCAAAAGGTTCTCAGCACATACTCTTTTCCATCTTCTGCGGGTTATTCATACCCATATCGTACCATCTGAGCAGATGTGCCAGTGATTATACCATGGTTTGGAATCTGATCAAGAACCATCTTATTCCCGCAGATCTTTATAATGTTCACAATGTTGAAAATTCGCACGCAGACGCTCGGTCGTCTCACACAGATACTGAAAAGCAAATACCTGCAGACGCACAGAGCGCTCCAAAGAATCGTTCAGAAAGTAACATCTCAAAGCAGCAATCGATGGATAGTTCCGCATCAAAGATCAATTTCAGTTCCGAAACAAATATCTCTAAGACTCAAAAGAGATCACAAACTAGCGTAAACTCCAGTGTGAATTCTTTGAAGGTAGATTCTAATTTGGGCGCTACTGTAAATTCAAGTGGATCTATAAAAACGGAGCACATCGGTGAGGAGAGTAAGGACGGGAAGCTGAAGTCTCTGGCCGAGGAGGACCCTGCGGGCGAAGGAGAAATGGAAGACCCCTTGCCGAGGAAGTTGCAGGAGACTGTTAACTCGAGATTCAAGAACGATGTCATCATTTGTGGGTTCATGGCACTCTTCATATTGGGTATTCACAGTACAACCGTCTTCACAACATTACAGCCAGAATTGAACCCTGTAAGTTTTATTTTATGCACTAAATTTACATAGTTAACTCTCGACAGGCCAAGATGTCAAACTTAACGTCCGTAACCATGTGGGTCGGCCGACGACCCCATGCTTTTTTCTGTTTTATGGGCATTTAAACCATAGAAATCCTATTCATTTATTTTTTTTTTTTTTTTGTTCATTTATTGGGCAGGGAATATTACCTATATTTGACAAAATATTTTTTTTCCTGCGATCAACGATTTTTTCACATTTTTTTTTAAACTGCATATTATGTATTAATCTTTTGCGCAGGAATACCTAAAATACTGAAAATATATTTCTTGAATTTAAGTAGATATAAGAAGGTAGTAATTTTGGGAGGTAATAAACTTCGGCCCCAGTTGGCTGCGAGAGAGTTAACACATACCCTACATAGTTTTTATCTTTATGTGTATCTGCAATTTTCCCTTCACTTTTTACCTCTTTCCGATAGCTTCAATGATTAATAAGTGACAAGCTTTGATGGTACACCAATACAGCTAGCTAAAACTGATTCATATTTGTATAGGATACTCCTTGTATCTCCAGATTGGTGGTTACCCTCAGTATCACCCTGATGAAAGACCTCCATTCAAAATGGAAAAGTTGCTCGAAATGGCTTAAGTAGTGATGTGCACCCGGGAATATTCCCCGGCCTTGTATAAATTCCCCAAAGTCAGAAATTAATTTTTTTATTAAGGGGGAGTCTGGTCCAGCCGAGTTTTATTTTCGATGCATTTTTTTTTCAAAGAAAAAAATTATTTTCATTCATGAATCTTCTGTTACTTGTAAAGATACATTTGAACAAACTATTGAATGTTTGATTTGAATATCTATATATATAGATGATGGCAAGCGGAGTCCCTGACTGAATCAGCTGGAAACCAGGAGTCCTTGGAAATCATTTGAAACATGAAATTCAAAAAAAGTCATTATAGAACAGTTTGCAAAAAAAAATTATTGTTTGCAAAAATGGCCGACGTAAAATGAAAATTGCCAAAAAAAACTGGCTTAATTTTGCAATCACTTAAATAATTTTTCATAAGCCGAGGTTCTTCCGCATATAAATTTAATTTTCTTTACTTTAAACTTTGAATGAAGTGAAAAGGATGAAAATTCGATGAGCTACGGTTCCAGCTTGAAAAACGTGGTTTTTAACAAAGCTCGTTTAAAGTTTTCGCTTGTAACCGGGCCACTCTGTTTTCCGGTCTACCTACATGGCATGCACCTCTCTTAACTATATTTAAAGATCAAATTTGATACTATAACTTTGGGAATGTATTCTCCACATATATAGAAAGATTTTTTGGCAACAAAAAAGTCATTTTTTTGGATCGGCTGGACCAGACTCACCCCTTAAGAAATTTATTCTAAACGAGAAATTTTCTATTAATAATTTTTATTAAAATTTATTATATTCATAGAGTTATAACGACAATAAAATTATTTTTTCGATATTTCCAAAAATGACGAAGTGAAGTGTTGAATGAGCTTTTAAAGTGAACTTGGGTAAAGTGTCTACAATAAGGAAGTTGAGTCCATTTAAAAAAAAATTATCAATGTTCACATTCAAACCTAAATACTAATATTTTTTTTAAAGTTCGTTTTCATAATTATATTAATTCTCCAAGTTTCAATTTTATTAAACCCGCCAAAACGAGCAGAATCCGAACGGTAAGAGGCGGGGTGTGTGTGTGACGTCATTTGGAGATTTTTTTAATTATTCAATAAGGAATTCCAGTAATTTTTTTTATCAATGTTAACTGTCTATCAGAATTAATGGTATTAAAAAAAAATTGATCAAGATGCATAGTTAAATTAATTTTTAGACTTAGAATTAACAAACACATTTATTTGACAATAGATAGAACCTATTTTTTTCACATAGCTAAAATAATGAATCCTGCGTGAACCAATTCTGTCGACATTTTGTAGAAAACTTGAGCTCGCAGCTATCGCTACACGCTAGCCGGGTTTACTAACAGATAGTGAATTTCTCAGCTAGTAGCATGTAAACTCGCTCAATGTCATCGAGGCTTTACTTAAACTAAAAAGACTCATAACAAGATAGCAAGCAAAACTGTTTGGCCTATACCGCTCTCGTCATAACCAAACCATCTCTCATCTAATAGAAAAAGATGCACCATAGACCTTCCAATGATCGTACAAACCGGCGTATAGATGACTTCAGAATTCTTTCGACGAACCATGAAGCGTTTTTAATTTACAGCTTTTTAATCATTTTTTTAAGAATGTTTAATTAATCCTAAGAATAATAATGTAGAAATATATTTATATGTTTAGAATCGTATTTTTTGATCTATATGAACATATTTTTTATAAGTCAAAATATTTTTCACTCAACTTCCCTGTCATATCTCGTGACGTCACATGGGACACAATTCATAATTCGAACGGTAGTGCTGCAGAACTTCCGCTCCAGTTGCGCATACCGTGAGATCCCACCCTTATCGGCTGGCCGCAAATATCCACATTTTCACGTCTTATTTCAGATTAGTACCGATGATTTCTATTGGAGATTTTCCAAAAATTCTAAAACTTCTGTCCTCAGTTATATTTGTAAATTTTATTTTAGGAGACTTTGGTTAGTCTGGGTATATATTTAGATAAAAATTTCCTTGATATTCCCCATGTGCCCGGGTTCATGGGGTGAGGTTTGTCCGGGTCATGGTGGCGGATGCGTCTGCCCACCAGCTGCATGGCAGGCCGGATTGAGAGAGAATGATTGAGGGAGCCCTTTGGGAGATTGATCTTTGACTACTCCTTCCCTTTGACTTCTCTCGGAATTTCGCCTTGCACCACAGTGGGTGGGATGGATTTATACATCCGTCACTCCTGGACCACTTACAACCAGATTCCTGCCCACTCCCCATACCCTTTTCCTTCCCAGAACTTCCTCTCCTTCATTTCCTAAAAAGATCCTCCATACAGCATCCCCAAAGATGACATGTGTGAAGCTAATGTAAAAAAAATATTCGGGAATATTTCATGAAAATAAATTCTCGGAAATTTACCCATCACTAGGCTTAAACCATGCTAAGAGTACCAAATCTGAATAGCCAAGTTACTACCTTATTTTTTTCCACTTCCCCACTCTATAAACCTCAAAACGTAACCCTATTGCCCATATGCCAATCCTACTGGCTCCGAGCCTTGACTTCTGCCATATTCACATATTATTAAGAGTAAAATAACTAGAAAGATCAATAATTTTCCAGGTGGTCTGGTCCATATCCGCCCTGCTGGGCTGGGTGCTCCACTATCTGACGCCCCAGCTCCGCAAGCAGCTCCCCTGGCTCTGGCTGTCGGGGCCGGCGCTCAAGGCCCGCGAGCACGCCCAGTTCGAAGTTCGTGAACCCGCCCGTGTTATGTGGTTCGAGAAGGCGTACGTCTACCTCTGCTTCTTTGAACGGAACATCCTGTATCCGGTGGTGTTCATTTCTGCCGTGACTCAGGACTCGCCTGGGATCATCGTGAAGTTTGGACCGGGCATCGGATCTTTGATTGTTTGCGTTTGTGCTCTTAAAGGTAATTCTTTATTTAAGTTATTGTTTTATTTGTATTAAAATGTCACATCATAAGGTGTCTGCGTCATGTGAATGTATGTATTTAAAGTCTTTGTCAATGTTGAATTGGCTATATATCATTCGAAAAATGTAGTGATACTTAGTTCAAATGTTTTAGAATTTAGATGAGGATTTCCCAAACTTTTTAACACGCCAACCCTTCTTCAAAACAATTTCCCCCCTCGAACAAAATTTTCCCCCCCTCAAACGAAATTTCCACCCTCCATTAGTTTTTGTTTTACATTTGCATTGACTTAACCTGTCATTTGCCGGCGAAGCCAGCCCGCGGGCTTGGAATTTTTTTTTTACGATTTTAACCCTTATGTTTAAAGAAACTGTATGAAGGACAAGGTCGAATCGCTTGCGTCAATATAACACAACCGTTGGTTTCATTAATCTAGCTACTCTAGAATATTTTTAAATGATTTTTCTATGACTTTGCGGGTCAATTTTTGCAACTGTCAAGGTGAAAAAATCGAAGTTTTATGTTTTCAAATGCGTATGAAGGTCTTTATTTATTTACAAACTTCTTTGAATTGTATTTTTTCATGTTGGGTGTGTATTCAGATTTGTGTAGAAATGTGTGATTATAAATTTTTACAATTATTTCCAAAATACGAGATTTTTTAATCGTCTTTTTAGTTAGTTAGCTTTTCTGGAAAAATCTCTTACGATATTATCACGTAATATACTTGAATAATTACATACATATTAATAATTAACGTGCAAATCTGGTAAACTGAAAACAATTGCAAAAAAGCAATTCCTTTGTTTTTGTATGGATATTTGACCAGAAAGCAACAAGGTAAAATCTGCGTTGTTTTTTAAAATAAGCCCGATATTCAACAGGTTAATGATCTTGCATGATTAGGGTTGCCATCTGTCCCAATATATCGGGAACGTCTCTTTCCCGACAAAACCTATAATCTCCAGATTTATTATTATTTAGTGAGCAGGCAGCAATCTGCTTATAACTCATATCTGATTTCACAGCAAGTTTAACAATATTTGCGTTGTTTTAAAATTTTAATGTGAATCCTTTCTTCTCTCCAAATTAGAATCCAATCGAGCTTTAAATTGGTTTATATTAGTAGCATTGATGATATGTAGTGGAAGTTTATTCCATGCGTCCTGTATTCTATTTGTGGGGTAGTGTTTCCTAAGTTTGGATGCAAAAGGAGTTTTATTCATTTTTTTAGTGTCCACTGATATTTACTTTTTTATTTATTTAAACCTGCGAAATGTAGCAAAGGTGTTTACTAACGAACATTTTCCGCAGCGGTGCTGATGACAAGCGAACAGCGTACGGCGAGTCAGTTCGTGTGACACATTTTTTGTATTTATTCATTATGTCGTGTATTGCTGTATCTATTCATTTCATTCTTGATAATTCAAAATAATCCCAGTTCATAATTTTGTACATTTATTTAGTTCATACCTAATATAATACATGTTTATGTATTATAATATATTATGTATTTATTAACGTTTCAGGTATGAGAAATGCTTACTCTGATCCAACCAGTCAGTACTTGATCCTGGTGTTTGCTGTTCTCCTATTCCGACTAGACTACAACTGGGCCAGCGAAAGCTTCCTAGTGGATTATTTCATAATGGCAATCATATTCAACAAGATGTATGAGTTTTTGTTAAAGGTAAGATTAACAATTTTATTTTACCCTGAGTAATTCTATGTTTATTAAACTCATTGTTGATTTTTCTTGGCTATTATAAAATACCTTCTTCGTTCACCCTTTTCACAACTTCATACAAAAACAAACGTTTAATTTTCAGATTCAATTTGTTGTGACGTACATAGCACCTTGGCAAATTACTTGGGGAAGTGCATTTCATGCATTTGCTCAACCATTTAGTGTACCTCACTCTGCAATGTTATTCCTACAGGCTGCTATTTCAGCATTGTTGTCTACTCCCCTCAACCCTATTCTAGGTAAGAACTAAATTATTATTACGATACCTACCCACATAATATTATCTTCATTAGCAAACCTTAAAAAACATATTTTATTGTCATTCTTTATTTGAAAAATGTTCAAGGTAGGAACCTCTATAATCTATCATTTTAAAATTGCAGCCATATTTTATTATTTATCTACGCCCAACAACATCACATTGTGCAATATTGATTTATCTATGAGCCTTGAAGTTTTTCCTTGTTCTATAAATAATGTTTCAAGCACATGCCACATCATTATGTTAAATTATACAAATATAAAATTGATCAGCCGTATGTTGTTTTATGTATATCTTGCATAATTTTTTTAGAATGGCAAATTTTTTTTTATTTTTTAAATTATTTTTTTTCTCAACCCAGGTAGTGCAATATTCATGAGTTCCTATGTAAGGCCTGTGAAGTTTTGGGAAAGGGACTATAACACTAAAAGGGTTGATCAAAGCAACACAAGACTGTCTTCACAACTGGAAAGGAACCTAGGCTCAGGTAACTAAGCAAAACTTTTTTTTATAAAGCATTGTTACTTATCTGTCATTAACATTGTCAATAGTATTTCTAAGTTATAAGAATGTGGATCCATGCACAATTTTATATTAGCACATTTAGTAATGAGATATTGTCAAGGGCACCTGACTTGCCACTAGTTATGGTTGATTTAGCAAAAAAAGGTATAAATGCTATGCAGGCCAAATGCTTTATATTGTATAGAGATTACCGAATAACCATAATGTATTACAAAACATCTTCATTATGTGCACGTCCAAGGAGTACCAACATTAACCTGTGACGAGCCGGGGGTGAAGAGGCATCCTTCCTTCCCCTTGCCCTAACAAAGCACCACTTTGAATTTTGATTTGAATGTTTTGTTGATAAATTTTAAGCTATGGTATATTTTATTGACTGCAACACGTTCACAACACAATAAACTATCCACTAAAACCACATTACTTGCATTTATTACGTAAATTAATAGGTTTTACGACGTTTTATTCGCGATACACACAGTAATTGCGACCGTTAATTCCGCGCCAAAATCTGACAGCGCATCATCATAGAAGAAATCGTCTTAAAAATAATCCAGTGTGGCAATTCGACTGAAATCTTTAAGACTACCAAGAATAATGATGGCGCAAGCGATTTAGACACTGTTTTTCATACAAATTCGTACATATAAGGGTCAAAATCGCAGACCAAAAGTTTTTCAGAGACAATTTATTTCAAATATTTGAATTATTTTCTCGCGCATGCGCAAATGAGGCCCGTGTTTTCGAGTTCCTGGCACGTCACCGGTTAATAAATATCATCTCCATGTACTATGAGAAAAGCAATATTTGAATGCTCGCCATAAATCAAGTATTATTTGCGAGTGTTTGTGTCTTTTACATATTTAATTTGCTATAAAATATCACAGGCAGGCATAACGCTCTGGTAAATTAGTACATTTTGAAATATCCTACCAGTTACCCAAATAATAACGAGTTTCTAATATAAAGGATCTTGGGATTATGTATGAAAGTAATTTGACATTATGTCCTCATATCGAAGGAATGTGCCAGTCGGCCTAAAAATGTTAGGTTTTGTTCTCCGAACCGTCAGAATTTTTTGTGATACCCGTGCTCTGAAGATTTTATACTTCTCCCTGGTCCGCAGTAGGCTGGAGAGTGGTTCGCTTATCTGGAATCCTCACGAGGTGGGGTGCTCCCTCGTGTTGGAGAGGGTTCAAAAAAAGTTTCTAAGATTTCTGTACATGAGGGAGTATGGCCACTATCCATGGCTCTACCCAACGAACTTTCTTCTGGGCATGCTGGGAGTTCACTCCCTGCAGCTCAGAAGAAAGGGGTATGCCGCCACACACTTATTCAGACTGCTGCTCTATTGAGAACTCCGCCATTTTGGAGCGTGCGAGTCTCTACGTTCCTGATGACTATCTTAGACAGCGTCTTCGTAGATTATTCTATCTTCCTGCCTGTAGGACTAACCTGCCGATGGTTCTACCGATAGGGAGGAGTATATTGCTCCTGAACCAAATCTCCTCCGAGATTGATGTACATATTTGGCGTCGGTGAGGAGAGATTCAAAGGGAAATTCTTTTGATTCTTGAAAGAGTCTCTCCACACTGACGAAATCTTCACCACTGCCTGAGATTTTTAATTTAAAATTGCTATATTTCTTAAAATTTCTTTTATGTATAAATATTTGTTAACAATATTTTTAAAATATTTATATGGCCTTATTTCTTACATGCAATAAATTAAAATTTGAAATTGTGTAAGAAATTAATAAAAAATTATTATTATTATTATTATTATAACTTCCATGTTTGGTTTAATTTGCTACTAGTTTTTCTGCATTATAAATGATATGGTTGGCAAGTTTATATAGTTTTTTTATGTAGGAAAGCATAAACCCATTTATTTATGTATTTCTGCTTGCCTATTTAATTTCTTTTCTTTCCACAGACGACAACAATTTGAATTCAATCTTCTATGAACATCTCACCCGCTCCCTTCAACACTACTTGTGCGGAGATCTCCTATTGGGAAGATGGGGGCAGGTCCAGCAGGGAGATTGTTTCGGTAAAAAAATTACTAATAATAATAAAAATCATTAACTGACACATTCTCACGGCAAGGGATTAGTTTAAGTTTTCCTTTACGATAGACTTAGCGAAGAATTTCTCAATTCCATTTCACTATCATTCTTTGCACAATTGCGATGGACATCAATAATTTAAACAAACTTAAGCTTTTCATTACTTATTTTAAATACTCTTATTCTGAAATTTGTTTTATTTTGAAAGCAGCATACGGCTTACCCTATTTATAGTCTTGTTTGATATAATTTAATTTTTTTTACATCAACTCCACTAATTGTCTTTGGAGTCCAAGGAGGAGTCCGAGGAGTCCAAGTCTTTGGGGATGCTTTGTGAAAGGTCTTTTTAAAAAAGTTAGGTAGAAGAAGTTCTGGTAGGAAAAGGTATAAGAGGTTGTTCAGAATTTGGAAGTTATTGTTGACGGACGTATTTATTTATTTTTTTATTTATATGCTTTATGAACAGTCTCTACACCCTGTATTTAACAGTGTTAGGAAGGTTATATCATTTACCAATGAAAATAATAACATTCGGAATTGAAGACCAAAAAACAAGCAAAGCAATAAATATATGTACAAAAAATGTTCTAATTAAGAATCTACAAAAAGTATGATTACAACTGTAGACCAGTGATTACTAAAGCGGTCCAGGTGAACCCCCAGGGGTCCACGTTGGCGTGATAAAAAAAAAAAAAATTGGTAGAAATGTAGCACTAGAGGGTCCACCGAAACCAGTAAAATTTTGGAACCTCTGCTTTAGACCTACGTTTACATCAAAGAATTGATAAAAATTAATTTAATTTAATTCTAGCTATTGAAAGCCAAAAAGAAGGAAAGATTATGAAAAAATATTCTGAAATTATAAGTTTTCTACGATACAAATTTGATTGAATGTTATTTTCCCTATATTTACCTGAGAATTAATTATTCATGTAATTTCCCATTGCGGAGCAAGACGATGGGTCGAGAGAGTGTGAATGGAGGTCAAAAGGTCGCCACGCAGTCGTGGACAGATGCATCCTTCGCCAAGATCTAGACAAACATCACCTCATGAACCTGAGCAACCCTGCCAAGTCACCAAAAGTAGCTTTATTTAACCACAATTTAATGTTTATTTCAGTTTTGGCCTCGGATTACCTGAACTGCTTGGTGCACATAGTGGAGATGGGCAACGGTCTGGTGTCCTTCCAACTCCGAGGTTTGGAGTTCAGAGGAACCTACTGTCAGCAACGGGAGGTGGAGGCCATTTCAGAAGGTCCAGAGGATAATGATGGTATGTTATTTAATATTCACAAGTTTCACTCAAACCTTAAGATTTTTATTAAAAGGTTATTTTGATGAAGTAATACTGCAGTAGAGATTCGATTATTTATTTAATTATTTGAATTTCACGCCCAGCTAGGTTTTACATGTTTATTATTTTTTATTACACAAAGAACATCTAAATGAGCATAACATCACAAAAACAAAATCCTCCACCATGCAAGAAAATAGTAGACTGGGTAGTATAATGAATAAGTCAAAGCAGAGTTAGTAAAGCAATTTTTTTAATTAGATAGTACAATAAATAAGTCAGAGCAGAGCTAGGTAGTTTGTTTAGATTTGTTGTTCTGCTTTCCAATATAAATTCTACTATGACCTGTTTATATTTAGTGATTGGTGCATTAAATAATATGTCAACAACATCCTTATAATCGTTACCCAAATTTGTATACAGCAAACGGGAGTATACAATTTTGATTCCGTGTTGGGGTTGTCACAATAGAATGGTAGTGTAATAGATCAGGGCTGTCAATTATTGAATTTATGTAAACATGTTAAGTCATTAACCCCTCCGAATATTCGCTAATAATGTCTCAAACGAAATGACATTTTACGAAAACTTTGTGTTATTACCGCTTCACAATTAAAGCTCTATAAATGAAACATTTCTGAACGTAGCCGAATAGTAAAAACTGTTTTAGAAAGGTTACAAAATAAGCTTTCGAATTATTATATTAAAAATAAATATTAACATTTGTAAATATTAAAATTTAGAATGCAAACATTAAAAAAAAATTGTAAAAATGACTCACATGATGTTTTTATGTGAAAACGGTACTAAAATCACAGATTATGTAAACAACAATACTTATTCTATTGTATAAATGTATAATGAACACTTTTGTCACCTCACTTTTTTATCATCTCTACATATTATAAAGTAAAGTCCTCAGCGCCGTCTGTCTGTCTGTCTGTTCGCGATAAACTCGAAAACTACTGAACGGATTTTCATGCGGTTTTCACCAATAGATAGAGTGTTTCGTGAGGAAGGTTTAGGTATGTAATTTGTCAAGGATTTGTGTAAATTGGTTGAAACATAACGATAATTGTTAGAAGTGTCGGAAAAAGTCAAGCAGCCTGGTAGCTTTCATCGAAAACGCTGCCTAATCCTTTTGGGATATAACAAAACAATATATGGTGGGATATTCTTTTTTTATAGATCTACAAAAAAGTCCGCGAAGGCATATATCTATCTTTTACGGATAGCTTACTATATCCATTCTATCTTCTTATCTTATTATTCTTATCAATTGCTGTTCGTTTGTCTCGCTAAAACTCGAGAACGGCTGGGCCGATTTAGGTGATATTAGTTTTGAAATGTTTGTCGTTGTCCAGGGAAGGTTTAAACGGTGAGATAATATGGAAAAATTGTAAAGAAGATAGTAAAAACAACAATTTCATTTTCTCATATAAACAGTTCTACTGATCTACCTACTTTCAGAAGAACAACGTAATTTAGAATTGGAATGCAAAAAAAAATAAAAAATTCTGATTGTCATATTTCAGTTTTCTGTCAAACGTTACCTGTCATTCTGTTACCATTTAAAATCTTCATCATCAGTTTGTCAGAGCGCGAGAACTTTATTTACTGTTTTAATATGCCAAGGAAAAGACGAGCTGACATATAGCATTCCACTACGATCCGGAAGTAGATTATTGTGCCGACAATTCCGTGATAATCGGGGAAATGACAATCATTTGTCAATGTTGTAAAGTGTTAAAATACAACGGCGAATCACCTGGATTATGTTGTACTGGTGGTAAAGTAAAATTGCCACAATTGGTCCCACCACCAGATCCATTACGCTCATTAGTTAACAGATTTTCATGCGGTTTTCACCAATAGATAGAGTGTTTTGTGAGGAAGGTTAGGTATGTAATTTGTCAAGGATTTGTGTAAATTGGTTCAAACATAACGATAAAATTGTTAGAAGTGTCGGAAAAAGTCAAGCCGCCTGGGAGATTTCATCAAAAACACTACCTAATCCATTTGAGATATAAAAAAACAATGCATAGTGGGATATTCCTCTTTTATAGATCTACAAAAAAGTCCGCGATGGCATACATCAATCTTTTACGGATAGCTTACTATACCCATTTTTCTAAAAAATGGTCACGTACAATGGGATAAATGGAAAGTTATTTAGACGGATACAGTATTAATCCTTATTAACTTAAATACGTTAGTTACCCTAAACATTTCATTCACATTATTATAATCTTTCACACCATCTATACGTATTATAAATTAAAGTCCTCTGCGGCATCTGTCTATCTCTTCGCGATAAACTCAAATTTGGCAGCCACCTCTGGTCTGGAGCTCCAAAATACCTGAAAAATACCCTCGACTCTGTGCAGAAACGGGCGGTCCGTTTGATAGATTCTCCCATCTTAACAGACGGATTGCAATCTTTAGAGCACAGGTGTCGGGTGGGAATGCTATCCTTGTTCTACCGGTATTACAATGGAAGATGCTCCGAGGAACTAGCATCATTGATCCCTTCGGCACCGGTGCATAGTCGGGAAACACGCCAAACGCGTGCCCAACATTTGTACACAGTTGACATATGTCACATGAGAACGGGTCGTTTCTTCGACTCGTTCTTGTGTTCAACAGCTCGGCTGTGGAATGATTTGACGGCGGTGGTTACAAAGATTGGATTTTACAAAGTGTTTTATTAGCCACAGCAACGCGTGGCCGGGTCAGCTAGTTTCATATAAAAATATTTTATAAAAATTAACAATGTCGAGCGCGGTCGAGCCGCCCGTAGGAAATTTGGCGGGTAAAATTATTTGTCAGACTGCGCGAATGACAGAATATTCTTGTTATGTATTTCTATGGACAACTTGATAGTTATGTACAGCTTGATCCACTATCAACCTTTTACTTTTTGTTTTAGGGATGTCACTAAAAGAATAACGGAGTTAGAACGATTTCTATGGAGACAAACGCATTGACGTAGAAACACGCTTATTGTACTTGACTGCTATCGTATTTTTAACGCATATATCTGCTTACGTTGCTGATCGGTTAACTAATCTACATTTAAATGATTTTAATAAATCAAGTGGACACATTACGTATTCATAATATAATTGACTTGTAATAATATCCATTCTGAAGTTAATAAATCTTAAGAATTTATTTTGAATCGTTTCTATTGTGAATGAATAAACAGCATAACTTGGTGCCCACACTATTCAGTTGTACTCGATTTGACTCCTAACTAATGACATGTACATTTTTATTTATACTTTCAATATTTTTTTATTGCCTGCATATTCCTATTACAAAACCCAACATTTTCAAGCATTTTTGATTTAATTTCAATATGATTTCAGTTTTTGATCAAAGTATCCGTACATCTAAACCAGGGTTTCCCAAACTGTGTTCCGCGGAACCCTAGGGTTCCGCGGAACCTGAACAGGGGTTCCGCGACGATTTGTCGGAAGAATTTCTTTTAATTAATATACACATATTCATATTTCAACACTACTGAAATTATTCACATGAAATTAGTTCTTAAGTTAGGCACTAGAACTAGACCCTTCCGGGTACAGAGACTAAGCTTTATGGAAGTTTAAAGAGCCATTTGTGCTGTTATTGCAGTATATCTTCATTTTACAAACATAACAAAATCTCTGAAATTTACAACTGTGCTGTGTAATAAATACTTTGATGAGAGTCAATAATAAGAACGTCTGTGTGATGTGGAAACAATAACAACGGGATAACGGATCTGCATGTGTTTCACGAAATTTCAGTTCCCAAGGAACCCAACCATATTTTTTTCGAAATTGACTTTACCTGAAAGTACAGAAATGTAAAAATCAATCAGTCTTACTACATCCTCGTTAGCAATTAGTCGAAATATAAACGCGCAAGGTGCCGTAATTTTTGGTGAAAATACAAAAAAAAATACATTTTTGGATTTCATCAGTTCATTCCAACCATTTTGGTTTGTCTTTTTTATTTTGCCTTTTATATTTTTTTATGTGAATACCTCTCAAGAGTCCCAACTGCTACCGTTTGGAGCCAGTGAGACTACGGCATCCCCAATTGGGGTAAGTTAAGAGGCTGACGGTAGTGGGTAGGGGAAGGAGATGGAGAAGATGAAGATTGGGAAGTACCTGGCTATTCAGATCTGGTCACCAAAGACGGCTAAAGCCATTTCAAGTAACGTTTCAATTCTAAATGGTCTTGCGCCAGGGTGATACTGAGAATATCTTCCACTTTGGAACGTGCTGCTTATATTTTTTATATTATTTTTATGTGAATTAATTGTGAAATGACACAAATTAATCAAATAAAATTTATTTGAGCAGTCTGGGATTCGATCTCGCGACCTTTGGATTGTGAGTCAAGAGCCTTACCCCTAGACCACTGCAGTCATACACGAATGTTTGAATGAATTAAATTTTAAAGTATTTGAAGAGGTTTCGAAAGAATTTTAAGAATAGGTAGGTACGTACATAACTTGAAAACCATATTTTTCGAAAACTGGTAAGGACGATTCCTGGGTTTGGAATTCATTTTCTGTGACAACTAAATCAGTAGGCCTTAGAGCAAGTGAGTATGAAAATCTAATTGATTTAATTAGTGACTCTTACTTGAAACAAAAATATAAAGATCAGCCTTTCAATGTTTTCTGGGTGAGTTTGTCAGAAGAGTAGGTACCACAATTTATCAAAACACGCTATTATTGTTTTACTTCCGTTTTTACAGCCTATTTATGAGAAGCGGGATTTTCTAATAATGCTGCAACCAAGCCAAAGTGCAGGAACAGGCTCGACGCCACTTTAGATATTAGAATCCGACTTAGGGAACGTACCCATACTACGTGACACGTTTAGGGGGGGGGGGGGGTCTTCAAAATGTCACGCTTGGTACAAATGAGCGGCGGCGGGCTTAGGTTTTTGGTCACCGGGGGGGGGGGCGGGGGTTAAAAATTGCAAAAAGTTGGTCACGTAGTATGGGTACGTTCCCTTACCAATATTTTGTCTGATATCAAGAAAATATGCAGTTCGCGGACTAAATGTTGTCAAAGTCATTAGGTGCTTTATTTATTCCGTTTTGTTTTGTTTACATTCCATTTTTAATATACTAAATAAATAATATGTTTAATAACATTTTTTTTTTTAATTTTTACTTTTAGAAATTACACAATCTAAAAATAACCTAAGTGTTCCGTTAAAATTTACGGGTTTGCAAAGTGTTCCATTGCAGAAAAAGTTTGGGAAACCCTGATCTAAACTATTCACCTCAGTTACAGTTGTTAGCACTACATGATGGAGTAATCATGAATTAAATGGATTTTTTAATGTATGAAATCTCATAAAATTTTGTTATAGATCATTCTCTTGGCACCAAACAAAAGTTTAACCACGACAACTTCAACATTAATATTTGACGCCCTAATATTTTTTATAGCTTTGTATATTTTCATATCTCAGCAAACATTAAAACTTGGACACCATTGAAAGTAGTAAAAATATCAAAAATTGGTCCCAAGTGTGTCCCTTGAGGAACACCGCAGATAGCAATAAATTTTAGTAAAGTAAAGCCATCTGATTAATATTGAAACAGCTTTGGGACTACTCCATATATCCAAAGGTCCTGTTTAAAATATTGTCATCTCCTTTGTTTCTCTCCTTTCCTTAACCTCGGAGAGGCCAGGCCATTTCACGAAATTCACTAAAAAAGCACCACTTTGAATTTTGAATTGAATGTTTTGTGGATTAATTTTGAGCTATTGTATATTTTATTGACTGAAACACGTTCCTAGAACAATAAACTATGTACCAAAACAACATTACTTGCATTATTTATGTAAATTAATAGGTTTTACGATGTTTTAGTTGAGGAACACGCATTAATTTTGAAAGCTAAAATTCGCGTCAAAATGACATTTCTGTGTCACAGATAAAATCGTTAAAAAATATTCTGGGGTTGCAAGGTGAACGAAATTTTGACTCATCTTACGGTGTAATATTGGCGCAAGCGATTCTGACCCTGTTCTTCATACAATTTCTGTACATAGAAGGTCCAAAATCGCAGACCAACATTTTTTGTTCGATATTTTTTCGAATTGCGCCCGCGTGTCTCCGGCCTATTAGAGGTTAACTGGGAAGCAGAAGAAGAAGAAGATGACTAAACTCTACCCGCCGATTATAAAATATTATTGTTCATGCATGTGAAAAAGGACCCACATGATTAGTTGAATCCAAATAAAATTTGTCTCATTTTTATTGACCACTATTATATTTATATTATTATATTTATTATATTTCATGAATAATGTGTGGCTTGTGTTGACCTCCAGGCTGCTGCTGTTGCGCTGTAGGTCACCTGCCGCGCATGCTGTCCGTCAATGCCATGTTCTCCCTGCGCTGGCTGGCGTGGCAAGTCACAACAGCACGCTACGTCCTCGAGGGCTACTCCATCTCAGACAATAGTGCCGTGTCCATGCTGCAGGTGTTCGACTTCCGCAAGGTGCTGATCACCTACTACGTCAAGGTACGGATAATTTAAATACCACAGAACAGTGAAGAAGAAGAACAAACAATGAACCTCACCTAACAATTCTTTTATTCTGCTTCTGTTTTGTATTATCCAGCTACCGACACGTCCGTGTTGAAAATGTGAATATCTAAGAATGCAAGGTTTATGTAAGCATAAGATTAAGAAAGGGGTGCTTAGAATTTGGGCATGGAGAGCGGATGAACGAATAAAGGTGTGTAAGGAGAATATATGACACGGAAGTGAATGGTAGAAGACATCAGCGACGCCTAAGATAAACATGGCATGATAAAATTAATCAAATATTTACTTGAATCAGATCATGTCAAGTGTCAGAATTACAAAAGAGTAAGCGTGAGACAGCATATGAATGCAAATGAAGCAAGGATAGATTTGTAATGGTTTATCCTCTCTGCTTACTCCTGCAACGAAATGGCATGATGGTTTGTTATATCTAACCACTGGAGCGATCATGTGAAATAAATAAATTTGCCTCGATTGCTCGAGATTTCCTAGAAGATCATTTTTTTAATTTTTCGCCAACTTTAAAAAATCATACCTTCCAATTTTAACATGGAGACATAAAAACTTATTATAGTGCAATATAGACAATGAATTAATATGTATTTTACCGTTTATAAAAAAATCGTAAAGTTTATAACTGCGTGAATCCTGCGTATTTTTTTATTTGAAACTGCCGTGAGGGGTACTTATTCGAGTCAACATAGAATATTTTCGATTTCTGTATGTTGTCGGTGGTATACTTGATAATGGAAGGTGCACATCTATGGAAAAAGCACTTAATTTTAACCGTAAGGGAATGTACCCATACTACGTGACCAATTTTTAACCCTCACCCCCCCCCCCCCCGGTGACCATAAACCTAAGCAATCCGCCGCAAATTTGTACCAAGCGTGGTATTTTGAAGAAGACCCCCCCCCCCCCCCCCCCGAACAGGTCACGCAGTATGGGTACGTTCCCTAAACAGCTGATCAAAAATTCAGCGAGAAAAAATATTTTAAAAATTCATTTTTAACATCGTTCTAAAATAGTCTGCGAAGTTCGGATTTGCAACATCTATAGTCATAATAGATAAAGCATTTCAATAGCTTAGTTTTAAAATAAATGGCTGGCCAAGGAAATGTTTTACAAATGTTAGGAAAATGTGGTTCAATTTTGGACTGCTATCAATCGCAGAAAAATAAAAGTGGTCCAGTTTTCGACCATAATCGCTCCAGTGGTTATGTAAATCACTAATCAAAGTAATCCAATGTCTAAAATCTCTCTTTTGCATGAGAGAAAGGTTGAACGCCGTTGCATGGTATCCTGAAATTGAAGCTACAACAGAATTGATATCAAAAACATTAATATTTTCCCCAAGTTTATTGTTGTAAATAGTTCTAAGCCTGAATAAAGGAGTTCAAATAAAAAACCATGTAAACACTAAATATTGTTTCAAAAACCACAGCAAACTGTTCAAGTACCATGCCATTTATAATGTATAACAATAACAGATTATTCTTATATGTAGTATGTGATGTAGTCATCATTTTTTACAATGTGATGAACCCTACTTGACACTAGCTTGTTTGCCAGCAAGCTAGTTATTTCACAATTTATTAATTTAATAATATCCGTGTATTTGCAGCACGCTCCAGAGTAGAAGATATTCCCAATATCGCCCAGATGAAATGTAAAAAATAGTATATTATCCTTTATTATTTTGGGTGTTGGGGTTTCCCATTGCTAGCTCTCCAATTATAAATCTACCAAACAAGAAGCTAAAGCTTTCAAGGAATGCCAGGGTGTGAAAATAATGTTTTTCTTTTCTTTTCTAGAGTATAATATTCTACACAATTCAGTCACCCAAGCTGGAAGAGTGGCTATCATCAGCCAGTATTCTGGAAGCACTGAAGCCAACTTTGGACAGGAATTTCATCGACCTGGATCCCATTTTCAATCTAAACTTGGATGAGGATTACGACTTCAGAGCTTCTGGAATCACAAGGTGAGTCAGACATTTTATTTCATCATATCAATTTTTCTTTCGTTTAACATTTGGTTTGGCTCAAATTTATTTGAGTCAGTCAGAAAGCGAGACTCGTGCAGTATATGGTGCGATATAAAATTGATGATGTTTATTTGTAAAAAAAAATTATTGATATGTCAATCAATTTGTTTTTCTTTCCCAGGGCTTCCTTCTGTTCTGTCTACCACGAATGGGTGTCGTTCTGCGGCATGCGACGAGACGACCTCTACAAGCTAAAGGGGGACAAGCTGATAGCCAGGGACTCTGCCCTGGTGTCCTTGTGCTTTGGCCTGAGCCTCGTGGGCCGGAGGAGCCTCGGGGCGGCCAGCCACAACACGGTCTCCAGGTAGAAACAATATCACTCATTTAGTTCTTGTGATATTTCATCAGCATTCTGGTGTCCAGCTTTAGATAAAATCCTCCCTCAGATGTCTCCAGCTTCGCCCATTCCAGTCTTCATAGGATGAAGGAGAGAATAATAAGGTTTCAATTTGGGAGGCGGGAATGGGTACCGCCGCCCCGGGATAACCAACACCTCTTCCATAGGTCACCCCAAGCAGTTTGCTATGTTTGGTGACTTAGCAGGGGTGCCCAGATTCATGAGGCGAGGTTTGTCTAGTTTGGCAGCGGATGACCTGGACTCACTGAACCCCAGATTCCTAACCACCCCTCATACCTTTTTCTTTTCCCGGAACTTCCTGTCTTTCCTTTCATTTAAGAGACCCTCCACACAGCATCCCCAAGGATGACATAGGCCCAGAGGGAAATTATTTTCCTCGGGACCTCCTGTGTATAGTTAATGTATAAAAAAGGAGGTCTACACTAACATTGTGGTGAAAAATTGCATCCATAGTTATAGGAAACTAAAGGGAATCAGCAGGAGTCCTGGAGGCGACCAGGACTCTCAGGGTTTCTAGCACTGATGGGAAGTAATAAATAAAATTGTTTTGATATTGAATTCTTCTTCAATGGTGCTACAGTCCATTTCGAGCCTTGGCCTCCTTCAAAATAAGCCTCCACCGCCCTCTGTCCCCGGTTGCCGTCTTCCAATCTGCAACATGGAGTAGTCCTCCTGCATCCTTCCTGACATCATCCTCCCATGTCAGCCTAGGTCTGCCCGCCTTTCATTTACCTCCCGGGTGTCCTGTTAGAAACTTGTTGGGTACTTGTGTGCTTGGCATTCGGTGCACATGTCCAGCCCATCTTAGTCTTTGGAACCTTAACCGGTCAAAGGCCGGCAAATTCCAAGAAAAATACGGAAATTTCGTAACAAAACACGATTTTGAATTTTGAATTGAATGTGTTGTGGATTAATTTTGAGCTATCGTATATTTTATTGACCGAAACACATTCCTAGAACAATAATAAACTATGTACCAAAACAACATTACTTGCGCTAATTACATAAATTAATAGGTTTTACTATGTTTTAGTCAAGGAACAAGCATCGACCTTGACAGATAAAATTCGCGGCAAATTTGACATTTTCGTGCCACAGATAAAATCGTTTAAAAATATTCTGGGGTTGCAAGGTGAATGAAATTTTTACCCATCTTATGAGGTAATGTTGGCGCAAGCGATTCTGACCTTGTTCTTCATACAAATTCTGTACATAGAAGGGCCAAAATCGCAGACACACATGTTTTGTTCGAATTATTTTCACGCGCCTGCACACAATACGCGCGTCTCCCAGGCCAATAAGAGGTTAAATGGGTAGAGAGTCTGGGAGCTTGGTAGAGAGCTCATTATTGTAGCGGATTCTCCATATCTCTCCTTCTCGCACCCCTCCTTAGATTCTTGTAAGTACCTTTCTTTCGAAGGTTTCCAGCTGTTCTGCAGACTTAGCTGTCAGTGTTCCCATTAATGTTTTGTGTATTTTCCAGCGTGGAATTCTTCCTGTACGGTCTTCATGCACTCTTCAAAGGGGACTTTAGAATAACGTGTGTGAGGGACGAGTGGGTATTCTCCGACATGTCCCTCTTGCACTCTGTTCTGGCCCCCGCTGTGAGGATGGCTCTCAAATTACATCAAGTGAGTTGACTTTCTTTCTTGCGCAATACAAATTTCTCAAAGGACTTGTTCACTATGTTTTACTCTTGAAATTTTTGGCCACAAACGCAAGAGGATAGAATTTTTTATTTGTATTAAATACATTAGTCATTATGTTATTATATGTATATGTTAAAACATTACGGAAAATGTGAATACCGCACAAGAGTCCCAACCGCCTGGAGACAGTGAGACTATGCATCCCCAATTCGGGTATTTTATGAGACTAAAGGTAAGTGGGTGGGGAAGGATATGGGAAAGAGAAAGGTGGGAAAGTACCTGGCCATTCAGATCTAGTCACCAAACACGGCTAATTCAAGCAAAGTTTCAATTCTGATTGGTGATCTGGAACGTGTCGTAAATAAATCATACATTATTTTAAATGATTAAATAAGGAAAACACAAATAAATCAAATAAAAATTACCTTCATATGCCGGGATTTGAACCTGCGACATCTGGATCGCTAGTCGAGAACCTTGCCCCTGGACCATGGATGCCGTCAAATTAGATTTCTCCCATTTTTCAATACATGTGTATAATGTACTGAAATTTTTTTAGCACGGTTTTTTTCGCACAGTATTTCTGTGGAACATGTAAATGTGTAAGTGTGTGTGTTTATAAATGATATGTTTCAGGATCACTTCATGTCTCCCGAGGAATACTGCAGCTGCCCAGCTCTGTACTCTGCCATCTGCTGTCACACGGCCTGTCTGGTCATCTGCCACGAGGCTTCACCCACCTGGAGAAACAACGTCCTGAGGGGAGCGCCTCATCTGCTGGCTCTCAGGTAAATTATTACTGCTGAGAGTGTCATTCCAATAATGCGGACCTTTGAACTTATGTAACAATGAACTTGCAGTTAAAAACCCGCTCTGCAAATTTTTCTTGCTAGGCCCTGCGGGCAGCTTTTGGTTCAGCTCGCCCAGTTAGTGTCGGTGACCATTTTATAAATCCTATAGGATTGAATTCTGGTTCCAAAAATAGCCCGTTCCTCAGATCCACTGTCATCCAGTGAAGCTAGTCATCGGGACAAAGTAACCGAGACAGGCAATGATGTCATATATAATATATAGCCGCTTGATAAAACTATGTATTACCGTCAATCTTTCCATACCCGGAGAGATACTGCATATTCACAAATTCATAGCAGTTATACCTAGGGGGACACGTCCCCATCCGACCTGCTGATGGAAGTGGCGACATCTTGTGACGAATTCTTGAATTCGAAACCGAATTACATCAGTAGCGTTGTTTGAAATTCCACGTACCTACACAGATGTTTTTTGTGGCGCGGCGTGTATGGCGTGGCTTTAGACATGCATTTGAAGCCGGGTTCTGAAATTCAACCATGCAGACGCAAGCCTATTAATACTATTCTATGGTCTCTCACCAAATTTTGTAATTCATTTGAGAAGAATGAATCGATCAGTGACGCATTAGCGTTTGTATTTACACTTTGATTAGTATTAAGTGATTAGTTTTAACTCTAACGGTATATAAGATAAGTTTTAAGAGCTTAGTTGAATTTTGTAACCGTTTTAAAGTGCTAAAGTATGTTTGTCGTTAAATTCATAGTTGCATTTGGTGTTTGTTTCACTGATTTCTAAAATAGCATAAATGAGAAACAATAAAAGATAATATTGTTTCCATCATCAAATCAGAAATAAAAAAAATTGTTGTTAATTAAAATCTATTAATAAACCATCGCATTTCCACTGTGCATTTGACAGGCTACTAAACATAAAAAGTGAACTATAGTTTTAATCTCTCGCACTAATCGCTCACACTTGTCACTAAATACCAACTTCACACTAATCACTTGACATGTCTGTTTACACTTTGTTGCACTAATCTCTTGCACTTACATCACTTTGCAATCACTCTGTTGCACTAATTAAAGTATAATTGAGGGGTATAGAATCAAAGGCAGCATTCTCCAAAAAGCGTTATTTTGAGAAAACTAAAAAAAACGTTTCATTTCAACAATTCTCACGTATTTATAAGTTTATAATTTTATTCAAAGGGGGAAACTGCTTATCTATTATAATTTCCAAAGTAGAATTTGTTTATTGTATTGATTGATTAGTTATAACGGATTTAATTATGGAGATTGCTGCATTTGATACTCACCTAAGGAGAATGCTGCTTTTGTTTCTCACACGTGTGGAGAAAGCTGACTTTGATACTGACAAATAAATATGACGTCACAATAATGGACCGACCAAATCACAGGGAAGTTCGTGATTATTATTATGATTTTAATTTTAGTATAATTAAAATAAAAATAGGTTTTAATGAGTACATTACAGTATTGAATTTGGGAGGTGTGTATTGGTACCGCCACCCCGGGAACCATTTATTGGATAAACAATATCTACCTCTGCCATAGATATGACTTTAGATTTTCACAGCCAAAAGTATTTTCATTATTTGTTATTGGGGTGTTATGCCGTGTAGTGCTACCTCCTTCTTTAGCCAAAGTTTCGGACACTGCAACGCTGTCCCAAACATTTGCTTTGGCACTTTGGCTAAAGAAGGAGGTAGCGCAACACGGCATAACACCCCAAAAACAAATAACGAAAACCTCTGTTTAAGTGGTTCGCTACGTTTAGTGACTTAGCTGGGATGCCCGGGTTTATGGATTGAGGTTTGTCCGGGTCTTGGCGGCGGATGCGCCTGCCCACATGCTGGATTGCAGGCCGGATCGGGAGAGAATAGTTGTGGGAGTCCCTTTGACTTCTCCAGCTGTGATCTCTCGAAACATCGTAGTGGGAGGGATAGATTTATACATCCGTCACTTCTGGACACACTGACCCCCAGATTCCTACCCACCCGTAATACCCTTTTCCTTCCCAGAACCTTCTCGCCTTCTTTTCCTAAAAAGACCCTTCACACAGTATCTCCAAAGATGACAAAGGCCCTGAGTGGAATTATTTTCCTCAGGGCCTCCTGTGTGGAGCTAATGTAAAAAAATACAAGTGTGCAGTTCGCACGCGGTACAAATGAAACCTGCAGAAAACTAAAGTAGACAAGAGTGGGGACAAGCACTGCACGAAGAGGAGATCAATTATTATCTTATTCTTTCGTAGCCTTAATCCTATAGATGTATGCGTTTGTCTATTTTAGTGTCGCTTTTTTGTTTCATCGAGTTTCAAATCACAACGGTGCTAAAGAAGCTTACACTTAAAAAAATAATAATATTAACAGAGAAAATTTAAAAAAAAGAAGAAAAATAATGAAGGTTAATTATTTTGATCAAAATTGGCTTGAAACTCGCAAAATTTTCAACACTAAACATGTAATTCGGAATGTTTATGTGCAAGGCTATGAATCCTAGATTTAATTATAAAAGTAAAACATGTCTATGCATATTAATTTAATTTATGAATTTTAATTAATACCTAAAAAAATCTTTTGCCACTCCACGCCTCTGAAATAAACGGTATTTTATGACAGATCATCTTAGAATTTTAACTACTTTTGCTTTCCATTTTTCTGGATTCCTTGACTTCTTCCTTGCGTTTTTCTTGAGCACGGATGAAGGGTGAGAGTCCATAATCACACTGGCATCTTGTTTTTATTTCTAAATTCACTCCAAACTATTTAAAACAGTAAAATTAGAGCAACAGATTCAACACACAACCATACAATTTTGTATGGGCGCCCATGTTGTCACGTGATCAAATGGAGGCTTACCATTGGTCAAATTGGAGAATGCTGGTTTTGTTTCTTAAGTGCGTTGGAGATTGCTGCCTTTGATACTAACGCAGTTTTTAAAATGGATTTTTAAAGCATAAAGAGTTGGTTTTAATGCCAAATAACTGTTTTTCTAGGTAAAAGAGTGAATCATTAACAAAGTTGCATCATTAGTCCATTTTTGAAAAAAAGTGGAGAATGCTGCATTTGATTCTACACACCTCAATTGTAGGTTGCCTCTGGGTGAGAGTCTCCCTTTGAAACAGCCAAGTACGATAGTGCCACTCCTCGCATAATCAATCTCAAATCATATTCTTCGGAATGTTTTCTAAGTGTTGCTTTCATAACATACATTCACAGTCTATGTTCGTTTTGATTCTTGCTTATATACTTCATCAACGATACGATCCTCTATTTGCCTCCAGGAATCGTCTCCACTCCTGCCGGTGGTCTCCCATTGACTCCCTCCAGTTACTTATGCATTATATGTTTTTCCAGACACGTAATGGACGACGGCACCGATGACTACAAGATAATAATGCTGAACAAGCGCCAACTGAGTTTCCGTGTCATCAAGCTGAACAGGGAGTGCGTGCGCGGTCTCTGGGCGGGCCAGCAGCAGGAGCTGGTGTATCTACGCAACAGGAATCCTGAGAGGGGGAGCATACAGAACGCTAAACAGGTCAGCACATCACTAATATTTACAAAACAAAAACAAACGACTTTTCTCTAGCATTATCTGGAATGAAGTGCGGTGCGGGTGGTGAATACAGTGTGGTAAGCCAACAATGAACACTAGTGAACTACTCATAAATCATGTCCTTTTTGCAAATGGCAAAAGGAGTGCATCTGTGCACCTTTTTCCTGTAGGTCTAGCTATAAACAAAATCTACGCAAAATAAAAATCATTTTCATCAGCCTTACAAACCCTTGGGTGAGTCCTGGAGGTCTCCACTCCTATCCGCCACATGCTTTCCCCCACATGCCGTGGGATGCGGTTTCCGTCTTCACGCCATTCGGCCACCTGAGTTTAGGTCTACCAACCTGAGATGAGTACCTACACACAGTATTTAGACGTGTATTTATGACAGCTATAAAGAAGAAAAGAATATTTGCTACGAGGGAATTTTTGAATAAAATTTTGATACCAGTATTTGTAAAAACTATTCAATCTAGTGAAAATGTATGTTATCAACAGTAAAATTCCCTCTCTTTTGTGCAGTAATTTTTAAACATTTTGGAGTAATTTACCCTTGTACTAAAATGGTTAATATGAATGAGCAAAGCAAAAGAAAAAGCAAAGAAAATTTTGCATTTCGTCTTTTTGTCTGTAAATTTGTTTGCTTATTCCATATCCGCTTCAAGATAGTGGCCGTTTTAATGGTTGGGTAAAAAAATATTCAAATGTGAAATTTTCATGTTTATTTGAACTTTTGTATTTTCAATTTAACTGGACCTACCTGCCTGTAGAAAGTTTGATAATGAATTATTATTGAGACAGTGACATTTCTTTGGACAAATAATGAATTATTTGTACAAATAATTCATTATTTGTAATTAAAAAATGTTACATAATATTAAATGGTTTATAATTAAGGGAACGTACCCATACTACGTGACCAACTTTTTGCAATTTTTAATCCCCCCCCCCCCCCCCCGGTGACCAAAAACCTAAGCAACCCGCCGCTCATTTGTATGGAGCGTGACATTTTGAAGACCCCCCCCCCCCCCTAAACTTGTCACGTAGTATGGGTACGTTCCCTAAGTATTACTTACAAATCTTGTGATTTCAGATGAAATTTTACGTTTTATTTATTAAAAAGAAGATCAGAATTATACTTTTTCAACACAAGAAACTGATAGTTATACAGCGCTCTTGAGGTGATTTTTCACAAAACGGCACTCTGCAAATCATCCAAATATTATTATTATTTATAATTATTATCTTCACACTGTGACAAGAGAACTCAATATTAAAATAGCGTGACACCATTATAACTACTCATTAAAAATCTCTAATGCCAACATCAATGAATATTTTCAGGCCCTGCGCAACATAATAAACTCGTCGTGCGACCAACCAATCGGATACCCCATCTACGTGTCCCCACTGACCACCTCCTACGTGGAGACTAACCAGCAAGTCACTTCCCTGGTGGGAGGCGCTCTCACGCTCAGCACCATCAAGAGACACGCCATGGGACTGTGGAGAAGGTAAGCCAGAAAATAGTTCCAGCTCAGAAGAATCTTTTGAGAATCTTTGATATGCCAAGATGCAAAATAAAACTTGTGTTATCATAAGGGGTTACTGAACTACCCCTTGCATTTCATCATTATGGTCCCTCAATCCTCGACCATATTCTATATGTCAGTAGATCAGAATATTTCCGCTTTACATTAAAATGCAATTTACCTCTTATTTGCCAGAGACGCGCGGATGTGCACGGTTTGTGCGTATGCGCGCAAAAAATATTTCGAAAAAAATATGTTTGTCTGCGATTCTGACCCTTCTGTGTACAGAATTTGTATGAAAGACAAGGTCAGGATCGCTTGCGCCAACATTTACCCATGTCGTAGGCAAAAATTTCATTCACCTGGCAACCCCAGAATATTTTTAAATGATTTTATCTGTGGCATCAAAATGTCAAATTTGCCGCGATTCTTTCTGTCAAAGTCGATGCGTGTTACTTGACGAAAACATCGTAAAACCTATCAATTTAAGTAATTAACGCAAGTAATGTTGTTATGGTTTATTATTCTAGGAATGTGTTTCGGTCAATAAAATATACGATAGCTCAAAATTAATCCACAAAACATTCAATTCAAAATTCAAAGTGGTGCTTTGTTAGGAAATTTCTATGTTTTTTATCACCTTTGACAGGTTAAACGCAATATTTTTAAATATATTCGAAAACTAAAAACTGTTTTTGAAAAGTGTTGAAATATGCTTTCAAATTTTATTATTAGAAATAACCATGTAATTTAATAAATATATTTTTTTTTAATGCAAACTTTAAAAAGTTTTAAAAATGGCCCACCTTACGTGTTTTGTAGCTAATATTACTGGTAACCAAAAAAAATTAAAACACCGATATTTTATAAAGACAAATGCATTATAAAGGTTATCTTCACCTCACTTTTTTGTCCTTTCATTCATGTAAAAATAATAAATAAAAAAATTCCCAATCAGTTTTCAAATTGCCGTCGGGAACTTTGGTTTCATCAAGGTGTACATTTTAATTCTTTTATGACGGTTAATTTTTACATTTGAGTAAATAGCGTGGTGTTCCCATTCCGTTTATATCATATTTCTCACTTCGATAGTAAGGGAGACACAACGATTTCTACGAGACCTGTAGGAGTTGTTCTGAAAATATGATAATTTCACTATCTCTACTGATGCGTACGATTGTAATTTCAGAGTCATCCCTATTGGTAACGGGAAGGTTAATAAATTATAAAATTCTCTTTCCTGGCAATTAGGCTGTCTTATTTCGAGCTTGTAATTTAAGTTTATTTATTTCAGGATGAGGCGACGCTGTGGCGAAGGCTGCTCCAGCGGCAGTGGCAGCAACGGGCTGGAGTGTGGCATCAGCAGCAGTAACACGCATCCCAACCAGACCCCGCACCACACTCTGGAGCTGTCCCGCACCTCTCTAGGAAACAGTCTCATATGTGAGTCACCACATTATACTACTGCACACAGTTTAAGCTGATCCACGCGACTGTCGCATATCTGATCCATTCAAAACACATTTATTGCGTGATGAACTAGATTGTGTTGAAAAGGTTAACAATAGTGAGACTAAAAATGTTCATTCTATAGCAACATGCTAGTAATGCCGATATTGGAAAAAAATCTAGTACAAACTTTTACATGCAATTATCCCTCTACCAAGCGTTAAAAAATAACAAGTTCAAATGTTAAATTACCTTAGAATATGATTATTATTTTTAATTGATAAACTAATGTTTAACCAGTCAAAGGCCAGGCCATTTCACGAAAATTCACAAAAAAACACTAAAAAAGCACCATTTTGAATTTTGAATTGAATGTTTTGTTGATTAATTTTGAGCTATTGTATATTATTGACTGAAACACGTTCACAACACAATAAACTATCTACCAAAACAACATTACTTGCATTTATTATGTAAATTCATAGGTTTTACGATGTTTTAGTTGCGGAACAAGCATTGGTTGCGACGGTTAAATTCGCGGCAAATTTTGACAGGTCCAATGTCATAGAAGAAATCGTTTTAAAAATACTCTGGGGTTTGCAAGGTGAATGAAACTTTTAGGCGTATCATAGAGTAATGTTGGCGCAAGCGATTCTGACACTGTTCTTCATACAAATTATGTACATAGAAGGGCCAAAATCGCAGACCAAAAGATTTTGTCGAAAATATTATTCAAATATTTGAATTATTTTCTCGCGCATACGACGCGCGCGCCGGCGCGTCTCCGGCCTATCACCGGTTAAGACAACATTTTTATGCATGCACAAAGTTTAACAATTATGATAAGTAATCATTATAAGTAATTATTATAAGGGTTCAAGTCCCGTTGGCAGCATGTATCTTTTCTCGGTAGATTTTTTCAATGTAGATAAGTGTTTCAGGCTAATAATTATTACTCATAATAATTGTTAGAATATGATGTAGAATCATATCTTTTCGAAAAGTACCACTGTGTTTTACCACTAAGTTTTCCCAACGAATTAAATGCTACTCACATGCCAACAGCAGAGTATCTCACATTGTTACTTAAGGCAGGTGATCTGCCGGTATGTTTATTCTTTGGGCTTCACATTTAGTTTCGGCAAGTGGATTTGCACTCAAGTAGTTAGGGTTTTATCACAGGCACTTGTATAATTTTTACGAGACGGATTCTTGAACTCCACATTTGACTCGTACAAAGGCTGTAGTTAACTATAACTGTACAGTCCACTGCTTGTTCATGGCGGACATCACAAATTAAACAACTATAGACTAATTAACAGCACATACGTAAAGTGTTTTATAATTCGGTTCATGGGCAATTAACACACGTCATAGTGTTACGTGTAACGTAGCGATATTTACTTACTTTGGATTCGTCGAACTCTCCGAACCTTGATATTATGACAGGGCAAGAGTTCGTTGATAACTGGCTGCGTGGCGACCAATTGCACGCATAAACCTTATTGGTTATCTCGCCTGTGCCATTGGCGGAAAGCGAAACAAACCAATGGCACTATTAAACAATCACTAGTTTCTGAATACTGTATACATATATATGCTCGTTGCGCTCACAAGACCGACCGGCTAAGTGAATTTTACCAAACTTTACAGGGGTTATAAAAAACTTCCCAATTTTGTATTCGGATGCATCAACAAACAATGGTAGACTAAGTTTCATGCGATAGGGGTTAACCTGTCACAAGCCAGGAAAAACACGGAAATTCCCTAACAAAGCACGACTTTTAATTTTTGCTTTGAATGTTTTGTGGATTAATTTTTAGCTATTGTATATTTTATTGACCGAAACACATTCCTAGAACAATAAACTATGTACCAAAACAACGTTACTTGCGTTAATTACGTAAATTGATAGGTTTTACGATGTTTTCGTCAAGTAACACGCATCGACTTTGACAGAAAGAATTGCGGCAAATTTGACATTTTGATGCCACGGATAAAATCATTTTAAAATATTCTGGGGTTGCCAGGTGAATGAAATTTTTGCCTATCTTTTGGGTAAATGTTGGCGCAAGCGATTCTGACCTTGTCCTTCATACAAATTCTATACATAGAAGGGTCAAAATTGCAGACAAACATATTTTTTTCGAAATTTTTTCCACGCGGATGCGCGCAGTTTGCGGAAAAAATTTCGTCTCCGGCAAATAAGAGGTTAAACTTTGCACATAGCTGAGATTGGATCCGATTCTTTTTGAAGTTAAAAAATGTTTAGCTGAAATCTGGCACGTAGCCGTTTTTGCAAGCGCAATCAATATATAATAATATATGCATGGAAAATATGCACCTACATTTAGTACGTAATAAGTCACAATCTTTTTTGCACCTTGGCATTGCCATATAAATGTTCATTATTGTCAAAATCTAACCCCATCTGTAGTCTTTATTCCTACGCAATGAATTCTAATATGTTATTTGTATGTAATATTCCAGCGGGCACCCGAGGCAGCCTTGCAAGTGTCGGAAAGCCCGGCAGTTCGACCCTAGCCTCTCTGGCCGGCCTCCTAGGCTCCCGAGAGCAGCCACCGGCCGCTGGTCCCACGGATCTTCCCATCACTAGTGCTGCCAGGCTATTCTTTGAAAGGCAAGAGTCGGAAACAGGTAAAGAATCATTTTTGTTATCAACTTTGGTTAGAAATAATTCTTCTTATTAAGAGGAACCCATCTTTAGATATAGTGCAGTGGTGGTAGTCTTATACATGTTATCCAAAATAACTAAGCTTTATGGCTTTTTCAGACAGTCTTTTTTTAAAAAAGGTTCTTTTACGTAATATGTGTGTAAGTTAAATGTAGAGTTAACACTAAAACTTACTGTAAGAACTTTGGTTCAGTTGATTCTATTTCCTTCTGCTTAGAATATTCCCGTAGGGGATATCATAGTCCCCTGGCTTTGGCCAGTTGAATCTTTTGACATTAAAATTTGTTTAAGCTTCGTTTGGTTAGCAATGTGCTCCGTTTGAAGCTCTGTCAACTTAAAACATTGAATAGAAAACTGTTCTTCCTCCAGCCTATACAACCATCAGAGAATTTGCTGAGACAAAGGCAGCTCCCGGAGCAGAGAGGGAAGCCCCGCAGTATGAGCCTTCCCGTCCTCCTGTGACCGTGGTCCGGGGGCCCTCTTGGAGACAGGCGGGGCCCCCGCATCCTGCCAGGGACTCCAGACAGGTATCAACATCCAGAACGTTACATCTAAGCAATTAAAAAAAGTAAAAAGGGCTTGCACCTAGCATGGTGGTTGAACAATTCATAATTATGTAACCATCAAAGCAATGGATAAAGGCGGAAACACATTATTAAAACCCGACGCGACGCAACGTGTCAACACCCGATATGCACCGTGCACATTACCAACACGCGACGCCACGACATACTAGCAATTTCTGAATACAGTTAGCTAACAGCAGTGGAAGTGTACGGTTATGTACTGTGGATTTAATAAATAACGAGTCAGACTTTGAAGATTTGATGCAAATTTTGGGTACATATATGATACTTAAACGACTCAAGAAAAAGAGAATAACTAGGCGTTACTGGGTACATGAAATAAATCAAAAGAGAAGTATGTGTGGTGAATATCATACTCTGTATCAAGACTTACTTCAAGATAATCAAGGATTTCATATGTATTTTTGGGTTACTAAAACCTATTATTTTTATTTATTCTTCCCGTGCATTATTTCTCACAGTATGAACCCTGTATATAGCTAAACTCGTGTCATATAAAACAGGATATCGTTTTACCAACTCAATTAATTGTTCGTCAGACATTTCGCTAATTTGGCATAAACTCCGAATATGCTCTGTGACAGTTCTCGAACGACTGACGCGTGGCGTCGGGTGTTGTCTAGAAACATACCGCGCGCGCCGCGTCGGATGGCGTGTTTACCCCCACCATGGGCAACACACCGACCTGGCGCGTCTGGATCGGGTGGCGTGTGCGCGCATGGCGTCGCGTCGGGTGTTCATAGTGTGATTCTGGTCTATAGAAAACAATACATTTGATTCGACTCAACACGCATCGCGTTTCGTCGGGTCGCGTCGGGTTTTAATAATGTGTTTCTGCCATAAAGATTTTTTTTTAAATGTACGAGGGCTGTCCGTAAAATAAGGTCTCCAAGGTGCTGCAGTCGCGAGGAACGATCTTACACGCAATCCGGTAATACTGGCGTGTAGCCTGGTTTCCCCTTGCCAAATCCCCACCACGCTCCACCCTCTGTGACTCTTAGACTCGGAGTGGCAGCCGTTCGCGATGGAGCTTCCACTCGCCGCACGAAAATGCTTCGGCGAATCTGAATGCCGCCACTGGGATTGTTCCTTTGTCTCTGGTGTCGTGTAGTGTATCCAGGTCTGGTCCCCAGTCACAATCGTGTCCAAGAATTCTTCGCCATCGATGTCGTAGCACTCAAAGAAATCGCAGGCTGCTTCAACCCATTGTTGTTTGTGATCTTCGGTGAGCATTTTGGGACCCACCTTGGGCAGACCTTGTGGTCTCCCAAATGTTCTGTCAAAATCTTGTCAATAGTGGTCTTACTGACATCAGGGATCATATCACAGAGCTCCCGAACAGTCACCCGTCGATCTGCGTTCATTGTTTTTTCCACTTTGGCAATATTTTCGTCTGAAACCGATGGCTGTCCGACTCGCTTTTAAATTCTCTGCACCATTTGCCCACGTTTTCACACTCATACTGTTTTCCATACTCTTCAAGTAGCTGTGAATGATTTTCTACCGGGGTTCCGTTCTTTGCACAAAAAACTATTTATAGAACGTAATTCACACCTGGCGGGTGCGGCGAGCGAAAGCTCCATCGCTAACGGCTGCCACGCCGAGACTAAATGTTGCAGAGAGTGTAGTGTGGTTGCGATTTGGCATTGGGGAACCAGGCTACAAGCCAGTGTTGCCGGATTTCGCGTAAAATTGTTCCTCTCGACGCAGCACCTTGGGGACCTTATTTTACGGACAGCCCTCGTAATAACAATGCAATTAAAGCCTTTATGCTTATAATGCTTTGATTCATAATATAATGATTTAATTATACATTTTTTGTTTGTTTTAGTGTCTGTCAATTCGTGACCGTGCCAGAGATGGTGCTCGGCGATCTAAACGGGACCGAGAGAGGGATAGAATACGACCCTCGAGCTTCCGGCTCCTGAGTGCGACTGAGAGAGAAGGTGTCCGTGAACCCCAATCCCAGGAGAGAGCGGGACACTCCAAAGACAGGGAGAGCAAGGCCTTGAGGAGAGGGGATTCCAGAGCTAGCAGTGCTAAGGTACAAACATTCCAATGTGTCTGCACATGCGGCAATCACTTGCTTTTCTTTTAATCCGTTGCATTCTAACACTGTCGCGCTATTATTTATTGTATTGTTGCGGCAGTCTTTACTAAAGACCTCTTTTTGTCAGTTCTTTTATCAAGACTCCAATTATTCATAAACTATTAGGTATTTACTAACTGTGTTAATATAATTGTTTAATTAATATTTTGATTATGCAGATGTCAACAGCAGCCAGCTTCCCTACTCCCGACAGTTCCACCGAAGACCTTTCTTTCAACCCAGGCGGAGACAACTGCCAAATAATCGCCAACAGGAACGCCAACCTGAAACTCTCGGGGCATTTCGACAACCCCAAAGAATCCCACAAGAGGCGAAGCAGCGACTTCGCCGGCTCCAGCGGGCGAGAATTCATGGCCAAACAACACACCTCAGAAAAAGCCATAGACAACCTCGCTTCCAAAGACCTTACGCTGCGAAACGTAGAATCAAGCTCGGAGCACAGTGTTCTAAAACGCTCAAGCGAGAGTCCGAGAGAGTTGGCAAAAGCGACGAAAGACCTGCGACACGACCGTGAGAGCTATCGAGACCTCGCCGGGAAGTACAGCGAACTCTCTATGAAAGAAACAGGATTAAGGATAGCGGGAGATCCAAAAGATTCGACACGGAAACCGATAGTGAAAAGATCTGAGTCTCTGAAGACGGAGTTGAAGAACCATATCAGCATAGGGTGTAAGGTTGTGATTGTTGACCCGGCCGGAGTGTACGACTGCATCAACCTGGGGAGGAGGATTGACGTGACCTGGCCCTCGGCTTACCAGAGGCAGAGGGGGGGCAGGAACCACTGGGGCACCTGGGTCCCCCAACAAGGAATGGACGGACAGGTAAAAAATATGTAACCATCTCTCATCCAACACATCATATATTACATCTTCCATGTAAATTCAATACCGCTTGTGAGCTAATCATAACCAACACCTCTGCTATAGGTCACTCCAAGTGGTTTGCTACATTTAGTGACTTAGCAGGGGTGCCCGGGTTCATAGGGTGAGGTTTGTCTGGGTCTTGGCGGCGGATGGGTCTGCCCATCCAGCCGCGTGACAGGCCAGATCGGAAAAGAATGGTTGAGGGAGTCCCTTTGACTTCTCCAGCAGTACTCTCTCAGAACATCGCCTTTCACCGCAGTGGGAGGGATGGATTCATATGTCCGTCACTCCTGGACACACTGACCCCCAGATTCCTACCCACCCCGAACACCCTTTTCCTTCCCAGAACTTCCTCTCCTTTCTTTCCTAAAAAGATCCTCCACACAGCATCCCCAAAGATGACATAGGCCCTGAGGGGAATTATTTTCCTCAGGGCCTCCTGTGTAGAGCTAATGTAAAAAAACAAAACGATTGTTGCTTTCGAATTGTAAAATTGATCAATGGACTGCTTGCAGGTTATAGTCTAACCGGTCAGCAACGTAAGCAGATATATGCGTTAAAAATACGATAGCAGTCGAGTACAATAAGCCTGTTTATAAGTCAACACATGTGTCTCCATAGAAATCGTTCTAACTCCGTTATTCTTTTAGTGACATCCCTAAAACAAAAGTAAAAGGTCGATAGTGGATCAAGCTGTACATCCCTATCAAGTTGTCCATAGAAATACATAACACGAATATTGGGTCATTTGCGCGGTCTGACACATAATTTTACCCGCCAAATTTCCTACGGGCGGCTCGACATTGTTAATTTTTATTAAATATTTTTATATGAAATGATAAAAAAGTGAGGTGACAAAAGTGTTTATTATACATTTATACAATGGAATGAGCATTGTTGTTTACATAATCTGTGATTTTATTACCGTTTTCACATAAAAACATCACATGAGTCATTTTTACATTTTTTTAATGTTTGCATTCTAAATTTTAATATTTCCAAATGTTAATATATATTTGTAATATAATAATACGAAAGCTTATTTTGTAACCTTTCTAAAACAGTTTTTACTATTCAGCTACGTTCAGAAATGTTTCATTTATAGAGCTTTTTGTGAAGTGGTAATAATACAAAGTTTTCGTAAAATGTCATTTCGTTTGAGACATTATAAGTTAATATTTGCGATTTTCGGAGAGGCTAAGCCGCGAATGAACCAAATCCAGTACGAAAACAAGCAAGAGTGCGTATATCCCTGGTTTTTTTTTCCCTGTCGAACATTTTTACAAATGGTTCTTCTATATTATCGGACTTACACCGATGATATTATGATTTTTAATAAGCACTCTGATAAACTATTGCTTCAATATCTAATTGCACAAAATAAATAGTTATCAATATACTCACATTTTTTTATTTTGTGACACCTTGTTCCGCTCGTGTCTTCAATTCTTTGGGGATGTTGTGTGGGAGAGGAAACACGAAAGTTGAAAGTTGATCAGAGGTTTTATTTTAACCGGTCAAATGCCGGAGACGCGCCGGCGCGCGGGTCCTAATGCGCAGGCGCAGAAAATAATTCAAATATTTGAATAATATTGTCTTTGAAAAACTTTTGGTCTGCGATTTTGAGCCTTATATGTACGAATTTGTATGAAGAACAGTGTCAAAATCGCTTGCGCCATCATTACTCTAGGTAGTGTTAAAGATTTCACTCGAATTGCCACACTGGAATATTTTTAAAACGATTTCTTCCATGACAATGCGCTGTCAGATTTTCCGCGAAATTAACGGTCGTTATCACTATCGCGATGTATTTGTATCGAATAAAACGTCGTAAAACCTATTAATTTACATAATAAATGCAAGTAATGTGATTTTAGTGGATAGTTTATTGTGTTGTGAACGTGTTTCAGTCAATAAAATATACAATAGCTCAAAATTTATCAACAAAACATTCAATTCAAAGTGGTGGTTTTTTAGTGTTTTTTCGCGAAGTTCCGTGAATTTCCGCGAAATATCCCGGCTGTAACGGACGTATCAGCGTCGCCACAAGACTATAAAAAAGTACCGGGTTTTTAGTGCACGAACAGGATGGTGGTGATGGAACAAATAATAAAACTGACCTCCCGTGCACCCAGTGCCTGATGCGTGAAGGACACTGGATGTGCTTAATCCTCTGCCTGATCCTGGCGCCTGGCGGTTGCCAAAGTAGGGCCGGCTCTTCTGGAGGAGTGTTGGCACCAGGACTGAAGACAGGCAGAGGTCGGCGGGGGAGGCAGCTGAGTGATAATAAATTTCCCAGTAGGAATAATAACACGAGTTGACTGTAGAGAAGAACTAACTTTATTTAGAAAATACGCGCCCTTTTATACCCTAATCTGGGCAAAAAGGTGATCACATGGTACATTTATGGGGTGGGGGGTTGGACCTCGCCCGTAAGTATAAATACGCCGACTTTCTTGTCGCACTTCATTTTGCTTGTGTCGCTCAAGAAAGTGGTCGATTAAAATCATTATTTAATAATAATTCTATAGGTTATAACATAGTTTTTATAAAGTATTTCTTAATTCTAACATGTATGTACGGGTATTCTTTACCCGTAGATTTTTAGTTTAATGAATTTAGGAACAATTTTGGAAATGTTTACCATTTGTTGGTAGGTATTTGAGTTTAATTTAAGTTTGCAAAGTGATGTGAAGAAGTTAGTATTTTCCCCAGGTTCCTCGTAAGACTGGCTACCGAAACCGGTTTGTCTCGTCGTCTTACGAGGTTCCTGGATTTTTAAAATGGAAAAAGACTGTTTTTTGATCGGAAATTTTCTAAGTACAAAATTTGTGCGCAAAGGCATATAGCGTTGGCAGTTTAAGAGTTACAAGGTTGATTTATGGCTCTATGGATGCCCCGTAGGACTCTGCACTGAAACGTCTTAGTTTCAGCGTCCTACGGGGTGTTTAAACGAAGTTATATTAAAATATGGTGTATTTTTGACCAATATAAAGGCCCTTAATAGGGACGCCCAAATTGGTTTTTTGGCTTTGTAGCCGGAAAAATAGCCCTGAAGGCGATGAAATAATAAGTTTAGGATGTCTCCTGGTGGCAACTTGGTAACCAAGTTTTTACTTGTGTCACCAGGGCATCTGTGTATTAAGAAAAAGACATTTAAAATTGAAAAAATGTGTTTTGAAAAAGATCGTTGCTGGCGGCACGGTATTATTGAACTTAGTGGCCAGAACGAAAAAAGGCCCTAAAAAGGGCCATAATTAAAAATAGAGAGCAGCCCGCTTGGCGGAGCTGCCTCCTGCAGTGCCATAACAGCAGAGCGGCAAGGGAGGGAAGGCAAATGGCCCTTCTTAGGGCTTCAGCCTAAGGCTGGAAATTAAGGCCCTCAAAGGGGTCTTAATTAAAAATAAAAGGAGGCTAGTCAGCCTGGTTGCCTTTGGAGGCGTAAATAATCATAAACAAAGTATTAATTGTTAAATTATTAAAATTATAGGATTCTAGAATGTCTCCCGGTGCAAACTTGGCACACAAGCTTTATTTGGTTGCACCGGGGCATTGTACATCAGTAAAACATATAAAATTAAAATTAAGAAATGAGGGAGAGCAACACGTCGGTTACACCGGCATTTGACCGGTTAATACTGATTTTCCTTTTTGCCAGCGTTTAATGACCAATTCAATATTGCTGTTCCCTTTGCAGGTAGTGCACAGATGGACTCCAAACCATCGAGACCCAAACCTGCGATCTCACGTGGATAAAACCATCCTCCTGGTTCAGATAGGCGACAGGTTTGTTCCCATCGCCGAGAACTGCGTACAAGACTTGGGGGACGAGGTTTAACTCCGTCCTTCACTCTCGCTAGCCGACACATCCCGCCATTGATGTTTATTATGTGATATTATTCTATATGTATTCTGTTATACGACTTGTTCAATTTCATTACTTTTTTTGGTGTGTTCTATTTCAGAAATGATTCTTTTTTTATATTGCCGATGTCAAATTTTGATTTTTAAATTGGTTATTTGTATAAATCACAATCAACAGTGAAAAGTAATTACTTACTTTGTGATTACTAAGGACGGGTTTCACAGATTTTGAATAATTCATCAAAGTTAATAAATTTCAAGTTCTGTGAAAATATTATTCAAGTTCTGTTATTTACTGCAAAACAACCGGCCCATGATGAAATAATAACAGAACTTGAACTTTCACTTTCAATTTGATAATTGTTCAAATTCTGTGAAACAACCCGTCCTTAGTAATGAATCAAAAATAATTTGAATTGCCATAATTTTATCTTAGTACATAATACATTTCAACGCAGTAATTTTTTTACAGTTTTTTAAATTTATTTATTTTGCATTCAACTTAGGACGCCTGCACACAAATCAATAATACTGCCAGAATTTTGAAAGTTGTCACTATTGAGCATATCTCATATTGATGAATTGGTATTACAGACTATTCTCCAATGCAGTCATTTTATTGAGTACGTTCGGCAGCCTTAGAAAGAGGCATATTTTCATGTTTAAAAAGTGGATGATTTTTTTTTTGTTTATTTGTTTTTCATGTTGAAATGGTGTAGTAACTTATACTATAATTTGTGATCTGCGTAATCAGTGGTTATTGTGATAACTTTGACAGGTGTTTAACTTTAATAGCATTAACTAATTCCTGTATCACTGCCAATACTTCAACAAATTGTAGCTACAAATGAAGTTTAATACCTTTGGATTAGGAGAAAAACTAGCAAATTACTCCTATAAACTATCACAATGTGCAGCTTTACTTGAAGCACTTTTGTGTTAATATTCTTTCCATAAAAAAAAAAATATTTTAAATTTGATTTGAGGTTTCGAAATTTTGATAATACCGTGTATATTTGCTAACATTAACAATAGAATTACAAGAAAACAATAATATTCTAATGTGTTGTTTATGTTATGAATATAAAAGTCTATATTATATTTAAATAAAAACAGGTTGTTCAGTCAGATACGTTTTAAGATTTTCACGGCCAAAAGTATTTTCGTTATTTGTTTTTGGGGTGTTATGCTACCTCCTTCTTTAGCCAACGTTTCGGAGAGCGTTACACTGCAACGCTGTCCGAAACGTTGGCTAAAGAAGGAGGTAGCGCAACACGGCATAACACCCCAAAAACAAATAACGAAAAGGTTGTTCAGTGTATACATACTTTTTTCTCGGTAAAAATGAATACATACATACCTGTAAGGATACAGTTTTTGATAGTTAAAATATATCTATAATAATGAGACAGTAATACATACATAATTTTATGCCTTAAAATTAATATTAATTTCTCCACAAATACATATTTTAGCGACCACAAAACTGGCCTCATATTTTATAAATATGTTGTGCTGTATGTGAAAATACAACTTGCGCTTGTGATTTATTCTTTATAAACGGTTTATGATCTTTGGTTGTCAATAGCACCTTGTTATTCTATCATTTAAAAAGTTGCTTTGAAAACTTATTCAGTATTACCTTTTTTGAAATTGTGTGAATTATTCAGTTTTGTATATTTTTTCTTTCCGAATCTGTTTATAAAAATATTAAAACTGTAATTTTTTTTTTTGAGTTTTTCTTTGCCAAAATATAATTGATATAATGTAAGTCAAAACAAACAGCTTTTTTTAATTAATTATAACGAAGTGTTACTGTACCTACATAAGTTTGTTAGTAAACCTGCGTATTTTTGCAATCGTAGCCCATATTCATATTATGTATGTTATCTATTAGAAATTTACATAATTTGATCGGTTGGTTTTAATGTCCTAGGACAATCATTGTAAAAAGTAAACCCTCCTAATGTAAAAACTTTGTTAAATATCCCACTATGTAAAGGTGTAACATAATCGGTGTGTTTGTAATATTTCATGTAAATCTATGTAAAATAATACTCTCTCGCATTTAGATACAAATACGAATTTAAAATTTGTACATAACATAGGCTAGGCAATTTTTGTATTTATGTATATTTAATGTACTGTTGATTTAGTCATTGATTGAATTTGGATTTTGCTGACTGTCGTGTCACTTCTACTTCCGATATTGCCTTGGTATGGATTTATACTTGTAAAAAGCACTTTATTGTAGGCTGACTAAATGTATTCAGTCTCACTACATGTATTAGGACTATTAGGTACTCTGGGACTTAGCACCTCTATAATTCTACATATATTTATTCACTTTTTGTGCTTTGTTTGGATAAGTCTTAACTTATAGTAGGTTCAGTGGATCCACGCAAATTATAACTTATCTCATTACCTTTCGCCTTTTATGCAAGAAAGATGCACAACCATTAAATAATTTATCTCTAAAAATATGGAAAATATAAACACATAATCTTCCCTTTCCATCTTTGGATTTTTCTAACTTATCAACTATCGGTGCAACGATTGCAATTCTGATGTATTATAAGAATCTTTAAGGTTTTCCTAATAGCCGATCTTTATGAATATCCTAAAAAAAACATGTTTATTTTGATAAGTTGTCTGATTTGATTCCGTGGCCAATATTAAATTGAAGTGAATTTAGAAGTTGTTTTGAAAAGTGAGACAAATGATATTTGGAAGCACGCATGCAACGAAACTAACCAATAAACATATTATAATAATTTGATAATCTGTGAAAGGGTTTACAATCACTGTATTATGGATTTGCGAATCAGTTGCAATTTTCATTGCAATATCCATTTTGGTTTTCAAAGTCAATAAACATTATAGTCAAATTTAAAATCGTTGCATCTCTAAATCCACGAAAATTATTACATGTTTCTTTTGGGATAGAAGGTTGCATTGAAAATTTCTCATTAACATAAGTCTAGTCAGACTGTTTCTAATTTCCTTATAAAGTATACTATGCACCCAAAATTAATGTTAAATTCTGAGGATACCTGATTTGCCAATTAATTTTCCCTTAGAATCTTATTCTAATAATTCAATGGACCACGTTTTCTTACAAAAAATGACAAAATAATACTAAAGTTAGTAGTCTTGTATTTTGAAGAGAGAAACTTGTGGGACGGATGTTAGAAGATCAAATTAATGAGGGTAAAACGTAGACTAATTTTTAAATTTATGAAAGAGCATTAGATGAAAAATCATTTTGGGAGTGTTTAAAATTTATGCACAATTTGTTTAACCTTTTTTATGACTAAAAACTTTGCGTTTTTTTCGCCGCCATAAATTAATTTGAAGTTTCTCAAGAATCCTTTGAGGAAAAGTCCGTTTTTAATTTTTACCAAAGATTTGAAAAAAAAATGAAACCAATCAAGCTTATATTTATTTATGTCAGATTTTAGTGAATATTATAATTTATTTGTTGATTTGAAAACCGCCTAATAGAGGGTAATTTTTTCATTCAATTATAAATCCATACATTTTCGATTTAACTTCATAAGATATTTCTTTTCACATGCTCTCGAATGTGTTAACAATTAGTTAGTACTGCAAATTTATGTTACATTATTTGTCCTCTTCTCTTGTATACTGAAGGGTTGAACTAGTATAAATACACAAGAATTGGATTTTAGAACCAAAGTGCTATAAAATTAGTCTTTCTTCGTTCCCTTACATGATGGCATTTAATCAAACTAAACGCTTTGAACTGGCTCTGGCTACACTTTGAATAAAATTAACATACGAAAGTGAACAACACCAAAGAGCCAGTGCCAGCCTATTCTGGAGCCCCAGAAGATTGTCACTTGCCACTTGTCACTATTTCAGGTAACAAATCTCTTTAATCATGCTAACTCGGGAGCAGCACCAGTCACTTCTGCAGGAAGCAGTCCAATTGAGTTGGTAACAGTAAGTAAATTTGATTATGGCTTGCAGCACAGTGGGTCTTTGATTTATGTAGATTTCTCACAGTTACCAACCCAATGGTGTGACGAGCTAAGTTCAACTAGCAGGTTATAGAGTTGAATCACAAATTATGTTCCCTTTATATCACAATATGTAGTCGTAAAAAGTGTAAATATTCTTGAAATTCTGTGAATTTTGTAAATATTCATAGTTGTTTACTCTTGTTACTTGTTTTATTCTACTCCTAAGTCTATTTTAAAAGTTATATAACTATATTTTCTATATTAAAAGTGTAAAAATATATATTAATACCTCCGTGGGAATAACTATCACCATTATGAATAAGAGTACTGAATGGTGTGCGCATGATTATTGTCCATTATTCTAATTACGTCATCCTGTTTTGAAATGTCCATTCAAAACTAACATCTGATTTTTTTTCTAAAAGTTGTTTGATTTTTCATACCCTGTAGACTTTTATAATGCTGTTTTATTTTTTGTGAAAGAAATAATTTCATAAAAAAGATAAAATCTCAATAATCCCAAAACAACAGTTTATTGAATCTTAGTCGATATTCAGATCCCCTGTTATTGAAATTTTTTTTTGTAAACAATTATAGTGTTGATATATGTTTCAAAAGTGTTGTATTTGTGACCAGATTCCAATTAGCAGATCAGTGGCGGCGTAAGGGGGGGGCGGAGGGGGCGGTCCGCTCCGGGTGCCAAGCACCAAGGGGTGACAACGACAACCCACTCGTACAGACAAAGAATGCGCACAAAATCTCCCGCTGTAAAGACATTTCAATAAATACCTACGTACTCTTGTATCTAGCTACTTACATTATCATATTCTGAAACGCGTCGCAACTATTTTTTTTCTAACTCCCTTTCTAAAACTGAAGCAGCTTGTATCAACACTCGAAGAGATGTGTGATCCCAACACCGGCAAAGAAGGCGTAGAAAGAAGAAATTAGCGAAACTCAATCGAAAATCTGGAGACAGAAAAATCAGAAAAAGTTATCGGCACCTCTGGGACTTGAACCCAGGACTTTCTGCTTACATGGCAACAGCTCTACTAACTGAGCTAATTAATCATTTATCCAGACACTATCTAGATAACATTTAGTTCGGGTTTTAATTTTGCAATCATATATAAAGGTAACAGCCGATAATATGTGCGTTAAGAAAATGAAGATAAAGTTGGTAGTTCTTAGTTGAACAATGATACAGTTAAAAGTGACCGAATTTGATATAGAGACCTTTTAGCTCAGTAGGTAGAGCTGTTTCCATGCAAACAGAAGGTCCTGGGTTTGAGTCCCAGAGGTGCCAATATCTTTTTCTGTCTCCTTAATAAAATCTTATTTAAGGTCCACAATGAGCCAAGCGCGAATAACCAATTTTTCTATGTTATCAATTGAAAGAGACAGGGAAGACAATCTTGATATTGTGATTGAATATTTTAGTAAAATGAAGTCTCGTGAGCATGTTTAGTATTTGTTGTTTTATTTTATGTAGGGTGTTCAATACAAACCCGCCCCGGGTGCCAATCTACCCTACGCCGCCACTGTAGCAGATAGATGTTAAACTGACAACTATCTATAAAACTGTTTTATAAAAATGAACTCCTAGAACCACTCCATCGTTGGATTTATTATATCCAAACTATCCAGTAACTGGTCATATTAGAGCTAATTTATTCAAATCAAAGTTTTCAATGGACTTTCAAAATGGGAGTATAAACTCAACTTCGAAGTAAAATATTGTTTCACGGCTATTACTATAAATGATTCATTAAGAAATGGTTGTGTCAATGTGTGCAAGATCATTCATTTTATGTATTTCCTTTGGCCTTTTTCACAACCCAATATTGATTTTAGATTGTTACTGCTTACTACTTGCGTGCTGTATAGCCAGCAAAATGCCACAGTTGTCGCAAACTGACAATATGGTATAAATATCATGCAGTCCAATGTTTTCAATGGAAGGGAGTACCAGTATTACAAAATTACATTGCTAATTTCCATGTATATTTACCTATATATTGTCAGTTGTTCCTGAAACAATAACATTGATTTTCATTTGTCGGGTTTCCCACCATTGCTATCTTCAGATTGGGTTACGCTGTTGCACAATTCTGTTTCTCTGTGGGGTGTAAAACACATGAAGACAAAAATCTGTTTTATCGTCCAGTCTCTTTTTAGAACATTCCATTCTCTACTGTATAAATGTTAATTTAGTGAAGTTTGATCAAAGTTTTGAAGGTTACACTGTGAAAAGAAAAGCCTAGTATAAAATACTTGAGCTTAGTTTAGAATGAAAACTATACTGATTATTATCTATAGCCAATCGAACAACTAGTCACAAGTAACCAAATTCGTATGCAACAAACATTTGGAGAAAAAAATGCTTGTTTTAAAAAATGTGTATTTAGTAAAGAAATCTTACGGAAAATGTGTTTTGGTTAGTTTTTCATAAGTATTGTATATTCAGTAGTTTGTTTGTTGTAAGATGTTTGATCGTGCATCATATTGACCGATCTATACTTAAAACAAAATGTAAAGTAAACAACAATAAAAAGAATTGAGTTAATATTTATGCTCTCGAGTTGCCTTAATATGCATTAGACTGATTTTGTATTGTAATGAATCATTTGATATTAAGACAGTTTCATTATTATTGTCATATTTGATAATTTAATCCAAAGAATATGTACTTATATGCACTTCGGTGCCATTTTATCCTGGTCCTGGTCACCGTACTACTCTCTTTAACATCTCATGTTTTCTAAATCGGAGAATCTTCATACTTCAGGAATAATCTCTTCCAATAATTAACAGAGAGTAAGATTAGTTTTATTCAATTTATTCAAAATCTTCAGGAGATGCTAAAATAAGTATGTTTTAAATTATGTTTAATAAACAAAATTATATAACTAAAAGTTAAATTTATAATCTTAATTTTAGCAGTAAATATAAAATAATAAAATGAATTGCCTCTTTAAATTGACACGAAAATAACCTTGGATAAAATGGCCTCCGAATTCCACTAAGGAATGTTGAAATTACGCTCTTTTCTTCTTCTACCTTACGTTATTATAATTCATTGTAAAAGGAGATGAAAGGAACAATAAAATAAATAAAGCGTTGTTTTATATTAAACAATTGATCCATCTTTATTTCTACAAACCTTAAAATGTCACTCTCCCTCCAGTTCGCCTTACATCCCTTTACCCATACCCATTCTGTTGTCCACCTTTCAATAAATATTTCCCATTCAACAAATTGAAAACTCACTATGCAATAACAAAATAAATAATATAACAGAATGCCACATCACAATTAGATATTTGTTCAACTAGTTTACAACAATACACATCTACCTTATTACTTTAGTTTATTACCAAGCGAGATAAAGGGTTTAGGCAGTCTTGCAGGACTCTATTAGTTGTGTTGTAGTTTAGTTAGTTACATTTTCTGTTAGTCGGATGGGAAGAAAAATCACCAAACAATAATAATTATAATCTTGTTATTATTTCTTTACGCTTTTGCAACTAATTTATTAATATTATTAATTTAACTACTTGACTATATAAGGTAAGACATCTTATAAAATACATGATAACAACCTGCATTCGTAGAAAGATAAAACTGCGAGGATTTTCATAAGAGTTTCTAAGATGTCAATACAAGTTTTGAAAGTAATTATGGCACCCAATACGATACTCGTTTATTTTAATGACATCCATTTTTTCATTGATCTGTGTATTGGGTTATTAGTAATAATATATTGTTTTGTATTTGCAGCAGCCTTGAAGTGGTGCCCGTGTCAAATAAACAAGTATCCCAAAACGCCCGATATAACAGACTGTAAGTTTGAATATATCCAGGCTTACGTTTACTCTAAAAAGTTCTTAAAAATTACACATCAATTTTACATAAATTATATAGGATTTTAGTATACAAAAGCAAAACTAAACACTGCGCTTCAACTTTTAACATTTACAAAATTTTAGGCTGTATTCGGCTTGGTCTTGGAATTTGTTCTATCACTATCCAGTATAATTTTAACACCAATAAAATTATCAGAGTGATTCATCACTCTGTTCTTTTTAATTACTAATCGAAATTCATTAAGAGACGCCTATCCAAATTTACTAGAACCAGGGAATGAGTGTTGGTCAAGTTTAACCTAAGAAAACTAAGTGAAACATTACTTTAAAGGCAAGAGGACTCGTGTTATTATCGTTTGAAATTATTCTTAATACCCTGATCTATCGAAAAATCTACTACTTGTCAGGTCACAGGATGGAAGATTTTTATTTATTAATTTACTTTCAATAAGCATCTTTGTACATTCTTTAACAACTAAAGTATTATCTTTGACAAAGAAAAACTTTATACATTCTGTATTATTTTAAAAACTGAAATTATGATTTTTTTGTTGAGATGTGACAACTTTTTTTTGTATTTTAAACGACCCCGATAAGCACCAACAGTGAATTCCGAAATGTTTTACATAAGTATTCATATTTTCATGCTGTTTCATCCAATATTATGAGATTTACACTTCACAGACATAAAAATATTCCAAAAGCTTTTACAGACATCCAGCGTCATAATTTACACAAGAAAGCTTTTTAAAATATATGTGAGCTTTCGCTTTCGAAAAAGTGTTGGAAGCTTTGGCAATATGCAATATGGACGAATTTGTTTTCAACACAGATTTAGAAACAATGAACACCACTTGTTGACAAATTAGACGAGGGAAGAGTGTGCTAAAATTGAACAATTTATCAAGTGTTCCAATTTGCATCAGCGGTGTCCATGTTTTTATATCTTGGTAAGTCTCAACACTAAAATTTTCATTGGACCCTGAATAAAGAAGACAAAGTTTTTTTTCAATCTAGTACATATTATCTAATAGTGAAATTTTATGCAGGATTTATAAGATTGCTTTTAAGAGCACAGTAATAGTAATAGGAAAAAGGGGAAATTTTCTACTGTGAAGAATGACATCAATTTTATTAGTGCATGAATTTTATTTAAAATATTATTTTTTTATTATTTATAGATAGATCTTTACATCTATTGCACAAAATATGCAGTATGGATTTATTTCCCAACTTTAAACTACCAAATTAAGCTATACGCTATTCACCTTAAAAATAATGTCTACGCTTTTAATATTCAAGTTCCAATCATATTCGTACACTAAATAGTTTTATTTTTATTATTCATTAAGTTTGCAAAATATAATTATTAATTTATATGTGCATTGACAATATGTGTAGCAGAAGTTATAAATGAATATTTGCGGCTACGTAAATTAGCATGATTATTTATTCACCGCTCTTTTAAAAGATTTTACTCTCTTGCCATTTTTCAGGCATATTTAAAAGATTTATTGTTAGTAGGCCGACTACACTATTTGGTTGTTGTTGCGAAGATAATAAATATTCCCTTTAATTCTATAGAATTAACATACATCATTTACTTTATGTTTGTTCCAGCCAAACATAGTCATTCTACAAATTAGGGAATATCTAATATAAGTTATCTCACTTTATAGTTTAGTTATATACACATCGTAAAGATTAGAGTACATATCTAATTGACGTTTAAAGTTGTTACTCCTACCTCTCTCACTACATACCTCCCCCAAGATGATGAAATGTAAACTGCGAAAATCATTTTGCGCGGAACATTTCAAATCACAAATTAATGGCAGCATGTAAAAAAGCTCCCTATAAACACTTTGACTGTTGGCGATCTCAAACTATTTGTCGATAGAAAATCAACGCTTGAAGAAAGCGATAAAACCCAAGAAAAGGGCAAAACAAATCAGACTTTTCAATATGTAAAGCAAATTTTATCCTAAAAACAGTGATATTGTTGAAAATAAGATCTAAATAAACATGTTTTATTATATGCAAGAGAATCGTGCAAAATATTAAGAATTTTTCCAGTAAATAGTTTATTTCTTTAATCAAGATATAATATTATACACTTTTCCTTGATTAGAATTAACAAGTTTAATGGCAACAACAGTTGTTTACAAATGTAAATATATTCCTTATTCAGGTTATGATAGATATCCAAAGATTTAATATAATACAACCCAAGTAAGGCACCCACAAAAACTCTTCAAATAGGAAAATTTATTCATTATTACATAAAAAAAATTAAGATCACGAAATATGAAAAGGAAAAATGTTAATACACCGTACCTATCTTACAGGGTTCAAATTGCAAATTAACAGAAATTGCAAAAAAATAATCACCACTTAAATTGTAAAAGAAAAAATTGTTACCTACATGTTCGGTATGAAATTTTTCATTCTGCTACAAGTAATAAATATAAACTCTAGCTAGTTTTATGTTTTCTTAACATTTTGTATGATTTTTGCTTCATTGAAGCAAATAAGCTGTACAAATTAGGAAGTCTATAAAGCTAATATATAATGAGAAATATTGCTTTTTACGTTAACGCTACCTGAATAATTAGGCCTTTGATAAAGCAAACATTTTTTTAAATGTACATACTACAAATTGAGTTAGAAGTGAAATCAAATTACAGTTCAACAAATAATTTACAAATCTTAGAAAGATTTTAGAAGGTATAGAGATATAATAATTTATGTTAGAGAAAATATATTATACAAAGAGATTAACCTTTTCCATGATTTCTTTATATTTTTGGAAAATAAACACAGGAGCTAGGCGTCCATTATATTTTTTCTAAAATTAAATTTTTTTGGACCTAAAATAATGGCTGCAGGTGAGAACATTAAAAAGCTCAACTGCGACCAGCAATGTGTAGGTACCTATACAAAATTGAACATTGACGTGATTAAATAAATGAAATTAAAGATTCCAAATAAAATCGTGTTCAGTTCACCTAAACGTATTACGGCGCGATCTCACCTGATTTTTATAATAAAAGTTGAATTCTGTTCAACTTTGGGATTCTAATCCAAATATTCTATAGAATAGATCAGGTGAGATCCCATCTTAATAACCCTTTTGGCGGTGCAATATATCTCTTTGGTCAAAAGTAAAACATAAACAATGAATAATTATAAGTTTAATGAAAACATAACATTTCCCAGCTGCAAAAAGCCTCGTTTGATGCAAATCTAACTGCCTTATATGTAAAATTTATAGCTCAGTGCGGTAGAATATCTGAAAATATTTCTACTTGAAAATCACAAAATTATAGGTAGGTTGGCTATAATTACAAAAATATATCTCTAAAAAAAAGAAAAACATTTTTTTTTACATAATACATCTATCTTCAATATTTGACCTAGTGGCGCCATCTCTTGGGCTGGCTAGCAGCCAATTTCAGAGAAATGTGAGTCTGTGTGCGTGAGTGCCACCAAAAATTGATAGAATGCATTGTCATCGAAAACGAGTCAGTCTGCCAAGTTTCAGCTCGATCGGATTTCGGGAAGTGGGTTGATTTCCACTCCCAAGATTTGCTTTCATTTATTCATAAAAACAAAATAAAAATTCAAATACGTAGATGTATTTAAAAACTCTACGAATACAGTAAAAGATAGCTCATCAATATCGTCAAGCTGCAAAAGAATCCAACTAAATGAATTAATAACTACATACTTTCATCATGCTAAAAAGGGAAAACGTATCATCATGATACTATGGTAAAAACCTACCGTAAAACATCATTTTAAAATATAGTTGACTGCAATTTAAATTTGAAGAGACTGTTGAATTTAAAAGAAATCAAGAATGAAATAAAACCACCAAAAGGGTTCAGAGGGGACTAAAAACTAGACTTAAAAGTATATTCCGATTATGAGGCTTTCTTATTCTTTTTCTTGGTATTGTCATTGCCGTCTCCCGCCATCTTGCTGATGAGATTTTCAATCTCTGAAGCTTCAACTAGTCCTATGAACTTGTCCACAACCAACCCATCCCTGATGGCCAAGACAGCCGGGACGGCCTTGACCTCGAAGGTGTGCACCAGCTCTATGTGGTCTTCCACATCCACGATGGCGAGGTCGAGGTTCTCTAGCGGCTCAATTAACTCCTTCAGTTTGGGAGTGAGGATCTTGCACGGGTCACACCAGTCGGCGTGGAAGTTGACTATCACAGGTCGATCACTGTTCATCACCTGGAAAAAACAATGTATTCAGTAAGTCCAAAATTCACTTCTTATTTATTTTGACAGCTTACAAAATTCTTTAACCGTAGCAGTAATTAAATTTGACCTTGTGTATTCATGACGATTGAAAAAATCGTAATTATGATCTTTATGGGAAATATTTGTTTTACAAATTTTTGTATGACAATTCTCGGCAATCTTGTGTGGTTCTCCAAATATAACAGTCAATTTTAGCATTAAAAAATCGTTGCCGATTATGACAATATAATTATAGTCAATAAAGTTAATTCTTTATCTACAGAGAGTTTATTTCAGTTTTGTTTTATTTAATCTTTTGTCCACTCGAGCGATAGCTACCCAAATTTAGGATGGTGATTTTTATGAATTAAAATTGATAAAAAATTTAAAGATTTTTTGGATTAATCTAAAAATATGGGATAAACGGTGAAATCTAGATGCGTTCATTGACTTTAACCACTCAGCCGAGCGATTCTATATCTTTTGTGGGATTGTTATTGAGATCGGACGTGATCTCCTGTCAGATTTGTGTGATGTTTACATATACTGTCACATATTTTAGTTAAGATCGTTTTAAACACAAATTCCAGCAAGTATGCATGATTATTTATTCACTGAATGTACGTTGTACATAGAAAAAGCAAATAAATCACACAAATCTGATAGGAGATCACGTCCGTTATCTCGATAACTTCTTCTTCTTCTTGGTGTGTCCTATCAGGTCCCTCCGTCGTTGGTGATCACTCTGGAAAATGTCTCTCTGTCTTGCGCTGCCCGGAATAGCTCCTCCACACTTCTAATGCCTCGTACATTTCGCAGCCAAGACATTTGTCTCCTACCTGGCCCTCGGCGACCCTCTATCTTGCCTTTCAATATTAATTGGAGCAAGTGATACTTCTCCCCTGAATCCGAAGTATGTGACCCAAATATGAAATCTTCCTGACTTTTATCAATGTAAGCAGTTCTCTATCTGCTCTAGCCTGCCTGAGAATTCTCGATGACGATCCCACAAAATATATAGAATTGCTCGGCTGGTATTTTGCCATTGTGCTAGTTTTTTGTCACAAACTGTCAGATTTATAAAAACTTCGTGTTATTTCCGCTTCGCAATTAAAGCTCTATAAATGAAATATTTCTGAACGTAGCTGAATACTAAAAACTGTTTTTATGTGAAAACAGTACTAAAATCATGGATTATGTAAAAAGAAAAACCTTTATTCTATCATATAAATTATATAATAAACAATTTTGTCACCTCACTTTTTTACCATTTCATACAAGAATATTTAATAAAAAATTAAAAACGTCTAACGGCGCATAGGCAATTTGGCAGGTGAAAACTGTTTACAAAATAAGTATTTTTTATGAATTTCTATGGACAACTTTGATTAGAGATGTGAAGCTTGATTAAATATGGATCTTCTACTTTTTGTTTTACTGTTGTCACTAGAACAATAACGGAGTTCTAACGATTTCTGTGGGAACACACGCATTATGTGGGAACACACATGGGTTCGCCGCTTTGATGCGCCACAGAATAGCCGGGGTGAGACAGCGCTACCAAAGATCGGAGAACACTCTCGTCCAGGCCGTGGTCCAGTGGCAGGGCGCACCTCTTCATCAAACATGGAGAATTCATCTGAAGCCCCCGTAGTAGATATACAAGTACTAAATATGTGTATATATGTTTCTTTTTAAATCTTTTTATATTATTTTATTTTTTTCTTTTTATAGTATGTAAATCCATTTTATGTAATGTCTATTTTTTTATGGCAGACAGAGTATTGCACCCACCGCTCTGTTCGGCTTAAAAACTTAATAACTTATTATTATTATTATTATTAACTTGAAAACAAGCTTATTGTACTTGACTGCTATTGTTATATTATCGTGTCAACAAGCTTAAGGGTCGGAGTGGTTAAACCGCAGTAAGCAGTTCATATGTTTCCGCATTAATATTTGGAGGTATGATATTAATTAAATCAAATGACCAAATCGAAAACAAAACATAGGTAAAATCCATCACTCGAGTGGATAAGAATGTTAATCTCTACATCCCCCATCGTCTGTCTGTCTGTTCGCGATAAACTCGAAAACTACTGAACGGATTTTCATGAGGTTTTCACCGATAGATAGAGTGTTTCGTGAGGAAGGTTTAGGTATGAAATTTGTCAAGGTTTTGTTTAAATTGGTTGAAACAACGATAATTGTTAGAAGTGTCGAAAAAAGTCAAGCCGCCTGGTAGCTTTCATCGAAAACTCTGCCTAATCCTTTTGGGATATAACAAAACAATGCATGGTGGGATATTCCTCTTTTATAGATCTACAAAAAAGTCCGCAAAGGCATATATCTATCTTTTACAGATATCTTACTATACCCATTCTATCTTTTAAAAAAATGGTCACGTACATTGCGGTAATTGAAAAGTTATTTAGACGGATACAGTATTAATCCTTATTAACTTTAATACGTTAGTTACCCCAAGCATTTCATGCACATTATTATAATCTTTCACACCATCTCTACGCATTATAAATTAAAGTCCTCCGTGGCATCTGTCTGTCTCTTTGCGATAAACTCAAAGACGGTGGTGGTTATAAAGGTTGGATAACCATCCAGTAGATGAAGTTGTGTTTTATTAGGTCAGCTAGTATTAAATATAATAATTATTAGATGTGGCTCATCAACATTAAAAAAATCGGTTCTCATGAACTTGGCTAACTATATGGAGCAGTCGCATTTCTTGTTGATGCATGTAAATTGTACATGGTTGTTTTGGCACGCTAACAAAAATGAAGAAATTCTACCACATGTTTGGCTCCAACACCAAACAGTAAAATAAACTTAAACTATTTATACTTTGGTGAAGGTCAAAAGACCTCTGCACTATTCCAGTAACAAGTACAATGAGATTTGTTCAAATAGAATAAGACCAAAAAAAACCTCTTATTATTCAGTTTTAGTTATGTATTATTTCTATTGTAAGAATTTGTAAAACCACCCATTCAAAGCACTTAATGATTTTTACCTTTGAACTGAAGATTTATTAAAATTTTAATGGATGTATTTTTTTTTTTTTTTTTTTTCATACATTTTTTATTAGTAACAGATATTTGTTTTTTTTTTTGGCTACCACACTAGGCTAAGCCCGTGTTGTGGTAGTCGTACATTTAATATTTTAACATTTCAAAAAATATTAAGAAATACTTAAAACTAAAGAGAAAAAAAAAAGATCATATTTTAAAGAAAAGTAGAAATAAAAATGAAAATTCAAATTCAAATTTTGAAATACAAAAATTAATAATAAAGATTAAATGTTAAGAACTCACGTGTTCTGTATAAATTAAAACATATAAGTATATAAATCAAAATTAAAAACATAAATAAATTTAGTGAAAAACTAAGAGAAAAAAATAACAACATTTTAAAGAAAAATAGAAATAAAAATGGAAATTAAAATTTTGAAATGCAAAAATTAATAATTAAAATGTAGTGTTAGAACTCATGAATTCTTTAAAGTACGTTCGTCCCCTTTCAAAAATCCAATGTTGTACACGTGTTATAAAAAGAGAATTAGAATTACTTGACTTTATGTCAGTACTCAGAGCATTATATATTTTAGGAGCGATGAACCAGAATTGTCGTTGAGCGAATGAGGTGTTAGTTTTTGGGACCACACAACCCAGGTTTGATGAAAAGCGGGTGTGTGCTTGATGTTGTGGAGCGATTAGTAGATTATTTTTTCGTATATAACAAATGCTTGTTTTAGTAAATAGCTGTCGAATATCTAAGACCCTGATTTTTGCAAAGAGTTCATTTGACGGATGGGTAGGTTGACATTTAAATATAATTCTCAGAATTAGTTTTTGAACTAAAATAATTGGTCTAATAATGGATTCAGCACAACCACCCCATCCCACTATACCGTATATTGCTATGGATTGGAAAAGGGCAAAGTATACGCTTCTTAGAGTCTGTAAATCTAAGATAGACCTAAGGGAGTAGAATATATGGAGAAGGAGATGGGAAAGGGGTCGGGAAGTGCCTTGGCAGTTTATTATACATAAACCATCGTAAACAAAGCTGTCCCAGTGGTTTTAATGACATTATTTATGTTTAAAATAATGAGTAGCTTATAAATAAACTAGTTACTTGTAATCCAATGTGCAAAAGATCTCAATTATTGATTGTGATTGTAAGGTTTATTTACTCTTGGTAATTTCTCTCTCTAAATTTACATCATCCACCATGCACCATTTTTTTTTTTTTTTTTTACATGAGCTCCACACAGGAGGCCCTGAGGAAAATAATTTTCCTCAGGGCCTATGTCATCTTTGGGGATGCTGTGTGTAGGGTTTTTTTAAGGAAAGGAAGGAGAGGAGAGTTCTGGGAAGGAAAAGGGTTTAAGGGGAGGGTAGGAATCTGGGGTTCAGTATGTCCTGGTCATCCGCCTCCAAGACCTAGACAAACCTCACCCCATGAACCCGGGCACCCCTGCTAAATCACCAAACGTAGCGAACCACTTGGGGTGATCTGTGGCAGAGGTGTTGGTTATCCAATAAAGGTTCCCGGGGCGGCGGTACCCATTCCCGCCTCCCATACTTTATTTTCGAAATAATTTATTTGCTTTTTGTAAAATGATATTTTTGTAAATTGTACCGTCTTACCAGATAATGTGTTTATATATTTATAAAAATATTATATAATCTACCATAAGTAGTTTCCCCAGATTAGCTCAGTGAAAGGATTTTTTTATTGTGCCTATTGGATACAGCGGCACTTGAGAGGTTAAGTTTGGATTCAGAATACAGAGAGGCAGACACACTCAATACCGCCCTGGTGAAACACAACCATTCAACTTTGCTTGAAATGACTTTAACCGTGTTTGGTTACCCCAATTGAACAGCCAAGGCACTTCCCAACCCCTTTCCCATCTCCTTCTCCATTCCCAAAATATATCACAAAATACTCTGAATTGGTAATTCCACAGTCCCACTCTATCTTTAGGCCAGTGGTTCCCAACCTTTTTCTGACCCGGGACCACTTGTACGTTTATTTTTTTGACAGGGACCACGAGCAGTGGCGTATGCTAGCATGGGTGGCACCCGGGACGGATAGCACAATGGGAGGGGCGTAACTGATCACGATAAACTGAATATTGTCACGATTTTTTTTATTCAGACTTCTCGACCAGGGACCGGCTCGCTTATTGACCAGCGGACCATCTTCTAGCCTCTTGCGGACCACTAGTGGTCCACAGACCACTGGTTGAGAAACCCCGCTTTGGGCAGTTGGGACCTTTGTGCAGTATTCACATAATTAAAAGTACATATTCTAAGAGGCAATTGTTTCCCAGAATTTAAACAATTTATAAAATCTCAATATTAACTCTTAGTTCTAATAACTTACTGTAATGTAGAGTAATTAAGTATTTAATATGGAAAGAATACGATAGATGGCGGTAAGCATGTAGCTTGCACCATAGCTCGCCAGATGGCATTGGCGTACAAGAAGCAGTATCAGAGATATACTTTACGAGCTCCCCTGGCAAGGCTCCAGAGATTTACCTACCCCCGAATAGTAAACAGTCGTAGCTATCCAGCTAGGTTATTCAAGTAATAAACACATTTATATTAAAAAGAACCGTTATTAATAATTACTATCTGTCGAGAAAAGGGCAGACATAACACTTACCTAGTTCCGTGAAACCACTGGCCCATAATGAAATAATAATGGAACTTGAAAATTAACCTTGAAATTTGATAAATTGTTTAAATTCTATGATACAACTGGCCCTAAGACTAATTTTAAATTTATTTTAAATTTTTAAATTTAAATTTAATTTATTTTAAATTTTCTATAAAAACGCAAAAATTATTACAATTTTTTTTTATTATTACATACTCATCCAAAGGGCGATATTATTTTGAGCAAACAGGTAAATTTAAAAAAATATAAAAGACAACGTGTGAATATTCATAACAGAACCACGGAAGAGTAAATTGTTAGTTGTTGGCCTCAATAGCAATCGATAATGACCTTAATTCTTACTGATGTACAAAAAGGAAAAGTAAGCATGTCCCACTTATGTAATCAAGGTTCCCTCTAGTGGACTTCATCCATTTCAGAGGAAATATCATTTTATTTCAAAGTTAGCTTTAGAACTTTACTCAAATTATGTACAAACAATATCATTTTATTTCGAATTTAGAATTCACTCAATTTATAAACATATAAATATCATTTTATTTCGAATTCCGAATTTAGAATTCACTCATTTTATAAACAATATCATTTTATTTCGAATTCCGAATTTAGAATTCACTCAATTTATAAACATAATTTTCTTCAGGGCTTAGAACTCCACTCAATTTACAAACAATGTCACTTTACTTCAATACGTTTAGTTAGATATAATTCATGAGTTTTGATTTGTATCAGATTAGCATGAACTGATTTAAGTTAAATATGAATTAGACCATTCAATCTCTGTCAGTAATTGATAAATTATATCAGTTTGTTATCTGAATTTATAGAACATGAGAAATTAATTAAAATTAAACCATTAAAAGAAAATTGACTTTTTCAAATTCAGAAAGAATTATTGAGAGGATGACATACCTATTTACATTTTGTCCTATTTTTTGACAGATAAATAAATATTTCATAACTCCTTAGCTCATCATGGATAAAATTCTGCAAGCTGAAAGTAGCTGCATTAACCCAGAAATTCAAGTCAGAAAAATTTGTGCTAATTTCGTAAAATCATAGCTCACCGCTCAAGAGTTATTTAACTGCTTCATGAAATGAGATTTCCATTGTATAGAAAGATGTGTTACCAATTTGCAATAAAATGTATTAAAAATCTTGGAGACAAATTAAACATTTTAAATTATGCAGCAGTTAAACAATTTCATTATCAATATATGAATTATTATATAAAAGTTTAAGTATATTGCCGTGTCATTGCTGTGTTATGATTCTCAACCCGAAAATAAATAAGACACAATCTGTTAGTTTTATGATAACATTGTTGTGATTTTGCTGTAAAATTTATATTACCATCAAAATGTGGCAATATGTTGTTGTTAAATAAACAACTACTGTTAGAATCAAATTGTTTAACTACTCAGATCTCGAACCTATTTTGTCACACGGAATATTTCTTAAGGCATTCGAAAATAAAAACCTGTTTTGTTTTTGAAAGGTGATGAAATAAGCTTAAAATTTTATAATTCAGAAATAAACATATAATTTTTGAAAAACCAAAATATTAAATTACAGTTTTAAAAATGGCTCAAATTATGTTTTTTCTGATTAAAATTACTGATAATGAAAAAAAGAAAACACATTCATTTTATTAAACAAACTAATGTTTTATAAAAATTTTCGGGAGGAATGCAGATCCGGACACAGTTTGGAAATTTAATAAAAAGGCACTTTCTAGATGAGAAAAGTGTGGAAAAGCTGAATAAAACAAAAATTAAGGCGCGCTCGGCAAAATTGAGGGAGATACAACCGTTCAAAGTATTTAAAATTTCACTTTACAAACTGATATTGACAGTTCGCCCGCGTCCGCCCGCAATTTTTTTTATAACCTAATACGCTAAACATGGTTTGTGATACAAAAAAAGTGCCCCTTTATAGCGCCTGCTCACGTCAAGGCAAGAAAAACATCCCAGTTTTCAAGTGGTTTAGCGGCTACGCTAGGTTTGTGTAATATGGTTTGTGATTCTGGCGTACTATTAATTCTGTATTAGGTCTGGGATCCAACATACCTAAGCGGTGAAAACATGGCGAACGAACAACGAACTGTCAATATCAGTTCGCCAAGTGAATTTTTAAATACTTTGAACGGTTGTATCTCCCTCAATTTTGCCGAGCGCGCCTTAATTTATTTTTTATTCATCTTCTCCACACTTTTCTCATCTAAAAAGTGCCTTTTTATTAAATTTCCAAACTGTTACCGGATCTGCATTTCACCCATATTTTCGTCAACTCACTTTATTGTCGTCAAGAAAAATAATGAATAAATTTTTTTTTGCAAATTGCAGTTGGAATCTTTGGTTTCATAAAGGTGGACATTTTAATTATTTTGTGGTTAACATTTAGATTTCAATATAAAGCACAGTGTTTTCTCTTTCTAACACCGTTTAGATCATAATTCTAACCATGATAGTAAGGGAGACCTACATACATTGAGAGTTGTTCCGAAAGGCGAACAAATTAGCCCGAGGGGTTAGGCGCCATCCATAAATTAGTCACACCTCAAGGGGGGGGGGGGGGGGGGAGGAGAAGTAGAGAAGTGTGAAATTGTGTGACAAGGGGTGTGGGGTGTTATCAGCTCTGTGACGTAACTACTGTTTTGATTATTTTTAGATGTAAAATTGCAACATATGTGACGTCACACTAGGGGGGAGGGAGTCTCACAAATGTGACGATGTGTGACAGGGACAGGGAGCAGGTCAAAAATCATGAAATTCGTTTGACGTAATTTATGGATGGCCCTTAAACTTGCATGACACTGAAATATAATTAGGTACATCGATACATCGCTGTTAGAAATTTCATACTATTTCTATGTCTAATTACAAAAAATATTAGGCTAACTTTTGAACTGGTCTGGATAACTGAAGAGATAAACTGATGGGAATTGTGGGTGTGTCCGTGCACCCAAAGTAAGCTCAATTTTTCCTTACTTTCGGTGAAATTAATCAAACATTTTCAAATATCGAATTTCTTTCTCAAACAGATAATCAATTTCACTGACCCGTCTGGGGCCTAGGAATCCAAAGGTCATTTATACATTGGGGACATCAGTTTTCTTTCCAATCCACACTTCTAGGGAATCTAATATCTGTTCAATGATTTTATCATAAAGCAGAAAATACATTTTATGAAACTCTGGCTTTATGAAATTTGTACAGGTTCAGTACATAATATTGGAAAACTGATCAAATAATGGAAGAATCTTATCAATCAGTGGCGCCCAAGAGGAACGAACCACAAAGGCTCTCAAGGTCATCTGAAAACTAGATTGATTAATTATTATTAAAAGCATTGAAACGAAAATAGTGGAATGCCTTCATACAACAGTTAGACAGATAGACAGACGCTGGTTGATGAATATAAGTTTTGATACAAGACTCTTATAAATATTATTCTAGAAATAATAATAAATTGTGATAAAATGAGTCATATTATTGTGTAAAAACCCACCAAGATTACGACGTCATCCATTAATTAAAAGGATGCAATAAGCAATGTTTGCAAAGTAACCTATAAAATCCATTTGCAATACTAATAAAACACAATTTTATGCATTATATTATATAAGAAGCCATATTGTCGCCTTTCAGACAAAAGTCGCCAACCCACTTGATATCTAAATTTTAATCTTAGAGAAATAATTTTTATTTTAATGATTTTAACGTTTTTCTATTATATGCAGGTAAATAAAACTTTGAACTTTCCATTACAAAAACTTTAAAGGAGTCACACACGGCTATAAACTGCGAGCAGATATTTGTTGAACCACGAGTGCTTATTTTTTGTACCTTTCACATGACGCCATCAAATATTTCTTCCTATAGTAGGAGAGGGAGTCAGATGAATCAGCGAGCGACCACGGAATGCACATTTTTTGTACTAAATCTGTCAACTTGACATCTGTCATCCACCGGTCTGGGCAGCTCCTCTGTAATTAAAATGACCCCCTCTCCTATTTTCATCGGAGTGGGGGGCGCTTAACTTTTCACATATCGCCTCAGGAGCAGTTACGGCTCAAGATGTGTATTGTCTACAGTTGATTTGCACTTAGGTGTGAACGGTCTGAAGGGATTGTATGGAGAGCGTTATTTGGCGTGCGATGAACTTTTATATTTTATAGCCGTGTCTGAACACCCCTTAAAACCTTATTTTAAAGTTCATGTAACATATTTTAACTTTAAAATTTGTAGTATCTCAAGAATGTGTGCTGGGGTTTGGTGACTTTTGCCTGAACGGCGATGATATTTTCAAGACTCTGAATAAGTAAATGCAGTAAATTATTTGCATTTTTCAAAGCCCGCCAAAATTATAGCAGAGTACGCGTGACGTCGTACGTACCCAGGTTTTGTCGGTTCACAGTAAGGTCTATCCCACTGGAGTCGAAATGAAATCAATAAATACCAATTCCAAGCAAGATTTCCAAAATACATGCATTTTTTCTGAAATAATTTGAATACCGGATTGGTGCGAGTCTACACAGCACAACTTGGCACAAAATTGTCCGCACTCTTAATGCACGCGGCTGACCAATCACAGGTCACATCTTATAGTTTTAATTGGTTTTTAATGATAATTTATTAATTCTACAAATAATCATGTATGATAAAACTTACACGTTTGTTGAACTAAATGAATATGTGTTTTTTAATCCATATTATTTTTCACGCAATTTCCTTAGGGGGCGTTCAAGTATTACGTAATGCAATTTTTGGCCCCCCCTCCCCCCATGTAATGCGCCGTAACGTTTTTCCGTACCCCCTCCCACCCCTCCACCCCTAAACGTTACGTAACGCCCAAGTGACAATTTTTACCTGAAAGTCACAATTAAATTGCGCAAAGTACTGGAAAGTTGCTTAAATACCTTTTTTCTTGTTTTAATCGCGTTTGCAGCATTAAATAAAACAAGATATTTCAAGAACGAAAACGGTTGCCAACTTGGAAGATTTTAATTCCCAAGTTTTTTTATCTAAATAAAGAAAAACAGGTTACGTAACGCGTTGTTCGAACCCCCACCTCATAACGCACAGTAACGTTTCACAAGACCCCTCCAAGTGCATTACGTAATACTTGAACGGCCCCTTATTGCTTAGGTTCGGTTTTCTCATTCGCCGCATTTTTTCTATAATATCCTTGCCTACTCAAAAACATGGTTATTAGTAAAAGCTGCTACTACTTTTATTGTTTTTAAATACAACTATTTGGATTACAATTTTGTTTTCTCGAATGAATGAATAAATGAATGAATTGGAAACTTGGAAATAGAAATTAACTTACTTCTCGACATAAGATTCCTTGTCGATGACAATACATTCTATCGACATTTGGTGGCACTCATGCACACTCAATAAATGTACGTACATATTCTACTATTATCATTACATATTTTATTATCAAAACACTATTTCTCTGAAGACAAAAATAGACAGAGGGCAGTATGTCGCAAAACTTTCTCGAAAATTTAATTCAATTGACTGTCAGTTGTTCTTAAATCTTTCCACAATCAACTTCCGCGTCCTTTCACCTTGCAAATTATCAAAAAAAGTTTATTGCCTCCGTTTTGGAATGATTAACTGCCATGACCATCAACATACTAAGGTCCCTTACTATATCGATGGCCACAACATGTTATTTTGACCTGCTGTGGTCAACCGGCATGTAATTTTTTTAAATGTTCGTGTTGTAAATTGACAGACATAATAAAAGTCATGTGCTCGAAAAATCAATGTTGACAATACTACTTGTTAATATTCGCAAACAAAATAATCATGTTAACAACTGCTTCACACTGAACAGTGGTACATACTTATTAAATAAATAAACTGTCTTCGTTGTATGTTTAAAATATTAGCTAATTCATTTTGAAGTTTAGTCTGCATAATAGTGACTTTGCAACAGTTTTAATTCGCAAAAGTTAAGTAGCATTCTAAGAAGTCTATGTGGATATATATAACCGCTTTTATGTAATTTATTTATTTCAGGTTCTCCATAAAACAGTTATAAACCAAATTATTACGGAGAAGATTACAAAATTTAAAAGAAGAAAAAAGTCCGTGAGGGCAGTTTCACTATGTTGTGAAGTACGTCAAAATATAGTTACTGAACTCTCTATAGGTAACATTGAAGATGTCGATGCTCAATGCAGAATCGTTAAGCAGTTGAATTGCTCTGTTTAATGGCGCATTCTGAAAGGAAAAAGTTCTTGCTTTCGGAGCATAAAAAGCGCGTGGGATCTCCCACGAGTATACGCGTTAGGGACATATAGGTTAATTTCCTTTAACGTAATAGGCATTTATGTACAAATAAGTTTCAATTGTATTTAACCCCCAGCACCAGATGGCGGTATCTAAGTATGTTTTTACAGCACATACTCTTTAATGTAGAAAATCCTAGAAAAAGTATTTGGTAATCAATCTACATTTTTTTATAAAATAGGACTTTACAATTTAATCTTTATCTTTACTCTTTATTACTGAGTATAAAATGAAGTCGCTCACGCTGTATGTGCGCTTAGATCTTTTAAACTACGAAACGGATTTTCATGCGGTTTTCACGAATAGATAGAGTGATTCATGAGGAACGTTTTTAGGTATATAAATTGTCAAGGTTATGTGTAAATTGGTTGAAATACATAATATACATATATGGCCCAGCGGCAGCGAGCAGTGGGACTGACAAACGGGTGGTGTGGATTTGATTTAGCAAATGGCGTTGGTTATAAAGGTTTCGTTAGCCACAGCAACATGTGGCCGGGTCTATTAGTATATTATATAATATTAAATAATATCTATCTAATTCTGAAGAAATTAGATAGATATTACTTAATTTCAATTCAAAAGTAATATCAAAAAATAACATTGGACACCAAATTAATTACTATTATATATAATTATTATATGCATTAACAACTGATAACAATTAAACATTTGGATAAAAATGCATCACTTTCAGTGTTAAACATTTGTAGTGTCATTATCAAATACCTATTATTATCTTAAACCAACATTAGAGATAATTATTATTTTGTTGTAACTGTTGTGTGAAATATCCCAAACATGTTTGACATTATTTCCTGTAAATAGAGATTGTATTTATTTGGTGAGTGCACTTTGATTGGATGAATGAATGACTGTGAACTGTAAATATTACGAAGAAGGTCGCGCAACATGTGACCAAGTTAAGTAAAATGTTCATGATGGGAAGCACTGAAGAGATTATAATTGTTTTAGGAAAAAACACTTTTCTCAAATTATGCTTTAAAATATTAAAATCAAAGAGTATGGATACAAAATGAATTAATAAATTTTTCAAAGAAAACTTCTTCTAGGTTTTTACTTTGTGATGGCATCATTTATTTTATTAAAAAGACAAATAACTTAGTTTACATCACTTTATTTATATATACACAATCTACATGTTTGAGTCAGTAGGAGTAAATGTACACTCAACATGAGTACATTGTGCTGATGTGAACATTGTTCACGAAACATGTAGATTGTGTATATATACAGGATGTTAAGGGACGTACTTGACTTACTTTAACCAGTGATTCCTGACTTTATTTGTAGTAAAAAATGTAAATGAAATTTTGGTCTCCGGTGACATTTTTGATTTTTTTTTTTTTTCTACAAAAACATAAAAAATGGTAGTTGTTGAACAGTTGGAGGCGGGGTAAGGGGTTCGTCGGACACCCGGCTGAGTGACCAGTGACGACATGCAGAAGAAATTTTTTTTTGGTTGATTTAGAAGAAAAAATTTTTGAAAAAAAAAAAAAGTCGTCAAAAAAAGTCACCGCAGATCAAAATTTCATTTACATTTTTTACTCCAAATAATGTCAGGAATCACTGGTTAAAGTAAGTCAAGTATGTCCCTTAACACCCTGTATAAATAAGTGATGTAATCTAAGTTATTTGTCTTTTGAATAAAATAAATAATGCCATCACAAAGTAAAAACCTATAAGAAGTTTTCTTCGAAAAATTTATTAATTCTTATTTATTTATTAATCTGAACATTATTCACGAAACATGTAGATTGTGTATTTATAAATAAGTAATGTAATCTAACATAATCCTGCTATATTTTCAGTATTCAATCCTCAAAACTCTCGTTCTACGGAATCGATTTCGAAAGACTGTTTAAGTTATTTGTCTTTTTAATAAAATTAATTGCAGTAGAATCCGGATATAATGGCTTCGATTATAATGGCTTATCGTTTTTAGCGACTATGATGTAAACTCAAGTTAGGTTTCATTAGATACTAAGAAAACATTACCATTTAGTACGACACCGTTTTAAGCAACCAACTTCTTAAAACAACCTATTTTAATGATAATTCGTCAGGTTAGAACGACGCGCAGTGTTTTGTTTACAAAACCTATGCAATCCCAGTTATTGTTTATCATCTGTTATGACTAGGTAAAAAGCTTGATGAAATGAGTTCCGTGAATCAAATCGTGAAGGAGTAACCCTCGTGAAGGAGTTTGGCATGTCTCATCATGTAAAAACAAGCTTAAATTATCCAGCCGTTTTTGGCGTCGTCCGGTTAGTATGACAAAGTATTGCCGGCCCCTTTGTGAGTCGTTATATCCGGATTCTACTGTAATTGTTTGCGCACGTACATATGCAATATGCGTATGAATAAATAGTGTCGTAAACAGAGACTTCACAAAATACAAAATTTTCTATTATTTATTTATATAAGTTGTACATTTATTTATAACAATTACAGGCAATATAGCCTAAGACGTTATAATTGTACCATTTATGCAGTGTATATGCAATGCCAAAAATCTTACAAATGCGCTATAGGACACAAAAAATAAATCAATTTTTTTATCCACCGCATTCAAAAAGCACGTAGCTCTCCCCAGAGGTGAGTTCATAAATAAATTAAATTAGCGAAACTCAATCGAAAATTTGAAAATAGTCTAGGTCTAATAACAAGAAAGTTCTAATTTCACAAAATATAATATAAATGAGATAAATTTATGAGAATGATTTTTTTTCTTTTTTTTACGAATACCAAAATCCAAAATATAAAAATTACAAAATACAAAACTTCATTTTGGACCACAAAAAATCTTCAATTGGGTCGCATGTTGGGCATGCCTGGGTTAGCCCATTCTAAGACATTGTCGGGTCAGGACTAAGAAGTTGGGGTAAAATATCACTATATTATAACTATAAACAAAAATAATCACAGGCGAAAATGTCTTTGGACATTCTACAAATCATAAATGATTTCTTCACGGCACTTGTTTCAGAAAATACATGTTCCAGTACTTGTAAAATAATTGACAATCAGATAACCATTTCGCAATCAATCATGAGGGTGATATTATCAATCAAAACAATCATTGATTTGTTGTGTTAAATGCTCCGCAACTTCCCAATCATGATTGAAAAGAACTCGTACATGAAAAATCAATTGATCGTAATAATGTATGTGATGTACTATCTCTATCCAATCCGTACGGTTCAAGGAATGGTATGCGAGTTAAATAACACAACTTTCATGACGCCAATCTTCTTTTCAATCTTCAAACTACTTAGGCTGGAAGCTGAGTTCCCACCTCATTAATTCTATGATCCATTTCATAGAATCTATTTTATAGATCGGTGAGAACATGCTTTCTATGCGATAAAATGCCCGATAGAAATAGAAATTGAATCGACTTCAACTTTCATTCTATGAAAAATATCATAGAATAGATGAATGAGGTGGGAACCCGACATAACTGTAAAGATTGTGGCATTTTTACAAAACTCAAAGCAGAGAAAACTGCTTATCTTGGTCACAATCTCTTGTAATGATGAATGAAAATCATTTTAAAAGATAGGTAGCTAAAACATTGTATTCTACTAGAGTTTATGGCTGATAAGAAACTATTACATAATTTTGATTACCATAGAACCAAGAACATACATTGACATTGTAGTAATACAAGGTTTTTCAATGAGTTTTTTTTTATCATTATTTTCCGCAATGCAGTACTTACTCAAAGGTAAGTATGGAATATTGATTTTATTATTCCATTGTAAAAATATGTTGCTCCTTCGAGTACTACTCCTGCTGTTACCGAGGTAGGAAAAGATAGATAAAGGATATTATCTTGTTGTGTAACCAAAGGGACAATCAAAACATACATCTAGTATTTTTTGGATGAGAAGTCACATCCTAGCTATCATTGGTGCGCCATTATAATATGTACATAAATCATGTGTGTTAGTAAAATAAATAGGAAAAGAATTACCCTATCGACGAAGTCATCATTATTTTTGATTACGATTATCTCGTTGTGCGTGAGAGATGTGGTAATCCCTCTGGCTTGCCGGTGCAAGTTCACTAACTGCCGCAAGGGTGAACGAATTCCCCTTGATAACGCACCAGACATGTTGATTCTGCAATACAAAATAAAAACATACATTAGAAGGTACTTAATTAGTTCCTCTTTTTGCAACTGCATCTTTTTGGAAAAAATTATTTCACGTACTGGCAATGCAACACATAATATGGCTGATAATATTTGGCGACATTAACCTGGAATGCATGTGATATTATTAGGGGTTTATGAAAGAATATTGAATTAAGAGTAATGCTGGGTTCCCACCTTATCTATTCCACAGTCTATTTAATAGAACGAAAGTTCAAGTCAATTCAACTTTGGGTTTCAATCGCATAGAAAGCTTGTTCTCGCTGATTTATTACGTAGATTCTATGAAATAGATCAAGTTGTAACCAACCTAAAAAAACCCATCTCAAGCTAAGTGTAATGAATGACCGATGAAATACTATAATTCAGAAATGTGAATATATATGTTAATATTTGGTTGTCACTCAGAAATTGGAATGAGTATGAAACATGAAATTAACAACAGATAAAACAAGTAAGGTGAACAAAACAATTGCAACAAAACCTACCTCAACACAAGAGATTAAATTATTGAATCCAATGGCGAAGTTTTTTCGTTTGTACCGGAGGCATGCAGTGATAGACTATAAATGCTCCCACACCACCAGATAGACAGACAACCAGAAATGCCAACAGACAATATCTTAACACAAACAATGGGTCATAAACCTTCTCAGAAGTGACTGAATGGGTCTCAGACACTCGAGGAATCAATATTAGTACAATGGTGATTAATGATGATATAATAAATGCTATAGCACCGACTAATTGCCCTGTACGGACAGATATAATGCACAAAACAAGAGTCAAAAGCCAAATGGTGGACAATATGTATACACCCAAACCAACTGTTTGAACTTCTGGAGACATTACTAAAAGATAAAGTTAAAGTTAGCTTGAATGTTCGTAAAATAATATTATTGCCTTGGTAATGATAGACGGTACAAACTAATCACAGACCATCACATGATGGATGTCAGTTGTGTTTTTCCTTGCACTTTATTTATTGATAGAATCCAACACATCAAACAGTCACTATCAAAACAGAACGCATGCACTCGTGAAAAATCCTTGACTAGAAGTTTGACGCAATATAATCAAATGATTCACGGTAAATTATTAAATATTCCAATGAAATGGATGAAACTCAGTTGTCAATATACTAACCTAACCTAAAAGATGCACTGGTTGTCGGTCTACCGATCACAAATGTAAGAAAACATTAATTTAAACGTTTAGAATGTATGGCGAAAAATTTTGTATAAAATTGATTTTAATTTTATCACTTCATTCACAAGCAGCACTTCACAAAATGATTCAAATCGCGGATCGCTGGAGACCTTCATTCACCACGGATAGATAATTTTTATCACTACCAACATAAAGAAATAGCTCTAATGACGTCATGATGTTGAGGTGAAAATCTTGTTTTAGCCATGTTAACTTGCACTACAGGAAAAGGCTTTTTAAACTTGTATACGTTATTGAAAATACAGTGACTGACAACATTTCTTATTCAATGGCGAACTTTACAGCTAATATTGAAATGAGTTTTCCCTTACATAGAATTATCACGATCAACTTCCGCAATCATATATTTTATAAATAAATTGTACTGTAATAGCAGACCAAATACAGAAAAGTCTAATACTTTTGTAATAAATAGAATCTTATTAAATTTTATGAAATAGAAAAATTGCATTTTTATTTGAGCGATTTGGTTTAAATAAAAAATAAACTGATTTTGCGTCTTTTATAAATCTATAACTTTTCTGTGCGCAAAATGATTTGACTCTGCAAAACACTCATTTAAAAAGTTGTGTTTCAGCTTTGCTAAGATAAAAAAAAATAGTGTTCCAACTGTTTTTAATCCACTTATAAACGAAACAATAAAAATATAATATCGTAGCGGCACAAATATGAGGAGAATATTGCAAAAATGTATGATGCATTCAAAACCTTTCTGTTCGTGATAGAAATATTTATTTCTTATTTTATTCCCAATAATAGTAATCTGGTTAAAATAAATTGCCAATGTTTTTCTATGAAATTTGTTTTACAAAATCGCTAACATATTTAGAGTATTCTTCATATTTATTTGGGAAACTGATAAAATTCAGATATTCAAAACTACAAGCTCATTTTTAATACTTTGATGAGAGATAAAATTATTATTTAAAACAATGAAATAATGCACTTACAAAAACATTTCGAAGAAAATGAACCGCTTTTCTCACTGTTGAAACAGCTTGAAACTACAAATATTAACTTGATTCGTGTTGCGTGGATCAGTGCCAAAATAAGACTGAAAGGTTGAAAAGAGAACTAGTCAGTACTAAGAAGCACTGAACACTGGGGGAGCCAAGATAAAAAAACAACAAACAGAGGGTATGTACAATATTTATTACGTACTGTTAAAGCTGGCACATACGCAGAGTTATTTGGATCTGAGTCATTTGGCTGAAACCATTTAGACACGATCTAAATCAAATATTTATAGAGGCTAGTTGTTATATTTCTGATGGCTAGAGAAAGAAACTTCCTACGTCCAGACTGAAGCCAACCTTTCAACTCCGAACTTAGTTTGAAATTGGAAGGTTGGCCGATCGTGTGGTGGTACGCTGTATCTTTTATCAGTTGCCTACAATTATTACGTACGTATATATACTTACATACACGATTTGTTTTCAAACAAATATTGTAATAATATTGTCATTTTAATAGTACGCTGCCGTTGATCGCCTGCCGTTCGCAGACTGATGTGTGGACAGCTGCGGCAGGCTGATTCATGTGAGTTGGGCGTACTCGAACTCCAACCGAACTCGAACCGAACTCGAATTTCGAACTCGAACTCCAGCCTTCCAACTCGAACTTCCAACGCACGAACACCCCTCCACACGTTTAAAGTCAGAACGTTGCCGCAGTGTGGGCTTACCATCAGAGAGAAAACTTTCCCCAGAATATTTTAGAAATGGCATCACCAAGAGTGAACAACTCGAACTTGTGAAATAAAATCGTATTAACGGGTACAAAAAAGTTATTTTTTTCACAAATATTCAATAAAGGTTTATTTAAACCATGTACCTATAATGCAATAATTTTTACAATTATTAAACATATTTTGTTTAGGATCGAATATTAAAAATGATTTACGTAAATAAAATAGTTTTTTACGACTATTTAACAAAGGTTTATTTAAAATGTGTTTTTCTCCGTGAGTCATACTGTTCGACTAGATGTCTGAATTCATTTTCATACTGAGCGGATTTTGGCTCGGGGATTGCACACGATAGCATTGCACACAATAGAACTGGTGAGCCATTGACTCGGGGATTTTCCACATACGGCCAAGCCGACACACGGTTTTTTGACTTGTTACGGTGGATTTTGAACATTCCAAATATCATGCGGTGGCTACCGAGCCACGTCAAATCACCTGAGTTTCCCTACACACGATGAGTTTTGGCTCGATGTGGGGCTATTTGCCTCGTTTGTTGCTGCCGTGTGTGTCCAGCTTAAATTTATGACGGTTGACTGAATCGGTCGAATAGTTTTTGAGTCAATGATTACCTTAATATATTTTCAATCAATTTATCAATCAAACTCAGCACTAAAATTTACAATGTTTGTTTTTGAAAAGCAATGATACTGATATAAATATTTTTTTAATAATACTTCCAGCTTCACAAATCCTACAATTTCGTCTGCGCAAGTATACTATATTTGTGTTTCCAATCATTTAAATTTGTAACTAACGGCATTCTGAGTGAAGGGCTACGTCTACGGTATACGCATTTGCTTTGTTACGTAACGACAAAAATATGTTTCTTTCCCAGGGGATCCTGTATTTATAATTTAGACATCATCCCGATAATTAATAGTATAGTTCTGCGGCTGAGATCTCCTGTAGCTCTCTGTCTGTAACATGGGTAGTTAATTAAAAGGAGGTACTAGGGGAAAAGAAGGAGATTGCGAAGAGGAATGGATATTCAAATCTGGTCATCAATCACGGCTAAAGCCATTTCAAGAAATGTTTCAAATCTAAATGGTCATTTCTTACTAGAGGGATACTGAGAGTATCTTACAAAGGATTGTTTCAACAATCTGTTCCTATTTTGAAAATCAATCTAAGCAAATAACTGGATTTACAGGCAGACACAGAGACACACCACCAAAATTTGTATTATGTAGTTCGCACGTTTATTATGGCACGCAATTATTTCAGTTTCCACGTTTGATATTTTTTGCGTGTTGGTAAAAAAATTCACGCTATTCGTATTTTTTTCCAATACCTATTGAAAGTGTCTTTGGATGGATAGTACCATTTTGACTGATTTACAATTTTTGAAGGCCAGGCCAGGTCAATAAAGATAAATAATTGCTCGGGAAAGCCATAATTTTAGCTGACCGTTTGTTAGTCGCAATGGTTTGTACATGATCAATACTACATTGTATGTATTATAAAGGTCCCTTAATCTCATTTCCTCAAAATATCTTTGAGGAAAGTGGATAAGAATTTCTGGGATAAAAATTTCTCCATAAATATAGGTCTGTTTCGCCTATAAAAAGACCGTTAGATACAAAAGACGCACTCACAGATCATGCTCTTGGGGGTTGACACTCGATCGGGTTTCACCCCTCACCGGGTGGCACCCGGGGTGGGCCGCCCCCCCCTAGCTACGCAACTGCCTTTGTTATTATGCGTGTACTTTTCTTTACTACGCAACTGCCTTTTGTTATTATGCATGTACTTTTCTTTACTATGATCTCTATGGAGATCTTTGAACAACGAAAAATGATGTACAATAATCTTAACACTGAAGAAAAATACTAAATGCACATCGATAGCTTTATTTGCTTTTACTTAACTCTTTGGTAATGACCGATATTGACGTGTGTTACTTTTATTGTCAAATTATCAACCCCGATACAGGCGAATCCTAATGGGGTCAATAATTACATGCTAAAAATGTATTTAAATTGTGAAGAAGCAATAAATGAATAAATAAAAAATAAAATAGCGGACATTCGAAATGCCGTAAGGGACTAGAAATCTAAAAATTAGTTAACCTTTCAAAGGCCAGGAACGCGCCCGCGCGCGAGACTGGAATTTCAAAAAAGAATATTAATTCAAATAATTTGGATGCGATTTTAAATTTTTTGTATAAAGAAACTGTACCAAGGAAAAAGTTAGAATAGCTTCCTCCATTCTTGTTCTTAAGGTAATTTCCAAAAATTTTTCCAAAAAACCCTGGCCCTTGACAGGTTAAACATGTAATTTTTTCCGATTTTTTTTTTCTCTTTTGATCTGCATCGTCATCGTGCGATGCTATTTTAGGAAAATAAGTGCGTCTTTTACGATGTGCATCTTAAAAGGATTTTTTTCTGAAAAATACATTGAATGCTGTTATTAAGGCGACACAATAACATAACATATTGTCGGAACCTTAACGACGTAAGTGAAGAAGTCATGTACACAAATATGCAACGTTGAATTTGCCGTAGCAAATACTCTAAAATAAAGTGAGAATCTTAACGACGTAAGTGAAGAAAGCGTGTACACAAATTGACGGAACTACGGTCGTATTCATCCTTTGAAATTTGATATTTCCGCGGGGTTTATTTTCATTAATTCTGATAAACGTATTACTAATAATAATAATTTGAGAAGTTGCTAAACGAATCCCTCCGAAAATTATTAATTCATCATCTACAAAAATAAAATGTGGTACTTACCGCTAAATTTACATTTGAACAACGTTTTATAATATTTTAAAACCAGTATCGGGTATAGGTTTAAAAGAAAAAAAAAAGTATTATAGTTACGAATTCGTCGGAATCAATAAAAATGTGAGCTTTTAGTAAACCCCCGTTATTAGAGTACTGTGCCGCCTTAAATACATTAACAAAAAATCTTAAGTATTCTGAAAGATCTATTCAATGTTATTTTACAATAAAAATTCCTAATTATAAAAAAACAAGAGATATCATTTCTTGAAAACAATAAAAAAATTTTCAACCACAACTAACAATTAACATTTTGTCCTTTACAGCATTTCAAATTTCCGTGATCGATTTAATATTGTGCTGAAATTTTTTTTTTTTATTTGTGGTTTTTTAAATAGGTACGTAATTCCAAATGTCCTAATGCAATCGTTGTATGTATATTATTTAAAAAAAAAAAAACATTTTTAGTATTAACCACTCACATATTTTCGTAATTAAAGATTAATTTTGTGTATATTTTCTTCTATTTTATTTCCTTTGTCAATGAGGTGTACGGCATATATAATATACATACATTAATTTGTGAGCCGGGTGTGTGTACCTTTGCTCCGGGAACCATTTATTGGATAACCAACATTCCTGCCATAGGTCACCCCAAGTGGTTTACTAGGTTTGGTGACTTTGCAGGGGTGCCCGAGTTCATGGGGTGATGTTTGCGTAGGTCTTGGAGGTATATGATTCAGCCGACGTACTGAGAGATGTTTAAGGGAGACCTTTTGGCCTCTCCAGCCGGACTATTTCGACTCATCGACTTGCACCGCAGTGGGATGGATTCATACGCTCGTCACTCCTGAACACATTGAAACCCCGATTCCTACCTACCCCTCATACCTTTTTCCTTTCCATAAATTGCTCTCCTTCCTTTCTCTAAAAAGACCCTGGATATAGCATCCCCAAATAAGTCACAGGTCTTGAGGGTTTTTTCGGGAGGGAGATATTGTTCAAAAAAGTATTATGCGAACATATTATTTTATGGTTTATACTCTTCAGCATATTGGTTTTAATTTTTTTAAATTTATGCAATATAATAAAAGCAATTGTGTTTTTTCGTGCAGCATGAGAAAAGAAGATAAAAATCAAGTTGTCCACCATACTTTCCAAAAACATATTTGACAATCGGACTCCGATCGACAATGGCCCGATTCAGTTACTCTGCTTGCTAAGGGAGATGTTTACAACATTCAAGTTGCTCTCTAGTAGGAGGTCTGATAACTAAAACCCATTACTAAAAATTACTGGCAACTAATACCAATACTAAAAATTACTGATATATTGGTCCAATAAGTGGTAACGCTTTACATTGGTTTGTTACGGCTATATTAATTTTATTCGAACAGGAATCATTCTCCTCAATCTCCTCATAGTATATCATCTACGTTGGGAATATTCAACATAATTTTCGTGACCCTCCAAGAGCGTATCTATTCGGAAATTGCACAAAAACTTACTTAATTCTGGGAAATCGCCCTCGTCTTTATCCGGCAGTAGGTACCGGATATGTATTTTTTGCACCATCGCGTTCTTCGGTTGGTTAAACTGATTCCAGAACAAAGTGGTGAGTTGATGTAGTGGTGTAGCTGTCAATATCGAATTGGTGAGTAGATTTTCTAATAAATAACCGAAAATACTCGTCAATTTCACTTCACCTCCTTCTAACATTAACAAGCTTTGTACCGTCTATTTATTTTTTCGATAAAAATCGCACCTGCTTCAATTTTGCAGACCGTCGTTGATATCGCCATTTTATCCGCCTCTGACGACTTATATGTTAACATTATTTAGTTTAACTCAATTATGTCCAAGTCTTTGATAAGCCTACACAAAATGAACTGACGGCTGTCAATTTTTCCATCACAGATAGGTGGTTATGCTGCTCTAATGACATTACCTTATGGTGACTGTTATTCCTAAAGTTATGGATGAACGCGCTCCGTAAGTGAAATATCATGCACCTGTTTCTAGTACAAATATTTTATCTATGTCCAATGTTTCCCCACCGGACTGTAGTTAAAATGCTTTTAGATTTGTGTACGTCCAAGTATCTAGCGAAAATGTAATTATTCTGAAGACAGCCCTTTTTTCCGATAGAATAGGTATCATAGATTATGCATGCATTGACATTGTTTTGGTTTCGTCTGTTTCAAGTTACAATATCTAGACAAGTAGGTATATTGCCCCGTAGTATTTGTTCACTTGGAGTAGAAATAGTGATAGTTTGTCCGTTTTCGTTGTGTACATCAGGAGAAAAAGTATATTATTCCAGTCGAGCATTCGATAATGTCTCGTACAATGTACCGGGGGTTTAGGATCACAGGGGCCTAACTACAAAAATTGGTGTTTTGAGTTAAGCTTGGTTTCGGTAATGTCATAATCATATCTATTAGTGACACGAAGCTCTATCTTGAATATACAGCCGTTTAAGAGATAATGATGAGCAAATCGAGAAATTTAGACATAAAATTAGAAGCACAAGGGCTTATCGCCTGTTATGCCTCTGTGACATTAAACAAAAATCTTATTACTAGCGTCACACTGACCTAACACTTGTTATTCAGGGAAGAACAAAACGTTAATTGGCTGATTATCAAATAGTTTCAATAGGTACCGAAAGGATAATCCACACTTGATCGATTCTTCATGTCATTTTGAACCCTTCTATGAATTTGAAGAACTTTACATTTTTTATTTCTTTTTTAAAAAGAAAGACAAACATTTCTGGTTTACGAATAAACTGACAATATTTTAAAGACTCCCACTACCATCACAGTAATGGGAAAGTATTGCCTGTGTAGTGATGGAGGACTTCGCCGAGGAATTGAACTGACTACTCATGGATGGGATCCAGAAATCCAGACTCCAGACGTAATGCCAACTCAGCCACTGACCGGTCAATATAATGCTCCAATACCATTTACAGTGGAAAATATTAAAAATTTGAAGGATTTTTGAACAGTGGGTATCATTCTTCCAATGGAAGCTATCTTTTCAATAAGCTTTCCATTGATATGCTTGGTGTTAATCTAAATATGACCAGCTCAGGAACGGCGGCTACATCGAAGGCAGAGTCAAGTTAGCCTCTCAGAAACAGGGCCAGCAAATACTGCAGATAATACACAAATTCTAACTGTGTACGAATAGCCCCACAATAGGTTGAATTTGGCAGCCACCTTTGGTCTGGAGCCATAAAATACCTGAAAAAATCTTGACTGCAGAAAAGGGCAGTGCATTTGATAGAATCCCCTGTCTTTACAAACGGATTGCAATCTTTAGAGCAAAGGTGTCGGGTGGGAATTTTTTCCTTGATATACCGATATTTTAATGGAAGATTCTCCAAGAAACTATCGTCATAGTTCACGTCAGCATCGGTGCACAGTTGGGAAACACGCCAAAACATGTTTACACAGTTGACCTTTATCACTTGAGAGCGGGTCGTTTCTACGACTCTCGAGTTCCCAACTGTGGAATAATTTGTCGACTTCTGGGTTTCATCCCCAAAGATGACATAGGTCCTGAGGGAAAATATTTGCCTCAGGGCCTCGTGTATGAAGATAACGTAAGAGAAAATTAAAATAGCTCTGCCCTAGAAAATACTGATAGTTCATAGATTTTGTTAAAATTATGATATCTATATATTAATGTTCATTTATATTATTTCTCTATTCATAAATAGGAATCAAGAGGAGTTTACATGTTTGTAAATAATAATAATGGCTAAATATATAGGTAGGGACACATAGGCATATCTCAATAAATTTATTCAATTGTACCGGGCCTAAGACGATTATTTTAAAAAGTGTTTTTTATGCAATGTGCTGGACTGAGAGATGCTATATTTTCTGAGTTTGATAGCATCTAAAATCTTCATCTCAAAACTATGTTTTTGTAGAATGGCCCCTGTGATCTAAATCACCCCTTGTTAAAGTATTGCTGAATATTAAGGAACGCAAAGGCAATCCATCAATTTTTAAATTTTTAGTTGTGAAAAATTTTTTTTTTGGGGTAAAATATGTAATTTATGAAATGGGACGATATGTTTATTAATAAAAAAAAGTATTACACTTAAATGTGTTTTAATTTCTGAGTTTCAAAGTATCAAAACTGTAGATATGCCCCTGTGATCCTAACTCTCATGTCAAGTATTGCTGTATAGTTAGGAACACAAAGGCATATCTCAGTCGTTTTTCACAAATATATTTTTTTAATCACCACAAGTCTTTAATAACTACTTCAAAATATGTTTTTCAAAGAGTGGGATAATATATTTGTTGACAAATATTTTTTGTTTGCTGAAATGCCTTTTATTTTCTGAGTTTCAAAGCATTCAAAACTTTAAATGCGTTTATCTCAAAACTATGTTTTTGTAGATAGGCCCCTGTGATCCTAAACCCCCGGTACGTACCTAACCTAACATTTATGTGTATTTAGTGTGAATCCATGTGTCACCCATATCCATATAAATATGCATGTGACGTACATAGATACAAGTAGATGTATCTTAGTTTCTGTAAAGTAAATAATCAGCAAATGTATGTCACTCTCCGGAGCAGTACCTACGTATTTAATATCGCTGGAGTGACTCACTCACTCGCCATTTCATGTCAAATGTTCTCAAACTTGCGCCAAAAAAACACAGTGATCGAAACTGTCGCAGCAAAATGCATATTGGTTCATTATTAATTATTACTTATTCTTTACTGTTCTTTTGCAAGAGAATCAATAAAGTGTAAAAAATATAATGGTTGTACTGTCCACACTGTGACGTTTTAATAGAGGCATAGGTACCTACCTATGACTGCGCTTTTTATGTAGGTACAAGATCACATCAGAAAAAAGGGAATTTTTATGTAATTTGATGAATTTACTAAAATAGAACTTTGATGTAATTTATGCCGTAAGAAACATACCTACGCCCTAAGATCAATTTTATGAAAATGGTTCGATGCATTTATTTTTAATGTGTTTGGTTTCCAAATCCACAATTTTACCGGTAAGATTTTTTAAATATGTCATTTCTGATTGGTTGAACGAATGTATGAATGAGGTGGAATTTTGAAAGTGGAAATTAATTCACTTCTCGACAGCCGATCGAGCTGAAACTCGGCAGTTAGACTCGTTATCCATGACAATGCATTCTATCATTTGGTGGCAATCATGCAGACACGCGGGCGAAATTCGATGACCTACAGCACTGAGCGAAATAAATGTCGACTTTATCAATTTGGCTCAGTCAGAGGAGCATGGTTGACTCAAGACGTTTGAGAATAGATGTATGACAGTAAAAAAACTTAGTGTTTGACGGGTTGATTTTTTCTTTATTTCGGAAACGAAAATTATTTTTTGTTTTACTTAATCGAAGACCTCTAGCATCTGTACCTACTCCACCTCACTTCACCAGATTTTATCCTTTCCGTTCTCCTCCCAACATCCGAGGAAAGCTTCTCTTCAAAATTTATTTGAATACTCGTTTATCTTTAAACCCATGGACATATGAATATATCTGGACCTGCCCTAAGTGATAAAAGCGTATTATTTCCCCCTCCCCATACCGGTTCCATGGAGCCCGCAGGGCTTACGAGAGCCTCGCTTGAATCTAAAAAATGTTACGTCATCATTCTTGTCCTGACCAGCGCCGAGCTCACATCGTACATTTTACGAAATAACACGCCAAAAATGAGAGCTTGTGCTATGCATGCTATATTCTAAAATATGTAGACATAGCGAATTTGGGCGGTTCTCCGTGAGCTCGTCGCTGGTTACTGGGGTAAGTAAATTATGAAACATTTGTAAAAGTGTCTTAACTAAATACGGCGACAAAATATTCCTCTGTGAAAATCGGCGAACTTTACTTTGCCGCAATTGGACTTCGCAAATATGTTAATAACGTGGCGAGCAACAGATTTTGCTTTTAAGAACTAAATGGTTGCGAGATGCCTATACGACAGATTGATTTTTTAACGAATCACAGTCATCTTTCCCCTCTTCGCCCCCCATAGTTTGGTTTTACCCCTCATCTGTATCTTCTCGTCTATTAAATTTGGATGTCTATGTTTAAACCGTTGAATTCAAAACCTGCCAAAGTCAATCAACAGTAGCAAAGACATAGGTATTATTTGAAATAAAAAAAGTTTATATTTTACTAGCTGAAGCACTGAAACACTCCCGAGCTTTATTCTGTTTTAAGGGATTTTTCAAAATCCTCATGTTTTGAAGTTTTCTAATTGTGCAAAATGTCATCAATCTCTCTTGATTTTTATACAAACTGTAGATTTGTATAAAAATCAACCCCACCCCGCCCGCCTGGTGTCCGACAGATACTCTTCTTTATATCAATACTAGCTGAAGTTCCCGGTGTTGCTCGGGATTTAGTTTTTCAAAATCAAACTTGGACAGTGACGTTCCTTTATTTTTATGTTTTTTTTAGATTAGCTCCACGTGGGAACCCCTGAAAAAATAATTTTCTTCAAGGCCTATGTCATCTTTGGGGATGCCATGTGAAGGGTATTTTTAAGGAGAGGGATGGGTAGGATTCAGGGGTTCACTGTGTCCAGGAGAGATGGACGTATGAATCCATCCTCCCCACCGCGGTGGAAGTCGATGGGTCAAGGAATTCCGACTGGAGAGGTTAAAAGGTCTCCCTTAACAAGTGGGCAGGCGCGTCCGCCATCGAGACCTAGCCAAACCTGGGCACCTCTGCTTAGTCACCAAACGTCGCCAACCATTTGGGTGACCGGCAGCAAAGGTGTTGGCTATCTAATAAATGGTACCCATTCCCGCCTCTCAAATTGTTTTGAAGATCATGCGAGCAAAATTTCATCAATTGCGGAATAAAACAGATCTGCGTTAAAAAATAAAGCCACACCTGGGCACTCGTTTTTACATGTATAGATAAATACACAGCTGAAGTCCCCGGCGTTGCCCTAGCTTTATGCAGAATTTTTCGAAATCAGATGTAAAACGAAATTTTTCTCTAATTTTGAACGTTAAATGTTAAAAAATTCATCAAGTACTATTAAAATTCTGTTTTAAGGGTTTGTAAAAGGGGATGGGGAGAGGTTTTTGTTTTGAAGGTAAAGTGTGCAAAATTTCATCAAATCAGAATTAAAATGTAGATTCATATACAAATCAAATCCACGCCGCGCCGCCCGCCACAAACAACATAACTTAATATATTAGATAGAAACGCTGCAAACTTATGAAAAATCTGGATGCTCTACAATGCTTTGCAGCCACTGTAAGTGGCTGTATTGATTTATTTAGTCCTTTATAAAAAGACGCACTGTAACCAACAAACTAAATAATAGAACGGAAGTGAAAATCGCGATAAACTTTTTAGTAGTTTGCATAATATATTATGTACATATTTCAACTGTAAACTCGACGCTGTTAAGTTCGATTGTGATTATGTAAAAGGAATTTAATTAGGCGTGATTTATCCGTATCACTATTTTAGCGATATCAAATGAAATGCCCCCACAATTAAGTTATGCATTTTGATGCTTGCTTTTACAATTAAGTACGATTTCAATCCTCTGTTAGCCTCCATTATTGCTCAAGCAACAATTTTCGTGTTTATTAGATGACGTTATTCATAACCATAACCCTGGTGTGTATGTCTTTCTTTTTAGAAAAGAAATACATATCTTTATAAATATTTATTTCTTTATTAGATACGTTTTTAGATTTTCACGGCCGAAAGTATTTTCGTTATTAATTTTTGGGGCGTTATGCCGTGTTGCGCTACCTCCTTCTTTAGCCAACTTTTCGGACAGCGTTGCAGTGTCCATCATCAGGGCAAAATTTATAACGAAAATATTTCTTTATTGTTAATTTTTCAATTGGATTTTCTCCGTGTGTGGAGAACCGTTGGGTAACTATCTCTCAAACTATTCGATTATAGCAACAGTTTTTTTGTCATTTTTTTAGTAAGTCCAGTGTCTGCTATTGCAAGTTGCCCAATTTGCAAATCACCGAACGTATCATTAATATTATACCACCGTTGCAAATATTTTTAAAACGATTTCGTATGTAAACAACATACGAGTAAGCACGGAGAAGGAGATTTTTGTTGAAAAATTGACATATAGAGTACCGGGGTTCAATTAGACCGCCTTCAAGTCTCGGCAAACCTCACCCCATGAACCCGGGCACCCCTGCTAAGTCACCAAACGTAGCGAACCACTTGGAGAGGCCTTTGAATGGCAGATGTATATGGCAGATCCAATAAATGGTTCCCGGGGCGGCGGTACCCTTTCCCGCCTCCCAAATGATGTACGTTAAGATGAAGTTATACGTAAAATCCTATTTAGATACTATTTAGATTAATCTTTACGAAGAATCTGCTTACAGTATGAACATCAAAAAATATGCTACGGATAAATCAAAGTTTTACTAGATTTTCTATGTATTGGAATTACAATAAAATTATTATTTACGTAACAAAAAATATAAGCGTAAACCACCAAAAAAAATATTTTTTCATGACTTAACTAAGAAGTAATGGGGGGGGGGGGGTTAAAAATTGCAAAAATTGGGTCACGTAGTATGGGTACGTTCCCTTAGCTCATACGGGCCTTTTTCGAAAAAAAACTCGCCGGGCCGCTTATGAAATTTCGAACGCGTGACGTAGCTTGAAGTAAAACACTGCTGCTTGTACCTACAAGAAACATTTTTTTTAAAATACCCCTTTATGGCTATAAAGACTATTTTTGAGGTTTTCCATGTTCTAACTTTTTTCGTTATTATAAAATTATGCACAAAATAAATAAAACATATCAACATACAATAAATATCAACTCGCGAAGTGAAATTTTAAATACTTTGAACGGTTGTATCTCCCTCAATTTTGCCGAGCGCGCCTTAATTTTTGTTTTATTCAGCTTTTCCACACTTTTCTCATCTAGAAAGTGCCTTTTTATTTAATTTCCAGACATTGGCGGGATCTGCATTCCTCCCAAACTTCATTATGTTTCTTACAAATAAATAAATAATTAAACTACGCCCTACGGCTTATGACCCTACGCCATGTGTTAAGCACGAGCCAGCAGTTTCTAATGGATTTTTAATTGCAGACACTTGCAATTAGCTAATTACTAATTACCTACACCGAATCAATGTTGATTGGCAGAAATAGCCGACAATTAATAATGCCCATGGCTATAAACAATTTTTATTGTTATAAGGTAGGAAGGTACCTGCACTGATTACACCTGCGCTTATCTTTATCATTTGTTGTCAAAATAATTTTAATGGTATTTTTGTTAGGAAACCGGTCACTGTCCGAACAGGTATTTTCCTTTACCTTATATTGACACTATTGGCGATTACGGATACGTATTGAATTGGTAATTCGTTGTACAACGATGATCTATTTCTTGTTTGCTGATCCGGTTTACCTTGCTTTCTTGAAGGTTGCGCGTTTTGTCGCCTATTTTGGTATCGTCTTCGGGTTTCAGAACCGCATTGCAATCGATGCGGTGCACTCGTATCTGGTATGATCCGAACCAGGTAAATACATAATCCTAATTTTTCTCCACGTGTTTAACTGAAGGAATCTAGTTTTTTTTTAAACTTTTTATTATTATTATTTTTTAATGTGAATACCGTAGGTTGAAATTGAAAATGTAGTCGTCCCAGAGAGAGATCTTTACGTGAAATCACCGATCGATAGTCTTAAAATGCTTATATAAAAATCTTCCTTCTCACACGTCCTGCATGAAAACGAAAAAGATAGAAGATACTAAAATGATGACTCACGTATGGTTTCACCTCTTTTGATATTTTGCACACAGGAGGCCCTGAGGATTTTTTTTTTCATCTTTGGGGATGTGTGGAGGGTCTTTTTAAGGTAAGGAAGGACAGGAAGTTCTGGGACGGAAAAGATATGAGGGTGGGTAGGAATCTGGGGTTCGGTGTGTCCTGGTCATCTTCGCCAAGACCTAGACAAACCTCACCCAAACGTAGCGAACCACTTGATGACCTATAGCAGAGGTGTTGGTTATCCAATAAAAATTCCCGCCTCCCAAATTGGTATGTTGTGAGGTTAAAAGGAGTTGGGAAGGGAACGTGTAAGGTGGAGGTTTGGATGTACCTGGCTATTCAGATCTTTTTTTTTACATTAACTCCACACAGGAGGCCTTGATGAAAATAATTTCCCTCAGTTTTACCGGTATTACAATGGAAGATGCTCCGAGGAATTAGCGTCATTGATCCCTTCGGCACAGGTGCATAGTCGGGAAACACGCCAAACGCGTGCCCAACATTTGTACACCGTTGACATTTGTTTCGTGAGAACGGGTCGCTTCTTTGACTCGTTCTTGTGCAACAGCTCGGCTGTGTAATGATTTGCCGGCCTCTGTGTTTCCTCCTTCCTACAACATGGGTCTCTACAAGACCAAAGTTCATTCCTTCCTCTCTTCAAAAAGACCCTCCGCACAGCATCCCCAAAGATGAAATAAGCCCCGAATGAAATTGTTTTCCGCAGGGCTGCCTGTGTAGAGCTAACGTTAAAACAATCATAATTAAGAATAGTTGCAACGTTAATATAGCAATAGATTACCATGTTATTATACCATGTGTTCCTCTTTTACCGTAAGCACTTTAAATTGATTATCGTCTCCATTGATTCTCTTTTACATCAGTTGTCTCGCAGTTGTTCTATTGAATTTGTTGAGTGGAATATAAAACACCTCGCCAACAAAATAATTTGATGATTTGGCTTGATATTACCACGGTACCTACCGAGGAACAAATCTTTGCATCTTTGTAGTTAAATCAGGCATTACACCGTGTTCATGATAATGCATAAAAGTGCATCTCAGCGCATGCGCCAATCTGTCGATACCGAAAGATTCCAGTAGTAGCAAGTCATTCTAATATCCGTCGATTCCGTCTGCAGTTATTTTCTTTGGACTCTGTGATTTCAGATTAAAATTCGTGTAACTCAGTAAATTATTTCTTATAGTTATACGACATATCGTCAACTACTACTCGTCTAAGTTTGTGTCAAAGTTTGCAAAAATGATTTCTCATTAACTATTTACCAATTTCTGATTTGGAGGATAAATCGTTTTTGTTGAAAATATTTTAAAGGTAAAAGTTAAAATAGGACGAACACTTTCATTTTAGAACTTATCTAAACATGCAGATAGAACCGTATGCAACCAGCTAGAGCTAGGACGTAATAATTCATTGCGTAAGGTTCTCTAATGCAATTTCAATCTAGGACCATGTTCAATTTAAATATTTGCCTTTAAAATATGATAAACTAAAATACTTTACACAGGATTGAACCTCAAAATCAAAAATTGTTAAATAGATTGCGAAAATTTGTCTTTACAAACTTTGACACCTCAGAAAATGGTAAGGAGAAGTTAGAACCCTATCCAATCAAATTGACGAACTGCAATGCGCCTCATAACAACGATCTACTGTCGGATACAAAAAATAGATTAGTGATGTTAGAACCTTGTAAAATAAATGGAGCCTAATTTCAGAACTTCTTCATACATATCATAGTATCTTCAGAAATACAACACACATGGTACTGAAAATTATTTTTATTATAGAAATTAGCAAAATAAATGGTTTTGCTTTCAAATGCCATTTTTGAAAAAAAAAGTCAGATATAATCTTGTGCAATTGAGGTGACGTACTGTTGAATCATGTATGCAGTACCAATATGAACATAAGTAGGTACTTATTAAAGCATTATTTATTTCATATATAGGTATGTTATAATACAATAACATAAAGATAGTAACATATAAATGTAAGGTTTAATCTAAATACAAAAGGTAAAAGAGGAGCTAAGGTAATAAGTCGTAACAAAGTAAGATGTATAAAATGAACGTATAACGTAAAGCATAAAATATAAAATATGAAAGCTGGTACCCGGCATGCGTTGCTACGCCATTTAATAAAGAAATTGTTTCTCCCTACGTGTCCTTTCTCATTCGTCCCGTTCCCATTCCGCCCCCCCCATTCCTCTCCCGCGTCCTTTTCCCCTCTCGCGTTTCCACTTCGCCACCTCCACCTTCCCTCTCCCCACTCCACTCCCCCCCTTCCCCCGCCCGCAAATCCCCCTCCCGAGTTCCCCTCCCCCTCCCAGGTTCCCCTCCCCATTCCTTTTTCTTTCCCTTCCCTCCTTCCTTTTCCTTCCCCTTCCCTTCCTCTCCACATGGTTCCCTCCTTCCATAAATTAATTCCCGGTACATTTAGTTTTCAAACAGCTCGCGTGCCACCTATTGCAATTTTTTTATACAAATTTCATAAAGCCAGAGCTCACCAGTAGTTTTATACAAACCTTCTCCTGACAATAACAACAAAAAAAGAATTATCCTATTTGGTGCAGTCGTTCGGAAGTTGTGCACGAACATACATTTCGGCGATTCATTTTTATTTATATAGATAGTGTAAAAATAAAAAAAGTTAAAATGCAGGAAATAATATAGTACAAAGTAAAATGTATAGACTACAAGTACAGGATATCAAGAAAATAGAAAGCACAAAAGTTATAAATACAAAAAAGTAAAGAGAAATGCTGTTTGGAGCCAAAATTTAAGACAATATAAAAGGTAGGTATTATGGATGATAAGTTTTAAAGTACCTATCATATGTTTCTAATCCATAGATATTAGAGAGCGTACTGGTAGGACATATTATTATGGTTACTTGATTATATTATGATTGCGTGGTAGTAGTAGCAGACAAAGATGGGTTAACCTATTATAAAGATAGCATTGGAAATATAAACCAAAATTACTTTTAAATTTAACCTCCTTATATTATAAACAATACCACTGCAATAAATACGTCAACATTCTACTCGAACAGGTAAAATAATTAAGTCGTTCCGATGACTCGGATGCCTTTTACCATGACGTATTTATTAGTATTTTAGATAGTGTCGGCATACTCAACGGTTAAATCGTGTTACGTAACTCAGGTTATTTAAATTTGCGTAACTATGGACTGATGATGTCCTATAGATTCAATAGTGCGCCCGAAACCCGAAAATGATGGTCGTAGATGACTTTGCATAAAATCATCACTCCTGAAAGTCTACGCTTTGCACTCAAACCATTGTCGAGATGTCTTGACGAATCGAGAGGCTGAAGTCATTTAAATAACGTTATAAACTTAATAAGATAATTTAATGCGTCCATTGATGGCTGTTACGCGTACTTGTTGCGTTTATTGAAGAGACGTATACAACGATCTTGTCAAAATACACAGTTCCATAGATATTTTTGCAAATAATATAACATATTTCAAAAAATATCTCCACAATTTGTGCACTTAAAAAAAAAAGTTACATTAGATACTTTTCAGTAAATACTTTATAAATATTGTATACTTGTTGTTATTATGTATTTCAATTTTGTATTTAAGTTTTCAACTTATGTATAAATAATACTTGCGTTGTTTTTCAAGAGTTTGCTTCTGTGAAAATGCATATGTGAATAATGCAGACACATTAATCTAGGGATACTTATATTTGTATTTTAATTTATTATATACTACCCACAAAAATGTTATATAAATATCCTGTTTGTGTCTCAAATAAATAAATAAATAAATAAAAAAAGGATCATAACCCATAAATACAAATATAAAAAGTACTCATAACAACCAAAAGAGAATTTCAACCTTTTTACGTTCCAATAATTACATCAACCAAAAAATCTGTATTATATTATTGACATGAGATTTGCACAGCTTCTTCTATAGGTACGTTATTTGTAAGTTAACGCAACCATATTTAGGTCGCAATGCCATTCTCATCATAAGTGCCTCCGTACATGATGCTACTTACAAGCTACTCGATCCTTGTGAGAGTATCATAATGCGTCGATCCCCGTAATCGTACCCCCCGTACGATTTTGCTGGTGCCCGTACACGGCACTACGCGACGTCTGTCGGTTTCAAATCAGTTTCACGCAACCGGCGGTGCTGATCGCACGCGACGCGTTGCATCATTTGTGTCTGATACTTTTTCGTTTGACAGAAATGGCATCGGAACATGAAAGTAATGTTAGATTTGTTCTGGAAGTGGAAAAAGTGCATGTTTATATAACTATACTTTGCCAGAATACGTAAGAAAGGATTTAGTGGAGAAGGCATGGATTGAAGTTGGAAAAAAAGTCATATGACATCGCTTGACATAGTGTTAATTCCACGGCTGCACATGCTCCATTCTAAATACTTCTATGAGTTCAACGTGAAAAAATATTTCGAAAAGACTGTTGAAATACGAGAATATTCGGAGCCGGTTATTAAAATCAACGGTTGAGTCGTGGCTGTATATTATAATTTAATTATACCTATTATTTTTTTGTTCGAGTGAGATCAAGAATCCATGTCCATGATAAGCACGATAAGACGAAACTCATATTTCCTACGATTGCTGTATGATTTATTTTTATCATTTTCAGTTTTGACTTACAATTTTTAAGCTCGGGTCATGTCTTCTGGACAGTAGTAACGCCGGATGTCTGCGGTCTGGTCCGCAGCAGTTTAATGTGCATTAGCCCTGATTGCGGTCATTGGGATCTCCGCAGGGAATCCATTAACACTTGTTTCTTAAATTAACTCAATCTTCTTTCGGAGAGATGCAGACAATTTTAATAGAACGCGCACTCAGACAGAAGTTATTTGTTACATTATTTCGAAGAGAGTTTTCTGGTATTACCGAATCATCGCCCCCTTCAAAACGAGATATTTCTTGTAACGCCTGCCCCCTACAGAAAAACTATCGCCCTTTCATCAAAAATAAAATTAGTAATGGTTTACATACTTAAAATTTTGAAGCTATCTTTAAAATGAACAAAACATACATTGTCTTAATTTTATTAAGTTTTTTCCTGCTATGCTGCTTGCTATTACTATGAAATCTTAACAGAAATGGTCCGTAAAACCAATCAGTTCACTGAAGCTTATAATTTTTCGGTTTTCTGGAACGTTTCAAAGTTTCACACTGTTCTAATAAAAAACGTATCTTTTGTAATTTTGACTATAAATCTAATGAAAAAAGTTTAAGCTTAAAGCCCTGTCCTGTCTTGCGAACCCCATTAATTACCCTTTATCGAGGATTATTTACTAGCGCTCCCTGTATATCTTTCCTTTGCAAGTCCTTGTAAAACTGATACCGGCAATCAATCAAACCTCCCCTTCCTTCTCATATTTTATATTACTTGCTTATCAATTTGTTATCGCGTGAAAGTACCTAAGTTTAGCTCGACGATGCGCCCTCTACGGTTGCTTGTTAGTGAAGATGAAACTATTTGAAATTTGAGAACATTTTCTTGACCAGTGTTGCCATTTTGATAAATAAAGGTGCTGGACTGTATCCCAAAGGTCAAATTCTTGAAAACTGATATTCCGTGAATAAAAAAAACATTTTAGGTAGCTTCTGTAAATAACTAGCTCGAAGGCCAATTCTCAAATTTGGTTGAAACTTAAAGTTGGTTGGGATAGATAATTTCTTTGAGAAGTATTTAGATTGGGCTGAGCTTTTTCTTCTTGCTTTTTTTATTACATTTGTGCTTTAAGTTTTTCAGATTTTTTTTTTAATATTTAGTCTTTCAGAAATTTTGGCTTTCTGGAAATTGTCTTCTTGACATAAACTCTGCACAAAACATGAATAATATTAGCACAAGATAAATAATAGCATAATAACGTGGGATATCGGTTTGTTATAAATTCTCTCTATTGAGTCTAACGGGGCTCTCAGCAGCAGAGCTTTTGACGGCCTTCGTGGTCCAGGGGTACGACTACGAATCCGGAGGTCGCGGGTTTACATCACGGCATTTATTTAATTAATTAATGTGTTTCATAATGCATCTAAGTAATAAAATAGTACCTATATTTGCGGCACGTTCCAGAGTGGAAGGTACTCTCAATAGAATTGAAACGTTGCTCAATGGCTTTAGTCGTGCTTGGTGATCAGATTTGAATAGCTAGGTATTCCCCCACCTTTCTCTTCCCATCTCTTTCTACTCCCCGCTATCTTCAGCCTTACAACCTACCCCAAGTTGGGGATGCTATATTTTCTCTGGCGCCAGACGGATGGGAGCAGTTGGTAGGCAAAAAGCACTGCAGTTGCATGTCTAAAATTTAAAACCAGTAGAAATGAAACATATTTTTGGCCGTAAGCCACACGGACATGATAACTCAGCTACAAATTTTAATGTTATTGAAAATATTTCCCAACTCTTAGAATCCGGATAGACGAAATAAAAACTGACCAGCGTGCAAACACGACACGACCTCTCACGACAGCCGGAAAAATTCACCAAATTAGCAACATTTATTTCATTTAACAAAAAATAAATAAAAAATAATAGAACAGTTGACTTACCCTCCCGCCCCGTTATAAGTAACAAATGTTTACTCGTTCAAGGCGCACTGCAAGAACTCTAATTTAAGTTAACGATTTCTAATTTATGTAAAAACGACCCTAAATTCTCATGTGTCCTTGTACAGCAGGAATTAGTAACATTATGTGGGTGATGAATTAGTATTTATACACTAGTCATAGTAAATAAATTTCCGCAGAAAACACAGTTTTAGAACTAAGTCACATTAGTAGTTGGAATAATATGTTAAAAAAACAAAATTATCAATATTCTATAAATTTAAAGGGAAGTATAACATGGATCAAAAGTCGCCATCTCCTTAACCTTAAGGGGGGTTAGTGAAACAAAAAAAATGTTCAAGTGAACTGTCAAAATGCTTACAAATGAAAACCCATTATTGGTAACTAATTGAGTTTGCAATACCTAAAGCATTATAACATAAATCCTAATACGAAAAAGTAATATCTCCTTTGTTTTATCCAGAGACATTCGTTATTTTTAAGTACTGGGATCAGTGGGTACCTATTCTCCTCTCAGTACTACATGATGCTCATTGAAAGGCTTAGGTTTTTGAAATCACGGTGACTGTTTGTTCGGAGGACAAACGTCCTTCTTGGTTGAAAGCTCCGTTTTGTCTGCCGAGCATTGCCTGAATTATAATGACTCCGCACATCTACCTTCGGTAACCTTCGGTAACCCTCGGGACGATCGGCAACGAGACCAACGTGACCCGAAGAGCCCGTAGACAACTAATGTTATGTGGGAACTAAATCATAGACAAATATGATACATTACAAAAAAACAACATAAATCCAAACTTAAAAGCAAATTTTTCGCTATGTATCAAAGACACAGGACCCATAGAGCGAAAAAGAAAAGAGAAAAATCGTAAGTCCAAGAAAGTTAAAAAAATGAACTGATAGAACAGGTTGAACAGGTATCTTATGAATCTAGTTGTATTCATCTGGTTGCGCAATCGGACAAGCTAAGTCCCAGCGGACACAGGACGCGCCGCCCCTGGAGCGTGACCTCCGACCAAGCGAAACCTCGAATCGATAACGCCACATAGCTGATGATGCAGCTGGGTGCAAGTGGCAGGAGCAGCTTCTACCTTCGACTATTAGTGAATGCGGTGAGCGGCGATGGGTTGTCTAAAGCGGGGAGACGGTGCTCGTAGGTACTGCTCTTTGTTGTGGTTAGCTATAGGCGGATACTATGGTCATATTGGAAATTAGCTTAACTTCCACTAAAGATAGAATGACCGATATACTATCCGTATTTTGAAAGTTAGAAGGTTTTGTGATGTGGATATATTGTTTGATGGAACTTACATATGATTGTGTTTTGTTAAAACCCTTTAGGCCACATTTTTTGAGAATGTTACTTTCAGTGTTTTCATATAGAATAGTCTTAAAGTACAGCATTTTGCTGATTAAGGCTTTTTGAACACTAAAAACTAAATTTACGAAAAAAAAAATTGGATTATTTGAAGAAAACCGTTGATGAAATTGGTCAACTCTCAAATCTCTCATAATTTAATATTATAAATGCAAAAGTTTGTTTGTTTGTATTTCTTTCACGTCGCAATGGAGCGATTGATCGATGTGATTTTTTGCATAGGGATAGTTGGAGGACTGGATAGTGACTTGGGCTACTTTTCATCCCGAACATACAATTAATTCGCATGGGAAAATTCTTTGTACAGTAATTTCATCCTAATTGCACGCCAGCGAAGATGCGGGCAAAAGTCTCTCATAATTAAGTTTTGTCGTATCCTGTAAAGTTTTTATTTTGTGACTTGTAGAGTTTTCCAAACTACGGTGGATTCTTAAATAAATAGCAGTTATTACGGGCATTGACCGATAAATAACCATATTTTTTTGTATTTTTATTATTATCATCCATAAGCTAGAGCAGGGGTGGGGAATCTTTTTAGCGTCGCGGGCCATTTGGATGTTCATACTTCAATCCGCAATCAAATGCCTTACTGAATTTCGCGCACTCACCAGCGTATTCAAACGATGTAGAAGGCTTTTGTCCTTGCAGTATTGGATGTTGGAAATGCGTCGGGTTTTTCATTTCGATTTGCACTTTCCACAGCCTTAATTTAGTTTTTTAAATAATTTCACGTTTCACTCAGCTTCAACATTTCTTTTCTTCGTTGTCATTAATAGGATTTTATTGATTTACTATCCACTTTACTTCCGCAACGATGACTAGAAAATAATGTTTATGTCAAACTGCCTAAGATTCCCCTCCGAATAGAGTTGCCATCAATCCTGAAATATCGGGACTGTCCCGTACAAGAAAATTAAAAGTTCCGATGGAATTTACTATCGTTTCACAATAACAAATTAAAATTAAAGTAATATGGGAGATTTCATCGCGTTTTTATTTGTATCTAAACTACTTGCTACTAACGATTTTGTAATAATGTCTTAAAAATGCATCTGAAACACCGTGAAAAAACCATCCCGTTCTGTGTAATTTTTTGTGGTGGTAAAAGTGCGCGTGGGCCGCACCAAAAGGCCTCGCGGGCCGCAGGTTCCCCACCTCTGAGCTAGAGTTTCCATTTGATATCAGCCATTTCGTTGTTTGGACTTCTTATCAACAATAATGAACGTTTTCCTCATTGCAATGACACCTTTAAATAATGTAACTTATTTTAATCTGCTATAAAAATAAGCGAATTCACGATTATGGTGCAACGTGACGGTGGGTTAAAATAACAAATTAAAACACAGGGTGTTTAGGATAAATAAAAAAATCGTAATCTACTTCTTCACAGTTCACGCCAATTTAATTGTTTTATAAATTTAACGCCATGATACCGTTGACATGTTTTACTTTTAAATTATTTTATAAATGGCCGCGAAATAAAATCGTTTTTTTATGCGATTAATTTATTATTAAGTCCTTCGTAGCATTTTACAAAAGTTTGTTAAATGTGCTTTAAATACACGTGTTCAATATTAATTTGAAAGGCTCGTTTTAATATTTTTCCGAAAAACAGCGGCTGAGGTCTAGCTAGAGATTTAAATATAAAAGTCGTGTCAGCTTAATTATTAAAAAAAAAATTCAATATAGTGGGATTAATATTAATTCTGCTCTTTATTTAAATTTCGCTCATGGTCTCCCTACTGACCACTTAGAGTACCTTTATTTGATTATTGATAATTAAATGTACTTTACCTGAAAAGATATAATATATAAGTTTAACTACGTACTCGAAATAAAAAACCCAAAATTTGCAAACCTATTGATTGAATATGATTTTTTTACGATCTCGAACAGGCGTGGCGGCGCGGTAAACTCCTAAGCTCTGATGAACTCAGAAGATTATGGCAAGCTATAAAAATAATGGTAAATATTCGGAACAAACGTCAACGGTTATGTAACGCGATTGTGTATGTTATCTTTACTTTAAAAAACAGCCTACGTTTTTGAATGGTTTGTCCGGCAAAGCAGGGTTTGTGTAGGGGGCTTGTGTATATTATCTTAATTTTAAAAGTTTTATCAAAAAAAACGTGCGTATTAACCGTTGACGTTTGTTCCGAACTGCAAACAGAGTGATTTGACAGTGTGAAAGCAAATTTTCAATTTACGTAAATAAAATTAAAAATGTTACATTTTCAACTTCTCCCAATGCAAATAGTTGTCTTTTATGGTAATTAAGAAGAATCTAAAAGTTTTATAAAAAAAGTGCGTATTAACCCGTCGACGTTTGTTCCGAACAATTACCAAAATAATATTTGATTTATTTGGGTTTTTTTACGTATAGAATTATAAAAAAACTTTAGCTGCTTCCCGGCATGCGTTGCAATGCCATATTCAAAGAAATACATTGTTTCTCCCTTAATCACCTTTCCCGTGCGTCCTTGTTCCCCTCCCGCGTCCCCTTCCTAGCTAGCTTTATAAATTATAGCCTACATATATGTTATTCTGATGTATGAGCTATATTATTGTAAAGTTTCATTAAAATCCATTCAGTAGTTTTTGGGTGAAAGAGTAACAAACACATTCATCCAAAATATTAATAAGATTAAATAAAACATCCCCAAATTAGGATGCAAAAGTTCCATTGTCTTCAGCGGATAAAAATAGATATAAGTTTTAAGTTAATAAACATTCACTTCTCATTCACATTCACTGTAACATTACCATCCATCCATTGACCCGTCCGATCGTTTGCCGATAAAAGGAATCATTTTATTGAAGACGTTTGAATAATTCATGGTACAGCAGTAGCCTCTAGCGGCGACGCTTGTAAGTTCTGATTTTCGCCGTCGTAGGGCGTCGCGGCGCCGCCAGAGGACGGATATCGCACCCGGCGAGCTATGACTAACCCAGCTTAAACTGGACACTTTTCCAAGCTGTATTGAGCGCCATTCTCGCAACGGGGTCTTTTAATAATAAATCTCGCGCCTTGCAAAATTTTAGGTCTTGGATATTTTAGAATAAACATGTTGCTTTGAAATAGTGTATAATATATTATTTTTCCTTTTTTAATAAACAAACAAATTGAGTATGATTATTTCTAGAGGGTCTTATGGGAATTTACAATGTTGCGTAAGGGAGGTAGGCTGTATAACACACCGCGCCTTTTCTTACTAGCTGCTATTGTTTTCTTTAGCTTACTTTGGTTTATTTTATTTGATTTTGAATTCTTGTATAATTTAAATTTATGTTGCCAAAATTTTTTCTGAACACAAATTGCACTAATGAAAAAGTTTAAAAAATCATGTCAGCGCGGCCTCAAATTATTTGTACATATTTTTGTTTTTTAACTAACAAGGCGTCTAGTCAATTTGTTGACACGGAATAAATATAGCTGTGCAAATATTAGTATGCTTTTATGAAAGTCAAACGAATGAACGCCATTCTTGTATGCAACATAATCATTATTATATTTGTTTTAGGCAGAATATTTGACCATTTACTAAATTAATAGAGAACTCCAGTCCAATTTTGTTATTTTTTTTATGAATAATGACCTTCTAACTTAAATAACTGCATTTTTATTTTTATTTTTAGAGTTAGTTTTAATAGTTAAAATAATTGTCAAAGTTTTAATTTTTCTAGACCCCCCGAAAACCACCGGAAATATGGTAAATCGTGTGACTTCATCATTGCTGAAAAATTAGTATAGGATTGGGCAATCAGCTGATCTACTGCCGCCATTTTGAAACCCGTTGTTCCGTTGTTCGAAGTATTCTCCCTAGAAGAAGCATTTTTTTTTGTGCAGTAGTTTTTCAATATTTTAAATAATAGAGATAAACTAATAGAGATAAATCTATTTTTGATACTGAATTATTTAGGCTTAAATATTGTTTCAATAAACACAACAACTAAATCTCTATAAACAGTACGAAATAAAGAATAACATGAAATGTTGTTAATACTGATGGCTTGTGCCATACCTACATTTCAATTGATTTCAATTCAATGTGATACAATGACTGGTGACGCGTGACGTCAGCACTAACCGTTCAATCGTACCAACTTTACAGTGTATTTTAACGAGACGTTAAAAAATGCACTTTTTAATATTTTTTTACGAACTCTACGTTTAATATTATTAAATAAAACTTATATATTCAGAATCAGCGTTTATGGATGTATATGAACATATTTTTTTAAAGCCATAATATTTTTCACTGGAGTTCCTTATTCTAGCTGTTAGGCATATTTGTAATGTTTTGTAAAAAAAATTAACCTTTTTCTATTTTATATACTACTAGCAGACCCGGCAACACGTTGCTGTAGCTAACGAAACACAACGCCATTACCCAACCTTTATAAAATCCACACCACCCTCTTGCCAGCTGCCTGCTGCCTGAATTGAATATTTGAATTTCTCGGCTTTTCTCTACTATAATAAGCATATATTATACATATAAACCTACCTCTTGAATCACTCTATCTATTGGTGAAAACCGCATGAAAATCCGTGCGTAGTTTAAAAGATCTATGTGCACATACATTTTGAGCAACTTCATTTTATACTATGTAATGATAATGATGTGATGATAATGAATGATAATGATGTAGGTATGTTGTTGTATTCGTACTGTTCTATTTTATATGCTATGATTACTCGTGTATTTTCAAAAAAATTTTACGTTGACTGAATAATCTTGTTTGTCGTCAATAATTGCATTATTTTATTTTTAATTCTAATCTGACTGATGCGTCATTCTGACAATCTGGGAAAACCGTTCGCCGCCGACTTGGGGTAGTCGAGTAGTGACTAGTGAGTAGCGTCGCGCCAGTTGCCGCGTACACTTCGCATGGGGAGGACGTCACCCACCCTCGTGAAAACCCCAGCATTACACCGAGGCCACGCGTCGCCCACCGCCTTTGTTAAAATAACCCCCACACTCGGTATTGTGAATTAAAAAATACTGCCCTAAACCTGTTACCGACCACTGAGTAGTTAAAATACATTCTTTGTTTTGTTTCAAAGTCTTTGATTTGGTTTTACTTGTCCGCGACTACATAACCTCAATTTTTGTCCGACGTCGTATGTTGTGTATGTAAAGCAGGGTTTTGTTCCTTTGAACTTACCTTTGTGGTAGTTAAAAATGTTTCACTTAAACCTATTTCAGTTAGGAATTTAATCAACAATAGTTTTACCCCCTAATTATTTGAATAACAGTAGTTAGCGATTTTTAGATGATGACACATGGTGGAATAAAAAAACATTAAAATATTTTTACCATATTCTCATTTTATCACAACTAATTTTCACATTAATCATTCGCTTATGCCATTGTCAGACAGTAATAAATTATTATTCACAAATTATTAAATATACGTGAGTAGTTTAAACACTGTGTTTGAAGAACAAATTAATATTAAATCCATTGCAATATTGTGTTGATTTTATCGCAATTTAATTGCTTCATGCACAATATTATGTACGATAAGATAAAATCGTGTACCTGTTTATTTATAATACCTCCATGATTAATTGATCAAATAATATCGGTCACGTCCGTAATCACATCGTTACAAAAAAACTTCTTCCTGTCTGTGACCCTACCTCAGTTCTGTTCGTTTTAACGTCTTGAATATACAAAAATAAATAGTTGCAATACACGCAAAGAAAAATAATTGGCTTCAGTGTTCTTATTTTAACACTTCTATTGATTTTTGTGGTTTCATTCGCAAACAATATTGTTCGTGATGGTGTGTGCTTAGTTTTTTTTAAAATCATTGTTATTTTTTTCAGTGAAATTGTTATAAATATATATATATATAGTTTGTGTGTGATTCTTATTCGAGGGAAACCCTTCCCGGCAGTTAAACTGAAAACCATGAGTTTACGAGTGACGAAATCAACAAGTTAATCTGAAGCAAGTCTTATAATGTCAAAAACTCTCAACGCCTATAGAATGTAAGTAAATGTGTTCTTTAAGTTGGTGTTAAATTGTATTGCTAATTTATACCCTCGCAAAAACACTCATTTAAATAATAAGCATTTTACCAAACTGTTGCTGCCAATGTCGCTGTAATCCCCCCAAACACTGAACGAAAGGAACAACTGCACCTCCGGTTGATAATACCTAAATAAAATCGTCAAAATCAAGATTCCTTATTCCCCATTTTTCTCCAAAAAGAAAGGACCGAGTTTTAATTTTTTTTTACCAACTATATTAGAAGAAAATGTTCTATGTCTACGTTTTGGTTTTTTTTTTTAACATACAATTTTGTCTAGTTTGTACACTGAAAGTCTATTGATGGCGTTCAAACCAGGCAATTTTAACGATTTTTGGACGGTCCTAACTCCTTTAAGAAGTAACTTTCAAAAAAGCTAAACCGTCCTACCCGCTATTGGTCTATATCTATATTATACTGGCTGGTTCCCGGCATGCGTTGGTATGCCATTTAATAAAGAAATTGTTTCACCCTGCGTGTCCTTTCCCATTCATTTCCCCCTCCGCTAACCCCCTCCCCGAGTTCCCTTCCCCTTTCCCCCTCCCTCCCCCCCCCCCTGCATTCCATGCATTCATTCGCGGTACATTTAGTTTTCAAACAGCTCGCGTGCCACGTATTGCAATTTTTTTATACAAATTTCATAATGCCAGAGCTCTATACAAACCTTGTCCTGACAAAAACGAACACAAAACAAAAAGAATTATCCAATTTGGTGCAGTCGTTCGGAAGTTATTTGCGTACATACATTTCGGCGATTCATTTTTATTTATATAGATAGATAGATATAGATAGATAGATAGATAGATAGATAGTTTAAAAAATATATTTGCACTAGTTTCAAAATTTGTAAAGGAAATTGTAGAATACGTTTGTATGGACAAAACGTCGCCGAGTTATTAAATGAATGTTTAATTAAAAATTATATTCCGATATAAAGATGAAGTCATAGTAAATAATGCAAAATCATATGTTTTTGTTTTGAAAATTTGATCGCTTGGAAGTATTGTAGATGCTTCAATTAAATACTGCGTGTAGAACATACCTTGGCCCTTAAAAATATCGGTCATTTTTTTAATAAGTTTTTTAATAAGCCTATAAAAAAATAAAGTATAAGGTCTAAAAAACACACTTTCAAGTCCAAACTCTCCTATTTATAAACCCTTTTCCGGATACGGTTTTATTGTGTAATGTGGCAAATTCAGTTTATTTTATAATAATCGCAAAAAAAGTTGATATTTACACCCAATCTTCCCAAAATAAAATAAAATATGCATTTTCGTGTTGATATTTTACAATACGGCCGCTAGTCGACGAATTCGGTTATTCAAAGTGACCCCTATGGCGTCCACCGAAGAACTACTGTCCACGGCACAGTAGTGAACTAGTGGATCGCCTTAAACTAAAGGTTTGTGGAGCTGACACACTTGCGCTGTACTCTCGTGGCTTGGCATATTTCAGCACATCGCTCGCCATACACTCTCAATGGGAATGAATGGCGAGCGACATGCTGAAATAGGCCAAACCACAAAAATATAGTGCGCCTACAGCGTCTGACATAGGTATTAAAATAATGAATAATATGATAATCTAAAAATATGAATTTATTCGAAATCTAAGAAACAATTTATTATTTATTTTGAATTCTCTGAAACAAATTATTTAGTTGCCAGTTTGACATTTCGATTTCTCATTCCTGATCGTCACGAAATTCTGATCGTTATTCCTCATCTCGATTGTCCGCTAGTCTGTGATGTAACATTTTCTCGGAAAATTAAAATGGCAAAATGAGGTATTGTGTTCAAGAAACCTGTAAAATTTAATACTTTTCGTAAATTCTTAAATACTTATATAATTTTAACCCTTGGGCGAACGTAAGTTTTCCGTGGCGCTTTTCAAGTTTAAGCTCAGTATTTAATTAAATCTTGGTTAAAAATATATAAATCCCACCTCACGGATAATACAGAATGTTCCTTGTCGAAGTTCGACACACGGATAATACGGAATATTCCTTTTTTTAAAATTAATCGACACTCAAATATAACATTCGTCGGTATTACCAACCTTATAAAATAAATTGTCGTCAAAATAAAAACAAAAAAGTATACTACTTCGAATTACTCCCAGTACTACTGGGTTGAGGTTCAAGCTGCGAAAGCTGCATGTCATCGATCAATCTCTAAAAATCTCTATAAATAAAAATGAATCCCCGAAAAGTATGTACGCGCATAACTTCCGAACGACTGCACCAAATTGGATAATTCTTTTATTGTTATGTTTGTTATTGTCAGGACAAGGTTTGTATAAAACTATTGGTGAGCTCTGGCATTATGAAATTTGTATAAAAAAATTGCAATAGGTGGCACACGAGCTGTTTTAAAACTGATTGTAGCGGGACTGGGTGTATGGAATGCGGGAGCGGGGGGAGGGGAGAGGGGGAACTCGGGAGGGTTCGCGGGACGTGTGAAAGGGGGAGTGAAGTGTGGAGAGGGAAGGTTGAGGAGGCGGAGTGGGAACGCGAGAGGGGAAGGGGACGCGGGAGAGGAACGGGACAAATGGGAAAGGACACGCAGGGAGAAACAATTTCTTTATTAAATGGCGTAGCAACGCATGCCGGGAACCAGCTAGTAAGATATATATCCCAAATTTTGAATGGTTTGTATGGCAAGCAGGGTTTGTCTAACGGATATGTGTAATTATTCTAATACCTTTCCACGTTCTTCTGTTATAAATACAGGTTCAAATTTGTCAATAATGTCTTCACTACATAACAAGAATAAATTATTGTTTTATATGGCAATAATATTTTTTATATGATTGGCAGCATTAATTGATGATTGATTGTCTATAAAATGTAATACAAAAATGATAAACATAAAAATGGCATAGCGAAGTTCGTATACCGCCAGATAAATTAATTTTAACAATATTAAAATGTAATATGCATAATTTTTGCATCCTCCGACATAAATACTCACTTTCCGTGATAATAAAGCTAAATCTAACTGATTGAATAAGAAATATTAGAAGAGATATTAAATAATAGAGAAGCGGAGTAAGACATAAATAATAAATCTTGTAAGTAAATATGTGAAAATAATATGCAGTTAATTAATTACCTAAACCGGGTCAATTTTGCATCTTACACGAGAACTTTACAAAGACGAAATAATGACGAGTGCCTAAAATTTTTTTATGTCATTAAATTGCATCTCTATGCAGCGTCAGTGAGATAATGGGGAAATGCTTGATGCAAAGACACCCCCTCCTATAAGTTACTTTACATCATTTAAAAAATATATATATATCAAAATTACAAATCTACTAAGTATACTTATGTTGTTGAAACAGATGCTGACCTTGAATACGATGATATTTATACATAAAATAATTAACAATATTTTACCAAAATATTTTTCAAATAAAATTATATTCAACAAGGATTCAATCAGGCTTCAAAAAAAGGACAAGGCGAATACGCAGAACAGTTTACTGTACAAAGGGATGAAGTTATATAACAAGCTACCGGAAACTTTAAAGTCCACACCAATTGGAAAGTTCAAGACGTATTGCAGGAGCTACATAAAATTTAGTTTGCAATATGAAATATTATAATTAATTAGAAATTTGTAAACTTAAATGTACAAATTACTAAAATAAATAAAAAATACCTTGATATTAGTTTACCATTAATTCTACTTACTTGTAGCCTAAAAAAACAAATTTAATGAAAAATTACACAAAAGTTGTGCAAATTAACACCGATTTAAGGCAGGTACGTCAAAAAAATAACAGGGACTCTGCTCGCTAGCACTCGAATATAATGGGGCTAACAGAATGGTTTTTATGACCAACTGAAAGTGCCTTTGAACGCTTTCGATTGTTTTCACTTTGAATTGTGACATTGTTGAGCTCACCCTCCGGTATGATCCCATCCCAAATCATATTATTTCTTTTGTCTGTTTGTTTGTCTCACTCAATGACTCGCTAACGTTGGCTGTAATAGGTACGCACGCAATAAAGTCATTCGTATGGCAAAATTTTGCTTTACCACTCGATTTGGTCATTCAATTTATATTTAATTTTATCGAACTTCTCTGGCCGTATACGCTCCCACATGGGTGTTATTCTTGTGTATTTTGTGAAGAGTATGTATAAGGCGATGCATGAATGCGGATGAAGCTAGGAGCGTGTACAAGTTGTTGAGCGGTCCAAGCTTTGCCTATCCCACTGGGGAAATTGTAGTTAGTACAAATGTGTTTGGAATTGGATTCAACGACGAAATTGTATCGTTGATTTAAGGGATTTCGAAGGTTTGAAAAAAGCATATTTTGCCTATGTTTTATATAATAAAGAAATTATTAATATTATTTCAAATTTGAAGCATATAAAAGTACAAAATTTAAGCTATAATTTTAAAAATTTCATTTATAAACTTGCTGAATTTTTCAAATTTCTGAATGAAATTTTTATAAAATATTGTTTAAATGTTGCGCTTGTGAATGTAAGTTTAAAATTTAAATAATCTAATTTATTTATTACATCATTTTTTTTGAAAAAACGCTTTTTTCGAAAATGTAACCCCGGAAGACGTTTTGTAAGATCAACTTCTGTAATTCACGTAGCCTATAATCTTAGCTTGTAAGAAAATATGTGTTTCATTGTGGTTTAAGTCTGTGCGCAATACGTTCATTTTTTAGTGAAAACCTCATTAGCACCGTTGTGATTTGAAACTCACAACGTCACTAAAAAAACAGCTTCACTAAAAAGAGATAAACACGTACATCTAGGATTTAGCCTGCGAGAGAATGAGATAGTATAATCGGTCTCCTCTTTGTGCGGTGCTTCGTAGCCTCCCTGCTCTTGTCTACTTTAGTTTTCTGAAGGTTTTCACTTCAACCGCATGTGAATTGCACTCTGTTTTTTTTGTAGGGTTTTCTGGTTTTTTCCATTAGTTTCATTGTTTACTTTACCGTTTATTGGTCCCATTTTACAAATTTATGCCGGTTTAGGTATTTTAATTTCGCTTAAAAGGGTTGTCGTGTACTCTGTAAGAAATAGCATTTAATGTTTTCTGTGTGAAAATCCAGGAATTAATGGTAAAATGTGTCCTCTAATTCAACACACGAAATTCGTAATTGCGTTAGTACGAAAGTGCCCATTATTTGCTGTTCACGGTCCACTTGAGTGGAATAAATTTACGTTGTAAAGGTAAACATACGTATTAAAACATATTGTAATGTGACGACCTTACTGCGACAAAGTTCTAACTGCCAATGGTAGAATTATAATATATATATCTTTTAATCAAAAATTTAGTTGTAAAAAAAATATTATTTCTTTAGCATGAAATTTAGTGGCACATCTGTAAATACTGGATTGTCACGTGACAAATTTTAATCGTCCAAGAAAAGCTATTTTATAGCAACATAATTTTCTAGAATTCATTTCTATTGTATTATTATTTGAGAAAAAATAACTTAGAAGGTTTTGGGCATAGACATATGAATATTAATAGACCTGCCCTAAGAGATAAAAGCGTATTATTTCCCCCTCCCCATACCGGTTCCATTGGAACCGGCTGGGATCGAGTATGGCTTCGCGTGAATCTAAAAAATGTAACGTCATCATATGGTCATCATTCTTCTGCGAGCCAGCGTCGAGCACTCATCGGTGCATTTTACGAAATAACACGGCAAAAATAGTGGCTTGTGCTTTGAAAACGTGTAAAAATAGAAGTGAAAAAGAGAATAAACCCAATTGTCGTATTACATTCCATAGGCAAGCATTATTTTACTTGATTATAAGCTTATTCAGATCACATAATATGGTCGTTTTTGTAACACACACTATCACTCGAGACACATGACGTGTGCTCGTCGCTGTTTAGTGGGGTAAGTAAATTATGAAACATTTGTAAAAGTGTCTTAACTAAATACGTCAACAAAATATTGGACTATGAAAATATGCGAACTTTACTTTGCTGTATTTGGAATTTGTAAATTTGTTCATTTCGCGGCGAGCAATTCGCGCTCCCATGTAAAAAGGTCTATTCATTCAAGAACAGAGTTTACTTTTAAGAACTAAATGGTGATATTATAATGCGAGATGCCATATACTCTCAGATTGAGTTATTGACGAATCACATATCACCGAATTCATCTTCCCGCTCTGCGCCCCGCTGTAGTTGGTTTCTTCCCCTCACCTTTATGTTCTGGTCTATTAATATTCATATGTCTATGGTTTTGGGTAATTTTTATTTTGTGTTTGTACGATTTTTTAACCTACAAAAAATGGGCAGGAAATTTCTGCCTCAAGCCGATTTAACGTGCTTTTACAAATCTAAATAGGTCATTTACGTAACATGCTTTCTGTGTTTTTCTTTAGATAAATCTCATAAACAATGATCCGAAATCGTAATATAATAATATTTATGCTTATTTTGTTCTCTGTTTTGATAGATAAGCACTTTAAAGCTTAAAACAGCAATTTGGTTCGTAGTTATTGAATTCTTAGTAATGCAATTAATTATATTTGCATGAACAGATACTAAGATTCAATAGATTTTCGTTCTATATCCCAGAACTAGCCTTTTGCTATTAGAGCCCTGCCATAATAGCTCCGCATATTTTCGAGAAAATTCTCCTTCGTGATATTTCACAAGTTCTTTCCCAAGAGAGTAGTCATTTACCGCTAATTGGTCCTCTGAAATTTGAGAAGTTACCTGTTCCCAGGCAGAGTGCGATACCTGAGGAGATATAACAATCAAAATCATTATCAAAAGAGTGGTTTCGTACATACATGTCTTTGGGGAATTAATCCTTACAGTATTACATAGACGACCAGAGTTTTATTACGTAAGGTTTACAAAAGAGCCTAAAAGGTTTTTACTAATGAAAAATATGTTTTGTGAATTACCATAGACATATGAATATTAATAGACCTGCTCTAAGCGATAAAAGCGTATTATTTCCCCCTCCCCATACCGGTTCCATTGGAACCGGCTGGGACCGAGTATGGCTTCGCGTGAATCTAAAAAATGTGACGTCATCATTCTTCTGCGAGCCAGCGTCGAGCACTCAACGGTGCATTTAAGAAATAACACGGCAAAAATGGTGGCTTGTGTTTTGAAAACGTGTAAAAATAGAAGTGAAAAAGAGAATAAACCCAATTGTCGTATTACATTCCATAGGCAAGCATTATTTTACTTTATTATAAACTTATTCAGATCACATAATATGGTCGTTTTTGTAACACACACTATCACTCGAGACACATGGCGTGTGCTCGTCGCTGTTTAGTGGGGTAAGTAAATTATGAAACATTTGTAAAAGTGTCTTAACTAAATACGTCAACAAAATATTGGACTATGAAAATAGGCGAACTTTACTTTGCTGTATTTGGAATTTGTAAATTTGTTCATTTCGCGGCGAGCAATTCGCGCTCCCATGTAAAAAGGTCTATTCATTCAGGAGCACAGTTTACTTTTAAGAACTAAGTGGTGATATTATAATGCGAGATGCCAATATACTCTCAGATTGAGTTATTGACGAATCACATATCACCGAATTCATCTTCCCGCTCTGCGCCCCGCTGTAGTTGGTTTCTTCCCCTCACCTTTATGTTCTGGTCTATTAATATTCATATGTCTATGTGAATTACCTATTTTTACCTAGTATCTCTAAAGATTTTCTTTCTGCTTTTTCTTTCGATAATATCAAATAATTTATTATATTCTTATATTACAAGGTACAGTGGTTTTTCCTATTATATTAACGTGAAGCAAAAGCTTTGTACCCCTTTTTACGAAAATTGCGCGGACGGAGGAGTATGAAATTTTGCACAATTATAGTTTATATAGAGGAGTGCAGAATGCTAATATATTTTTTAAATTATTCATACAAAATACATTAAAAAAAACATTACACACACTATATAATTTAAATTAATTATGGTCGGATTTCGACCATTGGGCGACCACTAGTTATTATTAATTAATAAACAAGCAAATAGCAAAGTTTTAGTTTGTTAATTTATTAAGGTTTATTTACTTAGCTTTAATCTTTTTCCGATCGTAGTACAAATAATAGCACGTTTGTCAATAAAAGTTGATTGACATCGGTTATAACCTCTTTTAGGTGGTTCTTATTATCTTATCTGTAATGAATTGCTTACACACTTACTTATCGGACTCCTAGTCTCAAATAAAATATATACCTACCTGTATATACATATACACAAAATACCATGAAACTAGGATTATACATAATACCTTCATCTTTTTAATGATATTGCAGTAAAAATAATTTGATCTGAACTATCTTGAATGTATTATGAGATTACTGTATTTTATTCGCAAGCGCCAATAAAGAGTGCACGGTGAATTGTATTATCTGTACATTGTGTACAGTGATTATTCTACTTCTCGCTACATTGCAGAGTTACCTACTGGTGTAAATATGCCTGGAAGCAGTGCAATACGATGTTATATCACACTTCTGGGTACTATCTGTACATTCTGTATATTGCAGTGTTACCTACTGGTGTAAATATGCCTGGAAGCAGTGCAATACGATGTTATATCACACTTCTGGGTACTATCTGTACATTCTGTATATTGCAGTGTTACCTACTGGTGTAAATATGCCTGGAAGCAGTGCAATACGATGTTATATCACACTTCTGGGTATTATCTGTACATTCTGTATATTGCAGTGTTAACTACTGGTGTAAATATGCCTGGAAGCAGTGCAATACGATGTTATATCACACTTCTGGGTATTATCTGTACATTCTGTATATTGCAGTGTTACCTACTGGTGTAAATATGCCTGGAAGCAGTGCAATACGATGTTATATCACACTTCTGGGTATTATCTGTACATTCTGTATATTGCAGTGTTAACTACTGGTGTAAATATGCCTGGGAACGGTGATTTTGATTAATTAATTTTAGTAATTTTGAACCAAAAAAATTATGTGATAAACGGGTGGGACGTATTTTATTATTGCAACCAGTTGATTCTTTATCAATTGCATAAATAGCTGTTGAATTCTGGAATACGTGGAACTAAAACCAAATTTTTGCTATTTCTGGTTCTACAGTCTTGGCGGCACCCAACTGTGGCTATTTATATATTTACACAAAGGATATTAGGGTTCCTTCGATTCACTTGCTAAGTTCAACAAAAATTAGTAAATAACATTTCCTAACAGCCGCAGGTGAAAGTGATTAGCGTCGCGTGACTTTGTAAATTTGTAAATAGATTTGGCCATTATGTGAATGCGTGTATCAATTTTGTACGTTACATTATTAAAACTGATAAATTGTATGAAATTGACAACGTTTTCTTAAATTGCAAAAACTTAGGTACGGTGGATATGTACAAATTATATCGATGGTCATAGACATCTGGTTGATGTGAGCTAATATAATATACGAGTACCTTATTTCAAATGTTATTTGATATTAGGTATTGTCTGTATCACTGTTGTAATTGTTTGACGAAACTCAAATATTTACCCCCACCAACCACCTCATCCCCATTCGCCTCCTATTACTTGATTGCACGGACGTATATAAAAGGGGAAGGGAGGTTTAGGGGTTTCTAAACCCCCCATAGACCTCATAATTCCATTGGAAAAAATAGTACCTACTCATAGATTACATTCATGGAAAATACAATCATATTAATTGCACATATCTCTTTCAGCCGCATCCTTTTAACAATGTGATGTAAATAATAAAATGCGATGAGTAGTGGTCCAAAAAACTTTCTGAAAGGGTAATTAACGTTTGAATCATTTATCTTTTTATTTTTTCGTGAGAAAATCACTTTAAGGACGCTTATTACTACTTAAACATGCGTAATTACCAAAAATAGCACTACATTTCAACTTAATAACGGTAAGAAAAATTATTAAAACTAGATGTTAAAAACCCGCTCCGCAGGTTTTTACTGCTAGGCCCTGCGGGCGGCTTTTGGTTCGGCTTGGCCCAGTTATTATTGGTGACCATTTTATAAATCCAATAGGAGCATAGAAAATAGCCCTTTCCTTGGATCCACTGTCATCCAGTGAAGCTAGTCTGTCTCGGTTACCGGGACAACGTAACCGAGACAGACAATGACGTCATATGTAATGTATATAGCCGCTTGATACAACATGTATTACCGTCATTCTTTCCATATCCGGAGAGATACTACATATTCACAAATTCGTAGCAGTTATACCGAGGGGGGAGACGTCCCTATCCGACCTGCTGACAGAAGTAACGACATCTTGTGACGAATTCTTGAATTCGAAACCGAATTATAACGGTAGCTTTGTGTGAAATTCCACGTACACAGATGTTATTTATGGCGCAGCGCGTATGGCGTGGCGTCAGTCAAGCACTAGAAGCTGGGTTCTGAAATTCAACCACACAGACGTTACCGTATTAATACTGTTCGATTACAGGAAATGAAAAATTATGCATTTGAATAACAAACATTTTATTTTTATTAATTACTAGCTGATCCGGCGAACTTCGTACCGCCTCAGAATCAAAAACTGTTGTCAACTTATTAGCTGAATTGATCTAAATTGTTTCTCCCTGCGTATACCATACCTTGATCTAAATTGTTTCTCCCTGCGTATCCTTTCCCCTCTCGCGCTCCCTCTCCCTCTCCCCACTCCACTTCTCCCCTTCCCCCGTCCCGCTAACCCCCCTTCCTGAGTTCCTTTCCCCCCTCCCCCCTCCCCCGGTTCACAGTTCAATATTATACCCCTTACAATATTGCTGCAGTTCTTTCAAAATAGGAGAATTCGTTCCATACAAAATGTATGGGGAAAATAATTTTCTTCGGAGTGGAACACCCTTTACTTTTAGCGGTATGAAAAATAGATGTTAGTCGATTCTCAGACCTACCAGATAAGCACACAAAATTTCATCAAAATTGGTCCAGCCTTTTCGGAGGAGTACGGTAACAAACACCGTGACACGAGAATTTTATATATTAGATTTTGAGAGTTTCATTCCAATTTAATTATATTTGGCAGTAACCGTCAAATGTTAGGATAATAGATTCTATCAATATTCAGGGTGACCCCAAACTATAAAGGACATTATCGGTACAAATTTGAATGAAATTGCTACTTAAATGCATTTTCCCGTATTTTTAAATTAATAATCTTCTTTTGTAATTTAGTTGAAATGAAGTATTGGTTTTTGTAATTAAGCATACCAAGAGTGTCTAAATAGTAAATGTTTACCTAAAAATGGTTTCCCCCCATCACTCAACCCACTCCCTCCAGGCGGAAAACCTCCCCCGTATGACTGCTGTAGCTACGCCCTTGCTTGATTGCAAATCAATATTACACTCGATGAACATTAAACATATCTAATAGTCATAGTTAAAACATTTTATAGTATTCGAATAATGAATGATACAAAAATAATTATTACAACCTCATCCCTATTTGGTTCTTGTTAGTTGATTGAAAAATCAATATTACACTCGGCAAACATTCAACATCTCTGATGGACATAATCGAAACATTTTGCAATATTTGAATGTTATTCCGACTAATGTGCACCATCCAAAAATATGATTTCCATCATGGGCTATGGAGTCTTTATTTGACTTTCATATTTATTTATATACTAGCTGGTACCTGGCATGCGCTGCTATGCCATTTAATAAAGAAATTGTTTCTCCCTGCGTGTCCTTTCCCATTCGTCCCGTTCGACTTCCGTCTCCTCTGCCTCTCCCGCCTCCCCTTCCCCTCTCACGTTCACACTCCGCATCCTCCACCTTCCCTACTCCACTCCCCCCTTCTCCCATCCCGCGAACCCCCCTCTCGAGATCCCCTCCCCCCTCCCGAGTTTCCCTCCCTTCCTTCCGCGAACCCCCTACCCGAGTTTCCCTCCCCACTCCTCCCTCCCGCAATCCATACATTCAGTTTTCAAACAGCAGGCGTGCCACCCATAACAATATTTTTATACAAATTTCGTAATGCCAGAGCTCACCAGTAGTTTTACACAAACCTTGTCCTGACAATAAGGAACACAAAAATAAAAGAATTATCCAATTTGGTGTAGTCGTTCGGAAGTTATGCGCGTACATACATTTCGGCGATTCATTTTTATTTATATAGAAGAGAAGATAGATAGATAGATAGATATATTACAATACATTACAAAATGATACCTTGTCTGTCCAACTGGGAAGGATACCCGTTTCAGGACAGCCAAATTGTATATTTAGTTCATAATATTATTAACAAAGGAATGGTTTCGTTAAAGAGGAATGAGCTTCTGTCAAGACAACTTTTGAGAACATTAATAATTGTATTCTGAACGAATGGATGGTTTCTTTGTCTTTAATCGCAAAGATGTGATTTTTTTTTCAAAGTCATTTTGGAGAATATTAATAATAGGCCACTTGCATGGACTTCATAACGACTTGGAAAAAATCGTGTGGATAGATTTTTTTACTAAGATTACGAAAATGTTAGTAAAATTTTTTAGAAATGTATTTTATTTTTTTTTATTTTTAAATAAATAAATCCATTATTTGGGCTCGTGAAGTCACTACATGAAATGTCCCGTCTCCGAAAATGTTCCTATTAATTTTATAAAATTTCATACTTATTTCGTCTCCGAAAATGTTCCTATTAATTTTATAAAATTTCATACTTATTTTTTTTTATGTGGCATAGCTTTGATTTCAGGCGAATTTTTGAATTTGACATTTAACGTTCACTAGATTTATTGTTTGTTCTTTGCGAACGTATCATTTGGTTTGATTTTTTGGCAGATGCTATGAAGAGAACCCCGTACATTTTACGTTGTCCGTACGTGTTTTAGAGGTATAATGATAATGGTGCGGATTTTAACGAAATCAAATTCTGTGATATTCTTATTATTATTATAATTTACAAGTACAAGTATATTACATTTGATTTGGTAATATAGAAGTTGAACATTATAATGATTTGAATGACGTTGAATATCAATAAGATGGATCAAGGAAAAAAATATTTATGAGATTTAATATTTTTGGTATGCCTCGTTATTCTCGTGTGGAAAACGTTCTTTTTTTTAAATGATTTTCGGCTATGTAATTATCGTTTTTTCGCACCTATGAAATTATGTCCTGTCTTTCCGGTTTATAAAAATTGGTCTGATTTTTCGGATTGAAATTTTCAAAAAATCGCCAGGGTTTCAAAAATACGATTAAAAAAAATACATAATGTCTTAGAATATTTGCCTAAACCGGATTTTTTTTAAATTGATGCAAGTGGCCTATTGCATTCAGAGTGAACGACTGGTTTCTATAGTGAGATCACAAGTAGGAGATTCTTTCCAGGCCATTTTAGAAAACATTTACAATTGTATGATACCATATTTTTCAATGAGCATTATGGAATGGTTTGCTGGTTTGCGTTTCCACCCTCCTACAACATGCTTCCCTTCAAGACCCATCTTCAATCCTTTATTTCATTTAAGAGGGCATTTCCAGAGAAAACCGGAAATACGTCATTTTCAAAAAAGTTTTTAGACGTATTGACTCTTTTCCACAAAAAAATATAAATGGATTTCGGAAGATTGTTCTTTTATCTAGCATTCGTATGTAATAAATTTTGAGAATTTTTTTTAATTTTTAGTATAATAAGGCTATTCCATAGGTCGTTGGCAGATTTGTTCAATTTTCAAAAAAGTTTTTGTATTATACCACACCCATTTCAAATAATAAAATCATGCAGTAAAATAAATCAATACATTATCTAGCAAACGTACGTTTTAGAATTTTAATTTTAGTTTCAATAAAATCATTAAAAAATATGTACGTACATGTGTTTCTTGGCGAAAATTGGTCCGTTTGTGTATTTATTTGCGCACTTACAAACTAATATATTTCAGATTTTTTTAACATTCTTATTAAATTTAGACATTATTGAAAAATGATAAATACTTATAATCAAAAAATAACTACAAAATGTACATTATTTTAATAGTTTTATCATCACGCCTTTCAGCATTTTTGGATGAAGGTATAAATTAAAGCTAATTTGAATTGAAATAAATTCGATATTGAGTTATAATTTTAAAACGCTGGTACGGAGAATAATTAATCTTTCTCATTGTAACCGCCCTGCACGATCGTAAGAACAACTTTCGACGAAATGTGGATTTTCGTCCGCTGGCTGGTTAAACGCTCTTAATAGACATTCCACATGTCATCGCCAATAATTTCATTGACCCTGATGGAAATAGATTTCCCTTCACTTAGTTAAAAAAATTAAATATTGAAAGTCGATTGACAAAGCCGGGTAGTAACTAAGTGTATATACGGCTTAACCTCGACTCTTTTAACGATGAGTACACACGTGTACCTAGACAGACTCTACTCGTAAACTTATCTTATTAGCTGGTATATTTTCTGTCACAAACAATGTAATAAAATGTTACGTAAACTGGCAGTTTGGCGGGAACCTTGGCCCAAACGTTCCAGTTTTGGCAATTTTATTGTGATAAATATGGGACGGGTACCCGAATGGCTGTATTTCAAAACCATCCCGTTCAATAATTGATAAAATTCATTGCTTTTTAAGTTTTAAGCTGTAGTTTTCCCATCATTGTAAATGTAAGTAAAAATAAGCGGTGGTACATAACTCCATTCTGCCGCAGTTCCCTTCAAAATACACATTTTATAAAGTTTATTATTTATTGCTAAAATTTATTTCGTGTTGGAATGGTAAATTATTTATTTTTCGTAATTCGAAGTTTTTCAGCGAACTAGAATAGCGCTCAAAGTAAATCTGGTTGTATTAAGTGTGACAAAATTAGTGTAACATATTGGGCTAGCCGAAGTCCCTGGCGTTACCCCGGTTTTACACAGAATTTTTCGAAATCGGATGTATGCAGGAATTTTCGTCTTATTTTGAATGTCAATTGTAAATTCTGCTTTAAGGGATGGGAAAAGTGGGTGGTATTTTAGAAAACTTGTGGAGACAGTCATCTTCCTCTTGTCTTAAAGGTCAAGTGTGCAAAATTCATCAATCTCAGAATAAAACTAGATTTGTACAAAAAAACAAAGCCTCACAGAAACTCTTCGTTATATTTAGACATGGATTGTACATTTTTCTAAAATATTTACATTATATTTTTCTAAAATATTTGAAAATTAATTTTTTATATTAACTCCACACAGGAAAATAATTTCCCTCAGGTTTCATATCATCTTAGGTGATGCTGTGTGGAGGGTTTTTTAAGGAAAGGAAGGAAAGGAGTTCTGAGAAGGAAATGGATAACGAGGGGGTGGGTAGGAATCTGGGGGGCAAGTGTCTCCGGGAGTGACGGACGTACGAATCCATCCCTTCAACTGCGATGCAAGGCAAAGAGTCAAGGGATTCTGGCTGGGGAGGTCAAAAGGCCTTCTCAATCAGTCGTTCTCTTTCGGACCCGCCACGCAGCAGGTTGGCAGACACATCGGCCGTCAAGACCTTGACAAACCTCACCTCATGAACCCGGGCACCCCTGCCAAGTAACCAAACGTGGCGGACCACTTGGGGTTGACTTATGGCAGAGGTGTTCATTACCCAATAAATGGTTCCCGGAGCGGCGGTATCCGTACCCGCCTCCCAAAATGCATCAAATTCAGTGTCCAAACAGACAAATAATTCTTTTTCTATTGCTATAAGCGTTTCGCATGAATTTCGCGCATTTAAGTAAAATGTCATTTTTTTTTTTTTTTTACATGAGCTCCACACAGGAGGCCCTGAGGGAAATTATTTTCCTCAGGGCCTATGTCATCTTTGAGGATGCTGTGTGGAGGGTTTTTTAAAGGAAAGGAAGGAGGGGAGAGTTCTGGGAAGGAAGATGGTTTAAGGGGTGGGTAGGAATCTGGGGTTCAGTGTGTCCTGGTTATCCGCCTCCAAGACCTAGACACACCTCACCCCATGAACCCGGGCACCCCTGCTAAATCACCAAACGTAGCGAACCACTTGGGGTGACCTATGGCAGAGGTGTTGGTTATCCAATAAAGGTTCCCGGGGCGGCGGTACCCATTCCCGCCTCCCAAATTGAAAATTTAATGTCATTAATTTAATGCTCCTGGCATTTCCTAAATTTTTGCAGATTTAAAAGATCTAAATCTCAGAAAATTGTTTTAAGGCGATCCACTAGTTCAGGAAAAAATCGAAATCGGAATTCACGCCCTTTATGGGAGGAGTTTAAAAATACTTGAGAAAATGTTTTGGAAAGGTTGGAAAAGGTATTTGAGAGATTTGTTTTACGGGTTGATTTCGTAAAGGCCTGTAAAAAATATTAATTCCTGTTTTACACATTGTTTATTGTAATAAAACGGAAATTTAAAATTGATTTCACGAAATCAAGCGACGCGAAATGACGCGTCCATCTCCCGCTGAGTTCGAGGCGTGACTGAGGTAGAGTACTGAGGTTTACCGACTATGGCGTCAACAGTAGTTCTTCGGTGGACGCCATAGGGTTCACTTTGAAAAACCGAATTCGTCGACTAGCGGCCGTATTGTAAAATAACAACGCGAAAATGCATATTTTATTTTATTTTGGGAAGATTGGGTGTAAATATCAACTTTTTTTGCGATCATTATAAAATAAACTGAATTTGCCACATTATACAATGAAACCATAACCGAAAAGGGGTTTATAAATAGGAGAGTTTGGACTTGAAAGTGTGTTTTTTAGACCTTATACTTCATTTTTTTATTGGCTTATTAAAAGTTTTATAAAAAAAATGAACGATATTTTTAAGGGCCAAGGTATATTCTACACGCAGTATTTAATTGAAGCATCTACAACACTTCTAAGCGATCAAATTTTCAAAACAAAAACATATGATTTTGCATTATTTACTATGGCTTCATCTTAAACACTATCGCGCAGTGCGAGACATATAACCTTCCAAAGTAATTCGCTTGTTTCGCAGTGCGCGCTGTGGAACCGCCGCGCCATGGGTTAAATAAGTCTCGAGACTCGTTGTGTAACGTCCGCCCCTTGCGAGGTCCGGGCCATGTGAGAGAGGGGTTGGGGTGCTGATGGCTTTTGGAGAATCTGCTTTATGATTTCCTCGCATTCCCGTCCATAATAGCCCATTCACACCATTCATTTATCGTTCATTTCGTGATTTCATTCCGCCTCTTTCCCTCGAAATGAACCGTGTGAACACGAAAGTGAATAGAGACCGTTCCGAATGAAGCATTCCAACAATGTTGGAATGCTTCCTTCGGCACTGTTCACTCGCAACCGGAATTTAACATCACGTGACGCGAATGATGTGTGTGCACACTCAAGTGAACAGTCTTTCACTCGCAAATCAGTCGGCCGAAATGTTCTGTCGTGAGGACGAGTAGCCGGAGCGGCTTAAACGTCAAAATGCTCCGTTTAGTTCGCTTTTCGAAATAACTCCTACACGTCTCATAGAAATCGTTGTTTCTCCCTTACTATCATAGTGAAAAATATGATCTAAACGGTATTGGAAAGAGAAAATAATGCTCTATATATTCAATATAACGATTAACCACAAACGAATACGAATGTACACTTCTATGGAACCAAAGTTTCTGATCGAATTTGAAAAAAAAATTATGAAACATTGTGAATTTTTTATGAATTATTTTTATATGAAACGATAAAAAAGTGAGGTGACAGAAACGTTTATAATTTATTTGTCTAACAAAATAAGTGTGTGTTTTTATATTTCTTTTGTTAACCAGTAATTTTAGTTAGAATAAAAAGCAAGGAGAGCCATTTTTTAAACTTTTAAAAGTTTATATTAAAAATTTCTCTATTTAAAAAATTACGTGGTTATTTCTAATAATAAATTTTGGAAGCATATTTCATCACCTTTCCAAAAAAGTTTTTAGTTTTTGGATACGTTAATAAATATTCCATTTATATGGATTTTATTGCAAGCCGAGGCCTATTTTGCAATAAAAATATTTTCATGGTGCAAAAATACTGGTAGATATCAGTTTTCAGGTTATTATTTAACCATATGTTCATTTTATGGTGCTGAAATTTATTTACTGTTTACAAGAATCGCCAATTTCTCGTAATTTAGTTCGACGTTATCGGAAATGTCAATTGAAATCGTAAATATTCCCGAACTTAGCGTCAGCGCCGGACGAATTCCAATGCGGCCGCGACTACTCTCGACGACTTCGTAGCGAGAATGTCGAGTGAACTCTTCCTTCGAAGGAACCGTGTGAACACTCGGTGAAACGAGAATGGAACATTTCATCGAGTAAACCTTCATCCGAGTGAACCTTGTGACTTCAGCTTAACGAGCCAGGGTCGAAGCTCGTGTGACGCAATGCGAATGCGGAAAAACATCTTGTTAAGCGTCGCATTGCTATTAGAGACCCATCGCGATTCTCGTTTTCGGTTTTGCAATACTGCTTACGTTACTCACCTGCATTGTCATGTTTTTGTTTCGTAATTTTCACATTTTGACTGATTGACAACTTTTGATTGATTGTTCAAATTGTTCCACACACCAAGATAACCGGGAATTAAAATTATTATGGAATTAAGTTGATCTCAGAATTTTCAGGATCTTGAAATGTTAGATTCAAAGTTGAGTTTTATTCAGAACTCGTTTCCATTATTTATAACTTTCGTTATTAGCAGTTTTTAGGGAAATTTTCAGTGTTTTTTTTTTACCTCGTGAACTTTTTATTTGTGAATTTCGTTATGAATTATTATAAAAATCATTTATATTATTAACGATTGTTAATATTCTAATATATTTAAAAAATGCTCAGTGAGTGGTTTCTACACGTATACTATGACTTGCATCTTCTATTTATATAATATAGAAGAGTGTCTCGTTGGTGGAATCTGATATATCAAAATCTCGCGTCACGATGTTTGTTCGAGATAAACTCCGAAACTACTTAACCGATTTTTATGAAATTTGGCTTACTGTTGTAATTTGGTCCAACTTAAAAGATAGAATAGTTTTTATATCGATTATTGACCTCAATATTTATTATTGCGAATTAAATGTTTGTTATAGGACAATGCTTTGTAATTATTTTTAAGTTCTTCTTTTTAACTCTACACAGATGGCGGTGTGAGTTAATTTATCAACACAACACTTGGATATCTAGGTTTGGTAACCATCCAGTAGATGGCGTTGTGTTTCGATTTCACGTGAGCCACAGCAACGCGTGGCCGGGTCAGCCAGTATTAATATAATAATTAATATAGATTTCGAAAAAAACCACCCATCCCCTTTTCCCACATCTTATGTTAGAATTTTGATACTTTGATAAAATTTTGACATTCGATATAAGAGGAAAATTACTGTCTACCTATGATTTCAAAATCTGTCGTAAAGCGCGGGCAACGCCGGGGGCTTCAGCTTGTCTGCTATAAATAAGACTAAATATAGCTTTATGAGAAAATCGCCGAACAAAAACCGTTTTCCTACCTAACAACATGTACCTATATTAATTTCCCCAAAAGCCCATGGTATTCGCAATTACCCCCTATCCCCCCCCCCTGCTGACTGTTGAATGGTTTGCATTCCACTGAAGGTTCTAGTGCTAGCGTGTTCGATAATCGATATTCCACCACTCCATACATTCCATAACACTGCCGTACCACTTCAGTTCCCCACTTAACCATTCTACGGGGGTTAATAGCGAAAGCCTTATTCTTTTCCAAGGGTTTATTGAAGGACATCGGATCAAGTAAATTGCTTTTTTCATGCCACAAAAAGGCTAAAATTTAGTTGAAGATGTGATTTTTTACAATTCTAATGGGGTGTGTCACCACCGCCGAGTAAACTGTTGAGTAAAACTTTTTGTGAAATTATCTTTAATGGGCAGTTTAATTAAAGATGGTGATGTACATTAGGGGATTAAATATTATAAAACGTTGAAAACTAGTACCTACTAAAGCGAACCTTACACGTTCAATATTTATTGTGATCCGCAGATATTTATCAAATATCTTGATAATATTACTATTTTTGAGAGTGATAATTCATGGTGGAATTCCATTATAATATATTATATAATAAAACGAATATAAAACTTTATTTCACTTAATTTTATTTGACCGTAACCGGTTTCAGCTCGTTAGAGCCATCTTCATACTGGTACAAATAATTCTTAGATAAGTTTTAAGATTTTCACGGCCTAAGGCATTTTCGTTGTTTGTTTTTGGGGTGTTATGCCGTGTTGCGCTACCTCCTTCTTTAGCCAACGTTTCGGACATCGTTGCAGTGTCCATCATCAGGGCAGATCCGGTAGATGTGTTACACAACTACCGGATCTGCCCTGATGATGGACACTGCAACGATGTCCGAAACGTTGGCTAAAGAAGGAGGTAGCGCAACACGGCATAACACCCCAAAAACAAATAACGAAAATAATTCTTAGTCTACAATCCTTACACTCCAATGTTAACATGTATCCCTTCAAAAAGCAATAAAAAATACCATGCTTCATAAATATTATAACGATTTAACAATAAAATTAGGTCATTAGTAACTCATATTACTTGTAAGCTTTTTCCCTAATCATCATTGAAGTGAGCTACAAACCCAAAGTAATTAGCTTACTGGAATTACCAAAATATTTAGAAATTCGGCAGTCTAAAACGACATAGCAACAAATATAATTATTATAGTTGATTAAAATCCTTGTAGACCACCCCTCTCCCCCTCCCCAATATGTTGTGTATATAAACCGTAGACTAAGAATTATTTGTACCAGCCTGAAGATGGCTCTAACGAGCTGAAACCGGTTACGGTCAAATAAAATTAAATGGAATGAAGTTTTATATTCGTTTTTAAATATCTTGATATTTATTGAATGTGTAGGACTAGCGTATTTACGGATCACAATATGGATCACAGGATGTTTAGATTTCTGATTTCCGTGTCGTGAACCCACGGATAGTGATAAATATTAAGGCGTAGGCTACGTGATCAAGATCCTCACGATTATCACGATCCGGAATTCAGAAATCTAGAAATCCTATGATCCATATTGGGATTACAATAAATATTGACGTCCAGGATAGCACTCCGATCCGTATTGATGGATCACGTTCCATCAATATGGATCGTGATAATTATTGAACGTTTAGCGTAGGCCTAAGGCGTTTTTTAACCTTATTTCCAAATGTGTAGAAACTGTTGTTTATTATTAATATTAATATTAATTTGTTATTTTTTGCCTTTTGAACAATGAACTCTCATCTCACGAGCAATAAAATAACTTGCATATTCATTTATTTCCACTGTAGGTACACAGATTTAAGTTTAACGGACTTGACGAAACATTTTATTTACAGGTATTGCGGGCTGTAAAAAGGTTCACCGTTCACCTGTTGGATAAACTATCTAAATCACTATTACTATCACTACATAGTATAAAATGAAGTCGCTCAAAATGTATGTGCGCGTAGATCTTTTAAACTACGCAACGGATTTTCATGCGGTTTTCATCAGTGATTCAAGGGGAAGGTTTATATGTATAATACATGCTTATTATAGTAGAGAAAAGCCCAGAAATTCAAATATTCAATTCATGCAGCGGGCAGCTGGCAAGCGGGTAGTGTGGATTTTATAAAGGTCGGGTAATGGCGTTGTGTTTCGTTAGCCACAGCAATGTGTTCCCGGGTCTGCTAGATAAAAATAAATGCAGAAAAGTAACATTAACAGAAGAGTGCCAAAAGTTCATTTGTTTGTGGAAATTTCCAGTACAATAAAAGTACAATGTATCATTCGTTTTCTAATATGGCAACAAAATATGTATTAGACGCAAAGTTGAGCTTTTATAATATTAACTAGCGTAGACCCGAGAAAAATGACGAGATAGTTGTTGTGGCGCTATTGTGAACTAATATCTCGTCAAAACGTGTTCCACTATTATCATGCGAGTATCAGTGCGCGGGGACCGCATTCGGTGGTTTCCGGTCGTTCGGCGTTAGAGCGTTGGGAGCGTTAAAGGTAAAAAAAGTGGTACCAATTTTTTCGCTTCGTGTCTCTAATTGGGGTAATCTGAATTCTCTGTTATCAATCTGAAATTAGTTCCATTTTGAAAATGGCAGCATTCTAGAGTTCATTGTTCAAAAGGCAAAACCGAAATACCGACGTTGGTACAACACAACGGATGAAAGTGTTTTTTTTTAAATTTGAATATATATTATTAAACCTAGCAAACATATTAACACAGAATGTGAGCAAATCTGATAACTTCATCAGTGGTTCAATCAAACACAGGTTGATTACTGGAGCAGGGAACAGGGTTGGGGTGGAAGCTGCGCAATTTAACGTCCTGTTTATGTAAGAAGCCTCATTTCCCGGTTCCTTTAACTTTGTTATCTTCTTTGTTATTTATTAGGACAGGGCGGCATATTGCTGCCCTCTTTGAAGCATTTCACGTAAACCAATTATAATCTTCTGGGAGTTGACGAAGACACGTATTTTATTATCACGTAATAAACTTAATATATTCATTATTTTTTCATGAACTTTTGACATGTACTGCTGGATTTATGTGCGATGCTTTATGTTCTAACTTTGTACTTGTAAAAATATATGGTTTTTCTTAACAATTAATTAAAACTTGTACCTTGATTGCATGCAGTCGGAAATATGTATGCAGGTATATTTAACTGCTCGCAATGTAGTTACAATATCACATCTCTTCCATAAAAATATTAATGTATAAATGTACTATGTTCTTTATTAAAAAAAGGCAAACATTCCCGGGTTACGAATATCCTGAAAATTTGAAAATGTCCTACAACCACCACGGTAGGACGACGCCTGTGTAGTAACCAGACGCGATGCAACATCAGCCACTGACCGGTCTGCGATGATACTGTTTGTAAGATCAAATCATTTAGAGCATAGGTTCCCAACGTGGGCGATAACGCCCCCTTGGGGGCGTTTCAGACCTTCAGGGGGGCGGTAGAAGGCAAAAAGAAAATTGGGGGGCGTTTCAGGCTTTCAGGGGGGCGGTAGGAGACCCAGAGAAACCCATAGCTAATTTACTAGCACATATCGAAGAAGTCGAAGACATGCTAAAAGAATACGAACTGCACATGGTGATGATGAGCGAAACCTGTATTACCGAAGAAATTTACCAAAATGAAACAACATTTCAGGGCTATTCGACAGTTAGATGCGACTCATTTACCAGGCATACAGGTGGAGTTATCACATTAATTCGAAACAATATCTCTTACAAAGTCAGAACAAATGCGGTACTAGATAAAAATAATACCTGGATACCTACTGGCTATTGAAGGATTTTAAGCTGGGAACCTATGCAGCTATTTATCATTCCCCAAATCAAAATGATACAAAATCTTGGATTTTTTTTGAAGAATGGTGCCGTTAGGAAATAAATACAAGAGACTTGAAAATCATCTGTGGAGATTTGAATATTCAATACAAAAAGCACAAGATTACAAATCATCATAAATTGTCTAGGTAGGAAGCAACTTGTCAAAAATTATGCAAGAATATGAAAAAACTCTAAAACCATGATTGATTTGGTAATTTCAAATAACTTTTACGCGGAAATTAATGCTGCGGAAGAATTCAAAATCAATCTGATCACGAAACAATTATTACAAAAATTAGATATAATAGTCTGAAGCCTCAGGGAGCACGAAGTATAATAATATATACAGGAATAAAAAGAACTATAATAAGGATAAACCGTGTACGGCATTACAAAACAAAAAGTGTATCTGCGATAACCAAGGAAATTTAGACAGAAAAGCCGATGAACTAATAGGACACCTGAAAACAGTAGTAAATGAATTAATGCCTATAATGAATAATATATTCTTATATATAAAAACGAATCGCTAAATGTGTTGCTAAGCGCAAATCTCGAGATCAGCTGAACTGATTTCGCTAATTCTTTTTTTAGAATTTTCCTTGAAGTACGAGGATGGTTCTTACGGAGAGAAAAATTAGGAAAATTGCGCAGAAAATTTGATAATTTCAGAAAACCTATTACTACCCTAACAACTATCGCACGTTTGACAGTACGCGTGTTTGAGAATGACATTTTGCAAAACAATGATTGTTAACTAAATTCTATTTTTGAAAATCTTCAAGTTGACAAATTTATTTAAAGTAGGTACTCCTTTAATAGTTTGAATCGAATCAAGAATTTTAGATATTTTAAATAGGTACCTATGTTAGGTACCAAATTTAATATACATGAAAAAAGGAAATTTGAATAAAAATTGTAAAAGGTGGCACGCGGGCTGTTTAAAAACTGAATGTACTGGGATTGAATATATGGAATGCGGGAGGAGGGTTGGCGGGACGAGAGAGCGGTAAAAGGTAGAGGGAAGGCGGGGAAGGTGGAAGGCGAAGGCGAGAGGGGGGAGGGGAACCTGGGAGGGAGAGGGAAACCTGAGAGGGGGGAGGAGAACTCGGGAGAAGGGTTTGCGGGACGGAGGAAGAGGGGGGAGAGTGGAGTGTGGAGAGGGAAGGTGGAGGTGACGGAGTGGGAACGCGAGAGGGGAAGAGGACGCAGGAGAAGAAGGGGAGGCGGAAGGGGAACGGGACGAATGGGAAAGGACACTCAGGGAGAAACAATTTCTTTATTAAATGGCATAGCAACGCATGCCGGGACCAGCTTGTATTTATATATAAAATGAATTCCTGTTTCCCTTCGTCACGCCTTCATTTCACTTTTTTTTTAAGTTTCCTAATACTTTGTAGTAGGTTCTTACAGAAAGAAAATTTAAAAAAATTGTACTTATTGATTATTCTTATAATATATAAAAATGAATATTTGTATTGAATGAAAAGCGAAAATTTGAATAAAAAAATTGTGATAGGAGGCACGCGAAATGTTTGAAAACTGAATGTACTGGGACTGTTATATGGAACGCGGTAGGGGGATTGGCGGGATGGAGAAGTGGAAGAGGGGAGGGGGTAGGCAGGGAAGGTGGAAAGGGAACGCGGGAGGGGAAGGAAATGCGGGAGGGTAACAGGGAAACAATTTATTTCTTTAAAAATGGTATATCAACGCATGCCGGGAACCAGCTAGTAGTATATTAAAAGATACAAATAAATAGTGTACTTACGAAATTCCTACATCTTCTAAAAAAACAAAGGGATACAGCTTATAAAGCCTGTAAAATACAATTTCCAGAAGAAAGGTGGGAAACCTGTAAGAAACTTAGAAACATGTATATGTAGGTACAGAAATAAAACATACCAAAAATTCGTATACTAGGTAAAAAATTATTACCTCTCAAAGAGATTCAAGAAAAATGTGGAATACACTTAAAGAAATTATAAGTGGCAAACAGAGGGACAACATTAAGGAAGTTCGGTTCCCGATGGAGTTGAAGATGATTAAACCAAAATAGCCAAATTTAAGTGTCGAAAACATAAATAAGAGTATTTCATTATTCACAGATACTTCTTCTCAATCATCGGAAAGAAGAGAGAATAATCATATTTTCAGGTAACATTGAGTATTTAATGAAAAAATTTTAATACGATGACGCAAAAATCATCGACGTCTGGAATTTACATATATAGGCATAATTGAATTTAAGTAGTTGCACTAATAAATTAATCTGTGTTTAAGAGAATTTTTCCGCAGTCGTGGAAAACTTCCATAATAACACCAGTACCCAAAATAATAAATACTAAAAATTTCGAAGACCTCAGAAAAATACATGGATAATCTAAATATGAACAAATACTAGAATCCATAGTTAAAGAACAGATGAGAAAATTTATTGAAAAAAAAAAACATTCTTGTAAAATAGCAGGGTTTAGAAACAAAATATTCATAATGGAAAACCAGTATGGATCAGAAGAATAGTAGTGTTCTTGGATTTTAGACGTGTTTTTAAAACGATAGACAGAGAAATACTAATAATAAAATTAAAAATAGAAAACAAAGAAACAAAATTGGAGATACTATATCTGAAGAACAACAAGTAAACCTCGGAGTTCCTCAGGTATCTGTGTTGGGACCGCTCCTATTTATTAAGTATATATATTAATGATATAGTGAAGTGCCTAAAGTACTGTTCAATCAAACTTTTGCTGATGACATACTTTTATATATTATACCAAATAATGCATTGTCAAAAAAGCTTTATTTTAAAGAATACTTCTATATTATATATTAAAGTTTTTTTTTCTTCGAATAAACTGAAAATAAATGTAACTAAAAGTAAATTCATGGTATTAGAGAAGAAACTCAACGAAATTACTACCCTAAATATAGAAAATCAAAATATTGAAGAAATTAAGTACTCAGGAATCATAATCTATAACAAATTAAAACTAAACACCAACTTTGAAATGTTAAATTAAAAAATTGCAGAAAAAATTAAAAAGAAAAAGAAAAGTAGGATAAAGGAAAAGTTAGACGTCAAAACACGGAAATTGGTCTACAACACCACTGTAGCGTGTCACGTGAATTACTGCACAAGTGTAATCTTTCTGAGCAATAAAACCCAAGTAAAAAAATGAAAATAATTCAATACGGTTCCATGGCAACTCAGAATTAAACCATCTCAGAAACACCTCAGAAAGGTCATTAAAAGCTATGAAAAAATAATTTTAAACCCTAACTTAACTTAACCAATATTTTTTATCATCACTCTTTAATGACCTTTAAGAGGTGCTTCTGAGTTGGTTTCATTCTGAGTTGGCCGGTCACCAAATAAAATATGCAAAAAAAATTTAAAAAACGCATCTTGCCCCATCCTATCTCCCCCCCCCCCCTGCCCCGCCACCGGATTTCAGATTTACGAGTTGGGGGGCGCTAGAAAAAAAAATATTCTCAAAGTGGGCGATGGGCACAAAAAGGTTGGGAACCTATGATTTAGAGTGTCGTCCTGTGTTGAGTACCTCATACAAGAGGCACCTCAAATGTCCCATACAAAAACGTAAAATGTCCCCCCACCTCACGAAATGTATTTGTACCAACTGTTTTTCTTTGTATTACTACAAATAATGTCATGTCACGTATGGGACAAACTTGAGGTGGGAAAAATATGAGGTGTGAGGTAGTCGGTGTATTGGACTACATTCATGTCATGTCATGTATGGGACAAATATGAGGTGAGGTGTGAGGTGGTTGGTGTATTGTGTATTGGACTACATGTCATGTCGTCATAGTAATATTTATCCTAATATTATGTAGAAACCCATTTGCGTTTAGGTATGCAAATAAATGTGTAACTGATTCAGTTTTCTGTTGTAAATTGTACCAAATTGTTGATTTGTAAAACTGAATTTACCTATATTTAAAGAAAACTGGATTACTTATGTGTTCCACCGTTCATTTTCGTTTATTTTCAATGTTATTTACCCGTCTTTATTCTCACCGTGTATTTATTTTCTTGCTGTTGCTTGTTTTTGGTGAGCGATCGAATTAAAAATTAATCAGTTGCAAGAGTTTTGTTTGTTATTTTACGCAAATCAGCACTTCTGGTATTTTGTATATCTTCAAACATATCGCGTTTCAGTTCTGCGAAAACAGAGCTTTGTCGCCGAACGTTTATTTTTAGACATTGCCACGCTTCTTTGAAAGGAAGAAAAAACTGTATTATTTTGACAAAATACGTTCGTTAATTTTTTTTTCTTTTCGAATGTTTAAAAATAAAAGTTTAGCCACCAAATCAGTGGAATTGGTTAGTAGTGCTCTTTACATTCAAAGGAATACCTAGTATCCTAGTAAAATATTGAATTTTTGAGCGCGATTGGTGATGTGCAGAGTAGCGTTTTCAGAAGCCATTTTTCAGATGAAATTTGAAAATTTATGTTCAAATATCCAATGATAGAAATTCGAGTCGATATCCTCCTGAGTTTTCTGTTTTACGCACTCGTACCTACACTGTTTTTCCCAGAGAAAACTTATGTAATATCCTCTCTGAACTAACTAATACTATTCGCGCTTCGGTTTTATCTTTCCCGGGAAATTAAACGATGATTAGTATCGCAATCTTACATTAATAATTTTACAATATTTCTTACCGGAACTTATATAATGATCTCTCTCTGGTTTCAATCCTGGGATTGGTTTGCAGCAATTTCATCTATTCGTTTCTTCCACTTTTCTTTTTATAATGATATAATTATTGAAATTTGTTGGCTCTTCGTTGAAGAAGCCAAAAGATTGCGAGAGGAAATAATTTTCTTGGCCAGCTCGTTTATATCATTTATTATCGAGAACAGGGTTGATTTTTAACCATATCCAGTGACCCTTTCCAGTGACTTGCATTGCTCTAAGAAAGAGAACTATCGCTTTTCGGTGGCTTCCGATGGAAAACAATTTGTAATTTAATGAGGACTATACATCATAGGCCCTGAGGGAAGTTATTTTCCTCAGGGCCTCCTGTGTGGAGCTCATGTAAAAAAACATCCTAATATATCATACGGCTAGATTTTGTGTACAATGAAAGGTTTAAAGGTAATATTGTAGAATAGATATAATGAGATGGGTCTGAATATCTAAATTAATCCAAATTAATTTATATTAGTATCCATTGGGATGGTTTACATACACAGACTTTTTAAAAATTTTCGTGATTTGTTTTTGGGGTGTTATGCCGTGTTGCACTACCTCTTTAGCCAACGTTTCGGACATCGTTGCAGTGTCCATCATCAGGGCAGATCCGGTAGATGTGTATGGCATAACACCCCAAAAACAAATAACGAAAATATTTTTGGCCGTGAAAATCTTAAATCTTATCTTTTTAAAAAATTGTTTTGTAATCTTAGGTTTGACGATGACGATTTTTTAAAAGTTTTTCTTGTATATATTTTAATTCATCAAGACATAGTAAGATTTGCTAAATGATAAGTTTTTGTAGTACCTGTGTGTGCTTAGTGCTGTTTATAAAGCGCTTTAATTAGCGATTTTTGTTGTTGTTTATTTTTAGAAGAGGAATTTCGACTCGTCAGAATTTTTATTTTCCCTATTCCTCATCATTTACCTCTCTCCGCCCTCATTCAACGAGGAAGAGTAAATATCTAAAGAAGCGAATTAAACCATCCGCGTTCTTCCGGTCATCTGAACAAGGACAGTCCACGAGGAGTGTGAACAAAGCCTTCGAGATGAAACCGGACGGAAAAACAGATATAAATAAAGCTCCTCAATTAGGCGCCTCATTGTCGCCAAGCCGGAAACTCGGGGAAAGTTTGTTGATGGATGAAAATTCTTATTTAAAATGCGTTAACGTTTGGTAAATATGTTTTTTTTACTCCCCCAACATGATACACAACATGTATTTACGATGTTTTCGATGTATTTGCTGACTTGTGATTTTGTAACATTTTCGTAACTTAATCTTCAAGACGGTTTATTTTTTTTTACCCCTCGAAGCCTTTTGGCGCCAGCTTTTGACACGTAGTCATAAATTCTCGTTTTTAACTTTTCGAAGTTCGATAAGCTTCCTTAACGAACCGCGCCATATAATTTAATTTTACCACGGGTTGCGCTTTTCTGCAATTCCAGCGAAGTTGCGGCAAACGAAAGTTCCGCTAAACTAAAAATCTGTTTGACTGTCTCAGTAAAAACTCTCGAACGGTGTGCTATGGCGTTTTGAAAGTTGCGAAGCTTTTTCTGTTTCATTACGTTCATCATTCGAAAGTTTTTGATGTATAAAATTCAAACATTTCCTCTTTGTGGGTAAGGAAGGTAAGATACAAGGTAGATACCAGTTTTCTAGTGTTGCGGCTTATCCATTAAGATTTTTAGCAAAACATATTCGGCTAGCTTTTCTTTAGCCTGAAAGCTTTCCGCCGTTGTATAACATTAAATATTCAATTCTCCTCCAAGCTTTAACCTTTTCAAATTTGACGAGGATTGTACTCTTCCCGCATATATCTCAGATTTTGAATCGTAACACTTACTCGTATTCGCCAATGTAGCCTAAAGTACCAGCTCATGAATTCATTACTTTTAGACCGGAATTACCTATACATCCACCCGAACTTACGCCTTTCTCAGCCTATTTCTGGACAAATTTTCTGGAAATTCCCTGGTAAAAGGGAAAATTGCTAACTGTGAATTCGGCTGAGTGCCAGTTTATTCAAGTCAAGTGTCCCTTGACATTTCTCTCGCTGTAAAATAAATCACTTCCTGATTTACAGTAATAGAGATTTTTTGCTTTTTTATTTATAATTTTGCCTCGAAAACCTGCAGCTGAATTCGACTAGTATTGTTTCGAATGTTTCTTTGCCTACTCTGTCTACCTTCGTGTTTGCTTGTATTCTCTTCTGCTATTTTCTTGTATTCTCTTCTATTTTATTGTTTTCTCTTCTATTTGCTTGTATGCTATTATGTTTGCTTGTATTTTCATTTGCTTTATTTTTGCATTCTTTTCTGTTTTTGTACTCTCTTCTGCTGTTTTCTTGAATTCTCTTATGTTTGCTTGAATTTTCATTTGCTGTATTCTAGCATTCTCTTTTGTTTCTTTGTATTCTCTTCTTCTATTTTCTCGTGTTCTCTTCTACTTTCATGTATTAACTTATGTCATTTTCTTTGATCTCTTTTTCTTTTCTTCAATGGTTCATCTATTGTGTTCCTTTTGTGTTATGTAGCTTTTAACAGAGTTTTTTTTATAAACGTGTGATCACGCTGTAAAAAAACAGTATAATGAATAAATAAATACACACTGCTCTATATTTTTCCGAGGCGCGGGAAATATGTCAATTGTTGGTATATTCGATATTCGATATTTATAAACCCAACCGCACTTTAAAACCTCCAATATTCATACGCGCGTAGGACGTAGATATTTTTGACAAGACGTTAACAACATCGATGGAGATACAAAGGGATTGAGAAAAGACAAAACCCACTATTTTATTGTATAATTTTGTGTAAATAATATTTCGAGTTAGAACATTGTAACCTTTTCACTTTTTTTCGGATAATATAATGTTGTTGTGTTCAAAAGCGATACTCCCATTGTATATACTGTTTGAGAGTGTATTGTTATTGAAGTTGAATATCTTATGAGAGGCAACAATATTGATTTGAATTTGTTTTGTAATGCATTACGTGTAACGAAAAATATTAACGCGTCAATCTTATTCAATTTAGAATCAAATTCAATCCCTTTCAAATTTGTCTGCAAAGAAAGCGTTACTTCTCGTTCACGTGTACGAGAAATAATAATTATTTTATTAAATGTTAACAATACCACCTGACTTCACCCGAGATTTGTGCTGAAATCATGTAACAACAGCATGACTTCTTGCCTTTATTTTTTTTACGGTTAAATGTTATTTGAAAGCTCCAATGTTCGTGACGTAAATGACTCTTCAAGGTGAATAAAATTTCTTTGACGTAGATTATTTTCGTCCAGAAAAAAGGTATGCAATTCCTCGATACCAGAGTTTACCATTCGAGGATATCTTGAACTGCACGTAATCAGATTTCTGCTTTGTTAAGATTTTTGGTATAAATAAGCAAGACACGTGCCCGTCTTTACGGTATGCTCCAGATTTCAATCATGATTTCTACTTCGTTCACATTCATATGTGTATCGCACATTGTGTCTTGTCCTACGAATATATTGGCTGCACTATACTACGCTTGCCGGCCTTTCCGTCTGATGTTTTTTCCGAGGGGTAGAAGCACCCCCCGTCGTCAAGACAACCAAACTTTATATTCTAGAGGGGCGGTCTCGCCCCCTACCGGGGGGTAATTCGGCAGGGAACGGGGGCGAGTGTTGGGGATGTTGGTAAAGGTACTGGGAGGGGAGGGTATCAAAAACGAGGGGGCGGGTTTTGGGGCTGACACATCGAATTTTCTTCATATTCAAATGTCTGATTGCGATATGGCTTTCTGAGAGTGTGTTATTAGCACACTCAAGCGTTTGATTTTGGTGCTGTATATTGTGATTCTAAATAATACCTATGAAAATGTATCTAGTTTTAAGAGCGAAGTGTGATTTTAATATGTTATTTTCTGGAGTAACGCTACAATAATACCGATTAAAATTCACGTTGATTAAGATAAATTCTGATTATTAATTTCATCTTCATCGAATCCAAAACCCTTGTAAAGTACTGGCCTCATGCCGGTCTCCCGTTATATCCATCCAGTTTTTTGCGCATAACGATGCAGTGTTCACCTAAACACCGCCCAGCCACTAATCATATATATTTCTGTATTTGGGAGGCGGGTACGGGTATCGCCGTCCCGGGATCCTTTTATTGGATAACCAACACTCCTGCTGTAGGTCACCCCAATGGTCACACCCAGTTGATTCGCTACGTTGGTGACTTGCAGGGGCGCTCGGGTTCACGTGAGGTTTGTCTTATACCAACAATATGCGTTTTCTCACCTACGTGGTGAGGCGTGGCGGTCCGGATCGGTACATACAATACAAATAACGAAAAAAAATATATATATGTAGATATAAGTTTTACGGTTTATTCAATTTTTTGTTATTTTATGTAAAAATATTTAATAAAAAAGTTTTTTTTTTAGAATTTGTAAAGGTGAACATTTTAATTATTTTGTGGTAACTTTTAAATTTGAACATAAAGCGTGGTAACGCCGTTTGTAACACCGTTTAGATCAGCGGTTGTCAACCCTTTTGACTCGTACTACAAAATTGTTGTACTCCCTCCATCTACATATCTTGTGTAATGAAAGACATGTTTTATTTGTAAATTTTTAATACTTATTATATACATGAACTTATCAATCAAGTCATAAAAAATACAATTTTATACGGAGTGTAACACGACATCGAACATTTTTAACCTGTGATTCTACACATGAAATTGAACGAAACACCGTATGGCGTACCCCCCAATTTTTGCTTCGTCCCCCCCCCCCCCCCAATTTTTGCTACGCTAACGCGTACCACAGGTTCAAAACCTTGATTAACCACCACAGGTTCAAAACCTGTGGTGGATCATTATTCCAACCATGAGAGTAAGGGAGGCACAACGATTTCTATGAGTCCCATAAGAGTTGTTCCTAAAACTGAACAAATTAGCCTTAGAGGTTTACTAGCCTAAAATCCTTACCTAACCTGGTAATTATCTTTTTCATCACTTTTCAAACGTGTCACAACGATTTTTCACCATTTTGTACATATAAATTTAAACCTAACCTGGTAATTATCTTTTTCATCACTTTTCAAACGTGTCACAACGATTTTTCACCATTTTGTACATATAAATTTAAAGATGGACCTCACTCTAACAACTAAAACTGTCCAAAGTTAACGTGCCTGTAATAATTCAATTTCAATTGTCAAGTTATTCTAGATTATTATTTAAGTATTCTAGATGACGTTGAAACAGCTAAGACATCTCGACGTATTTCATGGAAAATAATATTATTATAGTCAGAATATTCCTTCGCCAAAATTATCCTTGCTTAAATTTGAATGGTCTTTAAACATCAAGTCAGCCAAATGATTTTAACTCGAGTTAGAATAAATTGACTGAGATAATTTTTTACTGAGGAAATGATTCAAGATTTCATAGCGGTGTGAAAATATATAATATAAAGAAAATTGTCAGCAAGTCTGACGTCACTGTGAGGTTTTCCATGTCGACAACAGGGAATGAGAAACAATTTTCTTTCTCCAGTAATCCGATTTCTCCTTTGATACTTGATAAAAGTAATCTTTTCGTGTCTTCGTGATCTGACGCCAAGTTAGAATTTTGATTGGAAAATTGATTTCCTTTTTTCTTGGTAGTTTTTTTTTTATAAATCCATTCCCTCTGATTCAGAATTTGGGAATGATTGTATGTCGGTATCAGTATTTTATGAAAAATTATCGTCATATTCTTTCGAAATCGCCGTATAATATATTTTTTCCTATTGAATAGTTGATAATAACTGTGGTTCACCTTTAGAGGATTTTAGCTGCAAATACATTTTCTACCTTATTTAAATAAAAAATATAAAAAAGAAGAAATAAAATGAGATTAAATATTAGGTAGGTGTAGGTACCAAATGAAATGAACTATTTTTTTTTATAGTACAGTGGTTTGGCCATTTTTCAGTAGAGCTGTTCCGGGCCGCAGTAAACAAAGTTCGCATAGCCAACATCCATTGAACGGACAGGGTACAAGAAGAAGAAGACCTAATGAAAACATAATAAATTATGGTTAGATTAAATTAAGTCGTTAAGTTAAGATTACAATAAGTCTTATAGTTAAGATTAAATTAACGTAGTTATACAGAAAACAGCCAGTCCACAATTTGGCAAAAGTAAGACACTGTTCTCATCCGACGGAGTAAGGCCAATTCTACGTTCTGCCAAAACCATCCAGGCTGCTTTTATAGAAAAAATCGCCTTCCTAAATATTTGTTGATCGCTAAAAACAATTAAAAATGTGCAGAAAGCGCCCACGGTACTCAATACAATACTAAATGTGGCTATTTCTCAAAATATATTTACCAGAAAACAGTCGGAGTGCATTGGTCGATTTCAGCAATGTAGGTACCAAAGATTCGAACAATGACATCTAATTAGCAAAAAACGTTCACGGCGGCGCTTATATAATAATAATAATAATAATATATCTTTATTGAACAAAAAAAATTAAGATTTATAACTACAAAAACAAAAAGTACATCATAAGTACAGTAAAAGTAGAGTTTAGAAGTTGGATAATGACAAAAGTTAATAACAGAAAACAAAATACATATATACAGTAGGTACTTAAACAATAGAGATTTATAATTATAAATTTAGGTTTCTCGTAACCTGCCTCACTAGGCTAGCCTGTGTTGAGGCAGTAATTTTACGTCAATTTATTATACTGTGAACATACCTACACTTATATTAGAATAAAATCACGCAATACAATGGTTGCATTAATAATAACAATAATATTGGTACAATAATAACAGCATTGGTTCAATACTAATTTCGAATTTGGGTGAGTGCACCGGTAAATGCTCTATCATTATTTTTTATCCAAATTTTTATGTTTTTTTTGAAAATTTTTTGTGAATCACATTTTTTTATACTAATTGGAAGAATGTTGTAAAGTCTTGTTGCAAGGTATCTGAAGCTTCGTTGACCAAAAGTAGTATGAGTTATGGGAATTTGTAGTAAATCTTTGTTATTGTTTCGAGTACAGCGAATATTTAATCTTTTTTCATAGTATTTGTGTATATTTGTATATAGATGAGTGAGGATTGTTTTTGCATATATCTGCCGAACGTCAAACACATTCATAATATTGAAGATTAAGTTCGAGTCTGTAATTAGAGGTAGTCTAAGAATTAATTTTATAATAGTTTTCTGTGCCTTTATGATTGGGTCTAGTGCTGATGCAGTACCGCCTCCCCATGCTATGATACCATACTCAATAATAGATTGACAGACTGCAAAATAAATAATTTTCAAGTGTTGTAAGTCGAGAAAGTTTCGTATCGTTCTGAAAAAGTGCATGGTTTTTCTTATTTTGTTTGCAATTATTTGAGTGTGAATATTCCATTTGAGATATGGATCAATTGTGAGGCCGAGATACTTCATCTATGTAGTGCGCTCAATGTAGGGACACTGACAAGATTCATCGGAATTTAAACATGTGTGTATTCTAATAGGGGCTTATATTATATTCGCTTATATTTTATATTTTTGGTATCTCTGGCTGTTTTCTGCAGAACGCATATTTTACATGGTAAGATCAGACAGTAGATTGCAGAGCTTACTTACATATTCACTAACATGATTCTACAGAAAACAGCCAGACCTGAAAAAACACATGTATCTCTATAAAAATCTACAATTAAATCCACATTAAACTTATAAAAAATTGGTGTCTATAATTTATAACTTTTTGAAGTAAACAAAAAAAATTCGAGTGCAGTTTTACACGCGGTAGAAGCGAAACTTTACCAAAACAATCTCATTCAATACTTGAAAAGTGAGGTCATTATCAAAGCGACTAACGAGCGCAGGACTATCGTAATTTCCGTTTAATAACTCAACCAACAGGAGCCTTTAAAAGTGACATCATAATCAAAGCGGCCGATGAGCGTTGTTGATGCGTCGCAGGTGCAGTAATCGTAATTTCCGTTTCATCCGAAATTCGAATCACTGCGGGCTATAGAAGTTTCACTTCAAATTCTAGGTGTTATGTATATTTGATTTTTCGATCTTTAAACAAAAGTGCTTTTATCTAGGGTTGAGTTTTTTGTGAATGGCTGCTTTCTGCATAATTACGTTCAAAGATACCTGTGTTATGTTTGGTGTTACCGGCGTACAAACCCCTATTATCCATGCACTCTATGGCTCAGGTGTGTCGTTTACAAGTTGGGAGTTAGCGGCGTGCTTCTTAATTTGTTTAACTTGGTAATGCCAGTTTCCGAAATTGAGCTTCGTCATCTTCTCCCTGTTTCTACATTGCTAGGAGTAAGCCCAGAACGAAAATGTTATACATAAGTATGTCGGCTTATTTCGTCATGCAAAGGATAGTAATACTTTCACTTCTCTATTTTTTTTCTCACTATTAAGACAAGGGTATCTTTTTCCTTTCCATTTTAAAACAAAATGTCCCAGTTGCAAATTCCGTATCATTTTTCTTGGCGTTTGTCTTCCTTACGATTTTTTTTCGGCGTGACAGGTATAATTTTTTATTCAAGGGTATGATCTTACGACAGACAGAAGATGGGCCGACATTTTTCAAAGGTAAATAAATCGCTCGCAAAAAGCTTATCATCATAGAATAAAGAATATACGAGTAACACTAGAAGTGACTTCCGAACAAATTTGGAAACAATTGCCACTGATGGCACCTTTTGGTTCTAGACCATTTACATTCTCTCTTACACTTGGCTGAAAGTGTGTACCGCCATCCCATTTTAATATCGTAATCATGATGAAACACCATTTTGCATGGTAATATACGCCGAAATTAGGCCTATAATTGGATCACGAAATACACCCACAAAACACTTCTTGTGTTATTGTTTATTCTATGCGACACATCGCCCACGCACAAAAACAAATTACCTCTTGTCTTTAAAAGGTATTTTCTTGTCCAAGTAAGCCTTTGAAAATATAATGCCTTTTCATCATCGGACAACAGCCTCTTAAAATTCTTATGCTTTCCTCTGTATAGTATATTCCTCGAGCTAGATTATTTCAAACGAATCCTTCGGGAACAATAGCTTCACTTGTCTTAACTATTTAACAATAGTTGGTTCTCAATCCTTACTCGAAACAGACTGTTCCCGTCACCTGTGGAACGTATTGATCTTATTTACTTTGCCATGATTTCCACGTAATTCGATGAATTTCTAATAAAGGTAGCATTAAGGCAGTCTTAGGCACGCTACGTCTTTTGAATATAATGAAAGATCTATGCCAACTTGCCGCCTTCTGTTAATAGTACTTTTCAAATTCGAAGGCCGAAAGATCCCCTTTTATCGACTTCTGACGTTTTCCAGTCAACATATTTTTCATCCGTGAAAATTTTCACAGGTCTAACCTTTGACTTTGACCCGTCAAGCCTACGTCAACATTTTTGACAGCCATCGGTTTTTTGGGTTGATTTTAAATCAGGCTAGTAAAACACTTATGGATGTTTCCTTAGCACTCTTAGCAGGCACACTGTATTTAATGTTAACGTGACTAAGTGAATATAAAGCAGCCCTCAAAGCGGCACCTCTACCGCCAGGTTGTCGGTTTGATTCTGAAAATGTAAGTGATTTAAGATTTATTTTTATGATTATTTATAATACAGGATCGTTTATTTTATTTTTTAAATCGCCTCTTGTAAGACCCGTGTAAAAGAACCATAACTTCGAAGTTTGAGTTCAACCAGTTTTTATATTTATCGTGATTTATTTTTGGGGTATTAAGCCGTGTACAGTTGTTTCCTTCTTTAGCCTACGTTTCGGATAGCACTACAGTGCCAATTGTTGATTGTGGCAAATTACACATCTGCCTTGAGGATTGATACTGAAATGCTGTTCGAAACGTTGGCGAAAAGAAGGAGGTAGCGCAAAATGGCTTGATACACCACAAATAATCTCGGTAATATTTTTGGCCGTGAAAATCTCAAATCATATCTTAGTTTCTACACTGTTTTTTGCTCTTAATTCTAAGACAGCTTTTTGGTTTCTCTCTGAATTATTTTGGCTTTTAACTTACTTCGGGAGCTTCTTTAGGCCTTCTACCCTGAAAGCTCGATTGCTGAACACATTATTATCTAGTATTTTAACTCTTTTTAGCTGTATATATATATATATATATACACTCGTGAGCCGAACCACGAATTATGTGAAAGGAACGAAGCAACCGCAAACGCCGCGAAAGGTTGCTTTGTTCCTTTCCCATATTCGTGGCTCGGCTCGCGCTTATGTTCGCAAACGTGTACGCACTGTACCGAAATGATATTTATATTTAATATAAAATTACAATTTTTTTGTTCATTATTTACCAATGTCGAACGTAAAATCAACTTCAAAAATACTCTAATTAGTTGGTATGAATTTCAAACGAATTTATACACAATGCCGATTTTTGTTGTACTTACGAGTGTGCGCTAGTGTACAGTATATAGAGAAGCAGATTTTTCCTTGATGCATTTGAATGAAAATATGTTTTATACTTTTGTTATTCGGCGGTACATCCTCTCTGCACATCCCTTCGGGGTCACTTAGTTATATTTTGACTAATTAGGTATATCGTAATTTCCCTAAACCGACGCATTTTATGTATTATGTAAGCACTTGCATACTGCTTCCTAACACCGTATGCAGGGACAATGGAGGTGTAGATTCGTTCATTCAAAAAAATTAAGTCCTCGCGAGAGCTTTGAAGGAGTAACCATCGGTTACTTATACCAGGGCTAAGTGGTGGATAACCTCCAATGCACGTTGTATATAAGTACGCCGGGGGGTCAATTGTCATGGAACCAATATTGATATACCCATCGATGAGTCCTAAACAGGATTTCAAGACTACTCTTTATTAGTTTTGCATGGCAACATTAAAAAGTCGTGGGAATGTAGTAATTACATTTTATTAAATACGACGGTTTATAAATTGAACCGCCCTTATCATTATTTTTTATTGGCCCCCTATCAGTCTCCGTAATATGACGAGCTTAAATCGTTTTGCGAGTTTCTTTTTAGAAAATAAATTCTCCGCTATTTCATAAACCCTTCTTCGGCCTGGTGAAAATTCGTGCGGGAAAACTACCCCAAGCATCCGCCGTGTTAACGCAATTTTCTCCCCACTCCTGTCACGTAGGTTTCTTTGTTCCTCATTCCCTTGACTGAAACCCATCAACCCCATGTGTTTCAGAGCTAACAGGTTAACGTTTGTACATGTAAGGCACTCTACCGGCATGATAAGCCACTAAGTATTTCGTTTCACTCACGACTAAAAAACACGAAATATAATTTAAATTTACAACAAAAAACACGCGTTTCCTTCTATTTCATTTACCGTCTTCTTTGTGTCTACCAAAAACCTCTACTTACTTTGGGTGTAAACTGTGCGCCTTAAAATTTAAGGTTAGACTTAGGAATTCAATACTTCGTTTGTGTGAAAGTACTTTGAAACAACAATAATTATATTAGAGTTGTGTTTTTCTTGTACCGACTCCTGTGAAAGGTTTACAAAATATATTTCCAATAATCGAATTTTATCAAACCAGCGCGAGCGTATAATGACGTACCCTTCGAAAACTACTATGTAACTTTATATGACTAAACTTTAAAGTTTTTTTTCTTTGATTATTTTATACAAGGGCTAACTCGAAAGTTCAATTCAAAGTAACCGCCGCAGCCGTTTGGCTATACGTAAACCCACATAGATACAAATGTTTTATTAAGTACCTCTTAAAACTACAGCCTTCCACTATTTTTCAACATTGTCGACACTTACATTTAGGCACTTTTCATAGCAAAAAAAAAAAAAAAAATGAAATAATTTAACTTTGTATAAACCACTTATTTGATGCGCAAATCCGACCGGTTTCGGAACAAACGTTCCTTCGTCAGGGAACGTTTGTTCCGAAACCGGTCGGATTTGCGCATCAAATAAAGTGGTTTATACAAAGTTAAATTATTTCATTTTTTCTATAATGGATAACCACAAAGTAATAGCTACATTCAAAAATATATACTTTTCATAGCATTTCACCACTTTGCAAACTCGCTCTGTATGCAATTCAGCCTCCTGGGAATGTAACCTACCTGTCCGTTTTAAAGATTTTCATCGTCATTGAAGTGCTGGACTTGAAGCCACTTCTTCATGTGAGTGAACAGATGGAAACCATATTGTGTTTACTCTTGCGAAGAAGCGACTTGGGACCCAATATATGACTGATAGAACCAATTTGCCCAAAAATATGCATTTTATTTTTTGCATTGCCTAATCGTGTGGCGCTTCCTCGTTAATCTCACTTTTTAAACAGTCTGGCAGTGTTAGGAAATAAAGCAGGACAAATGTATTATTGTCTTGTTCATATTGACATTGAAAAAGCTTCTGGCGGCTTTTTCTAGCCAATGACAACTGTCTTTGAAGGTGTCACCGACGAAAGAAAATACCCAGGGAGTTTTTATGTTCAGAGCAAGTGAGTGGTCTAAATCACAATTACCCTCGAATTTGGATTATACTGCTTCTTGGAAACACCTTTCAAAGCCGTGTACCAAGAAATTTACAGTATTAACCCGTCTTTTATTTAATCGGGTACGTATTAATTTTAATCAACTGTGTGCAATTACGTGAGACCGATGGGTTTTCGGCGGTCCCAGTACTTTGGCTTATGCTCGAAAAATCAATACAAGAAATAATAATAAAATGCTTTAATCATAATCACAAGCCATAAAAAGAATGTTTTGCAAATATGGTAAAACAAACACACACCCGACGTGAAAGGTGCACATATTTGTGTGCTACCTCTTAGTCTTTTGTAAAGACGAAAGAAATGTCGTTTTCCACAAAATCAATTCGTCCCCAACCTCCGTCAAGAGAAAAACCCAGTACTTTATACCAAACGAGAGGAAAATTGTACTTATTACCACAGTCCAAATGTGTTGGGGGTGATACGTTTGGTTGTGCACAATAATGTTATTGCATTATTCTTTTAAGAATAAGTATCTACCTACTACCCACATGCTTTTTTCTTCTAGTTCTATTTTTTTTAGATAACAAAACTTTTCATTTTAAATATAACCAATTTTTCATCCCTTACCTCCTTGAGTGTAATGCACATTTCCGGTAAACTACAACAGTGGTAAGTAATAGCGATGTGTCAGTTCAGCTGGAATGGGCTCATGTGATCCGCTCCTTTGCGGGAAGCGGTTCCTACTCCCACTCCTTTTTCAAATCGACTACTCCCAGAGAACCCGGCCCAGTCCCAGTACTCTCCGCATCCAAATAAATCCGGCGGTAATCCGGCGGTCCGAGCAACTCAACGCCGAAGCGCGAACACCGCACTCGAATACAAGTCCCGGGTTCCTTTAAACCCAAGCGCCTTGTTCCAAGCTACGTGAATCGCGACACAATCCATTCATTCCGCCCACTCCCGGACTCGCGCGAACTACGATACATTCGACTCACCCCGTGGCCGCCGGCTTGCTCCGCGATCCACGGTCCGGCGTCACTCACCATTCCACTCATGAGTCGCGGGTCTCGGTGAGTTCCCGACACTCCCCGCTACCCGCGGCCTGCCAACTATGACACTTCCCCTTGAGTCACGAGCTGGGCGCTGGGCGTTCATTCGATCGCTGTTCGTTGATCGACACACACGTGCGTGACCGCTTCGGCTAGACACGGAGTAGTTTTTAATTAGAGCGTCTTATCTGGTATCGTTAATCAACGGGTGACGTGCATTATAAAATAATAGTTTATAGTAAAGCATTACAGCTTATTAATTTACTTATTTAAATTCTCAATAAAAGACCGTGCAGTGTAGATACATTGAATGTACCTACATTGCACGGGTGACGGGTCTTTGTCCTCGTACGGGTCTTGTCCGACTCCGGGGTTCTGAGTTCTCGTGTGGGTTCTACGAGTAGGTCCTGGTTCCGAGTTCTTTGAACCCGTGCGTCCCGTTTCGGTGCGCCGCAACAATACCCAGTGCCCAGTCCGCACCTAAGAACTCGGACCCGGGACCTGCTCCTAGAACTCGTGTACTTTTAAAAGGAAGCAAGTCTCGGAGGCTTTCGGAAAAATGCAGAACTTACCCACCTCTAGTAAGTAATGCTTTGTCCTCGCACTCGCGTGACCTGTTATCCATCAACTATCAAGTGACTTAGCTGAATAAATAACCGGCTGAAATGTGCACGTTATCCTTAAGCCCGAACCTTACCTAAGGGAACGTACCCATACTACGTGACACGTTTAGGGGGAGGGGGGGTCTTCAAAATGTCACGCTCCATACAAATGAGCGGCTGGTTGCTTAGGATTTTGTCACCGGGGGGGGGGGGGGGGGGGGGGGGTTAAAAATTGCAAAAAGTTGGTCACGTAGTATGGGTACGTTCCCTAACCAGATACACTGAACAGAATCCTGAACAAGTGTGATCATACCGGTTTGAAAAAAACTGTTGTCTCCAATTCATATTACACCTTTCAATTCCTAGACCCCAGATAGATCGATAAGCACACTTGTATTTGTTTTTTTTTTTTATTATTTAAAAGCCCACTAGGATGTTATATCGCTTGCTGAGGATTGGTTTGTACTCCTGTATTTTTGGGTTTTTTTAAAGCTGTAAATGCAATATGTGTTGGTTTGTTCAAAATTCAACGAAATATGTTGTTCTTTTATTTGTAGATAGATTAACCCTTGTATTTAAAAAAAATATTTATATCAATTAGTTTGAAATAATGAAAAAAAAAATTTTTTAAACTTAACTTTTGGATACGTTTTAAGATTTTCACGGCCAAAATTATTTGTTTTTTGGGGTGTTATGCCGTGTTGCGCTGCCTCCTTCCTTAGCCAACGTTTCGGACATCGTTGCAGTGTCCATCATCAGGGCAGATCCGGTAGATGTGTTAAATTTTTTTATTTCTCAATATGAATTTTTGTGGACATAGTACAAACCAATCCTGAGCAAGCGATATGCCTGTTCCAAAGTGAACAAACAAGATGTGATGGTAGCTTGATAAATGATTGTTTATCGGTTCCACGACAATTTTTAACCCGGCGTCATCGTTGCCGGGTATCTAATACCCGACGGTTTTTAAAATCCTAATAACTTCAAAACAAAATACGCGCGTTATTTGGCGCTCTCAGTAGCTGCGGTCGTTGACATGTTTGAGTGTATTAGCTCTTCTATATAGTGTCGCTGCGGCTACGGTGGAATTTACACGTCTGTGAAGAGCGCTCGGGTAACTTATACCCGGCCACAATGGCCACAACAACGTGTTTACGTATGAAACTCAGTATATAAGTAATACATAAGCTTTGTTCCACATAACTCACTATTTGTTTATATTATCGTGTTAAAAAAAGGTTTTGTTCCTCAATTGTTATTATTTTTTGTTTTTTAAATACATATTCTATGTTATATTGTAAGAAATTGATCTCAGGTGAAAAACTAGTTCCTTAATTTTTTTATGTTTACTTGCTATTTTTTATAATAAATAACTGTTTAATATTCATAAATAATGTATAAACTACCTATTTCCTTCATATAAAATACTTATATTGACATAAAGAATACTACATGGGTAAAATATACCCGGCCACAATGGCTGTGTTTTGTTTAGTCGCCACAACCACGCCGGGTTTTAAAAGTGATATTATGTCACTAAAAGCGAAGAAAAAAACTATCTAACCTAAAATAGTTATTTTTTCACTGTGGTGATTTGTTCGGTCACTGTTTATGCAACTGTTTGATGACCGAAAGTTATCTGGTGCTAAATGTCGTCTTTGACAAAACGAAGGGTGGAAAATTCGCTTCTTTTTCTAAATTATTTGCTTTATATTCTCTGTGTAAACATATTCATCCTGCATGTCTTTTCTAAACTTGAAATATAGTCTTTGTTGGTAATTTAAGAAGACCCAGTGTAAAACTCATCTGAAAAACCTGATTCTGTTTTCTCTAGCCATTTACCCACTCTGATTTACTTACAAACGAACATTGATAAAGCTACTTGATATTTATGGTTGTTATCGTGAATAAATAATTCATGATAACAACCGTATATTTGTATAATACGTTCATTAGGTAAGAGTATTGCTCCACGCATTATTTACTCTACAAATAAAACATTTGATTCTCAAGCTCTGTGTACATGCAGCTTAGGGCGCCATCACACTGAGGTTGTACATACGTTCAACGTACAGCCTATACGGTATACCGCCGTAGGTTGTACTTACTACGGATAGGGATGTAACGTAGACAAATTATCCGTTTGGAAATTATCGATTAAATTTTATTCGATTAATTTATCAATCGAAATGATGTTTTGATTTTATTGCTATTTTCGAAGTTTGTTCGATTGAATTAATTAATTATTTGTGGAACATTTTCAACATTTTCGAAGTTTGTTCGATTGAATTGATTAATTATTTGTGGAACATTTTCATAAATTAACGTTTAAATGGGATCCCTCGTATACGATTCTCCTTCTTCCTCGAAAGTCTTCTCGCGTTCAGCTTTGGATGTAGGCTACCCTTGAATGTTTCCAGCCATAACAGTTCTTGGCGGTTCTCATCCATCCAAAACCGGCAGTTTTCAAAAGTTAGGTTTGGATTGACGATTAGGTTTACCAACATGATTCGATTATCAATAGGGCTAGATTATAAGCATGATTCGTTTTCCAACACGATTCGATTATCAACGGGACTCGTTTTTTTTTTTTTTTTTTTAAATTTAGAATATTATGAAAGCATTTAAGAAATATCCTCAAAAATACTTTTATAATATGACTAAGATTATTTGGGACGGTTTCCCTTAATCAACATTTTTCTTTCTTATAAAATTATTAAATAAACAAATAAAAACCGCTTTTGCGCTTATCGCCCATTCTAGACTCATTTTGCCAAACGATTTTTATGCCTATTATCTACTTGTTTTCGTGATGATATAAGAATATACATATTTTTGGCTTGCGTATTTCTCTAAAGGGGTCTCCATTAATCACGTGAGGCTCGAAATGGCGGGGGGGGGGGGGGTTCGGAAAAAAATACGAAATATCACAAGGAGGGGGGGGGGGGGGGGGGGGATATAATGAGATATCACGTGTATTTATTTTTGAATGCCAGTCAAAAACAACCTGCGACTTTAATTTCTCTCTGGAAATTTTTATCACGATGCTTAATTTTCCAAAATTTATTCAGATTATACCTGTATTTAAAGATAATATTCCGAAAATTTCAATATGCTTTATACTAAAAAATACACGTGATTTTGGGTAGGGGGGGGTAGTCTAAAACCTCACCACATATCACCAGGGGGGGGGGGGGTTAAAAAGTTGCTAAAAAACATCACGTGATTAATGGACGATCCCAAGGAAAGAACATCACATTCCCTGGTTACGATTAACCCGACAATATTTGAATTCTTCTTACAACCATAATTATAAGCGGAAAATGTTGAGATCGATGGAGTCGCTTAATCGAATGAAAATGATTCGATTACGCGCACCGCCACTAGGCGTAGTAGGGTAGTCGGTACTGGACCAGCCGGCAGCCGTGGGCGGTTCATTGCCTCGTTCGCCGCCGACCAGTATTGATTTCGCCCTGCGATGCCCGAGCCGCCACAATACGACTAGACGCTTTATTGCGGTGGTCATTAAAGGGGGGATATTCAGATATATTCAGTCATTCTGCCATTCAGCCAGACCGACTGACTGAAGCGGACTTTCAAATTAAAATTCTGTGAAAATAGTGTTAAAAAAATCCCCTCTATTTTACCTTAAAAAAGCATTGGTTTTATTGTACGGACACTAACTTTACTACTCCGACTTCACCCTGGATTTGAATTCCTGTATATTTTAATTTCATATTCCCTTTTGTGTATTTATCTAAAAAACGATCTAATTAAACATTCAAACAATATTTATTTCTGTACCCGAGAAGCATACGGATGCAATTCCAAAATTTGAAGAAATGAGTTTTTGATGCAGACTTGACGTAAATTATCATGTTTATCAGTGGCAGAAAGATACAGGTCGTATCATGAAGAAAAATAGGATTTTCAAAATGTATACGGATGCAACTACCGTTGATGCAACAACTACTTGTACATTGACTTAGGTACATCTTTATGATTTAGTTGCATTTTTAGTATTACGACTCCAATCTTACGTATTATGTAGTATTATGACTCTAATTATGCATTACTACGCTTTCTATAGAAGTAAACAACGTTCAAACATTGATCCTTTCATAATACACCACGTGTCATAACAAAATATTCAACTTCATTTTGAAGCAGTAGGACTCATGTCAGCGTTTTTTTGAAACAATATTTTTAAAGGCTTTACATTTAATTTTTATTTTTTTATTTGCTCGTTTTTAAAATAAAACTTTTTGTTTTAAATTAAGTACATAAAATTTTGTTGGTTCCAGATTTTTTTTTTTTTTTTTGGCTACCACACTAAGCTAATTGCCCGTGTTGTGATAGTCATACATTTAATATTTTAAATAGGAATTAAAAAAAAACTATTTTATTGAAACAGATAATTTAAACATACTAAATAAAAATTAAGAAATACATAAATAATACAGAAGTAAGTGAAAAATAAAGAAAAAAAATCATATTTTAAAGAAAAATAGAAATAAAAATGAAAATTCAAATTTTGAAATACATAAACTAATAATAAAGATTATGTACTAAGAACTCATGTGTTCTGTACAATAAATATAAATTTAAACAAATAAGTATCTACATACAACGTGTCCGGAAACTCGTAGTACAAGCGGGAAACTGGTGAATCTACATCACGTAGAGAACCCATAAAACTTATTTTTTTCGATCTGAGCATTTCGATTTCAATATTATTTTTTTTCTATTTTTCCATTTTTTCGGCAACTAAAGGGTTAAAAAAAAATTGAGCCCAGTTTACCCTTCGATGCATTTTATAAGACATTACACAACTGAAATCAACCCCCTAGTGAAAATTTTTTTCAAATTTAACCAAAAAAATTCAAACTTCAGATCCGATTTACTCGAAAACGAAAGCTCAAATCAAAAAAGTTATATCACAAATCGACTCCGAATGTGATGTAGACTTACCAGTTTCCCGCTTGTACTACGAGTTTCCGGACACCGTGTATATAAATTAATACATAAATAAAATTAACTGAAAAACTAAGAGAAAATAAATAAATATTATAATTGATAGTCTGAGACCCCAAAAACAAAAGCAGGTATTCCTAGGCAGCGTACCTATGAATGATTAAATAATTGATTATACTATAATTGATTTAATAATTACTTTTTTGTTATCTGTTAGCATGGATATCCGAAGAAGAGACGATAGTTACAGAAAAAATTGCTTTTTTGGCTCTCCTGAACATTAACCTTTTTGGACTTGCATCCTTATGCTTCTCGGGTACAGAGTTATATTCCGCTATATGTATTTAAGACTTGCTGGTTCCCGGCTTGCATTGCAATGCCATATTCAAAGAAATACTTTGCTTTTCCCTGAATCACCTTTCCCATGCGTCCCCGTCCCCCTCCCGCGTCCCCTTCCCAGGTAGCTTTATAAATTATAGCCTGTATGTTATTCTGATATAGGAGCTATATTGTTGTAAATTTTAATTAAAATTCATTCAGTAGTTTTTGCGTGAAAGAGTAACAAACACATATACATCCATACAAACTTTCGCGTTTATAATATTAGTAAGATAACAATTATAGCATTTTTTCTTATTTATTGACTCTTGATTAAATGTTTTAACGTCACATAGCTCATAAAGGAAACGATGTTGTGAGTTGCGTCGACCTAAAAATTCCAGAAAGAAAACGATGTGGATATTTTATGACCCCAGAGCTCAACGTTTGAGAGTTTGCTGCCTTATAGTTAGGATGTTATAACCTTGATGGTAGAAATTATCTTTGAAATTGAAATTTGAAAAAAACAAATTTTCTGCTAATGTGACTTTTTTGCTCTCTGAACAAACATCGAAGAACGAAGTTTTATCTAGAAACAAATTTCCAAGGAAGATACAAATTGACAAAAAATAAACTCACTAAATGATAATATTATTATATTTACAGAAGGACGTTATTTGCGTTTCCAAATTTGTGTGTCTACCCAAAAATAAAGCCTTTGATGTCGGTATTATCAAATGTTATCAAAATATTGACTGAATTCGCGTGGTTCATTAGTGAGCCTTATTTAATTAATTCTACCGGCTTGCCGAGAGGAAAATAATACTTCCCACGTATATTTATTAACCCCTCAGACCTCGGGCCTATTTTGTCGGAAGGTAAAATTATTTCCGCTTCGCAATAAAATCCTAATAAATGGAATATTTCTGAAAGCATACGAAAACTAAAAACTGTTTTTGAAAGGTGATGAAATACGCTTTCAAATTTTATAATTCGAAATAAACATATAATTTTTTAAATATAATTTTTTTTAACGCAAACATGAAATGTGACAAGGGGTATGGGGGGGGGGGGGGGGGGGGGGGCATCAGCTCTGTGACGTCACATGTAAAAAAATTGAACTACTGTTTTGATTAGATTTGAAATTGCAAAATATGTTATGTCACACTAGGGGGAGGGGGTCTCCCAAATCTGACGATGTGTGGACATGGAGGGGGGGGGGGGTCAAAAATTCGTGTGACTTAATTTATGAATGATCCCTTGCCTTACGTTTTTTCTAACTATAAAATTACTGATTAGGAAAAAAATACACACATATTTTATTAGGTGAATGTTATCGTCATCTCACTATTTTATCGTTTCATGTAAAAATAATTAATAAAAAATTTCCAAAGTTTCATAATTTTTGTTTCAAATTGCGGTCGGAAACTTTGAATTCATAAAGGGGGTACATTTGAATTATTTTGCGGTTAGCTTTTAGATTGGATGATAAAGCGTGGTGTTTTCTCTTTCTAACACCGTTTAGATTATATTTCTAACCATGATAGTAAGGGAAACAACGATCTCTATGATACTTAGAGATCGTTCTTTCCCTTACCTATGCATGAGACTTATATAAGTTGTTCCGAAAACCCAACAATTGCCTGAGGGGTTAAGTGAATATCTAACGTGTCTAGCGAAAGCCGCCCACCGAATGACAGAAATAAAAGAAATTGTGAAATTTCATCATTCTGACATGTCAGACCCTTCAAGATAGAGATACCTAACCCTTAAATATAAACTCTAAAACTTCCAACAATTCCATTTTATCCTTTATGTCTCGAGGCTGATAGCTAGTTTTTTTTTGTTGAATGAGATAATAAATGACATCTAGCGAAATAAGCTGGAAGCTATTTTCAAGCGCCTCGCTACAAGAATTCTTATTCCGTTTCGTATTACGAAGTTTTATATTTTCCGGAATGTCACTTTTTATTAACTCTTTTTCGCGTGGCAAAAAACTTTTTAATAACTTTACTCATCCCCGGTTCTATGTATAAGCCGGTATTAGCACTTAACCGCAGAGATATAGATATCACTCTCGCTTTCATCTCAGTTACTTATTCAGGTGGCTTACCGTACTTGTAAATCGTACGTACACACATCGAGAGAATCGTTGCTTCAGAGCAAGAATGTCATGAACAAATTTATTGATCCAGGGATTAAAATAACATTTTCGTATAATTGGTATTTTCAAATGTTATTTAAATTACTTTGTTTTACAATTTCAATCACTAAATTCTTAAACTCTTTAAATAAAGAAGCTATATACTAATCCCAGAGAGAGCTCGTTATTGACTCTCGTCCTTTTTCTTCTCCCGCGCCTTATGTCAAAACGAAAGAGACAGAAGATACTAGAAGATGACATACGTGACCAGTCACTGGGATTAATATAAACCATAAGATGATAACAATTTGAGGGGTGGGTGTTTATCCGCCGCCCGGGAACCATTTATTGGATAACCAACACCCTTGTCATAGGTTACCCCAAGTGGTGTACGGCTTCACGGGGTGAAATTTTTCTGATCGGAAGAGATTGAGGGAGACCTAACCTAACCTAACCTAACCTAACCTAGACCTCTCAGCCGGACTCAATCAATCGCCTTGCGTCGCAGTAGGAGGGATAAATTCATATATCCATCACTCCTAGACATTTTGACCCCAGATTCCTACCCACACGCACTACCTTTTTTCCTTCCCAGGACTTGCTATCCTTCCTTTAACTAAAAATACCCTCCACACAGCAACCCCAAAGATGACACAGAAATGTTTTTCCTCGGGGCCTTCTGTGTGGAGCTAATGAAAAGAAAAAAATTGTTATAACAAAATATGCATAACGTGTTCTGAAAATGGAGTAAGTCGCACTCTATATTATTCTAACATCATCAGCGATTCTCATTGCCCTATACGCCAACGAGGCTTATTATTTTATTTACAAGGAGTTTCCACTGTGCCTTACCTTTGCTACTGATTTTTCTTGTAAATAAATGAATATTTTAAGCCTTAGTATCATTAATTTCCAACCAACTCTTCCTCTTTGTGTAGTTTTTAATAATAAACATGAAATTAAATGTTCCGTTTCTTACAGTTTTGAATTTAGTTCTTAGAAAGCCTTACTAATCCTTTCCGTTAAGACTATCTATATTTGCTTTACCCTGTTTAAATTTATTTTAATTTAGCGTGTTTTCTTTGTACAAATCCAGCTTAATATTTTCCAATTTCTTGACAATGAGAAGTAGTGCTTTTGGAATAATATTAAAATTATTATATTTATCTGGCTTAGGCGCGTTATTCCGTCTGATTGCTGGGACGTTTCTTATATACGTATGAGTATTGTAATATAATAAGTCTGGTTGAATTAAAAAGTTCCGTCGTAAAATGTTCCTTTGTATCGGATCGTTAAAACGTAAAGTTCTCGAAGTCTGAGACGCGAGTTAGGCTGAGCCGTCTCGAGACTATGACATATTTAATGCTCGACTCGTTAGTGAAGTAGTAAATATGTCATTACTCCGAAACTTGGCAAACATTTTCACGGGCCCTTCTTCTCAACCCCTTTAAAAAGTCACCTCACTCTTATAATTTCCCCCCAACTACAGAGACTTCCTTAAATATAAGTATATTTTTAACGCATGTTTTTTCAGTATGTTTATTCAGTTTTTTTTAATTTTACAATATTTATCTTAAATATACATCACCCGATTTTCATTATTTAGGTATATCGCGATATGCAGTGCTGAAATGCGATTTCCGTAACAACGGATTTCCGACAAAAACTTATTTCAATATTCACTGTTGAATACGATAAAAAATATTAATAAAAAGTTTTAATTAATATTTACAGGTTTTTCTTCAGATTTTCTCGTTTTTATTCATATTTTCTGGTTTATATTCATATTTTATGATTTTTATTCATATTTTATTGTTTAGATTAATATTTTCGGTTTTTTTTTTCATATTTTCTGGTTTTTATTCATATTTTCTGGTTTATATTCATATATTCTCGTTTTTTGGCATATTTTCTGGGTTAATTCATATTTCCATCTTTTTATTCTTATTTTCTTAGACTAAAATAATTTAAAAATTAGAGTTCTCAATGACCGTGTTCGTTAAGGAGCTTGTCCAGGAAAGACGAGAGATCCTGGATTCGAGTCCTAGTTGCGACCGTTACCTTTTTGAAGTGAAAACTTCTTTAGCACCGTTGTATTTTGAAACTCGATGAAACGAAAAAGTAAAAGTAGAAAAGTAAAAAGAGACAAACACAAACATCTATAGGATTTAGCCTGCGATGGAATGAAATAGTATAATCGGTCTCCTCTTTTTGCGGTGCTTCGTAGCCTCTCCACTCTTGTCTACTTTAGTTTTCTAAAGGTTTCACTTCTACCGCGTGTGAATTGCACACTCTGTTTTTTGTTTTTCTGTGTCTTGTTTTTTTTCTTCATATTTTCGTTTCTATTTTTATCTGTGTTATCTTCTTCTTCAATTATATATATTCTCTAGAGTTACAATGATTAAACTGTGTTTTAACGGTGTATTAACAGTATATTAACTGTGAATCTGTGCATATATTATGTGAAACACCTGACTGTATAAATTGTACATATTTAAAATGTATCCACAAGCCCCTCCATCCACAAGCAAATGCTTTTAATGGAGGAAAAGTAACATTGTAACATGTTCCATTTTTTAAGATAAATAAAATTATAAAAAAAAAAAATATCCAATTAAAATCCAACAAAGACATGAAATTAGATTAAAAAGATTCAATTTTGTATAAATATCTCTGGAAACAGATTTTTTGGTGAGAAATGGGGTTCTAATCAAATGGGGTTTATCGTAGAATTACGAGTATATACAAGTTGTCAAGGGACGTATTTGACTTACACTTACTTAAGAACAAAAATATTCAACGACACGTCTTCACTGGTCACTCAGCCGAGTAATCGCCTAACCCCTCACCCCGCCCCTAACTGTCCAATACCTTTTTTAAAAATATTTTTAGTTAACTCAATAATGTCACCGGAGACCAGAATTTCATTTACATTCTTACTCCAAATTATGTAAGAAATCACTGGTTAAAGTGAGACATGAACATTGTACGTCCCTGTATATTGATACATTAGGACTATATAGATAAAATCGTAGCAAAACTGGTTTCAGGATTCAAGAATAACAATTAACCATTTGAACCGATTCAGATCCCCCTTTTAAAGAATACTCTATTACTTACCTAGCATTCTTTTTATAGAAATATTCTAGTACAATGATTAAAAATACGCTGGTAAACGAGGTTTATTTATAAAGACCTATAAACAGGTTTCCGGAAATTTTTAATAAAGGGTGCTTAAAATCCTCAGAACCATTGTGTTTGACTTTATGCTTGAAATCCTCAGAAAAATGTTCATAAACAATTTGTCATCATCATCAAATAAAGTTACCCCACAATACAGAAAATGAAGAATTTTCTCCCTCTTATTTTCAAGTTTTCTTCTGTTGCTAGTAAACTGAATTCCACTTGAGTATGTTCTGCGGATATCCGATTTCACAAATATATCACGTTGTTATCCCTTTACAGAACTAAGTCAGTAAACAGTACCGTAAATACACCGTAATGAAGGTTCAATTTATTTATTTTTCCTACGTTTGCAATGTAAGGTTTCGCGGATCGATTTGATCTGACTTAACGCTGTACGGTAGGTAGAGCCTCCTTGAGACTTATGTATTCATGGCATGAAAGCCTCGCAGAGTTACATTTGCAGAAAAGACATATTTTTATTACGTTGAAACTTATTGCCTTCAGCCGTGAATACTTTCAGGGGCTACGTAATCCCGTAATAAATAAACTTATTCCAGTTTTACGATTCGGCAAAAGAGTGCGAAAACTTGGAATATTATTTTTTATAAACATACAAGCCCAACTTCGTGTATATTTGTATGAAGACGTGCTTTTAAATATTTTTTTTATTAATACATTATCGACGATATTCGGAAAAAGATGAGGCCCAAAACCATCAAGTATTTTTTATAAACCTCTTCCTTTTTTAAGATGCGTAATAACGTAGTATCTACAGGTAAATGTGAATCTTTGTTAATCTAATTTGGGAGGCAGGTATGGGTACCGCCGCCCCGGGAACATTTTATTAAATAACCAACACCTCTGCCACAGATCACCCCATGCTGTTCGCTACGTTTGATAGGGTGCTTGTGTTTTTGGTGAGGTTCGCCCAGGTCTTGGCGGCCGATGCGTCTGCCTACCTGCCGCATGGTGGGCAGAATCGAAAGAGGCTTGTTGAGGGAGGTCTTTTATCCCCTCCTGTCAGAATCTCTCGACCTATCATCTTGCACCGCGGTTGGAAGAACAGATGCGTATGTCATTTACTCCAGGACACACTAACCCCCAGATTCTTACCCACCCCTTATACCTATTTCCTTCCCAAAACTTCATTTTCTTTAAAAAAAACCTCCACACAGCATCCCTTAGATGACATAGGATACAAGGGAAATTATTTTCCTCGGGGCTTCCTGTGTAAAAAAAATCGATTATTGTTGACAATGAAATCGAAAGAATTGTAAAACTGAACATTAATTTAATGGACGACTGAATCCCTGAGGCGTATGTGAGTTAAACCATAAACAGCCGCATTACGAATAAGGAGGCTCCGAAAGGAATACTAGGCCAGATGATTTTAATAGTAAGCACAAATGGGTAAAAGTAGGGGACGCCACAGAAAGAGATGGCACAAATGTGTATGAAGCAAGTATGCGTACCATCCTCTAGAAATCTGGACCCTTGCCTCTCTGAACACACTGATCTTCTGTTTCCTGCCCACCGCTCACACCCTTTTCCTTCCAAGAATTTCCTCTCAATCCTTTCCTTAAAACACCCCCCCCACGTCATCCCCAAAGGTGACATTGGTCCTAAGGGAAATTATTTTCCTCGGGGCTTAAAAAAAATATTTCTGAGACAAGAACGTGACTATACGTACTACACCGATTCCTGCCACATTCAGTTCTCAATTAATTAGAGGACGAGTGTTCAAGTTCTGGCTTAAATATTCTGATAAAAAAGCTTTGCCAATGTATTCGAAGCTTTTTTATTGATGGTGAGTGATGTTCGTTAATATGTTAATTTTACAAAATTTCGCTCTTAATCCAGTGATTTAAATTTGCCTGCGTAATTTATTCCTCTTCCGGTTAATATTTTTATTTGAATGTTGCCGATAAATCTAACTTTGGCCAATCATTTTTAAAATAGAGGTTTGGAAGGGAGTAATCGGACCGAGTCACAAAAGAATTTACGACTCTCGGAAAAAGAATAAAATAAATTGCGACTACGCTCCGTCGGCGTCCTAAAGAAAAGTATAGCCTACGAAAGAGGTTTCGTATTCAAATGGAAACAGTGCAAGTTCGATTTTTATTTTTTTTATCTTGCGCTTAACGGAAGCTTTTAATGCTTTTATTTCTGCAAACTTTCGATAAATGCATGTTCTTTGGGTTTGTATCTTTAGGGTGGCGACAAATTGTAGATTACAAACTGTTGTAGAGCCAATTTAAAGGAGTTGTCTCGGAGGAAGGGCGAAAGAAGACGTAATGCAGTAGAAATGAGATTTCTAAGGCATATGTGTGGTAAAATTACGTGCATACGACCATATGAATGAGGAGTCAGTTGTAAGTGTAATTAAAAAGAAATTAGTTACGTCTCAGGAAGAGATGGTACGATTAAGTAAATCTAAAAATGAAGACTGTTGTGAAGTAGTATCTTGAAGGAAGGGCGAAAGAAGACATAATGCAGTAGAAATGAGATTCTGAGGCATATGCGTGGAAAAATTGCATATATACGACCGTATGCATGAAGAGTTAGTTGTAAGTGTAATTAAGGAGAAATCAGAGATGTCTCAGGAAGAGATAGTACGATTAAGAGTAAATCGAATATTTGAGTCGGATGACATCAAGAGTCGTAATAACTGAATATTGTATGGGATACAATGAATGAATGTAAATGAAGCGAGGAGTGAATGAGTTGTGTTGCGTTCCATATTTTCTGCGGGCAAATGGCATAATCGTTAATTAGTTTTCCACTAGCCCTGTCAGCGCCTATTTACTAAACTCAAATTTCATGAAGAAATATTGCTGCACTGCGCGGGAATCGAACCCGCAAACATCCTGACTCAAATTCGAATTCATTGACAACTACGCATGATCGAACCGGGTAACGTCAAGGAATTTTATAATATAAATTTCGAAAATGTATTTTTTTCATAAAATTTTCCTTAAATTCGATTTTCCCATATTTCATAATATCTTTTCCGGAAAGCGGTAACGCAATTTGTAAAGCCACGAGAAAATGGAAAAATATTAAACGGCTGAAATTGATCTGGCTAGGTAATTTGAGCAGAAGATCAATTTTTAAATATCAGGCAAGAAGGTAAAAGCTTTTTCAATAATACAATAAATTGTTTCACTTCTGGCGAATTTAAAATAACTACATACATTATTTTCTATCTCCACTACTTTGCTGTGTTTCTCTGTATTTATCGTTTTATTGATTAAACTACCTAAAATAATAAATCCTGGGCTAAAGTTCGGTTTACGGGAGATAGTCCTAGATAATTTTTTTTCTTTTTTTATACTAATTATGGGCCGGAAAATCCGAATCTGAAAGAATTAGGCGTCGGCAAGCAATATTAACTGAATTACACGACTTTAAAATTTTCTATAAACACAAAGGAACACGTCATTTTGAATGTATTGACATAACAAGTCATAGAAAAACAAGAAAGATGTTACACCACATAAAATTAAGTGTTGCCATTAAGCAATAATATCAATAACAGTTTCTTTTCTATCACAAACCATGTTACACAAACCTAGCGTAGCCGCTAAACTACTTGAAAACTGGGATGTTTTTTTGCCGTGACGCGAGTAGGCGCTACGAAGGGGGCACTTTCTTTTCTATCACAAACCATGTACATTGATATTGGTGACCGGTGTACTGCTTATATTATTGATAATGGCAACACTTAATTTTATGTGGTGTAACATCTTTCTTGTTTTTCTATGATTTGTTGTGTCAATGCATTAAAAATGACTTTTTTTCCTTAGTGTTTATAGAAAATTTTAAAGTCGTGTAATTCAGTTAATATTGCTTGCCGACGCCTAATTCTTTCAGATTCGGATTTTCCGGCCCATAATTAGTATAAAAAATAAAAAAAAATTATCTAGAACTATCTCCCGTAAACCGAATTTTTTCCAAATCCTGTTTTATTAATGACTTTTCTCTATTTAGCATTGCTTGTAAAGGGCAACGTCGTTACTCCTCCAACAGTTTAATTAGCTATTTTAACTGTTCTTTAAGCGCCCTTCGTTTTTCCGAAACTTTCATTTAGCGGCCCTTCGTTCACTGTCAATATTACTAATTAAAATTTCGTTTACTACTCGCGTTCAGAATGGCGTAGTTAATAATTCAATTTCCTTAATGTTAGTCGGAAAATTCGACTCTATTTGGCATGCGTTCAGCACGCGATAAATAAAACCAATATTAAAGAGTATTAAAAAAATCAGCATATTAAAAATCCCATTTGTGTGTAGTACCTACATGAATCATTCTTAACCATTTCTATTTACTCGTCAAATATCTATTACATACAAATGTTTCAATTTATCAAGAAATAATTGTGGTTTAAAAAAAATTATACTTGTACTCCAAAACTTAATCATCGGAGTATATTTTTATCGGGTACCTAACCCTCTGTATTTATTTTTTATGTGGTACAAGCAACGCACAAGAATTCCGATTTATTGAAGCCAGTGGAAATTTTTACCGATTTGAGGGATGTTTTGCCAACGGAAGTATTCTAGGGAAAGGGAAACTTTTGGAAATTTATGGTAATCCTGGGTAAGTCGCCTAAAATATTTAAGGCGATTGATTTTGTAAACATTTTCGTTATAAAGAGTGGTGTTATTAATTTTATGGTTCCAGTGATAATGAACTTAAATACCGCTCTGCAACAGAGGTAGTCATTATTATTTATCTGAGGCGGGTATTTTGCTGCCGCCCCGGAACTATTTATTGAATTTTTTTTACGATAACTCCACACAGGAGGCCCTGAGGAAAATAATTTCCCTCAGGGCCTACGTCATCCGAGAAGCTCTGGAGGATAACCCACACTCCTGCCAAAGGTCATCCAAAGTGTTTCGCTACGTTTGGTGACTTAGCAAGGGTGTTCGGGTTCATGGGGGTGAGGTTTGACCGGGTCTTGGCGGTCTTGTCTACTGCGTAGCAGGTCGGATCGGGAGGCAGCACTTTCTTCGCCTTGCACCACAGTGGTGGGATGAATTCATACGACCGTCACTCATGGACACACTGACCCTCAGATTCATACCAACCCCTCATACCTTTTCCTTCCTAGAACTTCCTGTCCCTTCTTGAAAAAAACGATGCATTATTAATCAAGATGACATTCCCTGAGGGAAATATTTTCCTCATGGTCTCCTGTGAGGAGTTGTAAAAAATCTCCATTCACACTGTTTATATTACTCCCCTTACAAATTGAGTCACAAAATAGTAGAATTTGGTTACTCTATCAAAATTTATGAGGCATAAAAATTATATACATACACATTCTCGTGTTATAAATGTCTTTATATTACAAAAAAACGGATTCTGGAGTGAGAGAAAAGCTTTGTCACTTGGCACCAGCCTCGAGAATTCTCACACACAAACAGATAATAGGCGGTGAAGGATTCAGAGTCTTTGACCTTAAGATAGTACTTTCGGCTCTTTGTTTTGTCCAAGGCACATTCCTACTTTCAAAGGCATTCCGAGAAGATGTATTTATTTAAACATCACCACCGCTGAGTAACTTGGTTATGCTTTTATACGGTTTTACTGGTGTTTTCTATGGATTTGAGCACTTACTAAAAACGGGAGCAGACATGTTTTTCGAATTCAATTTTTCTAAATCGATTGTTCGAATTTCAGTTTTTCGAAAGACTAATGTTTCGAACATTGGCCGAAAGACATATTTTTCGAATTTGTTAATCAACTTTTAAAATATATATTTCACTTGCTTATGACTAACGAGATACTGTTGGGTTGGGTTAGGTTAGTTGATATTGTCCATCCTATAATAAAACACTTATACGTACTGTATACATACTTATAAATTCGAAAAACTAGTATTTCGGTCAATTGATGGTCGAAAATACGTTTTCGAATAATTGAAGTTCGAAAAATTGCATTTCGAACAATTGAATTCGAAAAATTGATTTCGAAAAATTGCAATTTACCTAGACCCCTAAAAACCTGTCGGTTGTCTTGTTTCCTGAAAAAATAATTTTTAAATAGGGTTTTAAAAGCACTTTCCTTTTTTTTATGTTTATTTATCACCTGGATAATATTGACGCTTCGTCAATTGGGCATGTAGAGCGAATGAACGAAGAAAGTAGTGTAAGAAGAATATACGACGCGAATGTGAATGGTAGAAGAAGTCGGGGACGCCCGAGGAAGACATGGCACGATCAAGTGAATCAAATACTTGAGTCGGGCCATGTCAAAAGTCAGAATAATAGAAGAGAATGTATGAGACGATGTATGAATGTGAGTGAGGCAAAGAGTGTGTGCCAAGACCGAGTTGTTTGGCGGTCCGTCCTCTCTGCCAACCCCTGCGGGGAAACGGCGTGATGGTTAGTTAGTCAATTCTGTGGCTTGCTTATAAAGTTGAAAAAGTCAGTTTTTGGATATATATTTTTTTCTATTCATTCCTCTATTCACGCCTCAAAATTGGGTTATCTTTCGAATAAAAGAAAAAATCTTTCGATTTTGAGAAAGGATTTTTCGTTTTTCGGTTTCCAATGTTACTTACCAGAAAATCACCTTTCTTAAAATTAAGACTTGGTAAAAAGAGCAAATTATAGATATCGATCGTCAAGTTGATTAGTCAGACATCTCCAAATACTACTAGGTTTTGAAATAATGAAGAAAGCAATATTCGAATGCTCACCGTAAATCAAATATTATTTAGACGCGTCACATATTAAATATGCTTAACACCGGGAGGCATAACGCTCCGGTACACGACCCAGAAAACAACAACATTTTGTTTAATTCACGCCAAGTTTTTCTGCGTTTTTATTGATTTGGTGGTGTTTATGAGTAATCTGATCTATAACTGTGTACTCATCTCAATTTTAGATTTTTCGAAGATGTCTGACTAATCAACTGGACGACCGATAAGCCTCGTGAAATTTAAAAAACTAACATTGGCCCTTTTAGTAGCAAGCCACACAAGCAATATCTTTAGCAATAATTTGTAAATCCACCACGGCAATACGCCACTTGCATCACATTTAAAAAAAAAATCCGGTTTAGGTAAATATTTTAAGACATTATGTATTTTTTTGTTTTTTTTGTTATCGTATTTTAGAAACCCTGGCGATTTTTTGAAAATTTCAATCCGAAAAATCAGACCATTTTTTGTAAACCGGAAAGACGGGACATAACTTTAAAGGTTGGAAAAAACGATAATTACATAGCCGAAAATCATTTAAAAAAAAGAACGTTTTCCACAAGAAAGGGTTATAGGAGAATAACGAGGCATAGCAAAAATATTACATCTCATAAATATTTTTTTTCGTGATCCATCTTATTGATCATAAATCATTATAATGTTCAACGTCTATATTACTAAATCAAATGTAATATACTTGTACTTGTAAATTATAAGTTATTTCAAAAAGTTATTTCAAATATAATTTCAACATATGGTCACTCTACATGTTTTACGTTATAATGTATTTGTTCCTATAGTGCAGTAGAGGCCCATTCTGTGAGAAATATTATTGTAACAATATTGTCTTTCAACACCTATATTATTTTGTGTACTCTATAAAATTGTTAATTTCAAGTCAAAATGAAGTTCAAAATTTCAATTTAAACAATAACACCTAAATTAAAAAGGTAAAGAAACAATAAATAAATAAATATATAGGGGTTATCGTATCCCATAACTTTGTCAACACTAAAAGATCACACGGATGGCATTTCTAAGATGTCACTTACACTATAAAAAACAATCATATTTTAATGAAAACGGGCACTTAAATGGAATGAAAACAATAATGTTGTGATCAAAACGGTTTCTTTCATATTTATTTCATAATTATTTGATAGTCACTTTAATATTTCATAAGAAAGATTCGCTCTAATGTAATCGCTTATAAATCTTTGTTTTTTTCATTTTTTATTTTTTTACACATAGGTATTTAAAAAAAAACCTAAGGACATATATTTTTTTAATTTTATCTATTGTTGAAAATGGTATGAACTAATGATATAATGAATGATAACATTTTGTCTGATCTCTTAACACTTTGTTTTTAATTCATATATTTTTATCACTTATTATTTTCTCTGTTTATCATTTTATTTTTAAATTTTATTATTTTGCTTTTACTTAACTGTTTTGCATAACCGATATTTGCGTGTGTTATTTTTATTAAATTGTGAAATTATTAACCCCGATACAGGCGAACCCTAGTGGGGTTAATAATTACATGCTAAAAATATATGTATATAAATTGTGAAGAAGCAATAAATAAATAAATAAATAATAATAATAAGAATATTATGAAATTTGATTTTGTTAAAATCAGCACTACTACCATTATTCCTCTAAAACACATACTCCAGTGCAAAATGTACGGGGTTCTCTTCATAACATCTGTCAAAAAGTCAAACCAAATGTTAAGTTCGCAGAGAACAAACAATAAATCTAGTGATAGTCCAGTCAAGTTAAACATGAAAAGGGGGTTGTGCTTGCAAAAGGTCCGGTCATTCTGAATTTTTTATATGTTGTTAGGATCTAAACCAGTATTAAAAAAAAAATTTGCAACTTCGAAAATGCTGTGCGAGCGGCGGTGGACCCAAAAAACCAGGAAATTTTCGATTTTTTTTCAGTTTTTGCTCAATATCTCAGTTAAGGAAGGGTCTGACCAGTATAGTTAATATGCATACTTTTAAAGAAGACTACATTTGCTACAATTTGAGACCAAAGCAAGCTATATACAGTTATTGGTTTCCAAGATACAGTTCTTCGAAAATAGGCCACTTTTTCCAAAAGGAGAAATTTTTTCAAAATATTCACTTATTTTGTAAAATATTTTCTAAAACACGCATCCCACGTCAAATATTATATGAAATAAAGTTGTAGTAAATTTAATTAGCTTTCATTTAAGACTAAATTGATATCTGTAAACCTAACGGTTCTCTCAAGAACGCCAGATAACCAAAAACAGTCATAAGTGGGTTTTGGGGGAAATGCAAATAAACTGTTCTTAGGTCTTTTTATGGTTTTATTGTGCTGTGAAGTAAATCCATGAGACCATTTATTGTGCTGTGAAGTAAGGCCCGGGCTTAGGCTCGCACGAAAAAGGTGTCTCAATATCTGTGATGGACGCTGGAAGAGGCGCCCAGTCTGTAGTCGGGTCATCTTCATCGTCCGAGCATTTCAGCTCCACATCCGGGATGTTAATGCACAATTTGTCACCGCATGACTGACAGAGGACTGAGCAGTGGAGCCCAGCCTTTCTGCACGAGCAGCTCCCAGAGCATCCCTTTTTGCATTTACATGAAATTTTTCGCAGAAGGGCGGGAGGTGCGGGATCCATCGTGGTGAGGATGGGGGTGAGTCCTTGAGAAGACATTTTCCACCCCCATTCAGTGGGATTCAAGTTGACTCCCGGCCACTTCTGCACTTAGAAGTAGCACCTTGCTGCATGGTGGCCTGCGGCATCTTCCATCGGTGGCAAATGGGCGAGGTTTATGCTTGTTGAAGTGACAAACGTCTTATACCTCAGGAAATCCAAAGTATCCTTCGCGATCTCACCCCCATATAGAGCCACAAAGCACTTGATGCCTGCTTCACTCACGGCTTGTGTGGTGGAGTCTGGCTGAAGGAATACCTCCACTTGCTCAGCAAGTGGTTCACTCTTGCTCAGAAGTGTGGTGATTTTGGTCTTTCCTTGGCCAAACGATGCTGAGGTGGTATCGCACCCGGTAAACGCGTGGATGAATAGTGCCGTTCCTGGCAATCGCCGGGAGCCCTGGTGGTTGTAGGAGGTCGTAGAGTAGTGTCAGCAACCAGCTTCACCCTTCGTGCTCTTCTGAAGATAGACGTTTGTCTCTTCAGCGCCTAAACCATTGAGAGAAGAACGAGCAGGTCGACGTCTTCTCCCACTATGACGACCCGATCGGCTACTGCTCTTTTTGAAAGCGCCATCATGACGATTTCTCGATTCGCATCTTCTTCGGCAACAGTCACTTCTACTCCCTCCTTCTGAAAGGCGTCACAGAGAAGAGTTATAAGCTGGGATGAGCTGCGTAGCGCCGGAGTCGTTCCGCTGTTTTGGTGTTTTTTTTGTAGCATCTTCGGGGTAGCCGTCAAAACCGATGGAGACGTTCTTCCCAAAGTGGTTTCGGACGTAGGTGGTATAATGCGCCAAAAGTGCTCGAACCGTGATCTTTCGCTGCCACACAACCTTGTGCAAGAGGTAGCCACCATCCAAAATGACATGAGTGCTGGCATCTATCGGCGTCTGGCTGGAAAGAGGAGTGAAGGCAGATTACAGAGTAGATTTTGTGCCCTTGCGCATCCCTTGTTCATTGACCAGAGACATCGGGAACGGGGCCAACTCAAACTTGAAGTCATCCTGTAAATCCTGTTCAGATTGCTTTGCAATACACGCTCGCTGGAAAATTGTGAGCGGATCCACAGCCACTCTTCTGTTTTTGTCCGGCAGTTTGACGGTTGAAGTGATCGATGCCAGCGTGGTTACTTTATTTTTCCGTTTTATTACTCCCTTGTCGTACATTTGCCCCACAATTTTCATCACTCCTTCCCTTCCAACTCTCTGGGCTCTGTGGCAATTAATTTCAGGACCTGCCAGTAAACCACTACTGATAGAAGTCAAACTGTCAGTTTTGGGAAATGGAGGGTGAAGAGCAAACCAGTTTTTTAGTTTTTCCACATCATTATTATCTTGAATGATTCGAGAAGGTCTCATGTCTACATGCTGCTCTCCAGTAGGACACGAGATGCTGCAAGAACTTTCCAGTTCTTCACAAATGTTCAACATAAACACCGTTCCTGTTTTCCACCTTGCTAGAACACTGTCGGAGATTCCCCTTCCTTGGGTCAATCTACCATAGGTTTTCATGGATCGCATCATGGATTTAATTCACAGCACAATAAATGGTCTCATGGATTAGTCTCATGGATTTACTTCACAGCACAATAAAACCATAAAAAGACGTGAGAACAGTTTATTTGCATTTCCCCCAAAACCCACTTATGACTGTTTTTGGTTATCTGGCGTTCTTGAGAGAACCGTTAGGTTTACAGATATCAATTTAGTCTTAAATGAAAGCTAATTAAATTTACTACAACTTTATTTCATATAATATTTGACGTGGGATGCGTGTTTTAGAAAATATTTTACAAAATAAGTGAACATTTTGAAAAAATTTCTCCTTTTGGAAAAAGTGGCCTATTTTCGAAGAACTGTATCTTGGAAACCAATAACTGTATATAGCTTGCTTTGGTCTCAAATTGTAGCAAATGTAGTCTTCTTTAAAAGTATGCATATTAACTATACTGGTCAGACCCTTCCTTAACTGAGATATTGAGCAAAAACTGAAAAAAAATCGAAAATTTTCTGATTTTTTGGGTCCACTGCCGCTCGCACAGCATTTTCGAAGTTGCAATTTTTTTTTTAATACTGGTTTAGGTTCTGACAACATATAAAAAAATCAGAATGACCGGACCTTTTGCAAGCACGGATGTACATCTTGACTGGAGTATGAACGTTAAATGTCAAATTCAAAAATTTGCCTGAAATCAAAGTGTTGCCATATAAAAAAATAAATCAGTGTGGAATTTTACAAAATTAATAGGAACATTTTCGGAGATGGGACATTTTCATGTAGTGGCGTCACGGGCCCAAATAATGGATTTATTTATTTAAAAAAAAAAAAAAAACTGTACATTTCTAAAAAAAATTACTAACATTTTCGTAATCTCAGTAGAAAAATCTACCCTCACGATTTTTTCCTAGTCGTTATGAAATCCATGCAAGTGGCCTATTTTATTGGTATTTTTTCCATCACCACGAATTCGTTCGAAACGAAATTGCCTATTTGAATTCCTCGCGATAATAATTAACAGATTTCAATATGTAAACATTATCAGCTTAAATTGCTGCCGGGACCGCAGGCCGCTTTTATTTTGGTTTCGCCCATTAATTTCTCTGAGACGCTGTCATTTGGTTATTGTTTGCTATGTTTGATGAACCCCTAAAAAGGGTTTGCAGCTATTATAACGAATACTGATGAATTAAAACTCTGTGTTTATTGTCATTCAAAGTATTTAATATTATGGATTACCATGCCCACCTCTTAAAGTTTGGATACGCGACTAAACGAAAACAGTAAGCTGGTACTTAAGCAACTTACGCAAGAAAGCCAGTAATCCCCGAGGTTCGTGTATTGTTTCCGAACATTTTTTTTTTATTTCTTCAAACATTGCAAATATACTTTGTGGTCTTTTTTATTTAATTTTTATTTAGTACCATTTTACTCAGCGGAGAGTGATGTTGCGACTATGGGCCGGTATAGCAGTTACTTTTAATGCTCGCTATGAAATAAGCCTAGTAGTGATACCATTACTAAATAAACAAAAATTTTAACAAAACGAACAAACGACTTAAAAAAATGCACTAAAAAGTAAAAAAATAATTTCGTATTCTTCTACAACTTCATAATCAAGTTACTTTTTCTACTCATCAATGTGTAGGTACGATTGTTATTTTTGGAGTCGGTGTGAGTCAAGGTAGGTTTGTATACATATTTATAGGTGAGATGTGCTTGTGTCGCACGAGCGACTTGACGAGGCGAGAGGCGAGCTGTCAAGTGAACACGCCGGGCCGGGTACTGCCGCCCCGGGAACTTTTATTGAATAACCAACACCTCTGCCATAGGTCACCCCGAGTGGTCGCTACGTCTGGTGATTTAGCAGGGGTGCCCGGGTTCATGGGGTGAGGTTTGTCCCAGGACACACTGAACCCCAGATTCCTACCCACCCCTTAAACCCTTTTCCTTCCCAGAACTCTCCTCCCTTCCTTTCCTTAAAAATACCCTCCACACAGCATCCCCAAAAGTGACATAGGCTCTGAGGGAAATTATTTTCCTCAGGGCCTCCTGTGTGGAGTTCATGTAAAAAAAAGGTCGCTGGCCGCTGACTCCGCACATCTAACATAAATGATCGACCAAAGTATATATTTGCGAATCGAAGCGCGAGCCGAACCACTAATTATGGGAAACGAAACCCCGCTTGCGGTTGCTTCGTTCCTTTACCACAATTCGTGGTTCGGCACGCGCATCAGTTCACAAATTAATACGCAGCATAATGTATCCCGAAATGCGTTTAATGTAAAATAGGACAAAGTGGTTTAGGCATTTCGAAAATGAACACCATGAAATAATGGGCTACTGTTTTGCGCGCGTACTTAATTACGAAAGGTTCAGATGAAAAGAGAACATTATTTCGTATAAAAAAATATTTTAATATTTTTGTAACAAAACACCTGAATTTTATTTCAATTTACATAATTTTCAACCGCTCTCATTCATTGCTCAAGAGATACAATCATTTGTATTTTTTACGAATGCAGCGGTTATTTTTAATTTACGAGAAAGTTTGTACCACAATAATAATAATAATAATAATTTCTTGCGGTCGTTCACAATGCCGCGATTGTTCAGGAACTAGGTTAGCCGAACATTTTGCAAGGTCGGAGGAAACTGTGCCACACAAAATACATCACCGCACATTAACTCGGCGCTCACAGTAGGCAAACCAATTCTGACCACCAAGTCTTACTTCTCAAGCATGATGTTGTAATTCTGACTTTACTATTAGTCAAAACTACGTAATCGCAATTTTACTTATCCAGCGTAGGTGAATAATTTTTTTGTTTGTAGTATTGGTAACTGAACACAGAGTGGATTTGGTGGAAGCTTTTTGAATTGAACAGTTGAACACCTATGTAAGATTATGTTTAAAGGTTGCATTTTGGAGGACGATTTTATTTTTGTTAATGCTCCAATTGGATCTTCAAGATGAAGGTACATTAATTTATCAATGAAACCAATTAAACAAGGTAAACTTCTTGGAAATGCTATGATATAACTTGTTCTTCGCTTTGAGTAAGATTCCGTTGAATTTATTTTAAGTTATTATTACGCTGACGTCTGTAGAGTTGAAATTTAAGAATCCAGTTAAGAATGCAACTCTGATGCCGCGCCGTACGCAAAATCATCTTCGTATCATCAGTTTTTTAAAAGCTACTTTTGTTATTCGGTTTCGAATTCAAGAATTCGTCAAAGTATGGCGCCACTTACGTTAGCAGATCGCATGAGGACATGACCCTAGCAGGTATAAGTACTACGGATTTGCAAATTTGAGTATCTCTCTGGATATGGAAAGATTGACGGTAATACTTAGTATAGTTGAAATTTAAGAATCCGGCTGAGAATGCAACTCTGATCAAAACCATCTTCGTGCCATCGGTTTCTTAAAAAGCTACTTTTGCAATTCGGTTTCGAATACAAGAATTCGCCAAAGAATGGCGCCACTTACGTTGGCAGATCGCGTGAGGACATGACCCTAGCAGGTACACATAAGTACTACGGATTTGTAAACTTGAGCATCTCTCTGGATATGGAAAGATTGACTGTAATACTTAGAGTTGTGAATAATAGTATCACGCGGCTATATATTACATATGACGTCATTGTATTACTTTGTCCCGGTGACTGGATCACAGTGAATCCAAGGATCTGGCTATTTTCTTTCTGATCTGGCAGTTCCTATCGGATTTATAGAATGGTCACCAACACTAGGCGAAGCCGAACCAAAAGCCGCCCGCAGGGCTTAGCAGCAAAAACCTACGGAGCGGGTTTTCAACTGCTAGTTATATAATAATGATGTAGATTTACAGTAAACTCTCGTATGGCGTTAGCTGGTCTTTGTGGCTCAAACAGAACTCATTAAAATAATATCGTATACTAACTCCGTTATAATGATAATAAAGGCTTTCACATGGAAAAGTCATTAGGCGTACAGCGTACATTCATGTAACAAGTGATGGGACGATTCTTACTTCGACTAGGGATGTCGAAAGTGAAAAAAAATATCGGTATATCGATGTATCGATATTTATTAAAATATCAATATCGACGTCGATATATCGAGGAAAAATATCGATATATCGGTCAAATTTTTAAGAAATTTTGCGTTTTTAAAATAAAATGGTGTATTTAGCTCAATATTATCAATAGTAATTTTTGTACACAATTTGCTTTTTTTAATGTACAAAAATCTCAATAAAAATGAAGGTATTTTTATCACTATTCATTTTTATTACGTAATAATTACAAAAATATCAAAAACTAAAAAGCTGACTTCTAACTTATATGTAAACTGAGACTCATACACAGTTTGTATGCGTCTCAGTAACATTCTATTGGCGTATTATTCTGTCAAAAATTACTTCGTGTTTGGAACAAGGTATAGTCAATAATCATAGACAATTGGGAACCAACACATAGGAGTGGCTTAGAAAAAAATGGCGAAAAATAGCATATATTTCTATGCATGTACCTACACACATGATCACAAATACTAATGCAAAGAGAATAGATTTTTAAGCTATTAATAGTTAAAATTTCAACCGCCAGATGTCATGACCCAATACAGTTACTTTTCCGTTCGTTCCTATACGGTTTTGGATTCTAGTCACTTTAAATACATAAATTTAAAAAAATATCGTTTTTGATACAATTTTCGATATTGGATATTTTGTATCGATATATGGATACATAGGCTAAAAATATCGATATATTGAATTAAAAATATCGATATATCGATACTTTTTCAACAAGCCTACTTCGACGATTACGATTATTCAACCAATAATCGTACTTCTACGATTATTGATTGTAATTTTAGTAAAAAAAATGAAAAGTTTAAGTCCAAATCAAATTAAATGTTAACTCTTTCACATCAACTAGTAGGTAATATTTTTTTTATTTTGATCTTTACGATTATTCTATCAATAATTTTAGATAGAAAATATACCTTTTTTTATTGAAAAAAAAAAGTTATATAATAGATCAGTTAGGTACCTAATATTAGAATAAAGTATTATTTTATTTAGGTCCTTATCATCACTGATACAAGTTTCCAAAGCTTGATTGAATTTAGTGCCATTACTTCTAGCTGAACGTAATACGCCCATTTGTCCAGAAAATCGTTTTCATTACAATAATTATTCGGCTGTTTCTATAAATGTTAATCGTTGATCATTACATGTAACGTACACTATACAACAGTAATTACGAAGTTAATATTGTTTCTATCTAGGGCATCAGGGTTGGCAGAATTTGGAAATCATTAAATTTGCATCGTATTTTTCATATCTCATTCTTAATCGTGAAACTATCCACGCGTTACGTCATCAGAATTACGTACGGTGTTTTCCTTGCATAGCTAATTTATTCATCTGCACTACTATGCGGTTTCCACTTATGAAAACCACTTACTTTGTGAAGCTAATGCATTTTGAGTGGGGGATTTTTTTAGTCGAGATGCTTTTCGCTTTCTGAAATTAGCAATTCTATGCTGTCTGTACTCTGTTCATCGGAGGGGAATCGCTGAAAAAAAAATACAAAAGAAGTTCTTTAAAGCAACTGACCAATTGTTATTTTTTTTTAATTGTGAAGCGCTTGTAGGAATCATTAATATAAAGCATATTTTGTTGTTGTTTTGAACGGATATCTTAAGCGTCATTTAATTTGCACATCCTTCATGACTGAAATTTCTAGATTAACATAACTATCAGTTCGCTTTCTATCAAGAGTTATTATTGATTTTTAAAACATTTTTTCAGCTGTTGAAAGTAGAAACCTGAAAGCCGGGTGATGGTATCTAACTACTATTTTATACATAAAATAAGATTACCTATAATTACATTATAATACCTATGTGGATATCTTTGTTGTCAGCGTTATGGAGAGTTTTGTATGAGATGAGAATTGTAATATTTTGTTAACAAAAAATCCACGATCGGGGTAAATTAATTAATACAGAGACTAATTTTTATCTCCTCAAAAGTTAAAATTTAAAATCCGCTCATAAAATAGGTACCGTCTCGCAAAACGACTTTTAAATTGTTAATTTACGCCAATTATGACTATTTCCTCTTTGGTATTTCAAATTTTTAATTAAGTTTCGATCGTCGGACAGCCCTGTTTTCGCCTTATTGGATTAAAGCCGCGCTCATCTGTTAATTCGTTTTCTCAATTCGCAAGCCGCATTAATTAAGTTGAGTCGTTCCGAGCCTACCACAGCGAGCTGAATTTCGTCTTCTACGTTTCGAATCATTTCATTCATAATTGGTAAATAATATTGGCAACCCTGGAATTAAGGATCGCCTCATTCAAATTTAGGGAACTACCCACTAAGTTCGATCCTTGTTTCACTAGTTCGCCGTTAAGTTTGCGTTATGAATTAATTTTGTGGTATTTGGTCAAAGTGAAATTGTACTACGAATAATAATACCATTTTATGAAGTGATTAATGATGCATAATTAAAAGTGACAATGAAGAAATAATCCGATAACAGTTTGTTGTGGGTTTGTTATTGTAAGTAAGCTCATTTTTTCTGTCAAATATTTTAAAATTTCGTAATTATTTCTCGAGCAGATAAACAATTTGTTTTATTTGCTTGTCCGGGAACTAGGAATCGAACGGTATTATGTAAAATTGGTTATTATATGGTAAGATTATTTCAAATTGGTATAGAAGACATTTCTAGATTTTGTTCAATGAAAAGTGACTAACTATGTAGTAAGGGGTCGTACATTAATCACGTGATGTTTTTTTAGCAACTTTTTAACCCCCTCCGTGAGGTTTTAGACTACCCCCCTTCTCAAAATCACGTGTATTTTTTTAGTACAAATTATATTTAAATTTTCAGAATATTATCGTGCGTTCAACGAAAAATAAATGCACATGATATCTCATCGTATCCCCCCCCCCCCCCCTCCTTGTAATATTTCGTGATTTTTTCCGAACCCCTCCCCGTTTCGAGCCTCACGTGATTAATTGACGACCCCTAAGTAGTAATGAAAACCCTCTTACGTGTGAAAAGTTTACTTACGAATAAGTTTTTTTGGTATTTAATTATCTACGCATAGTTATGAAAAATCTGTAATGCACATACGTTTAACGAAGTCGAGCCATCTTAGGAACATACCCATACTACGTGACCCGTTCAGGGGGGGTCTTCAATTACCACGCTTGGTACAAATGAGCCGCGGGAGGCTTAGGTTTTTGGTCACCGGGGGGGGAGGGGGTTAAATATTGCAAAAACTTGATCACGTATTATGGGTACGTTCCCTTAGGTAGAATACATTATCACAATATTAAAACATTGGCGTTTAATCCAACGTTATTCTATGTATTTAGAGTTAGTCATGGTAAAAAGTAATGGGCGTTTTACACGATATTTTTTCGTCCAGTTTCAATATATATATAAACATCTTTTTATATGGATTCGGGATGTGAAAAATTACGTCTTCCATTCTGGTACCTACCGATTTTCGTACAGTTGTTAGATAACGGACATTATTTGAAACCTTCCTGTTATTGTTTTACGTAGAAATATTACATATTTATTTCATTTTATATTTACAATATTCATGTAAAGACTATTTTTATTAATGATGGTGAACGTTGAACGTGTATTATTAGACACTATTAGGTGTTTTGAATTTCGCGTCGATTTTTTTTCCAAATCCAAATGACAGATATTTTTCATGTGATGTATGGAACTATGGTTATGTTCTAGATGTTGCCATTTTTTGACGATTTAGTGCGTAATATTATTTCTTCTCTAATCTCTGTTCGTATGAAATCAAAAGAATATAGTGATCGTAACGCCCGTAAGATTTCAGTGGAGCTAGTCATAGTAAAGAGCAAAGATTCACAATTGATTACTTCCATACTGACGTATCTCTTCCAGTGATAATGCATGACTCATAATAACATCGTCTCCGTTGTCTGCTATTATTAGGTATTCTTACTGATTCTCGTACAAGGTATGTATACTGTATAACCGTCTCTTACTAATGGCAACAGAATTATAGAATCGTTTTGCCATTTAGACAATTACATCAGTGGATGCCATCATCTTTCATGGTTAAGCTTGTCCCTCCCACTCGTTCCTAGCATGAATTATACTCTAAACGACAAATTATCATTTAGATGAGTAGTAAATGACACATAGTCGTCGGAAAATTATGATTTTTTACGATTATTTATAATATTTGTTGTTATAAACTTCAAAAAGTAATATTTTATTTTTATTTATTTTTTATTTTATATATATATATTTTTTATTTTATATATATATATATTTTTTTTGTTATTAGTTTTTGGGGTATTATGCCGTGTTGCGCTACCTCCTGAAGTCCTGGGAAGACCGAAAACTTATAGAGCACGCCTGATTACGGAGCAAATTGAAATTCACAAAAATCCTATAAATATTAATAGAGACGACGGAGCTAAACTCAATTCTTGGTATCCGGTAATTGACGGTTACATCAAGGTTAAACGCAAAAAACATGCTGAAGTATAATGTAGGGCCAGCTCGTAGAGGAGTGGAGCTGGCGACACGGTATCGCTCCTAAGTAGATAAGTACAAACATCACCCCTAACTATTACACATCTGCCCTGATGATGGACACTGCAACGCTGTCCGAAACGTTGGCTAAAGAAGGAGGTAGCGCAACACGGCATAATACCCCAAAAACTAATAACAAAATAATTTTTGGCCGTGAAAATCTAAAAACAGTAATATTTCTGTTTCGTTTTATAAATCCCTTAAGTAACTTCAAATTTAAAACGTTCTTTTCGATTTGAAAAACATAATGTTTGTTAATATATAGATACTCCCAGTTTGAATACATATTTTGAACAGAAAAATATTAAAGCCCGGGCAACGAAGCTATATAATGCTCTAGTAAATCAAAAAAAAAACTGAAATCAATACATTTTAAACTATAATAAAAACACATCTGAAAGAATAGTGATAATCGACTTGCAAACATTACGAAGACAATGTAGAAACTAAATACGAAAATATTAAAAAAAAACTACATGCCGCCTCAGAACGGGAAACCCTAGTGAGGAGGGCTGTGAAAAGTGAAAACTTTGGATTTATACTTATATTTGTATACTATACACGTACAACTTTACCATAAAAACTAATAAAAAAAAGAAAATATACGCCCAGAGAGAGGGCTCCTACGTCATATAGCACATATTTAATATGAGAAATAATAAATTTGAACATTAGAAAAGAAAATAATAAAAATAAAATTTTAATAAGAAGGTACACAGATTAAAAAATTTCAAGAAATAAATATTCTGTGAAATATTTACAGAAAAACAAATGCCAGCATAATATTTCCGATTTCCTTCAGTTCTGTACTAATTACCTCCAAAGTTTTCATAATCAGTGATAAAATCGTAAACTATGCACTTGTTAGTTTAGGTATATTTAATTTCTACGCTCTAATATTTTTCTACTACCTACTTGTTTTCGTATACACTGGTGGACTTAAGTATGGACACTTTTCGAGATTTCTTATATCTTGTCGTTTGCCTTATAAAAAAACAACTTATTTTGTTACGGAACACTTCTAAGTTTTTTTTTCGTGTTCCTTGTGCTATAGTTGATTAATAAAAGTACCATACGATATGCCATATGGTGATTCAAAATTCTTATCACTCTTTATGAGAAATGGGAGCAAACGCCTTTAAAATAAACAATTTTTGAGAATAATTTTTTTGAGTTTTGGCAATCCTACAATGTCTCGTCTTTTGTCTAAACCAACCACAAAGTGCAGAGGATCGTCGTGTGCTCCAATCAGGACACTTTACAATGCAACATGATTAAGTTTCACACCCGTATTTGTCAGTCATCCATTAAATATAAGTGATATTGTTTTTTTAATAAATATTATTAAAATGGCTCATAAGGTGCCAAAACGTGCCGATTGGTTGCCCAAAGAGAAGCAGAGCTGTTGCACATTGTGAAGAAGGCTACACATACGAAGAAATTGCAAAAATATTGGGTGGAGAAGCTACCAAGTCTGGAGTAAGAAAGATTTGCCAACGCTGCAAGGAGTCTAAAACTACAACAACAGTCCGAAAATCGTCCAAAATCCAAAGGTTACGCCACAAAATGAAAGGAGCGTGTGTTGCCTTATCCTGCAGAACTATCGTCAAACATCCAAAGATATTAACAAGGTCGTTAAAGTGGCTGGACTCGATATTACCGATATAACATTTAGGAAGAAATTTGGCAAGAATAATAAAAGTCTTACCAAAACACGAAACAGAGGCATAAACGGCTGAAATGGGCTCTAACACATAAGAAATGGACCTCAGAAGACTGGGCAAAGGTGATATGGAGTGATGAGACCAACATTTTCACTTTTGGGAGTGATGGAATCAGATTTGTTCGTTGCTATCAACTTGAAGATGTGAAACCAGAATGCACTACCGCGACAATGAAACTTCCTCTGAGTGTAATGGTGTGGGCTTGCATAATAAGGTTTAGTTTTGGACGTCTGGGAGTGGTAGAAGGCACAATTAAGGCTAAAAGTCATCAAAATGTGATTCTGGAGCCAAAATTATTGCTCAGCACAGTGATTTGTTCGAGGGGAACCGCGGTAAATGCAATTTCCAGCAGCATGGACCCCCATGCCACATAGCAAAACGAGCATGAAATGCTTGCAAAACCAACATATTGTTCTTCTACCTTGGCCAGGGAACCATCTGGACTTGACTCCTATTGAAAACCTCTGGCCTAGAATGAAAATACTGGTTTCAAGTCGCAAATCCACCAATAAAAGAGAAATAATTGAAATTATTTTTTTAAACATGGTTCCATGTCATCAAACCTGAAAATTAGTGACGTTTTGTGGACTCCATGCCTAGAAGACTTTGGGAAGTTATTAAACTTAAAGAATTTCCAACGAAATACTAACGTTAAATGCTAATTTGAAATATTATGCAAAATCTTCGTAATTAATAAATAATTTGTGTTTCGCCAAGTCGTTGTTTTATTCAGCATTTTTGTTATTTTTCTAAGAAAAACATATAAATTTATTCAAAATATAACAGTATAATATGTTGTTGAATCAATTAGCTAACAAAATTATACTTAAACCCCAACGTGATTTAAAAAAAAAGCGAATGAACATCAAATATAAGAAATTTATGAAAAGTGTCCATACTTAAGTCCACTAGTGTATGCGCATACATTTCGCAATCAGCTGTTGGAGTGACCGCCATGTTTTTTTTATAACACGCACCGCCATCTGGCGGTTGTTTTGTGAATAAATTGCGGGATGAATTTGACAGATGATGTCAGCCATCAGCTGCTCTGTGGTCGACTGTTATATCGATGCCATCGTAGAATCTTTTTTTTCGTACGATTTAGAGTCGTTTTTTAGAGGATGGTGCTTTTTTGCTTGCCCTAATTGATGAGATAAGTTATTGAGGCGTCTTTAGGTCAATTCAAAGCGCAAGTACTCACCGATGGATTAATGAATAACGGATGCTGATATTTCTTCTCTTTCTTTCTTCTTCCCTTCCTTTTAATTTTTTAGTGCTCTCTTTATTTATTTTCTATCTTTTTTGTAGGGGCAAATGTTGTCAGATTATGAAATAACATGACAGTATAAGAATTGCTTCTACTACCATCCTAATTAAGCGGAAAATGTTGATTGTGCAATGATGGGGGACTTGGCTAGCAGAGGATTGGAATTTGACGCTTTCCATTTTGAATGGGGTGGTTTGTTCACCAGTGCTTAAGGCGCGGTGTACCCGCTCAAAAAGAAGAACATGGAGAGATATGTAAATACGAATATTTCAGAGAGTGCGCTAATATTTTAAACGATAATGTTTAAGCGAAAATTGTGAAAATGTTTAATAAAACACGACTCGTTTAAAGTAGAGCAAAAATTTCACGGGGATTGTCCAAAATACCATTTAAAGATATACTGTGATTTTTTCATACATATAACTTGTAAAATAACTGAAAAACGTGTTTATAATCATTTTCGGAGCTTATTTTGCGATTTTTTTTCTACCGTGACACTTTCGTGACCAGATATGAAAAGACATGTACTTACCAACCATTCTCTTCCCCATTTCATTCCCTTCACCACATCCTTCTGCCCAACAATAAATAGGCCCACTCCGGGAAGTTAGGTCTGTTGTATGGTACCTAATTACGTGTTTTTTTTATCGCTGGCTATCAAAACATTTATTTTCCCTACGTATTCTTTTGTAAGACCTCGCGTGACTTCAGAATGCTTCACTATTATCAGCGGCGTTGAAACTACTATGCAAAGTTGGCCGGGTTAACAAGCAATACTGTAATGGCCAAGGTAGTTCTTGAACTATGCTAATCTCCTATCTCTTACTGATCCCTTAACGCAGCGGAACTCAAAATACCCCCTTTCAATTAGTAAACAGGTTATTATTATTTTATGCACCCCTCGTTACTTACGTTTTCTCCATATTGTCTTTATTTATTGATTAACTTACATTGCTCGTATTATCTACAAAAATAGAGACAACAACTTTGCGCCTCATTTCAACATAATTTAGGGTAAACTTTATAACTCGTGTGGTCTGAGAAAAATATACTATATCTAGTCTAATCCTAGATTTGTGGATGGTCTTTGTGTCGCCCTGGCGAATGAACACTATTAGAATCGAAGCGTTTCTTGAACTGCCATTTGCCGTATTTGTTGACCAGATCTGGTACTTCCGAACCTTTCTCATCTCATCTCCTCGCCCTCTTACTTCCTTCAGTCATATTCCCTAATTGGGGATACCAAATTCAAACTGACTTCGTGTGGTGTTCACCACGGACATATGAATATATCTGGACCTGCCCTAAGTGATAAAAACGTATTATTTCCCCCTCGCCATGGAACCGGCTGGAGCTCCTCCTTGGCGCCAGTTCGCCCCATGTGGAGGGGATAGAGAATCGCTTGAATCTAAAATGTGTGACGTCATCATTCTTGCCGTGGGCAGCGCGAAGCTAACATCTATACATTTAACGAAAAAATAACACGCCAAAACAGTAGCTTGTGCTATACAACATACCTACATATCAGTGTGCACATAAATGTGGGCGGTTCCTTAGTGTGCTCGTCGCTGGTTACAGGGGTAAGTAAATTATGAAACATTTGTAAAAGTGTCTTAACTAAACACGGCAAAAAAATATTGCTATGTGAAAACGGGCGAATCTTTTTGGGGTGTACATTTGGCCTACGCAAATATTTTATTATCGTGGCAAGCAATTCGCGCTCCCATGTAAAAAGGTCTATTCATTCAAAGCAGATTTTGCTTTTAAGAACTAAATGATGATATTATAATGCGAGATGCCTATATACTGTCAGATTAATTTTTCAACCAATGACAGTCATCTTCCCCTCTTCGTACCGCCATAGTTGATTTTTCCCCTCACCTGTTATTTCTGGTCTATTGAATTTGGATGTCTATGGGTGTTCACAAATATTTTCTAAAGAAGTCCATTTTGAAATTGCGTAGAAGTGTTTTAAAAATAATTTTAACGCTGGTTATTTATTTGATAGTTTTTTAAAGCACTTTTTGAGATTCGACCTTCACACTTTATGTACATATATATATTTACTATTTTTAATTCTAGTTACCTTACCATCTTTTCTTTCAGTATTTCTGCCTCTTATAGTCTCAGCTCTCTGGTCATATTCACATTTTCAATACTGCTTCCTCTGTATAACGTAATTTTTTTTATGTGTTATTTTTTACCAGAAAAGACTGGTCTATGGAAGTAGGTAATACCGAAGTTTATAGTGCACAGACTCTACTCTAGACTTCTTTCTCAGTTCTTTTTGCCAACCCGACTTCTTTGTCCTTTTTGTTGCAAAAAACTCGAGACACTCAGAAAACTAAACGACTTTTCTTCAAGCTTTCTAGGCGGGTTTATTTATAACCTTTTGTTGAACTTGGAAGATGCACTTATTGATTTAAAAGCCCCGAGGTCTTTTACAAATTACTATCTTTACTACCTACTCGACTTCTCCCGAGAACTTACTGAAAAATGTAAATTATTGGATGCGCGCGGCGCATTTTGTAATAGTAAATAATATCACAATATATTTTGTCTTATTAATTTGACAGTTTAACGCATATTTCAAAGCTCACAATGGAAATGAAAGAAAATACTTAATAATTTTTTGACGCCGAAACCCACCGTTCGGGTGTTTTTCGTGCTTATGAAAAACAAATTTCTGCTATATAATTTAAGATAACGATGGAAATAAAGATGTTTGTAATTCTGGTGAAAATAATAATTAATTCATTTAGCCGAATTACGGTGACTTTCCGTTTTTGCGATAGCGAACTAATTATTTTAATTCAGTAGAATTAAAAATCCATTGCTTCCGTTTCTGTTGGCGTGCTAGAATAATTTTATCAAAATATCTCAGTAATTATTTATTTTGCTGGTAAATATTAAATATGAATATTTTTTATGATGGGAACTTTAATTTAATGGAATATATGTGGTTGTGGCATACAAAAAATTATCCAATTAGACACTTTAAAAAAAGTTTTACCTTTAATCAGTGATGGTGTGATGAAGCTCTTTACTCTAAAGACAGCAAAGTACCAAATCTGTGCACAAGTACCAATAATCGATTTTTATATAGGTGCTTATGTGTCTTTTACCCATCTTATTTGTCATTTCCTTTGTTGTTTATTGTTCAATATGTAATTGAAGATTATTACTCCACACATTCATATGTGAACATCATTATGTAATTTTATTATTAATTAACTGGGTGTGAACATTTGATGTCAGGTCGTCAAAACGTCGCCAAATGGCGCGTTTTATTTTGAGAACTTCAGGTTTAAATATTTAAATGTTTTACAATCATTTTCTAAAGAATTTAATTTTGTACATTATGTAATAAAACCACAGTCGAGAAGGGGGTCGTAAGTCGTAAGTAGGAGATTTTGAACTTTGAAGCATTTTTTTAATATGTCTGGAGACTTTATTTTTTCTGGGCTTATACATATAAAGACTAATTAATAAAAAGTATGTGTTTTACTCACGTTATCTAATTAAAGCATCTAAAATATTTCTAAGCGATCTAATTTTCAAACCAAAAACACACGATTTTGCATTACTTAGTAATGAATCACTTTAAATAAAAAAAAATATAAAATCATCTATCCCATGTAGGCCACAAACCCAAATATGAAATCGTTAGACTGTTAGACAAACGAAAAATACGAAAGAGAAAAGACAGATTTATTCGCAACTAAGAGTTAAACCCAGAATCTCTACCTTGGCGGGGGAAGTGTTCTGACCACTGAGCTAATTCTAGGTTACTCTGTATTATTTTTGTCCCGTTTTACTATTTTTGAAGAATAATTTGTTGTCTTTACAGGGTGTCTATTATTTTTGTCCCGTTGTACTATTTTTGAAGAATAATTTGTTGTCTTTACAGGATGTCTGTATTATTTTTGTCCCGTTATACTATTTTTGAAGAATAATTTGTTGTCTTTACAGGATGTCTGTATTATTATGGTCCCATTTTTGTTCGGTTAGGTTAGATTAGATTAGATTAGGTTAGGTTTTAGTAGATATTTTGTTGGGGGATGTTTTGTCTGTAGGATATTTTGTCGGGGATATTTTGTCGGGAATGTTTTGTCGTGGGATGAAAACGCGCGGAAACGTTGATTTCGGAGCTTCCATGTTGTAATAATTATCCCATGATATATACTGGCGTCATTATTAACCCAACGACCCCCACCGTTTGTTTACTTACAGAACAGTGCCTAATAGATGTCCGTGCTTCACTTATCGTATCAACGTATCAGCAAGTCACGGACGAAACTTTTAATTTCCGTTCGTCTATCGCTCCCGAGTATGTTCGTATTATTTTCATTATTGTATGTGGTAAATATAATTTTCCCTCTCAGCCGTGTGGCGCTCAGCCGTGTGCTTGCGTGCTAGTAAAAGCTTCGTGAGTTCCATTTTCAAAATGAATGAATGCAATGCCGTGTTGGCGGGCAGGAAAGCTGGCGCCATCTTTTGATGCAGTATGAAATTATATCGTGTTTAACAACGTTGCTAATGTCTCTGGCATGCTTAGGTACTGTGCCTTTAGTTGGTCGATGCTGGGACCTACCGAGGAGTACGGTTAAATTCTTGTAGTTTATAACTTTGTGTGAGTATGAACGCCATCTTGCTGCATATACGCTCGATAACCAACATCTCTGCCATTAGCCACACCAACTGGTTCGCTACACTTGGTGATCTTAAAGGGGTGCCCGGGTTCATGGGGTGAGGTTTGTCCGGGTCTTGGCGGCAGATGCGTCTGCCTACCAGATGCATGGTAGGCCGGACGGGAGAGAATTGTTGAGACTTTGACTTCTCCAGCCATACTCTCTTGGAACATCGCCTTGTAACCAACTGGTTCGCTACACTTGGTGATCTTAAAGGGGGGCCCGGGTTCATGGGGTGAGGTTTGTCCGGGTCTTGGCGGCAGATGCGTCTGCCTACCAGATGCATGGTAGGCCGGACGGGAGAGAATTGTTGAGACTTTGACTTCTCCAGCCATACTCTCTTGGAACATCGCCTTGTACCGCAGTGGGAGAGATGGATTCATACGTCCGTCACTCGTGGACTCACTGACCTCCAGATTCCTATCTACCCCTCATACCCTTTTTTTCGCAGAACTTCCTCCCCTTCCTTTCCTAAAAAGGACCTCCACACAGCATTCCCAAAGATTACATAGGCCCTGAGCGGAATTATTTTACTTAGGCCCTCCTGTGTGGAGCTAATTTAATAAAAAAATTATATACATCCATATATACACTCGCGAACCGAATCAAGAATTATAGGAAACGAACATATCAACCGCAAACGGCGCGAAAGGCTGCTTTTGGTACGCAGCATTATTTATTGCATAATTGGAAAGAACGACCAAGATGGCGTCTTGTTTTTTGTTGTGGGTTGTGTGGTTATAAAAGCGGAATTGCTAATGAAATGACCTCTGGAGATGAAAATAGTTTCGTTGGTCTTCAAATTAAAAACTGAAGCAGTTGTGCAAATCTCACGTCGCCAGGGCTAATTTAAAATATACATCTTCGTTATTTCTCGCTGTAACCATGAATCTCGATTTTTCATTCTTTGTTATTAAAAGGGTTAAGAGCGTTTAACCAGCCAGCGGACGAAAATCCACATTTCGTCGAAAGTTGTTCTTACGATCGTGCAGGGCGGTTACAATGAGAAAGATTAATTATTCTCCGTACCAGCTTTTTAAAATTATAACTCAATGTCGATTTTATTTCATTCCAAATTTGCTTTAATTTATACTACATTCAAAAATGCTGAAAGGCGTGATGATAAAACTATTAAAATTATGTACTTTTTGTAATTATTTTTGATTACAAGTATGTATTTATCATTTTTCAATAATGTCTAAGTTAAATAAGAATGTAAAAAAAACTGAAATATATTAGTTTGTAAGTGTGCAAATAAATACACAAACGGACCAATTTTCGTCAAGAAACACATGTACGTATATGTTTTTTAATGATTTTATTGAAACTAAAATTAAAATTCTAAAACATGCGATATCCATGATTTGAAATATGATATTATATGATTTATATGATATTATTTATAAATATTTCAAATCATATAATATGATATTATATGATTTGAAATGGGTGTGGTGTAATACAAAATCTTTTTTGAAAATTTAACAAATCTGCCAACGACCTATGGTATAACCTTATTATACTAAAAATAAAGATTTTTTCTCAAAATTTAAAACATGCGAATGCTAGATAAGAGAACAATCTTTCGAAATACATTTATTATTTTTTGTGGAAAAGAGTTAATACGTCTAAAATTTGATTTAAAAATGACATATTTCTGGTTTTCTCTGGTAATACCCTCTTAAGAGCACTGTCGTTAATCAAGCGTCATGAGACCAACTAGCATATTATTAATTAAAACGTACCATCGCGCGTTAGTGCGTCGTTATTGGCATTTCTTTCGAACTACGATTTTTCATTTCGTGCCATTCAAAGGGTTAAGGGCTGTCACGGGACCGACTAACACACACTTAAAGCACACAACCGTGTTTAATAAACGACAATCGGGCAAAGCATTTCCCTTAATTTGTTGAATGTTTTACGCTTTGTGCTTCAGTTTAACGGTTAATCGGTTTAACCGTGCCCTAGGGACGGTCTTTTTAGCCGAGAAGCCTCCCATTGCAGTGGACTAAGACTTTTCCCAGCCGCAGTCAATCCGCATTTCGTTCCATTCAAAGGGTTAAGCGCTGTCACGGGACATTTAAAGCACACAACCGTGTTTAATAAACGACAATCGGGCAAAGCATTTCCCTTAATTTGTTGAATGTTTTACGCTTTGTGCTTCAGTTGATCGGTTTAACCGTGCCCTAGGGACGGCCTTTTTAGCCTAGAAGCCTCCCATTGCAGTGGACTAAGGCTTTTCCCCGCCGCAGTCAATCCGCAATGAAAAGTACACATTTGCCCAGCTCCTGCCGAATAGATTGACGTGCCCTATATCTACTATCTACCCTATTTACAGATATTTTAGTGTTGGTACTACAGTCTTTTTTGGATTTATTTTCTCGTAGTTTTATCAAAATCCGGGAGCCAAAAAGTGTTCAGTATTTCAACTGTAGGTGGCCGGGGTGGCGAAAAATATTTCAATCAAGTGAATCAGAACGGAAAATAAAATGTTTGTAAAAGAAAAGAAAAGCGGTTTAATCATTTTATCCTCTTGAAATGGTAGAACCATTCCGATCGGCTCAGTGGGCGGCCATTCAATTGGACAGCTCTGTGTATTTTTTTTTTTAATATATTAGCTTCACGCAAGAGGCCCTCAGGAAAAAAATCCCACAAATCCCATGTCATCTTTGGGGATGGCGTGTGGAGGGTTTTTTGGGGAAAGTAAGTAGAGGAAGTTCTGGAAAGGAGAACGGTATAAGGGATGGTAAGGAACTGGAGGTAATGTGTCCAGGAGTGACGGACGTACTAATCTATCCCTCCCGCTGCGGCGCAAGCCCATGGCTCGAGAGAGTCCGGCTGGAAGGGTCAGGTTTCCCTCAATCAGTCTCTCCCGATTCGGCCCGCCAACGCAGTAGGTGGGCGAACGAATTCGCTATCAAAACTTAGACAAACTTCATCCCATGAACCCGGTCACCACTGCTAAGTCACCAAACGTAGCGAACCACTTTGGGTGACCTGTGGTAGGGATGTTGGTTATCCAATCAAAGGTTCCCGGGGTGGCGGTACCCATACCCGCCTCCCAAACACAATGTACGTGGTATTACTACGTTAAAAGTTTAGAATTGAAAAAAAATAATTTACGGACATCCGCGCCCGTGAGGTGATTTTTAACAAAAATGGCGCTCTTCAAATTATACAATTATTATTATTATCCACAAATTGCAACATTTTACTCAAATTGATTTATATGCCTTTCGAAACTGAAAAAAAATGTTTGGGCCCAATCGCATTTACGACAAGTTATATGTATGCAAAATTTCAGACTATTTAAATGCGAAAAATCGTTTCATTATTACAAGGTATTGCAATAATTTCTATGAAATCGTCGAATTTTTAAACGAACGAAACTGGCGTCACACCCCTGCATTTTCCTTTTTCCTTTTGGATCCGATCTTTTAAAGTTAAAGTTCAAAGGTTCTTTGGAGCGCTTTTCCGTCCGCCCTAGATTCTGTAGGAAGGGTGAATTCCACCGTCAGGTACGCTTTCAAAATATCTGACATTTCTCAAATGCTTCCGACTTACTTGAAAACGAAGTCTCATTTTTATTTAGAGTTTGCAAAATGAAATTAAAGCTCTTTTCTTTGCGGAATCTGAAATTAAATCAACAGAGAAACTTGCGAGATCTTCAATTTTTTGCAAACGTGAAATCACTATTAAGATTAAGCTTTACTACGAAACGGTTTACATTATGAATACCAAAAAAATGCTTTGGATAAATTGAAACTTTTTCTATCGTTTCGCTTGAGTAGAATTAAAATAAAATTGTTGATTACTTTGTAAAAAATATAAGCGTAAATTATTAAAAAAACGTATTTTTCCATTAGAAACGTTTGTACGCATATAAGAAAGAATTAATAAAATACATATATTATGGCTAAGATCATCTACGACAGTTTCCCTTTGTTAACTTTTGAAGTGAAAACTTCGTTAGCAGCGTTGTGATTTGAAACTCGATGAAACGGAAAAGAGCGACACTAAAAAGAGACAAACACATACATCCACAGGATTTAACCTGCGAGACAATGAAATAGACTAATCGGTGTCTTCTTTGTGTGGTGCTTCGTAGCCTATCGGTATTCTTTTTGCGCGGTGCTTTGTAGAATAAAATGTAAATAAAAATTTTAAACTTGGTAACAATATTATAATAAATAAACCCTTCGATTGTCCTACTTCTGATACTCTGAATTCGTCTCATTCTCTCGAAGTTTAGTTTTCTGAAGGTTCTATCACTTTTACCGCGTGTGAACTGCACACATGTTTTTTATTATTTTTTCTTTCTTATAAAATTTATTTCAAAATAAATAAAAACCACTTTTGCGCTTGAAAATGAGCGTTTCTAGACTCCGTTTGCCAAGCGATTTGTGTGCCTACCTGTTGTGTGCCTACCTGTATTAGTATTACCTGTTTACCTTTATTCGTGGCGATGTAAGGCACATTAAGAATATTCAAATTTTTCACTTGTGACTTCCTCTTGAGAGGAAATACGGTCGTTGAGGAATTTTTATAATAGTTATTTTACCAATTTTACCAACAGTTGCTGTCACTGTTGCTTCTCCCCCCCCCCCAAAAATGTCAAATTGCAAACAGAATTACTTCTGCCTTTGGAAAAAATCTTGAACCAGCTGATAAGTTCAAATTTCTAAAACCAACTGATACAAAACCTCCGCGTTCAAAAATTTAATTTCAAAGAGCACAACAAAAAAAAATCAGTGCCTCCCATCTAATTGCCGATTTAAAAAAAATGTAAATGAACCCCTAACGAAATTCTGCAATTTATTTTATGTCAATAAGGAAAAAAAATTGAATTTCGGTTCCAAAACGGAAAATTACTGCCCGCCAAGACAAATTTTCTATAACCATCTTCAATATAATGGACACTTATGTATACTAGAAAAGGCTCAATTAGCTGATATTCAATTCGATAACCCTTTTCCCCCGATACCAACTTGAGAAATTAATCACTTACCCCCCCCCCCCCCCCCCGAATACTGAGCGCAAACGACAACTGCACCTCAGGCTGGTAAAACCTAAATAAAATTGTCAAAATCGAGGTTTGGTAATCCCCATTTTTGTCCTCCAAATTTGAATGTTTGTTTATAAAGATCACCTCTGGAGATTTGAGTATTAATTGTGGTTGTAATTGTTGTTTAGCAAGAAGATCGAGCACATCAGCAGGATGACGCAGATGACGCAGGAGGAGATGGTGGCCGGCGCGCGCACCGTGGCGCAAGGGCTCGAGGCACTGCGGGCCGAGCACGCACAGCTGCTGCAGGGGCTGGCAGGGGCGCTCGCGCAGGACCCCCCGCCAGCCACCGAGGAGAAGGCTCACATCGTGCGCCACACCATCGAGATGATCGAGCTGGGGCTGGGGGAGGCGCAGGTCAGTACCTACTTATCACTTACTACTTACTCTTTCACAGTCGATGTTGGCTTCATGAGAACGGTTCGTTTCTTCGACTCGTTTTTGTGTAAGTCGGCTCTTATGTGCAACGAGCTGCCAGCATCTGTTGTTCCTCCTTCGTATAATCCGGACCTTGTCAAAACATGCATTAATAAATTCTTTCCTACACTCCATTCTTTAACCCGCCCTACAACGCTGCTTATCCGGGTGGCGACATAGTTTACCTGTCTTTATAGACCCACAATTTTCAGTAAACGACCAGTCAGTGGTTGAGTGGGCATCGCGTTTGGGTCCCACCCAAGCGTTCCGTGTTCGATTCCTCGGCTGGCTAAGTCCTTCATCACGACTCAAGCAACATTTTCCGCTTACTTTGGTGGTAGTAGGAGATTTTCAAACATTGTTGGGTTATTCGTAACCCGGGAATGTTCGTCTTTCTTTTTAAAATAAAAAAAAGTAAATAACACGAATTTTGCGTATTTTTTTGCTATACGTTTAACATAAAATATTTTATAATGCAACTAACTGTCTCAAAAACGCCGCGTAGGTTAAGAGGGCATTACCAGAGAAAACCAGAAATATGTCATTTTCAAATCAGATTTTAGACGTATTGACTCTTTTCCACAAAAAATTATAAATGGATTTCGAAAGATTGTTCTTTTATCTAGCATTCGCATGTAATAAATTTTGAGAATTTTTTTTAAATTTTTAGTATAATAAGGTTATTCCATAGGTCGTTGCGAGGTTTATTAAATTTTCAAAAAAGATTTTGTATTATACCACACCCATTTCAAATAATATAATCACGCAGTAAAATAAATCAATACATTATCTAGCAATCGCATGTTTTAGAATTTTAATTTTAGTTTCAATAAAATCATTAAAAAATATGTACGTACATGTGTTTCTTGACGAAAATTGGTCCATTTGTGTATTTAGTTGCGCACTTACAAACTAATATATTTCAGATTTTTTTTAAATTCTTATTAAATTTAGGCATTATTGAAAAATGTTAAATACTTATAATCAAAAAATTATTTCTTCTAACACAGCAAACTGATTTTGTGGCACCATTATGATTGAAATTAATAAATTACTTGGTTTCTACCACTTTTATTGTTTATAAAACCGACATGTTTCGTCAGCAAAGCTGACTTCTTCAGGGTTTTGACAGAAATAATTTTAAATATAGACATATATATAGGTAATAGAGAAAAATAATCGACATAAACAATAATAAAATTAGAAAGAAAATAATGTTTAAGGGACGAGGGGCAATATAGAACAATTTAAAATTTTTTAAAAGGGGAATAGATTTAATAATGGGTCATTTTAAAACAACTTTTGATTATTAATAATATTTAAATTTGCATTTACACTCTTTCTAATCTCTAAAATTTCTAATTTATCTAACTGAATGCCATTGACATTACAATGAATTAATTCTATTCCACTGTTAAAATTAAAGGTATGACTAGTTTCTATTAAATGGTTGGCAAACTCCGAGAAACTATTATTATTTAAAGCTTTCATATGCTCTTTAATCCTTATTTCAAAGTTTCTCGAAGTTTTACCTATATAAAAGAAATCACAATCATTACATTTCAATTTATAAATTCCAGATTTTTTCATTTTGGAATCTCTATATTTATTATTTACAATATAATTTTTAAGTTTATTATTTGCATAAAATACAGGAAGAATTTCATTCGGTACATTCTTTGTCAAGGCATTAGAGATTTTATTATTGAAATACATAATTTTCTTCCATTTTTTCCCTTCCTGATCCTTTTGTACAGGATAGATATATGATTTAAAGAATTTATTCTTATATTTTTTATTGAGAATGTTTTCAATTAAATTGGTGTTGTATCCATTATTAATAGCAATTCGTTTAATAACATTGAGTTCTATTGAAAAATTATTGGGAGATAGGGGGTACATTAACTAATCTATGAATCATAGAATGGAAAGCTGACATTTTTTGAGAAATTGGATGATTTGAAGTGTTGTGGATTACAATGTCTGTGTATGTATCTTTACGAAAAATGTTAAATTCAAATTTATTATTAATTATTGAAATATTTAAATCCAAAAAGTTTATACTCGAATTTTGCCCAATCTCTACAGTAAATTTTATGTTTTTATGGAGTTTGTTTAAGAAATTAAGAAAAATATTAATTTGTCTCAAAGTACCTGTCGAAACACAGAAAACATCATCCACATATCTCTTCCAACAATGAACGTATTTTAGTAATAATGCACAGCTATTAAAAATCTTATTTTCCAAATTATTTATAAATATATCCGCGACCAAGCGGCTGGTACTAGCACCCATTGCCACGCCATCTTTTTGTTTAAAGATATTGTCATTGAATTGAAAATAATTTTGTTTTAAAACTATATTAAATAATACATTTAAATCCTGAGATAAGTCATTAGGTAAAATTGATGAAAATAAAAGATCTTTAATAATAGGTTTACATTCTTCAATTGGAATACTTGGAAATAAATTAACAATGTCAAATGATACTAAAAATGCTTTTTCAGGAATTTCCAAAAGTTTTAAGGGTTCGTTCGTTTGAAATGTAATGATTGTGATTTCTTTTATATAGGTAAAACTTCGAGAAACTTTGAAATAAGGATTAAAGAGCATATGAAAGCTTTAATTAATAATAGTTTCTCGGAGTTTGCCAACCATTTAATAGAAACTAGTCATACCTTTAATTTTAACAGTGGAATAGAATTAATTCATTGTAATGTCAATGGCATTCAGTTAGATAAATTAGAAATTTTGGAGATTAGAAAGAGTGTAAATGCAAATTTAAATATTATTAATAATCAAAAGTTGTTTTTAAATGACCCATTATTAAATCTATTCCCCTTTTAAAATTTTTTAAATTGTTCTATATTGCCCCTCGTCCCTTAAACATTATTTTCTTTCTAATTTTATTATTGTTTATGTCGATTATTTTTCTCTATTACCTATATACAAGGTGTCCGGAAACTCGTAGTACAAGCGGGAAACTGGAGACTCCACATCACATTTGGAGTCGATTTTGTGGTATAACTTTTTTTGATTTGAGCTTTCGTTTTCGAGTAAATCGGGCCCGAAGTTGGATTTTTTTGGTTAAATTTGAAAAAATTGTTCACTAGGGGGTTCATTTCAGCTATGTAATGTCTTATAAAATGCATCGAAGGGTAAACCGGGCTCAAAAGTTTTTTTTAACCCTTTAGTTGCCGAAAAAATGGAAAAATAGAAAAAAAAAATAATATTAAAATCGAAATGCTGAGATCGAAAAAAATAATTTTTTTGGGTTCTCTACGTGATGTAGATTCACCAGTTTCCCGCTTGTACTACGAGTTTCCGGACACGTTGTATATGTCTATATTTAAAATTAGTTCTGTCAAAACCCTGAATAAGTCAGCTTTGCTGACGAAACGTGTCGGTTTTATAAACAATAAAAGTGGTAGAAACCAAGTAATTTATTAATTTCAAAAAATTATTACAAAAAGTACATTATTTTAATAGTTTTATCATCACGCCTTTCAGCATTTTTGGATGAAGGTATAAATTAAAGCTAATTTGGATTGAAATAAATTCGATATTGAGTTATAATTTTAAAAAAGCTGGTACGAAGAATAATTAATCTTTCTCATTGTAACCGCCCTGCACGATCGTAAGAACAACTTTCGACGAAATGTGGATTTTTGTCCGCTGGCTGGTTAAACGTTCTTAATATCATTTTTTTTTTAATTTAAAAAAATACGCTTTTTATTGCAAAATAGTAGTTTACTAATCATTTTTTGTAATTCGTCATTTTGCAAAATTCTAAGTACCTCGTTTGCTGAAAAAATACAACTTTTGCCAAAAATACCACAAAAACGCTAATTTTGTCAAAAAATCGGGCGAAATTTTCAGTACCTCTTAAATAATGGAATAACACGCCGAATTTAAAAAAAAACTTGGGCGCGCTGTAAAAAAGTTATTACTCTAAAAATTGTTTTAAATTGTAGGTCGTTTACACACTCCTTCCTGGTGTCACTGGGGTGTTGAAGAAAGATGACGTCAAACATACGTAAGAGCTCGTTCACATTGAGCATATAAATATAAAAGATCATAGCACGCCACATATCGCTCTCCATACAATCCCTTCAGACCGTTCACACCTGAGCGCTTTATGCGCACATCAACCATAGACAATGCACATCTTACGCCGTAACCGCTCCTGAGGCGATATGCCAACAGTTAAGCGCCCCCCACTCCGACGAAAACAGGAGAGGGCGTCATTTTAATTACGGAGCTGCAAAGACCGGCGGATGACAGCTGTCAAGTTGATAGATTCAGTACGAAAAATGCGCACTCCGTGGCCGCTCGCTAATTCAACTGACCCCCTCCCCTACCATAGGAAGAAATATTTTATCTGCGCCGTGTGAACGGCTCGAAACTTAAGCGCTCGCGATTCAACAGATACCTGCTAGCGGTTATATTAGATGTCTGAACACCCCTTAATGGTTTCTATCATATAAATGTGTCGTGAGAGATATACTGGTAAAACCGACGTGCCCCGATTTAACTTTTTGATGATTTACCTTTCTATTTATCTAAAGTTAGACACCTCTGGCGTATAAGATAGTGGGTACTGTTAATATAATGTTGATAGAAAAGGTCGCCCACCAAATATAATGTCCGATAAGGTTAACATCCCTCGCTAAAGGTTGGGATCACCCCCGCTCTTGCGCTATTCCGACTCGGGCTATCGATTAGGTACATTAACTACATTTCACTGGTAAAATATTATACTTATTTGTTGTTGATTCTGGTCCCAAATTAAATTGTTATTTTTACTTTCCCAGCAATGGCTCGTACCAAAAAAGCTATCGCGGTATAATCTGCCTTAATGAGAAAGCTCTCGCAAAATTTGGTTTTTATAATAATTTACGGTTAGTACCTTATTCTTATAATGTAGGCATCTTATTTAACATTTCAACTATTTTGGTGAAGACGTATTCGAAATTTTAGTTGTATCGTTCATTGTCCTAACTATCCGTTACCAGTGGGACTATGTCATCCCCAATTGGGGTATGTTGGTAGGTTGAAGGGAGTGGGGAGGGGAAGGAGATGGGAAGTGGAGGTGAAAAAGTACATGGCTATTCAGATCTGGTCTATCTGCTATACGCAATGTTTCGATGGTTGCTACTTCAGATATTTACGAAATATTTATATATACAAATTAATGTGTCTTTTTTTGTCCCGTGTGGATTCCTAAACCATTCATCCGATTGCAACGAAACTTTGGTGATTTATTGTGCGCACGCCCGTATTTGCGTTTGCTCACGCGTCAGAAAACCTTCTGATTTATTCGTGTACGTACGAGGGGAGGTCCAAAAGTTCGTGGAATGAAAGGGTTTTAAATAAAATGAAACAATAAATCTATTTTTCCTTTTCAATATAATCACCCTTAAGCTGAATACATTTATCAGACCTATGAATTAATTTTTCTAAACCATCGTTAAAATATTGAGAATAGAATAAATGAGCCAAAATTGCCTCCTTTTCCTCATTGTTTTCGGAAAATTTCCTTTCCCTTTAGTCTTTTTTTAAATTGGGGAACAAATAAAAATCACTTGGGGCCAGATCTGGACTGCAGGGTGGGTGAACTAGTGTTTCGAAGCCATGATTGTGCAGAGCAGCCATTGCAATTCTGCTCTTGTGAACTGGCGCATTGTCTTGCAAGAGCAACACACCCTTGGTCAATTTTCCTCGACGTTTTTCTTTGATGGCCTCCTTTAATTTCTCTAGTATCGTTGCGTAGTATTCTCCGGTTATGGTCCTTCCCTTTTTTTGTAATCAATGAGTATTATCCCCTCACAATCCCAAAAACAGTAGCCATCAACTTTCCAGCCGACTCCGACACTTTTTGGCGGTGGTGTACCCTTTTTATGCCATTGCATGGACTCTTGTTTGGACTCAGGCTCAAAGTGATGAACCCATGTTTCATCTCCTGTAACAATCCGCTCCAAAATCTGTGCAGGTTCGTCTCCACACAACTCCAAAAATTGTTTTGACGCATCGACTCGCTGTTTTTTCTGAAGCGGCGTGAGCATTCTCGGTACCCATCTTGGACTGACTTTTGTCATACCCAGGTGGTCACGTAGGATTCGCAAAATGGTGGTATCTGATGCTCCAACTAATGCAGATAACTGTTTTTTCTTCAAACGGTTGTCCTCCAGTACAATTTTTTCCACTTTTTCGACTATGTCTGATGTGGTGGCTTCAACTGGCCTTCCTGAGCGGGGGTCGTCTTCAATCGACTCCCGACCCTGTTTAAAAAGACCATGCCACTTGTAAATCATTGATTTACTAGGGCACTGTTCCCCATAAATGGTTTGCATTTCATTCAAATGGTCTGAGCGTTCTTTCCTTGCTTGGTAAGGAAATTTATCACAGCAAGGTGTTCAATTTTCTCCATAGTTTCAGTTTTCTTCCGGATTGACTTGTTTAGCAGGCGAATATTCGTAAACGAATGACTCAATAGGGCTGAAACTTAGTTTATATACCAATGATGAGTCACCAATTAGTATGACACTAAACAAGCGCCCCTATCCCCACTCCATCCCCTCCATTCCACGAACTTTTGGACCTCCCCTCGTACCACACGGAAAACCTAAAAATATTTTGTATCTGAAAGCACTTCAATAAACAAAATTAAAACACAAACACCTTCTTTATTTGAGTGGCATTGCAACGCATAACGGGTACTCGCTAGTAAATAATAAATATGAGAATTTATTGTTAATCCCTCGTCGTAAAATAATGTGACGTCGATAAATCGAAAACATTATTCTTGATTTTAACTACCTCGCAAGTCGTGCGTCCCTACTCCCCCTACGTTACTTACAGTAATTTCCATCTATATACGCGATAATAGGTACCATTTTAAAACCATCGTGAAGGCACTCCGGATTTAAATTGAAAGCGAAAATACACGAGGCTTTCAGTAGCCGGGGCTTATAATAATAATTGGATAATTTATTTTGTGGAAACATAACCACAGAAGCTTTTCACAAAGAAAGTCTCAAATAAATTAAAAGTTTTTCCTGAATTGGGAAAGTTATCACTTACACATAAAACTTAGTGGCTAGAGTCTAATGACCGAAGTCTAGGTTTCTATGTAGGGTTATTATTGTGTAAGAACCTCGACCCAGGGGATTATGGATTAAAAAACTAGCGAAGTGCAAATAAAATTAATTTACGTGAATGATTATTAAAATAGCTGTAAATAAATCATTTGCACGTTGTGAAATTTTCATGCTGAAATTACACGGGCGTGAGTTTCAATTTTCAATAATTACACTCTGTGTGTAATTCCATCCGTGTGTAATTCTGGCAGTGTAACATTGTTACCTACGTGAGATTCGTACTTGTGTATTTTCGTCCAAACACTGTTGGCTTGTGAGGGAGTGGAAGATGCTCTCAGTATCGCCCCTGTGAGAGATCAACTTTTAGATTAGGAACATTGCTTGAAAAAATAAATGTATTCGTCTTTCTTATTCCCGTTCCCTGCGAAGGTAATTTACGAATATCAATTAGAAATGAAAGGTGACATTGAAAGAAAGATGTGTTTGTTTTAGGATAGCAAAGCTACATTTTCAAGTTTGTTACTTTTTATAGCGTAGATCCGCAGAGCTTCGATTTAAGAGGGCATTACCAGAGAAAGCCGGAAATACGTCATTTTCAAAAAAGTTTTTAGACGTATTGACTCTTTTCCACAAAAAATTATAAATGGATTTCGAAAGATTGTTCTTTTATCTAGCATTCGCATGTAATAAATTTTTTAAATTTTTTTAAATTTTTAGTATAATAAGGTTATTGCATAGGTCGTTGGCAGATTTGTTAAATTTTCAAAAAAGTTGGTATTATACCACACCCATTTCAAATAATGTAATCATGCAGTAAAATAAATCAATACATTATCTAGCAAAGTTATGTATTAGAATTTTAATTTTAGTTTCAATAAAATCATAAAAAAATATGTACGTACATGTGTTTCTTGACGAAAATTGGTCCATTTGTGTATTTATTTGCGCACTTACAAACTAATATATTTCAGATTTTTTTAACATTCTTATTAAATTTAGACATTATTGAAAAATGATAAATACTTACAAAAAGTACATTATTTTAATAGTTTTATCATCACGCCTTTCAGCATTTTTGGATGAAGGTATAAATTAAAGCCAATTTGGATTGAAATAAATTCGATATTGAGTTATAATTTTAAAAAGCTGGTACGGAGAATAATTAATCTTTCTCATTGTAACCGCCCTGCACGATCGGAAGAACAACTTTCGACGAAATGTGGATTTTCGCCCGCTGGCTGGTTAAACGCTCTTAAGATGAAGTCATAGTAAATAATGCAAAATCATATGTTTTTGTTTTGAAAATTTGATCGCTTAGAAGTATTGTAGATGCTTCAATTAAATACTGCGTGTAGAACATACCTTGGCCATTAAAAATATCGGTCATTTTTTTATAAGTTTTTTAATAAGCCTATATAAAAATAAAGTATAAGGTCTAAAAAACACACTTTCAAGTCCAAACTCTCCTATTTATAAACCCCTTTTCGGATATGGTTTTATTGTGTAATGTGGCAAATTCAGTTTATTTTATAATAATCGCAAAAAAAGTTGATATTTACACCCAATCTTCCCAAAATAAAATAAAATATGCATTTTCGCGTTGATATTTTACAATACGGCCGCTAGTCGACGAATTCGGTTATTCAAAGTGACCCCTATGGCGTCCACCGAAGAACTACTGTCCACGGCACAGTAGTGAACTAGTGGATCGCCTTAAGTGATATTTCTGCAGGAACTGCCAATCTATTCCTCGCTTTATCCACGTTCATACCTTAGGGAACGTACCCATACTTCGTGACACTTTTAGGGGGGGGGGGGTCTTCAAAAGGTCACGCTCCATACAAATGAGCGGCGGGTTCCTTAGGATTTTGGTCACCGGGGGGGGGGGGGGGGGGGGGGTTAAAAATTGCAAAAAGTTGGTCACGTAGTTTGGGTACGTTCCCTTATAAGCTATCTAACAAGGTTATATCATTTTGTGCCTCGGGTCCGGTTCCTACAACCCCCCAAGGGCTGTGACCTTTGGGCCACCTATACAGTCAACCATTTCACCTTTGGGTTGTCGCGCATGTTTAGATTTTACGATTATTTCCATTTCTGAACGTCCGTCACGTAGTGGCCTACGTTTTAATACCGTATATTGTGGAAATGAGAAGGATCAGAACAAAGATGATGAATCTTCATTTTCAGTGTCTGTTATTAATTTTTTTGATTTTTTATTGTGACGTTTGTTTTGAAGCAACAAAAGCTCTCGAAAAGTAAAAGTTGTTAAAGTTTCGTAGCTCGCCTGTCTAGAATTTTTTGGTCAACGTATATATTATTTTTTGGTCAACGTATATATTATTTTTTGGTCAACGTATATATTATTTTTAGCTCGCAATTTTATTTCAACATTGAGCTATAGAGCTTTTAAACCTCTAGTCCAGTGGGTAAGACTCTTGACTCACAATCCGGAGGTCGCGGGTTCGAACCCGACATGCGCAAATAAATTTTATTTGATTAATTTGTGTTATTTCACAATTAATTCATTTAAAAATATATATAGTATATTTGTGGCATGTTCCAGAGTGGAAGATACTATCAGTATCGCCCTGGTGTAAGACCACCATTCAGAATTGAAACTTTGCTTGAAAATGGCTTTAGCCGTGTTTGGTGACCAGATCTGAATAGCCAGGTACTTCCCAACCTTCCTCTTCCCCACCTCCTTCCCCTCCCCACTACCTTCAGCCTCACAACATACCCCAATTGGGGATGCCATAGTCTCACTGGCTCCTGACGGGAGCAGTTGAGATTCTTGTGCGGTATACCTACACTGTAAAAAAAAATATATATATCGCTATATTTTTATTAGAACTGACGCGACGCCATGTGGTTTGCTCCGAATTATTAATCTACAAATTCAACCAACTGTTTTCAAAATCTTTAAAAAATATATTTCGGAATCAGTTTGTTAAAACTTAGTCAAAGCTTGGTAATAAAACTATTTAATTATATTGGTTATAGATACCTATCAACTTTCATATTATATTATGAAACAATAACAGAAAAAGGGGCATTGTTAAGCAATTCTTTTGATTATAATATTAATCTTTGGATCATTTCTATAGTGCTGTTTTAGTTAGAGAATCACCTCAAGGGAGCTTTGCAACTTAATTTATTCATTTAACCTTTACCCTATCATTTAGACTTCAATTTATTACTAGTGGCTTATAACTAAGTTGATAACTAGTGACTTACAACTAAGATTTATGACTAAGACTTATGACTAATGTCTTAAAACTATATATGTATTTTTATGACCGAGTGGGTATTTAAACAATGCTGCCATATTTACAAATATTAGGTCCTTACATATGAAATTGGCGTTTTGTATGGGAGGAACATAAAGTCGATTTTTTTTAAATATAATATATTTATTTAATCAAAGTATGTACCATTGCTATCTATTCACTTTTGCCATCTCATAGGTAGTTCATCGATCCCTTTACAAAAAAACCATCCGGACGGGAATCAATAAAATCTTTGAAGGCGGTTTGGACTGCCCCATCGGAGTTGAATTTTTTCCCTTGCAAGAAGTTATCCAAATTTCGAAAAAAATGGTAATCTGTTGGGGCAAGGTCCGGAGAGTACGGTGAATGTCTTAACATTCCAATTGAAGCTCCTCTAATTTGGTAGCCGTCTGTTGTACAGTATGTGGTCTAGCGTTCTAACGCGCGTTTGTTGATTTGCTTCACTCAATTCGTGAGGTACCCACCTTTCAAGCTTTTTCACCTTCCCAATTTGCTTCAAGTGGATTAAAACAGTTTTATCACTAACACCGCAGCCTGCAGCTAACTCGGACGTGGTTTGCGATGGATCCGCTTCCACAATAGCCTTCAATTCTTCATTATCAACTTTGGTCTCCGACCGTCCACGGGGCTTGTTCTGCAGGTCGAAATTTCCAGAACGAAAATGTTGGAACCAAAAACGCACTGCGTTTTCTTTTGCGGCACCGTCGTTATACACATCATTAATCCTTCGAGCCGTTTCTGCAGCACTGGTGCCACGGTGGAACTCGTACTCGTAAATAACGCGATATTTCAAGTTTTCCGTTTTGTAAACTAAGTGACGCAAAGAAAAAAAAACAATTAACCATTCGAATAATAAGAAAATAATTTTCTGTCAACTTTTGCCTGTCAAAGTTTGCGCGCAAAATTCCTGGTTTTTCCCATGCATTTTAAATGTTCCTATTTATTAGTTTTTTTAGCGCTTTTGCAAAAATTAAAATTGTTCTAAAATTTCGATAAAATAATCTTTCCGATATGTTTTTTAGAAATCAACATTTTTGTTTATAAATATTAAAATTTTAATATTGGAAATGTAAATTGGCTAAAAAATGCATACCTGCGAATATTTGAATTAAAGTAATTAAAATAGAATAAACTTAAAATTTTAAATTCAGATTCCTTTTCTAAACAAAATTTGTAATAAAACTGTCACCTCACTTTTTATCACTTTCGTACAATTTTATTTTAAAATTAAATGTAGGTTACGTCACAAATAGGCGCAAAATCAAACCGTCACTTTTGATCAGGTTTGTAAAATATCTGAACAACCTAGCTCATATAATTCTAAGACAATGAGAAGCATTATTTCTTTCCGTTTCTAACATAAAAGAAATCACAAATATTCGCATTACAGAAAGAAAGATATCTAACTTTTAATAATGCACGGTCGCTCTGGGACAATCTGGGTCTCCGTTATTATAACGGCATATGATGTTTTGGGACAACTTGGGTCTCCTGTGATTAAACGGGTTAAGGAAAAAACAAATGAATTATAATTTTCGAAACACAAATACATGAGTAAATAGCTGTAAAAATTTGAATTTGGAATTCCTAACCAAAGAGAAGATATTTGAGATCAAAGTTGCCAGTACGGCTAAACGCCAATTTCATAGGTAAGGACCTAATATCTTAAAATTTCGAACAGTCAGCTTTAAACGTGTTAAAACTTGGTGAAAACTGCTGTTACAAGTCGAGTTACGAGATTTAATTTTATTAATAACTAGCTGGTCCCGGCATGCGTTGCTATGCCATTTAATAAAGAAATTGTTTCTCCCTGAGTGTCCTTTCCCATTTGTCCCTTTCGCCTTCCGCCTCCCCTTCTTCTCCTGTGTCCTCTTCCCCTCTCGCGTTCCCACTCCGTCACCTCCACCTTCCCTCTCCCCACTCCACTCCCCCCCTTCTCCCGTCCCGAGAATCCCCCTTTTGAGTTCCCCTCCCCCCTCACACGTCCACTTCCCCTCCCGCGTTCCCCTTCCAGTTTCCCCGCCATCCCTCTTCCCTTTCTCGTTCCCTCGTCCCGCCAACCCTCCTCCCGCGTTCCATATATTCAATCCCAGTACATTCAGTTTTTAAACAGCCCGCGTGCCACCTTTTACAATTTTTATTAAAATTTCCATTTTTCATGTGTATTAAATTTTGGTACCCAACATAGGCACTCATGTAAAATATCTAACATTCTTAACTCGATTGAAACTTTTAAGGGAGTACCTACTTTAAATAAATTTATCAACTTCAAAGATTTTCAAAAATAGAATCCTGATTTAACAATGATTGTTCAGTTTTGCAAAATGTCATTCTCAAACACGCGAACTGTTAAACGTGCGATGTTTTTTGAAATTATCCAATTTTCTTAATTTTTCTCTCCGTTAGAACCATCCTCGTACTTCAAGGAATATTCTAAAAAAAGAATTAGCGAAATCGGTTCAGCTTCTCTCGAGATTTGCGCTTACCAACAAATTCAGCGATTCATTTTTATATTAATAATAAACGTATCGTAACACAACCTGTGGAATTCTTTCACCGTGTCCCTGTAGCAATATAAATGTATCATTGACGGTGGGCACGCGAGGCTTCTATTAAACCTTTTGGCTGCTCATAACTCATGGAATATAATAAGTGAACCCTCGTTACCATCACAAGGACTTCGCTCTACAAAGCGTTTCACATTTTCCTAATAAATTTTGTCAAATTTTATATCTACGTGATGGATTTCTTTTACTTACACTACACACTTTTTAATCAAAAACTTTACCAGAGCGTATTACTTGACCATATAATCACACCTTTTCATTTTCTTCTCTGTAAAATAACAGAATTTCCACATGTTATGCATTTATATTTTCACGATTCATTTTCCACAATCACAGATTATCTAACTATATATCGTATTGTCCAACTATACATTTTCCATAATCTACGGTTTAACAGCCTTGGGCTCATTCCACAATTTTATGTTCTATACACAACCATAAACATTTCACAAACAGACATTACATTTGTCGCTTTAAGCAACTACACGCTTTCCTTATAATCGCTGCTTTAACTACCCCTGGGGTCCTAGCATGGTCGATCGATATAATCCTATATCAATACGATATCGTTATAATCCGTCATTTATGGTCATGTATCAATATGTGCTAGCACGCTCAACAATCGATAAGGGATATTCCGACCGACGATTGACAAAACCCCGCCAAATCGTATGCATTCTTGGCTGCGACCGTAGCACAGTCGATTGATAAAACCCCAATATTAATACGAAATGTAATAAATCCATTGTCTATGGTCAGTTAGCGATATTTGCGAGCACAGTGAACATACGATTCCGACAGTCGGTTGACAAAAGACGCCGTTTTTACCGTGGCTTCCGGAGTGACAGATAAGCTGTCAATGTACAGATTTTTTTTAAATAATGTCGTTTGTTACGCAAAATAACTGACTAATTAATGAGTAGAGGTGAACTAAAAAACTCTAAGAATTTAAAGAAATCGTATACGAGTCCCATAGACTCAGTTAATTCATTTAAAAGGCGATCAATTAATTGCTTTCAGTTTCGAGAAACGAAATTTGTTAAAATGTCGTTTAGTCTCAAACAGTATCTGCATGCGAAACGCCAATATTTATTTGAGTTCGTATTTCAATTCGAAATTGTCAATTTATTGGTATTTTTCATTTTTACTTAGAACATTTCAAATTAAGAAACGAAAATTCATTCACAGATCCCCAGTGTTGCCATCGTGTGAGATCGTATGTCGATTCCTTATTTATGTCCCTTCGACGTCGGTCTGCCTATCGACGGTACAAGCGTGCTAGGGCAATCGGTTCGTTATCGATACGAGATTGTAAATTACCCTGTCCTTTGTTTAACTGGCGATATATCTGCACAACTTTATTAATAATGACATTCTTTCTGCATAATTACTGGTTTATTAACGAACGGAGGCAGATTATCGAAGATTGCAGGATTGAATTAAATCGGAATTCAGACGTTTTCTTTGACAGTTTCGTACTTACAAATATATCTCGTATTGTGGCTAATGATCTCATTGTCCAATTAACTCATTTTTTATTGTAAAAAAAAATACATGCGGACTTCCAACGTATATTAAAGTGTGTGTATTTAATATTATTATGACATCTCAGCAAAATCTCCATGTAAATGGATCTTTAAATGTTCAAAAGAGAAGATTATTAGTTAGTTGTCATATTATTACATTGATGGATTACGATGATTTTGACAGTTATTATAGACCGGGAGCCTGGCTACACAAACCACGTCATCGAATACACAGATGAAACAACTTTGTAGTGATAATGGACATTTAGTAAGCCTGCCGGTACACCTCTTGGCAGGTTCCACGCAGTCATGGAAATAGTGAGCGATTTTTGAAGTAAAACTTCTTTACGCACGCTCGACATGGGGGGTAAGCTGGTGAATGCATTACGAAAAAGGATATTATATACATTTTATGTGAACGGTGATCGGGTGAGGCGAACGGTCGGGCCTTTTTTTGGGGATGGGGATGGGTACCCGGCATGCGTTGCAAGGCCCCTGTAACCTCGCGGTCGACTAAACTGTAATGTTTCCGTCTCAAGTCCCGGGAAACTACATTATAATGCAAGCGCCTGTACTATATAACATACAACGGGTACCCGGCAAGCGTTGCAAATAACACTGTAACCTCGGGGTCAACTAAACTGTAATGGTTCCATCCTATATAACATTATATACAACGGGTACCCGGCATAAGTTGTGTAATTTTACTTCAGTCGTGTGGTCTAAAGCACACTCGTTTTTTTTCGAAAAAACTACGTCATCGGGTACACGAACGGGAATGGTTTCATATATTATGATAAAGGTCTTGATTATTAGATGAGAAAATTAGCAGGTCTGCCAACCGGCAGCCTGGCACAGCCGGTGTTAAATTGGGATAGAAATTAGTCAATTTTACGTCATCGAGTACACGAATGAAACCAACGAATAACTGTAGTCTAGATTCTAAGCCATCCCATTAAAGAATTTAACTAGTGGCACACCAGCTTTTTTAAGGCTTTCTAAGTGTCCATTATCACCACAAAGTAGTTTCATCCGTGTACTCGTAAGGTTTGTGTACCGGCTCCCGGTCTATAACTCCGATACCATAGACATTGTGACAGCTACATAGAAAGTACCTCAAGTGTTGCCAGCGTATGACAATTTCTTTTTGATTACCTTACATTGCTATCAATATCGGTTCGGTACAAAATCGTCGGTTGTTATGCCATGCCGATTCGATATTGTAAAGATAACGATTTCAGTGTGCTAGGACCCCTGATGGGCGTTTTACACGATACTTGTTTTCACACCGAACCCCGTATGGAAACTATATAACCAGCTAAAATATCGGGACCAATATGATTTTTTCTGCTTTATTTATTTATTTATTAATTTGATGCAATATATTTACATTTTATACACAATTCAATGATGTTGGCCTCACTGGGTGGTTTACCCGTGCTGAGGCCTCCATTTCATATACAAAATTATACACAATACATATAAATATATATATATATATATATATAATATTGGTAAAAAAAACTGAAAAAAAGTAAATAAAAATCATACGATTAAGATAAATTAAACGTAAAAAGTAAAGATTTAAAATTAACGTAAATTTAAAAATAAATAATATTATATAAGGTTAAAAACAATATTTTTAATAAGTGTTGTGTGTTTGTGTTTTATATTGGTTTTGTGTGTTACTTGTATGTTTTATTTTTTTTTATGCTATGATATTTTGGTAGTATTGTCTATTTTGGTCTTGAATCCATTTTGTAATTTTGTGCCGGAATTTATTTTTGTTTTCCTCAATTTTATTTTCAAGTGTTAGACTGTTGAATGCTTTTATAGCGTGATATTGGTAGTGTCTTTATCCAAAGATTGTATTTACCGTCGGAGTTTTTAAGTTTTCTTTGTATGCTTGTCTAACTGGTCTGTTTGTGATATTTTGTGTTTGTTGAAGGTTGTTTTTTTGGTCAAAAATGTAATTTAGTAGCGATTTAACGTATAATTGTCGTATGTCTAGTACGTCACAACGGTTGAATATTTGGTCTGTATCAGTTAGTCTATGTTTTTTAAGTATTACCTTTAAGATAGTTTTCTGCGCAATTTCCAGGTGTTCGATAGCTGAGTTTGTTGCTCCTCCCCAGGCAATTATTCCATATTCTATTATAGACTGACATAGAGCAAAATATATTGTTTTCATTTGTTGTATTTACACGATCATCACTGTTTTGCTTATAGCATCTTCAGATATACAGATCTAATGGATTTTTTTTAGTTGTTCTCCTTTATATCCTAAGATTGGCAGTTGCAAAAAATTCTTGATACAATTAAATAATAGAAAATTTCCAAATATTAGTAAGTATCTTGTTTTTATATTACTTCTCACATTCAATGGAACTCAATATTTTTGACACATGTTTCGCAAATTTTTCAAAATCGATGATCGGAGGGAGGGAGGGAGGGCTTTTTTGAGGCCAGGTGTGGATTTATTGAATTTTCTGAATTCCTGGTAGGTAATTTCACAGCTTTCAAAATTCAAACCGCTAAAATAGACTAAATACGAAAAATGTGGGTATTTTTAACAAAACACATTATTTTTTATTTTAAATTGTAGTAAATTTTAAACCACTTTAAAAAAGTATTGAACATTTTTGGCTGAAAAATTAGACCTTCGTGGTTAGGCCTCCGTCGTGCATAACTTACAGAAAAATAACAACTACCCCTATTTAATGCAAGGTAATGCGCCTTTTAAGAGCGTTTAACCAGCCAGCGGGCGAAAATCCACATTTCGTCGAAAGTTGTTCTTACGATCGTGCAGGGCGGTTACAATGAGAAAGATCAATTATTCTCCGTACCAGATTTTTAAAATTATAACCCAATATCGAATTTATTTCAATCCAAATTAGCTTTAATTTATACCTTCACCCAAAAATGCTGAAAGGCGTGATGATAAAACTATTAAAATAATGTACTTTTTTAAGTATTTTTTGATTATAAGTATTTATCATTTTTCAATAATGTCTAAATTTAATAAGAATGTTAAAAAAATCTGAAATATATTAGTTTGTAAGTGCGCAAATAAATACACAAATGGACCAATTTTAGTCAAGAAACACATGTACGTACATATTTTTTAATGATTTTATTGAAACTAAAATTAAAATTCTAAATCATGCGTTTGCTAGATAATGTATTGATTTATTTTACTGCATGATTATATAATTTGAAATGGGTGTGGTATAATACAAAATCTTTCAACGACCTATGGAATATCTTTATTATACTAAAAATTTAAAAAAAAATCTCAAAATTTATTACATGCGAATGCTAGATAAAAGAACAATCTTTCGAAATGCATTTATAATTTTTTGTGGAAAAGAGTCAATACGTCTAAAATCTGATTTGAAAATGACATATTTCTGGTTTTCTCTGGTAACGCCCTCTTAAGTGATAAATTTACTACATAATATAACACGCACATAACTCCTCATTCCACAATTGCGTGATCTATCAAACAACTTAACTTTACACTTCCGCCATTATCTGATTGCATAATTTAACCCTACTAAACTACACAAGTAAAAACCAAAAGTCTCAATCAAAAACACATATGTGATTTAGACTTTTAATATTTTCATGACAATACGCTTTCACGGAGCCGTACAGAGTGCAGACGTGACTAACTTGTGAGGAAGATAGATTTGGTACTGATACCACTTGAAGTGTTCGATATGACAAAAGTTTCAAATCAATAGACGGACATAGGTGAGAGATAGTAGGAGTGGGAAACCCAAAACAGAGACCTGTCTTCAGAACCTTTCAGGTAAATTTTTAATTTTTAGAGTGCCTTTTAATCATCTAGGTGGAAGCTAAGATAATTCCGCTTTTGTTTTTCCATTTTTTTGTTCCGTTTTTTTGCGTTTATCTTGTAAACAAATCTAGAGCTAAAATAATCATTGTTATACTTCTACATCGTTATTCCTCCCCAAGTTTACTTCGAACTTAAATAAATCTTTTCAGGCCTCATCTTACTTAAAATTATTCCCGCAGTTTGATAATATTATGTTTATGTAGTAATATTGATATATTGATGCTTTCACTCCATTATATTGTACTAGAGCAGACCCGTGAAAAATCACGGGATATTATAATTGTGGGATTTGTGAAGCTGAAAATATTAATTAACTCAGGATCATTGTCTTCCAAAAACAAATTTTGCTGATAAATTATGTAGAGAAAAGTTAGAAAGCTTTCGAATAAACACGGCTAGTAAATTTGTGAAAATAACGATACCTGTCAGTAAAGTAGACAACAGTGGGGAGGGGAGGCTAAGCAGCACCGCACAGCACAAAGAGGAGACCGATTATACTTTCTCATTCTCTCACAGGCTAAATCATATAGATGCGTTTGTCTCTTTTTAGTGTCGCTTTTTCGTTTCATCGAGTTTAAAAAACACAACGTTGCTAAAGAAGTTTTCACTTCAAAAAAAGTTCGTTATAAGAAAGAATACGTATTTTTTATAAGTAAATAGGTGCTTCCCTTTGTTCTTTACTTACAGCAACTAGTGCAAATACAGGGTGGCCACAGGACCTGGAAAACCTGGAAAACCTGGAATTATCAGGGAATTTTACCGAACCTGGAATTATCAGGGAAATGTCAGGGAATTTCAATTTTTGTTTTGAAATATCAGGGAATTCCAAAAATAAAACTAAATTCGTTATTTTGCGATTTGTGAAACCAATTTTCTTTCTTCTGGTAATTCTCCAAATATCTTTAATGCTCCATACATCAATGACTTTTAACTCTGTGTTTTTTTCCTGAAGGGGAGTCTTAGTTCATTTCTTTTCCTCGTCTCGTGTGTATGTTTGTTTTGTAGTTTATCAATTTTTCTTAGGAATTCAATAGACGTATGGCCATTGATTATTTTGTGGATTAAGAATTTAGTATTGAAGTAAATAATTTGTTTAAATGACAAGATATTTAACTCCTTCAACATTTTCTTGACTGAAGTGTACCTATTTTTCTTCAATATAGTTCTCATAGCTCTGTTTGGTAGAATTGTCAATTGTTTCATTAATCTGTCGTTGGCTAAGAATAGAATGCTGCTACAGTAATTTATGTGTGGTACAATGATTGCATTGTACACATTTTTACTGGAGACTGTGTCAAGGAATCTTCTTATTCTTCCCAAAAGCGAAATTTTTTTGGCAATCTTTTTAATAATTGGTTTTGTATTTCGAGCGTAAGTCAATTTGGAGTCAATTATTTCTCCCAAATATGTAATTTCAACTCTTTCAAAACTTCACCGTCTATCAATATGTCTTTTTTTTTGTTTGCGTTACTCGTTTTCCAATGTTCATAAATTTAGTTTTGTTTACATTCAATTTTATTTTTCTTCAGCCATATTGATATATTATGTAGGTCTTCATTTAAATGATTCATTATGAGTTCATAATCTTCTCCTGCTATATATATTAATGCGTCGTCTGCAAATAATTTTATTTTGCAATGTTTCAATACTTTTACCATATCATTAATGTACATTGTAAAAAGAATAGGTCCGAGAACAGACCCTTGTGGTACTCCCAATGTAATCTTCATTGGTTCGGAGATTGTCTCACCCACTTTTGTGGTTTGATATCTATTAGTTAAATACTTGAACCATTTCAATGCCCATTCCTTTTATTCCATTTTTAGATAGTTTTTTTAATGATTTTATCTCTTATCTATTGTTTCAAAATTCTCTATCTATCGTTTGAAATAATTCTTCAGGCGAAATACCATAAATTTTTAACAAGTGTATTTTGTTTTTAATAGATTATTGTGATGAAAGAAATAATAAATGCTATAGATGACGGAATTCCCTTTATTATTTAACTAACGAACGATATCCCCTTATATCAAATTAAACATATCAGGGAAAAATGTAGAAACTGCCCTGGAAAACCTGGAATTATCAGGGAATTTTGAAATCCGTTTTTTGTGGCCACCCTGAAATAAAATGTCGCCGTGAGTATCTACTGTAAAAAACAAAATAGTCCAGTAAACGAATGGTCCAAAAGGAGGTGTAGAGTGCGTGAGCAGGAACCTAAGCGATTCTTTCAGGACTGGTTTAGGATGCTTAGGGTGTAAACATACTAAAAGTCCTGACGTCTAGGTGGTGAGCTAGGGGGGGGGGAGGGGGGGAGGGAAGGTCCCGATTTTCGGTTTTCCATTTATATCTCAAAAACGGTGCGTCGCAGAGGAAAACTTTTTTAGAATAAGTAAAAGCTCATAAAATTATCTACGTCTTTTATTCTATACGTAATTTTGAAAATCCCAGCCGTTTTTGTGTTATACGCTCCACAAATGTCAATATTTTCGAAAAAAATCATTTTACCTCACATTTTTCATCAAACATTCCTTCATATCGTCTAAAATATTCATCCAAGAAAGAAATTTCCTCGAAAGAAGTTGTAAATAATTTGATTACCTTTTAGAATATATATACATATGTAAGTAAATCTCTAACCAGTAAATATTTACAGCAATTTTAAGTTTTTTCGTAAAATGTCGTCATTTTCAGAAAAAGCTGTTTTTTCTTACCAAATTATTAAGACGGGTTTTTTCTTCATGGAAAATTCCTTATTAATTTTTGCACGCAAGAAAGCAGGTAAGTTGTTCTCGAACAGATGATTAGTGAAATTCATTTTATAATCATTATTATTGTAATGGGTGATTAGGTTAGTCGTCGGAGATGCTACAATAACGTGCTACGATGCTGTTCGAGTTGGTGAAAAGGCAATGAATGCGATAGTGGGCTTGACATTCTCAGACATCAAGTTGTCCCGCAAAGATCGGGCATTCCCAATGTCTTCTGTCAGGTCGTCGATAAAAATTCACGATGAAAAGGTTGCAGTTGACCCAACATTGCTGTTTCAGCGGATGTGTATAAGCAAACGATCTGATGAGGATTTGATGAAATTCTTTGAGTATGAGTTGGCCCCATTTCCCTTGGCACTGTTCTCAATAACATCCTAACCATCCTGACCTAACCTAACCTAACCTAACCTAGCCTCACCACTTAGACGTCAGGACTTTTAGTATGTTCACACCCTAAGCATCCTAAACAAGTCCTGAAAGAATCGCTTAGGTTCCTGCTCACGCACTCTACAACTCCTTCCTTTACTGGACTAAAAGTATAGTTTTGAAATATGAGCGTTTGAAGTTACGATTTCTTTATCAAATTGATTTTTAGTTAATTGTTTTAGATTTTTTTGTATATCACAGTAATTTGGGTTGTCTCACACTCGAAAAATATTGAATGAATGGTTTGGAATTATTTTTTTTTGTTTTTGACATAATATGTATATAAATTTTTTTTTTAACTTTCGGAATGTTCCAATATTGATTTTAGATTAATACGGTAATGCGTTAAAAATATTTAATTTCATACTGTTATGTTGCGTTGAGTGTGAGAACTTTGAGTACTTTAGTTTATCAAAAAGTAGTATTTTAGTATAAAAAAAAAAAACTACAGCCCCAAAATATATATCCCTTTGATGCATTATTATATTATGTCATAATAATATAGTAAAAACTTAAAGTTTTTAAAATATTTTGAAAATACATACTTTATACTATATTATTTGAGTTACTGTATTAAAGCAAAAAATAAAACAAAAAATGCTGCATAAAATTGCATTATTAACTATTTTTTTTGACTTAATATACTAAAGCAGTGATCCGTAACCGTTGCGCGGTGTGCTGCTGCACACAGGTGTGCCGTGAGCCGGATAATGTGTGACGCGGTCAAATATATAATGAAAAATTATTTTGTTTTAATATTATTCTTCAAAACGTAGTAATAAATATTATTGTCTATTCTTCAAAATATAGCATAGAAAAATATTATAACTAAATAATTTTTCAATGGTCCCCAGCGCCTGGTGCCAATTTCTGCCTGATTTCCCGCCATATCTAGCGGATTGGATTGTCCCGAAACGGGAGAATTTTATGTCTAATGGAATTTACAAGATTTCCTGGCGGAATCGAATAAAGTAATAAAGTACATAATTTTAAAGGCGAAAATAGCCTATAAGTATGGATACAAAAATTCGTAAAGAAATTCTCTAGGTCCCCCCACGTCGGACGCAATAATTTTAGCTTTTAAGAGCGTTTAACCAGCCAGCGGACGAAAATCCACATTTCGTCGAAAGTTGTTCTTCCGATCGTGCAGGGCGGTTACAATGAGAAAGATTAATTATTCTCCGTACCAGCTTTTTTAAATTATAACTCCATATCGAATTTATTTCAATCCAAATTAGCTTTAATTTATACCTTCATCCAAAAATGCTGAAAGGCGTGATGATAAAACTATTAAAATAGTGTACTTTTTGTAGTTACTTTTTGATTATAAGTATTTATCATTTTTCAATAATGTCTAAATTTAATAAGAATGTTAAAAAAATCTGAAATATATTAGTTTGTAAGTGCGCAAATAAATACACAAATGGACCAATTTTCGTCAAGAAACACATGTACGCACATATTTTTTAATGATTTTATTGAAACTAAAATTAAAATTCTAAAACATGCGTTTGCTAGATAATGTATTGATTTATTTTACTGCATGATTATATTATTTGAAATGGGTGTGGTATAATACAAAATCTTTTATGAAAATTTAACAAATCTGTCAACGACCTATGGAATAACCTTATTATACTAAAAATTAAAAAATTTTCTCAAAATTTATTACATGCGAATGCTAGATAAAAGAACAATCTTTCGAAATCCATTTATAATTTTTTGTGGAAAAGAGTCAATACGTCTAAAAACTTTTTTGAAAATGACGTATTTCCGGTTTTCTCTGGTAATGCCCTCTTAATGTTCCACGGGATTATAGGAAGAACTGTTGTGTGTCGTAGGTGAGAAAAGGTTGCGGTGCACTTCACTAAAGTACTCATGGTGCGATATACTTTCTAGCTACGTGATTGTAGTCCAGATTCTCAGCTAAAGGTCTTGTTCCGAGACTTCATTAATATGACGTCCTCGCGAAGTGGCGGTGCATTCATTAGGGAGTAGGGACGTCCGTCCATCGGTAAGATGTTGTCTCAAACAAACCATAACCACTGAACTATTCAACCGAGAACCCTTTATGCTTTTCGCCCTAATGATGGGCGCCATTCTATAAAGCGAAAACAAATGACGCCAAAAAATAATACAGTCATCAACATAGAAAACCGAGATTCGGGTCGATGCCTTCGCACAAACGATAAAGTAATGACTTATCATTTGTATCATTAGTGTGGAATTGATTTTTATGATACCAGCGCAGACCCGTGAAAAATCAAGGGATATTAAGATTGTGGGATTCGCGAAGCTGAAAGTATATTTGCCTCAGGATCATAGCCTTTCAAAAGAAGAAATTTACCTACCGAGCGTAAATAAAGTTACGACGACTTACGACATCCATCCAATGACATTATAAAAATTCAAGACTTGTTATATTCATGAGAATCGTACAAAAAATGTAGCACCGCTAGGAAAAGAAAAGCAATTCAAAGAATTTGTACATGAACGGGTCGCTAAAGTATGTCCATTGGACCTAGTTCAGTGAAACCACGCTCTTTGTCTCCACTCTATTATCATATTTTCATTCGCGTCTTTACTCTATTAATTCATCTAAGCATCTCTTAAGGGCCCCCAACCCGAATTTCTACCGATTTCTTACATATCTCCCTTAAACACGTCGTGTTTTAAAGCTCTTAAAAAATATATGTTATTATTGAAGCACAAATTATATAAAATTCCCTCGATAGAAAAAAATCGCAAAGTATGCTCCAAAAATTATTATAAACGTTTGTTTCAGTTATTTTACACGTTATATGTATGAAAAATTCACAGTGTTTCTTTAAATGCTGTTTAAGACATGCCCGCGAGATTTTTACTCTATTTTAAACGAGTCGTGTTTTATTAAATATTTTCGCAATTTTCGCATCGATTTTGTCGCTGTAAATGTTAGCGCTCTCCTCTAACATTCGTAATTTCGTATCTCTCCATCTTCTTCTTTTCGAGCCCGGTTGCGGAGCCAAGCATTCGAACGATCGAAATAAGCACTTCGAATAAAGAATTATTTTAATTTTATAAAAGAATATTTTATTTAGCTATAATTTTTTTACATCTTACTCGTATATCTACTATTAGGACTTTTCAACATTGAGACATAACCCATGAAAAACAGCGACATTTTTGGCTTCCTTAACATTTAAAGGGATTTTATTAATTATGCTACCTGCTTCTGATATGATAAGTGATTCTAATTTTGTATGACAAGTTCATTGAACTTGAATAATGTTACGCATTTGCATTACGCAGGAACATTCAAGGTTACTTACCAATTAATCCATGCACCAACAACCGAAATTATTATGTTTTATGAAATTATTAATTATTATGTTACCTAAACCCTTAACTACCCTAACCTGTTGTCAAATCCTGACTCAAGACTCGCGCCATCAGCTCTCTGAGCATAAAATACACTATTACCAAAAAACCGTGGTTTTGTTGTGGGCCTTCAAAACAACCCCCTAAGAAACGGACATAGCTGCGCGCAAGGTTGGAATCATGAAAAACTGACATAATACCACGGCAAAAGTACAGCAGGCCCTCAACCGGGCTTAATGCCGGCCCAACTATGCCAAAGATGAACCGGCTCCTAAGAATCTAATATGTAAGGGAACGTACCCATACTACGTGACCAACTTTTTGCAATAAACCCACCCCCCCCGGTGACCAAAAACCTAAGCCTGCCGCCGCTCATTTGTACCAAGCGTGACATTTTGAAGACCCCCTCCCCCTTAAACGTGTCACGTAGTATGGGTACGTTCCCTTAGATAGATTGCCCAATTGAGATTGTGTTTGAAGAAACTAATCGCACCCTACCACTTGTAAGACGATTTAATATATAATTCTGCATGACGAATTATTGTTCAAATATTTCGGAGTATCAACTACAGCCACAGATCTGAGGTAATCAACCCTACTGGGAAAAACCAAAATAATTAGAAATTCGGTAGTCAAAGACGACTTAGTAACAAATGTAATTAATATAATTGATAAAAATCCTTGTAGACTACCCTTCTCCCCCTCCCCAACATGTTATGTATATAAACCGTAGGTTAATAATAATTTGTACCGGTCTGAAGATAGCTTTAACAAGCTGTAACCGGTTACGGTCAAATAAATTAAAGTGGAAATAAATTTTATATTTGTTTATTATAAAAAAAATATTTCTGAGTTATTGCGATAGTATATTAAGATCGATCTTTCCAAAATCTGAATGGTCCATATTATGACAAAAGTTGACAACATCAAAAATGTAACTTAATTCAATCAAATTTCAGAAGCGAACGTTACACTGCGTGACCTATCTTTGCTGTATGCCACTTGTGTATAAAATACGTTGCAACGCGATGAAACTGCGGTGTCCCTTATGCCCTGTGGTGCTAGTGCTAGATGTACACTTTGTACACCCGACCTAGTTGCCAGCCACCTGCCTTATTACCTCCCACCTGAAGGTGAATGGGTCGTGTTTGCCCCGGGCGTCGGATCCAAACTAACCCCATCCCACCATTTTTAAAGACGGGGCCAAACTGAGCAGGTCGCTCCTTTCATTCCTTATTGCAAAAATATTTATGCTGAAGTTCGCTTTAAACATTCCAGTCCAGATTCTTTGCGGAATGTCCAGTGAATCCTTTTCAATTCAACCCTTTTCTTTTGGCACACGTTTTCATTATTTTTTATTTGCATAATAATAATAATACAACTACAATTCGTAACATAATACGATATTACTAACAAGTTTTATTCATTGAACAGGTAATCCCTAGATGTAATTTATACCCTTTTCTATAAGGGTGTTAAGGTACGTGACTTGATTAAACCAGTGATTCCTGACATTTTTGGAGTAAAAAATGTAAATGAAATTTTGATCTCCGGTGACTTTTTGGATGACTTTTTTTTGGTTTTCAAAAATTTTTTCTTCAAAATCAAACAAAAAAAATTCTTCTGCATGTCGTCACTGGTCACTCAGCCGAGTAACCGACCAACCCCTAACCCCGCCTCCAACTGTCCGACACCTACCATTTTTTGTTTGTGTAGAAAAAAAAACACCAAAAATGTCTCCGGAGACCAAAATTTTATTTTAAATTTTTTACTCCAAATAATGTCAAGATTATTGTATCTCTGGTTAAAGTAAGTCAAGTACGTGCCTTAACATCCTGTATAGTTTATCATTCGTCCATCTAAGTACTTATTATATTTATAAAAAACTATGTCTATCATGCAGGGTGTTCAGGGATGTACTTGACTTGCGTTAACCAGTGATTCCTGACATTATTTGTGGTAGAAAATGAAGATGTCACTTTGCTGTCCTATAGTCCTATGCTATTTTTTTCAATTAAAAACAATAAAAATATTTTTCCATCACACGTCGCAACTGAGTGGTCCGGTACAGCATAGCGGTGAGTCGCTTGATAATCACTCGGTCTCGTTCTAACAGCACGATAACACAAGAAAAAGCGCACGTATCGCTCGATCCCGTCGCGACTTATGGGGAAGGGGTCAGTGGCGACGTGTGATTGAAAAATATTGTTTTGGTTTTTAATAGAAAAAAAGTTTCATACAGTTTTTACTCCAAATATGCTCATGAATAGCTGATTATAATCCTTCGGGTACGTGCTGTTACACCCCGTATGTATGTCGTAGGCCGATCGTAAAATCAGCGACCTTACATCGGTCGCAGACACGCCCACAACACATGTCTATGTGGTTTTCTCTTCATTGGTGGAATTACATAATATTCTAAGTTTTCCTGTTTCATGTTTCTTAAATCTTCCTCTCTTCTGCAGACATCAACTGATCCTTCCGTCTGTTGCATCCTCGTTTGAATTATTTTTAGTCATATTATTTATTTGTCAAATCCTTCATCTTTTATTTGGGGAAAAAGTACTATTACATCATTTTAGTTTAAAATATTGTAAGTAGGTACGTTTAGGTTTGTATATCAAAATCACTGAAGCATTTTTTTAAGATAGATATTATAGCGCTAAAAATGGCGCTAAACAAATCATCCAATATTATTATTATTGGGTTACGTACAACTTTGACAATATTTCAATTCTAACTACTCTTATAAAAGTATGGCTTGGCTTGTACGAAGAACGAGTATTTTCAGAATCCGACAGCATCGAACATGTGTTCGGGGGTTGGAAAAAAATACGTTGTGACAAGGGTCAGCGTGAAGTAAACGTTGCTGTTAAGTTATCCTATTCGGTCCTTGGATTTACGATATCTCTTGAAGTAAATAGTTTGCTAACTTTAACCATAAATAAATAATATTTTTTATTCAACATCTTACTTCGGGTGAAATTGATCGAACATTTTCAAATGCAGATTTTTTTTCTTGAGAAGATAATAAATTTCATTGGGTCGTCTGGGCTAGAGATGCCACGAATAGTGTTTTTGCCGAATACCGAATATTTGGCTAGGCTCTCGGCCGAAGCGCCGAATATTCGGCGATACTTACTACATACATTTCGCGAGTGACAGGTTCCGATCTGCATCATTGAAGTGCGTGTGGTCACTACGTATTTGTTTCATTTGCGAGTAGGTCGTGTCACAACACGCATTATATGTTGATTGTTACGTCAAATTGTGTTATAGTATGTCACGTCTAATAGGCACCATTTAAAAAAACACCTCTTTGGAAATATTATGAAGTTTGTAGTGAAGACAATAATATTAAACATTAAATTTATATGCATTTTTTCATGATTTGGTATTCGATTTTTGACCGAATGGGTCGCAAAAGTAGCCGAATAGGCCGAATACCGAAAAGTAGCCGAATATTTGTGGCTTCTCTAGTCTGGGCCTCTGGAGTCGAAAGGTCTTACGTAAATTGGTTTATTTAGTTAAAAAAAATTCAAATTGGTATAGAATAAATCACACTTGTAGGGATTGTGTGTTCACTGTTCAGTAGCGGGGACGATGAAATAATGCGGGAGTTAGGGGCACATAAATCAAGGCGGCCTGAAGCAATCGTCTGGTAGTTAAGGTTCCGTGACATTGCAGAATTTCCCTTCGACCTTCACAAGGTAGATTATACAAAATTATATCATTTTCTTTTTATTAAATTTTTTAGGTAGCTTTTACGCTATTTTGACAAATTTTAAATTACCAATGCGGGGGAAGATATTAAAATTTCTAATTTGTCTTCTTTTTTGTGTTTTTATTATGCAGAACTCTATATTATCTCAGCTATACTTAAAGCAAAAATCTGTCTTTGTGATGTAAGAAGCTATGAAATGTGTTATGAAATTTGTGGAAATTTTCTACGTGGGTTTCCAAGTCAAAGAAAATGATTATGTCATGAGCTAAGGGTATTTGAAATAGCTTTCGTACTGTCGAAAAAGTAAGAAAAGACGCCTCAAAATTTGGATTTCCGCCGAAGACGTGTCGAAATATTTATTCATTATTGTTATTATTTTGAATTATTTTTTATATTTGATTATTTATTATAAATTTCACATTAGCATTAGCACAACCATCATAGATTCTAGGCTCTTGCCTTGCAGACGTATATAGCAGGGGCAGTCCGTGACCTAGGGATGTCGAAAGTGAAAAAAAATATCGATGTATCGATATTTATTAAAATATCAATATCGACGTAGATATATCGAGGAAAAAATATCGATGTATGTATCGATATATCGGTCAAATTTTCAAAATATTTTGCGTTTTTAAAGTAATAATGTATTCAGCTCAATATTATAAATAGTAATTTTTATACACAATGTGCATTATTTTTGTACAAAAATCTCAATAAAAATGAAGGTATTTTTATTAGTATTCATTTTTATTAGGTAATAAGTACAAAAATATCAAAAACTAAAAAGCTGTCTAACTTATACGTAAACTGAGACGCATTCAAAGTTTGTGTGAGTCTCAGTAACATTCTATTTTCGTATTAAGCTGTCAAAAAGGACTTCGTGTTTGGAACAACGTATAGTCAACCAAGACATAGGAGTGGCTTAGAAAAAAATTGCGAAAAATAGCATACAATTTCTATTTATGTATTAGTGATCACAAATACTAATGCAAAGACAATAGATGTGTAAGCTATTAATAGTTAAAATTTCAACCGCCAGATGTCATGACTAAATACAGTTACTTTTTTCCGTTCGTTCCTATACGGTTTTGGATTCTCGTGACTTTAGTCACATAAACAAACAAAAAAATCGTTTTTAATACAATTTTTGATATTGGATATTTTGTATCGATTTATCGATATATCGGATCAAAATATATCGGCTAAAAATATCGATGTATTGAATTAAAAATATCGATACATCGATATTTTTTCAACAAGCCTACCGTGACTGTTCAATGAGCTATAGTGGTAGGAATCCTACTTCCTACTAATATTATAAAGGTGAAAATTTGTATGGATGTATGTTTGTTACTCTTTCACGCGAAAACTACTGAATGGATTTTAATGAAACTTTACAATAATATAGCTCATACATCAGAATAGGCTATAGGCTATATTTAGAGCTTTTTTTTTTTTTTTTACGTGAGCTCCACACAGGAGGCCCTGAGGAGAATAATTACCCTCAGGGCCTATGTCATCTTTGGGGATGCTGTGTGGAGGGTTTTTTTAAGGAAAGGAAGGAGGGGAGAGTTCTGGGAAGGAAGAGGGTTTAAGGGGTGGGTAGGAATCTGGGGTTCAGTGTGTCCTGGTCATCCGCCTCCAAGACCTAGACAAATCTCACCCCATGAACCCGGGCACCCCTGCTAAATCACCAAACGTAGCGAACCACTTGGGGTGACCTATGGCAGAGGTGTTGGTTATCCAATAAAGGTTCCCGGGGCGGCGGTACCCATTCCCGCCTCCCAATTTAAAATTATAAAATTTATACACAAAAATTGCAATAGGTGGCACGCGAACTGTTTGGAAAATGAATGTAACGGGTATGGAGGGGTGGTGAGGGGGGGGACAGAATGTGGGATCTGGGCGGAGGGGTGGCGGGGGGTGGGGTTGGCAGAGGGTGGTAGGAGAGGGTGGTAGGGGAGGGTGAGGGGTGAGGGGGGATTTGGGGGTGGTGGGATCCATCCACAAACTGAAGGAATTCTGAAAATCTTCATGGAAAATTTGAATAAAAATAAAAATATAAATTTTCAGCAACGACCACATCAATAACGACGTATTTTTTAAATCTAAGTAGGTACTCTAGCTCATTGAATAGTCATTGACCGCCACCGGTATGTAGGCTGTATTACAATAGGTGACCGGACAACTCGAAATGAAATCAACTCAACACTTTCCTTTGAAAAGTCATTAAAAGTGATGAAAAAATATATACAAAATTGGTTAAAACTCTCCCACAGCCAACTAGGGCCGAAGGTAGTACCCAAAATTACTATCCTTTTTACGTCTACTTAACGACTCCAGATACTACATATAGATACTATATCTACAGCCTGTATGTCGGACGAATATCTACAGCTCATATGTTGAACTAATATCTACGAACTTCAGAGTGTTGACTAATATCTACAGAGCGTAGGTTGGATTAATCAGCTAAATGTGTCCAATAGTCCGATATTAGGGATTTTTACATACATCTTACATAAATAAAGTTTTTTAAACTGCTTACGCAATATTACGTTATTCCAATATGCTATACATAATTGCAAATCCAACCTCTGCCAGTGCTGTAGATATTCGTCAACACTTTCCTTCTCATAGATATTAGTTCGATTTTTTCAGTTTTTGGAATTCCTGTAGATATTAGTAGACGCCTCCCTACTTAACTATATGAAATATATTTTTAGTCGGGGTAGGGGAGAGGGAAGGCGGTTAAGATTCTCACAAAATATATATATAGAAAAATGCATGGGGTCGTCGGCTGACCTACATGGTTAGGGAACGTACCCATACTACGTGACCATTTTTTTTGCAATTTTTAACCCTCCCCCCCGGTGACCAAAATCCTAAGCATGTTGCCGCTCATTTGTACCAAGCGTGGCATTTTGAAGACCCCCCCCCCCCCCCCGAAGAGGTCACGTAGTATGGGTACGTTCCCTTACCGATGTTAATTTTTCATCTTGGCCTGTCGAGAGTTAAATCCGTTACGATTGGTTAGTTTAAGGGCTATTTTTTAATTGATTTTTTCATAGCTTTTATGACTTCAAAGAGGAGTTGAGTTGACTTGATTCTGAGTTGGCATGGAACCGTTACAATATAATAAGAATAAAAAATATATACATATATCATCATTATCATTACATAGTATAAAATGAAGTCGCTCAAAATGTATGTGCGCGTTAATCTTTTAAAGTACGCAACGGATTTTCATACGGTTTTCACCAATAGATAGAGTGATCTAAGAGGAATGTTTATATGTATACATGTAAATTATATTAGAGAAAAGCCGAGAAATTCAAAGAAAACATATTTTTGTTCGATTTAAAACGGCTGGCGGGCCGTACTATAGTCACTTTTGAAATTCGTTCTACGGAAGAAATTGGAAAATAGATGTCCTAGAGTAAGTAGGTATTTGATTTTCCCTTTTCAAATATCCAGTGTAGCATTGCAAGCATTGTATAATTAGTTTATATGTATAATACATGCTTATTATAGTAGAGAAAAGCCGAGAAATTCAAATATTCAATTCAGGCAGCGGGCAGTGGGCAGCTGGCAAGCGGGTGGTGTGGATTTTATAAAGATTGGGTAGTGGCGTTGTGTTTCGTTAGCCACAGCAACGTGTGGCCGGGTCTGCTAGTATATATATATATATATATAAAAACACACACACACATATAAACCGTAATAAAAATCAAAACTAAAATTAAACTGAATTATAAAATAGACAATTCAAAGAAAAAGTACGACAAAATGACGATGATGGTGAGAACTAAAAAATGAAAATTGAGTTTGATGTAATATATAGGTACCTACTAATTAATCTCTTGTTTTAAAATGTATTAGGTGTGTATTGCATTGCATTATAATATCTATCCAATAACATTTTTATTAAATTTTTGAATAGATGTGGAGTTAGCTTCCACGTCCTTGCGCTTTTTAGCACACTTCACCGGTTACGTCGGCTATTCTCATCATCGGGATGTATGAGAATGTTCTTTCATGTATAATTATTAATTCATATCATCTGACGAAGTATTGAATTAGGCTAGCTTTACACTCATAAGAAAAATTTACGACTTAACGTAAGTTTTTAACAAGTTACTCACAGGAGCATTTACATATGCATCCGACGTGTGGTAATTATTGCTCACGGAAGTTGTTCGGAAGTTCAACTTTTAAAAGGGCTCATAGCGACAATAGTGGCCGTTTACATCTGTAAATTTATTTGCGCGAAGATGGCTTCCTGTCAATAACAATCTGCTGCTGTCAAATTTACCCGATTTTGCCAATAAAGATGAAAAGGCCCAAATAAAGGGATGAATTAGAATTTGGCTTGAATTAAACAATTCTCCACTCGCTTTCGTGCCGTTAAAGGTGGAATTAATGTAGTCCTTTCATTTTATCCGAATGACAGGTACCTGACGGCAACCGACTTCGAATTCAAATACGTAATGTTATAAACAGAAACATTGAGATCAGAAAGGATTGGACCGATAAATAATTAAATAGAAGGATGTTCATTTTCAGAAAACTTTTTTCCACCTGAAAAATAAATCATATCTCTTTGGTTTTGTAGAAAAAAATCCTACGAAAAGAACTGTCCGTTTATTTTTGATATGCAACGGCGTATTTTGGTACCATTTCTTACGGCAAGTCTCCCAACTTATCAAACTGATTTGATAAGCTGTGAGAAGTGACTTATGAGAGAAGACTTCATGGACACAGGACCCACCACTTACCCGCCCTTTTTTTTTTTAACATGAGCTCCACACAGGAGGCCCTGAGGAAAATAATTTTCTTCAGGGCCTATGTCATCTTTGGGGATGCTGTGTGTAGGGTTTTTTAAGGAAAGGAAGGAGAGGAGAGTTCTGGGAAGGAAAAGGGTTTAAGGGGTGGGTAGGAATCTGGGGTTCAGTATGTCCTGGTCATCCGCCTCCAAGACCTAGACAAACCTCACCCCATGAACCCGGGCACCCCTGCTAAATCACCAAACGTAGCGAACCACTTGGGGCGATCTGTGGCAGAGGTGTTGGTTATCCAATAAAGGTTCCCGGGGCGGCGGTACCCATTCCCGCCTCCCAAATTGAAATTGGTATAGGTAACCCCTTCAAGGCTCTTGCAAGGACTCTAATTTTTTTGGTAAAAACGACTCTACATTTGAAAACGAAACTAAACCTCCAATGTCCCTGCATACGTTGTTAGTAAGCAGCATGCAAGTGCTTAGCAGGAAATACAGATACAATATGTGTTAGTATGACAAAATATAGACAAGACAGGTTGGTGAAAGTCCACGAGGTGGCAAGCGCTGGGTGATTGTATCCAGCGTATCCTACAAGCACCTGTTTGGGAGGAAGACACAGTAGATAAGTAATAAGGGCATGGCAAACGTTGAGAAGACTTGTGAAAAATGTGTGAAAGATCAACTTCTGTAACTTGCTATAAATTACTTTAAGTGACTTTTGCTGTCGTTTACATTAGTAATTTGGCCATAAATCGCTTACGTGAGCGACATACGGAAAAAACTTACGAGTGTAAAGGGCAGCCCTCGTTTCTCTGAGTTGCGAGGACTGTGAGGTGTTCAGGAAACAACAACAAATAATACATATTTATGGTATTTCATTCACACGCTCACATCAAACACGTTATCGTTACAATTTACACAATTGCATGACGGAGTGTCATTTTCTTTTATTTTTGTATTATTATTGTTAACGCCTCAGACCTTTTTTGTCGTAAAGTCAAAATATTTTAGCTTTTTTTCTTATTTCTCAGCGCATCCGAAAACTTAAAACTGTTTTCGATAGGTGATGAATGAAAGGTGATTTGAACAGTTAAGATTTTATAATTCGAAATAAACATATAATTTTTGATATGTAAAAATTTTAAATGCAAAAATTAAAAGTTTTGAAAATGGCTCACCTTACTTTTTTCTAATTTAAATTGATATAGAAACGTTAAAGTCAACTCACTTTTTTGTCGTTTCGTGTAAAAATAATCAATAAAAAATACCCAAAGTATCACAATTTTTTTTTTAAATTACTCTCTCTTTGTTTTCATAAAGGTGTACATTTTAATTATTTTGTGGTTATCTTCTAGATTTGAATATAAAGCGTGGTGTTCTCTATTTCTAACAACGTTTAGATCATATTTCTATATATATTTATATTCTATTACATATATTAAGGGAGCCAACGATTTATACGTGACCACTCATATTCTCATATTGTTCCGAAAAGCGAACAAATTAACCTTTTAAATTAACTCCACACAGGAGGCCCTGAGGAAAATAATTTCCCTCAGGGCCTATGTCGTCTTTGAGATGCTGTGTGTAGGGTCTTTTTGAGGAAAGGAAGGAGTGAACATGACTTGAAGAGGCCCATGTTGTAGGAGGGAGGAAACACAGAGGCCGGCAAATCGCTCCACAGCCGAGCCGTTGAACTCAAGAACGAGTCATAGAAACGACCCGTTCTCATGTGACTAATGTCAACCGTGTACAAATGTTGGGCGCATGTTTGGCGTGTTTGGCGTGTTTCCCGACTATGCACCGGTGCCGAGGGGATCAATGACGCTAGTTCCTCGGAGCATCTTCCATTGTAACACCGGTAGAACAAGGACAGTATTCCCAGCTGACGCCAATGCTCTAAAGATTGCTATCCGTCTGTTAAGACGGGAGAATCTATCAAACGGATTGCCCGTTTCTGCACAGAGTCAAGTTTTTTTTAGGTATTTTGGAGCTCCAGACCAGAGGTGGCTGCCAAATTCAACCGTGGGGAGCACTTGCGATTTGTACAGGGTTAGCAGTTGTGTACTATTGTACATTATGGACATTAACCAATTATTTCAATTTGGGAGGCGGGAATGGGTACCGCGCCCCGGGAACCTTTATTGGATAACCAACACCTCTGCCATAGGTCACCGCAAGTGGTTCGCTACGTTTGGTGATTTAGCAAGGGGTGCCCGGGTTCATGGGGTGAGGTTTGTCTAGGTCTTGGAGGCGGATGACCAGGACATACTGAACCCCAGATTCCTACTCACCCCTTAAACCCTTTTCCTTCCCAGAACTCTCCTCACCTTCCTTTCCTTAAAAAAAAACCCTCCACACAGCATCCCCAAAGATGACATAGGCCCTGAGGGAAATTAGTTTCCTCAGTGCCCCCTGTGTGGAGCTCATGTAAAAAAAAAATTAACCTGAAGGGTTAATGTCCATAATGTTAGCATGTAGAAATGACTTTATTATTATAAAGGATAGCTTGCCGGGCGTTGCCCGGGCTTTACATAGTTTTTTTTAATATCACGTGAACTATCTATATCTGCCCGGAGCTAATAGGACTATGGCACCCTCAACTTGGGGAATGTTGTGAGGCTGGAAGAAGATAGCTGGAAGATTTTCACGCGAAACGTTTCGATTATGAATAACGTTATCTACAATATCTACATTTTACATATCACACTGGAAGAAAATAAAATATGTTCATGAACCGCGTCTTCTGTTCGGTCAAGTTTCATAGTTTGTTTTAGATATTTCCACCATTTCGCTTATTGCTTAATAAAGTTAATTCTTCGCTAATTGCCAAAGTTTTCCAAAATTACCAAGCGGCTGTCGTTGCCTCGTACTTCGCTTACTGATTTCGGAAACAGGAAAGGAGTTAAATCAGCTTTTCAAAGTATTTTCATACAATATTTAAAATTCTATCGAAGTTGGCTGTAACGCTGGGCTCTAATACAATTCGTAATAGCGATGTGTCAGTTCAGCTGGAATGAGCTCATGTGATCCGCTCCTTTGCGGGAAGCGGTTCCTACTCCCACTCCTTTTTCAAATCGACTACTCCCAGAGAACCCGGCCCAGTCCCAGTACTCTCCGCATCCAAATAAATCCGGCGGTAATCCGGCGGTCCGAGCAACTCAACGCCGAAGCGCGAAAACCGCACTCGAATACAAGTCCCGGGTTCCTTTAAACCCAAGCGCCTTGTTCCAAGCTACGTGAATCGCGACACAATCCATTCATTCCGCCCACTCCCGGACTCGCGCGAACGCCGCGAACTACTACATTCCTGACTCACCCCGTGGCCGCCGGCTTGCTCCGCGATCCACGGTCCGGCGTCACTCACCATTCCACTCATGAGTCGCGGGTCTCGGTGAGTTCCCGACACTCCCCGCTACCCGCGGCCGGCCAACTATGACACTTCCCCTTGAGTCACGAGGCGCTGGGCGTTCATTCGATCGCTGTTCGTTGATCGACACACGCGTGCGTGACCGCTTCGGCTACACACGGAGTAGTTTTTAATTAGAGCGTCTTATCTGGTATCGTTAATCAACGGGTGACGTGCATTATAAAATAATAGTTTATAGTAAAGCATTACAGCTTATTAATTTACTTATTTAAATTCTCAATAAAAGACCGTGCAGTGTAGATACATTGAATGTACCTACATTGCACGGGTGACGGGTCCTTGTTCTCGTACGGGTCTTGTCCGACTCCGGGGTTCTGAGTTCTCGTGTGGGTTCTACGAGTAGGTCCTGGTTCCGAGTTCTTTGAACCCGTGCGTCCCGTTTCGGTGCGCCGCAACAATACCCAGTGCCCAGTCCGCACCTAAGAACTCGGACCCGGGACCTGCTCCTAGAAATCGTGTACTTTTAAAAGGAAGCAAGTCTCGGAGGCTTCCGGAAAAATGCAGAACTTACCCACCTCTAATTCGTAAGGGGCAAGTCGAATCACAACTGAGCCGGAGTCAATGTCAATACGTTTATAATTATTTGTGTTTTAAGGAAAAATGATACAGTATTTTTAAATTATCGTTTAAATCATTTTTAATTTAGCTCTATTTATATTTTACGCAAGTAGTCTGAATTTCTGTATCCGATGAACAATAAAATGTATTAATTATTTTATTACCTTAAGCTGGGGTACCAGGCTTCGCTTAGGGAGTTGATATGAGATTGAACTGATGTTCGAATCCGCGACGGATCTTGCTTTATACAGGGTGTTAAGGGACGTACTTGACTTACTTTAACCAGTGATTGCTGACATTATTTGGAGTAAAAAATGTAAATGAAATTTTGGTCTCCGGTGACATTTTCGACGTGTTTTTTTTTTTTCTACATAAACATAAAAAATGGTAGTTGTTGAACAGTTGGAGGCGGGGTAAGGGGTTCGTCGGACACCCGGCTGAGTGACCAGTGATGAAATGCGGAAGAACTTTTTTTTTGTTTGAGAAGAAAAAAAATTGAAAAAAAAAGTCGTCAAAAGTCACCGGAGACCAAAATTACATTTAAATTTTTTACTCCAAATAATGTCAGGAATCACTGGTTAAAGTAAGTCAAGTACGTCCCTTAACACCCTGTATACACCTACCCCACTCATGCAAAAAAGGCTTCGAATGGTCCACAATGTTCCAGAATATTCCACAATATTCGAGAGTGTTCTGGAATGTTCCACAATGATCTGGGATGTTCCCGAACGTTTCACAACATTCCAGAATGTTCCGAGATGTTCTCGAATATTGTGCAATGCTTTCGAATACTCTCGAATGTTCTGGACTTTTCTAGAAATTTCTAGAGGGCGAAACTTCCAGCCATATCTTCAAAAGCACGCTCTTTAGGTAAAACGGGAACCTTATTAATGGATTGGGGATAGAGGGCTACCACACCATATAACTCCCTCGATCGTACCGGGACTCATTTCTGAGTTTTAGCCGATAACACACTTTCTTTTATAATTTATATTGATTACTCAGTTGTTATTTTTAAAATATCGATAAATTAAATACTTTGTCCGTAAGTCATGTTTTGTATGATCTTTGGTAGGTACATTTATTTCATTTATCACGTTGCATAAGATCTATATTTTCCTTAATTTATTATAATATTAATGCGTTGGATCTCTGATATGGTTTATTGTATTGCATAAGACATAATATTTATTTCATTTAAAACACATATCGCTTTGATAATTCTTCCGTTTGTCATAGGTATTGAATGAGAGCTTGTTTTCGTTTATAAATCTTACTGCATACATTTAATGAAGCCTATCGTTATCGCTGCGACATTATATCTTGAATACGCCAAGATTTGAAAGGATCGCGGAGAGGAAACAGTGGAATAATGAAAAGAGATTTGTTATGTAGGTAGATAGAAGATAGTTTTCGATTCGTGAATGTCAAACTTTGAGTCAACTTGTGTATTATATTAGGGTATTCATTCAAAAACATTGGATGGAAGTTCAAGTTCGAAGGTTCATTTTCAATTGAGATTGTCAGAATAACTCTCCGTCATAGAAATTCGCGAGAAGTTAATTAATTATGTTCGTACAGTTTACCTGAACATTTTACCGTTCCGCGAAGGTCGAGTTTTCTCTTCGATGGTATTGATTTTTTAAGTGCGGCTGTTATAATCGTTTAGGTCATTAGAATAGTCAAGGATTTATTGTACCTGCTACACATCGAGGTATTGTACGTCAATGCTGTTACTCTACTTCTCAGATACATTTCCCGGAGCGTGGAAGCCTGTTCACTCTCGTATCACGCAGTTGCAGCTTGGATTATGATTGGTTGTGTAATGACTGCTATCGCTTTCAGAGCAGTCGTTATGATCGACGAGTCAAAATCATAAAGAGTGGCATTAAGGAGAGCTCCGCTGTAACCTTTCTGAAATATCTTTTTTGAAATACAATCAATAGATATTATGAAAGAAAGTGTAAAAAAGTGTATGTACCACCAAAACCCAGAAACGAGCCCGTTTGAGTTTAAGAAGGTTCCCGTTTTTACCTGAAGGGCGTGCTTTTGAAGATATAAGGACTGAAAGTTTCGCCCTGTAGAACAGTCCAGAACATTCGAGAGTATTCGAGAGAATTTTACAACAATTCCATAACATCCCTGAACATTCTGGAATGTTGTGGAATGTTCGGGAATATGCAATCGAGAACATCATTGTGGAACATTTCAGAACGCTCGAATGTTGTGGAACGTTCTGGAACATTTTGTATCATTCGAAGACTTTTTTTGTATGGGTGGGGCTACCCATGGAGGCGTCTACTAATATCTACAGGAATTCCAAAAACTGAAAAAATCGAACTAATATCTATGAGAATCAAAGTGTTGATAAATATCTACAGCTTAAACTGTTGATTAATATCTATGAGAACCAAAGTGTTGACGAATATCTACAGCACTGGCAGAGTTTGGATTTGCAATTATGTATAGCATATTGGAATAACGTAATATTGCGTGTGCAGTTTAAAAAACTTAATTTATGTAAGCATGTATGTAAAAATCCCTATTATCGGACTATTGGACACATTTAGCTGATTAGTCCAACCTACACTCTGTAGATATTAGTTCAACCTACGCTCTGTAGATATTAGTCAACACTCTGAAGTTCGTAGATATTAGTTCAACATATGAGCTGTAGATATTCGTCCGATATAAAAGCTGTAGATATTAGTAGCTGGAGTCCTACCCATCGGTAGGGGTGTATAAAGCTTGATCCGTAGTAGGTTCGAACGTCAGTTCAATCTCATATAAACTCCATGAGCTAAGCCAGATAACCCCAGCTAGTTAATAATATTACTATGTACATTGTCATTCGATTTACCGAGTTGTATCCGAGTGATCCAAAGCGCCGGGTTAGCATTGTTCGCCCCCAGGGGTTGCGTATTCATTCCCCTGCTAACTAACATTACAAAAGCGACAATTTCAGCTTTTTTATAATGGGAGTGCAGATTAGTACTGGGCGTTGACGATAATTCTATCCAACGCCAACGTCGTTATCGTTGGCAATTTTCAACTGTTGAAAAGAGCTGTTTAAAATAACGTCGACGTTGACACAACTATAATAGGAGATCAACACGATACTACCAAAAAAACAAACAAAAAATATATCAAAATCGTATTAAGGAATCCCTTTTAACGGGTGGTTCCCCGAATCATTGATGTATTATTAATTATTATTATCTCTATACCCCACGCCCCACACACGTAATAATAACCCTATAATAACGTTGAAAGTTGAAACTGTTGGAAGACGTTGGTTTCGGTGTTGAAAATATTACCCTGTTGAAATATTATAACGTTGAAGATATATTTTGCTTGTCACTGATAAATTCGCTTGTTGCTTGGCGCTACGGATCGGCCGTATTGGACGGTAAAATAAAAAAAAAACGTGCAGTAGGTACGTTCATTACCAAAAGACAATGTCTAATTGGGTATAATATCGTTCACGAAGTGTGATCTCTTGACCCTTTTGATTTTATCATTCCAACACCGTTGAAAACAAGGTACAAAACGTAACTGTTAGGCGACCGGCGTTGATAATTATCAATAGGTTATTTTTTTGCTTGTCGTTGATAAATTTGATTGTTTCCTGGCGCTGCGTATCGGCCGTATTGGATGGGAAAATAAAAAAATCGTCCAATACCAAAAGACCATTTAAAATATCGAATAATGTTGTTCACGAAGTACAAACTATTAACCCTTTTTATTTATTAGGCAGTTGAATCGATGACTGCGTTGAATAATATTCGCATGTAGGTATTATTTTTCAACTGTTGGCGCTAATTATTTTCAACAGCGTTGGACGTTGAAACAATATAACTATTGTTTCCAACGGCTAGTTATATTTTAATACAGTACTAGTGCAGATAGGTAATTAAAAAAATATTGCCAAATTATTCGCAATTCGGAAATGTTATCTTTCATTTTCATTCATCACTCAATTCGAGCAACGTTAAAGGCGGTACACCATGTCCTGTAACGTTTGGAAACGGGCCGCTAACAATAACACTTATGTAGATGGCGATAAGGTTTAAGGGCCCGCAACCCGGATTTCTACCGATTTATTACATATTTCCCTCAAACACAGTAAGTTTTAAAGCTCTTAAAAAAATATATGTTATTCTTGAAGATAATACCTAGACTTTGCCCGCGCCGAAACGCAAATTATATAAAATTCCCTCGATAGAAAAAAATCGCAAAGTATGCTCCAAAAATTATTATAAACACGTTTGTTTCAGTTATTTTACAAGTTATATGTATGAAAAATTCACAGTGTTTCTTTAAATGCTGTTTAAGATTTTGCCCGCGAGATTTTTGCTCTATTTTAAACGAGTCGTGTTTTATTAAACATTTTCGCAATTTTCGCTTCGATTTTGTCGCTGTAAATGTTAGCGCTCTCCTCTAACCTCTAACATTCGTAATTTCGTATCTCTCCATCTTCTTCTTTTCGAGCCCGGTTGCAGAGCCTTAAATTACCGCTTAACACCAGCCGCCTGTTTTGATTTATGCAAGAAAAAAAAACATCGGCGAAAAGTGTGTGTTCCTTCATTTTGCGACGTTCAGCGAACATTTAAATGTTTTACGATCATTTTCTCAAGAACGTAATTTGTCACATTATACAATAAAACCCCAACCGAAAAGGCTTTCGTAGGAGATTTTGAACTTTAAAGCAGTTTTTTTAGGCTTGGTACTTCATTTTTTTACTGGGCTTACAAAAAAAAAGCTCGATTGTAGTGTTCTACTGGCAGTATTTAATTAAGAAGACATTTAAAATATTTCTAAGCGATCAAATTTTCAAACCAAAAACACGTGATTTTGTATTACTTCGTAGTGCTTCGCCTGTACCGCTGTATTCGCAGATTTATGCCACATATTTTTATTTGCTTCTAGACTGCAATTTTAATTTTCTGGTTTCTTTTGTTCCTGTTTTTTCTTAAGAAATTCATCAGTCAGTGCAGTCGGCAGAATTAATAACGCGGCGGTATTTTCACCGCGTGGTCCATTTTAATCTGCAGTCGGCGATGTGTTCTGTTTTCATCTTTGCTCACCGCGTCTTCGTTCTGAATGGATTTCTTTTTTTACCTTTTGTTAGCGGAATTGTAAAACATTTTTTAGTGTTGAACAGAACCCAGAAAACAATCTATTTGACCGCATTGAAATATTATAAAGCTCGTCCAGGTTTTGACTTGACTATTTATTTATTTAGTGTTTTTTTGTTATATAAATACATCAGTGCTGTGATTCATATAATAATATGTATGTAGGTGCTAACCTCTATTCTCACTTTTACTACCTTTCTCTCGTGATATAATGTTGTAATTATTGGTTTTGCTAAATACGTTAGGGAATGTTGTAAGGCTGAACGAAGTATGGATAGAAATTAAATCAGGAGAGCCAGATTTTTGTAGTGGCGGGTGGGAAGGGCAATCGAAAGTATCTGTGATATGCCAACTCATGAAATATCTACGATTTTTCGTTACATTTTTCCTTAAAATCTTTTAATTTTTACCGTTTTTTTTTTTCGTTGGGTTGAAAATTATTTATTATAATATATTTTATTGCTATCTTTCTGAGAACGCCATTGGGTTTACGAAACATTTTTTTATTTTCTTTTTTTCCTTTCTGAATAAACGCCGACGGGTCTTTACCAAATGTCACTTACGCAATCGCAAACTGACTTTGTGTAAATGTAATATAATGTTTTTGTGACTGTTTTGTTTATCTATAGCATTAAAAAAAACTCCGACTTGTTGAACGTTTTTGTAAATTTAGTTGTTAGTTCTTTCTCAACCGAACCTTCCTCCTCCTCTCCCTTGTCAGAAGCAAAGTTACAAAGTAACGAATTATCACAAGAAATCAATACTACACTGTAAAAGCGAGAATAATTTTGAAAATGGAATGGAAAATCTAAAAATCGTAATTTATACTGCTACTGGTACCGTCGCCCCGGGAACCATTTATTGGACAACCAACACCCCCTGCCGTAGGTCACACCAAGTAGTTCGCTACGTTTAGTGACTTAGCAGTGGTGCTTGGGTTCATGGGGTGAGTCTTGTCCAGGTCTTGGCGGCGGATGCGTTTGCCCACCTACTGCGTGGCGGGCCGGATCGGATGAGACTGGTTGAGGGAGACCTTCTGCTCCAGCCGGATTTTCTTGACCACTGTAGTGTGAGGAATGGATCCATACTTCACACATGGACACATCGACCCCCAGATTCCTACCAACCATTCACACCTTTTTATTTACCAGAACTTAGTCCTTTCTTTCCCTAAAAAAACCCTCCACACAGCATCCCCAAAGATGACATAGGCCTCCAAGGGAATTATTTTCCTCAGGGCCTCCTGTGTGAAACTATTGTTAAAAAAAGCCTTGTTACCCAGAGAGCAAAAAAAATGTACCTGCATAATAGTATAACCCAGATTATCTGTTTCTACAAAGTAGTAAAAACTTCATAACGGTGAGCCCTGGCGTCATGAAATTTGCGCGTTTTTCTCATTTTTTTTCGGTCAATAAAACGTTATTTACACCGTGAGCCATATGGAGCTATAAATTGCATATTTAACTGTGAAAAATTAGTTAACGCAAATTTTTTATTTCATATTTTTTTATTGGATAAAAATAATAAACACCTTGGGAATTGCGAAATTTCTGTTTATTTTATCTAGGACCCTGTCTAATAATGAATGCCTACTGAATTTTTTGTTTTAACACCTCGGGCCATGACCATATTTTGTCAGAGGGTCAAAATATTTCCGCTTTAGAATAAAATCCAAATAAATGAAATATTTATGAACTTATCCGAAAACTAAAAACTGTTTTTTAAAGGCGATAAAATACGCCTTCAAATTTTATAAATCGAAATAAACATGTAATTTTTTAAATATAAAATTTTTGCATACAAACATAAAAAAGTTTAAAAAATTGCTCAACTTACGTTTTTTAACTAAGATTACTGAACACGTACATATTTTATTTAGGCTTGTTGAAAAAATATCGATATATCGATATTTTTAATTCAAAATATCGATATTTTTAGCCAATATATTTTGATCCGATATATCGATATTAAATATCCACTATCGAAAATTGTATCAAAAACGATATTTTTGTATATTTATGTAACGAAAGTCACTAGAATCCAAAACCGTGTAGGAACGAACGGAAAAAGTAACTGTATCGGGTTCGTGACATCTAGCGGTTGAAATTTTAACTATTAATAGCTTACAATACTATCTCATATGTGTAGGTAAGTGCATAGAAATGTATGATATTTTCGGCCATTTTGACTAAGTCATTCCCATAGCGCCTCCCACACGCACACTTTGGAGCGACCGAGTCCCGCGTCACTTCAGGCCGCCGCACAATGGTTTTACTAATATGAGAGCGTTGAAAACAAATCGAAATTTCAAATTGCAGGGACCATTAAATTTTGTTTCTATATCTTGACATCACATACCAGCGCATCTTTCCCCCTATTACCGAACTCAGCAAAACGTTTCGTCGCTGCGTAACACGTCAGCAAAGATTGATTTCCCGAGCAGTCAGGACGTTCGTGTGAAAGTACAACGTTTTTTCTATAACAGGGACTGATAACTTTTTACACCGCTTGCTGGCGAACTTTTTTCATCGTGGATCCAATACCTTTAGGTGTGTATTAAAGATTTTAAGTTTATTTTTTCATTTACTAATGCCTCAAATTTGGGATATTTAAAAAAAAAACATGTCGTGAATTTAAAAAAAAATACGAAGATTTCTGCAATACTTAAGATTAAGGATAAATACTGGTTTGCCTGATACAATAAAAGGTTTAAAAATATTAGTTAGAAGCTTTTTAGTTTTTTTATATTTTTGTAATTATTGTCTAATAAAAATAAATACTGTTAAAAATACCATCATTTTTATTGAGATTTATGTAAATTTAAATAATACACATTGTGTATAAAAATTACCATTGATAATATCGAGCTGAATACAGTATTATTTTAAAAACGCAAAATCTTTGGAAAATTTGACCGATATATCGATATTTTTTCCTCGATATATCGACGTCGATATTGATATTTTAATAAATATCGATATATCGAAATATCGATATTTTTTTTCACTTTCGACATCCCTAATTTTATTAGACAAATATATTACAAATGAATGTTATTGTGACCTCACTTTTTTTTTCGTTCCATGTAAAAATAATTTATAAAAAATTTCATAAATTTATTGTGATCTGAAATTCTGGTTTTATAAAGGTCTACATTTTACTTCATTTGGGGTTAACTTTTATATTTGAATATATAAAGTGTGGTATTTTCTCTTTCTAACACCGTTTAAATATATTTATCGCTATGATTAGTAAGGGAGACACAACGATTTCTGTGAGACCTGTACGAGTTGTTATAAAAACCGAACAAATAGAGTTGACGGGTTAAGGTGAAAAAAAATGTCATCGATAACCAATATGCCGTATACATTTTTTACTCCAAACTAGCGTTTACACAGTGTCCGGAAACTCCTAGTACAAGTGTGAAACTGGTGAATCGACATAACATTAAGGACTGGTTGTTTCACAAAATTTGAACAATTCATCAAAATCAAGTTCAAATTCTAGATCTGTGAATGTTCTATTCAAGTTCTTTTATTATTTCATCATGGGCCTGTTTCACAATACTTGGATAATAACAGAACTTGAACAGGACTTTCGCAGAACTTGAATATTAACTTTGAAATTTGACAAAATGTTCAAATTCTGTGACCAACCCTTCTTTAGAGTCAGTGTCATAAAATGTGTTATAAAACAGTTTTTGGTTTAAGCTATCATTTTCGAGTAAATTGAGTCCAAAGTCCCTAGGGATTGATAGCAGTTGTTTAATGTCTTTTTTAAATGCGTCTCGAGATTGAAAAAATAAGTTTTTTTTTTGGGTTCTTTACGTGACATATTTTCACCAGTTTCCCACTTGTTCTACGAGTTCCGTGTGCCGTGCATATTGTTTGAACGTGTCCCTACTTCCAGTTTTCTCTTTTCCTTGGGTTGTATGAGACGTTTTGTCTCTCTGCAGTCCTACAAACAGTTCCATGCCAACTCAGAATGAACTCAACTCAACACCTCTTTGAAAAGTCATTAAAAGCTATTAAAAAAGAATAGCACATAACCTAACGTAACCTATTTAACCAATTTTTTAAATATATTTTTTAAATCACTTTTAATGACTTTTCAAAGGAGGTTCTGAGTTGTCCGGTCATCCCTACTAACAATCAATTATCTAATTTTGTACACTTTCCACCATCGTCTTAAGTAGCAGAAATGAACATATATAATAGTTTGTGTTGTTTGTTTGTCCAGGTGATGATGGCGCTGGCGACTCACCTGCAGACCGTGGAGGCAGAGAAGCAGAAGCTGCGCACGCAGGTGAGGCGCCTGTGCCAGGAGAACGCCTGGCTGCGAGATGAACTGGCCGCCGCGCAGCAGCGTCTGCAGGCCGCTGAGCAGAGGGTCGCCCAGCTCGAGGAGGAGAACAGCCATCTGTCCTTCATGGCATCCATCAAGTGAGTCGTGCACCACTACTCAATAGCGATGGGGCACAATTTATGCTTATTATGGTTTTATACCAAACAGAATTCTGAAGAAAAGTTTAGTAAAAGAAGTAAAAAAAACTACAAACCCAACATAACCTTTTCTGACCTAACCTAATCTAACCGACAATAGAAACAAGGGAGATGAGCCATGAACCATTATTGGTTTGAAACTGCACTCATAAAAGTGTCGCCAACATCGTTCACCCATACTACTCCGAATCGTGTCTGCGCTTGCCCCGTCTTTGTTTATACCTATACACCAATGCTTAACTTTCATCGGATCCGTCGCTCAAAATCTTTCACCTTCACTTTCAATGCCCGCGACACCGTAAATAACTAACCTGTAAAAACGTAGAAAAAAAAAAAAATAAAAAAAAAATAAATAAATAAAAAAAATAAAAAAAATAAAAAAAAATGTAAGCGTTTGTGAAGGTCATTTCATGAACATTCTCCAGCCCTAAAGATTCCGAAATTCTCCAGTATTTTAAAATAAATATCAACTATACTTTTGCCACTAATCTCCAATAGTCCTAAATTCTCCAGTATTTTAAAATAAATACCTCTACTTTTGCCTTTTGCCACTAATCTATTCACAAATGTAATAGGTACTAACAGCGATGAGGGTAGCAAATAATGTAAAATCACGCAATGTTCAGTGTGTTAACTGTAATGTCCTCCGCGTGCAAAGCCGTATCTTCTCCAAGCATAAACTTATAATTAAAGTGTGTTTATCGGAAGTGACCTGCCAGGTAAGTATGTTTCTGTATCCATTTGTAAATAGTAAAATCAGTTAGAACCTAAGCATTCCTAATAAATTGTACAGCGCCCTTGAGGTGATTTTTCACAAAAACGGCGCTTTATAAATTATCCAATTATTATTATTATTATTATTATTATTTTAAGATTTCGTGCAGTTTGATGACGGACGTCGTGCTTCCTTGGCATATTTTGCTTTGTTTTTGAGATCTATGATACTGTCTCGTCGCTGTTCCGTTTTGACCGGTTACCGTTTGTTATGTCACTAGTCTTTCATTTTCTTGAGTTGTTGCCTCACGCTGACAATTGTGTCTCCCCACTCCAACTCTTGCCCTTTCATTCTTATAATATTGTGCTGTAATTTCAGGAAATATGATAGTGACATTAATGAAGAGGACAGTAACAGAACCGGCAGTGAACGGCCGGGAACAGGAAAGCAGGACGACCCCATGGTAGACCTGTTCCCTGATGATGAACAGGAGGAGAGAAACAGTATGTCCTTTTCTCAATTCAATTACATCAATTTATGTTACCATTCCTTAGAACTTCTGACACCTTGAGGATTATTCGCCACATTATTGTAGTCGTGGCTCATCTTTCTTTCACTAGGTGATAAAAAGTATCTTCCGATTAAAGTTTTATAAGTCATCAATCAACAAGTACTGTATCCACTTCTAGTTTACTAAATGTTCCATGTATAACCGAGTTTGGTAAGTGACAGCCATAGACTCTCTTTATACTTTGTACTTACATATTATTATGTTCTGTTCTTCTGATGGATTTGATCTGTTATCGTTGGAACACGTTACACTATTTAGCACCCAAGGTGGTTCTCATTTATTAGAACCTTTTTTTGTATGTGTATATATTGTACCAAGTTTATTCATTTCTAGTTTGTCAAATGAGCCAATGTGATGTACGTACGTACTGAGTTTAGTAGGTGACAGTGATAGACATTCTTTATATGTTCTGTACTCCTGGTAAACACTATCAGCTCTCTCTCCCTAAGAGATGAGATAACAGGTTATTTACGTTTTGCAGCCATGTCGCCCACTCCCCCATCCCAGTTTGCCCAGCAGGTGAACACAGGCTTTGAGATCCCGGCGCGCTTGCGCACCCTGCACAACCTCGTGATCCAATACGCCTCACAGGGACGCTACGAGGTGGCCGTGCCGCTGTGCAAGCAGGCGCTCGAGGACTTGGAAAAGACGTCGGGACATGACCATCCTGACGTGGCCACCATGCTCAACATTCTGGCTTTGGTCTACAGGTGAGATATCACTTATCTTTATCCTTGTTTATTACTCCCTAATCTGCAGATTTGTTATACCTCTTAGGACTAGTGTGAGGCGGCCATGTATCACCACCTCCGACTCTCCTAGTTTTTCATAAATTAAATGTCTCAATTGTTATTATGTTACCCCATTCATATTTCCCCTTTTACTTACCTTTTACATATTTTGTTAATTTGATATTCCTGATGTCTATTTCACCCTATTTTCCACTTCACCATTCCCCAGGGATCAGAACAAGTACAGGGAAGCAGCGAACTTGCTGAACGACGCCCTTAGCATCCGGGAGACCACCCTTGGAGAGAACCACCCCGCTGTTGCGGCCACCCTCAATAACCTCGCTGTACTTTATGGAAAACGAGGTATGCTACATAATGCATGACTTTGTTATTAAAGAGTAGATACTTTATACTACAATATATTGATTGCTTAACGCTTAACCTGTGTAAGATAATACTGGCCATGTGTCCAAGTTTAAATAGTCTGCATTTTCTATGTCCCAAAGAACTCTCTGTTCTTCTAGCGACTGAGATCAATCTATCCATAAAATGTTGCTCATTTTATCTTCTTGTACCATCATAAAATATATAACCATATTTTCACGAAATATATTTTTGTATAATATGTATTTAATGTTTGATTATGCTATGTTTCATTTTTACTGTTTTTCTGTTACATCTCTAAATGTGTACTGCTGATAAATAATAGAGAGAGTGGTTACAATGAAGCTCTCGGCAGTGAGTGATATGTTATTCTTAGAGTTGTTTGTTTCATTAGCTACAAATTCTTTCAGGTAAATACAGGGAAGCTGAACCTCTGTGCAAACGCGCCCTGGCGATACGAGAGGCTGTGCTCGGCAACCAACATCCTGACGTGGCCAAGCAACTCAATAACCTAGCCTTGCTCTGCCAAAACCAGGTAATAAATACTTTCTCCTTCTTTAGCCGCAGGGACGATTTCCCAGCACATATCTAAATCATTATCATTAGAGTGGTAGATAATCTCAGTAGTGTCTTGTTGAAAGAGCACCATTTGGAATCGAAACATTGCTTGAAATGGCTTTAGGCATAGCTGGATACTTTCCAATTGTCTCAAATCCTCTCCCATCTCCATTTCCTTCTCACTCCCTTCAGCCTCAGATAATTTATTTAATAAATTTTTTAAATCGATGAACGATGGTAAAGATGCTCTGTAGCAGGAATGCTCAGATTTGACAAACAATAGCTACCATAAATTTTTAGAGGCAAGTGATCAAATATTTATGTAATCTGGAGACAGAAAAATCAGAAAAGATATTGGCTCCGCTGGGACTCGAACCCAGAACCCTTTTCTTACATGGAAACAGCTCTACCGATTAAGCTACGGAACCCATATTAATTCTGTCACTTTTTAACTGTATCATACTTCGACTAAGAACTACCAACATTAGTTTCGCTAATATTGTCTTCATTTAATTAAATATTATAATTTGAGATTTTACTCATAAAGTTTAAAAAATTAATAATAAATATTTATGTATTAACCTCTCGGGCTAATTTGTTCAGTTTTCAGAACAACTCATAGAAATCATTTACCCCCTTACTGTAATGGTTAGAAATATGATCTTAAATCAAAATGGTGTCAGAAAGACAAAACACCATGCTTTGTATTCAAATCTTAAAATCAACAATACAATAATTAAAATATAATCTTTGTAAATCCAAAGATTCCCGCCACAATTAAAAAAAAATATATTTAAATTTGGTAATTTTTTATTAATTATTTTTATATGAAAAGACTAAAAAGTGAGTTAACGGTTTTTAATACATTTGCGTAATAAAATATGTGTGAATTTTTATTATTTTTTTTTAATCAGTAATTTTAGTTAGAAAAATACTTGAGTGGGGCCATGTGAAGAGTCGGAATAATAGAAGAGCATGTATGAGACGATGTATGAATGTAAACGAGGCAAGGTGTGTGTGCCAAGATCGCGTTGTTTGGCAGTCTGTCCTCTCTGCCTACCCCTGCGGAGAAACGGCGTGGTGGTTGGTTAGTTAGTTAGTTTTTAGTTGGAATAAAAGGAAGGTGAGCCATTTTTAAACTTTTTTATGTTTGCATTCAAAATTTTTATATTTAAAAAATTATAAGTTTATTTTGAACAATAAAATTTTAAAGCATATTTCGTCAACAGTTTTTAATTTTCGGGTGCATTCAAAAATACTCCATTTATTTGGATTTTATTGCAAAGTCAAAACATTTTGAGCTTCCGACAAAATAGGCTCGAGGCCTGAATGGTTAGGAAAAACTGGTAAATCACCTTTTGCCCCTGAAATTATGCAACTCGTCCAAATTTAGAAAATGATTGTGAATTTTAAATGTTGCTCTAAATTTCCCTATTAATGTGTTATTCCTTTTTTTGTTCAAGGTTAGTAAATTCTCTTTTGACTTTCAGGGCAAGTATGATGAAGTGGAGCGATATTACCAGCGAGCTCTGGAGATCTATGAACTGAAGCTAGGTCCAGATGACCCCAACGTGGCTAAGACAAAGAACAACCTGGCTTCTTCTTATCTTAAACAGGTAAATACTTGGATTTTTGCAGCACGTTTGTGTATTAAGGCGACGCACCGAGGCGTGTAACATTCAGAATCGGGAGAAATCAAGCACTCCTAACGCAGAAGGGGATAAGGTTTAATTTCTCGATTTATGCAAAAAAACCACAGCCGAAATGCTCAATTGGAATAAAGTCCAAGATGTGTTGAACTCGCAGTCTTTGATTAATTTGTCTATAATATTTGTAAGCGATCAAGTTGATTAAAGTTTCGGAGTTTCTAAGTAGACGATGAAAAATATTTTAATCATTGAAAACAATATTAGCGACTCTCAAGTGAAAATTTGAAACAGAAAAATCAGACAAAGATTCGGTCGCATCTAGGAATTGAACCTTGGACTTTCCGGGGCTTTGGGCCGAATTAGCCCAGTGGTACAGTATTGTCTTCATTGATTACATATTACAATTTGACGTTTTACTCATAGACTTACTTCAAAAATCTATATAAATAAAAATGAATCGCCGAAATGTATGTATGTATAACTTCCAAACGACTGCACCAAATTGGATAATTCTTTTTTTTGTGTATTCGTCATTGCCAGGACAAGGTTTGTATAAAAGAGGCAGGGAGCTCTGGCATAATGAAATTTGCATAAAAAAATGAAGTAGGTGGTTCACGAGCTGCTTGAAAACTGAATGCTCTGGGACTGAATGTTTGGAATGCGAGAGGGGGAGGGTGGACTGGAACTCGGGAGGGGGGAGGGAAACTGGAGAGGGGGGTTTGCAGGACGTGGGAAGCAGGAGAGGGAAATGGAGAGTGGGAAGGCGGAGTGGGAACGCGTGTGGGGTAGGGTGTGCGGGAGAGGAAGGGAAACGGGACGAATGGGAAAGGACACGCAGGGAGAAATAATTTATTTATTAAATGGCATAGCAATGCATGCCGGGAACCAGCTAGTAATTAATAAAGATATTGATTTTGGTTGTGGCGAAGAGGGAATATTCTACATAGTGATATAATTTTCAAAAGAAATTTGACGACATATTTGTCTCAATGATAATTTTATGTTTCTAATTTTTTAAATTCTGTATGTAGTTCTACAGGATAATGCCTGAGTTAGTCTCTTTTAAACCGTTGATTTGAACTGTACATATTATTTTTGTAATGATGTTTGATATCTTTATTTGCAGGGTAAATACAAGGAAGCTGAAATCCTCTACAAGCAAGTACTGACCCGAGCACATGAACGTGAATTTGGAACTATCGACGGTAAGGAAATCCCACCTCTGCCTCTGTCAAAACTGGATATTAGCTCCTATAATAAGAAATAAATAATTACCATTATTATTACAGTACTTACGCAGTTATTTTTCTATTATTGTTGGTATGCCATGACAGTAGATGATATTTTATATTATTTGAGGACCACTCGCTTTGTGCTAACTTTTAAAAATTTTGTTTTTAGCTTACAATTTGATCGTCAACACTTTTAGCACTCAATTATTTTTTGCACTTGGTTTTATGGGAATGTTATGATTTCATTTATAAGTAGGTAAATAAATGTTTAAGTAAAACAGATTAGTGTTGAATTTTAAATCTCAAAAGACATTTTTATAAGATGTTACTTCTTTTTAATGACATCATTTTTTTATCACATTCGATTCAATTTTGTATTAGTTGAAAAATATAATATCACAATAATTTACATATAATATGCTATTTGATATTTTGAATAATGTTCCTGTATATTTTTGCAATTCTTTTCTGCGGCATTTATTAGATAAGCCTTCATGTCCTTATATTTATGCAATTTGTGTGTATAATATTTTTGAAGACTGAAAAAATGTTTTTAATATGGAAACTACAAAATGTAGTTTTTTTTTTACTGAATCATTTTAGAAGTTTTTAATTTTTTTACATGACACATTGTATTTTGAGTCAATTTATGAATGTAGTACTTTTAGCCTTGGTTTTAAACAGAAAATTTATTCAATTTATGAGGGATGCATTATTGAAGCTTATCATATCCACTCGAGCGATTTCAGGCATATTATCGTCGCTTTAGTTCGTATTTGTCCAACAGACCATTAGAAAATTTTACAGGAGGAGAAGGTTTTCTTTCATTATTTCAATTAAACATTATAAGATAAATTAAGATAAAACCATTTCCGTAAAGGTAAAGGTCTCATTAGTTTAAATAATTGTTAGTTTAGTGATCAACTATCATCTTTTATACTTTATTTTTAAATTTAAAAAATGGTCTGTTGGATAAATAAGAACTGAGGCGACGTTATGGCAAATTTGCAAAACGACTTGAGCGAACGCTTGCCATAATGTGGCAAATTTATCCACCTTTCGTAAAACATTTTTTTAAAATTTTTTCAATTCTTCCCACTGTCTATTTTGCGTTAGTAGAAAGCTGATATAATATTTTCCCATTTTATCAATATATGTCTCAAATCGACTTCTTGCGGCCGATTTTATATGTGTCTAAATTCCTTTATGGCTTATTTTGATGTTATCAAAAGTTTGTTCGTAAACATGCTCTTGTTAAAATTCGATTCATTTTATTTGATTTTTATTTCATATTTATATACCAGTGAATTCATAACTGAATTATCTAAATTTTTAACTTGTTTTCAACTCATGTGAATAATTTAAAAAAAAAATTATTCTGATGAATTGTGAATAAAATTCTCTTATCTCATGTCTCTTACATTGTTAAATAGGCTAAAATTGTATGTTAAAATAGATTAATTGAACTAAATAAAGCAAGAATTAAGATTATTCTTACTGATAATTATAGACAGTGAATGTACCTTTCTAATGTAATACTAGTTTTTTGTGGTAAATGTATTAAATACCCTAATTTAGTGTATTTAATTTTAACGGTCCGTAGACCCAAATTCTATAAAATATTTTTTCATTCATTTTTCATAAAACTTTCAAACAGCGGTTTATGATTAAAAATTTGATTCTCCTAATATATACAGGGTGTTAAGGGACGTACTTGACTTACTTTAACCAGTGATTCCTGATGTTATTTGTAGTAAAAAATGTAAATGAAATTTTGGTCTCCGGTGACTTTTTTTGATGACTTTTTTTTTTTTTTCAAAATTTTTTTCTTCAAAATCAAACGAAAAAAAAATTCTTCCACGTGTCGTCACTGGTCACTCAGCTGGGTGTCCGACGAACCCCTTACTCCACCTCGAACTGATCAACAACTACCATTTTTTTATATTTTTGAGGAAAAAAAAAAAACAACTTTTTTTTTTTTTTTCAAAATTTTTTTCTTCAAAATCAAACAAAAAAAATTTCTTCCGCATGTCGTCACTGGTCACTCAGTCGGGCGTCCAACGAACCCCTTATCCCCCCTCCATCTGTTCAACAACTACCATTTTTTTATGTTTTTGTAAAAAAAAAAAAAAAAAACATCAAAAATATCACCGGAGACCAAAATTTCATTTACATTTTTTACTCCAAATAATGTCAGGAATCACTGGTTAAAGTAAGTCAAGTACGTCCCTTAACACCCTGCATATGTGATTGTCAAGTAGGCCACAGGCAACATACAGAAATAGAAAATATTCAATGTTACCACATGCTGTAATTTCAAAGGAACTAACAGAATTCGCATGTTTATAAAGTTAAAAGTTTTTTTAATAATTTTTTTATTAACTCTAAAAATATTTCGTGAATGGTTAAAGTATAGGTGGATTCATTGGTTATATAGCACTGTATTCAGTATGTCTCCGTATTTAAATTCAGAGATATGATTTTTTTATTGAGGGTGGGAAATTTCCAAATCGAACATTCAGAAATCGCGGTCGCTCTTATTTTAATTTTATTAACCTGATCCCTCGAGTGGTTATAAACCTCATTGTAATATTTAAGAAGATAATATAAATCAACAACTATCTTGATACAAAATTTGAAATAGACAAAGATAAAGAAAATAAAAAGGTAACATTTAATAAAGTCTCAATAGCTCAATTGATTTATAGACAAGACCAGAGGGTCTGGGTTCGAGTTGCGACTGTTGCCTTTTTATTTTCTGTTTTGTCTGTTTCACATTTTCAATAAAGGTTATTGATATTATTTCTTCAATGAGAAAATTTATTGTTGAAATTTGTAAATTTTATTCTAGATGCAGTACATGTATGATGATTGTTGAATTGATTGATAATATTATTCCAAAAATAATGATTAATTTAAGTTCCTGAATAAAAATCTTTCCTCCGTATTCATTAGGTTAGATAGGAAATATACTACATAATTATGTACACTCCTTTGTTATGAATTATAAACCATTTGCTCAGAATGAACATATCAACCAAAAAATAAGTGGAAACTATTTCTCAAAGATGAGAATGTAATCATTTTGTGAACTTTACCAATAATTTGTAGAAAATTATATTTTGACTAATTGTTGGCTGAATACTTAATTTATTGTTATAACAGTACTTTTACCAACTTTGCAGCACAGGGTTTTAATGAGGATAGAATTGTTATAATTTTATCAATTTACTTCCTAAGAATGTCCATTTTATACGATCTAGACAAATGATACCCAACTTGGGCAATAACACTCTCAGCGGACGATTTAAGTAGCTTGTAGGGCGGTCAAGTGTTAAAAAGTGCTTTGATTTTGTGAACAATAGGCATACTTTGTGCACTTACTTTATTATAAACACAGTAGATAATTCTTCGCTTTTTGTCGAGATCTTTTCTTAAAAGTTTCTGTTTCATAAAATTCTCAAAGGTTTTATTTATTTACGCCTTTAGGGCTTTTATATCAATCATATAACAGAATAATAATTGAAATAGAAACAATAATTATATATTATTGTTTCTCTTCCTTAACGTTAATAGAAGTGAAGCAGAATTTTAGACATTTCTGATATAAATTTAATAAGGAATAAATGAAAATATCAACGGAACCGAATTTATTTCCAAGCCTATGTAGTCTTTGGATTGGAGTTATTGAAATAGTTAGTTTTCGATGGATAAACAAAGAACATCTCTGGAAGCCTCCTGTCACAATTTGGTACTCGGAATGTTATTAGTTTTGTTAAGTCCAGTGCCTTAATTGAGCCATTAACTAATTTGAATCAAAATGTACCATATCGCTCTTGGTTCTTCTACAAGATAAATCGGTTAAATTAAGTACTTTCATTAAGTTATTATAATTAATTTGTTCAGTGGGTATGGACAGTTTGAAATTAATGAACCTTAAAACTTTATGTTGAACTCTCTCTCTGAATTTTTAATTGATGTGCTTGCTTTATAGTATGGGGACCAAAGAGTGGAATTGTATTCTAATTTACTTCTTACTAAGGCAGTGAGGAGATTTTTAAATAAATAAATTGATGTAAAATCTTTTACTGTTCTTAAAATAAATCCCAAACATTTCATTGTTTTCTTGACAATTTATTTTTATTTTTTATTATTAACCTATTTTGATGATTTTTCTACACTATTTAAGTAAAATCTGCTGTTAGAACAATAAATGAAGTACTCCGGTCGATGTAATGTTAATGTTTCATAGATTTTATTATTATGGTGTAATAATTAATTTGTTACTTGGTTGCCAATAAACAGGATTGGTATTTTTTTAGGCATGTGTTCTTATAGTTAATTACTTGGTTTTGGTTGTGTAAGGTAAAAGATTGTGAAAATCACTTGTGTTTTCGGCGTTTGCGTTTTGTGTTCCAAAAGTAGTGAAATTACTTTGTCAACTTATTGTACTCAGAGCCAGTAGGGAGTTGACAGGTTTAATGTGATTTTTTATATTTTATTTAATGCATGGAAGAGATGTATTGAATTACATTATACATACTACGAACAGGGTGGCGGCCACAGACCATGAAAACCAGAAATCATCTGAGAATTTGACTACGGAAAACTGATTAGGGAAATCTGAGAATATTTTTGTATTCTTAGGCTGGCTTTATACTCGTAAGTTTTTTTCCATAAATCGCTCACGATTTATGACCCAATTACCAATGTAAACGACAACCAAAAGTCACTTAACGTAATTTATATCAAGTTACAGAACTTGTTCTTTCAGAAGTTTTTTGACAGGTCTAATTGCGTCCACGTGAATTTCTGGCCTTCTTACAGCTTATAAAATCAGTTTGATAAGCTAAGAGATTTGCCGTAAGAAATAGTACCAAAATGAACCGTTTCGAGATGTCAAAAATTAAAAGACAGTTGTTTTTGTAGGATTTTCTTCCCATAAAACTAGTAATTATTTACATTTTTTTAAGTTTTCTGAAAATGAGCATTCTTCTATTCAATTATCGGTCCAATCCTTTCTATTAGAGATGCCACGAATAGTGATTTTGCCGAATACCGAATATTCGGCTAGGCTCTCGGCCGAAGCGATGAATACTCGGCCGCCGAATATTCGGTGACACTAAGTACGTTTCGCGGGTGACAGGTTCTGACCTGCATCATTGAAGTGCGTGCGGTTACCACCCCGTGGGCGTATTTGTTTCATTTGCGAGTAGGTCATGCCACAACACACATTATTTGTTGATTGTTATATCAAATTATGTTACTTATATTGTGAATATCTTCAAAAATACATTGAGACTTGTAGTGTGTATATCTTTAAAAATACATGAAAACTATTCGCCCAGATCGGATAGCAGACCCTTACAAGTGATGGTCAGCAAATGCAAAACAGTACCCAAGCCTAGCAAAATTTGCTAAGATTTATTTATCATCTCCCGGGAGAAGTGTAGCATTGTGGTGAGCGGCTTTTTTCGGAAGCAGGTATAATTTATGATGAAAAGCGCAATCGTTTGCTATCAACAAATGCTAAAAAAAATGTCTTCATTCATCATAACTTAACCCCAATAGATCTTAAGTATTAAATATAAGGATTTAAAAAAAAAAAAATTGTGAGTAATATTGGGCGTTTTTTTTCATGTTTTGGTATTCGGTATTCGGCCGAATGGTTCTCAATATTCGGCCGAATAGGCCGAATATTGAGAACCATTGTTTTTAATATTACGTGTTTGAATTCGAATTAGGTTGCTGTCAGGTAGTAGCTGTCATTCGGATAAAATGAAAGAACTCCATTAATTTCTGCCTTTGACGGCACAAAAGCATGTGGGTAATTGTTTAATTTTAAAGCCAAATTCTACTTCAACACTTTATTTGGACCTTATCTTTCTTGAAAAAAATCGCGTAAATCAGATCATTGTTGACAGGAAGCCATCTTACTACAAATAAATTTACAAATGTAAACGGTCGTATGAGCATTCCGTGAGCGTTCCATCAACTTCCGTGAGCATTAATTACCACAAGTTGGATGCATATGCAAACGCTTCTGTGGAAACTTGTCAAAAACTTTCGTTAAGTCGTAAATTTTACTTACAAGTGTAAACCTAGCCATAGGAGTATCAGGGGGATTCTTATTTTGACTAGAAGTCCTTTGATTAGAACAAAGATATTTTTTACGATTTATGGAGTCATGAACTTTCATGACTTTTCTTCTGAGTTTCCAGCTGTTCCAAAACTAGTTTAAAAAACATTTTTGAATCTTTAGATACTATCGGTGTGCACAAATATCGATCGTTCAGTTGATTAGTCAGACATCTCCATAAAATCGAAATTGGAGTTAAGTGAGGGGTATAGAATCAAAGGCAGCATTCTCCAAAAAGCGTTATTTTGAGAAAACCAAAAAAAACGTTTCATTTCAACAATTCTCACGTATTTATAAGTTTATAATTTTATTCAAAAGGGGAAACTGCTTATCTATTATAATTTCCAAAGTAGAATTTGTTTATTGTATTGATTGATTAGTTATAACGGATTTAATTATGGAGATTGCTGCATTTGATACTCACCTAAGGAGAATGCTGCTTTTGTTTCTCACACGTGTGCAAAAAGCTGACTTTGATACTGACAAATGAATATGACGTCACAATAATGGACCGACCAAATCACAGGGAAGTTCGTGATTATTATTATGATTTTAATTTTAGTATAATTAAAATAAAAATAGGTTTTGTAATGTACTCATACAATATTGAATTTGGGAGGTGTGTTTGGGTACCGCTACCCCGGGAACCATTTATTGGATAAACAATATCTACCTCTGCCATAGATATGACTTTAGATTTTCACAGCTAAAAGTATTTTCGTTATTTGTTATTGGGGTGTTATGCCGTGTAGTGCTACCTCCTTCTTTAAAGAAGGAGGTAGCGCAACACGGCATAATACCCCAAAAACAAATAACGAAAACCTCTGTTCAAGTGGTTCGCTACGTTTAGTGACTTAGCTGGGATGCCCGGGTTTATGGAGTGAGGTTTGTCCGGGCTTGGCGGCGGATGCGTCTGCCCACCTGCTGGTTTGCAGGCCGGATCGGGAGAGAATAGTTGTGGGAGTCCCTTTGACTTCTCCAGCTGTGATCTCTCGAAACATCGCAGTGGGAGGGATAGATTTATACATCCGTTACTTCTGGACACACTGACCCCCAGATTCCTACCCACCCGTAATACCCTTTTCCTTCCCAGAACCTTCTCGCCTTCTTTTCCTAAAAAGATCCTTCACACAGTATCCCCAAAGATGACAAAGGCCCTGAGTGGAATTATTTTCCTCATGGCCTCCTGTGTGGAGCTAATGTAAAAAAATACAAGTAGGCATGTTCGCACGCGGTACAAATGAAACCTGCAGAAAACTAAAGTAGACAAGAGTGGGGACAAGCACTGCACGAAGAGGAGATCAATTATTATCTTATTCTTTCACAGCCTTAATCCTATAGATGTACGCGTTTGTCTATTTTTAGTGTTTTGCTTTTTTGTTTCATCGAGTTTCAAATCACAACGATGCTAAAGAAGCTTTCACTTCAAAAAATAATGATATTAACAGAGAAAATTTTTAAAAAAGAAGAAAAATAATAAAGGTTAATTATTTTGATCAAAATTGGCTTGAAACTCGCAAAATTTTCAACACTAAACATGTAATTCGGAATGTTTATGTGCAAGGCTATGAATCCTAGATTTAATTATAAAAGTAAAACATGTCTATGCATATTAATTTAATTTATGAATTTTAATTAACACCTAAAAAAATCTTTTGCCACTCCACGCCTCTGAAATAAACGGCATTTTATGACAGCTCATCTCAGAATTTTGACTACTTTTGCTTTCCATTTTTCTGGATTCTTTGACTTCTTCCTTGCGTTTTTCTTGGGCACGGATGAAGGGTGAGAGTCCATAATCACACTGGCATCTTGTTTTTATTTCTAAATTCACTCCGAACTATTTAAAATAGTAAAATTAGAGCGACAGATTCAACACACGACCATACAATTTTGTATGGGCGGCCATGTTGTCACGTGATCAAATGGAGGCTTACCATTGGTCAAATTGGAGAATGCTGGTTTTGTTTCTTAAGTGCGCTGGAGATTGCTGCCTTTGATACTAACGCAGTTTTTAAAATGGATTTTTAAAGCATAAAGAGTTTGTTTTAATGCCAAATAACTGTTTTTCTAGGTAAAAAAGTGAATCATTAACAAAGTTGCATCATTAGTCCATTTTTGAAAAAAAGTGGAGAATGCTGCATTTGATTCTACACACCTCAAGTATGCAGTTGTATGTAAAAGTGTAGCCTCTACTTGGTACGATTCTCAGATTTCTCATAAACCACCAAATCAATTATAATGCAGAAAAACTTGTAGTGAATTAAACAAAATATTGAGGTTTTCTGGGTCACTAGTAGAATATTTCAAAATGGCATACTAATGTACTGAACCATTACGACTCCCGGTTTTATTTTATAGCGTATTTAATATGTTAAACACAGACAGATGTAAATAATATTTGATTTATGGTGAGTATACTAATATTGCTTTTCTCAATATCTCAAAACTTAGTATTTGGAGAAGTCTGACTAATCAACTGGACGATGGATATGTACATTCAAAGGTGTCCTCTTTAAAATGATTTGCCTATATATATAAATGTACTAACAAATATTCTGGGATATTTGAAATCAACAGATAATTATTTTTAGGTCTTTTCTGTTGCCACCCTGATTAAAATATTCCTATTAGATTTTTTTATGAATATTATTATGTCTTCCATACACACCTGTAATTAATATTGTTCTTTGTTGGTATTCTTTGGAGACAAGTTGGAGTTTTAAAATTAATTGCAGCTTTACCTTTTAGATTAGCATCATAATATTAATTTTGAACACCAATATGGCTTCAAAGAATGATGAAATATTCCTCATGTTTTAAGATGTAACCTAACCCTAAGTAGATTTAGTGCCACTCTCCAATAAACGGCATGCTTTCTATTGCAAATTCTGAGTTTTATTTGTTTTTATTTTGTGTCGTAATTTATAATTTCTAGATTGAAACATCATTCTTACTTATTTGTTTTTTACTTTTTCTATTTGAGTCTCCTCGAAGTCTTTATTATTATTTGAAGAAGATGTCAAGTGTATTGGGATGGGATCTTTGTGATAATGTGACAAGTTGAAGAATTTACCAACAAAATGATGGGTGAGTGTGACATTATTGGGAAAGTGTGACACAGATAGGGCTCAATTGTTTTTTTCTTTGCCACGCTTATTGCTTTGTTATTTTGTTTTTAAACAATATTTAGCTTATTTTTGGTCACACTTGTCCCAACTGTGTCACATTTATCCATTTTTATTATTTATTTAATTTTATTAACAATAAAACTTTAAATGATTGGAGTGTATTCTTCTGTGACAAAACTATTAAAATTTGTAGCACTTAAAAAGTCAATTGTAACTCTTTCATTTGAAGTTTTGTTATATATATTATTTCACTAACACAGTTTTCTCTTATTGTTATATGTTTTCAATTGCAAAGCACATTGTTTTCAAGGTTAACCTTTTGCTGCGTGGAGCACCTAACCATAATAATCTATGCAGAGTTTATTTAAAAAAATATTTGCGTTATTTTATTGTATCAAGAATACTTCAAAATTATCAATACAGGGTGTTACAAGATGTATCCGACAGACATTAACCAGCTTTAACCGAGCTGATTTGGAGTAAAAGTGTAGATGTCATTTTGCTGTCTGGTGACAGTCCACGCCGCCACTGGTTACATTTTAACGCATCACAGGTTAAAAGAGCGCTCCGCCTCATTCAAGCAGCATTGATTAGACGAGAGGAGCGAACACCACGCGTCATTTTAGGTTGGAAGTAGTGGCAGAAATATTAATTTTTGTTGTTGAAAAAAATTATCAAAAAGCAAAATGACATCTACATTTTTACCTCAAATAAGCTTAGGAATCCCTGGTTAAAGTCTGTCGGGTGTGTCCCGATACACCCGTAAAAATATTCCTATTTAAAAAAATCGCTAATACTCACGAATTTTTAAAACACCTATACTCGGAAATCGCATTCAAAGGGTTAACAAATTGTACCACGTATATAAACATTTCTGCTCTAATCTCTTTGAATTTCTAATCTGTGTGGAAGAAATTTGTTCACCATTGTGCTTTTAAATTGTTGACACATCATATAAATTTTAAATAATTGTGGCAATTTTGGAGTCAGTTAGACACATTTTTTTTTGTTGCCTCAAAATTGTACTTCCAACGCTGAACAGAAAATCAATAGAAGTGTGATTTATACCGATTTGAAATCAAACTGATGTCGTAAATAAGACCTTTCGACTTCTAGACCTGAGATATGCCAATGAAATTGATTATCTGCTCAAGAAAGAATTTCGATAATTGAAAATATTTTGATCAATTTCACCCGAAGTAAGATAAAATCGACCTTACTTTGGGCATTCGGAAACTTCTATCTGTCAATGTCTTAAGTTATTATATTTGAGTTTATTGATAATTCAATTGTACATACGACTTAAACATATTCCCCTTATTTATAAGCGCGGTGTAAATAATATGCAGTGCATAAGTTCGGTGTAATGAAAACTTGACTTGTTGTTATCACCAATCTAATAAGTAAAGGCTGGGTGACAGGTCGGGACTTTTTGTACGTTTCATCGGTCATGCGAAACGGAAGACAAAACATAGGATTTGTGAAGCATTTCTTGGATTTCATTCCGATAATAGAAACGTTTCGGTGTCTTCACGATCTTGATAGGATGTGTCGAATTCGATAAAACGTATGTTAAAACCTAGCGTGTAGGCCAGCCTTAAAACGGATTAAAATTGTATTATGAAATTCTAATGCATGGTATGTGATGAATGCAGGTGACAACAAGCCAATCTGGCAAGTGGCGGAAGAGCGCGAGGAGAACAAGCACCTGCAGCGAGAGAATGCCCCCTACGGAGAGTACGGCGGCTGGCACAAAGCTGCCAAGGTGGACAGCCCCACCGTCACCACCACCCTCAAGAACCTGGGCGCCCTGTACCGCCGTCAGGGCAAGTATGAGGCGGCCGAGACCCTCGAGGACTGCGCCATGCGGAGCCGCAAAGAGGTGACGCACCAATACACTATATAGGTTTTTACTACTATTTTACATCACCTAAGAAACTCTGCTTCTCTCGGATTAATCTTGTTTCCAACTTGTCGTGTGTCTTTCAATGTGAAACTGCGTGTTTTGTAAATAGGGGGATCTCCAAATTATAAGATCATTATTGACACGTATTATTAATAAGGAATTTTTTTATTTTTTTAAGACTACTAAAATACACAGTATAGAAGTATATTCATAGTCCTCCTCACTAGGGATTCCTGTTTCGAAGCAGGCTGTAGTTTGTTGTGTTAGGCCGTCCGCTCATGGAGAAACTAAAAACTAACCAGTTGTCGCAACCAAATCGATATTTTTCTGATTTGACATATCGCAGATTACTCGAAAACTTGACAGTTCGTGAGCCGCTCCCATGGCAACCAGTCAACAATGCAACTGAAGTGCGACTGCACTGCTGGTCGAGCGGCAGTCACGTTTCGGTTGCATTGTTGACAGATTGCCATGGCAATGGCTCACGACCTGTCAAGTGTTGTCATGTTTTGACATGTCAGATCAGAAATATATCGATTTTGTTCAGGAGGTTGATTGCGACTGCGTCGACAACATTTTTTTTTTTCAGTTTCTCTATGAGCCCTTAGGCCGGTTACAGCCTTTCTCGAAGGCCCTTAGGCCGGTTACAGTGCTCGACCGACGGTCGGTGCGTACGTCGGTCGCGCTTGTCATTTGTATGAAAATTCATTAATCGTACAGTGCAGGACCGACCGTACACATGTGCAGGACCGACCGTACACATGCGCATATCGCTACGCAGTGCGCACGAGAATCGTCGGTCGAGCGAGTACGCATGCGGACCGTCGGTCGACCGGCGAGTGAATTCCTCTTGAAATGCTCTTTGGGCGACGATCGGATGTACTTGATATCTACATCTTCTGTTCCTAATACGTCCACGAAGATATTAAGCAGCAATTAAACTATTCGTAAACGCGTCCATTTCGCGTATGACGTCCGGTCAGCTTGTTGGTCAAGCGTGAACTGACGGTACGCACCGGCGGTCGGTCGGTGGTATGCTATCGTCAGGACCGACCGTACGCACCGACCGTCGGTCGTGCACTATAACTGGCCTTAGTGTTACATCATGAATTTGGTTAAAAGAAAACATTGCTTTTCATGGCTTGCATTTCAAAAAGATTTTTTTACCTCAGATGCGATTTAAGATTTTTTCGAATGTTTTTTTTTTTAAACTTTAAATAGCACACTACATAAATTTATATCATGTTATAAACCGTGTTGCGCTTCTCCTTTCTTGAGTCATCGTTTGCTCTGATGGTGGACACTGAAGGCTGTCCGAAACAATCGGATGATATAATCATCTTACTTAATCATTTATGCATTACATTTCTACAAAGCTTGCAAATGTGTTTTTTTTTTAAATAATTCATGATATTTTTTAAAACCAATATACAAACTAGATAAACAACACGTTTCGCTTTAAAAACAAACCTAGGAAAGGTAGCATTTCTAGCTAATTCCTCCCATTATTTATTAATAATGCGTGTAAAAAATCATCTTACAGTTTACCAAGTGGTTTCGTATTGAGGGACGCACATCAAAATTTGAAACAAAATACAAAAGTTTATTCCTGTGGTTTTTTGCTAAGGCATGAATCTTAATAGAATATTTGTCGTTGAATAAAAATTAACATACCTCCATAAATTAAAAAAATGTTAACTTTTACTTTGATGTTTTAGAATAAATCCACAGTTTTAATGCCAAGAGATTGCAGATATCTTGCACAAAACAGCAAACTAGTTATCATTCATACAAAAGCCTTTAAATATTGAGAAGCTTTTGAAGTAAATAAAAACATTTACTCTTCACGTCGGCTTTCATTACCGACATAAAATTATAATTTTATTACCCCTAAGATAAATTATAAGAAAACTTAAAAATTTTCTTGCAATAATTTTTATCGTAAGATCCTTTTCTGATATTTTTTATAATCTCTCAATATTTTTGTGAATTATTATTTTTTTTAATATGTGTGGGTTTGAAATGGCACAGTATATTTTTGCATGTAAGGGTTTTTTGGTGCAAGTAATCATATGTATTTTTTAGTTAAGTAGATAATACTATTTTTATTTTATTTATATACACTGTAATAATATTATTCTCTTGTTCTATTTACTAGAACAAGTGTTTTTGGGTGGTTTTATGCATTTGATTCAATAAAATTATATTCAAGATTACCAAAAAGTGATAAATTCCTTGACCCCTTTTCTGTGACAGCTTGTGTTATAAATATCTTAATAATAAGTCAATTAAATTAAAAACATTTTTTTTACATAAATTGAAATAAAGTTTTGTTGGTACATATTTATTTTATTATTGAATCTAATGTTTTGCTAAGCATTTAAAATTATTGCATTCAACGAAGTGAGAATATGACCAATTAGTTAATAACCTGATTTTAAATATATTGATATTTCCGATGAAAAGGTTTTTCTTTATATTTTTACACCTGAAAAATTATGTCTTCTAAGAGAGAAAAATACTCTGAACTGAACTAATAAAATTACAGAGGGTTTGTAATTTTATTTTTAGATTTAAAATTAATTAAAATTGTGCAAAAGTCATGGCAAAGGCAAATCGCTAGTGTCATTTCATCTCGCAAAATGAAATAAACATATTTTTCCTCTGTAAAATATATATTTTTTGAATTTGTTATTATTGTTTCTGTTCGGAGTTAAAAAAAACAAACAAGTTGTTGATGTGTATACTATTCCAATGAAAATTTACACCAACAAGGGCAATCAATTTAACTTCTTCTAATACAGTGGAACCTCGTTTAACAAGCACCTCCCATAACTTATTTTCTGAATGTGCATTCAGAACATGGGAATGGTTTCTCTTCAGAAGTTTGCAAGAATGTTATTCTTTAAGCAATTTCTGAGAACATAAAATAATTGCATTCGGAGCATAGGAATGATTTCTCTCCAGGAATGCGCAGGAATGTGATTCTAATCTAATAATAGAAATGGTTTATTTATATAAGAATGAGATTATTTAAATATAAGTTTTGAGAACATTAAAATTTGCATTCGGAAAAAGTAATGGTTGCTTTCCAGAGCTCGCAAGAATTTGATTCTTTCAAGGTAATTTTTGACAACATCCGTAATTGCATTCGGAACAAAGGAATGGTTTGTCTACAGAGCTTTTTACGGCATGGAACGCATTATCGTATTTTAAATTGATTCATATGGGAAAAACAAGTGTTAATGTGTAGTAAGATTCTGGAATGTATTTTGATCGTTAAGTAAGATTCCACTGTATTTATATAATGTCGATAGAAATCCTCATCGTAAAAGCATAAGGACACTTGTACAAAAAAATAATTATGCGTATAATATATTTTAAATCAAAAATTGCTCTACTGATTATAATTTTTGATCCTGACACACTGAAGTGTGCTCGTAAAATTCAATTAAAAATATAGCTCTTGCTTCTGTTCTCACTTCGGGCAATACCGTAGTACCAATATTCTAACATTGTGACACCACTAACAAAGAAGCTTTTCTCTTGCACGCGGCCCACAGCACGTTCAACAAGTAAGTGTATTCCCACGCGTGTGGACTTTTACACAAACATAACCTATAAATACTGTACTACTAGTCGACTAGTCTACTAGTTAACTGGTCTACTAGCCTACTAGTCATACCGTTAGCTTACATACATAGACTTGCAATACATTGTGTCGCACACTGCAAACATTTCAGACAGATGGCTCCTGAGCGGGTAAGGCACAGTGTGCTAAACAATTTAATACATTAATATTGTAATGCTTACTGATAATGATATTTAAAAGTGTTACTTTCTATTTGTTAATTAATTTTTTTTTCTTTATCAATGTCGCTCAATTGTTTCCAAATTTCAAGTTTACTGAAGAACTGATAATTATTTTTCAATCTTTTATACCACTGGTTCTCAGACTTATGGTTGTCAGCTGCTTTATCTAAGCATTTAACTGAAAATGCAATTTAGATTTTAATTGAATGTTTTAACTTTGCTATAATAAAAAGGGGTCGCATCTCGGAAAAAAGGTTTGGGCCCTATATTTTTATGTAACGATAACTTTTATTTTAATAATGATGTTGTGGATTAAAAATAAAACAAATTAATATAATAGAGGACTAGTCCTTTTTATGTTTTAATTTCAGTATCGATTAATTTTGAGCTATTGTATATTTTATTGACTGAAACACCTTCCTAGAACAATAAACTATGTACCAAAACAACATTACTTGCGTTAATTACGTTAATTAATAGGTTTTACGATGTTTTAGTCGAGGAACACGCATAAATTGTGAGGGTTAAATTCGCGGCAAAAATGACATTTCTAATGTCACAGATAAAATTGTTTAAAAATATTCTGGTGTTGCAAGGTGAATGAAACTTTTACGCGTCTCATGGAGTAATGTTGGCGCAAGCGATTCTGACTCTGTTCTTCATACAAATTCTGTACATAGAAGGGTCAAAATCGCAGACAAACAGTTTTTGGTCGAAAATTTTATTCAAATTTTCGAATTATTTTCTCGCGCATGCGCATAATACACGCGCGCCCGCGCGTCTCCGGCCCATTAGAGGTTAATAAGAATAATATATTTCATAAGATTATTTTATTAACTAGTCATAATATTAACATAAAGCAAGTTAACAGGGTGTTATTTAACGCAGAGCATTACACAAGCTAACCTAATTGTGGCATTTAACCCACCATCAATCTACTGGCGGGAGGAGACTGGTAAAGAGGGAGATCATTGCCACCACATGTTCACCCATGAATAAAGTTGTGTTCCCACCTGTTTGTAACCCGGCTTGCTAGATGGCGCCACTTTCCCACTGAAGTTTGTCCCGTTGCAGGCTTTGGACATAGTGAAACAGGCCAAACTGAGAGCGACTCGTAGGGGCAGTCGGGAGTCCATTGACTCTGTTCACATCGACCAGCCAGAGGAGGTTAGCACCAGGCCTCTTACCTAACTAATGTCAGCTCACATCAGCCACCTGAAAATATCCAGAGTTTTAACCAATTTTTTCTTACAAAGTCAATTGAACAAAACAAACAATTGCAAAACGTACGATATGTCTGTTATTAAGATTTAGTAAAAACAACTTCTTCAGGGTCTTTTTGGATAAACTCTGGATCTTTTTTGCGGCTTTTTATGATTCTCATTCCCTGGTAAGTTCAGACCTAGAGGACACAAGTCTTTAAAACAGATTGTCTCATCTCTAACTTAGCAGATTGTCACATCAGCTTGATTCTATATGTCAATTGCCAAACACTACAAATTAAAATAATCAGGTATGTGAAGAAATCTGACAGAAAACAAATATCTTTGGTTTGCCTTTCTAGTTTGAACTGGGAAATTAATTTTGCCAAGCATTTTACGGGGTGTGTTTTTGTGTGATGTGTGTATTTTAGAATAGTTTTGGTGCTGCAGTTATTAAAGTTATTTGATTATGTATATTATATTTGCACAAATTTGTGTATTATTGCTACATATTTTGATTTAGTTATCGTAGGTTTGTTATTCCCCTTACAGTATTATATAGTTGATTAACTGTTATTTTACATTATAATTTTTTTGTACATTTGGAGAATCTACTACTGATTAAGAAATTTCGTGAGATTCTTAATTAAATATCGAAACAATGTTAATTACAAAATCATACTCATTATGAGAAAAAATATGTTTTCCGCGACTGAAATTTGAATGCTGGTATTTGACTGTAGTTGACTTCTCTAACGAGTTGTCACGGCAACCTTCAGACCTGCCGTGTTCTTCCAATACATAAAGGGTTTTGAACATGTCGGGATGTAACTTTATTAATATTTTTACAAGTGGCTCTCCTGTTTTTGGAGTTCAATTTTATTAGTGTATGTAATACTTGTAATTTATTATCATGCGTAAAATCATGAAAAAATTAATATTGTTTCGAAGTTTATTACGTGATGCACTTTACTACACGAAAGCTTGTTCCTTGAATATTTAAAAATTCATAATTTATTAAATTTTTTACGAGAAAAACTCTCTTTTTATAACTTTTGAAGGTTATTCCCACCAATGTAATATATCATTGAAGAAGGAGATAACACTAATAATCTAAATGAAAATATGAAGGAGAACGAGACACAGAAAAATAGAAAAATATAAACAAAATTAAATAATAACGGTCGCAACTGGGACTCGAACCCAGAACCTTAGATCTAACTGGGACGTGCGCTTTTGCCAATTCAGCCATTGCCACCTTCCATCAAACCGTCATAATTGTCAATCTCATATTTTCAAATTTTAGAATTAACAATATTATCTTTGACTGTTTTTTTCCATATCATGGGCAACTACCTTTTTCATTGGAAACATTCGTTCTAAGAACTGGTTTGTAACCTAGATAGCGTCTCGGATAAATACATCCGATTTTATTTAAGTGGAACATATAATTGACCTTATTTAAAAGTCTAAATAAATATTAAATTTTTTATAAGAACAACTCTCTTTTTATAAATTTTGAAGTTATTACCATTGATGTAATACATCATTGAAGAAGAAGAATATCAATTGATCTTATAAAAATATGAGATTGACAATTATGACGGTTTGACGGAAGGTGGCAATGGCTGAATTGGTAAAAGTGCACGTCCCGGTTAGACAAGAGGTTCTGGGTTCCAGTCCCACTTGCGACCATTATCTTTTTCTTTTTTCTGTGTCTTGTTCTCTTTCATGTTTTCGTTTAGATTATTAGTGTTATCTTCTTCTTCAATAATAATTTATTAATTGATAGTTAAAAAAAAAGTTATTTATTATGGACTAAAAGTATGATCTTTGTGGTTGCAAAATTATTTTGTACTAGTGATACTGTAAAATTATAAATTGTCAACTCATAACTCGTGAGTAGTTTTGATTCTCCGAATGTAATAATAATTGCCACTGTTTATGCTTTGAAGACGTTTTATTTGATTTCTTTATTGTTTGTTTGCATTTATCAGACGGGCGGAGGCACAAATGCGGAACCTAGGTCCAATCTGAAGTCCAAATTGTTCAATGCCCTGGGAATTCACACCGGCACTCATCAATAACACTACCTTAGTCTAGTTCAAGTCACAACAACTAACTCTTTTGTACTCATCTTACATTTCTCATCCATTTAATTATTTATGATTTAGGACTCCACAATTTTCTAACTAAGAAATGACATTTTAAAGATCCACTCATTGTTTGGATTTTTACATGTTTGACAATTTTTAATGATCATGTTAAATGGTGCTATATTAAATCAGTGCGATTTCTGCAATGTTCACCGTATTTTGCGCGCTTATACTGCCAAACTTCAGGATTGATTATTTACGAAAACCTTGGCAAAAAAAAACAATTCTAAAGATTGAAAGTTAAAAATGGCATATATTATTCAAAAGTAACTATTCTCTGTCCTTGCTAAGCAATTTGATCTGCAATCAGTATTCAATTGAACTATTCATTACCGTTCATTTATCTTATCTTATCTTATTAACTCCCTACTTAAATAATTATAAGAAAACTTCTTAATGTGAGAAAGTCATTAAAAATATATATTATATTTCTCAAATTCTTGTCAAACATGGTAGAATTCATAAAAATATGTGTAAAAAATTTGACAAATTGATTAGAGGTGAACCCTGTTTTAAGGAAAAGTGTTAATTTATTGATTCTTGAATAAATGGGTTTCAATGAGAATACACATAGAGTATGCTTTAAGAATTTTAACTTAGTATATTTATAATAATAATAATTCTAATTAGGTTATAAAATATTGCAAGTCGTTAACAATCTAAAGCGCCAAAATAAATACTTTTTTTAATGTGCATCCATTTCATTTTGTTTTTTTTTTTATTATTATTTTCGCTATTCATTATCATTTCAAATTAGTTTTTAAATATAATAATGTTTGTCACTTATTGAGTAAATGAAGCAGGTGAGTAAACCCCTCATTCCATGTTGTTTGTGCAATCTGATAATTTTTCATATACTATTTTATTTTTATAATTTTTTTCACAGCTTTTAAAATTTATCCCACTCCTTTTAGAATAAACATTTTAACTGTTTTGTTTTGTAAACCTTTTTTTTCCGCAGTATTTTCTAATTAAATGTTTTATTTTATTCTATCGGTTTCCATCCATAATCTCACCAGAAATCTCAAACAAAAGCAACCTTTTCATTGAAAGGACATTGTTACAAAGAATGTTATAATTTTATCGAGAGATTATTTTTTTTATATATATTTTTACAGTTTAGCTTTAAAATATCTAACCATCAAAATATCCAAGTTGAGGTGAATTAACTAACAGGAGAACTTTTTTTGTTAGCAAAGAAATCTTCAATACACTAAATATATTTTTGTATAATTTTATAATAAAGACAAATTTTGTAGCAATTTTTGCTACTAAACGCATTTATTTTTGCATTTTACATTTTCATTAAATTTCTCGCAAAGGCACTGCTGCTTATTGGTTTATCAAAATGTCCATAGAATGAAATTATGTAATTGATATTAAATCTTTTTATTCCATTTTTATTATCAATAGATTGAAACTCTTGGAAACAATGTAAGAATAAATTATTTTATGTTGTACGGAACCTTCATCTATACAAATTTAATATCATTGTTTGATTTCATCTAGAATTAAAGTTTTATCATAATTTTTTGGAATTAATTTTGTTGGTAATACATTGTGACAATTGATTTGTTTTAATCACAGAACCAAACATACTGAGATATTATTTCTCACATAAAGTAAGGTGGGGTAAGTGTAAATCTGTGCTAACTAAACTATATTTTGGTTTAAGTTTATAAAACTTGTAGACTTATATTGCCCCCACCTGCCTATTTTATGTAATATTTATTGACAATTTATTACAAAAACTGTCAATGAAATTTAGCTATTGGGATGTCGTTTGTAAATCAACTTGTATAAATTAATATTTCACCTTTTTGACATTTCGCACTTATTTTTTTTATTATTTTGCTATGACATAATTCACTTTCTATGCACGCACTGTAAAAATATTTTGTATTATAATTTAATTGAATAAAAATATTCTATATTTATTTTAAATATGTTTTTTATTTAATTTTCGCGCACAGCTTTTTGCATGCCCAGTTATTGTATTGTGGATCTAATAAACACACTTGGAAGCGGATTTGTACACTTGGTGAATAGTTTCTACATAGGATTAAATTGATGTACAGTCGGTCCTTATTTGGTTAAGGGCAATATGTACCTTAGAAATTTTCACTGGAATGAAATCACCCCACATCTGAAGAAGGCAAGAAGAATTATTAGCATTTAATAAAATATGTATAAAATATTATTATACATGTATTTGTAAATGATCAAGAGAATTTAAATAAATCTGACTGATGCTTGACTATTTATCTTTCAACTAGGAGGAGAGAACAACTAACATCGTTTGAACTTATTTGTTCTTGAAGGACCAGAAATATGTAATTTGCTATCAAGCCCATAATAATATTATGTTCTCCAATAAAGACTCAGGTATGATAGATTAGAATGGGAATATATCAGAGAATTAGCTTGGAAAGTTACTTTTGGAAAAGCTACTACAGAAATAATAATTATTATTTCAGTATTGGCAGTATTAATACAATACACGTTAGTATTTGTAAAAGAAAGTGACTGTCAAATAGAGTTCCGCCCATTATTTAATATTGTACAACTGGAACATGAGGAGTAATGTTAATAATAACACCACCGGGGCATTCATTTGTTTCTGAATATGTGGTCATAAACTCTCAATGACGTGAGTGGCAATAAACCTTGCTCGGCTGGTCGAGGGAGACTGGCATCGCCGACAAGTTTACAAAATATGGCAACGTGTGTTCGAACCTCTGCGCAGATGTATGGCAGTAGTCACCAAGATAATTGAATCGTCAAGTATCGAATACTTGTGTACCCCTGTGAAGAAGGACCTAATGTAGGTTTTACACCATCTCTTTTTTCAGTCGGTATAAAACCTACGTTAGGCACAGTTTGCAACTTTGCTTATATGCACATACCTACACAATATCACATGTATTTGTGCTACATAATGTTTTTTTTTTGGTTCTATTTTTTTAGAAATTCAAAACGTATCTTGCTAGTGATTTGATATAGTAATATATTTTTTTTTAATTTCGTTTTATCTGCAAGCCAAACGGCGATTAGCTGCTAAAACAACGGTTTGAATTGAAATCCAAATGCCAAATGTTCTGGATCTGTGTTAGGTTAACTGTTACACCACCTGGCGGTAATAATAAAGACCATCTTTGCTCTATTAAATCACGCAGGATACGCTGAGCGATATTTGCGTAGTTAAAGTAAGTTGACTAAAAACTGGGCATTATTGTTAGTGACAGCGGAAAGTTAAAACATGTTTTATAAAGTGTCGAGTGGTAAGAAAGACTGGAATTGAATTTCTATTAAGATAATTGAATATAGGTGGACGGCAGGATCTAATTTGTAAATCTCCCGGCGATAACTCGGTAAGTAAATACAAGTTCTTCTTCCCTCGTAAGCACAGATAGAATAACTGCACATTTAAGACAATACAATACATTGAGAATCTTGAAGTTGGTTTTTATGAAACAACATGAGAAATCCATCTACAATACACACAAGTGAATTTATAAAAAAAGTACAATTTTGTACTAAAAGCACTATTTCCAATTTAAATAGCAGAAATTCAGAGACCCCTTCTGTGCTTAAGAGGACAGTATTGTTGTAAGTGTAAAGCGATGCTTTCACTGAGTTTAGCTCAGTTGCACTTTAGTAGGGAATGGGGATAATAGATGTCGCTGTTATGCAATTTAACAATCCATCTTGGTGTCATCGCATATTTTTTTGGTTAATTTTGCTTTATTCCAAAATCGAGATGGCCAACAGTCTCCAGCAAGTATCTGATAATTTGTCTTTTGCTAAGTTATCATTGTAAGACCACAACAACTTCATTAACTATTTTTGATACTATCCTCGCTTGCTGGCATTTTTATAAATGTTTATTATTATTTTCCCATCTTTGATGTTTCACCCATCGCAAATTAGTTCGTTAAAGAGCAAAAAAACACAACACAAAACTTCAAAACTACTCACAAATGTCTAATAAAAAAGATAGCAAGTATTTTTGAAACTTAAAAGCACACGAAAAGTACAACTTATCTACAAGTAGTATTGCATATACAACACTGAACAAAAATGAATATGAAACCTTTTCAAATCTTTAAGTTGGATAACTAGCAACCATTCTTTTGATAGTTTGTTGAAGCATTCATTTAGGAAGGTTGTGGGTCGTGTAAATAAATGAGTTAGTTGATTGTTAAATTGCATAACGACAGTCGGGGGAGGTGAAACGGAGTGCTTCCTTCTCAATGCTGAAAGCTTCCCTGAGGAGATCCTCCGCTAAGCTCATCAGTCGCTTCACTGGTAACCGCCACTCTGCCAATCTGCCCGCAAGCGCTGTAGACTTCACAGACCTAAGGTAAACACCAACAAACCAAACCATCTTGGATATATTAACATAGTACACACTTATGGCGTAGTGATAATACACTGAAACTCTCTTATATTGATTTACAAAGGACTTGAAAAAAAAAACTTCTTTTGTGGGAAAATTTTACATGCGGGTTCCACATTAGGCCAGTGTGTCAACGGACCGAAAAGTTAAACTTCATATGCTAGGATTTTACTGTAATCATTCTCACGTGCATTTTGTTAAATTTAGGTTTATTTTTAATCGATAAAATTTTGTGACAAAATGCATTAGTCTTTTAATTGAGACCTGTAGTCTTTGTCACATCGTGAGAAGTCAAATATACTGAACCAAAGCATAAAGGGGTGGTTAAAGAAAAGCACTACGCCATTTTTTTTGTCAGTATATTAATGTATCCATGCTTTGATATTAAATTTCTTAGTTATTTTGGTCCAGTCCTCATGAGGCAGATCAACTACTATTCTGTTGATCTTCAATCAAATGGTCACCTGAATTTCGGATAAATATTCTTCCTGTATTTACACCAATTTATCTTATCTGCACAGCTGTCGTATATGTGATTCACAAAGTTTCACTGAAACACATTGTTTCAAAACATGCTCTGTAGTGAGATATATTGCGTTGAAAATGCCAGCATGATAAAGGTTAAGTTTCAATTCAATTTTTTTTCTGTACATGTGTACATGCTACATAAAAGATAATAAAAATTGATCAAAAACATTTTTTTTTGTATTGGGATTTAGAAACTGCAACACAAAATAAACAAAAAAAAATCACGCATTCAGGAGACAAAATGATTGGACTCTTTCTACTGTCAATTTTTTGACTAAAAATAATGCTATGAGTAAATTTTTTGACTAAAAATAAATGAGTGTGAAAATACATAGTTAAACATTCAACTTCTTAAAATACCGTTTACTTCTTAGATAACTGTTTAATCCTTGGGATGTAAAAGTACAAAAAAAAGCTCCAATTTCTCATTGCAACACCGATTAATATGCGCTATGGACGCTTTCATATTGTGGATATGTCTTACGTTCAACAGTATTATTCTTACAGACCGTGGACTATGTTCGATTTACTTGTCAAAAGGAGCGATAGAATCGGGAGACTTAATCAAAATACACTTTCAAAGGGTTAACAATTTTGCTTTTGACATTGTAAATGATTATATTTTGTGTTTCAAATTAAAAGTTTTATATTTTTTTACTTCATGCATATTCACCTACACATATGTTTTTATGCAACTGGTGAAGGTCTAAAATTCTTTGAATTATGTCTTTCAGTGAATATTTTATGAATAATGTAAAGGGTTAGTAGTTCATCTATTTGTTCAAGTTTCAACATTAGTTTTTCTTATTCAATAATTATTACTGTAAAATGTCGATTAAACAAAAAAAATTACGATAAACTTCTTAAAAGCCTCCATAACTCACGAAGAAAATGGTGTAGTGAGCTGAAAATATTTGTGTTGATCGATAAATTCCGAGCAACAAAATCTGTTCAAATTTTATGTTCACCATTTGTTAGTGAGAAATACAAAGAGTTTTTCTGATTTGTTGTAAAGATTAAACAAAAGGACCCTGAAAATATGAAAGTCTGCTATGCTTTGTAGGTAGATGATGCAAAGATTTAAAAAAACATATCATAGAATTTTTCACTGTTTTTTTTTTGTGTGTGTGATTGTTTTTTTTTGCCTTCCCTTAACATAATCAGCACATTGTTTATTTTAGCATGAAGCGCGCAAACTCCCTGTCCGTGCTCAGTAGCGGAGTGAGCCCCGCCTCGCCCCCTCCGGCGCGGGCCCTCACCCCCTCCCCGCTAGTTGACTAATCGACACATCGATGCGGCCATCCCCAACTATCTGCCACGGACCAACACGACCACCTGCACCTGAGTCTGCGCCTGCGCCTACGCAACATGTCTTACTGCCAATAACCTGAACACTGATACCATTGGCTTTCAGTTAACAGAAATAGAGGCCACTGGAAAGGGTGCTTCTACTTTATCTACGGCTTTTAAATGAGTAGAAGCAACTGAAATGGTTGCTTCTACTTTCTTTATGGTTTTTAAATGAGTAGAAGCAACTGAAATGGTTGCTTCTACTTTGTTTATGGTTTTTAAATGAATGGAAGCAACTTAAAAGGGTACTTCTAATTTATCTATAGCTTTTAGATGAATACAGGAAGCTGGAAAGAGTTCTTTTATTTTGTTTATGGCTTTTCAATGAATAGAGGCAATTGAAAAGGGTGTTTCTAATTTGTGTATTGCTTTTAAATCAATATAGGGTGATTCTGCATCAACTATGGCTTTTTGCCAACAAAAATATAGGCTTTTACTTACTGCTAATAACCTGGAACATTTGAATGCTAGCTATCAATTTATACAAATGCAACTGGAAAGATTGTTTCCATAGATCCTTGCCAACAAATAGAGGCGTTATCATAATCTGTCATGGATACCTTATATATTTATCTATGGCTTACAGTCAACTAACAAAGAGACAACACAGTACGCAGTCAATAACCATGCACACATGCAGTCGACAACCAAGGAACATAGAGGGAGAAGATATAGCTTTCAATTGAAATCTATCATGATAGGTACTGTATTTACATATCGCAACATGTGAGTTGAACCGGATGTTTTTAATATAATAAAGTCTCTCCCGCTCCGCTTGGCTCAATGTGCTTCTACATCTACAAGAGCTTTATCAAATATGTGGAATCAATTGGTCTGAACCTGTTTTGATATACAAAGTAAAATGTACCTACTCAATGGTAAAATAATGAGATTGTACTTACTTATATTATTGTCAATTTTGAAGAATGACTTAACTAATTTATTAAAGGATCACGAGAAAAAAACAAATAAATTATATCTGAAGAAGGTAGGTATTGCGCCAATGATAAGTACCCAGCTAAAAACAATGGTTCTGCACGTACAATGTCACATTTAAGCAGAATAATGATAATTTATGAATCACACACTTTTAAAATCAATGTGATGCTTTATTAATTCATTATTACACTGTATTAAGTATTGTTACATTAGGGGTGTGTGAAAAATGTTATTAACGCTTGCATAAGACACAATAATGTAATGTCATTGATATATAAGTACTACACTCAATGAATTCTCTTCAATAAGTAGGTAATTGAATTTATCAAAAGTCTATCAGAAATTACTTAATTTTGGGGAATGGCCTGCAAAATTTTATCAATGTACTGCTGACTGTCGAAAATGAGGCCATTTTTGCACCCATTATTGCCATCATACTCATATTAGACCAGGGAGCGGCTCTTTGCAAGGGCTTTTGTGGTTTTTCAGACATCAATTCCAATTATTTTACCCCCAATCATTCAGCCTTTCAGCAACAGTATCAGTGTTGCCAACTCAGCTCTTTTAGAGAGAGATTTTTTCAGGTATCCAAGATCTTTATTTTATACAGAACTTTATTCATTCACGTAAAATGATAATTTAAAAGTTATTTACTACTGATCGTAACTTCACTTTGTAGTTATTCATTAGAAACAATGTAACTTTGTACCTCTATATTTTTATTAACGGGTTCCGAAACCGATCAGCGTTAATAAAAAAATAAAGTGGTTTAAACCAAGTTACATTGTATCATTTAATTAAAAGTTATTTGTTTCCCCGAGCCAGGATACGCCCCTCCCCATCATATGGCTCTCTTGACACATTTGTTATCCTGTTTACTTGACAATTTGTCTCTTCTCACTTGAAAGTCTATCTCCAGTCCACTTTGGCGCCCAACACACTTTCACCCATCATCAAACCTCTGGACTGTCTGAAATTAAATCATTTTGGCAGTCTGATCCCAGTCTTCGCACCGTACCTCCTAGACTGTCAGAAATTAGGTCATTTTGACATTCAGCCTACAGAACCTTATCGTTGTAATTGTTAGACTGTCAAAAATCAGGCTATTTTGAAATTCAGCCTACAGAATCTTATCATTGTAACTGTATCACTCTGTCTTGTCATCAAACATGCTAGACTGTCAGGAATTAGGTCATTTTGACATTCGGCCTACAGAATCTTATCATTGTAATTTCTTGACTGTCAGAAATGAGGCCATTTTGGTACCTAGCTGAGATCTTGTCATCATATTTGCTAGACTATCAGAAATGAGGTAATTTGGTAGCCTCAAAGTTGAACCTTATGTATTTTGTTTAACGGTGTCATTTACATACTACATGTAGCACAATTTTTACAGTATGTGCTCTCATTAAATCTAATCCACCGGCTACTGCAATAATAGAGTTCTTAATACTGCTTATAAAATTATCACGATTTTTACAATCCCAAATACATCAATCATTATTGAAATATTGATAAATAAAAGAGCATCTCTGAGAATAAAATTTAATGTAAGTTAAGTTAAGCTTTTTAATTTTAGTAGTACGTTATGTGCTGCTTAGAACTTCATGCCTTGAAATATTACAAAATAATAATATGTATGAACTTAGGCATTTTTACATTAAAAAAATTATTTATTGTGTTTTAAAGCTAAATTCTCACACTGAGAAAGTATTAAGTTTTCTTTAACATTTTAATTATTTAAAAGTATTGTTTCGGCTCATTTGTTTCTTGAAAAATATTATTATGTATTCTCGAGGAAGTGGCAAGCCAACTTCAATCATTATATGGAGAAATTAATTTGCTGCAAAAAATGGTTTATTGTGATTTGAGATAAATAAATAAAAAAATAATAAAAATAAAGCAATCCAAAATAACATAAATAAAATTTTTAAACTCTGTCTTCAAATCCTGGATTTAATGCATTTTTATTCTTGCATTATCTCTAAAAAAAATTACTCATAAAAATATTTAGGAGAATGATTTTCTTTATCATTGGTCGATATGCCACTTTCACTTTGGCTTCAAATAGAAAAATAGATCTCTAAATCTCTATCTTCCTCTATGATTACTAATATATTCTAAAGCAAGTTACTTATTCTATCTAAAGTAGACCAACTTAAAAAGAAATCTTTTAAATAATTCAGCAAATTGAAATAAGTGCGTACAATAACTACATTGCCTTTTAATAATTAAATAAATTTTTCGAGTCTTCTGGGTTAACAGATATTTCTTTATGCTACTTGTAAATTCATTCAATTCATTCTCATTACGTTTTATTATAAGATGTCGTAATGGCTGGTCTTTGCATCGGGTCATCTTTTGAATTAGAAAACTTAGGTATTTGTATTTTATAAACCATGTTTGTTAGAAAAATTAAAAGCAATTTGGTTTCTGACAAGGACCACACCTGCTTTGTGATTTAATGTTTAACTGTTTTTGTTGATCTGGAATTGAAATAGTTAACTAAAGTGTAATGTGTAATGTGGGAAGCGAAGCTTGTTATCGTTTAAGCTTAATTATTACATAATACATATTATATGTAATGCAATGTGCAATATGAATGGTTGCTGGTAGCACTTATTACCTACAATTTATAATTCACTGAAATAAAACATTACTATTTTATTTTTATTGTATAACCTTTTCGTAACAATAAAGATAAAACAAACATATTTAATATTGCTTTTATTTCTTCTTCCATCTCCTCAGATATTTTTTTTGTTTACATGGCATACAATTAATTCATTTTAAAAACATTACAAACAATAAGAAATTTTTAAAGAAATAACAAAAATTGAACAAAGGAATGCAATAAGAACTACTATTTTACATGAAAAACCAAATTGGTTCATACCTATACAAATATGTACAAAACTACTTGATAGAAAAGAAAAAAAAATAGTGCAAGTAATATATACATACAAGAAAGTAACTAAGTAATTTTTAAAACGGGTTGAAATTGAAATGCTTGGCTGTTTTCTGTTTTCCCTCTAAAACAGTGGTTCCCAACCGGTGGTCCTTGGACCACAGGTGGTCCGCGAGATTTAAAATGTGATTCTCGAAACATTTGTTCATTTACTTCAAAAACCGAGTCGATAGGTATCCAAAAGTTGATTCGTAACCCTTTTGGTATTAATGATGGAGAGGCAAAGATATTCAAATACAGAAGAGATATGCTATGGTGTCCGCGCAACTGTCGCCGGACTATGCGCTTATTAGCGAAGTTTTCATACAAAAATAATTTGTTCATTTTGTTGATTTTTTGAAAATGTGCATTAATATTGGTTAACAATATATTTTGAATAAGGAAAGAATTCGTTCATTTAGTTTAACGTTTGTTTGGTTTATTCGTTAATTATTTGTTCTTTTAGTTTATTTGTTAATTGGTAAACAATATCGGCGACACCCAGAAGCGCAGACCCACATAGTAAAAACAGCAGATAGCACATCTACTTATATTTCAATATCTTTGTGGAGAGGTAACTGAAGAAGTCCAAGAAGAGCACATTGAATTGCAAAATGATAGTATTTGCCAGGACACATTTGATTATGCGATTAATAATAATAATAATAATAATAATTGAATGACTTCTATAGCGCCATTTTCGTGAGAAAATCACCTCAAGGGAGCTTTAAAAATTAATTTATACATTTAACCTATACCTACATATATACTACAAGTGGCTTACAACTAAGATTGATAACTAATGACTTACAACTAAGACTTATATCACTAGTGACTTAGAACTATACCTATTTTTATAACCAAGTTTGCACTTGGAAGTCATAATGCGAACAGAGCAGTATTGTTACTGCTCTAATCGTGTCACGACTTGCAACAGTCTTACAATTAGTTATTTACGACTAACATACTTATTTACATTCATAACCACATGTTGTAATGGTTACTGCCATAATACGAAGTCATTAAACGAATATAGCAGTATTGTTACTGCTGTATTTGTATTATGACTAACATACTTATTTACATTTATAAACACCTATTGTTATGATTACTGCCCATGCTGTCAGTATAAGTCACGAAAAATATAAAAAAAAATAAAAAAAAGTTTACACATAATAAATTGTAAAATATTGTAAAAAAAACTAAGTAAATCCCATGGACCGAGTAATGAAATACTACTGAAAAAATGCAGTTATTTTTCTGGATATGATAATGCGAAAAGATGAGTTTTGAGCTTTGCTCTGAACTCAGATGTGCTGTCGATCTTTCGCAAATGTGAAGGGAGTTTGTTCCAAGCTGTTGGGCCTGCCACAGCAAAAGCCCGGTCTCCGAAATTGGTATTGGGATTGCGCATAGGTACTGAGAGTCTACCTATGGCTGTTGAAGATGCTGATCGAAGGGTTGCTTGCCTAGTGTTGACATCATTTGGAATGCACAGTTCTGACATGTAGGGTGGCGCCATGTCGTGTGTTGCCTTAAAAACAGTTTATTGTGACAAACAAATGTCATAGTGATCCCTTAAAAAAGGTTGGGAACCCTGCTCTAAAAGGATAGTGTTAGGAATTTTAAAAGTAGATTTTTTTCTACACGGCATCCTACTTCCTGCTTTTTGTGTTAATCAGTGCAGTGCATTACTAATAAATAAAGTTGAAGTGTTTTATGAAGTACTACTAAATATTAGTAGTAATACTACTACTACAGGCAGAAAAGTGGTGCCTGTAATTATTTTAATAAGGCTGACAATAAAATGGACTCTACCCTGTACATGGTACTAACAAATTTCTATTTCACACAAATTGTCTCAAAACAGACGGTTTTTTCTACATTTGGGAAAGCAGTTTGCGTTTTATAAAAAACAGTTCGTTTTTAAAAAGAACGAAAACGCCCACCTCTAATCTCCTATGACTGACCTTTTCGGCATGAAATATTTGTGCCGCACTGCAAAAGTCAAAAGCTATTCTACTGTGGCGCTTGCGGCCTGCCGGATCAACAATTTTCATAATTGATTTTTGCATGTGGCCTCGCTGCATGACAAAAATCGATTAGTTTAAATCGTGCATAAGATGTCGATATCCAATGCAATAGGATTGAACAGCAGGATTGCTTCGCCCAAAGGCATCACCATTGACAAATTGGTTCTACTCGTTTCAATTATAGGTACCCCCCCCACCTCCTTGCTTGGATAAACAATGTTAATCTTGTTCCGTAAAATTGTTTATTGGAGGACAAATCTCATGCGACGGGAAGATGTACGTAGATGTCGCCTGTGTTTCAGTGAATTTGGAAGTTTTTTCATTGCGAATATTGCTGTCCATGTGTTGCCGTAGTACCAAATAAGCTCGGGTCAGTTCTTGCTTGTAGAAGGTTTTCCGACATCCCTGCTTTTACCTTGTGAACAGAAAATCATATTTATCATTCTAAAAAATTGTCATGATTATGCATTATGTATATATTTCCTGCCTTTTCGAGGGTGAGGACTATTTTTTATCTTCATTTTCATAAATATCGAATTCTGATAAGAAAAGAATTTTATCGGTTGCTTTTTAAATTTTATTAACTTTAGATATGATTTGAGATTTTCACGGCCAAAAATCATCAGTGCAGATGGACACATCTGTCTGAAATGTTGAATAAAGAAGGAGGTAGCGCAACACGGCATAATACCCCAAAAATAAATAAGGAAAAAAAAACAGTAATTTGCGATAATTTGAGATATGGATTTTGGACATTATTTTCTATTAAAGGCGCTGATGAGAAACTGCAAGTTTTATGGATATTTGGATTAGGTACATTAGATGTAATTTTTCAAAGTTCACAATCGCCATTGGGGTGGATCAAATATCATATGTTTCCATATTGATATTAGGAGGTATGATATTTATTAAATCAAATGGCCGAATCAAAAACCGAACACCCAGAAATCACATAAGACATATATGTAGAAAAACAGGTTAGCCGGGGTTAGAAATGTGTAAAAAAACCCAACTAACTAATTATCACACCTTTTCCCGGCAGGGGTAGGCAGAGAAGATAGACCGCTTCACAACTCTACCTTGGCACACACTCTTTGCTGAATTTCATTTTAAATCTTTTTATTATTATTTGCTGCATAATTTTCACAGTTTAAAATATATTTATGTAAGATGTAAATTGAAAAATAAATATAGGATATTTTCAGTAAGTTCTATGAATGTTTATTAAAATACTAGTTATTTTTCTGATAATTTAAGCCAAGATTTGTAGGGATTATTGTAGTTTCTAATTGATTTAAATTGTTTGATACTAGGTGGGAGTTCGTTGTACAAGTTATAAGCTAAAAATTCAGACATTCTTTTACCAAAGGTGGTATTGAATTTTGGTCTATTTAGCTTGTCCATGTGCTTTGCACTGGTTTTATGATTATGTGAGTTGTTTGCCCTTTGTCTTTTTTGAGAAGATGCACTAGAATATTTTTGGCAAAGGTTTATTGTGCCTATACAATCATATTATATTGTGTAGAATTGTGCCAGGAGTTCCACTAAAGAACACCAATGAGTTTGTCTACCTCGGGAGCAAAATAACACGGGACGGTCGGTCTAAGAGCGAGGTCGACGGCCGTATACACCAGGCTAGGGTTGCATTCAATAAAAGGTCGAAAATAACAGAATCGAATAATATAGACCTAAAACTGAGAATACTCCTCATCAAGACCTATGTATGGAGTATCTTGATGTACGGCTGCGAAACATAGTGTCTATCCGAAAGAGATAAACGGAGACTAGAGGCTTTTGAGATGTGGTCCTATAGAAGACTATTAGGAATTTCCTGGAGAGACCACATTACAAATGAGGAGGTTCTCCAAAGAATCGAAGGAGGAAGGCACCTGCTCAGGACCTTGTCCGAAAGGCGCGCAAGATGGATCGGCCATGTAATAAGACAAGAAGGCCTCTTGCATGCCATAATGGAGGGTATGACCGAGGGGACAAACGCTAGGGGACGCCCACGCCGAGAGTACCTGGAGGACCTGCTGGTGGACGTGCGCTGCTCATCATATGCAGACTTCAAAAGAGCCGCACAAGACAGGGAAGAGTGGAAGAAATGAATAGATGAAATTGCTGCAAACCAATCCCACGATTGAAACCAGAGAGAGAGAGAATTATGCAAATTTGCAATAATTAGTAATTTGTTTGGTACTGAATCCTGTATAATTTACTGTATGAGTCCACAACATGTTTGTTTGATATCGCTCGAATAATCGATATGATGAGGGTAGATCGATGGGAACTTCTTTAACACATCCAGTTAATTACGAATTAAACAGGTCAAACAAAATTAGCCTTTTTCGATTGAACTCTAATTCAAAACAAAACTACTTCGTCTATCGCACATCCCAAATTTATAGCTATTACTTTTTATAATATTTGGGAGACGGGTATGGCCAATTTAGAAAGTGGGTATGGGTACTGCCGCCCCGGGAACCATTTATTTACACCTCTGCCGTAGGTCACCACAAGTAGTTCACTACGTTTGGTGACTTAGCCAGGGTGTCTGGGTTCTCGGGGTGAGGTTTGTCAGGGTCTTAGCGGCGGATGCGTCTGCCACCAGCTGCATGGCAGGCCGGATTGGGAGAGAATGGTTTAGGGAATCCCTTTGACTTCTCCAGCCGTACTCTCTCGGAACATCGCCGCACCGCAGTGGGAGAGATGGATTCATACGTCCGTCACTCCTGGACTCACTGATCCCCAAATTCCTTCCCACCCATAATACCCTTTTCCTTCCCAGAACTTCCTATCCTCCTTTTCCTAAAAGACCCTCCACACAGCATCCCTGAAGATGACATAGGCCCTGAGGGGAATTATTTTCCTCAGGGCCTCCTGTGCGGAGCTAATGTAAAAAAAATATATTGCTTATAATAATTGTTACCCTTTGTGCTATGCATAAAAATCTTGTCTTAAACGTTAGTTTATAATTTTAAAATAATTAATAAAATATAAATAAATGTTTAGAAGTTTCAAACAAAAAAAAACATAATTTTTTACCTTGTGTGACATGGAGTTCAGCAAGGTTGTTGTAGGTAGCCACTACAGAAGGGTGGCTTTCCCCGAATTCGGTCTTCAGAATTCTCAGGGCCCGGTCCAACAGACCGAATGCTTCCCCATAACGCCGCTGTTCCCTGGGAAACAGTGAAGAGGAACATTCTATCAGGTATTATTGAAATTCAGTGAACAATGTTTAGAATTCGGAAGAGCTAAAGGATAAGTCACAATTAAGAAATTTCAATCCCATGTGATCAAATTCTCGAGCGTCTTTTCGCACACTCGCGCGACCATTTGCAATATTTTTGGAGTAATTAACATAAATCTCCACGGTCAAGTGATAAGACCCCTGGCTCCCTTCCTCATTCATCCACCAAAAGACTCACAAACTCCAACAGCTCGTAGGGCTTTGAAGCAAACAATGGAATGTTGCCTCGAGAGTGTTTTCTCTTGGGGTAAAAATAATCTCGTTGAATTTAATGTTTCAAAGACTCAATCTTGTCTGATTACGTCTAAAAGGGATCGAAATGAAAATCTAGTCTCTTTTAACGGAAGCAACCTTCCGAACAGGCCCTCCATTGAATTGCTTAGTGTAACCCTAAGTGACCAGTTCAGGTATGGGGGCTCCATCGAAGCCAGTGTAAAGTTAGCCTCTAAAAAACTGGGCGTACTGTACAGGGCCTGCAGATACTTTAATAGTACACAACTGCTAACTTTGTACAAATCACAAGTGCGCCCCACGGTTGAATTTGGCAGCCACCTCTGGTCTGGAGCTCCAAAATACCTGAAAAATCCTCGACTCTGTGCAGAAATGGACGGTCCGTTTGATAGATTCTCCCATCTTAAGGTTACAGGAAGCTGTAATAAATGTAACTGTAAGGGTCTTCGCTCATGGAGAAACTGAAAAAAAACCAGTTGCCGACGCAATCAACCTCCTGAATAAAATCGATATTTTTCTGATCTGTCATATCGCAGATTACTTGAAAACTTGATGGCAACCTGTCGAGAAGGCAACAGATTGCCATGGTAGTGGCTCATGACCTGTCAAGTTTTGTCAATGTTTAGAAGTTTCTCCATGAGTGAAGGCCCTAACTGTATATTGGATGTCATTAAAAAGTTGACAAATAAAGATATCTGACCTGTAGATTGAAGCCAGAATATTGAGCACCGTGGCAATATCAGGATCGTCGCGGCCGAACGTGATCTCGTCCTCCAAGTCCACGAGTTTCTGCTTGCACGCCCCGACAGCCATCTCGAGGCGACCTTCCGAGTTGTACTTTGTCACTCGGTCGAGCCACTTGCTCAGGTGTGTCGGGATCTCAAATCCCGTGTTTGCTTGCCAGGCAAACTGCCATGAGAAATATCATTAATATCACTATGCAATATAAAAAAAAATGAATGCCCTACAAGAGTCCCAACTAGAGATGGGCATGCATTTTGTCAGAGACCTCCGAGGCAAGCTTCCTTTTAATAGTACCCGAGTTCTAGGAGTAGGTCCCGGGTCCGAGTTCTTGGGTGCGGACTGGGTACTGGGCGATGTTGCAGCTACCGGGACGCACGGGTTCGGCCAAGGACTCGGAGCTGGACCCGGATAGAACCCGTACAAGAAATTGAACCCGGACAAGGACCCGCATAAGAACTAGGATCTGAATCCGGACAAGAACCCGCACACGGACTCGAACCCGTCGGCCATGGCACCCGAGTCGTGAGTTGTGCAATGTACGTTTTGGAAATGTTCAACATAATTAAATCGTGTGTTGTCGTGGTCCAGCTGACTGGGCAACGATTAATGCGAGATTGTAACGGTTGTAGTAACTTTAATGTTCAAACAATAAAGTAATCGGTTAAAAAATACAAAAAAATATTCCTGGCATCCATAAAACCATCGACAATAATGGGGTTAGAATCAATCAAAAGATTGTGAAAAACCGCAGTAACAGCCCTACCACCTCTAATTTTTATATAGCATCTAATTCAATCAAATATTAACTGATATCACTGATATAATTTATTGCTAGTAATTATTGGTCCGTATCTGTCGATATTAGTATTTAACAAGTTAACTCATCGGTATGGTAAAGAAACCCACAACCCCATACATACTTCCAATACTAGATATTGAATAATAAACAAAACGTTCACTCATCGTAAAGTTCGTAAAAAGAATCGACTGCTACATAAGCAAAGGCTGTGATGTGTCGCCAGGACTCACCACTCACTAGTACCAGGAGAACTCGTGACTCGCGAGTGTCATGGCCCGCGGACATGGGGACTAGCGATGTGTAGGTTCAGCTGGAGTGGGCTCTTAAACTCGGGTTTTTCGCACGAAGCGGCTCCTTCTCCTACTCCCTTTTCAAATCGACTACTCCCAAAGAACCCGGTACAGTACTTGTAGCCGGAACTCAGTGGGCCGAGCCACAGTCGGGTGGTGGCGCGACGCAGCACGGTGGCAGTTCGCACTCGTCAAACCCATGCGTTACGGTCCGAGCCACATGTGCGGGCTCCGGCTCCGAGGAACCCGAGCGTCTCGATTCGAGCCATTCGGGAGTAGGTCGTGCGTGCGAGCTCCGTCTCCGAGGTCCGGCTAGGGTGGAACCCGAGCGTCTCGGTTCGACCCATTTGCGAGTAGGAAGCAGGTTGCGCGTTCGAATTCTTTTGCACGCTCGGGCCATTCGAGAGAGGGAGTGGCTCCCGGACCTGCTCCAAGAACTCGAGTATTTTTAAAAGGAAGCACGTCTCGGAAGCCTCCGGAAAAATGCAGAACTTACCCATCTCTAATGGGGACGCCGGTGGAGGCAATCGGGTTCCGCGTCCGGCTCCAAAATCGGGTCCGACTTTGAGTTTCGGGTTTGTCGATTTGAAAAAGGAGTAGGAGTAGGATCCACTTATTACCCAACCCTCTGGTGCCAGTGAGATAATGTCATCCCTGATTGGAGTATTCTGTGAGGTTGAAAGTAGTGGAGACGGAAAGGAGATGGCGGAAGAATTTTTTTTTAAAGTTTGAAATATATTCCTGGGTTACCAATAATCTGAAAACATCTAAAAATCTCCTACTGCCATCACAATAAGCGGAAAACGTTGTTAGCTAAACTTAGCCAGTGGCTAAGTCATCAATATAGGCTAATAGTCCTGGCTAATAACCAGTCGAGGAATTGAACTCACGCCTGGGTGGGAACTGAGAGCAATGCCAACTCAGCCACTGACCACTCAGTGGTGGTATTATGGTTGGAATGGTGGCCCTTCACCAGGGAAATACTAAGAGCATCTTCCATTCTGGAACGTGCTGCAGATATAATAGATATTATTTTTAGTTTTGAAACAGCACCAATTAATTAAATAATCATTTTAATATTAATAATTTATATTATATTTTTTATATTAATAATTTTTCAGTTCAATGTTGCAAAAATCTTCCTTCTAATATTAAACCAGCGTTTTATACAAGAAATAATATCGGTAATTTTTTGAGAAATACTAAAGATAAAGACCATAAATTGACTAATTCCGGAATATATAAACTCAAATGCAATGATTGTCCCTCATTTTATATTGGAAAAACCACTCGTAATTTTGAAATCAGAATCAAAGAACATTTAAGGTGTCTTAATAATAATAATTTTTCTGAGTTTGCTAACCATATCATTGAAAATAACCATAGTTTTGAAAAAAATACAGGGATAAATATTCTTCATATTAATCATAAAGGAAAACGTTTAGATAACTTAGAAGCCTTGGAAATTAAAAAATCCCTTAAAAATAATGAATCTATTATCAACAAACAAAAAATATTGTCATATAGCCCAATCATGGATTTGTTCCCCTACCCACCCACTCTACACTAATACCTACCTACCCAATCTACATTATTATCTAGCAACAGCTCCACCCCTACCATAATAAAACATTGTTCGAAACTGTCAAATTAGTATAAGCTTTCCCTGACGAAGGAACGTTTGTTCCGAAACCGGTCGGATTTGCACATCAAATAAGTGGTTTATACAAAGTAAAATTATTTCATTATTCTATAATGGATAACCACAAAGTAATAGCTACATTCAAAAATATAAATAAAAATTACTAGCGAACATCCGGATTCAAGAGAGAGAGAGCCTTGCCAGGGCCTGCCCTGAGCCAAATGTTGACTGGATTCGTAAAAGCCTCAAGAGTGCTTTGGCAAGTTTGTACCCGGAGCCGATTAGGACGGCCGGGGCCCGGCCAGTGCCTCAAAGCAATTTTATTATTTTTTTTTTATTTGTTAGCTGAAGTTCCTGGGCTTTACACAGTTTTTCGAAATAAGATGTAAACAGCCATTTTCCTCTTATTTGAACGTCAAGTGTGCTAAATTTCGTCAAGAAGTATCGAAATTCTGCTTTACGAGGTGGGGGGTGATTATTGAAAGGTCAAGTGTGCATAATTTCATCAATTTCAGAATAAAACTGTTGATTTGTATACAAATCAAATCCACGCCGAACGCCCGATGCCCACCCGCCGGAGACACTTTGTAATATAACTGGTCCCCGGCATTACCCGAGCTTTACACAGAGTTTTTCAAAATCTAATGAAGACAGCGACCTTCCTCTTGTTTTGATGGTCAAGTGAGCAAATTTTCATCAGTCTGAATAAAATTGTGCATTTGCATTTTATCAAATCCACGCCGCCCACCATTGACTTTCTTCTTTATGTAAATATATAAATAGAAGACAGATAGATAATATATTAGTATACAGATTTAATTTTTTATTCTTTATTTAAAAAGTTTCTACAGAACAATATTTTAGGGTTACTCACCATAGTATGTGTAGTTTCGTTGTGGGCCGTTTCCAGTTGCAAATCTTCTCTACGAGATCTTTTGCGAGGGTGTTGTGGGCTTTCCATGATTGGGTGAATCTTGTCGCCAAAATTTAAAAATACATATTATTTATATATTTTTTTCAATTATTTCTGGCTTTCACCCTTCTTAGTGTTCTAGGCCATCATTTATAATTACAGAGAAAGGAAAGGGAATTTATATATAAATTTTATTTAAATGTGCAAATTTCAGAATTGTATGGAAGATTGGAGTAGAGTTCAGACTTAGAAGAGTTGAGATGTTGAATGGAGGAGAGGCAATTTTGGATAAATCTTGATAGAAGGGAGGATATTTATTTAGAGAGGGACAATCAAAAAATATATGATCTAAAGTTCCCCCATCTAGACCACAGAACGTACAATCTGGGGAGTCAAGCACATGAATTTTAAAAAGGTGAGAAGGAACGGAACAATGTCCGATTCTCATTCGAATAAGTAAGGAAATTTCTTTTTTGGAAAAATGGGGGAATTTTTGAAACCACGGTTTGATGGGATAGTCCTTTGTATTGAGGCATAGCGGGCACCCTTGGATTGACTAGCAATGTTCCAATACTCTGTCCAAACATTGCGGGATCAATCTTTGATGATGGAAAAAATATCAAATAGGGGAATATGGTTTACGAGGGTAATGGTAGGGTTAGACGCTCCTTGTTTTGCCAAGGAATCGGCAATATCGTTACCCACTATGCCAACATGTCCAGGAATCCAAATCAGAGTGACAGTTTTTCCAGAGCTTTGAATGGAGAATATCAGTACTCGAATAAGACATACAAAGTGATCATCAGGATGAAGAAGAGGACTGGATTTAAGTTTTTGGAGGGAACTGAGAGAGTCAGAGAGAACAAGAGAATTTTCAAAATTATTTTTATTATATATTAAGCCGCTTACAGATTGCTGTAACGTAACATGCAATGTAACACGCAATGAAAGAATTTGCCGTCCACATTGTCGCAATGTATCATGCAATGTAACAGAATTCCCATCGTGTGGACGCCTTGCGCGCACGAACCGTGCACACTACGCGTGCGAACAGAGCATTTAAACTCATGCTCGCCGCAATCCGCAAAGTTTCGGTTTTTTCGCCGAACACAAAGGGGCGCGCCGTGTGCACGGAGCGTCAGTGTGGACGTCTTTACTGCAGAACTTGTTCTCGGCAGACTGAGCTATGTTCACTGCGCGCATGCCGGAAACAGATGCGAGTAGGTTCATGTTCGGTTCGTGCGTGCGATGCGTCCACACTTATGAAATGTTACATTGCATGTTACGTTACAGCAATCTGTACCCGCCTTTTGAGAGATTCAATTATGGCAATGCACTCGGCAGAAAATATTTAAAATTGATTTGAAATTGAATAAAATATTCTTTCATTAGAATTATTGTGGTAAACGTTAATACCACAGTTAGGAGAGTCTGGAGATTTGGAGCCATCAGTAAATAAAAGAGAAGTGTTGGGCCATTTAGAAGAAATAATGTCATTGAATATTAATTATATTGAATAGGATAAGTCCAAAGTGCAATTTTTTAACTTTAACACCATTTTTCCGAAAAGGTAGATTTTTAGACCAGCTTTTGAAGAATAGGTAGATTTTTAGACCAGCTTTTGAAGAATAGGTAGATTTTTAGACCAGCTTTTGAAGAATAGGTAGATTTTTAGACCAGCCTTTGAAGAATAGGTAGATTTTTAGACCAGCTTTTGAAGAATAGGTAGATTTTTAGACCAGCTTTTGAAGAATATAGCCGGTATGCATGAAAGTGCCGAAATTCAAAAAAGGCACCAAACCATTTTTGAGATTCTGCAAATTTGAAAGCTAAAATAATATTTATTTATTTATCTAAGGAACATAAACAATCCTAATAATATAATTTAAAGAGGATGGTGACAAGAAAACAGACCAATGAATAATGTTCTCAGATAGGTTTTTAGAAACATAAATTAATGTAAACTAAATTAAATTAAAAAAAAATTATAAAAATGTTACAACAAACATAATAAACCTATAGTAACGTAATGCATTAAACAAATTTGTGATTGTAATTATTCCAAGATAGACTGGGGTTGGGACGGGTAAGGGGAGGAGAAGATGAGGGGATATTGTCTTGCAAGTGAAATGAAATAGGTACAATTAATTTTATCATCATGAATTTGTGGTATTCGCACCTAGAATGTGATACAATGAACTTCCTGTAACGAGCAGTGATATTTCAGCATGCAAGTCTATATTTGAAGGATATTGTCACAAAAATATTATATACGGAGTTATTTATATTTTCGTAGCTCTATGGGTCCCCGTGGAATGTCCCGAAAGGTGTGTCTGACGGTCTTCTAGCCACCCCCCCACCCCTAGGATGGACCAATTTTCTACACATTTGTGAAGTCGAAATTGTGGGTGGAGGTGGGGGGATGACACCACGTTATCCGCCCCGGGTGCCACCCATGCTAGCTACGCCACACTGGTTATGGTAATGTTTATAATTGATTTGTCTAATAAAACATGTGCGTGTGTGTTTTTTTTGTTTCCAGTAATAATTCAAGGTGAGCCATTTTTAACCCCCGACGCAACAAGAGTGGTATTATAAGATTGACGTATCTGTGTGCCTCCTAAACGAATGTACCAATTACGATGACCTTTTTTTTGTTTGAAAGCTGATGTGATCGAGATGGTTCTTAGCTACAATTCATGAAAATCTGTTCAGGTGTTTCAAGGTCTTCAGATCTTTTTTGTGTCGGGGCTACTTAAAATTTTACTTATTAAGCTTGCATTAAAATTTTTTACATTTTAAAATTTTTTGGGTTATTTCTAATAATAAAATTTAAAAGCGTATTTCATCACCTTTCAAAAACAGTTTTTAGTTTTCAGATACTTTTACGAATATTCCATTTATTTGGATTTCATTGCAAAACGGGAATATTTTGATCTACTGACAGAATATTGCCGAGGCCTAAGGAATTATTTATGCGTGATGTGAACATGCTGGGATATAAAATAATGTTTTTATATATTTTTTTTAAATATACCTACGTATGATTATTAATATAAATCTAAACTTAAAAAATGGTGTTATTGTGATTATATAAAAAAAAAGTTTTTAAAACGAAACTACACTGTTTTTTTTTTAAATATTTAATTGTGTCGGATGACAGAGATAGATGGTGGACTTTTATCCATTCGAAGGTGATTGCAGTATGATTCAGGATCTTGTTCCACTAATTTTCCCATCAATTTATCTGAAGCTCCCAACACGTTTCTCCTTAAAATCCATAACCGTACCCTCCACCGTCAGCGTTTTCTTTGTGTTTTTTTAGTCAATTCTTCGATCAAATTATCACAAATCAAATAAATTCCAACGCGCATGACTTCGTTCGACGACACTGTAGCAGGAATGAATGTTCATTTCTGTAGCGCTGTGTGATAGCGGAATGAAACAAAAATGAACATTCACTAGAGTGAAGACTCACCCGAGTGAAGCGTCTGATTCCAGCATTACAATTTGGGAGGCGGGAATGGGTACCGCCGCCCCGGGAACCTTTATTGGATAACCAACACCTCTGCCATAGGTCACCCCAAGTGGTTCGCTATGTTTGGTGATTTAGCAGGGGTGCCCGGGTTCATGGGGTGAGGTTTGTCTAGGTCTTGGAGGCGGATGACCAGGACATACTGAACCCCAGATTCCTACCCACCCCTTAAACCCTTTTCCTTCCCAGAACTCTCCTCTCCTTCCTTTCCTTAAAAAAAACCCTCCATACAGCATCCCCAAAGATGACATAGACCCTGAGGGAAATTATTTTCCTCAGGGCCTCCTACTGCAATCATACTAAGTGGAAAACGTCGTTTGTGCCAAGGTGGAGAGGACGGAGGAGAACACAGGAATTAATTAGTCAGGTACGCCTCACACGTCATATGTATATGTGGTAATGTTATGTGAAAACAAGCTTATGGGTCCGAGTGGTTAAAGATGCCCAGGTGATAACCCAGCTTTTTTCTGGTTATCAACTCTACACTAATAATGAATAAATTGTCAACTCTATTTTTCAATTCAAAATTACCTCTCCATCCTCCATTTCAATGTTCTGCTCTATCTCCGGAGTGCCACTTTTTCGTCCCTCTGTTTCTTTGAACTCTCGCTTGATGTGGTGCCTGTATTTTCCGCCCCCGTCTCGCCTGTCGGGGCCAGAGCCTCGCCTGTGGTAATCCCGTAATTTGACACTCGACTCTCCGGATCTCTGGTAGCTGCTTCCGCCTGGTCCTCCCCTGCTTGCCGCTGTCCTTTTATCCGCACAATCTCCATCGGATGTATTATTTTCTGCTTCATTCTTTTCTACGGCTTCCTTGTCTGTTAACCCCTTTTCTGTTACGTTATTTTCCACTGCATTCATAGTTGTTTCTTTGTACTTTGCTGCATTTTTATGTACTGCATAATATAACATATTATTTTCTGTTGTATTATTTTTCACTGTATTATAATCCGCTGCATTATTTTCTGCTTCATTCCTTTTTGCTTCATTCTGCTTTTGATTTGCTGCTACTTTCATTTCCACTGAATTCATTGCTGTTTCACGTTTTTTGGTTGGTATTTTATATGCCGCACTCTTTTCTGTTACATCATTTGCCGGTGAATTCTTTTGAACAGCATTATTTTCTGCCGCATTATTTTCCACTGCATTATTTACAGCAAAATTATTTTCTTCTTCTTCTTTTGATGAAGTTTTGTTTTCTGCAATATTTTGTGTTGATTCTATTTCTGCCGCACTTTCTTTTAATGAAGTGTTTTTTTCTGTTTTTTTTTCGCCTTTTTTATTTTCTGCTGCTTTCTTTTCGACTGCTTCTAGATCTCTTGCCATTGACACTAATTTGTCAAAAGTGAGCGATTCTTCTATACAGTTTAATTTTTGCCTAATAGTATCACTCCGTAGGCCGCTTGAGAATTGTTCTTGCAAATTTTCATCCTCTCTTTCTCCGAAATCGCAGAAGCGGGCTTTCTTTCTCAAAGTGTCAGCATATCGTACAATTGTTTTCTCCCTTTGCTTTGTCTGACGGAATTTGTGGCGTTCCTCCTTTACAAATGGTTTGGATTTGAAATGGTCTTCAACAATTTGAACAATTTTATCATAAGTCATATCTGCGGGTTTAGTTGGACCGCATAACTTTATTATCAGCTTACTCGTTGTATTACCCACAGCCGAGATTAAATTTGTTACTTTCAAAGCTTCCGCCGTTTTATTTGATTCGAAATATGTTTTCACCCACTTACAGTACTCTTGCCAATCCCAGGTGTACATATCAAATTCCCCAAATTTCTCCCCCATTTTGCAGTGCTTAGGTAATTGTTTTTTAATTGCACAAAAATACGATTTTAACACTAATGATCTTAGTCGCCAGACCGGTGTTCTTGCCCACGGCAGATTGATTTAATTTCCGCAGCTATCTAGGTACGCTGTTTGTTCATTAACTGCGCAAAATTATTATCTGTACTTTTGAGTAAAGATAATACATTTATTTATCAGTATAGTCAAGCGATTATTCAAACTCATATTGATAGTGCTATCGTAATTTATAATTATTTCAAACAAAATCCTCTTCTGCGTATGAGAGGGATTAACTTTAAAAGAAATCAGCGGATCTCAACCCGCGGACATATGGAGTAGGTTGTCGCTACTTCCTACTTCCTACCATTTACGTCTCTGTCATACGCTATGCCATACCATACCCACCACGGAAGATACACGTGACGAACCCCACACAGCCGCCTACCCAATTGTACCCGGTAGAATGCACGGTTTGCACAAGGACAGTAGAGGGCACTGACCACCTCTACCGGTTCTCACGTCAAGAGATTTTTTTAACGAAGTATCTATTAAAATTAAATTATTCTAAAAGCCTACTACTGTCCCTACAAGGCACAACATAAAAGTATACATACTAATAACGTTCATGAATTCTCATCCAAAGCAGATTGTTCTTTATTTATTTATTCAAGACCCTTGGTATTGAAGCTAGTGAAGAGACAACAATTAAAAGGAACGTACGGACAGTGGTAAGTGATAACTACACGTATATCCTAAAAAGGTGTGGCCAGTAAACGCACTGTTTACACGCGACAAGTTGCGTAAAATTTGGTTTCGACAACATTATAGGACAACATTACAGCAGAGATTAAAAAATATATGAAGAGTTGTTCTAATACAAAACTACTATAGGATAGAAATAAAAGTACATTCAAAGATGTAAAGGGGGTATACATTAATTACGTGATCTGTGGGGATGGGGGGGGGGAGGGGGGGGGGGTCCAGCAAAATCTCACGGTACTTGAAAAGAATATACGAAGTGGCCCAGATTTATCCCACCAAGGGGGGGGGGTCTAGATTGGAAGAAAAACTGCTCACGTAATTAATGTATGCCCCCATACGTTATGTGAGAATATCTCGAAAAACTAATGTACAACCTACATCGATCGCTAGCCGCAAAGAAAAGGGTTTATCACGTGGCAAAATGATTGAAAACGTATTAATAAAATACACATACCTTGTATTGAACATGGGGTTGGAAAGAGAATCAGCGTAACAAACCAGTGCATGACTGGAGGATGCGTGCCTCGTATTGAACACGGGTTTTGGAAGGAAAAATAGCGTTACAAACCGGTGTGGGTTTCGAGGCAGTACTGCCTCCTATTGAACACCGACAAGGAAATACGCAACCGGGAATCGAAAACGCGGAGTGACACGCCGTCAAAAATAATAATGTCGGTCGTCGTTACGCCATGGAAGTCTTCTGGGCGAATATTATTATAATTTTGGCGGAATTTTAAATTAGGCTTCTTATATGTAATTGTAAAATATTTTTCAACAATATGATTTTTTTTCAAAAACAAAAAATCTATGAAATGTGTATTGGAAAAAGGTTGGGAATCACCTGAAATGGTGATGGCATGCAATTGTAATTAATATGATAAATTGTGATATTTCTAGAAAGAAGTGAGATTACCAGAAGATAAGATTACGCGTATACAGAATAGACACAATATAATCGCAGAACAAGAGCAATGTCAATATTACAAAGATAAATTAATATTATATTTCCGCCTTGGTAGTCTTCCCTAAACATAAAATTAATATTTTCGGTCTAACTCGGTCTACCTATGGAAACAATAAATTACAACCACTTGATGAATAAATTACAACCACTTGATGAAAATTTTTCCAAAAACAATTTGTAAACTTTTAAAAGGATATTGCGCATTTTTTTTTTCATCTCTCTATTTGTAAAATAATATTTACTTATGTATATACATACGTCTTTTCCGTATTTAAAGGTTAAAATATTTGTATGTTTTTATCTGCTGTTAATGTTAATTCGTGAGAAATAGTTTGGATGCAGGTGAATTCTCTATTAATTGTTTTGCATATTCTTGTCAATTGACATCTGTATCTGTTTTTTCTCCTTAATAAAAAAAAAAAAAAAAAAAAAAAAAAAAAATTATAATTATTAAAACTCTCACACAGAAGAATTATTTCTGACGTGATTTTTATTTTTAAAATTTATGATGGTATTATAGACAACCTTTCATATACCAACAAGAACTATTCGACCTAAAATTATTTTTAATTCAACAACAATATTAGGGCTGAATCATTTAGATCATAGGTTCCCAACGTGGGCGATAACGCCCCCTTGGGGGGCGTTTCAGACCCTCAGGGGGCGGTAGAAGGCAAAGTGAAAATTGGGGGGCGTTTCAGACTTTCAGGGGGGCGGTAGGAGACCCAGAGAAACCCATAGCTATTTTACTAGCACATATCAAAGAAGTCGATGACAAGACAAGGACAAGACTAAAATATTACGTACCGCACATGGTGATGATGAGCGAAACCTATATTATCGAAGAAATTAACCAAAATGAAATAACATTTCAAGGCTATTCGACAATTAGATATTAGCAGGCGTACTGGTAGAGTTATCATATTAATTGATTAATTCAAAACAATAACTCTTACAAAGTCACAATAGATGCGGTACCAGATAAAAAAAAAAATACCTGGATACTGGCTATTGAAATTCTAAATGATTTTAAGCGGGGAGCCTATGCAGCTATTCATCATTTCCCAAATCAAAATGATACAAAATTCTTAGATTTTTTTGAAGAATGGTGCCGTAAGCAAATAAAAAATAGAAGAGACATGATAAAATCATTTGTGGAGATTTTAATATTGACATGATGAAAACGAATACAAAAAGCACAACATTACAAAGCATCATAAATTGTCTAGGTTGGAAGCAACTTGTCAAAAAATATACAAGAATGTGAAAAAACTCTAAAACCATGATTGATTTGGTAATTTCAAATGTCTTTTACGCCGAAGTTAATGCTGCATAAGAACTCAAAATATCTGATCACTATAATAGTCCAAGGCCTCAGGGAACACGAAGTATAACGTACAGGAATAAAAAGAACTATAATAAGGATAAATTATGTAATTATGCATTACAAAACAAAAAGCGGATCTGCGATAAACAAGAAAATTTAGACGGAAAAGCCGATGAACTAGTAGGACATATGAAAACAGTAGTAAATGAACTAATGCCTATAACTAATCTATATATATATATATATATATATATATATATATATATATATATATATATATATATATATATATAAATGAATCCCTGTTTCCCTTGGTCACGCCATAACACAACGACTTTACCTATTTCATTCATCTCGTTTTTAAAAGATTTCTTATACTTTGTAGAAGGTTCTCACGGAAAGAAAGATTAAGAAAATTGAATAATTTAAGACTTAACGACTATCTTAACTTTGCGCGTTTGACAGTTCGCATGTTTGATGAAATTGAATTTAGCAGGCAGCTTTTTTTTGTAACAAAAGAATTGTTTATGGATTTTTTAAATTTCAGATATTTTAAATAGGTACCTATGTTAGGTTCCAGTTTTGATTAATTGTTCTTATTAAAATGAATATTTGTAATTTATGAAAAATTAAAATTTGAATAAAACCATTGTAACAGCTGGCACACGAGTTGTTTGAAAACTGAATGTACTGGGACTGAATATATGGTACGCGGGAGGGGGGTTGGCGGGACTGGAGAGCGCGAGAAGGGAGAGGGAAGGCGGGGAAGGTGGAAGGGGAACGCGGGAGGGGAAGGGAAACGGAGACGCACGGGAAAGGACATGCAGGGAGAAATACAAACGGGAACACCAAACAACATTTATCATAAATGTTTTAAAATGTTCAATGAACTCCCGGTAAATGCTAAGGAAACTAAAAGTCTTGCAGTTTTTCGTGGATTATGTCATGTTGTAAAGTCCAAATTTTAGTAAGTAGGTAGGAAATAATATTATAGTAAGTAGTTTTAGAAAATAATATATCAGACACAGTGGCGTAGCGTGGGGGGCGGCCCGCCCCGGGCGGCACTTTTAAGGGGGGCGGCAAATTTTCACAATAAATAATATAATTATCTTGGAAAAATTTAAACCATTTCAAATCATTATTTGAAAATGTTCTATGATACTGATACTTTCGTTTACGAATCCAACTCTTTTTTTTATTATTTATTAAAAATATTTATAATTATATTTTTTTAAGCTGCAAATTTCGCAAATCGTAGGAAAACCGCACGCATATTATGAGAGTAATTCTAATTAAAGCTGATAACTCGCAAACAGATTCACTCTTAAAATTAAAACCAGTATTGTGTTCAGAATGTATTAACGAATGAATTTCAGTTGTGTATTCATCTGCTGATACATTTCGAAAGGGACAATTATTTTATTCGAAGTGCAGTTATAAAATTCTAGTTGCAGACTATTTATGTGCTGCCAGAATCAAAGAAAAAACCATTTTCATGTTCTGAGTGAATTTTTAATTCGCCGCATACAGACTTAATTTAAACCAATTTTGTGTTCAGAATGTAAATTTCCAGTTTTGGATTAATCAGTTGACACATTTCGAAGGAAAACATTGTCTGATTCGAAGTGAAGTTATAAAATTCTAGTGGCAGACTCTGTATGTACTGCCGCAATCAAAGAAAAACCATGTTCTGAGTGTAGTTTTAATTCGCCAGGTACAGATTTAATATAAACCAGTTCAGAATGTATCATTCCAGTTGGTTTCATCTGCTGACACATTTCGAAGGAAAACGTTCTGTTATTCGCAGTTATATAATTCTAGTTGCAGACTGTTTATTTAATCCCAGAATCAAAGAAAAACCATTTTTATGTTCTGAGTGTAGTTTTAATTCACCCCACACAAACTGGTTTTGTGTTCAGAATACAACGGTAAATTAAATAACGAGTTGCCGATTCATCGTGCATCAAGTAAAGCTTTACGTTTGAGTTACATAATTCTGTAAAATTCTCAGAAATTGATTGTCGCCTGTATAACTATTATTTGGGGACTCTAACGCAGAATAAATCAATCAAGAATTTATAAACATGATTTTCTTTGAAAGAATACTTGTCAAACGTGATTTAAATAAATATCCGGCTCGTGCATAAAAAGGTCGTAATAAAAAAATAGGATTTCCATATACACCCCCCCCCCCCCCCGCCTCTAGAAGTACCCAAATAAGGGTGAGGCGAAATTTTCCTCCGCCCCGGTGTTCTGAGTGTAGTTATAATTCACCACATACAGCTTTAATTAAAAACCAGTTTTGTGTTCAGAATGTAAGTGCCGGCAGAATCAACGAAAAACCGTTTTCATGTTCTGAGTGTAGTTTTAATTCATCGCATATGTATGTGTGATGACGATGAGAAATGCTTCATCCCATCCCATTGGCCCCCCCCCCCCCCCCTCCGTTGTGGTAAATATAATCGTGACAATTGTCGTTTCAGATTTATGAGTTTTTGGGGGGCGTTAGGAAAAAATAAATTCTCAAAGGGGGCGGTGGGCAAAAAAAGGTTGGGAATCTATGATTTAGATACTCGCTTGTACCTAGATTGCACGCAGTTTAGTTCTGAAACAGCTTAAAACTAAACCCATGTTCCCAAGTCCTTCAGTGTTATTTTATTCCTTTGTCTTCCTCCTTTCCTTGAAAATCCCTACTTAGTTACTACAAAACAAGAAGATGTTACGTACCTACACGGAACACATAAACAATATCCGGACAGCCGGAGCGGAAAGGCGTGGCCTATTTTCAGTACCGCCGCGCCGGCCGTCCAATCCGGTCCTACAATGGGCGTTGCCCCGGTTTTTTGTCTGATCAGACAATCGGATGGATAAACCTGACGTGTGCGGCAAGCCTAAGTTGTGCCGTTATCAAGAGAGAGGACAGCAGCCAGCATCAAGATCGGTCCAGAACAGCAGATGAACCCATCAAAGGTAGGGACTTTCTCCTTCCATTTGCGAATTCCTGTGATTGAGGTTAAAAAACGCAGTCAACTGTCTTGTTTCACACAAATTAGATTTACAGTCCATATCCTTTCTCGTGTCACTCACTATATTGGTCGTGACACACGCAGTTGGAAATGCTTTCTCAGAAGTAGTAGGTGTTGACACAAATATACACCTTTCCCTGTACATATCTTTACATTCCTACCCATCCTATCTACCCGCATAAAAACCTTTCCCGAGCTGCGACAATACGAGGGTTTGTGAATAAAATGACAATAATAATTTATGTCAGTCTATTGGTAAATGCACAGTACAGCATTTAACAACAGTACAGCATTTAACAATATAACCTTGTTCCCTCGTTCCTTAATCATATCGACCATCGTAGGAAACTTGTGCCGGAATTATCTTGTTTTCTCAAGTGCTTGTGCAGTGCACTGTGCAGTGCACTGTGCAGTGATTACCGCTAGTCGTGTCCCTCAAGTGAGTCGGATCCTATCCAAATCCACATTACCATCCCGTATATTTGTGTCAACATCAAAGTTCACAAAACAAATTTGAAAGCAGTCCGTTCTTTGAATCGCAGTAGGTAAATCTAGATAACAATATTTATTTGCGATTACATATACATATGTGTGTTCAACTGCACGGAATATAGTTGCAAAAAGGCTATAATAACATACCTCAATAAACCAATGTTAGTATAATATCTACTACTCTTCTGCACGGGTTTTATGTAATGTAATTAGCATAATTTATTTCATTACCACTATTATTTCTATCACATGTTAGGTAAATGCCCGTATAGGCCAGTGGCGGTTGGTGACTTTTTGTATAAGGGATGCTGGAAAATTAATAAGTATGATGCCTACTATAAATAAATAAACTAATCTGTTTAATAGCCCACCAACAATTTGCATATATTTAAGAAACGATTTATTTCTTGATGTTATGTTCAAAATGGGAGTCGGTTTTTTCAGTATCCAGAATATGTTTTTTTCCGCAAATGGCCGTGATACAAAACTTTTTCGCATTAATGATTCAATTATACAATTACACACTCACTTTTATCGTTTACAAGCGTTAAAACATGTTGGTGAAGTTTACATATTATTTTCTGCATTCATTTAAATTATTAATTAAATATGCAATCGATAGATATTCAATGATTCAATACTTCCGCGTCAGTTATTATTTAAACCAAATTGTCAAATATAACCGGTATAACCCCCATATAAACAATCCACTTATCCATCCACCAATCCAATCCATTCGTGGTATGCTATTCTGTGCATTATACCCATATGCGTGAAAGTCGTTTATTGTTTGATGGATGCTACCCTGGGATGCGTATTTCACACTCGTAGACCGAGACAGACAGAAGTCAATGCGCATGCTCGGAATTGGAATACTTTGTACCATCCTGGATGCTAGAGTTCCGTAGCATCCAATACTGCCGGACAGTGTGTATCGCGTCTTGTATGTGTTGAAGCAGCGAACTCGTCTCTGGTATGTACACATACCAGAGACGTATTCTCAGAGACTCGCTGCTTCAACACATACAAGACGCGATACACACCGTCCGGCAGTATTGGACGCTACGGAACTCTAGCATCCAGGATGGTACAAAATATTCCAATTCCGCGCATACATACCAGAGACGTGTTCTCAGAGACTCGCTGCTTCAACACATACAAGACGCGATACACACTGTCCGGCAGTATTGGATGCTACGGAACTCTAGCATCCAGGATGGTACAAAGTATTCCAATTCCGCGCATGCGCATTGACTTCTGTCTGTGTTAGACATTTCATATATATATCGAGAACACATAATATACTTATTGTATTTCGACACGCTCGAGAGTCGTGTCCGTAATGTTTGAGTCTCTGTTAGTGAATTGCAGTATCTGTTTACGGCTTGAAAAATTAATAAAAAGTTTGTTGTTGACTAGAACTTAGGGGATGCTCCGCATCCAAAGCATGTATGGACGGACTGCGCCTGGTATAGGCGTATATTAATATCTATAACTACATCTCTGCATATAATAAATTAATGTCCTCCGCCGCGTCCGTCTGTCGGTTCGCGATAAACTCAAAAACTACTGAACGGATTTTCACGCGGTTTTCACCAATAGATAATGATTAAAATGATAATGATTAAACTAAATATTTAACTTTTTCAATGAACGCAAGGAGCCAACCAGCAAAATCAGTACCTAGAGCTAAAACTACACAAATGCCATAGAAATAATGTTCAATGTCACTGCCCAGTTATAGAAAAAACACAATAATAATAATTGATGAAAATCTTAGATGGGACCTTCACATCAAAGATATTACTGAAAAACTCACAAGCCTTATATATTTCTTTAAAAATGTAAGAAATGTGGTAAATAAAAAGGATTTGAAAAAGGTTTAGGTACTTTGCGTTTTGTCATTCTCGAATTGAATATGGAATTATAGGATGGATATAAATACATACACAACCTGAATACAATTCAAAAAGGAATCATAAAGATGGTACTGAAAGTACCTGTTAGAACGCCTTCGATAGAAATTTTCAATAGCTTTGACGTACCAAATGTATAATATTGAAGTGGTTAAAGAATATGTTTATTTAGGTGTAATTATTGACTGCTTTTTCAAATGGGATTTACAAATAAATAAAGTCTGTGAACGTCTGAGATCTATTGTTAGTAGATTATATAAACTTAAATTCTATGTTCCAATATGTACACTTCGAATAATTTATTTATCATTAGCTGAGTCTATTATAAGGTACGGAATTACAGCTTGGGGACTATCTTGTAAGACAAATGTTAATCATATTCAATCAGTTCAAAATTCATTAGTCAAATTATTAGCTCATAAAATTTTATACGAGCAAAGACACAATGTTGCGTACTTTTACCAGAATCTTAAAATTCTCTCAGTAAGAGCAATTCTGTGGCATAAAATTATTTTTCAGCATTTGAATAGCCCTATATACATAAATAGACTGGACCACACTTACAATACTCGATTTACGTTAAATGAAGGACTAATCGTACCTAAGCACTTAAACAAATATGGGCAAAGAACGCTGGACTACATGATACCTACATGCTTAAATATGTTACCTGCTAAAATTAAAAAATGTACAAATAATGTAAGAACAAATATTATATTGAAAAATTGGCTCGCCGAAAGAAAAAGTTTGTATTAAAATTCTTGAAAAATGTCTAACTGCATTATAAGTTTTATTTAAAAAAAAAAAAAAAAAACTTCAAAGTAAAAGCACCCATTGACAAACTACTTAAAAGTAGTTTATTGGGACTTTTCTTTTTTTGTAATATCTTATTTTATTTGATTTCCTGTAATATTGTATAACTTTTTTCCTCTAAATAACGAATATATCCAAAAATATATTATAACTATTAAAAATTACAGAATCCTCTGCTAGACCGCGTATCCATCGCACTAGATTAAATAAAAATGACATAAAAAACATTCCAAGTTATAAAACCATATTCGGACAAAGAAACTACACTTATTTTGCAACTAAACTTCATAATATTCTTCCCCAAGACATAAAACTAATAAAAAAAATTAATGAGTACAAATCAAGAGTAAAAACATGGCTCAAAGAGGTCAATGAAAATACTCTAACGAAGACACTAAAAACGCCATAGAAGGCAAATACACTATAATTAACCAATTGTAGTCCGCCTCGGCACAGGAACCCCTAGTGAGGAGGACTAAGAAATACAATATCTTTACCTAACATAACATTATATTTTGTATACTTATAGAATTATTTTATATAGTCGCTTAAAAAAAAAAAAAAATTAAAATAGAATTGAAATACATAGTTGACCAAGGTGGAATGTATAATGTGGGAAACGAAGCTTATTATTAAAGTATAATAATAAAACAATACGTAAGTCAAATAATTTATTTTTACGTAGCTTATAATTAATTAATTTTAAAAAACATTACAAAATAACAAAATCAACGTTTTAAAGAAATAACAAAGCAAAACACAATTAATGCAAATAGGTACAAACATGTTTAAAAATACTTCATAGAAGAGAAAACATGCCAACCCGTAAAAATAAAGTTTTTTACTATAATACATCTATTTTCAATTTTCGACCTAGTTGCGCCATATCTTGGGCCGGCTAGTAACAATTTCAGAAAAATTCGTATGCGTGCGCATGTGGGTTTGTGAGTGCCACCAAAGGTTGATAGAATGGATTGTCATCGACAACAAGTCTGTCTGCCAACTTTCACCTCGATCAAATGACCTTTTTTTCCTTTCATTAATTTCTATGTCCAAGATTTGCATTCATTGATTCAAGAAAACCAAATCGAAATTCAAATTAGTGTTTTTTTTTACATGAATACCGTACAAGAGTCCCAACTGCTCCCGTCTGGAGCCAGTGGGACGATGGCACCCCCAATTGGGGTATGTTGTGAGGCTGAAGGTAGTGGGGAGGGGAAGGAGATAGGAAAGAGGAAGGTGGGGAAGTACCTGGCTATTCACATCTGGTCACCAAACATGGCTAAAGCCATTTCAAGCAACGTTTCAATTCCGAATGGTGGTTTTACACCAGGGCGATACTGAGAGTATCTTCCACTCTAGTGTGCGGAATATAAGAAAAAAGTAGCCAAGCAATTAATGTACGACAGGATAAAAGATGTACAGTTTGTCAAATAAGAGTAGAAAACATAGGAGGGCGCCACTGTTTTTCAAATGGCAATACTAAAAATATAATTATGGTGATAATCTAAAGCTGTGTAACCTACATTTTTATTAAAAAAATGAAAAAGGCATTAAAAGTGATTTTTTTTTCATTCAATAGATCTCAAATTAGAATTGCATAAAGGTATATTATTATTACATCTTTACAATTTTGTGTTAACATAATGAAGAATAACGATATTGTAATAAAATATATAGCACCAGTGGCGGACTAAGCCCGTCAGAGGCCCGGGGCGGCAAAGCTGAATGAGGCCCCCCCCTACTTTAAAAAGTTGATGTAATTTTAAGATTTTTATTCAGTTCACACGGGCCTCTGGTCCTGGGGATCTCCAAGCGCCTCCGTGTTCGCATGATCAAATCCTAAACAAGGCTTTAAGGCACCAGGGCTTCTGTAAAAAAAAATTATCATATTTTTTTTCGTTTTCTGAAATTTTCATCAAAGATGCATTTATTAATAATGCTATCACCTAAAGTTTCAAGGAAATTCTAAGAAAACTTTAAGAAAGTTTTAAACAGTTTGTATGATGAATTATCGTTCAGCAAAACCTTCATCGCGTTTTTCTCGAAACTACGTTTTTCAACCTGGTTGACAATATATTAGAAAAACTATACCTACATCTGGTTTGCATACACCAAGTCTTAAGCTGTTAGAAAATCCAGTCACTATGGCACCGCATAGGGATTTTTTTTATAAAGGACCCCCTTCTATATTTTTTAAGAACGCTGAAAATTTTCCATAAAAAATCAAATATGAAATTCGCTGGTCCGCCATTTTTCCTTTTTTTAAGATATCAAAATACCTCTACGTGGTGCCATAGACACTGGATTTTCGAACAGTTTAAGACTTACCGCCGCCCCAACACCCCTGCCACAGGTCACCCCAAGTGGTTCGCTACGTTTGGTGACTTAGCAGGGGTGCCCGGGTTCAAGGAATGAGATTTGTCTAGGCCTTGGTGGCGGATACGTTTGCCCAACCACTGCGTGGCGGGCTGGATCGGAGGAGACTGATTGAGGGAGGCCTTTCGACCTCTCCAGCCGGATTCTCCCACTGTTCCCCTAGCACCGCAGTGTGAGGAATCGATTCATACGCCCGTCACTAATCCCGGCCACACTGATCCCCCAGATTCCTACCCACTCCTTTACCTATACCCTTTTCCTTCCAATATCTTCTACTCCTTTCTTTCCCTTAAAAAACCCTCCATACAGCATCCTCAAAGATGATATAGGCCCCTATGGAGATTGTTTTCCTCGGTGCCTCCTGTGTGGAGCTGATGTAAAAAAAAAACTTGGTAGATGCAAAAGTAAATGCAAATGGAATAAAATGTATACAGGCGGACGTATAGTTTTTTCAATATGTTGTCAACCAGGTTGAAAAACGAGTCAAAAAAGTTTCGGGAAAAACGCATTCAAAGTTTTGCTGAAGGATAATTCAACATACACACCATTTCAAACAGTTTCACTTTTTTTAAAAATTGGACTGGAGTTCTCTATTTAATCAAATTTGTGTCATTAAGCAGGTAACTTAACAACAGTGCTTCTTCGATTTATTTATGTTTTTAAGAACAAAAAAATGTGTTTTTAAATGTGTGTACAGTGTTCTGTATTTTTATTGTCTTTGCACTTTAAAAGAATATTTGACAGGTAAATTGGTGTTGCCAGCCAACAAATTTAATAGTTCCATTTTTTATATTTTCTGCTGGATTTTACAGACTCTACCTATTATTTTTCCAGCGGTAATAACGCTTGCTGTTTGAAGGCCACAGCACTGTTGTTACACGTTTATACCACAGAAATGTTGATATAAAATTATGCAATTCATTCATTCAATTATGCACTGGTTTCAAGAATAATTTTTCAAAGTTGGAGGAGGAATCTCATGCGGCGGGAAGATGCATGCACTATGTAGCAAGTCGCCTGTGTTGCGGTGAGTTTGGAGGGTGGTTCATTGCGAATATTGATAGCCATGTAGGTACCTAGTACCGAAAAAAATCTCGTTCGTGCGTTCGGATCAGTTCCTCCTTGGTGTTCCGAAGATCCTGTCTTCACCTAGTAAAGAGAAAATCATATTTATATCATCAAAAATTCTTCTTAATTAGAAGTCGATATCTATGAAAATTAACACACTGGCTCTCGCCCTTAAAATGTTGGGGGGGGGGGGGGGAGGAGGTAGAAATTCTTTTTTGTTTTATTTTAACCACAATTCACAAAATAGGTTCCGATATTTTATATATCACGTGTGATGAGTATTCTTCCAATAAAAAATTATTTCCTGCAACTAGAAATTTATAACCATTAATCGCTTTTAATGACTTTTCGTAAGTGTTGAAATTGAATGATTCTAACTTATCCGGTGATCCCCTTGAATTGCCCTTACAGATTATTTTGCACCTCGAATTTTTACATCATGTTTAGAACACAATAAGATTGGTTCTGCGTAAGAGTCCATAAGTTTAAATAATAGTTTCGCACGGGACAGTCAATTTTATTAGAATTATGGTGTGCAACTCAAATGTAAAGCTTCACTCGTTACATGAGAATGGCTTTTTTTTTATTAAGGAGAAAATACAGATACAGATGTCAATTGACAAGAATATACAAAACAATTAATAGAGAATTCACCTGCATCGAAACTATTTCTCACGAATTAACATTAACAGGAGATAAAAACATATGCAAATATTTTTATATAAGAATATTATTTTACAAATAGAGAGATAAAAAAAATGTGCGCAATATCCTTATAACAGTTTACAAATTGTTTTTGGAATTTTGATGGTAAGACCAAATATATATAAAAAAAAATATAAATATAGATAAAAAAATAATGTCATACATAAATTTGAAAAAAGAAAGGTAGTTAAAATTCTACTTTCTGCTTTCATTGCTGAATGTTATTTAATTTATCGTTATATTCTGAACACAAAACCGGTTTAAATTAAATCTGTATGCGGGGAATTAAAACTACACCCAGAACGTGAAAATTGTTTTCCATTGATTCTAGCAGCAGATACGTAGTCTGTAACTAGGATTTTAAACTGCGCTTCGAATAAGAGAATGGTTTCCTTTGAAATGTGTCAGCAGATGAATCCACAAGTGGAATTTAATCGTTATATTCTGAACACGAAACTGTCTTAAATCAAGAGTGAATCTGTTTTAATTAGTATTATTCTCATAATGTGTAAACGCGTATGGTTTTTCTACGAATTACGAATTTTGCAGCACTTGATTTGAAACATGATTTTTAACATCACTCGAAACATTAGAACTCTTTTCTTCGAAATGAAACTGGTTTAACCTTAAAGTGAATCTGGATGCGAGTCCCCAGCTTTAATAGGTACTACACCCAGAACACGAAAAGGGTTTTCCTTCGATTTTTGCACATGAAACACATGGCTGGTTTCTTAGAACTGCGTCAGAAGATGAATCCGCAAATGGAATTGTGAAAGCAACGGTGGTTTTAACATAGGAATGGATCTGCGCAGGAGTTAAATAATTTTGTACACAAAACACGTGAATGGTTTTCCTCATAGACATATGAATATTAATAGACCAGAACATAAAGGTGAGGGGAAGAAACCAACTACAGCGGGGCGCAGAGCGGGAAGATGAATTCGGTGATATGTGATTCGTCAATAACTCAATCTGAGAGTATATGGGCATCTCGCATTATAATATCACCATTTAGTTCTTAAAAGTAAACTCTGCTCTTTAATGAATAGACCTTTTTTCACGGGAGCGCGAATTGCTCGCCGCGAAATGAACAAATTTACAAGTTCCAAATACAGCAAAGTAAAGTTCGCCTATTTTCATAGTCCAATATTTTGTTGACGTATTTAGTTAAGACACTTTTACAAATGCTTCATAATTTACTTACCCCACAAAACAGCGACGAGCACACGCCATGTGTCTCGAGTGATAGTGTGTGTTACAAAAACGACCATATTATGTGATCTGAATAAGCTTATAATAAAGTAAAATAATGCTTTCCTATGGAATGTAATACGACAATTGGGTTTATTCTCTTTTTCACTTCTATTTTTACACGTTTTCAAAACACAAGCCACTATTTTTGCCGTGTTATTTCGTAAAATGCACCGATGAGTGCTCGACGCTGGCTCGCAGAAGTAAGATGACATCACATTTTTTAGATTCACGCGAAGCCATACTCGATCCCAGCCGGTTCCAATGGATCCGGTATGGGGAGGGGGAAATAATACGCTTTTATCGCTTAGGGCAGGTCTATTAATATTCATATGTCTATGGTTTTCCTGCATTTTACAGCAAATTTATTGACCACAATATTGGATGTCAGATCACGTATTTATTTGTGTCTAAACTGATTTCTAGTAATACCAGTGCATACGTAAGCACATACTTATACTAGCTATAACTTTGTCTGGGTTTTGTGATGATAACCTTAAAACGTATCTGAAACACCGTGAAAGAAAACTATTCTCGCATTCTGAGTATAATTTTTTGTAATGCCACCAAAAGTCGATGACCACCGCAAAAGTGCACGCGGGCCGCACCAAAAAGCTTCGCGAGCTGCAGGTTCCCCATACTTTGTATAAAGCATACATATGACGATTTTCTAACAATAATCTTATTAGAATAATCGTTGTTTTTTTTTCTTTTAAAAGCCAATAGAAAAACCAACATTTTATCTATAAGTAATCTGCGACGGTTTGAATTAGACTTTGGACATTAATTTCATTTAAAAAGTGACGATTAGAAACTGGAAATATGGATTATAACATTAACGCTGATTGGAAAATGGATTGTAACTTTATGAAATATGGAAAACCTTGTATTATAGTTAGTTATAGCATGGTTAGAAATGTGTAAAAAAATAACCAAATAATCATCCGGCCGTATCTTGGCAGGGGCCACTTGAAATTGAATTTAAATTTAGGTCAAATATAATTCAAAATAAAACTCCATCTATGGAGTACCTAATTTAAACCTATTAATTTTTTTTACATGCTTTCAGTATACTTATTTTTTTATCCTGTCTTTCACGGATTATAGCGATGTTGCTGTGGGTTATCATTATGAAGCGGTGATTCTTCTCGGATTCTGTCTGCAGAGTCTTAAGGGCCCGTCTTAGCAGCCCGTACGCTCCCTTGTACCGCCGGTGTTCCCTGGGGAACGGTAAAGAGGATCATGCACTCAGCTATTATTGAAATTTAGTGAACAATGCTTAAAATTAGGAAGAGTCAAAGGAAGACATAAGGCACACGTGAATATGACGTAATATTTTGCAATTTTTTGAGCGTTTTTCGTAATTCGCAATATTATAATCACGTACGAGTAATAAATGGAAAAACTTCGCGGTCTCGTGTTAAGATCCCTTCCACATTCCATTTGTGAAATGCAGAAGCCACACTTTCACCGGTTACTGACAACTGTTGACTTTTGTGCGATGTATACCTAATTCATAAAAAGTTGACAAATAAGGATATCTCACCCGTAGATCGAAGCCAGAATAGTGCACACAGAGGCAATACGAAGATCGTTGTTGTCATATTTCATCATCTTTGCGAGTTTATGATTGCACTTGTAGATAGCCGTCTTGAGGTTACCTTCCGAGATGTCTTTCATCACCCCGTCTTGCCACCAGCCCAGGGAAGATGGAATCTCTAACTAAAAATAACATTCAATCGATTATGTACACAGAAAACTAATTATTTAATTGAATTTTGTTCACCATCTTTTCTTCCTTTTTGTTTCGGTACTTAGAATAATAATACCTAATGAGTGATATTATAATTACCGTGATAATTCACGGATACGGTACCGTAACGGCAGAAAAACATACGTTCCTTACAGAGCCGGATTAACCATGTCGGAGCCCCTAGGCAATGCACGTCTCGGGGCCCCTTTACCAATGGCGGACTAACGGGGGGGGGGGGGGGGGTTGAAGGTTGAATTTTTTCTGAATGTACAACAGTCAGTATATTGAGTATTGTGTCAAAATTTCAAGTAAATCGGAGCAAACTTAACGAAGATACAGCGTTTCAAGCGACCGGCCCTCATGCTCGATTCGAGTATAAAATTTTTTAAATCGGTTTTCTCGAAAACAACATTTCTGAAGTTCGTTAAAACAGTTTGTATTTTAAATTATCTATCCTTCAGCAAAATTTTGAATGCGTTTTTCTCGAAACTTTTTAACACGTTTTTCAACATTAAAAAACTGTACATTCGATTTGCATGCACCAAGTCTTAATCTGTTTGAAAATCTACTGTCTATATATAGCATAAAACTTTGAATGCGTTTTTCTCGAAACTTTTTTGACACGTTTTTCAACCTGATTGATAACATATTAAAAAAATTACACATTCGATTTGCATACACCAAGTCTTAATCTGTTCGAAAATCTACTGTCCTGGCATAGGGGAATTTTGATATCTAAAAAAATAAAAAATGGCGGACCAGCGAATTTTATTTTCGTTTTTTTATGGAAAATTTTCATTGTTCAAAAAAATAATTGACCTTTATAAAAAATCCTGAAGTGGTGCCATAGTTACTGGATTTTCTAACTGTTAAAGACTTAGGGGATGCAAATCGAATATATAGTTTTTCTAATATGTTGTCAACCAGGTTGAAAAACGTAGTTTCGAAAAAACGCTTATTGCTGAGGATAATTGTTAAAACGCTGTATCTCTATCAATTTTACCAATTTCCTCAAATGGTGAGAGCATTTTTACAAACGCATCTTTCAGAAAATGAATTAAAAAAATAACAATTTTTTTGCAGTGTTCTTAAAGCCTTGTTTAGGATTTGATCAAGGGAACATGGAGGCCCCCCAAAATCAGAGGCCCGTGTAAACTGAATAAAAAACTTGTAAAATTACATCAACTTCACTAAGGGGGGGGGGGGGGGGGGGGTTCATTCAACTTTGTCGTCCCCGGCTTCTGACGGGCTTAGTCCGCCACTGCACATTACCCCTTTCCTAATTTGTAAAATTATTTTTTTTCTACCGAAACGTAATTTTATTAATAATTAATCTGAGCTTTTACTACATTACGAAAGGTATGCCATCATCCCATTCAATAAAAAATGAATACAATACAATAAAATACAATAACCCTTTACTGCACATAAAAGGACATATACATAAAAACAAAAATACATATTTAAAAAAAAAACATTACTATGAGCCGTCTTGTCACTAAAGTGATCTCTTCCAGACAGCCTTTCCCAAAGAATTTTAGCAAGCAGATAGATAGTGCATACTGAAGCTTGTACAACATTTATATTTAAACATTAATTAGAAATAAAACATCTTGAAAGCTGACTTTTTCCGAAACTTCGTTGCTCAGTAATTGAAGCCAGTCATTTTTTCTCGGGACGCGGGGCCCCTAGCCGATGTGGGGCCCCTAGGCAGTTGCCTAATCTGTCTTAGGGATAATCCGGTACTGGCTCCTTGTCGCTATAATGCTGCATCTCTTTCTTACACATTAAATAATGGTGAGACAAAAGATGAGATACAAAATACGTGTGACTGTTTCCTCCAAAGTACTACTTTTTTGCTTTTAATTTTCTGCATTTCTGAATTCATTGCAATTCATTTTTTTATACGTGTGCGGGAGATGTATGATAATGATTGTACGTTAAAGAGTTCACCGTTTGTTTTTTTTTACTGTTGTTATTTAGTGTGCAAGAAAGAGCTGCCGCATTATATGTTTTAAAACAAAAACAAAACCATCAGCGCATTGACATTTGACGTTTTTGAATTTTTGGAATTCACTCACACTTCAATATTATCCTTGTAACTATACTCCATACTTTCAAAATTATCGTCACGGTTAGTAGAATTGAAGGGATCTACGGAGACATCACGGTGCGGTGTGAGAGAGATGCAAGAAAATGATTACTTTTGCCTTTGGAGAAAATAGACCTACACGTATAATGTGTATCTCATCTTTTGAAAGAGCTGCAGCATTAGATACTGTGTTAACAGGGCCGCCGAGAGGGCACGTTGGCCAAGTCTGAAACTTGGGGCCCGGGCCTAAGGGGGGCCCGGGACGGGCTTACGGGCCCCGGATTTTTGACTAATAAAAGCCAAAGACACTCGGAGCGGACGCGGGCCGGGCCCGCATGCTCCGTAGGCCCAGCTGTCAAGCACGCCATTGGAAATTGACCACTTAAAAACTATTCAACCAGGAAACTTTTCAGAAAATTTCAATCCACTGCAGTTACTAAATACTCTTTCAAACCAAAAAGTGTCAAATCTCTTCCCTAATATAGTAATTGCCATTCGAATTTTCTGTACTCTGCACAGTTGCGGAAGTTGCGGAAGCAGAAAGATCTTTTAGTTTGTTGTCTAGAGTGAAAACCTTTTTGCGTTCCACAATGGGACAAAAACGTTTAACAAGTTTGGGAATGTTATATTTAGAAAATGATCTGGCCAGAAACACTTTGATGATGTTATAAATAGCTTTCCAAACAAGAAAAGGAGAAAAGCAATATTGTAGATGACAATTTTTATTTGCCTATATTATTATTTTATAGTTTGTGTAGTTTTTACAATAATTTTAAAAATATTCCAATTTAGTATTCCATTACTAACGTATCTGTGTTGATATTATAATAATTTAATTTAGCCTTAAGAGCGTTTAACTAGCCAGCGGACGAAAATCCACATTTCGTCGAAAGTTGTTCTTACGATCGTGCAGGGCGGTTACAATGAGAAAGATTAATTATTCTCCGTACCAGCTTTTTAAAATTATAACTCAATATCGAATTTATTTCAATTCAAATTAGCTTTAATTTATACCTTCATCCAAAAATGCCGAAAGGCGTGATGATAAAACTATTAAAATAATGTACTTTTTGGAATGGAAAAATGGAAAAAACAAATAAGGAACTGACCTCCCGTGCACCCAGTGCCTGATGAGTGTAGGACACTGGATGTGCCTAATCCTCTGCCTGATCCTGGTGCTTGGCGGTTGCCAAAGTAGGGCCGACTTTACTTGAGGAGTGTTGGGCACCAGGACTGAAGACAGGCAGAGGTCGGCGGGAGGCAGCTTGGTGATAAAAACTTCCGAAGGAATAAAACACGAGTTGACTGTTGAAGAAGAACTGATTTATTATTTGACAAACGTGCCCTTATATACCCTAATCTGGGCAAAAAGGTGATCACGTGGTACATTTATGGGGTGGGAGGTTTGACCTCGCCCGTAAGTATAAATAGTGCGGCTTTCTTGTCGCACTTCATTTTGCCGGTGTCGCTCAAGAAAGTGGTCGCTTAAAATTGTTATTTTATAATAATTCTACAGGTTATAATATAGTATTTACAATAGATTTCTTAATTCTAACATGTTTGTACGGGTATTCTTTATCCGTAGATTTTTGGTTTGATGCAATTAGAAATATTTTTAGAAATGTTTACACTTTGTTGGTAGGTATTTGATGTTTTGTTAAGTTGTATAAGTTGTGTAAAGAAGTTAGTATTTTCCCCAGGTCCCCCGTAAGACTGGCTACCGAAACCTGTTTGTTTCGTCGTCTCACGAGGTTCCTGGATTTTTAAAATGGGAAAAGATTGATTTTAATTGGAAATTTTTCTAAGTTTTTTTTTTTTTTTACTAAAACGCATATGGCGTCGGTAGCTTATGGGCTAGAGGCTTAAATTCTGTTTCCTTGAATGCCCGGTAGGACTCTGTAATGAAATGTCTTTGTTTGATTGTCCTACGGGGTGTGTGAGTTGAGTTATTTGAATAAATGTATATTTGCAAGTAAGGTTGCCTCGATGGCGGAAAGGGAGGAAAAGCAGTCTGCTTGGCGAAGCCGACTGTGAGCCAGAAATAACGGCCCTTGTTGGCTTGATGGCGGAAAAATGGCCCTTCAAGGGTGCCGAAGTTTTAAGGCCAGAGATTATTGCCCTCCAGAGGGCCGTAATACTGGCCTCTGCTTCGAGCTAGGAAAAATGGCCCTTCAAGGGTGCCGAAGTTTTAAGGCCAGAGATTATAGCCCTCCAGAGGGCCGTAATACTGGCCTCTGCTTCGAGCTAGGAAAAATGGCCCTTCAAGGGTGCCGAAATATTTTCTCGAGCTAGGATGACGGCCCTTCTCAGGTCCGTAATTAAAATAAAAGGAGGCAAAGCAGCCTGATCGCCTTGGAGGCGGAATAATCATAAATAATAATGTTTAGAATGTCTCCCGGTGGCAACCTGGTACGCAAGCTTTATTTGGTTGCACCGGGGCATTGTACACAGAGAAAAGACATATTAAAATGATAAAATATTTTGGCGAAAAAATCGTTGCTGGCGGCACGGTACTAACGAGCTTAGTGGCCAGAAATTTCGGAAGGAATTTCAAAGAAATGACCACTAAATGTAGAGGATGCCGCCAGCGATGACTTTTGCCAAAAGAATAAACGAGGGTATGTAACACGTCGGTTACACACATGCACGTACATATTTTTTTAATGATTTTATTAAAACTTAAATTAAAATTTTAAACATGCTTTGCTAGAAAATGTATTGATTTATTTTACTGCATGATTATATTATTTGAAATGGGCGTGGTATAATACAAAATCTTTTTTGAAAATTTAACAAATCTGCCAATGTCCTATGGAATAACCTTATTATACTAAAAATGAAAAAAATTTCTCAAAAATTATTTGCATGCGAATGCTAGATAAAAGAACAATCTTTCGAAATCCATTTATAATTTTTTGTGGAAAAGAGTCAATACGTCTAAAATCTGATTTGTAAATGACATATTTCTGGTTTTCTCTGGTAATGCCCTCTTATGATATAATGAACAATGAAGAATATGTAAATACACACACACACAGTAGCCTAAAACAATAAACACAAGTATTTTATTTTGAGTACCTATTCACCATAACTTTTTAAAAATTTCCATTGAATAATTTTGCTAAATTCGAATGATTGGTGTAATGGTATAAGATACTAGAAAATAAAAAAGGTAATGAAATAGTATTCCTAGCAGTAGCAGGTTAGCATGACATTTTTAATTGTTTTCTCTCTCTCCCCCCCCCCCCCCCCGGTTAGTTCGGGGAAGGGGCCCGGTATAGTCTACTAGACTAAGACTTGGGGCCCAGATTGGCTGTCAGCGGCCCTGTGTGTTAAGGAATGTATGTTCATTGCCTTATTCATGCCGTCACGGTACCGTAACCGGGGATCGTCACGGTAATAAAAAAACGCATAATAACTTCCTTCTATTGTTATTATTCTTATTGATATTCATTCCATGTTTAAATTAATATAAACAATGATATATCAGTTCTAGGGAGAGATCGTATGCACGTCATAGACGATCGTGCTAAAAGCCGTTCACAAAAATCTTCCTTCTCAAATTTCTTGCATGAAAACGAAAAAGACAGAAGTTCTAGAATGTCGAATACCTTTTAACATGTTCCTACAGACACCTCGCGAACGTAAGTTTCTTTCGGATTGTCTAATTATTATGGTATTATACAAAACAAGGGAAACAATAAATATTTATTCCATATAAAACAATGGTGGATCATGCACACAATACTCGTCTCATACAAAATAAAGGAATGAAAGTACCTGTGTTTCAAAACAAATATGGTCAAAGAACACTTGAATATATTATACCATTAATATTTAACAAATTGCCATATGAATTTAAAGAAAATTGCTCTATAACGAAATTCTCACTGATGTTAAAATCATGCCTATTAGGGAGTAATCTTATGTATTAAGTTTATATTCTGTTCACTCTCACCATGCACTAATTTGCAATTATGTTATTTTTATTTTATTTTATTTTATTTTGGAAAACCAATAGTTACATTTTTTACTTAGGTGTATTTACATATGTATATGTTATTGAACCAATAATAGGTTTTCACTGGTGTGTATTAATTAGAGAGATTAAAAAGTTATAAAAGTTATAATATATTAGCTTTTGGGATGGGATGGTGGGCGGGAGGGGAAGGGGACGGATCTAATCTGGGAGTGAATAAGTTATTTGTATAGAAGTATAATAGTTTGTATATGTTTAGAAGTTATTTTTTCTTTATTTTTTTTAGAGTTTGGGGTGCTGTGTTGAATAAGTCGAATTCATTGTATGAATTGTTCAAAAAGTGTGAAGCGCGGTTAATGAATGTGTTTTGTTTAGAGTTAGTGTTGCATCGAGGAGTGTTAAGTGTGTGATTTAGTCTAGTTTGTCTGGTGGGCACTCTTAATTGAATTCTTTCAAGTAATTCCGGGCAATCTATCGCAGAGGTGGCTATCTTTTGCAAGAATATTACGTCTGCAGGATTTCTACGATTTTCTAGTGACGAGATTTTGAAAAACGTGGCTGACTCCACATAACTTAGATGAGGACGATATCCCCGAAAATCAAGGTATCATAGAAAACGATTTTGTATTTTCTCAATCCTTTCTATGTATGTTGTGTACCTGGGATTCCAGACTTGAAAGGCGTACTCCAGAGAACTGCGTACATACGCAAAGTACAGCATTTTCATAGTGTTTACCTTTTTAAAGTGTTTGCCGGTTCTGAGTATGAAGCCAAGTGCCTTGGAAGCTTTTGCAACTATGGATTCGATATGTCGGTTAAAAAGTAATTTCGGGTCTAGCACTACTCCCAGATCTTTGGCCTCCATCATTTTTTAAGTATTGTGCCGTTAAGGGAATAATCAAAAGAAATGGGATTTTTGTTTCGGGTAAAGCTGATGACGCCGCATTTTTTAACATTTATTTGAAGGTTGTGTCGTGTACAGTAGCTATTTAGGCGATTTAAATCTTCTTGTACGCGAGTACAGTCATTGATACTTGTAACAGGAGAGAATATTTTCATGTCTTCTGCGTATAATAACGTTCTGGAGTGGAGAAAACATTTTCCAATGTCATTAATGTATATGTTGAAGAGCAATGGTCCCAATAATGACCCTTAGGGTACTCCTGACGGTATAGTTACTCAATTCGATTTATAGCCACCGACGACTACTGCTTTACTGCGATTTTTCAAATACGACGAGAGCCATCTGAGGAGATCTCCGTGTACGCCGATTAGTGAAAGTTTAGTCAACAAGACATCATGGATTACTAAATCAAAGGCTTTGCTATAGTCTGTATATATTGCATCTACCTGTACGCGCTGGTCCATATTGTCTTGTAAGATAAATATATAAAATCTATAATGACTAGTGTGGTATGTACTCAACTGTCTAATGATATTTAAAAAAAATACTTAATCTACATTTTGACACCATAAAATACGGTCTCTGAATAATAATTATCGACATTGCATATCACATTATCACAATGTTTTAGTGTATATATATAAATATGTTTATGGTTAATATGTTGTTATATGTGTATGTTGTTGCCACGCTGACGCGTTGAGGATTATTTAATGTATTGTATTGTTTTGAGTTAATCTGTGGAACTCCTGCTGACAAGCTACTTTCAGTAGCTTAGCGGGTGTAATTGCAAGTGTATGTACAATAATAATAAAAAATAAAAAAAATGCGGAGAATGGTAATAAAATTTATTCGTGAAAAATGTTATTTCGAATAATCTGTTATATCATCCGCTCTGTCTGGCCTACATAAACCTTGAAATCTGAGTTTATACACTCCATCTGTTTCCAGAGGAAACTTGGTCTTTGCAGACCTCAGTAGTATTGTATATAGTATATATACAGTATTATATTTTAGTTGTGGTTCCAAAGACAATCCTGATGCTTTCTTTCCTCAACAGTCTGACAATTCTGACTTTCACATTGTGAACTTAAGGTAGAAAAGCACAGCCTTTCGACTCTTGTTCAATTCTGTCTTCGTTTGGTGCGGATTTGGCTCGTATTATTTGCCTTGTCTGCCTTGCCGGGTAACGATCTCCAAAAGAATATTAGAACACTTTCGTGCTTATAAACTCGGCCACCCTGACAAATCGGCTATCGCCGAGCACTTAATCGAAACCAGCCATTACTTTGGATTTGTTTCTGAAGTCCTGGGAAGACCCAAAACCCATAGAGTATGCCTGATTACGGAAGCAAATGAAATCCATAAAAATCCAATTAATAGATATGACGGAGACGTTCTTGGTATCCGGTAATTGGCGGCTTCACCAAAGCTAAACGCAGAAAATCTTTGTGAAGTATACTGTAACACAGCTCGTAGTGGAGTGGAGCTGGCAACACGGTATCGCTTCTAAGAACATAAGCACATATTTCACCACTAACAATTCCACATCTGCCCTGATCATGAACACTGTAACGCTGTCCGAAACGTTGGCTAAAGGAGGAGGTAGCGCAACACGGCATAACACCCCCCCAAAAAAATGAAGCATGCTGGTTCGCATGTAATCTTTTATTATTTAATATTAAAAAAAATCTACGGAACAAAATCTTTGGATTACTCACCATAGTTCCGCTGTGTGATGTTTCCGGTTGCATATCTTCTTGGCGAGATCTTTTGCGAGGGTGTTGTGGCCTTTCCACGATTGGGTGAAACTTGTCGCCAAAATTTAAAAATACATATTATTTATATTGATTTGGGCATGATACACGAAGTGTATTTTTTTTTTTATTTAGCAACACCATTTTTCCAATGAGATAATTGTGTACTTAGCTTCAGCCAATTGAAATAAAATATGACAAGCAAACTTTTGAAGAGTATAGCCGATAGGTGCTTATATAAGAAAGTCCCAAAATTCCACAAGCCACTCCATTTTTGAGATCCTGTATATTTGAAAGCTAAAATAATATTTCTTTATTTATTTAAGGAACATAAACAACCTTGATAATATAATTTAAAGATGAAGGTAACAAAAAAATAGACCATTGATATGTTCACAAATATGTTAACATATTCAATGATAATATCATTATTATGTCCAAATATGTTTACTTTTTATATCTTAAAGTCTGCTATTTTATAAATCGTTCATTCCTTCTTTCTCTCTCATTTCTTAGTTTCATCTTTAAGTCTACTATTAGTATCTACTAATTATAAATCTTGCGTTCTTTCATACATATCCTTTACTTACTTATTACAATAATTTTTGTTACTAACTTTCATGATTCATTCATTTATAATGATATTTTAATTTATATTACGATTTTTTAAGCTAGTATAAGTTCATTTATGTTTCTAAAAACCCTAAAATAAATGAACTTATACTAAAATATTTAAAGCAGAACTACATAGCAAATATTAAAAAAAAATTGCAAAAATGATAGAACAAACATAATAAATCTATAATTATATAATGCATTATATATACAAATTTGTGATTTTATCTATTTAAAGATAGACTGGGAAATAGGTATTGTGGGGTTGGGACGGTTAAGGGGAGAACAAGATGAGGGGATGTTGTGGCGCAAGAGAAATGATAATAATAGGATAATCATCATCATCATCATCATCTGTGGCTCTACAACCCAGGTCGGGTCTTGGCCTCCAGCAGAGCCTGCCTCCATGACTGTCGGTGTTGTGCTGCGTTGCGCCAGTTTCGGATGCCGATGGTGCTTGCATCCTTCACCACTCCATCCAGCCATCGAAGCTTTGGTCTTCCAACTCTTCTCCGACCCCCAGGTGCACCATCCATAATTCGCTTTGGGATATCTCCTTCGCTCATTCTCTGGATATGTCCAGCCCACCTGAGTCTTCCAGTTTTGATTTCCTTGGAGATATTAGGGTCCTCGTAAAGATCGTATAGCTCCTGGTTGTATCTGATACGCCATTCTCCATTATCACAGACTGGGCCGTAAATCCTTCGCAGCACCTTCCTTTCAAAACTTTCTAGGGCTCCTTCATCACCCTTACTGATTGTCCAGCATTCCGAACCATACATAAGAATAGGTCGTATAAGGGTCTTGTAAAGCAGGACTTTAGTTCTTCTGGTAAGGTGGCGAGATTTCATATGCTTCTGCAGCCCAAAGTAATATCGATTTGCAGCTACTATTCTTCTTTTGATTTCGCTGGATACATTGTTGTCATTTGTCACCTAGTACCGAGATATACAAACTCGTTGACAGTTTCAAATGTATAATTATCTATCTGTATACTTGGTGGTTTCTGGCGTCCATGTACGGGCTTATATTTTGTCTTTCCCTCGTTGATGACCAATCCCATGTTCCTTGCCGACGTAGCTAAGCTTTTAAACGCCGATTTTAGTTCATATTCTGAGCGTGCGATGATATCTATATCGTCAGCATAAGCAAGGAGCTGAACAGACTTGTTAAAAATATGGCCTGTGGTTTGTATACCTGCATTTCGGATGGCCTTTTCCACCGCTAAATTGAATAAAATGCAGGCAAGTGCATCTCCTTGTCTTAGTCCATTGAAGGTCTTTAGGGTGTCTGACAGATCCTGTTGTATTCTGACTCGGCACTCAACATTAGACATTGTGAGCCTTGCTAAGTTTACCAGTTTTCTTGGGATATTAAATTCATCCAAGGCTCTGTACAGTCTTTCTCTATTTACCGTGTCATAGGCAGCCTTAAAATCTATGGAGAGATGGTATGTATCAACATTAAATTCTTTGTTTTTTCCAGTATCTGTCTCAGTGAAAAGATTTGATCAGTTGTAGATTTCCCCTTACGGAACCCAGTTTGATATTGGCCAATTATGCCATCCGAATATTTCATAAGCCTACCACACAGTACATTTGATAGGATCTTGTATGAGATATTCAGCAGCGTTATGCTCCTATAGTTAGAGCAGTTCATAGGGTCTCCTTTCTTGTGAAGAGGGCAAATTATTCCACAGTTCCATTCACTTGGCAGGGTCTCAGAGCACCAGATGGATTTAATGATATTATATATATGGACTTGAAGGTTCTCTCCGCCATATTTGAATAACTCTGCAGAGATGTTGTCAGTTCCAGGTGATTTATTGTTATGTAGACTTTTAATGGCACCCACTACTTCTTCTAATGTTGGTGGCGGCTCGACATTGTCATCATCATTAGTACCACCATCAGTGATGTTTCCATCCCTTGTCAATTTTTCACCCACACTCTCATCTACACTTCCGTTTAGCAGAGCATCAAAATATTCCACCCATCTATTCAGAATTCTTGACTTTTCATTCAAAATATTTCCCTCGCTGTCGTAGCACATTGTAATTCTGGGCTTGTATTCTTTTCTTTGATGGTTTACCTTCTGATAGAAAAGTCGACTTCTGTTTTGGGCCTTGGCTAGTTCCACTTCCTTGATTTGGTTCTCGAGAAATACTCGTTTCTTCCTTCTGTGCAGTTTTTTCAAGTGCAGTTTTAATAATAGGATAATACGTACAATTAATTTTATCATTACGAATTTCTGGTATTCGCACCTATAAGGTGATACAATGAACTTCCTGTAACGATAGTAACTAGCAGTGATATGTATGTATATATTTGCAAGTTCATCGTTGTAGTCATTTTCATAAATTAATTTTGATTGGAATTGGTGTTGCATCTATCAATGTAGAAAAGTGCTGCTATATGGAAGCAGTGTGTGTGGACATTTATTTTTTTTTAAATTCATGACCGGATCTACCGCCGTCGGTGTTTTCTTTAATACTTTCTAGTTAATTCCTCGATCAAATGGACTCAAATGGAATCAAATTCTAGCAGGAATGAACGAGTGAACACTCATTCCTATACTGCCGTCTGAACGTGGAATGAAACAAAGATGAACATTCACTCGAGTGAATATTCACCCGAGTGAAGCGTCTGATTCCCGCATAAGCGGTGATGATGGGGTTGGGGGAAACAGGGGGCCTAACAAAGCCAGCAGTGTGGAGGTTCTTTTAAGTAAAGTATGAAGAGTAAGTTCTGGGAAAAAAAGTAAACAGAATTCCATATGTAGAATATAAATCGTCCACATTCAGGCTAAAGTCACTAACCCAAGAACACAAGTTTTGAGATGTCCAAATTTGAAGGTTAGAGAAATAATCTTGTTTGAGTGCTTTAATATTTTTTTTTGTTATTATGCGGATTGCTGAAATTTTCTTTACATTTATTTAGTATCCAATTTGGGTCCAAACCGTTTTCATAATGTATTTGCAAAAACCACGTAAGTGCGTTAAACTCTAAAGCGGTACTTAAAGTATCTACGTAACATTTAAATAAAATCATCTCTTCCGGTGTGCCTCAGGGGTCCACTGACTCGGAAACAAACTTTTTATCAATGTATCGAAATCGCAAAGTTACAATATCAACTGCAACCGTGTGAAAATACTGTATGATTACACCATTCCCGGATGGCTGCTAACAAATAAAGATATACGTGATCTCGGGATTCTTCTGAATTCCAAAATTACCTTTGAGAAACACATTGATCATATTGTCACCAAAGAACCAAAAGTAGCTCTTGAATCTACTAAGAACGTGCAAATTTTTCAAAAACACTAAGCCTTCGCTGATTTTCTACAATTCTTTCGTTCGTTCGCATCTGGAATACTTTTTTTTACATTCTCCAAACAGGAGGCCTTAAGGAAAATAATTTCGCTCGGGGCTTGTGTCAACTTTGGGGATGCGGTCTGAAGAGTTTTCTACGGAAAGGAAGGAGATGAGGGGTTGGGAAGGAAAAAGGTGTAAGGGGTGGGTAGGAATCTTGGATTCAGTGTGTCCAACTCATCCGCCACCAAGACCTAGAAAAACCTCACCCCTTGAACCCGGGCATCCCTGCCAACTCACCAAACATAGCGAACCACTTGAGGTGACCTATGGCAGAGGTGTTGGTTATCCAATAAGTGGTTCTCGGGGCGGCGGTACCTATTCTCGCCTCCCAAATGTTATAGTTCACAGGTTTGGAATCCGCGCTACATTGTTTATGTTAAGAGGTTAGAAAGAGTTCCGTAACGATTTCTTAAATTTCTCAATTTTAAATCATTTAACGAATACAACTCGTACGACGAAATCGAGAAACACTTTCGATCACGAAACTATTCATAGGAGGTTTGTCGCTGTTCAGATTCTCCGGTACAAAATTATTAATTCAAAATTTGACTGCCCAGAGTTTTTTTTTATTTATTAATTTTATTTTAGTAATTTGTACATTTAAGTTTACAAATTTCTAATTAATTATAATATTTCATATTGCAAACTAAATTTTATGTAATTTTATGTAGCTCCTACAATACGTCTTGAACTTCCCAATTGGTGTGGACTTCAAAGTCTCTGGTAGCTTGTTATACAACTTCATCCCCTTGTACAGCAAACTGTTCTGCGTATTCGCCTTATCCTTTTTTTTAAGCCTGATTTCTTTGCATGTTCTTGTGTTATGTCTGTGAATGTCCTTGTTGAATACAATTTTATTTGAAAAGTATTTTGGTAAAATGTTGTTAATTATTTTATGTATAAATATCATCGTATTCAAGGTCAGCATCTGTTTCACGGTTAGCCAATTCAGTTCCTTTAACATTTTGTTTACTTTTGAAAATCTATTCCGCCGTAATATTATTCTCATTGCCCTGTTTTGGAGAATTTGCCTTATTTTGTTCTCGTTCGTTACATAGGAAAAGGATAGTTGAGCAATAGTTAAAATGTGGAGCAATAATCGAATTGTAGTGATTGCAGTTTTACTAGATAGTTTTGGCCGAATTCTTCCCAAAAAAGATATTTTTTTCCCAATTTTCTTTTGTGTATATTCAGCATGCTTGTTGAATGTTAGTTTGGAGTCTAATATAACTCCTAAATATTTCATTTCAGTAACATTTTCAATAATTTCACCATCAATTTAAATTTTGCTTTCACTGGATGTCTTCTTGTATCCGATCACCATACATTTTGTTTTTTTTTTGTATTTAATTTATGCATATTAATTTTTAGCCTTCTTGATACATTGTTTAGCTCATTATTTAAAATATTTATTATTTCTTCATAGTTATCTCCAGAGTTGTTAAGGAGAAACGCGTTGGGAGCTTCAGATGCATTGATTTTTATGTAATTTTGCTGACACAATTAAATATATAAAAAACAATGTAGCTTTGCCTTACAAACCTTTTTGTGTTTTATGTCACAATAAAACATTTTGTTTGACTTTTTTATTAGGGACATTTACCTACAGATTTATCATAATATTTTTATTTATAATCTTACGTATTCAAAATTAATAGAATACTGCGAAATAGGCGGGAGTGGGAAGAGGGGGGGGGGGGGTAATAGGGCTTAATTTACAAAAGGAACATGTTTAATACAGTCAAACATTGACAAATTACACAATTGGTGTGTTGCAAACAACTTATTCCTCATGTATATTATATTAATAAAAGGAAATATATGTGTATTATATGTACACATATTTATGAACGTGTGTATGTACTTATTGGGTGTATACATACGTTATTATATGTACATATCTTTAATTTTAAGAAATCTCACAGTAACTTCTGTAAAATCGATCATGTTGATCTCTAAAGACACTATATATATATACATTTTTAAATTCTATTTTATTCACCACTGTTTAATATCCACATAATATAATACCAACGCACAGGCTTCGCCTTTGTGGGATCTTTTTTGTTACTCTCTTATATTTTATGTTATTATGTTTGTACCTATTCCCATGTATCAAAAAATTTTGCTAATAAAAAAAAAAATATCGATAAATGTAAGACATTAACATTTTGTAGAACAAAGACCCCGTTATCTTTTAAATACACAATAAATAACAAAATCTTAGAAAAAGTCAAAGAAATCAGGGATCTTGGAGTTATATTTGACACCCAATTAAATTTTATAAATCACATAAAAGAAATAACCAACAAAGGCATGAAGACACTAGGATTTATAATCAGAACCATCAAAGACTTTGATTCACTAGAAGCTATTAAAATTGTATATTTGTCACTAGTACGCAGCGTGCTGGAATACAATTCTATCGTTTGGTCCCCATATTATCAAATTCACACAAAAAATATTGAACGAGTGCAGCACAAATTTTTACGATTTATTAACTTCAAGTTACATATACCTATTCAACACATTAACTATACATTCTTACTAAATACACTTAATTTGCAATCCCTAGAAAACAGAAGAAAAATAATTGACCTAACTTTTTTGTTTAAAATTATTCACTCCGAATTAAACTGTTGTGAACTCCTGCATCTCATTGACTTTAAGGTACCAACCCGAGCGACAAGGCAAAACATAGTATTCGGCAACAATAATTCTGGAACCAACAACTACCTCACACATGCACCTATTCCACGATTTCATACACTAGCAAACAAATTCACCTTAAGTATCGATGTATTTAATACAAAGTTACCATTATTTAAGAAACACTTGAACGATATTTTTATGTAGTATAGTTTAATCACATAGCACATTGCATATATTTGTGTATTTTTATATTTATCCACAATATAAAAACCTGTTGCCGTTTTCTTTTCGTTTTATGTAGGTAAGTACTGTGACATCTGATTTGAGTTGTCTAGAATTGTTTTTATGTAAATTTTGTAAATACACAATGTATACTATTTTTTACCATCTGCAACTTTAAAAACTTTCTCTTGTATTGTAATGCAATATTTTTACTAAAATGTATCTTTATACCTTCCATTCATGTGATGTTTACATTTTTTAAGTTCATCTTTTTTATTGTTCAACTTTGTCTCTGTATTATAAACTTATATGTAAAAACCCATCAGGGCGTTGATATATTAATAAATAAAATAAATAAAATAACGGGTCATATAAAAATATTTTGAATTAAATTCACACAAAAGTTTTTAGTTATTTTGAATTAAGTCACAAAATAAATTTACTGAGTTGGAAGAAAAATCTTACGCATATTTAAAAATAATTATGTTAACCATTTTAAATTTTATTTATTTATTTATTAACGCCCTTTTTGGAAGATTTTATATATACATACTAAAAAAAATATGCGGTGATTATTTATTTTACATAACTGAACTGCTTCAGTAGCAATATTTTGTATTTCTTTAGTGACAAATTGAAGATGTTCACCGAATCGGTATAATTATTTCCCCCCATTATTATTCTGGGCAAAGAGGAAAATAATTAGACGGCTATTTCTAACAATAAAATTTAAAAACGTATTTCGTTATCTTTCAAAAACAGATTTTAGTTTTCGGATACATTTACAAATATTCCATTTATTTGGATTTAATTACAACTGACAGAAGCTACTGACTACTGACAATATGGTCGAGGCCTGGAGGATTATTTATGCATGATGTTAACGTGATGGAATATGTCATATAGTGGATTTCCACAGGGTTCACACCTTGGCCCAATCTTATTTATGAATTATTTATCTTACAAAAATATTTCATGTTTAATTTATTTTACTTTTTGCTGATGTTTAAAAAGCGAAGGCTACTGCCATCCAGCGGAGCATTTTTGTAGTTTGCCTTTTTGAATTACAGATTACATGCTCGCAACGTAGGGCCACACTGATTTAAATGATAGACGATAAAGCAGATTTCTGTATATCTGTATCGTATTTATAGACTGACACCAGTGGTTTGGTTGCTTGTTGGTGTGATGAATTTAGGTTATAAATAGTATGAATTTTAGGTAAAAAGTCTCTCTTAACTCTCTGATCGCCTGTAAAACAGCTAGCATTAACTAGCAAGTGGTCGAGTGACCGAAGTCAGTGTTTGTCAGGCCGGGAAAATATTATTGTAACATGTGCTGAGTGAATAAACGTGAAGAAATTCGCCATTGAAGGAAGATGTTTTCATTTGAGTACTTCTGCCCAAAATCCAATCTATAACAGCTGATGACCTCAAAGTTATTCAAAATATTTACCATTGAAACATTCTTCAAGATAATATCAACAAATTGCTAGTTTGGTGTAATGAAAATAGAATTTACTTAAATATCTCGAAATGTCAAGTAGTTAGATTTTTTCGAATAAAAAATCAAGTGATCTTTTATTACAACATTGATAACAGTACTGTCGAGACATTAACACAAATTAAAGTCTTGGGCATCACTTTTCAATCAAATCTTTTATTTGTTAACCACGTAACAGACATCTCTAATAAGGATTTAAAAAGTTGGGATTTATAACTAGGCTAACTAGAAATTTTAAAAATATAAAGAGAATTAAACTGTTATATTTTGCATATGTTAGAAGTCGACTTGAATACAATTCTTCCGTCCGGACAAGCTGTTGAAAGAATACAAAACAATTTCTTACGTTTTCTTAATGGGTATTCCAGCAATTATGTTGAACTACAACATAATTTTAAATGATGTGAATATGCACCAATTGTCAAACAGAGGAATTTTCAATATCCTTGGTATTTCTGTATAAAATTCTAAATGATTTAGTTGACAGTCCGGTATTGAAGTCAGGACTTATTTCAGTGCAGTAATTCTGGAACTGATTACCATATGCATTCCTCTTTGCCCAGAATACTAATACTAATGGAGGGAAACAATTATGCTAATTCAGTGGACATCTTCAATTCAGTCGTAGACAATTCAGTGGACAGCTTCAATAGAAAAAAGTGGAGAAAAAGTGACGAAAAAAGTAACGCAAAATATAAACTGCATATTGGAAGATAAGTTTCAATGAAAAATACGAATTTCTAAGGGAAAAATGTGAAAACCAAGAAAAACGACTGTATTTTATAGAAAAACAGGCAGGAAAAAATAACATCGTTTTTTTCGGAATAAAAGAAATGGAAACATTATATTTTAATCTAGAAAGTCTCATAGTGAACTTTATTAAAGAACATTTCTCTCGAGAACTGGATCGCAGGGATATTCAAGAAGTTAGAAGAATAAGCAAGAAAAGGGTAATTGACGACCTCAACCAATAATTATCACTTTTTGTACACAAAAATCAACTCGTTTAAAGATAGAAGTGCACTAAATAATACCGGTTACTACATAACGGAAGATTTCACACAAAATATTCTAGAGAAGATGAAAAAACTTCAAGAACAAGTAAGAATCGAAAAGGAAATGGAAAAGGGGAACCTTGTAAAAAAATAAAATACGACACACGTGATAATTGAAAAAAAACAAAACAGCTGGAAATAACAAAATAATGCTTTCAACTTCGCCTGAAACAAAACCACAAAGGGAGCCGAAACAAATACACACGTTAACAAGAAAAACAAATCACAAACACAAATAAGAATAATTTCAAGCCTATCGGAAGGTATTTGATTAACAGAAGCACGAACAACTCATCAGATCTGTAGCAAAATAACAACGCTAATATATAGCAATTACCGCCCCCCTCTCGCAACGTCAACATACAACAACCACTATCAGAACACCAAACTCATCTTCCAAGCCGGCTGGTCACCGTGGAAGATCATGACCAAAACCCTCCAAACAACCCTCCGAAAAATGAAACAACCCCACAAAATACGTATACATTCTGACATACAACGATAAAACGCTTTCATCATACAAACGTTTGGAGGAGGCCTTTACCCGCAGAGGGGGTTCCTACAGAATATTTTCAGGATAATAATTTTATTAACGTGTCTAAAATTCTTTTATAAAATTGTAACAACTAACATAAAAATAACAAACTATCAATATTTTTGATACTAACAAAACTAATAAACTTTGCAATTTAGCATTTTCTTTAAGAAATAAAAAGTTTTTTTTTATTTTTATTTTATTTTTTTATTTATTTTATAAGCCCCGAAAAAGGGCGTTATAAATAATTTTTATATATATTTTTTAAATTTATAGGTGTATTCTATTGGTAAAGGTTTATAATTAAAAAGTAGCATAAAATTGTGTTATTGTGAAATAAAAATTAAAAATGTTTATGGGACGAAACTACACTGTTTTCTTTTTATGTGTCAGATAGTGATTTTTTTCCATTCGAAGATGATTAAAGTTTGATTCAGAATCTAGTTCCGCTAATTCTCGCAACAAAGAAATCTGAACTCCTAACATGTTTCTCCTTAAAATCCATAACCACACCTATCACCGTCGACAATTTCTTTGGTTCTTTTTAGTCAATTCTTCAATCAAATTATCACAAATCAAACGAATTCCAAAGTGCATGACTTCGTTCGACGACATTGTAGCAGAATGAACGTTCATTTCTGTAGCGCCGTATGATTGCCGAATGAAACAAAATTGAACATTCACTCGAGTGAAGCGTCTGATTCCAGCATTACCGCGCAGTGCTTTATAATCAACTGTTTTACGTTCTAAGTGGTAGTACTCTATGTGTGAAGACAGCTGTTTTTTTGTTGTTTAAAGACAAACAACAACAAAACTATTTGAAGAACTAGAGCAATCATACTTAGCGCAAAGTGCCGTTTGTGCCATGGTGGAGTACGGAGAACACAGGAATTAAAATTCTCACTTTTTAATACAATTCTGCTTTAACTTCAAGACAAACTTTTTTACTTCCTTAAAACTATGTATAACAAAAAACCAACAAACTTTTATGTTTAACTTTTTTACAACAATATTTTCCAAGATACGTATACTAAACCGTTACTTTAAAATTAACATTTTTCAATTGTACTTGTTGATGTAATTTAGCAATTTTGTTTATATTACCCACACACAGGCAGTGCCATAGTGGGTTCCCATTACCTGCTTTGGTCTTATGTATATTTATTTTTGCAAACTTTTAAATTACTTGTGTGTTATGTTTCATCTTACTGTATTTAGAAATAATGTAAAAATATTTTTGAAATGTATAGACATAAGGGAAAAAAAATTGAAGATGCCCTAATAATTCCTGATAATCCAACAAATTTTCACCTCAAAATTTTTTAATTTAAAATTACCTCTCCATCCTCCATTTCAACGTACTGCTCTATCTCCGGAGTATCACTTCTTTGTTCCCCTGTTTCTTTGAACGCTCGCTTGTAGACACTCGACGCTCCTGATCTCTGGTAGCTGCTCCCGCCTGCTCCTCCATTGCTTGCCGTTGTCCTTTTATCCTCTCCATCGGATGTATTATTTTCTGATGCTTTATTTTCTGCTTCATTATTTTCTACGGTTTTCTTTTCTGTTACGTTATTTTCCACTGGTTCTTTATTTATTGCAGCATTTTTATATGCTGCACTATTTTCTGTTATATTCTTTGCCGGTGAATTCTTTTGTACAGCATTATTTTCTAACGCATTATTTTCCACTGCATTGGGAGTTCGAGTTGCAAGTTTGGAGTTCAAGTTGGCCCAACTCGCCCGAACACCTCCACGTCCTAAACACGTCACTCTACGATACCTATTTGCCGATGAATTCTTTTGTACAGCATTATTTTCTGTTGAATTATTTTTCACTATATTATAATCAGCTGCATTATTTTCTCCTTCATTCCTTTTTGCTTCATTCTCTCCTACAGATTTATTTTCTGTTACCTCCTTTTCTGCTACTTTATTTTCCACTGAATTCATTGCTGTTTCATTATTTTTTTTTGTATTTTTATATGCTGCACTCTTTTCTGTTATATCATTTGCTGGTGAATTCTTTTGTAAAGCATTATTTTCTGACGCTTTATTTTCCACTGTATTATTTGTAGCAGAATTATTTTCTTCTTGTTTTTTTGATGAAGTATTGTTTTCTGCATTATTTTGCGTTGATTCTATTGCTGTTTTTTTTTCTGCTTTTTCAGTTTCTGCCATTTTCTTTTCGTATGTGTCCAGATTACTTGCAATTGATACTAATTTGTCAAAAGTCAGCGATTCTTCTATATAGTTTAATTTATTTCTAATTGTTTCACTCCGTAGGCCACTTGAGAATTGTTCTTGCAAATATTCATCCTCTCTTTCTCCGAAATCGCAGAAGCGGGCTTTCTTTCTCAAAGTGCCCTCATACTCTACAATTGTTTTCTCCCTTTGCCTTATCTGACGGAATTTTTGACGTTCCTCCTTTATAAATGGTTTGGATTTGAAATGGTCTCCGACCTTTTCAACAATTTTATCGTAAGTCTCATCTGCGGGCTTACGTGGACTGCATAACTTCACTATTAGCTTATTTGTTGTACAACCCACAGCCGAGATTAAATATGTTACTTTCAAACCTTCCGCCGTTTTATTTGATTCGAAATATGTATTTAACCATTCGCAATACTCTGGCCATTTCCAGGCGTGCATATCATATTCACCAAACTTCTCCCCCATTTTGCAGTACTTAATTATTTTTTAATTGCACAAACATACGATTTTAACACTTATTATCTTAGTCGCGAGACCCGTAATTTTGCCCACGGCAGGTTGATTTAAATTCCGCAGCTATCTCTGCTGTTTGTTCGTCAACTGGTCAAAATTTTTATATACTTTTGAGTAAAGATAATACATTTATTTATCAGTATAGTCAAGCGATTATTCGAACTTATATTGATAGTGCTATCGTAATTTATAATTATTTCAAACCAAATCCGCTACTGGGTATGATAGGGATTAACTTTAAAAGAAATCAGCGGATCTCAACCCGCGGACATATGGAGTAGGTTGTCGCTGCTTCCTACTTCCTACCACTTGCGTCTCTGTCATACGCTATGCCTTACCATACCCACCACCGAAGACACACGAACCCCACACAGCCGTCTACCCGATTGTACCCAGTAGAATGCACGGTTTGCACGAGGACAGTAGAGGGCACTAACAACCTCTATCGGTCCTCAGAGATTTTTTGAAGCTGCTATTAAAAATAAATTATTTTAAAAACCTACTATTGTCCCTACAAGGCACAACATAAAAGTATACATGCCAAAAACGTTAATGTGTTCTCATCCAAAGCAGTTTGTTCTTTTACTTATTTATTTTAGACTCTTGTTCTTGAAGCAAGTGAGGAGACAACAATTAATAGGAACGTACGGACAGTGGTAAGTGATAACTACACGTATATCCTAAAAAGGTGTGGCCAGTAAACGTACTTTTTTCACGCGACAAGTCGCTTAAAATTTGGTTTCGGCAATATAAAAAAAATAACCGGGAAGCGTATTTCCTTTTCCGTATTCAATAGGGAGCAGTACTGCCTCGAAACCCACACGGGTTTGTAACACTATTCCTCCTTCCAAACCTGTGTTCAATACGAGGCACACGTCCTCCAGTCATGCATAGGTTTGTTACGCTAATTCTCTCTCCAAACCCGTGTTCAATACAAGGCACGCGCCCTCCAGTCGTGCACGGGTTTATATGCATAATTACAATTTATTGAGCACCACAAATCCGTGTTTATTTCTAGACATTTTATGTGTGTGATGAATGGGCAATAAAACGCAAAGTTTTTGAAGTTAAACTTCTTTACGCACGCTTGACTTGGGGAGTAAGCTGGTGAATGCGTGACGAGGGCGTTACGAAAAGTGTGATCGGGCGAGGTGAACGGAAGTTGATAGGGAGATATAAGTTAGTGAAGTTTTACTTCAGTCGTGTGGTCTAAAGCACACTAGTTTTTTTAAATAATTTTTTATTTTTATTATTTCTAATATACATAAATGATATCGGTAGCCTAGGAACGAGAGGAAAAATCATAAGCCTTGCTGACGATACAGTAATTGTATTCAACGAAAAAGATTGGAGAAGTACCTACAAAGAAGCGGAACATGGACTTGGTCTACTGCAAAACTGGCTTAAGAGAAATTCCCTTACACTTAATGTCAACAAAATATCTGACATTTTCTATAACAGCCAGAGGATAGCCAGAGGATGACTTTAATCTCAAATTACATTCATGCCAAGAAAACTATCAAAATCAAGGCTTATCATGCCACTGTCCTACCATAGCACACTCCAAAAGTATCAAATATCTTGGTATTGAAATTGATGATAATCTCCGATGGAACGCACACATTGAAGTAATCACAAAAAAACTCACCAGGTACATTTACTTCTTTAGAGCCATCCGTAACATCCTCAACATAAACGACACTAAGAAAGTGTACTACGCTTTATGTCAATCACAAATAGAGTACGGGATAACTGGATGGGGATCTGACTTGAGCACTCACATGAACCGGCTCAATATAGCCCAAAAAGGAGTACTAAAGACAATTTTGAAATTACCGGTTAGAACTCCGACAGAAGAATTGTTTCAAAGCATTCAAGTCTACAACATACAAAAACTTTATACAAAAAATATTTTATTTAAAATTAAAAAAAAACATATCAGAATACTCCACCGTCCAACATAGATACACAACCAGGCAATAAACCAAAATATTCTAGCTACAGCCAGTTTGAAAACATCTTTTGGACAAAGAAATATGAAATACAATGCGACAAAACTATTCAACGCTCTACCAACTCAAACAAAAAAAAATAACAGAAATAAATAATTTTAAAACAAAAGTAAAAATATGGTTGAGAGAACAAAGTGAAAATAAACTATCAAACATACTGAAGACCATGTAAAGACAACTGGATACTAAATACAAATGTGGAAAAACTACAGGCCGCCTCAGAACAGGAAACCCTAGTGAGGAGGACTGTGAAAAAAAAAACCTTAATATAATTTAATTTATAAATACATTATGTACAAATTTTGCTATAGATACTAATAAAAAATAAAAAATAAATATTATGTATTAACGTCCTAGTGGGCTTTTACATGAAAATTTGGTACTTGTAAGAAAACAACACATAGGTATATACATAATAAAATTTAGTCCAAATTTGCAAAATATTTACACGACGATTCAATATATATTAGTACTAAAAGCCTGAAGTAGTAAGTAAAAGGAAGTAAAATATAAAAAAGTTTGTACGTTTACTCGCAATATTAATTATGTGCGATATAAACCAATAAAACAGAATAAATAATAAGAATATAATTTACCTACTCGTAAGGTATAGGACAACATTACAGCAGAGATTACAAAAATATAATATAAGAGTTGTTCCTATACAAAACTACTATAGGATAGAAATAAAAGTACATTCAAAGATGTATAGGGGGCATACATTTACGTGAGCTCAAAAGAGGGGGGGGGGGGCAGCATAATCTCACGTTGCTTGAAAAGAATATACGAAGTGGCCCAGATTTATCTCACCAAGGGGGCGGTCTAGGTTGGAAGAAAAACTGCTCACGTAATTAATGTATGCCCCATACGTTATGTGAGAAGATCTCGAAAAACTAATATACAATAATATACATCGATCGCTAGCCGCAAAGAAAGGGGTTTATCACGTGACAAAAGGATTGAAAACGTATTAATAAAATACACATACCTTGTATTGAATACGGGTTTGGAAAGAGAATCACGCGTGCCTCGTATTGAACACGGGTTTTGGAAGGAAAAATAGCGTTACAAACCCGTGTGGGTTTCGAGGCAGTACTGCCTCCTATTGAACACCGACAAGGAAATACGCCACCGGGAATCGAAAACGCGGAGCGACACGCCGTCAAAAATAATAATGTCGGTCGTCGTTACGCCATGGAAGTCTTCTGGTCGAATATTATTATAATTTTGGCGGAATTTTAAATTAGGCTTCTTATATGTAATTGTAAAATATTTTTCAACAATATGATTTTTTTTCAAGAACAAAAAATCTATGAAATGTGTATAGGAAAAAGGTTGGGAATCACCCTAAATGGTGATGGCATGCAATTGTAATTAATATGATAAATTGTGATATTTCTAGAAAGAATAAGAGATTACCAGAAGATAAGATTACGCGTATACAGAATAGACACAACATAATCGCGGAAGAAGAGCAATGTCAATATTACAAAGATAAATTAATATTATATTTCCGTCTTGGTAGTCTTCCCTAAACATAAAATATTTTCGGTTTAACTCGGCCTACCAATAGAAACAATAAATTACAACCACTTGATGAAAGAATTATAATTATTAAAACTCTCACACAGAAGAATTATTTCTGACGTGATTTTTATTTTTAAAATTTATGATGGTATTATAGACAACCTTTCATATACCAACAAGAACTATTCGACCTAAAATTATTTTAAATTTCAACAACAATATTAGGGCTGAATCATTTAGATACTCGCTTGTACCTAGATTGCACGCTGTTTAGTTCTGAAACAGCTTAAAACTAAACCCATGTTCCCAAGTCCTTCAGTGTTATTTTATTCCTTTGTCTTCCTCCTTTCCTTGAAAATCCCTACTTAGTTACTACAAAACAAGAAGATGTTACGTACCTACACGGAACACATAAACAATATCGCACAAAATCTAAAATTACCTACATCAAATGAGTTGAAAATTCGCCGTGATATTGTTCACATCTTGCTTTCGAAATCTCGCTAATAATCGTAAAAAATACTAATTATATACCAAAAAGTGTCAGTAATTGTGACCTTATGGCACGCCGCAAACATCAGATTATTCCATCCGATTGTCTGATCAGACAAAATTCGATTGGACAGCCTGAGCGGAAAGGCGTGGCCTATTTTCAGTACCGCCGCGCCGGCCGTCCAATCCGGTCCTACAATGGGCGTTGCCCCGGTTTTTTGTCTGATCAGACAATCGGATGGATAAACCTGACGTGTGCGGCAAGCCTAAGTTGTGCCGTTATCAAGAGAGAGGAGAGCAGCCAGCATCAAGATCGGTCCAGAACAGCAGATGAACCCATCAAAGGTAGGGACTTTCTCCTTCCATTTGAGAATTCCTGTGATTGAGGTTAAAAAACGCAGTCAACTGTCTTGTTTCACACAAATTAGATTTACAGTCCATATCCTTTCTCGTGTCACTCACTATATTGGTCGTGACACACGCAGTTGGAAATGCTTTCTCAGAAGTAGTAGGTGTTGACACAAATATACACCTTTCCCTGTACATATCTTTACATTCCTACCCATCCTATCTACCCGCATAAAAACCTTTCCCGAGCTGCGACTATACAAGGGTTTGTTAATAAAATGACAATAATAATTTATGTCAGTCTATTGGTAAACGCACAGTACAGCATTAACAACAGTACAGCATTTAACAATATAACCTTGTTCCCTCGTTCCTTAATCATATCGACCATCGTAGGTAACTTGTGCCGGAATTATCTTGTTTTCTCAAGTGCTTGTGCAGTGCACTGTGCAGTGATTACCGCTAGTCGTGTCCCTCAAGTGAGTCGGATCCTATCCAAATCCACATTACCATCCCGTATATTTGTGTCAACATCAAAGTTCACAAAACAAATTAGAAAGCAGTCCGTTCTTTGAATCGCAGTAGGTAAATCTAGATTACAATATTTATTTGCGACCTACATATATGTGTGTTCAACTGCATGGAATATAGTTGCAAACAGGCTATAATAACATACCTCAATAAATAAATGTTAGTGTAATACCTACTACTCTTCTGCATGGGTTTGATTTAATTTAATTTGCATAATTTATTTCATTATTACTGTTCCACTATTATTTATATCGCATGTTTTATAAATGCCCCTATAGACCAGTGGCGGTCGGTGACTTTTTGTAGTAGGGATGCTGAAAAATTAATAAGTGTGATACCTACTATAAATAAATATACTAATCTGTATAACAGCCCACCAACAATTTGCATATATTTTAGAAACGATTTATTTATTGATGTTATGTTCAAAATGGGAGTCGGTTTTTTCAGTATCCAGAATATGTTTTTTTCCGCAAATGGCCGTGATACAAAACTTTTTCGCATTAATGATTCAATTATACAATCACACACTCACTTTTATCGTTTACAGCCTTAAAACATGTTGGTTAAATTTCCATATTATTTTCTGCATTAATTTAAATTATTAATTATATATGCAATCGATAGATATTCAATGATTCAATACTTCCGCGTCAGTTATTATTTAAACCAAATTGTCAAATATATAGCACCTATATAAACAATCCACTTATCCATCCACCAATCCAATCCATTCGTTGTATGCTATTCTGTGCATTATACCCATATGCGTGAAAGTCATTTATTGTTTGATGGATGCTACCCTGGGATGCGTATTTCACACTCATAGACCGAGACAGACAGAAGTCAATGCGCATGCTCGGAATTGGAATACTTTGTACCATCCTGGATGCTAGAGTTCCGTAGCATCCAATATTGCCGGACAGTGTGTATCGCGGCTTGTATGTGTTGAAGCAGCGAGTCTCTGAGAACACGTCTCTGGTATGTGTGCGTTTAGGCGCTGTGTTAGACGATTCATATATATATAGAATGCATAATATACTTATTGTATTTCGACGCGCTCGAGCGTCGTGTCCGTAATGTTGAGTCACTGTTAGTAAATTACAGTATCTGTTTACGGCTTGAGAAATTAATAAAAAGTTTGTTGTTGACTAGAACTTAGGGGATGCTCCGCATCCAAAGCATGTATGGACGGACTGTGAAGGCTTATATTAATATCTATACATCTCTACATATAATAAATTAATGTCCTCCGCCGCGTCCGTCTGTCGGTTCGCGATAAACTCAAAAACTACTGAACGGATTTTCACGCGGTTTTCACCAATAGATAATGATTAAACTAAATATATAACTTTTTCAATGAACTCAAGGAGCAAACCAGCAAAATCAGTAGAGCTAAAACTACATACACGAATGCCATAGAAATAATAATCAAAGTCACTGCTCAGTCATAGAAAAAACACAATAATAATAAAATTGATGAAAATCTTAGATGGGACCTTCACATCAAAGATATTACTGAAAAACTCACAAGCCTTATATATATTTCTTTAAAAATGTAAGAAATGTGGTAACTAAAAAGGATTTGAAATAGGTTTACTATGCGTTATGTCATTCTCGAATTGAATATGGAATTATAGGAAGGGCATAAATACTTACCCAACCTGAATACAATTCCAAAAGGAATCATAAAGACGGTACTGAAAGTACCTGTTAGAACGCCTTGACGTACCAAATGTATAACGAATATATCCAAAAATATATTATAGCTATTAAAAAATACTGAATCCTCTGCTAGACCGCGTATCCATCTCACTAGATTAAATAAAAATGACATAAAAAAGATTCCAAGTTATAAAACCACATTCGGACAAAGAAACTACACTTATTTTGCAACTAAACTTCATAATATTCTTCCCCAAGACATAAAACTAATAAAAAAAATTATTGAGTACAAATCAAGAGTAAAAACATGGCTCAAATAGGTCAACGAAAATACTCTAACGAAGACACTAAAAACGACATGGAAGACAAATAAACTATAATTAACCAATTTTAGTCCGCCTCGGCACAGGAACCCCTAGTGAGGAGGACTAAGAAATACAATATTTTTTCCTAACATAACATTATATTTTGTATACTTATAGAATTATTTTATATAGTCGCTTAGGTGCTAGGTGCTAGGTCTACACTACTCGCGAAGTTCCTCGACGAAATATTCGGGAAAGTTGACCGAAGTTCGAAGTACGTTGACTCTCGTTCAACTTCGAGAGAAGCTCATTCGCGTGGTGGTGCCGTCACGGCTCGCACGTCATGGACGCTCAAGTAGCAGCTGCCGTTGCAATGTGCACGCTCGCTTATTATAACTATGTACATATTTATCAAACGAAGAAATATAAAAATAAAAGAAGGAACTACTAACACAACATTTGGGCAAAAAGCTTCTTATATTATGGCATTAAACTCTACAATAAAATACCACTCTCACTCAGTGCCGTAAATAGGGCGGTGCAACCGGTGCCCAGGCACAGGGCGTAGACTCTGGGGGGCGCAAGAATGGCCAGACTAGGCAGGACTATTATTTTTTCGTTTTGCTCCTGATTGCTCCTGATAAGTTCCCGGCCCCGCTGCGCCCCTAGTGCTCGATTCCAACACATACGTACCTACATGCCAGTATCATCAAAACGTCTGTTCAATTAGGCAAAACATTACGCTCATTTTTTGGCATCGCACGAGCGTATTTGTGTTTAGCGTTTATCGGAGTCCAGCGCTGATTTGAGTATCAAATATTCAGCAGATATATAAGCTCAAATTAATAAAAACTTACTTGCGCTCGACGATTGGCCAAGAAAGGTCCGGCCTAGCGATTTTGTCGCTTGAACGCGACATAGGACGGTGCCTGTATGAATTTTTTTTTATTTAATTTAAGTTTTTATTCCAGCAGGACTGGGAGGGTAGTGCAATCCCAGTCTGCCATATTACATAAACAACTATAAAAGAAAAAAAAGTTTAAATATTAGGTAAGTACCTAATTAAAACATAAAATGAAAACAAAATTCATCACACAAATAACAAAAAATAAACATAAAATTAAAATAAATAATAAGTAGACAGAATTAAAAATAAAAGATAAAAAGATATTTTGGGATCGTCCATCATGGAGGTCGCCTCATCATCTGCATCCATCGCTCATTTATTGGGGAACTGAGCCACTCGGATGCAGCCACGACAATGATATTGGTTGAAGTTCGTATCCTGCTCCAGAAGCTGGCTAGTCGGTGGCGAAGTAAGGCTGGGAATGAGTGCACCAAAGGTTATCAACGATTTCGCAATGAAGAAAGCGCGAAAAGTAATCTTTTAAAAAGTTTATGGCTTGCTTTAAATCTTTACTATCTGAACTCATTAATTTGTGGTCTCATTCATTTGTTGTGAATAATCTTTGCAAATATCTTCGAATAAACGTTTTGTTCACTAATTCATACTTAAAGGCAATTTACATTATGCTATGCTACCTTCCTTATTCCAAACTCTACCATACCAAGTACTTAAAATTAAAATAATTTACAGTTTACTGAAACTTTGCAGGGTATTTTATTATAGAAGTATGAAGACCAAAGTGGCAAAAAAATTAAATCTTAAGCATCAGGGTGGGCAACGCATTTGCACTAGTGAACTTGCGTTTGAGTTTTAGTGATTGAGAGTCTAGTGATGGGAATAATCGATACATTTACATAATCGATATTTTTGTATCGATACATAAAAATGATCGAATGATTAATCGATTAATCGCTAGGAGTTCAGGAGCAATAGCTGCGGTCAAAGGCAGTATTTTTTCTCGCGGCAGGGGGGGTGTTCACGGGCAAAGCATGGTTCATCGGTATGGCAACGTAGATTTTTCATTGCTGGCAATGATTTCTTTACAAGCAACATTATTTGCTATAATTTACAATAATACTTTACTATCTATAATCTATGGTCTGGCCCGACCTTGAAACTGTTTCATAAGATCCGTATTCTTATAGATAATGTAATTTTATAGATGTTTCCAAAATTCTGATATGCGTCATTACACGATTAATCTCAAAATGACATTTAGATTGTAGGAAACTTATACATTAAAACAGTAAACAAACCGTTTTTGGCAATCGGTGTTTATTGAATAATGATATCTTTGAACAGAAGTGTCTAATTCTAGCGCTGATAACACTTTTTAGAACAAACCATCAATATTTTATAGTCACACAAAATATTTTGAGGTACTAGTTAGTACTCGATGAAATTAGAGATATCGGTTGTTCATTTACAATAACTCAAACATACACTAAACAAATCGATAAATTACTCAAAAAAACCCATCTACCTACTTACGAAAAATAATCACCATGTCGATCTTTAACACGTACTGGAATCGTAAATCATAACCTAAAAGTAATATTTCGTCGTTTACAATCGTTTCACGTTTGAATACTACGACCAACACTACCCTAGACGATACATAACCTTAAAATAACATAAGTAATAATAAATAAACTTTAAATTGTAAAAAACAGTCACCATGGCAATTTTTAAACATAAACTAAAATATGTAATATATATATGTAATATATATATATATATAATGTAATATATATAACATAAACTAATACCTACCTACCTACTACAAAAGTCTAGTGTTGACATATTCTTACGTCTGCTATAATTTATTAAAAACCAACATAAAACTGTAGTGTACTAAACTTAAAGACCTAAACTATTCCAATTCAAAGATCGCGCTTCTAATCAGTGCATTTATATCTTGCGAAGTGTTATTTTTTCATGTTTTTTGTCTTCCCAAAGAAATTGCATGTTAACTGTCAAAAATAAATAATAAAAATAAAACTGTCATTCTGTACTAAAACAAGCCAGCTGTTAAAAAATACAAAAGTGCCATATCTATATCTGTGTTGAAAATATCATACAATCAATTTTATTCACAGCGAAATCACTTTATAAATTAATTTCAACATGAATACATTATGCATCGTTTGTGACAAAAATATTGACAGTCCAGCCGAATTCATAGCGTGTGTAGTCTGTGAAAACGGCTACCATCTTGTTTGTGCAGAGATTGGGGAAAATCTACGTGGTGCTCGTAATTCTCAATGGAAATGTAAAAAATGTTCAAAAAATTTTACGAAAAAAAAGAGCAAAAATACGATATGTGATATGAAAATAGATCAAGAGCCATCTAGCGGCAAATCTACCAAGCAGCTAACCCAACCTTCTAAATCGGCAGTCGAGCAGTCAACAGACGAGGAGAAATTTCCTTCCTCAAACAAAGATGGCGCAAGCGGTTTACTTACGTCGAATTATTTCATTATGGAACTAAATAATTTCAAAAAATCCATAATGGATTTTGTTGAACAAAAATATGAATCAATTATCGCACAAAATAAAGAAATCCTTGATTTAATTAATTTTTTAGCGGATCAGCAAGACCAGCTAAAAAAACGCATAACTGAAATTGAATCCTCACAAGAAATTATCAATACTGATATATTAGAATTAAAAAAACAAAACGCTGTATTAGAAAAAACTACTTCTCTTCAGGACGACAAAATTGACCGGCTGGAGTACATTACACAGATGTGCAATATCGACATCAGAGGCATCCCTGAAGCAACCAATGAAAATATTATGGAAACTCTTAAAAAAATATCAAAAATCATTAAGAGGTAATAGCACCGGTGAGAAATCTCGACGGTAGGTATTTTAAAAAATTCTCGCTATCGCACCGCGCTCAAAAAAGAACGAGCTATCGATGTGTTGGTGAGACCACGTGAGTGTTTGGCTTGTACATTGTACACCCTCTCGCCCCCTTTGCGTCTCATGCCTACCGTCTTTCGCCTCATACCGCCATATCCAATATTCTGTTTAGATAAAGCATGTTTCGACTTATTTCGTCGCTAATGAAGTTTTTGAATCGGCCTTGCGGTGTGACAGAAAAAGGGCCCATTATTTTTAAACGCACGAGGTCTGCTATTGTCGGTTATTTATAAATATCGTCGATAGGTATTGTAACAATGTCTTCTGTTCACGCTTATTACCGACAAATTACGAATTATTTTACTAGAACTCTATGTAGGTTAGTAGTTTTAAAGTTTTCACTGTATTTGCGTTTATAAATATGCAGTCAAACCAACTACATCGAATTATTATATACATACATATGATTATTCTCTATGATACATTAGTTATTATTGAAAATTAGTATTAACCTCTCAGGCCTCGGGCCTGTTTTTCGAAAAGTCAAAATATTTCCGCTTTCCAATAAATTCCAAATAACTTTAATATTTGTGAACGCATCCGAAAACTAAAAACTGTTTTTGAAAGATGATGAAATACGCTTTCAAATTTTATAATTCGAAATAAACATATAATTTTGTTTTTATTTTATTAATAACTAGCAGACCCGGCCACACGTTGCTGTGGCTAACGAAACACAACGCCATTTACCCAACCTTTATAAAATCCACACCATCCGCTCGCCAGCTGCCCGCTGCGCGCTGCCCTTTGCCTAAATTGAATATTTGAATTTCTTGGCTTTTCTCTACTATAATAAGCATTTATTATACACATAAACCTTCCTCTTAAATCACTCTATCTATTGGTGAAAACCGCATGAAAATCTGTTGCGTAGTTTAAAAGATTTATGCGCACATACATTTTGAGCGACTTCATTTTATACTATGTAATGATGATGATACCACAAAACTTAAATTTCTACTCATATAATTTGGCACTTACCTATCTTATTAAAAAAAAAACTCAAAAATGCATATGCAACAAAAATGTATTTTTGACCAATTATCTCTATCTCTACATATTATAAAGTCCCCCGCGCCATCTGTCTGTCTATTCGCGATAAACTCGAAAACTACTGAACGGATTTTCCTGCGGTTTTCACCAATATACAGAGTATTTCGTGAGGAAGGTTTAAGTATGCAATTTGTCAATGATTTGTGTAAATTGGTTGAAACATAACGATAATTGTTAGAAGTGTCGGAAATAAGTCCAGCCGCCTGGTAGCTTTCATCGAAAACGCTGCACAATCCTTTTGGGATATAAGATATAACAAAACAATTAATGGTGGGATATTCCTCTTTTATAGATCTACAAAAAAGTCCGCGAAGGCATATATCTATCTTTTACGGATAGCTTACTATACACATTATATCTAAAATGCAATTGATAAGAATAATAAGATAAGAAGATAGAATGCGTATAGTAAAAGATAGATATATGCCATCGCGGACTTTTTTGTAGATCTATAAAAGAGGAATATCCCACCAAGCGTTGTTTTGTTATATCCCAAAAGGATTAGGCAGCGTTTTCGATGAAAGCTAACAGGCGGCTGGAATTTTTCCGACACTTCTAACAATTATCGTTATGTTTCAACCAATTTACACAAATCCTTGACAAATTACATACGTAAACCTTCCTCACGAAACACTCTATCTATTGGTGAAAACCGCATGAAAATCCGTTCAGTAGTTTTCGAGTTTATCGCGAACAGACAGACAGACAGACAGACAGACAGAAAGACGGCGCGGGGGACTTTACTTTATAATATGTAGAGATAAAAAAGGTTTAAAAATAGCCCACCTTAAGTTTTTTTCTAATTAAAATTACGATAACGAAAAAGATAAAAGCACTTACATATTTTATTAGACAATTAAATCTAAATGGATTTATTGTGTTGTGTGTATCATACGTGTGAGTTGACATGTTTGTAAATAATAATGTTTAAAATGTTAGATATATCGCTTGCTGAGGTTTGATTTGTACTCCTGTATTTTTGAGTTTCTTTAAGCAGTAAATACAAAAAAGGATGTGTTAGTTCGTTCAAAATTCAATAAAAAATGTTGGTCTTTTACCTATAGATAGATTTACCTACACATTTTTTTTAAATATTTATTACAGTCAGTTTGAAATAAAGGAAACAAATATATAATTTTTTTAAACTTCAAAACTTTTTATTTTTATTTTCAACTTTATAAAACCTTAAATTGTAATATTTAATTACATGAAGACAATATTAGCGAAACTTCAACCCAAGGCTTCAGGCCCAACTTCATAGTACAAAAAAAAGTGCAAAAATCACTTACTTCGCAATTTTTGCAATAAAATAAAAGCACTTAGAAAAAAAACCAACAACGCTAAAGGCTTTGTACCAGTTCACATAAGGAAAAAGGTTGAAGCAAACGTTTTACGTATGAGAAAAGCTATAGTTTGAGCAGTAAATTACAGAAAAGAGCAAGAAAACACGGCACAAAGTGATAAAGTAAAAAATCTGAAAATGGACAAAAAAATGCCGCAAACCATGTTTTTGGTGATCATACAAAATGTTCGTCATACTATTGCAAGTCGGAGAAGTATACTAATGATCCAAATTTAGTAAGCGATCTTCAAGATTGTGGAACAGGACTGATATTCAACAATTATTGTCGTCTCTAATAGCAAATGCAGAAAGTCTTATTATTAACGTGACAAATAACACTGTGGAGCAATTCAACAACGTTATAGCCAAATTTATAGGCGGAAAAAGAGCAAATTTTACAAAAATGGGATAACTTCAGCAGTTGAGCTTCTTGAGCAGTAACTTCGTGGAATAGTGAAATGACAACCCATTCACGAATACAAAAAAAATCCAAGGCCACAGTCCTGGCAACTACACGAAGCATTTTATTGAAAGAAAACGACGTTCGAAGGAGACAATACAGAGGTGTCGAAAAATAAAACTAAGGTATTACGAAAACACGACAGAAAAGAGAAAAAAAGTTGCAGGGCCTGATGAAAATTATGGTCAATTGGAATTAGATCCAGATATGCCAGCTGAATTATTTGAAACGATAAAGAGGAATTTTTCAAAGAATTATCTCCATCGAATAAGGATGAACTCGAAAGGAATACGGTGGGCCAAAGCAATAATAATTTGTGGACAATTGAAAGGCGTAAGCGGCTTACAGCTTCTAACTTTGGACAAAAATATGTAAGCTACGGCCAAAAACTTCAGTTGCGAGAGTATTAAACTCGCTACTGTACTCGCCATTTAAAGGAAATATGGCCACAAATTATGGGAAAGAAAATGAAAACCAAGCAATTGAGCAATTTACAAAAGAAACAAAATTAGAGGTATTCGCCTGTGGACTATTTATCGATGAAAACAAAAACTTTTTAGCGGCAAGTCCGGATGGCCTTTTTGGCAAGGATTCTATAATTGAAGTGAAATGCCCATATAGTATAGTAAATATGTCACCAGAAGAAGGATTTGAACAAAAAAAATTGATAACTGTAAAATTGAAGACAATGCTTCAACATTAAAACGGAATCACAATTACTTCTACCAAGTACAAGGCCAGTTACACATTACTCGTCGTAAATACTGTTATTTTGTCGTGTGGAGTCCTAAAGGTTTGCCGTATGAAAAAATTGAAAGGGACGATTCAATCTGGCAAAAAATTGAACCACTGTTAGAAAAACTTCTACCACCAATGCCTTTTACCAGAAACAATTGACGGTCGCATATCAAGAAATTTACCGGCGAGAGAAAGATCTAAATCATAAATTGTTTAAAATTCATTGTATAGTGGTAAAAAATTTTGTACAATAAAGTGTTTACAAACAAAAAATTTCAATTAATCACTGAAGGCAATGTAAGCGACTCTCAACTAAAAATTTGAAACAGATTTTTTTTAAAAACATAAACCTCACATTGGAGGCACCGAGGAAAAATAATCGCTCAGGGACTTTGTTGGAGAAGTTGTTGGACATCATTGGAGAAGCTGTGTGGAGGGTATTTTTAGGATAAGGAAGGAAAGGAAGTTTTGGGTAGGGAAAAGGTAGGTAAAAGTATGAAATGATGGTGGAGAGTCCAGCTGTAGAGATCAAAAGATCTTCCTCTTCCAGTTTCTCCCAATCCGGCCCGCCACGCAGTAAGTGGACAAAATTATCCGCCACCAAAACCCATGCAGACCTCATCCGTGAACCCGGGAACCCAGGCTCTGTCACCAAACATAGAGGACCACTTGCGGTGACCAAGTGGCGGGGGTGTTGGTTATCCAATAAATGGTTCCCGGGGCGATGGTACCTAAAACGCCTCCCAAATTGAAAATTTATTATAGTACTTGACATAAAAAAATTTAATTTTGCACAATTTTAGTATGAAAGCTCGGTCAGTATTGGTATACCGCGATGAGTCACTAAACAGAAAAAAAACGAATAAAAAATATCGATTACTCGGGCAAGGACAACACTAGTCTACCGATAAAATTCTTTACATCACTACTTCGCATTATATGTATGTATTTGTCAAAACCCACGTTTCCCGGCCCCCCTCAGGAGAAATGAGCGAAAGGGACACCTGCACGTCGGGCCGAAAATACCTAAATAAAATCTTCGAAATCGATGTTTTGTATTCCCCATTTTTCTTCTCCAAAACTGGACGGATTTAAAAATTTTTTTTCACTAACTGTATTAAAAGAAAATATTCTATGTCGGTACGTTTTGCTTTTTTTCAAAATACATTGTTTAGTTTGTATACTGAACGTTTTTTGACGGCGTTTAAATTAGGCAATTTTATTCATTTTTGGAAGGTCGTAACTTCTATGAGAAGTAAATTATCAAAAAAAACAAAACGTACCGACACGCTAGTGGTCAATATCTATATTATGTAAAAAAAAATTTTGCTCTAGGGTCAAAATCCAGAGAGATAAACGGGGAATACGTTTGTATAGAAAAGCGCAGCTAGTATTTCCTCTTAATTACGGAGAGAACACGATACCTTTACAATCTGAAATTAATAAAATGTACAGACTAGGACCAAAATTGTCTGAAAAAAATCCCAGATCTATAATAGTGTCGTTCAGTAGTATTAAATCTCGAGATGACTTCCTACTCAAAATCAAAGAATATAAAAAATCCTCTACCTCCAGTTCAAGCAAACTCAATACAGCAGATTTAGGGCTATCGCAAGAAGCAAAACGGATTTACGTGTCGGATCATTTAACGCAAAAAGGAAAATTCCTACTCTCTCAAACTAAAAAATTTGCCAGAGATTATAACTATAAATACTCTTGGACATCCTCGGGGCGCATTCTGCTAAGACAAACGGATACATCCAAAATTATTACGATTAAAAACATCATGGATCTCGATCGAGAAAAACGTCAACAACTGTGACAGATGATAAAAAGTACCTCAACATTTACTTCACCGATAAACGAAAATAATCCGGCTAATATCATTTTCACCGCAAGTTTTCATATTATGCGTTTTTTCTTTGTCTTTAAAAATAATGTATTAATTCATAATAATTCATTCTTACTCTTTTTAGTAGTTCTTTCATGCAGCAACAAAATCAGTATGAAAATTGTTTATATCAGTATTCACTTTTTTTATTATACGTTATCTCCTTTGAATGTAACTCACATTTCTTTAACTCTCTCTAAGAAAAAATTATATATCTCCATAAATAATACTGTCATTAAAAGTTTTTATTCGAATATTACCACTATCTACAATTCACACACACTAAGTATAATACCTAAGATTTATCAAAATAATTCATTCTCTAGTAACAGAAAAAATATTACAAAAATTACAAATCTTACAATTAAAAATTCTAACCTTACTCTTCCTCTAACCAAAAAAAATCACGCTGTTTTAGTATTCTTTAAGATAATATCAGTTTACTGTGTAAATATTATTCTTCATGCATGTTCTCGTAGGAATCTGAGTATTAATACCTTATTTACTCACTGTTGGATGCTCCTATTTTCTGTAATAATCTTTTTATTTTGGTTAACTATTATTATACTCACTTGTATTTACAGAATTTACATTAACTACAAATGCTCGAGCTCTGTCAAAATAATGTTTTTGTATTTCCCAAAAACCATTACTACTGTTTTATTTACATATTTTTTAATCATACTTTTGCATTTTTCACATGTTACTGTATTTAATTATTGTTTCTTATCACACCTATCAATGCAAACCTACTTATGGTACCAAAGTATTATCGCCAAAAGCACTTACCTAGCTATTATCCACTCCATTGTTATAATAATAATAATAATAATAATAATAATAATGTTTATTCCAGGATGTGGGGAGGATAGTGCAATCCCACACGTCCCATAAAGTTGTACATATTTACACAACAGATAAAGTAAAAAAAAAAAAATAAATAGAACAAACAAATGTAAAAGACATAAGCGATAATAGAAATAAAATAAATAATCAATTATAATGTAGGACGTGGTCTGGAGTGAGCTCGGGCCCAGCGCTCGCTCAGGCGTGGCGCTTGGTGCTGGAAGGCTGCGATCACCACTGTGTTATCGGAAGCCATTAGCCGCATCCTGGCTCCAGTGACCCGGTGTCTCATCAGACCGGCGAATCCGTGTAGTCCTAGCTCCGTAAACATTGAAGATGCGCTGCTGTATCTTCTGTATCCAAATATAATTCTGCAAGCATCATTATATTGGATCCGGAGTCGTTCTATTGAGTTGGTACGGTAGTGACACCATGTTTCACATGTATATAGGTTAGTGCAAAATGCATTGAACAATGTTTTTTTTACAGTGTTACTGCATTTGAAGAATCTTCGGGCAATCATATTAGACAGTATACTGATACTTCTCCGCTGTCGTTCAATATCACCGTCATCCGAGAGGTCTTCAGTAATAATGTGTCCCAAGTATTTTACATTCTTAGATGCGTTTATGTTTTCCTCATTAAGTTTTACAGGGAGCATTGTCTCGGGATTTTTTCCATGGTGGAATGCAATTAGTTCCGTCTTCTTGGGGTTGTACATCATGTTGTGGTCATTTGCATATTCTTCACAGATTTTTAATAATGTTCTCAACCCCTTGATCGACGGAGCTAGGAGAATCATGTCGTCCGCATAACTTATGTGATTTAGGCATAAATTATTAATACGACAGCCCGCCCTGGTGTCCAGGCGATTTGATAATTCGTCCATGTATACATTGAACAGGATTGGGGACATACACCCTCCTTGCCTTACTCCTGATCGCAAATATATCGGTTGGGAGTACGTACTTGCCCACCGTACAACGTTTTCCTGCTGAGAGTGCCATCGGGATAGTGTGTTGATATACATAGTAGGTATATTTCTAGCTTTCAACTTCTCCCATAAGGTTTTATGACAGACCCTGTCGAACGCTTTGCTCAGATCTAAGAAGCATCCGTATACAGTAGTTTTTCGTTTCTTGTAATATTCTATTATTTGCTTAGCGGAGTATATTGCCATATTAGTGGATAATCTGTACTTAAAGCCCATCTGATTGTGTTTAGAATTGAGTTTACCTTCTATTTCAATCAGAATTACCCTTTCAAATAGTCTTGCAATTATGGTTGCCAGGGATATTGGCCGGTAGTTGCTGGAGTTGGTCATATCGGGCTTTCCTGATTTCAGGATCGGGGTTATAATGGTTTTCGTCATTGCACTCGGTAAATGATTGTGTTTGAGGATTGCATTGAACAGAATGTTTAGTAGTTTAGGTATGTATCTACCTCCGTACCTTATGTGTTCAATACTTAAACTATCATGTCCCGGAGATTTACCGGCCTTAGTAGCTTTGATGGCCTTCATTATATTATTTTCAGAGAGGAAGACGTTTTGTCCATCATATTCCATAATATCAGGAGCAGTCGGTGCTTCGTTTCCAGAAATATCTGCAAAGGTTCTTCTAAATGTCCTGGCGATTTCCTCCGTATTTGTGGATCCGTCAATTTGGCTGGCGATTCGAGCGTTTGGTTTGATCAGATTGTTGCTTTTCTTCCAGAATTGAGCAAACTGTTTTGTGTCAAGCGATTTTACGATTTCGTCCATCTTTGTTTGTTCGGCAGAGTTTTGGCAGTGTTTGAGGGCTCTTTTAAACTCCTTCCTTTTCTGTTTTCTTTCATCCGCAATGGGGCCTTGTGATGGTCTCCCGTTTTGAATCCACGTCATCAATGCCGATCTGGATTTTTCATAGTGTTCCTTGACTTTCTGATTCCACCCGGAAATGTGACGATATGTTTTTGGTTCGCTTTGATTGCTCTCCCGATAGAATACAATGTCGGCAGCCTTTCTTAGGGCTTCCACGATATCTGTGTACATATTGTCCATGCTTTGCATATGATCGCATTTATCACATGTAGACTCAGAATTACATATGGATTCGGAGTGTCTTTGATATGTTACATGGAGTAATGCTTCTGCCACAGACGTATATTCATTGATTTTCTTGTTGTTAGTCCTTCGCCATATTATATTATTAGGCTGTTTCGGGGCACTAAAGACGGTAGCAGGTAGGTTTTCAGCAGCGATTATGCAAGATGTCGGCCGGTGATCGGACCAGTCAGTATCATAGTGTATATGCAGATTATGTATTTTGTCCTTGAGATTATTAGTGCATATACAATGATCGAGCCAGGAAGTGGTATTGTGTGCATCGCTAACATATGTATATGTGTCGTTGGGTAGTCTTTCCATATCGATACAACTGTAGTTATTTTCAGTGTAGAAAAATGATAGTTCTTTCCCAAATACAGAAGATGGGTGAGCGTTGAAATCTCCCATCACGATGGTTTCAGAGTATTCATTGTCTTGAATGATCGTATGTATTTTGGACAGGTAGTTGGTGAAGTCAGTAAGGTTGTCGGCATGACATACCGGCATGTAGACAGTCAGTACACATATTGTCCCTCCTTTGGTGGTTATCTGAATACCAGCGATGCGGTCATCTCCACATGGTATTACGGAAGCTTGCAACTCATTCCTCCAAAGTGCCGCGACTCCTCCATAGGGTCGTCCCCTCAGCGGCCCGTTAGCTAAATCTACGGCAGATGTGCCCCATCCCTGAAAGTTTGGATGAATTTTGGATAGATTAGATGTTTCGTTTTGTAATAGCCACGTTTCTTGCAAAAGTATTACATCGTATATATCGCACATATCTATAATGAAATTAATGTTTCTTTTATGATTGATAATTATGTAAACATTTCCTTCGCTTGTTTTTTATCGGAACATACCTACATTTTCGAGAAGATTTTACGAACTCAAATTATTGTACTCCCACTATTATTCTTATTATTATTATTAATTACATCGCATGTTATTTCTTGTTGTTTTATGAATCACACCACCAAAAGCAATATGTATAAAAATGTAATTTTCTGTCTTCAATCAAGCCAATATATTTTTAACATTTATATGCTCAAAACTGTATTCTTACTTTCTTGTATCAGCATAATTATTATAATAATTGCCTATCTAACTTCTAATTATTCCTACCATATTTCACCTTTTTTGGCCAAATCTCAAGCCTTTTTAATATTCCTTAAGAAAATGGTAGATCACTCCATACATATTTTTTCACTCGCATGTTTTTATAAATTCAACACCATTCATAATGTTTATACCGAAAACAATGTATTCATACTTTCTGTAATGGTTCACTCTGGTATTAACATACTTATTCTCACAAAATATAATGTCATATCGTATTATTCGACATTCTTACTGTATAAACCAATAATAACATTTTTATTAACACAAATATTCCTCACCAGCAATAATATCTTCAGTCGCTTCTCTACTCTAGGTTTACTGACAACATTTACAACATTTATCTCAATAATAAATAAAACTTGGAAAGAAATCTACTGCAAATGCAAAACTGAAATTTACTCAAGCTCCGTTCTAATTACATCTTTGCACATTCCAAAAATCATTACAACTTTTTATTATATTATAACGTACTTATTGCACTCATATCTTTCCCGCATAATCACTTACCATGTTCTTATCTATTTATCAAACTTACCTATACTCTATCGACCTGCTCGTTCTAAAATTAACTTTTGCTTAAATATTCATTTTTTTTGTTTTTTTTTGTTTTTGTTTTTTACAAATAGAAAACCATGGATTTAGAAATGAATGATATCAATGTACAAATAGAAAATCATGGTAATATAATTACCTCTGAAACTAATGTTGCATCAACTTGTATAGATACACTAAAGCCATATACACAATTAAAATTATTCTCTACAAATATTCGCAGCATAGATAAGAACTTCAACAGTCTACTAGTAACGCTTGCTGACTTGAATAATATATTTGACATAATAATTTTAACAGAATGTTGGATCAAATCAAATTATACTCACAAAAAAATTACAGGATTTACTGTTTTCAATACATTGAATAACAAGACACAGTCAGATGGAGTAATCGTCTATGTAAAATCCGATCTCTACCCGACCATCTCTGAATTATCCGTCGACAATGCCAACTGCCTTAAAATTAAAATAAACCAGACCACCATTCTTGCACTATACAGGTCACCTAAACAACAAAATGTTTCAGCCTTCCTTAAATCTTTAGACGTGGCATTATTGAACTGTAGAACAAATGAAGAACTAATGGTAATAGGCGACATTAACATAGATTTACTTAAGCCCATGTCAACACAAACACTCGACTATAAAAACCTAATGACTCAATACGGGCTTGTTTCTTATATTAATGTCCCAACTAGAGTAACCGACATGACCAAATCATGTATTGACCACATATTCCTAAGAACAAAAAAAAATTCTAAAGGAATTGTTTATCAATCAACTATAACTGATCACTTCTCAATAGTAATTGGCCTCATGAATAAAAAATCCACTCCCATTACCTCATGTGAAAATACATTAAAGACTACGATCAATTTTGAGGAACTAACCTCCAAAATTAAATTAGAAAATTGGCTCTCTGTTGTAAATTCTTCAGATGTAGATGTTGCATTTAATAAATTTTCTGAAATACTATTGAAACATATTCAGGCTGTTACCGTTGAATCCCCTTTGAACAACTCAAAAAATAAAAAACTAAAACCATGGATAACAGATGGTTTAATTTTTTGTATTAAAAAACGGGACAAACTCCACAAAAACTTAATTAACAATCCAAATACACAAGCCCAAACATTTTATAAAAAATACAGAAATATTTGTAACAATCTCATCAGAATCACTAAAGAAAACTACTATAAACATAAATTGTCCAGAGCCGGTAATAATAATAAAAAAATTTGGCAAATTATTAAAGAAATATCTGACACTGACCATTCAACACCAACAATCAATAAATTAAACATCAACGGACTAGACACTTCACTAAAAGTCGACCCTGACACTGTGACCAATCACATAAATGAATATTTTTGTAATATTGGAAAAAACTTAGCATCACAAATTTTAAATAAAACATCTACCGATGAAAATGCTCTTGCCAACAATATAAATATCTCTGCTTGTGAAACAAACAATTCATTCACACTCAACCCCACCAACTCTGCTGAAATTTCACAAACTATAAAACAACTAAAGCCCTCCCATTCATGTAATCATGATAAAATATCCTCAAATATACTCAAAATTATTGAACCTTTTATAAATCTACCACTGGAACATATCATTAACCTCAGTCTCGACAAAGGTATATTTCCGTACAAACTCAAACTTGCTTTGGTCCAACCAATTTTTAAGTCTGGAACTCCTACTGAGATATCAAACTATAGACCTATCTCCATTTTATCATCACTCTCCAAAATCATAGAAAAAATCGTAAAAAAAAGACTTACTGACTATCTTACAAAATACAATATTCTCTCGCCTAACCAGCATGGGTTCAGAGAAGGGCTCAGCACAGATTCAGCTATTCTAGAATTAACATCACACATAACAGAAGCCCTAGACAAAGGTGATAAATGTCTGGCAATATTTCTAGACTTAGCTAAGGCATTTGACACAGTCTCTCGTCGAATCCTCCTAGCTAAGCTTCATAAAATTGGAATAAAGAATAAGGCATTTGATTGGTTCAAATCTTACCTAACAGACAGAAAGCAATTTGTTAAGTTACCATCATACAAATCGTCTCAACCTATCAGAATCAATTTTGGTGTACCACAGGGCAGTGTACTCGGTCCAATACTTTTTCTCATATACATTAATGATTTATGTAGATTAGAAATTGATGGCAACATAATCACCTTTGCCGATGATACTGCCCTGATACTAAAAAGTAAAACATGGGTAGAAACTTTTCATAAAGCGGAACTAATTTTGCAAAATGTTAAACAATGGCTGGATGATAATTTACTAACGCTAAACATAACCAAAACAAAATACCTAACATTCAGTACAAATAATCCAAGTCAACCCTCAAGTAATCATGTATTAAAAATACATTCTTGTAGTAATATATCCAGCTGTTTATGCAATCCATTGGAAAGAGTAGACTCCATCAGATACTTAGGCGTAATAATCGATAACAAACTGCGATGGGAAGAACATGTAATTAACGTCACAAGCCGTATAAGGAAACTGGCTTATATCTTTAGATCATTGCGCAATATACTACAAAAAAATACAATGAGAACAGTATATTTTTCCCTGTGTCAGTCAATCTTATCGTACGGTATAATTATCTGGGGAGGATGCTCCAAAACTGTATTAGATCCATTAATAAAAGCCCAAAAATTAATAATACGGACTATTTACAGAGTTCATTATATACACCCCACGAAAGACCTATTTAAAGACTTCAAAGTTCTTAATGTAAAATCCATATATGTAAAAAATATTACCTCTTATTTTAAATTCAAATTTACAAAAAAAAAAAATATAAATTCAAAATACAACACAAGATATTCAAACCTATCGAATTATATTATTCCAACAACAAAAACTTCAATGGCCCAGTCCCAGTTCAACTTTCTTGCACCTAAAATTTTTAATAATTTATCATTTGAAATAAAGTCCAAAGACAAATATCTCACTTTCAAAAAGGCGCTTACTGACCTTCTGATGAGTGACAATGACAATGTTTATAACCTGTTTCACATACTAAAATAGTTATTAATTATTAATAGTTAAAAGGAAACAAAACGTAAGATATAATAATGTTTTATTACTAATGTTTTTGGGTTATTTGTCATTCAATTTATTCAAAATTAAAAACGGTTTTTGCAAATGCAAAATGATTTTAATGCAAAACGGAAATTTTCTAACCTTCGGAACATCCCCGATATGAGAGGTTAAACTTCCATATTCATCGGTTAATTATCATATTTAATGTCATATTTTATGTTTTTACCCCGCTTATAGCTCAATTTGACATAATTTTTCTTATAAAAGTAATGCTTTATAATATTATGATGTTTTAATTTAAAATCACTTCATTAATATGTTAAAAAATAGAATTATACCAACGCATATTGTCGAACAGGCTATGCCTTTTGTAATCTTTTTTGTTTCCGTTTTTTGTATTATCTTGTATTTGTATGTTTTTTTTTTAATAACTGTTACAATGAATCAAAACTTTTCAATAATAGAAAGAGTATATGCCTGAATTATTTATTGTACATATTTACATTGTATTCATTTATCTATTTATAAAATAAGAAATATATATAGCAATAAGCTGCACATCTCACTAGGGCATTCCTGTATCGAGATGTGCAGTTTTACAACAAAGTTTTACAACAATGTAGTTTTACAATAATGTAATTTAAAAAAAAAGATAAGAAAGAAACATACACATAAACTTAATAAAAATATTATAATAAACCTACAAAAGCAGCATGAGTACAGTTATTCAAACATTAATAAATAATTATATTCTGTCACCATGTTAGAAAATAACACCTCTTTTATTAACATATATCTCAATACTATTTGGAAAGATACTTACTGCAAATACTCAAGCTCCATTCTAATTACACCTTCATACACTTCAAAAAAAAAAAAAATTACAACTGTGTGTAAATGTGTTGGTACTGTGTCCATGGCCGTATATATACATATTAATGTATTCATGTACCTAGACGCATATATATGTGTAAGTGTGTGTGTGTATATGCCTATGTGTGTATGGATGTGTGCACCTGTATATACGTATGCGTATGCACTCACACATATAAATTTTAAAATAAGGATATGTATCTTCTCACAAACTTATCCTTACCCAATTCTTTTTCTCTTTACTAGTTTTTTATTATAACTTTACCAATTTTCAACATCATTACATTACTAATAGTTCCATATGTTAACAATAGACTTCACTTAAAGTAAATATCCTCCATTGTCACCATGAAACAGGCAGCCGCCTAGTATGGTGATTCAATGTATCCAATTCTATGTAAATGTCTAATTATGTAACATGTATTTAAATAAAAAAAAATAAATAAAACTGGAAACGTAGATCGTTACCTAAAAGTATTAATTCATCATTTACAACAAAGCTGGATGATGATAACATCAACACGCTTTATCAGTTCACAATTTGAGATATTTTGACGTATCTTGAATACAACCTCTCAGATCTAGAATCGATTTGCGTTTACGAATGAATTCTGACAGTTGTAAAACGATTGTATCACTCATTTTCAATGACATTTCAAAACGATTATATCGGTCTGTGCATTCGAATGAATATTGACATCGATAAGCGAGAATCGATTCCACTTCGATGACATTTCAAAACGATTGTATCGAACTGTATTCGATATGAACATAGACATCGATAAGCGAGAATCGATTCTTCTTACGATGACATTGTGAATCGATACGATGGATCGATGAAAATCCAGCGCTGTGATTCGTCAGAAATAATCGATGTGAGAGAAGCGTTGTGATTGGTCAGAATTAATCGATTTGACATCGATGCAAGAATCGATTGTTCAAGAATCGATTTGTCTATGACAATGTATCGAAATGCATCGATGGTGAAAAAGATCGATACAATATCGATATTCCATCGATATTTCCCATCGCTAATTGAGACACAGTGGGTGGTATAATAGGCGAAGGGTCCACTTAAATAGGGCGCAGCGCCAGAAGCTTGCACATGGCGCGGAATAGGCTATTTACGGCACTGCTCTCACTCAAAAACCTCAACATTATATTATAACATTTAATTTTCAAATAAAAAGCTGGATACTAAATATAGGGAGATCAGAAATAGAAAATATACTGATATCAAATACAGACTAAAACCAAATCTAGTGAACTGAATTATAAAGAAAACCCTATCTTATTTTATTTATAATTATTTAAAAAATATATGCTACATGATATATGTTATGTCTATTTCATGTTAATTTCTTATAATTAAATTATAATATGTAAGTGAAATCCTCAGCACGGGAGATCCGAGTGAGGATATCATTATCTCTACTTGTTACTAAGAAATGAAGACAATAAACCATTATTATTATTTATTGACGCATCTTTTTTTCTACGGTAGCTCCTGTACATAGCAAAAAGCGAATCCTTCTTTTTCTTTAATTCGTCTACGGGTAATTCTAACATGCCCTGGTCACAGGAGCAACAGAATTTGCTCCTGCGACCACTGTATTCCACTCATATTCGTGCCGTATGACATACTAATAAAAATAATTACTAGCGCGCACGTCTATTCACGACGACGTATTGAGGCGAACTGAAGTTAACCGAGCAGTGTAGAAAGGCACTTCGTGTAGGCACTTCGTGCAACCTCGAGTCCTTTGACTCGGGCACAAAAACCGACAAAAACTGGAGGTCGCCCGAGACGAGCCAAGGTTGGACGAAATTAGACGAAGTTAGACGAAGTGCCCCTCCGCACTATCGTATTCGGCTAACCTCGTTCAACTTCGCGAGCAGTGTGGAGCTTGAATAATAAAAAAAATTAATGAGTACAAATCAAGAGTAAAAAATGTGGCTCAAAGAGGTCAACGAAAATACTCTAATGAAGACACTGAAAACGACATAGAAGACAAATAAACTATAATTAACCAATTTTAGTCCGCCTCGGCACAGGAACCCCTAGTGAGGAGGACTAAGAAATACAATATCTTTACCTAACATAACATTATATTTTGTATACTTATAGAATTATTTTATATAGTCGCTTAAATAAAAAAAAATTAAAATAGAAGTGAAATACATTGTTGACCAAGGTGGAATGTATAATGTGGGAAACGAAGCTTATTATTAAAGTATAATAATAAAACAATACGTAAGGGGGTTTTTCACCATCCTCCCAATAGCTTATCCATACACATAATGAATATTTTGGATTAATTCTACAGGATTTATTTATTTAAAAAGTCTGAGTTTACTATTCGGTACTTGAACCTATGAACAATGGCTACATATAGGATAAATTAGCCGAAGTTTTTACCTGTTGCTAGTATTTATTTGTTTTTTTATTAATATTCGTTATGTGTATGGATAAACTATTGGGAGGATGGTGAAAAACCCCCTAAGTCAAATAATTTATTTTTACGTAGCTTATAATTAATTAATTTAAAAAAACATTACAAAATAACAAAATCAACGTTTTAAAGAAATAACAAAGCAAAACACAATTAATGCAAATAGGTACAAACATGTTTAAAAATACTTCATAGAAGAGAAAACATGCCAACCCGTAAAAATAAAGATTTTTACTATAATACATCTATTTTCAATTTTCGACCTAGTTGCGCCATATCCTGGGCCGGCTAGTAACAATTTTAGAAAAATTCGTATGCGTGCGCATGTGGGTTTGTGAGTGCCACCAAAGGTTGATAGAATGCATTGTCATCGACAACAAGTCTGTCTGCCAACTTTCAGCTCGATCAAATGTCCTTTTTTTCCTTTCATTAATTTCTACGTCCAAGATTTGAATTCATTCATTCAAGAAAACCAAATCGAAATTCAAATTAGTGTTTTTTTTACATGAATACCGTACAAGAGTCCCAACTTCTCCCGTCTGGAGCCAGTGGGACTATGGCACCCCCAATTGGGGTATGTTGTGAGGCTGAAGGTAGTGTTGAGGGGAAGGAGATAGGAAAGAGGAAGGTGGGGAAGTACCTGGCTATTCACATCTGGTCACCAAACACGGCTAAAGCCATTTCAAGCAACGTTTCAATTCTGAATGGTGGTTTTACACCAGGGCGATACTGAGAGTATCTTCCACTCTAGTGTGCGGAATATAAGAAAAAAGTAGCCAAGCAATTAATGTACGACAGGATAAAAGATGTACAGTTTGTCAAATAAGAGTAGAAAACATAGGAGGGCGCCACTGTTTTTCAAATGGCAATACTAAAAATATAATTATGGTGATAATCTAAAGCTGTGTAACCTACATTTTTATTAAAAAAATGAAAAAGGCATTAAAAGTGATTTTTTTTTCATTCAATAGATCTCAAATTAGAATTGCATAAAGGTATATTATTATTACATCTTTGCAATTTTGTGTTAACATAATGAAGAATAACGATATTGTAATATAATATATAGCACACTATAGAAATTGCTCACATCAATTTAATATTAACTTAAGTACCTACTAGCTTTATCCAGGCTTTGGATCATGTCTCTAATTTTAGATCTGAATATATTTAACTCATTCTGATCTAAAATACTGTAACTCAACTCACCATTAACGATTCTTCCTTTCTACCTATTGTTAAATTCAAATTTATGTAAAATTAAATGAAAGCCAATCACTTTGTTAAACACAATAAGGAACTCCAGTGAAAAATATTATGCCTTTAAAAAAATATGTTCATATAGAATATAGACCAATGATTCTGAATATATAAGTTTTATTTAATAATATTAAACGCAGAGTTTTAAAAAAAAATATTTTTAAAGTCCATTTTTAATCGGGTCGTAAAAATACGCCGTCAAGTTGGCATTATTGAAATTTTAGTGGTGACCGCACTGTTCGACGTGTCATTGTATGGGAATGTATGATATGACATAAGCCATCGTATTAATTTATTCGTCTATTTACATATTGTTTATAGAGATTTAGTTGTTGTCTTTATTGAAGCATTATTAAGGCCTAAATAATGTTTCCAAAATAAAGGTATCTCTTATTATTTTTTCTCTATTATTGAAAATATTCAAAAACTACTGCACAAAAAAATAGTAATGCTATTTCTAGGGAGAATACTTCGAACAACGGAATTCAAAATGGCCGCAGTTGATCAGCTAATTTCCCGATCCTATAGAATTTTTCAGGAGTGATGACGTCACACTATTCACCATACATACGGTGGTTTTCGGGGGGTCTTGAAAAATTAAAACTTTGACAATTATTTTAACTATTATAACTAACTGTAAAAATAAAAATAAAAATACGGTTATTTAAGTTAAAAGGTCATTAATCATAAATTTTTTTTTTTAAAATTGGACTGGAGTTCTCTATTTAACCAAATTTGTGTCATTAAGCAGGTAACTTAACAAGAGTGCTTCTTCGATTTATTTATGTTTTTATGAACAAAAAAATGTGTTTTTAAATGTGTGTACAGTGTTCTGTATTTTTATTGTCTTTGCACTTTAAAAGAATATTTGACAGGTTAATTGGTATTGCCAGCCAACAAATTTAATAGTTCCATATTTTATATTTTCTGCTGGATTTTACAGACTCTACCTATTATTTTTCCAGCGGTAATAACGCTTGCTGTTTGAAGGCCACAGCACTGTTGTTACACGTTTATACCACAGAAATGTTGATATAAAATTATGCAATTCATTCATTCAATTATGCACTGGTTTCAAGAATAATTTTTCAAAGTTGGAGGAGGAATCTCATGCGGCGGGAAGATGCATGCACTATGTAGCAAGTCGCCTGTGTTGCGGTGAGTTTGGAGGGTGGTTCATTGCGAATATTGATAGCCATGTAGGTACCTAGTACCGAAAAAAATCTCGTTCGTGCGTTCGGATCAGTTCCTCCTTGGTGTTCCGAAGATCCTGTCTTCACCTAGTAAAGAGAAAATCATATTTATATCATCAAAAATTCTTCTTAATTAGAAGTCGATATCTATGAAAATTAACACACTGGCTCTCGCCCTTAAAATGTTGGGGGGGGGGGGGGGGAGGCAGAAATTCTTTTTTGTTTTATTTTAACCACAATTCACAAAATAGGTTCCGATATTTTATATATCACGTGTGATGAGTATTCTTCCAATAAAAAATTATTTCCTGCAACTAGAAATTTATAACCATTAATCGCTTTTAATGACTTTTCGTAAGTGTTGAAATTGAATGATTCTAACTTATCCGGTGATCCCCTTGAATTGCCCTTACAGATTATTTTGCACCTCGAATTTTTACATCATGTTTAGAACACAATAAGATTGGTTCTGCGTAAGAGTCCATAAGTTTAAATAATAGTTTCGCACGGGACAGTCAATTTTATTAGAATTATGGTGTGCAACTCAAATGTAAAGCTTCACTCGTTACATGAGAATGGCTTTTTTTATTAAGGAGAAAATACAGATACAGATGTCAATTGACAAGAATATACAAAACAATTAATAGAGAATTCACCTGCATCGAAACTATTTCTCACGAATTAACATTAACAGCAGATAAAAACATATGCAAATATTTTTACATAAGAATATTATTTTACAAATAGAGAGATAAAAAAAAATGTGCGCAATATCCTTATAACAGTTTACAAATTGTTTTTGGAATTTTGATGGTAAGACTAAATATACATAAAAAAAATAAATAAATATAGATAAAAAAAATAATGTCATACACAAATTTGAAAAAAGAAAGGTAGTTAAAATTCTACTTTCTGCTTTCTTTGCTGAATGTTATTTAATTTATCGTTATATTCTGAACACAAAACCGGTTTAAATTAAATCTGTATGCGGGGAATTAAAACTACACCCAGAACGTGAAAATTGTTTTCCATTGATTCTAGCAGCAGATACGTAGTCTGTAACTAGGATTTTAAACTGCGCTTCGAATAAGAGAATGGTTTCCTTTGAAATGTGTCAGCAGATGAATCCACAAGTGGAATTTAATCGTTATATTCTGAACACGAAACTGTCTTAAATCAAGAGTGAATCTGTTTTAATTAGTATTATTCTCATAATGTGTAAACGCGTATGGTTTTTCTACGAATTACGAATTTTGCAGCACTTGGTTTGAAACATGATTTTTAACATCACTCGAAACATTAGAACTCTTTTCTTCGAAATGAAACTGGTTTAACCTTAAAGTGAATCTGGATGCGAGTCCCCAGCCTTAATAGGTACTACACCCAGAACACGAAAAGGGTTTTCCTTCGATTTTTGCACATGAAACACATGGCTGGTTTCTTAGAACTGCGTCAGAAGATGAATCCGCAAATGGAATTGTGAAAGCAACGGTGGTTTTAACATAGGAATGGATCTGCGCAGGAGTTAAATAATTTTGTATACAAAACACGTGAATGGTTTTCCTCATAGACATATGAATATTAATAGACCAGAACATAAAGGTGAGGGGAAGAAACCAACTACAGCGGGGCGCAGAGCGGGAAGATGAATTCGGTGATATGTGATTCGTCAATAACTCAATCTGAGAGTATATGGGCATCTCGCATTATAATATCACCATTTAGTTCTTAAAAGTAAACTCTGCTCTTTAATGAATAGACCTTTTTTCACGGGAGCGCGAATAGCTCGCCGCGAAATGAACAAATTTACATATTCCAAATACAGCAAAGTAAAGTTCGCCTATTTTCATAGTCCAATATTTTGTTGACGTATTTAGTTAAGACACTTTTACAAATGCTTCATAATTTACTTACCCCACAAAACAGCGACGAGCACACGCCATGTGTCTCGAATGATAGTGTGTCTTACAAAAACGACCATATTATGTGATCTGAATAAGCTTATAATAAAGTAAAATAATGCTTTCCTATGGAATGTAATACGACAATTGGTTTTATTTTCTTTTTTACTTCTATTTTTACACGTTTTCAAAACACAAGCCATTATTTTTGCCGTGTTATTTCGTAAAATGAATGCTCGACGCTGGCTCGCAGAAGAATGATGACATCACATTTTTTAGATTCACGCGAAGCCATACTCGATCCCAGCCGGTTCCAATGGAACCGGTATGGGGAGGGGGAAATAATACGCTTTTATCGCTTAGGGCAGGTCTATTAATATTCGTATGTCTATGGTTTTCCTGCATTTTACAGCAAATTTATTGACCACAATATTGGATGTCAGATCACGTATTTATTTGTGTCTAAACTGATTTCTAGTAATACCAGTGCATACGTAAGCACATACTTGTCAGCTATAACTTTGTCTGGGTTTTGTGATGGTAACCTTAAAACGTATCTGAAACACCGTGAAAGAAAACTATTCTCGCATTCTGAGTATAATTTTTTGTAATGCCACCAAAAGTCGATGACCACCGCAAAAGTGCACGCGGGCCGCACCAAAAAGCTTCGCGAGCTGGATGTTCCCCATACTTTGTATAAAGCATAGGTACATATGACGATTTTCTAACAATAATCTTATTAGAATAATCGTTGTTTTTTTTTCTTTTAAAAGCCAATAGAAAAACCAATATTTAATCTATAAGTAATCTGCGACGGTTTGAATTAGACTTTGGACATTAATTTCATTTAAAAAGTGACGATTAGAAACTGGAAATATGGATTGTAACATTAACGCTGATTGGAAAATGGATTGTAACTTTATGAAATATGGAAAACCTTGAATTATAGTTAGTTATAGCATGGTTAGAAATGTGTAAAAAAATAACCAAATAATCATCCGGCCGTATCTTGGCAGGGGCCACTTGAAATTGAATTTAAATTTAGGTCAAATATAATTCAAAATAAAACTCCATCTATGGAGTACCTAATTTAAACCTATTAATTTTTTTTTACATGCTTTCAGTATACTTATTTTTTTATCCTGTCTTTCACGGATTATAGCGATGTTGCTGTGGGTTATCATTATGAAGCGGTGATTCTTCTCGGATTCTGTCTGCAGAGTCTTAAGGGCCCGTCTTAGCAGCCCGTACGCTCCCTTGTACCGCCGGTGTTCCCTGGGGAACGGTAAAGAGGATCATGCACTCAGCTATTATTGAAATTTAGTGAACAATGCTTAAAATTAGGAAGAGTCAAAGGAAGACATAAGGCACACGTGAATATGACGTAATATTTTGGAATTTTTTGAGCGTTTTTCGTAATTCGCAATATTATAATCGCGTACGAGTAATAAACGGAAAAACTTCGCGGTCTCGTGTTAAGATCCCTTCCACATTCCATTTGTGAAATGCAGAAGCCACACTTTCACCGGTTACTGGCAACTGTTGACTTTTGTGCGATGTATACCTAATTCATAAAAAGTTGACAAATAAGGATATCTCACCCGTAGATCGAAGCCAGAATAGTGCACACAGAGGCAATACGAAGATCGTTGTTGTCATATTTCATCATCTTTGCGAGTTTATGATTGCACTTGTAGATAGCCGTCTTGAGGTTACCTTCCGAGATGTCTTTCATCACCCCGTCTTGCCACCAGCCCAGGGAAGATGGAATCTCTAACTAAAAATAACATTCAATCGATTATGTACACAGAAAACTAATTATTTAATTGAATTTTGTTCACCATCTTTTCTTCCTTTTTGTTTCGGTACTTAGAATAATAATACCTAATGAGTGATATTATAATTACCGTGATAATTCACGGATACGGTACCGTAACGGAAGAAAAACATACGTTCCTTACAGAGCCGGATTAACTATGTCGGAGCCCCTAGGCAACGCACGTCTCGGGGCCCCTTTACCAATGGCGGACTAACGGGGGGGGGGGGGTTGAAGGTTGAATTTTTTCTGAATGTACAACAGTCAGTATGTTGAATATTGTGTCAAAATTTCAAGTAAATCGGAGCAAACTTAACGAAGAGACAGCGTTTCAAGCGACCGGCCCTCATGCTCGATTCGAGTATAAAATTTTTTAAATCGGTTTTCTCGAAAACAACATTTCTGAAGTTCGTTAAAACAGTTTGTATTTTAAATTATCTATCCTTCAGCAAAATTTTGAATGCGTTTTTCTCGAAACTTTTTAACACGTTTTTCAACATTAAAAAACTGTACATTCGATTTGCATGCACCAAGTCTTAATCTGTTTGAAAATCTACTGTCTATATATAGCATAAAACTTTGAATGCGTTTTTCTCGAAACTTTTTTGACACGTTTTTCAACCTGATTGATAACATATTAAAAAAATTACACATTCGATTTGCATACACCAAGTCTTAATCTGTTCGAAAATCTACTGTCCTGGCATAGGGGAATTTTGATATCTAAAAAAATAAAAAATGGCGGACCAGCGAATTTTATTTTCGATTTTTTATGGAAAATTTTCATTGTTCAAAAAAATAATTGACCTTTATAAAAAATCCTGAAGTGGTGCCATAGTTACTGGATTTTCTAACTGTTAAAGACTTAGGGGATGCAAATCGAATATATAGTTTTTTAATATGTTGTCAACCAGGTTGAAAAACGTAGTTTCGAAAAAACGCTTATTGCTGAGGATAATTGTTAAAACGCTGTATCTCTATCAATTTTACCAATTTCCTCAAATGGTTAGAGCATTTTTACAAACGCATCTTTCAGAAAATGAATTAAAAAAATAACAATTTTTTTGCAGTGTTCTTAAAGCCTTGTTTAGGATTTGATCAAGGGAACATGGAGGCCCACCAAAATCAGAGGCCCGTGTAAACTGAATAAAAAACTTGTAAAATTACATCAACTTCACTAAGGGGGGGGGGGGGGGGGGTTCATTCAACTTTGTCGTCCCCGGCTTCTGACGGGCTTAGTCCGCCACTGCACATTACCCCTTTCCTAATTTGTAAAATTATTTTTTTTCTACTGAAACGTAATTTTATTCATAATTAATCTGAGCTTTTACTACATTACGAAAGGTATGCCATCATCCCATTCAATAAAAAATGAATACAATACAATAAAATACAATAACCCTGCTAGCATTGGCGCTACTTGCGGCCAACGCTAAACCCAAAACCTGGAAAGGACATGCAATAAACAAGCCGGCGGCTAGCTCTGCACAGCCGGCGCGAGCAAGGTCCCTCTTAAACCCAGGGCGAGTGTCTGTGGTTCGCTGGTTAATTCCTACTCCCCTTCCTTTCCTCAAAATCTCCAGGTCTCCTTCCTCAATCAGAACACAGTTGTTATGCACGAAAAAGGGTTTTATTCAATTAAAGGTGAACAGGGTTCTACAAAAGGCCAGCATCGGCACTACACACATGAGTATTTGGCTATCTCTAATTAATTCTATTATAACGGGGGGAGCTTCTCTCAACTCTCTCTACACGTGTTTAGTGAATTTAAATGTCAGTTCTTAGCACACAGAGGGGTAGCAAGGTTCATTGGTACTCACAAGCAGGAGATAGGCGGTCGGCAGACAGGATTCTGGGTAGGCGTAAGCCTCTTTAAGCACAATACACAATTAAAGTAAAACATCGTGAGCGTTTACGGAGAGCGCCTAGCGCGAATCACGGGGAACACAGTTATTCTGCCGAAGGCCGGCGAAGGAATGGCAGCGGGGAGCCGCTCGGCGCTTGGCACGGGCGCCGCGCGGTGCGGGGAGAGGGGGCGGAGGGCCTGTGCAAGGGGTCAATTCGCTATTAGCTCGCACGGGAAACAATTCCGTAACGTAACACTTCCCCCCTCGCCGCAAAAAAGGCGACGTTGTAATGGAGCAGTAGGGCTAAGAAATCCTCTTACCCTTCTAGCACTTGTGCCAAAAAAAAAAATCCAAGAGAAAGGGGGGAGAGAGAGAGAGAGAGAAAAAGAAAAAGTTGCTAGCTACAAAATAGTAGAAACAAAAACAAAAGAGAAAAAAAACATGGTGAACAAAGAATTATACATGAATGTACATGAAAGAGCAGTGGCATACATAAATATAAACAAGGACCTGCTGGAGAAAGGTACAAGGGTTATGCAGTGATAGAAAAAAAATGACTCTAAATTGTATCATTGGTCTGTGAGCTAAGTTTGCGTAGCGTGGTTTGCGTAGGATGTTTGGGGTGTTTGAACGTTGCACTGAAGTTATAAGGTTACTTTGTCACAGTAACCTGGCCCATTTGAGATTACACTCAAGGAACACTAGGGCCTTAAAGAAAACACGAAGACGAGAACGCAGGATGAGGCTTCTTGGTGGTGGAGAGGGTTCTACCTGTCACAGAGGTCAAAAAAGTAGCTGCTTCCGGATCCTGTGGGTGGGCCAGTATGACGTCATTGAGGTACTGGAGAGTGGAATTGTAATTGGTGGTTGGTCCTTTATAGAGGAGGTGGTTTGTGTGCATGACAGCCGTTGTTGTGATGGTGGTTGGTACACTGGTTTGTATACAGTGGGATTGTTGGATGAACAATTGTTGGTATTGTTATTTGCGCAAGGGCACAGGAGCATTGGCATGATGGCAACAGAGCAATTTGCAAGGTGCAGCTGGAACATTTGCAAGATGCAGCAGGAACATTTGTACAATGGCAACAGGAACATTTGCGAGATGCCGCAGGAACATTTGTACAATGGCAACAGGAACATTTGCGAGATGCCGCAGGAACATTTGTACAATGGCAACAGGAACATTTGCGAGATGCCGCAGGAACATTTGCACGATGGCAACCGTAACATTTGCAAGATGCCGCAGGAACATTTGCACGATGGCAACAGGAACATGAACCAACTTAGAGCTGACGTGCTCGGGTTTGTTTGAGTGATGGTTTTGTGATGATACAATTCGCAACTACACGCACGACTCACACTAGGTTATGTTAGGTGTGGTCGGGTGCTTTTGGTACGTAGGGTTTGAAGGCATGGGACCTCCGTGACGGTAGTGAAGGCAGCATGAAGAGAGGCGCAGGTGTAGATAGGGTGAAGAGCTGCTGGTCTTCTTATTAATCCGGCGAAAAATTATTATTAGAACAAAATTCTTGAAGTTTACCTGCCTGGTAGACCAATGATGAAATGGTTTGGAGAGAAACAAGGTGTGCATATTGAGAAAGATTGGATTAGTTTGACGTGTAGAGAGAGAGAGAGACGGAGAGAGAGTTAACTAAGTGTAACTACAGACTTATACATATTACAAAGGTACGTATTCAAGGAAGGTTCTGTTTAACCCATTTAGTTTTTTTTTAAACTAAATACATTTCCAAGAACACGTAGGTAAGGGTTTGTACGTATGACAAAGTGCCACGTTCGAAAGAAGTTGGTCTTCCATGACCTATGCTCACGTCTATACGGTAGCATTTTTTCTACTTTCGAAGAACAAAAACATTGAGTACAAATAAGTTATGAAAAGTGGGAAAGGAGTAGGAAGTTGAAAGGATCCGTGTATGAAGGTTGTCCCATTTGACAAACGAAACGCCAAGTGCGTAACGCATATATCCCCATTCACGGATAATTTCGAGGAAGGGAAAGGGTGACAATTGGGAACATTTGAACGAAGAAAACTGCTGAGGACTCGGCTATTTCCGAAATTCGACCTCTGAGTGGAAGGTGAAACAAGGTCTACAGCAGTTATCCTGGCACATTACAATACCATTTGGTAGTGTGGGACAAAAGGAATACACTGACATAAAAGAGTCTAATCCTCCACGTGTATTGGGTAGAAGATTAGAGGGTCGTTTTATTCTCCTACTTGTTTGCGAGAAATGACAGACCCTTGCTCAAATCTCACAAACCTGGGGGTTTTCTTGTTCGTCCCCCAGACAACGAGTTAGGTGTTTTTTGTGTCCATCAACTTAACTCCTACGACACGATGCCCCATAATCATGAGTGAAGCGTATGATTAGTCCTTTTGAGATAGTGGATAGTTCCTGGGTTCTTGTGACAGGAAGTCCACGGGCATGTTAATGAGTACTCTGCTGCAAAAGCAATAATTTTCTGATAACAGAAAATAAAAGGCGTGTGATCTACGCTTGGTAGGTCACACAAACATGGGGTAGATATTATTTCGTTCGCACGATTCATGGTGAGTATTGTAACGTCTTCACGTCTCATGTACAGGAATGAACGATTTACAACAGATTTGCCCAGTATTGAAAGACAGTAGCCCAATTACGTTCGAAAATGTGGGTCCCCATTCAATACAGACGGCGGGTTAAGCGGTTCTCATGCCAAAGGACACACGACCAACTTAGTAACATTTAGTTATGAGTATAAAGTAATTATAACGAGCTTCTCGTATCATGGCGGATGTTTTGAGGATCTCTCCTATGATGGTAGATATTGTCACGTTTTCACGTCTCACGTGACAGGAATGAACGATTTACAACAAATTTGCCCAGTATTGAAAGACAGTAGCCCAATTACGTTCGAAAATGTGGGTCCCCATTCAATACAGACGGCGGTTTTGCAATGATGTAATTAATACGGCACTGCTGTAGCTTAATAATTTCATATTAGCATACGTTACAAGGCTTGCCAAAAGGCGATAAACACAAATTTTATTGAAGATCTGGCCAAGATTTTAAACTTCAAACAAGAATAATGGTACAATAAAGGACAAAAGAAACTGATGTCATGATAAAATATTGTACCTCATAATGAAGTTGTATATGTACAAAGAACAATGTTAATGAAGGGACGAAACGTATTGTCACTTTTATAACAAATATTTTTCTCAGAATCCGACAAAATACGATTCTGGAAAAAAATAGAGCAATTGGGTTGAGCGCCATTCTAATTTTTGGAAGAAGAAGAAAAAACCACAAGTAGCAACAAGGTTGCCCTTGAATTGTTTCGAATCCAGCGAATGTGACCTGATAGGTGTGTACATTTGGTGTATTCGAAACGATCCCCAATATACAACATTACTATGAATGTGTTAGGATGGGGTGAAGAGAAAAAAGAAAAAAAAAAAACGGGAGGATTTCCTATTATAACGGAAATCGTCGCGACATTCTTACAATATGGTGCTGTGACCATAGTAGTGAGCTGCGGCAATGGTCTGAAACCAATGGTTATTATACAGACTTGCACTTATGATTTTATATTTACAACATTAGGGTAGGGACGTACTGGTACGGCAAAAACCCGACACAAAACAATTAAAAAAAGGTGATATGACAAGATGAGGCGATGAGGTGAGAAAAAAAACGCGCGGATGCTGCAAGAATTGTGAAAAGGAAAGCGACGTCTTGGAGCAGGAGTTTTCCGGAACCGTTGATGGTAGGAGGAAAAGGAGGCCCTTTCCCGAAGTGATCAATTTCAGGAAAAGGATGCATACAAGTATGAAAACGGTGCCCCAAGAGGTGCTCTTGTGGTACAGCAGGCAAGGCACGCAGGATGTACAAGAACATATAAAATTATGCAAAAAGAAAAAGAATGTACAGGAGTTAGGCTACCGTTGACATTAATGTGCCTTCGGGTATAAGGATTACCTTACGAATGCCCATATGGGTGATTATTTACATTTAATATTTACAAGTAACTCACGTCATTTATGACAAGAGTTTTGCCAATTTGATAACGCCTGAGTACTTGATGTGATGGAATTTACTGATTCCGTCACAGTAAGGCATTTTGGAATTATTCCTAGGAGAAATCTTTCTATTTCTCAGGGCCTGTAGTAATTCTTCCTTTCTTGAAGTAAATACGTGCGGGATTATACCCAGCGTAACTTGAGGAACTTCCATGGTGTATAAGATCGTATCAGAGTGACCTTATGTTGGAAAAAGTGAGAACTAGACTCGCAATTGGAAAGAAATTGGGCAGAGATTGACCACTGGGGACGTATTTTTACAAAAAGTTTTTGAAAAAAAACGCGTTTTTTATAAGTGTTTGGTTTATTTGAAAATTTGGGCAGGGGTTTGCCTCAAAAAACGTGATTTTGAGAAAAAATCCAGATGTTTTGGAAATTTGTTGAAAATTTTTCAAAGTCCAAAAACGAGAAAAATTTGTGCAGGGGTTTGCCTCAAAAAACGTGATTTTGTGAAAAAATCCAGATGTTTTGGAAATTTGTTGAAAATTTTCAAAGTCCAAGAACGAGAAAAAATTTGTGCAGGGGTTTGCCTCAAAAAACGTGATTTTGTGAAAAAATCCAGATGTTTTGGAAATTTCTTGAAAATTTTCAAAGTCCAAGAACGAGAAAAAATTGGGCAGCGGTTTCCCTTAAAAAACGTGATTTTGTGAAAAAATCCAGCTGTTTTGGAAATTTGTTGAAAATTTTCAAAGTCCATAAAATGAAAAAAAATTGCGCAGCGGTTTGCCTCAAAAAACGTGATTTTGTGAAAAAATCCAGATGTTTTGGAAATTTCTTGAAAATTTTCAAAGTCCATAAACGAGAAAAATTTGCGCAGAGGTTCCCCTCAAAAAACGTGATTTTGAGAAAAAATCCAGATGTTTTGAAAATTTGTTGAAAATTTTTCAAAGTCCAAAAACGAGAAAAATTTGTGCAGGGGTTTGCCTCAAAAAACGTGATTTTGTGAAAAAATCCAGATGTTTTGGAAATTTCTTGAAAATTTTCAAAGTCCAAGAACGAGAAAAAATTGGGCAGCGGTTTCCCTTAAAAAACGTGATTTTGTGAAAAAATCCAGCTGTTTTGGAAATTTGTTGAAAATTTTCAAAGTCCATAAAATGAAAAAAAATTGCGCAGCGGTTTGCCTCAAAAAACGTGATTTTGTGAAAAAATCCAGATGTTTTGGAAATTTCTTGAAAATTTTCAAAGTCCATAAACGAGAAAAATTTGCGCAGAGGTTCCCCTCAAAAAACGTGATTTTGAGAAAAAATCCAGATGTTTTGAAAATTTGTTGAAAATTTTTCAAAGTCCAAAAACGAGAAAAATTTGCGCAGAGGTTCCCCTCAAAAAACGTGATTTTGAGAAAAAATCCAGATGTTTTGGTAATTTGTTGAAAATTTTCAAAGTCCGGATATGAAAATTTCACGGGCCGGGATTCACCTTAATGAAACACGTTTTTAGAATTTATTCCGATGTTTTTGAAAAATGTTTGCAAATTTGCAAAAGTCCGGAAATGAAAAACGGAAACGAGGTTCGCCTTAAAACAACATGTTTTTAGAATGATAAGTTTTAAGATTTTCACGGCCAGAAGCATTTTCGTTATATGTTTTTGGGGTGTTGTGCCGTGTTGCGCTACCTCCTTCTTTAGCCAACGTTTCGGACATCGTTGCAGTGTCCATCATCAGGGCAGATCCGGCAGATCCGGTAGATGTGTAATTTTTAGTCGTGAAGTGTGTGCTTATTTACTTCGAAGCGATACCGTGTCGCCAGCAGCACTAACTTTCACCAGTACAAAATACTCGTGACAAGCAGTGGCGTCATCGCCGCGGAACGGAATAGAAAGTTCATTAAAACGTGGTATTTATGCTAGCCAGGGGCAAGTCCGTTTGCGAGATGCCGACGGAAGTGGCTCCATCTCTTAATGAAATCTAAAATTAGAAATCACAGTGGTAAGAATTTAGGAAAAAAAAAAATAAAATAAAAAAATTACAATTGTTAACTTTCACCAGTACAAAATAATCGTGACAAGCAGTGGCGTCGTCGCCGCGGAACGGAATAGAAAGTTCATTAAAACGTGGTATTTATGCTAGTCAGGGGCAAGTCCGTTTGCGAGATGCCGACCGAAGTGGCTCCATCTCTTAATGAATTCTAAAATTAGAAATCACGATGGTAAGAATTTAAGAAATAGAATTACAATGGTTAAAGCGAATTTAGTCAATATAAATCAAAATGGTTTACCACGAGCTCGCATTACTATATACTTAGACATGGTTTTTTAGCTCTATTAATAATAAATTAATTTTACTAGAATTAGAATTACACTGGTTAAAGCGAATTTAGTCAATATAAAGTTATAACACAAAAAAAAAAAAAAATGGTTTACCACGAGCTGGCCTTACTGTATACTTAGACATGTTTTTTGCGTTTAGCTTTGGTGTAGCCGTCAATCACCGGATACCAAGAGCTATTGAGCTTAGCTCCGTCGTCTCTATTAATATTAAAAGGATTTTTGTAGATTTCAATTGCCTCCGTAATTAGGCGTGCTCTATAAGTTTTAGGTCTTCCCAAGACCTCAGGAACAAATCCAAAGTAATGGCCGGTTTCGATTAAGTGCTCAGCGATTGCCGATTTATCAGGGTGGCCGAGTTTGCAAGCACGAAAGTGTTCTGCTATCCTTTTGGAGATCGTCCTCTCTGTTTGGCCTACATAAACCTTGTCACATCCGGAACAGCTGAGTTTATACACTCCATCTGCTTCCAGAGGAAACTTAGTCTTTGCAGACCTCAGTAGGTCTTGAATTTTAGTTGTGGCACCGAAGACAGTCTTGATGCTATCTTTTCTCAACAGCCTGGCGATTCTGTCTGTCACATTGTGAACGTAAGGCAGGAAAGCGCAGCCTTTTAACTCTTGTTTAGCTCTGTCTTCATTTGGTGTAGATTTGGCTCTTATGATTTGCCTTGTCTGACTAGCTGGGTAACCGTTGCGTTCCAGTGCATCGGTCAGCTTTGTAAGTTCTGCTCCAATTTTAGTTTCTTCACATATTCTATGATCTCCAAAAGGATAGCAGAACACTTTCGTGCTTGCAAACTCGGCCACCCTGATAAATCGGCAATCGCTGAGCACTTAATCGAAACCGGCCATTACTTTGGATTTGTTCCTGAGGTCTTGGGAAGACCTAAAACTTATAGAGCACGCCTAATTACGGAGGCAATTGAAATCTACAAAAATCCTTTTAATATTAATAGAGACGACGGAGCTAAGCTCAATAGCTCTTGGTATCCGGTGATTGACGGCTACACCAAAGCTAAACGCAAAAAACATGTCTAAGTATACAGTAAGGCCAGCTCGTGGTAAAACATTTTTTTTTTTTTTTTTTTTTTTTTGTGTTATAACTTTATATTGACTAAATTCGCTTTAACCAGTGTAATTCTAATTCTAGTAAAATTCATTTATTATTAATAGAGCTAAAAAACCATGTCTAAGTATATAGTAATGCGAGCTCGTGGTAAACCATTTTGATTTATATTGACTAAATTCGCTTTAACCATTGTAATTCTATTTCTTAAATTCTTACCATCGTGATTTCTAATTTTAGAATTCATTAAGAGATGGAGCCACTTCGGTCGGCATCTCGCAAACGGACTTGCCCCTGACTAGCATACTTGCTTGTGCTTATGCTTTCTTATGCTTTCTTTCCTCAACAGTCTGACAATTCTGACTTTCACATTGTGAACTTAAGGTAGAAAAGCACAGCCTTTCGACTCTTGTTCAATTCTGTCTTCGTTTGGTGCGGATTTGGCTCGTATTATTTGCCTTGTCTGCCTTGCCGGGTAACGATCTCCAAAAGGATATTAGAACACTTTCGTGCTTATAAACTCGGCCACCCTGACAAATCGGCTATCGCCGAGCACTTAATCGAAACCAGCCATTACTTTGGATTTGTTTCTGAAGTCCTGGGAAGACCCAAAACCCATAGAGTATGCCTGATTACGGAAGCAAATGAAATCCATTAAAATCCAATTAATAGATATGACGGAGACGTTCTTGGTATCCGGTAATTGGCGGCTTCACCAAAGCTAAACGCAGAAAATCTTTGTGAAGTATACTGTAACACAGCTCGTAGTGGAGTGGAGCTGGCAACACGGTATCGCTTCTAAGAACATAAGCACATATTTCACCACTAACAATTCCACATCTGCCCTGATGATGAACACTGTAACGCTGTCCGAAACGTTGGCTAAAGGAGGAGGTAGCGCAACACGGCATAACACCCCCCCAAAAAAATGAAGCATGCTGGTTCGCATGTAATCTTTTATTATTTAATATTAAAAAAAATCTACGGAACAAAATCTTTGGATTACTCACCATAGTTCCGCTGTGTGATGTTTCCGGTTGCATATCTTCTTGGCGAGATCTTTTGCGAGGGTGTTGTGGGCTTTCCACGATTGGGTGAAACTTGTCGCCAAAATTTAAAAATACATATTATTTATATTGAATTGGGCATGATACACGAAGTGTATTTTTTTTTATTTAGCAACACCATTTTTCCAATGAGATAATTGTGTACTTAGCATCAGCCAATTGAAATAAAATATGACAAGCAAACTTTTGAAGAGTATAGCCGATAGGTGCTTATATAAGAAAGTCCCAAAATTCCACAAGCCACTCCATTTTTGAGATCCTGTATATTTGAAAGCTAAAATAATATTTCTTTATTTATTTAAGGAACATAAACAACCTTGATAATATAATTTAAAGATGAAGGTAACAAAAAAATAGACCATTGATATGTTCACAAATATGTTAACATATTCAATGATAATATCATCATTTTGTCCAAATATGTTTACTTTTTATATCTTAAAGTCTGCTATTTTATAAATCGTTCATTCCTTCTTTCTCTCTCATTTCTTAGTTTCATCTTTAAGTCTACTATTAGTATCTACTAAGTATAAATCTTGCGTTCTTTCATACATATCCTTTACTTACTTATTACAATAATTTTTGTTACTAACTTTCATGATTCATTCATTTATAATGATATTTTAATTTATATTACGATTTTTTAAGCTAGTATAAGTTCATTTATGTTTCTAAAAACCCTAAAATAAATGAACTTATACTAAAATATTTAAAGCAGAACTACGTAGCAAATATTAAAAAAAAATTGCAAAAATGATAGAACAAACATAATAAATCTATAATTATATAATGCATTATATATACAAATTTGTGATTTTATCTATTTAAAGATAGACTGGGAAATAGGTATTGTGGGGTTGGGACGGTTAAGGGGAGAACAAGATGGGGGATGTTGTGGCGCAAGAGAAATGATAATAATAGGATAATCATCATCATCATCATCATCTGTGGCTCTACAACCCAGGTCGGGTCTTGGCCTCCAGCAGAGCCTGCCTCCATGACTGTCGGTGTTGTGCTGCGTTGCGCCAGTTTCGGATGCCGATGGTGCTTGCATCCTTCACCACTCCATCCAGCCATCGAAGCTTTGGTCTTCCAACTCTTCTCCGACGCCCAGGTGCACCATCCATAATTCGCTTTGGGATATCTCCTTCGCTCATTCTCTGGATATGTCCAGCCCACCTGAGTCTTCCAGTTTTGATTTCCTTGGAGATATTAGGGTCCTCGTAAAGATCGTATAGCTCCTGGTTGTATCTGATACGCCATTCTCCATTATCACAGACTGGGCCGTAAATCCTTCGCAGCACCTTCCTTTCAAAACTTTCTAGGGCTCCTTCATCACCCTTACTGATTGTCCAGCATTCCGAACCATACATAAGAACAGGTCGTATAAGGGTCTTGTAAAGCAGGACTTTAGTTCTTCTGGTAAGGTGGCGAGATTTCATATGCTTCTGTAGCCCAAAGTAGTATCGATTTGCAGCTACTATTCTTCTTTTGATTTCGCTGGATACATTGTTGTCATTTGTCACCATAGTACCGAGATATACAAACTCGTTGACAGTTTCAAATGTATAATTATCTATCTGTATACTTGGTGGTTTCTGGCGTCCATGTACGGGCATATATTTTGTCTTCCCCTCGTTGATGACCAATCCCATGTTCCTTGCCGACGTAGCTAAGCTTTTAAACGCCGATTTTAGTTCATATTCTGAGCGTGCGATGATATCTATATCGTCAGCATAAGCAAGGAGCTGAACAGACTTGTTAAAAATATGGCCTGTGGTTTGTGTACCTGCATTTCGGATGGCCTTTTCCAGCGCTAAATTGAATAAAATGCAGGCAAGTGCATCTCCTTGTCTTAGTACATTGAAGGTCTTTAGGGTGTCTGACAGATCCTGTTGTATTCTGACTCGGCACTCAACATTAGACATTGTGAGCCTTACTAAGTTTACCAGTTTTCTTGGGATATTAAATTCATCCAAGGCTCTGTACAGTCTTTCTCTATTTACCGTGTCATAGGCAGCCTTAAAATCTATGGAGAGATGGTATGTATCAACATTAAATTCTTTGTTTTTTCCAGTATCTGTCTCAGTGAAAAGATTTGATCAGTTGTAGATTTCCCCTTACGGAACCCAGTTTGATATTGGCCAATTATGCCATCCGAATATTTCATAAGCCTACCACACAGTACATTTGATAGGATCTTGTATGAGATATTCAGCAGCGTTATGCTCCTATAGTTAGAACAGTTCATAGGGTCTCCTTTCTTGTGAAGAGGGCAAATTATTCCACAGTTCCATTCACTTGGCAGGGTCTCAGAGCACCAGTATTTGAATAACTCTACAGAGATGTTGTCAGTTCCAGGTGATTTATTGTTATGTAGACTTTTAATGGCACCCACTACTTCTTCTAATGTTGGTGGCGGCTCGACATTGTCATCATCATTAGTACCACAATCAGTGATGTTTCCATCCCTTGTCAATTTTTCACCCACACTCTCATCTACACTTCCGTTTAGCAGAGCATCAAAATATTCCACCCATCTATTCAGAATTCTTGACTTTTCATTCAAAATATTTCCCTCGCTGTCGTAGCACATTGTAATTCTGGGCTTATATTCTTTTCTTTGATGGTTTACCTTCTGATAGAAAAGTCGACTTCTGTTTTGGGCCTTGGCTAGTTCCACTTCCTTGATTTGGTTCTCGAGAAATACTCGTTTCTTCCTTCTGTGCAGTTTTTTAAAGTGCAGTTTTAATAATAGGATAATACGTACAATTAATTTTATCATTACGAATTTCTGGTATTCGCACCTATAAGGTGATACAATGAACTTCCTGTAACGATAGTAACTAGCAGTGATATGTATGTATATATTTGCAAGTTCATCGTTGTAGAGTCATTTTCATAAATTAATTTTGATTGGAATTGGTGTTGCATCTATCAATGTAGAAAATTGCTGCTATATGGAAGCAGTGTGTGGACATTTATTTTTTTTTAAATTCATGACCGGATCTACCGCCGTCGGTGTTTCTTTGCTACTTTCTAGTTAATTCCTCGATCAAATGGACTCAAATGGAATCAAATTCTAGCAGGAATGAACGAGTGAACACTCATTCCTATACTGCCGTCTGAACGTGGAATGAAACAAAGATGAACATTCACTCGAGTGAATATTCACCTGAGTGAAGCGTCTGATTCCCGCATAAGCGGTGATGATGGGGTCGGGGGAAACAGGGGGCCTAACAAAGCCAGCAGTGTGGATGTTCTTTTAAGTAAAGTATGAAGAGTAAGTTCTGGGAAAAAAAGTAAACAGAATTCCATATGTAGAATATAAATCGTCCACATTCAGGCTAAAGTCACTAACCCAAGAGCACAAGTTTTGAGATGTCCAAATTTGAAGGTTAGAGAAATAATCTTGTTTGAGTGCTTTAATATTTTTTTCTGTTATTATGCGGATTGCTGAAATTTTCTTTACATTTATTTAGTATCCAATTTGGGTCCAAACCGTTTTCATAATGTATTTGCAAAAACCACATAAGTGCGTTAAACTCTAAAGCGGTACTTAAAGTATCTACGTAACAATTAAATAAAATCATCTCTTCCGGTGTGCCTCAGGGGTCCACTGACTCGGAAACAAACTTTTTATCAATGTATCGAAATCGCAAAGTTACAATATCAACTGCAACCGTGTGAAAATACTGTATGATTACACCATTCCCGGATGGCTGCTAACAAATAAAGATATACGTGATCTCGGGATTCTTCTGAATTCCAAAATTACCTTTGAGAAACACATTGATCATATTGTCACCAAAGAACCAAAAGTAGCTCTTGAATCTACTAAGAACGTGCAAATTTTTCAAAAACACTAAGCCTTCGCTGATTTTCTACAATTCTTTCGTTCGTTCGCATCTGGAATACTTTTTTTTACATTCTCCAAACAGGAGGCCTTAAGGAAAATAATTTCGCTCGGGGCTTGTGTCAACTTTGGGGATGCGGTCTGAAGAGTTTTCTACGGAAAGGAAGGAGATGAGGGGTTGGGAAGGAAAAAGGTGTAAGGGGTGGGTAGGAATCTTGGATTCAGTGTGTCCAACTCATCCGCCACCAAGACCTAGAAAAACCTCACCCCTTGAACCCGGGCATCCCTGCCAACTCACCAAACATAGCGAACCACTTGAGGTGACCTATGGCAGAGGTGTTGGTTATCCAATAAGTGGTTCTCGGGGCGGCGGTACCTATTCTCGCCTCCCAAATGTTATAGTTCACAGGTTTGGAATCCGCGCTACATTGTTTATGTTAAGAGGTTAGAAAGGGTTCCGTAACGATTTCTTAAATTTCTCAATTTTAAATCATTTAACGAATACAACTCGTACGACGAAATCGAGAAACACTTTCGATCACGAAACTATTCATAGGAGGTTTGTCGCTGTTCAGATTCTCCGGTACAAAATTATTAATTCAAAAGTTGACTGCCCAGAGTTTTTTTTATTTATTAATTTTATTTTAGTAATTTGTACATTTAAGTTTACAAATTTCTAATTAATTATAATATTTCATATTGCAAACTAAATTTTATGTAATTTTATGTAGCTCCTACAATACGTCTTGAACTTTCCAATTGGTGTGGACTTCTCTGGAAGTCTCTGGTAGCTTGTTTTACAACTTCATCCCCTTGTACAGCAAACTGTTCTGCGTATTCGCCTTATCCTTTTTTTGAAGCCTGATTTCTTTGCATGTTCTTGTGTTATGTCTGTGAATGTCCTTGTTGAATACAATTTTATTTGAAAAGTATTTTGGTAAAATGTTGTTAATTATTTTATGTATAAATATCATCGTATTCAAGGTCAGCATCTGTTTCACGGTTAGCCAATTCAATTCCTTTAACATTTTGTTTACTTTTGAAAATCTATTCCGCCGTAATATTATTCTCATTGCCCTGTTTTGGAGAATTTGAAACTTATTTTGTTCTCGTTCGTTACATAGGAAAAGGATAGTTGAGCAATAGTTAAAATGTGGAGCAATAATAGAATTGTAGATAATGATTGCAATTTTACTAGATAGTTTTGGCCGAATTCTTCCCAAAAAAGATATTTTTTCCCCAATTTTCTTTTGTGTATATTCAGCATGCTTGTTGAATGTTAGTTTGGAGTCTAATATAACTCCTAAATATTTCATTTCAGTAACATTTTCAATAATTTCACCATCAATTTTAATTTTGCTTTCACTGGATGTCTTCTTGTATCCGATCACCATACATTTTGTTTTTTTTTGTATTTAATTTAAGCTTATTAATTTTTAGCCTTCTTGATACATTGTTTAGCTCATTATTTAAAATATTTATTAGTTCTTCATAGTTATCTCCAGAGTTGTTAAGGAGAAACGCGTTGGGAGCTTCAGATGCATTGATTTTTATGCAATTTTGCTGACACAATTAAATATATAAAAAAACAATGTAGCTTTGCCTTACAAACCTTTTTGTGTTTTATGTCACAATAACACATTTTATTTGACTTTTTTATTAGGGACATTTACCTACAGATTTATCATAATATTTTTATTTATAATCTTAAGTATTCAAAATTAATAGAATACCGGGAAGAGGGGGGGGGGGGGGGAATAGGGCTTAATTTACAAAAGGAACATGTTTAATACAGTCAAACATTGACAAATTACACAATTGGTGTGTTGCAAACAACTTATTCCTCATGTATATTATATTAATAAAAGGAAATATATGTGTATTATATGTACACATATTTATGAACGTCTGTATGTACTTATTGGGTGTATACATACGTTATTATATGTACATATCTTTAATTTTAAGAAATCTCACAGTAACTCCTGTAAAATCGATCATATTGATCTATAAAGACACTATATATATATATACATTTTTAAATTCTATTTTAACCACCACTGTTTAATATCCACGTAATATAATACCCACGCACAGGCTTCGCCTTTGTGGGATCTTTTTTGTTACTCTCTTATATTTTATGTTATTATGTTTGTACCTATTCCCATGTATCAAAAAATTTTGCTAATAAAAAAAAAATATCGATAAATGTAAGACATTAACATTTTGTAGAACAAAGACCCCGTTATCTTTTAAATACACAATAAATAACAAAATCTTAGAAAAAGTCAAAGAAATCAGGGATCTTGGAGTTATATTTGACACCCAATTAAATTTTATAAATCACATACAAGAAATAACCAACAAAGGCATGAAGACACTAGGATTTATAATCAGAACCATCAAAGACTTTGATTCATTAGAAGCTATTAAAATTATATATTTGTCACTAGTACGCAGCGTGCTGGAATACAATTCCATCGTTTGGTCCCCATATTATCAAATTCATATAAAAAATATTGAACGAGTGCAGCACAAATTTTTACGATTTATTAACTTCAAGTTACATATACCTATTCAACACATTAACTATACATTCTTACTAAATACACTTAATTTGCATTCCCTAGAAAACAGAAGAAAAATAATTGACCTAACTTTTTTGTTTAAAATTATTCACTCTGAATTAAACTGTTGTGAACTCCTGCATCTCATTGACTTTAAGGTACCAACCCGAGCGACAAGGCAAAACATAGTATTCGGCAACAATAATTCTGGAACCAACAACTACCTCACACATGCACCTATTCCACGATTTCATACACTAGCAAACAAATTCACCTTAAGTATCGATGTATTTAATACAAAGTTACCATTATTTAAGAAACACTTGAACGATATTTTTATGTAGTATAGTTTAATCACATAGCACATTGCATATATTTGTGTATTTTTATATTTATCCACAATATAAAAACCTGTTGCCGTTTTCTTTTCGTTTTATGTAGGTAAGTACTGTGACATCTGATTTGAGTTGTCTAGAATTGTTTTTATGTAAATTTTGTAAATACACAATGTATACTATTTTTTACCATCTGCAACTTTAAAAACTTTCTCTTGTATTGTAATGCAATATTTTTACTAAAATGTATCTTTATACCTTCCATTCATGTGATGTTTACATTTTTTAAGTTCATCTTTTTTATTGTTCAACTTTGTCTCTGTATTATAAACTTATATGTAAAAGCCCATAAGGGCGTTGATATATTAATAAATAAAATAAATAAAATAACGGGTCATATAAAAATATTTTGAATTAAATTCACACAAAAGTTTTTAGTTATTTTGAATTAAGTCACAAAATAAATTTACTGAGTTGGAAGAAAAATCTTACGCATATTTAAAAATAATTATGTTAACCATTTTGAATTTTATTTATTTATTTATTAACGCCCTTTTTGGAAGATTTTATATATACATACTAAAAAAATATGCGGTGATTATTTATTTTACATAACTGAACTGCTTCAGCAGCAATATTTTGTATTTCTTTAGTGACAAATTGAAGATGTTCACCGAATCGGTATAATTATTTCCCTCCATTATTATTCTGGGCAAAGAGGAAAATAATTAGACGGCTATTTCTAACAATAAAATTTAAAAACGTATTTCGTTATCTTTCAAAAACAGATTTTAGTTTTCGGATACGTTTACAAATATTCCATTTATTTGGATTTAATTACAACTGACAGAAGCTACTGACTACTGACAATATGGTCGAGGCCTGGAGGATTATTTATGCATGATGTTAACGTGATGGAATATGTCATATAGTGGATTTCCACAGGGTTCACACCTTGGCCCAATCTTATTTATGAATTATTTATCTTACAAAAATATTTCATGTTGAATTTATTTTACTTTTTGCTGATGTTTAAAAAGCGAAGGCTACTGCCATCCAGCGGAGCATTTTTGTAGTTTGCCTTTTTGAATTACAGATTACATGCTCGCAACGTAGGGCCACACTGATTTAAATGATAGACGATAAAGCAGATTTCTGTATATCTGTATCGTATTTATAGACTGACACCAGTGGTTTGGTTGTTTGTTGGTGTGATGAATTTAGGTTATAAATAGTATGAATTTTAGGTAAAAAGTCTCTCTTAACTCTCTGATCGCCTGTAAAACAGCTAGCATTAACTAGCAAGTGGTCGAGTGACCGAAGTCAGTGTTTGTCAGGCCGGGAAAATATTATTGTAACATGTGCTGAGTGAATAAACGTGAAGAAATTCGCCATTGAAGGAAGATGTTTTCATTTGAGTACTTCTGCCCAAAATCCAATCTATAACAGCTGATGACCTCAAAGTTATTCAAAATATTTACCATTGAAACATTCTTCAAGATAATATCAACAAATTGCTAGTTTGGTGTAATGAAAATAGAATTTACTTAAATATCTCGAAATGTCAAGTAGTTAGATTTTTTCGAATAAAAAATCAAGTGATCTTTTATTACAACATTGATAACAGTACTGTCGAGACATTAACACAAATTAAAGACTTGGGCATCACTTTTCAATCAAATCTTTTATTTGTTAACCACGTAACAGACATCTCTAATAAGGATTTAAAAAGTTGGGATTTATAACTAGGCTAACTAGAAATTTTAAAAATATAAAGAGAATTAAACTGTTATATTTTGCATATGTTAGAAGTCGACTTGAATACAATTCTTCCGTCCGGACAAGCTGTTGAAAGAATACAAAACAATTTCTTACGTTTTCTTAATGGGTATTCCAGCAATTATGTTGAACTACAACATAATTTTAAATGATGTGAATATGCACCAATTGTCAAACAGAGGAATTTTCACTATCCTTGGTATTTCTGTATAAAATTCTAAATGATTTAGTTGACAGTCCGGTATTGAAGTCAGGACTTATTTCAGTGCAGTAATTTTGGAACTAATTACCACACGCATTCCTCTTTGCCCAGAATACTAATACTAATGGAGGGAAACAATTATGCTAATTCAGTGGACATCTTCAATTCAGTCGTAGATAATTCAGTGGACAGCTTCAATAGAAAAAAGTGGAGAAAAAGTGAGGAAAAAAGTAACGCAAAATATAAACTGCATATTGGAAGATAAGTTTCAATGAAAAATACGAATTTCTAAGGGAAAAATGTGAAAACCAAGAAAAACGACTGTATTTTATAGAAAAACAGGCAAGAAAAAATAACATCCTTTTTTTCGGAATAAAATAAATGGAAACATTATATTTTAATCTAGAAAGTCTCATAGTGAACTTTATCAAAGAACATTTCTCTCGAGAACTGGATCGCAGGGATATTCAAGAAGTTAGAAGAATAGGCAAGAAAAGGGTAATTGACGACCTCAACCAATAATTATCACTTTTTGTACACAAAAATCAACTCGTTTAAAGATAGAAGTGCACTAAATAATACCGGTTACTACATAACGGAAGATTTCACACAAAATATTCTAGAGAAGATGAAAAAACTTCAAGAACAAGTAAGAATCGAAAACGAAATGGAAAAGGGGAACCTTGTAAAAAAATAAAATACGACAAACTTGTGATAATTGATAAAAACAAAACAGCTGGAAATAACAAAATAATGCTTTCAACTTCGCCTGAAACAAAACCACAAAGGGAGCCGAAACAAATACACACGTTAACAAGAAAAACAAATCACAAACACAAATAAGAATAATTTCAAGCCTATCGGAAGGTATTTGATTAACAGAAGCACGAACAACTCATCAGATCTATAGCAAAATAACAACGCTAATATATAGCAATTACCGCCCCCCTCTCGCAACGTCAACATACAACAACCACTATCAGAACACCAAACTCATCTTCCAAGCCGGCTGGTCACCGTGGAAGATCATGACCAAAACCCTCCAAACAACCCTCCGAAAAATGAAACAACCCCACAAAATACGTATACATTCTGACATACAACGATAAAACGCTTTCATCATACAAACGTTTGGAGGAGGCCTTTACCCGCAGAGGGGGTTCCTACAGAATATTTTCAGGATAATAATTTTATTAACGTGTCTAAAATTCTTTTATAAAATTGTGACAACTAACATAAAAATAACAAACTATCAATATTTTTGATACTAACAAAACTTATAAACTTTGCAATTTAGCATTTTCTTTAAGAAATAAAAAGCTTTTTTTATTTTTATTTTATTTTTTTATTTATTTTATAAGCCCCGAAAAAGGGCGTTATAAATAATTTTTATATATATTTTTTAAATTTATAGGTGTATTCTATTGGTAAAGGTTTATAATTAAAAAGTAGCATAAAATTGTGTTATTGTGAAATAAAAATTAAAAATGTTTATGGGACGAAACTACACTGTTTTCTTTTTATGTGTCAGATAGTGATTTTTTTCCATTCGAAGATGATTAAAGTTTGATTCAGAATCTAGTTCCGCTAATTCTCGCAACAAAGAAATCTGAACTCCCAACATGTTTCTTCTTAAAATCCATAACCACACCTATCACCGTCGACAATTTCTTTGGTTCTTTTTAGTCAATTCTTCAATCAAATTATCACAAATCAAACGAATTCCAACGTGCATGACTTCGTTCGACGACATTGTAGCAGAATGAACGTTCATTTCTGTAGCGCCGTATGATTGCCGAATGAAACAAAATTGAACATTCACTCGAGTGAAGCGTCTGATTCCAGCATTACCGCGCAGTGCTTTATAATCAACTGTTTTACGTTCTAAGTGGTAGTACTCTATGTGTGAGAACAGCTGTTTTTTTTTGTTGTTTAAAGACAAACAACAACAAAACTATTTGAAGAACTAGAGCAATCATACTTAGCGCAAAGTGCCGTTTGTGCCATGGTGGAGTACGGAGAACACAGGAATTAAAATTCTCACTTTTTAATACAATTCTGCGTTAACTTCAAGACAATCTTTTTTTACTTCCTTAAAACTATGTATAACAAAATACCAACAACTTTTATGTTTAACTTTTTTACAACAATATTTTCCAAGATACGTATATTTCTAAACCGTTACTTTAAAATTTACATTTTTCAATTGTACTTGTTGATGTAATTTAGCATTTTTGTTTATATTACCCACACACAGGCAGTGCCATAGTGGGTTCCCATTAGCTGCTTTGGTCTTATGTATATTTATTTTTGCAAACTTTTAAATTACTTGTGTGTTATGTTTGATCTTACTGTATTTAGAAATTATGTAAAAATATTTTTGAAATGTAGAGACATAAGGGGAAAAAAAATTGAAGATGCCCTAATCATTCCTGATAATCCAACAAATTTTCACCTCAAAATTTTAAATTTAAAATTACCTCTCCATCCTTCATTTCAACGTACTGCTCTATCTCCGGAGTATCACTTCTTTGTTCCCCTGTTTCTTTGAACGCTCGCTTGTAGACACTCGACTCTCTGGATCTATGGTAGCTGCTCCCGCCTGCTCCTCCATTGCTTGCCGTTGTCCTTTTATCCTCTCCATCGGATGTATTATTTTCTGGTGCTTTATTTTCTACGGCTTTCTTTTCTGTTACGTTATTTTCCACTGTATTCATAGCCGGTTCTTTATTTATTGCAGCATTTTTATATGCTGCACTCTTTTCTGTTATATTCTTTGCCGGTGAATTCTTTTGTACAGCATTATTTTCTGACGCATTATTTTCCACTGCATTGGGAGTTCGAGTTGCAAATTTGGAGTTCAAGTTGGCCCAACTCGCCCGAACACCTCCACGTCCTAAACACGTCACTCTACGATACCTATTTGCCGATGAATTCTTTTGTACAGCATTATTTTCTGTTGAGTTACTTTTCACTATATTATAATCAGCTGCATTATTTTCTCCTTCATTCCTTTTTGCTTCATTCTCTCCTACAGATTTATTTTCTGTTACCTCCTTTTCTGCTACTTTATTTTCCACTGAATTCATTGCTGTTTCATTATTTTTTGTTGTATTTTTATATGCTGCACTCTTTTCTGTTATATCATTTGCTGGTGAATTCTTTTGTAAAGCATTATTTTCTGACGCCTTATTTTCCACTGTATTATTTGTAGCAGAATTATTTTCTTCTTGTTTTTTTGATGAAGTATTGTTTTCTGCATTATTTTGCGTTGATTCTATTGCTGTTTTTTTTTCTGCTTTTTCAGTTTCTGCCATTTTCTTTTCGTATGTGTCCAGATTACTTGCAATTGATACTAATTTGTCAAAAGTAAGCAATTCTTCTATATAGTTTAATTTATTTCTAATTGTTTCACTCCGTAGGCCACTTGAGAATTGTTCTTGCAAATATTCATCCTCTCTTTCTCCGAAATCGCAGAAGCGGGCTTTCTTTCTCAAAGTGCCCTCATACTCTACAATTGTTTTCTCCCTTTGCCTTGTCTGACGGAATTTTTGACGTTCCTCCTTTATAAATGGATTGGATTTGAAATGGTCTCCAACCTTTTCAACAATTTTATCGTAAGTCTCATCTGCGGGCTTACGTGGACTGCATAACTTCACTATTAGCTTATTTGTTGTACTACCCACAGCCGAGATTAAATATGTTACTTTCAAACCTTCCGCCGTTTTATTTGATTCGAAATATGTATTTAACCATTCGCAATACTCTGGCCATTTCCAGGCGTGCATATCATATTCACCAAACTTCTCCCCCATTTTGCAGTACTTAATTATTTTTTAATTGCACAAACATACGATTTTAACACTTATTATCTTAGTCGCGAGACCCGTAATTTTGCCCACGGCGCGGCAGGTTGATTTAAATTCCGCAGCTTTCTCTGCTGTTTGTTCGTCAACTGGTCAAAATTATCGTCTGTGTAAAGATAATACAGTCCAGCGATTATTCGAACTCATATTGATAGTGCTATCGTAATTTATAATTATTTCAAACCAAATCCGCTACTGGGTATGAGAGGGATTAACTTTAAAAGAAATCAGCGGATCTCAACCCGCGGACATATGGAGTAGGTTGTCGCTGCTTCCTACTTCCAACCACTTGCGTCTCTGTCATACGCTATGCCTTACCACTTACCATACCCACCACCGAAGACACACGTGACGAACCCCACACAGCCGCCTACCCGATTTTACCCAGTAGAATGCACGATTTGCACGAGAACAGTAGAGGGCACTAACCACCTCTATCGGTCCTCAGAGATTTTTTGAAGCTGCTATTAAAATTAAATTATTTTAAAAGCCTACTACTGTCCCCACAAGGCACAACATAAAAGTATACATACCAATAACGTTCATGTGTTCTCATTCAAAGCAGTTTGTTCTTTTATTTATTTGTTTGAGACTCTTGTTCTTGAAGCAAGTAAAGAGACAACATTTAAAAGGAACATACGGACAGTGTCAAGTGATAACTACACATAAATATATCCTCAAAAGGTGTGGCCAGTAATCGCACTGTTTACACGCGACAAGTCGCTTAAAATTTGGTTTCGACTATATAAAAATAATTTATCTGGAAGCGTATTTCCTTTTCCGTGTTCAATAGGAGGCAGTACTGCCCCGAAGCCCTCATTGGTTTGTAACACTACTTCTCCTTCCAAACCCGTATTCAATACGAGGTACGCGTCCTCCAGTCATGCACAGATTTGTTACGCTAATTCTCTTTCCAAACCCGTGTTCATTACAAGGCATGTGCCCTCCAGTCGCGCACGGGTTTATATGCATAATTACCGTACGCATTGATTGATCCGTGCCCACAGATCCGTGTTTAATTCGAGGCATTTTTTGTGTGTGATGGATGGGCAGTAAAACGCAAAGTTATTTTTTTTGTTTTTGTTTTTATTTTTTATTAAGGCCCTAGTGGGCTTTACATGAAAATTTGATAATTGTTAGAAAACAACACATATTTTTAATTAAAAAAAAAATTATTCACAAAAAGACACATAAAATAAATTAATTTTATACAATAATTAATTACATAATAAATGTATTTGATTTACCTCCATAAATAAGCAGGGCTTATGTGTATGGGGGGTGTCATTATATTGGTTTAATTTTTTTTATTCAGTTTAAATTTTCGGTATAATTTTTAAGCTGAGTTTTAAATTTTTTTATTTTACTGTTCATGTTTCTGATTTTTTCAGGTAGTGAATTAAAAAATGTAATTATTATTTTTTAATTTATAAACTAACGTTTAGACAAGATTTTTATGCATAGCACAAAGGGTAACAATTATTATAAGCAATAATTGTTACCCTTTGTGCTATGCATAAAAATCTTGTCTAAACGTTAGTTTATAAATTAAAAAATAATAATTAATATTTGGCAAGTTTAAGTATTTCCCCAATAAATGCAGACATAATTTGTCTCGACGCCACCTAGCGAGGGATTTAACACTAACAATGTCTCTCTCACAAAAATAAAGTTGGTTGTTTTCACGTGGAAAAAATATAATAAGCAGTAATTGTTGAATGAAACACTAGTATATATTGAATTATTTGGCGGGTATTTGATAAGCCGCCATAGCTCAGTGGTCAGAGCATCCGACCGGCAATCAGAAGGACACGGGTTCAAGTCCCGTTGGCGGCAAGTATCTTTTCTCGGAAGATTTTTCAATGTAAATGAGTGTTTCAGGCTGACAATTATTGCTTATAATAATTAAAAAAATTAACTCCGAGATATTTATGATTTAACTGTCCTATTGTTTTTTTACATTTTGGAGTAGGAAGTATTGACGTTTGTCTAAGATTTCTGTTATTTTTAAAGGGTGCAACTTTATTTTGAATATTATCATTATAAATTTGTTATGTTGCATGATATAAGTATAATGCACTTAATTTTCTGACCTTAAATTGTTTGAATAACAGTTCTGTTGAATATAAGTCGGGTTTTTTGTTGTTGTTTTTATTATTAGTTTTTGTGATATGTAAATTGTTTGTGTTTGATTTGTATATGTACCGCCCCATCCTATAATGCCGTATTGTATAATTGATTGACAGAAAGCGAAGTATGTGGTTCTAAGTAATTTTTCGTTTAAAGTATCCCTTAAACATCTAAATATATATGTTAGTTTCCTTATTCTGTTGTTCAGAATATTTATGTGTGGGGACCATTTTAAACGCTGGTCTATTATTATGCCCAGGTACTTAATATCGGTCTTGCTTTCTATGTTTGTACATGATATATTGCATTTGTGGTTTTCTGTATCTGTCACAGAGTTGATTATTATGTTTATTTCTTGTTTTTTAATGAAAAATGGTAAATAATAGGTTTTTTTAGAATTTAAAGTCAACACGTTTTTATCAAACCATAATTTTAGTGCTAAATTTTATTATATGTAAATAATAAAGTTTAGTCCAAATTAGCAAAATACTAATACGATAATTCAATATTTATTAGTACTATAAGCCTGAATAGCAAGTAAAAAAAAAATAATATAAAAAAGGTTTGTGCGTTTACTCACAATATTAATTATGTGTGATATAAACCAATAAAACAGAATAAATAAAAATACAATTTATTCGTAAGGTATAGGACATAAGTTATATATAAGTTATAGCAGAGATTAAAAAAAAGTTGTTCCTTAAAAAGGATAGAAATAAAACTACATTCAAAGATATATACGTTATGTGAGAAGATCTCGAAAAACTAATGTACAACCTACATCGATCGCAAAGAAAGGGGTTTGTCACGTGGCAAAAGGATTGAAAACGTATTAATAAAATACACATGCCTTGTATTGTACACGGGTTTGGAAAGAGAAACAGCACAACAAACCCGTGCATGACTAGAGGACGCGTGCCTCGTATTGAACACGGGTTTAGAAGGAGAAATAGCGTTACAAACCCGTGTGGTTTTCGAGGCGGTTCTGCCTCATATTGAACATGGAAAAGGAAATACGCCACCGGGAATCGAAATCGTGACGCCATGGAAATCTTCTGGGCAAATATTATTATCGTTTCGACGGAATTTTAAATAGGGCTTCCTATAAGTAATTATAAAATATATTTTAACAAAATTATGTTTTTTCAAGAACAAAAAATCTATGAAATATGTATAGGAAAAAGGTTGGGGATCGCCCTAAATGATGATGGCATGCAATTGTAATTAATTTGATAAATTGTGATTTTTCTAGAAAGATGTGAGATTAGAAAGAAGTAAGATTAAGACAATGTGAATATTACAAAGATAAATTAATTAATTAATTTATTTATTTGAGATACAAACAGGATATTTATACAACATTTTTGTGGGTAGTATATAAGAGATAAAAATACAAATATAAGTATCCCTAGATTAATGTGTGCATTAATCACATATGAATTTTCACAGAAGCAAACTCTTGAAAATCAATGTAAGTATTATTTATACATAACTTGAAAACTTAAATACAAAAGTGAAATATATAATAATAACAAGTATACAATATTTATATAGTATTTACTGAAAAGTAATATAACAATTATTATTATTATTTATTTTTTTTAAGTGCACAAATTGTGGAGATATTTTTTGAAATATGTTATATTATTTGCAAAAATATCTATGGAACTGTGTATATTAACAAGATCGTTGTATGACCGAGACATTCTAGATATAGGATTAAAATATCCGGTATTATTCGTAAAAATTTCAGTCCAAAATATGTTAAGGGTCCTTGTAGATTTGGGCCTGGCGTATAACTTGATTTGGTTGACTAAGTTACTGTCTACACGATTTTTTTACAATTTTATAGAGCATTAAGAGGTCATTTATGTTTCGTCTTTTAACTAGACTCTCTAATTTGAAATATGTAAGTCTTTGTTAATATTACATTTCCGTCTTGGCAGTGGCGTAGCGTGGGTGTCGGCCGCCCGGGGCGGAGGAAAATTTCGCCACCCCCTTATTTGGATACTTCAAGCGCCAGCGGAAGGGGGGGGGGGGGGTGCATGTGGAAATCCTATTTTTATTGCGTATCTATTATATACGAGCCGATTTTTAATAATCACATTTGACGAGTATTCTTCCAACGAAAATTCTACTACGAAGTTTATAACTGCTGTCGGAAATCGAAAATGATATCCAAGTAAAAGGATTTCGCATCTCGAACTCTTTAGTTAGGTTTTACCTACTAATTGATTCGGCGTTAGAGTCCCTAAATAATAGTTACATACGGAACATTCAATTTCTCAGAATTTTGCAGCATTTGGTATGCAACCCAAATGTAAAGCTTCACTCGGTAAACGATGAATCTGCTACTCTTTATTTAATTCATCGTTGTATTCTGAACACAAAACCAGTTTGTATGAGGTGAATAAAACTATACTCAGAACATGAAAGTGGTTTTTCTTTGATTCTGGCATTAAATAAATAGTCTGCAACAAGAATTTTACAACTGCACATCGAATAAGAGAATGTTTTCCTTGGAAATGTGTCGGCAGACGAATCCAACTGGAATTTTACATTCTGAACACCAAACTGGTTTAAATTAAATCTGTACCTGGAGAAATAAAACTACACTCACAACATGAAGATGGTTTTTCTTTGATTCTGGCAACACATACATACTCTGCAACAATTTTGGGGTGCGCTAGACCTCGTCCTTGCATCGACAGGAGTCAGGCGACGATGGCACGGTGTCCTGTAAAATCATTTGCGCTAACCCTAGCAACATGTGCAAGCTTGAGGTTTGGTCGGGCGACCTCGGCTCTCCTTCGCCCTGCCTCCGGCTTCTCGACGCTGAATTTCTTAGGGTCGCCGGGCATTTCCCCCAAATCTCTCATTTACTTTTCTTTAAGGCACCACCGAGGAACCGGCTAAGGGTTGCGAAAGCGGAGTTTGGTTCATGGCTAGATCGAACGTCATACGCATTCTTGCTGGGAGAGGAATCCCACCCATTTTCCAGCGCTATCCAGTGTCTTCCTCACTAGAGTGCTTGCAGGATACGCTGGATACAATCACCCAGCGCTTGACTTCTTGTGGATTATCACTAGACATCGGATTATATGCACTAACACAGTGCCAAAATATGCATGCAAACATGCACTAAAAAAGGCCGAAATATGCACTAAAAACACTTGATTTGCCCAAAATATGCACAATGCAAAATCAAAAAACCATTTATATTTTTATATATTTTAATTGGTGACCCGACATTTGATTCGGCGACATTTGGTCCGGCGACAGTTGGTCCGGCGACATTTGATCCGGCCGACATTTGATCCGGCCAACACTTGATCCGGCGGACAGTTGATCCGGCAGACATTTGATCCGGCGACAATTGATCCGGCCTGATTCTTTAGAAGATTTTTTCTTCAAGTAAGTATGTAAAGAGGATATACGGCCGTACAACCAAAGTCGATGTACTTATATCTGAAGGCATCTTGAGTGAAAATCCGCTGTAAAAATATTTTTACTAACAATAATTTCGACTCTCCGAAGAAGCATGCGGCAATACAAAATACGACATACTTATACGTGCAGTCAGTTTAACAAAAAAACCGAAAAAGATTCCTACTTGCGTATAAATTTTTTATCTGACAATTACACTAGAGTGCCAACTGCTCTCAACCGTCTCGAGCCAGTGAGTGCCAATGGCATCCCCAATTTTGGTATGGTGTGATACTGAGGGTAGTGGGGAGGAGAAGGAGATGTGGAAAACGTACCTGGCTATTCAGATCTAGTAACGTCATTTCAAGTAATCCGATTAAACCTACATACACTGTACACCAGCGAACAAATTACAAAAATCATATGATTTTAATTTTTTTATAATTTTATTTTTATTTTTTAGAACTTTTATCAAAACACAAGAGTCCTAACTGCCAGCAACCGTCTGGAGCCAGTGAGACTATGGCATTCCTAATTTTGATATGTTGTGAGGCTGAAGATAGTGGGGAGGAGAAGGATATGTGAAAATTTTTCCTGGCTATTCAGATCTAGTCACCAAACACGCCTAGCGCCATTTCAAGTAAAGTTTCAATTCTGAATGAATACTGACGAATAGCAAATTACGACATTCTTATATGTGCAACATCTACTTAAGATTTAGGAGGCGGATATGTTTACCGTCGCCCCGGGAACCATTTATTGGATAACCAACATTCCTGCCATAGGTCATCCCAAGTGGTTCGCTACCTTTTAACAGGGGTGCTTGGGTTCTTGGAGTGAGGTTTGTCTAGGTCTTTGTAGCAAATGCTTTTCCTCATCTACTGCATGGCGGTCCGGATCGCGTATTTCCAATCCCTAACGCGGTTGAGTCACTCTAGCGACTGAGCCGCGTTAGGGATTGGAAGGCGTAAATAGCCTTACAAACACTACCGCATTTCAGTCGCGCTAGTGACTGAACCGCGTTAGGGATTAAATCACCTTACAAAAAAAAACGCGCGTTTTTTTTACTTAAAATATAAATTTTCTATGTAAAAAAAAAAATTCAGTAAAAAAATTAATGCGGTCCATCCTCTCTGCTTACCCTATATATTTAATATATATATAAATTTTCTATGTAAAAAAAAAAAATTAAGTAAAAAAAAACGCAGTCCATCCTCTCTGCTTACACTTCTATAATTACGGTCGTCACCCTCAGTTAAAAAAAACCCGCGTTTTTTTTTAACTTAAAAATAAATTTTCAATGTAAAAAAAATGCTAACTAAAAAAACGCTGTCCATCCTCTCTGCTAACCTCTCTATAATTACGGTCGTCGCCCTCACAGAAATTGATAGAGCAACGAAGCGCATAGGTGACTGAATCGGTATAGCTTTTGTAAGGTGATTTATGCATAACAATCCCTAACGCGGTTCAGTCACTAGCGCGACTGAAGTGCGGTAGTGTTTTTAAGGCGATTTACGCCTTCCAATCCCTAACGCGGCTCAGTCGCTAGAGTGACTCAACCGCGTTAGGGATTGGAAATACGCGGCCTGGTCGCGACCTGCTAGTCGATCGATATTTGAAAATTATATTACCTCCCTGCTTACTGGTCAAATAAATTATGGAGCTGCCGTGGTCATGCGGTTGTCAGCTGCAAAGGTGACAGATCCGGTAAAAAGAAAAAATTGTATTCCGTGCTATCTCCCCCCCCATACTTTCCTAGCAGGGGGAGAGGAAGATTGTAGCTTCCGTGTGAGACTAGAACATAGGTAATAATATAATCTACGAAGGACACGCACAAATACCGCATTAGAGTTTAGCGCTCGATGTTGGTCATTTACTTACATTTACTCATTTACATTACCAGACGTTCTTCCAGTATTAAATGTGCCCAGTTTTTAAAACTGCCTCTAAGCTTATTATTTAAAATTTCCTCAGAAACTGGTGAAATGTTCTAATTTCTGGAAAAAATCGAAAATTTCTCCGATTTACAAAAGCAGTCCAAAGACTTCTGTGGAAGATTTTAGACTATTAGCAATAGGCACTATCTGCACCGAATCGAATCGATTCTTCATAAATATATACCACCACAAGTGGAGCCGTTCTTAATTTTGGATTTGGAAAAAAATGTTCGATCAATAGAAATCAACCTATTTGAGTTTAGTAATTACGTATCAAAATCGTTGGATAGACCACTAGATGCTTTTATAATCACCGTGACGATTCACGGATACAGTACCGTGATGGCAAAACAGGCAATAAACATACGTTCCTTATCCTTATGCAGCTCTTTCTTACTCGTTAAATAATGATGAGACAAAAGACGAGTGTGTGTGTTTCTTCCAAAGTACTCGTAACTACTACTTTTTCCTTTGGAGGAAAATGATAAAAAGATGATGTAATAAGATGACTTATTACAGCTCGGTCGATGGGAATCTTTTTCTTTATACGTGTGAGGGAGCTGTAAGATAATGATTGTATGTTCCCTTTGGGGGGTGCAGATATACGTTCACCATTTGTCTCATTTTCGACTATTAAGTGTTTCATTTGTCTCATTTTCGACTATTGTTTAAGAACAAAAGCAAAACCATCAGAGGATTGACATTTGACGTTTTTGAATTTTTGGAATTCACTCACACTTCAATATTACCCTTGTAACTATATTCCATACTTTCAAAATTATCGTCACGGCTAGTATTATTTTAGGGGTTTACGGAGACATCACGGTGCCGTGTGTGAGAGAGATGCAAGAAAATTACGACTTTTTTCTTTGGAGGAAACAGACCTAAGTACATTGTGTATCTCATCTTTTGAAAGAGCTGCAGCCTTATTGTGATAAGGAACGTAGGTTTATTGCATTTTTTATATCGTCACGGTACCGTATCCGTAAATCATGACGATAATTTTAAAAGCGCTCATTCAGTAGATTGCTCATGTAATGACTTTTCAAATGCCTTCGATACAGTTAATCACGATAAGAACTCAATAAACTGGCTATAATAGAATAGGATTCTCCATAAGACTACTCACCTTTTTTTGCCAGCTATCTTACAGGCAGTAAAAATTTGTGACACATGGATTACATAAATCTGTTCTATTTTGTATGACCAAAATAGAACAGATTTATGTAATCCATGGCTCACGTTATGGCTTAGAGCCCACGGCTCTAAGTTATGCCCACTTTTCTTTTACATATAAGATATTTCAGAAATTATTTTGCACTATATGTCTGTTCTTTTCGCTTCTCGGACCTGAAGACGCTGTTAATCATCAAGTTAAAAACAGTTGACAGTTTGAAAAAGGCCTTGAAAGCTGAAACAGCTTTCACAACAATAAAAAAATTAGAATACTTGAAGAACTTATTAATAAATTTGATTTAAATTAAATTTTTTTAAATATCTTAAATACTTACTGTATACGACTCCTTCCAACTGCAGTGCAAGGTGATGGATCGAGAGTTCGGCTGGAAAGGTCAAAAGGCCTCCCTCAACCAGTCTCCCTTGATCCGGTCCGCCATGCAGCAGGTGGGCAGACGCATCCGCCGCTAAAACCTGGACCAACCTCACCCCATGAACCCGGACATCCCTGCTAAGTCACCAAACGTAGCGAACCACTTGGGGTGACCTATGACAGAAGTGTTGGTAATAAAACAAATGGTTCCCGGGGCGGCGGTACCTATACCCGCCTCCCAAATTGTGCATCTAAATATTAAATTTTGTCATTCTACTGGATCATACCTGGTAATACTAGTACACCATGGACGGAGTTCAAAATGTGTCTTGGAATCACGCCAGGTAGTATTTCCTCGTGTTAGAGACAGTTCAGGAGAAACTTATTAGATTTTTTTTTGCATTCACACCTGTTTAACTTTTTTGTTGATGTAGAATTAATATACGTAGTTGACTAAAGTGTAATGTATAATGTTGGAAACGAAGCTATAGTTTAAATTTAATTATAAAATAATACATAAGTAATGCAATGTACAGTATTGCGTTGCTGTTAAATAAACTTGTAAAGTTTTCTCTCGAGTAATTGAAAATATATAACTTTGTACACAAATACATATTTTTTATTTGTTAATTTTCTTTATTCGTTTATCTTGTCGAAGAAACCATTGGTTTTGAACATGTCGGTTATTTTGATTTTAGGTAAACAAAGATAATTATTTTTATAAAATTTGAAAAGGTTAAAACACTATTTCATTTCTTAGCCCTGACTGATAAACGTGTTTTTTTTATAAATGCACACAACTGATAAACAACCATACATTACATTAATGATTTTTATCAGCTATGAAAAAATCAAAACAAGTTTATTGCTAACGCTCTTATTTTATAAGCATTCCGTAACAAAAAAGATAAAATAAATATATTTTATATTACTATTATCTTTTCTTCCACCAACAAAAATAGTGTATTTCTTACGTAGCGTACAATAAATTAATTAATTTTTAAAAGCATTTAAAATAAAATATTCCTTATTTTAATTTTTAAATTAATTTAAAAATAATAACAAGAAAATAAGATATACTTAAAAAAAAACATAGAAATGCGAAATATTAATTTACATGAAAAAAAATATAGGTACAAAAATGTATAAAAATATAAAAAAAGATAGCTAAGTAATTTATGAAAAGTGCAAAGATATATTATTTTTACAGCGGTTTGACTACTGGAGCGCTTTTTGCCACAATATGGCACCATTTAAAATACCTCGGATTGCTTTGCTGCCAGTTTTAGGCAAATTTTCCCTAGATGCATTAATTTTTTTTTTCAATTTTTCCATATTAAAATTCGGAGGTATGATTTTTTTAATGGCGGCTGAAAATATCCAAAATGGTCAAAAAATAACGAGCAATCGGAGAAAAAAGTGAAAAATCGCGCAGTCGCTCGAGTGGTTAAAGGCATGCTGTTTGAATGACGCGGCACTGTTCAACTGTTGACCCATGTCAACATGTCATGTAACGTTACACCTGATTACACCGTAATAATTTTGATATGCAATTTGATTTAAAAGCGGGATTACTTCGCCCACAGCGGTTATCACTGGTTTCAAGTATAATTTGACCGGACAACTCAGAAAGAATTCAGCTCAACACCTCCTTTGAAAAGTCAAAAAGTCAAAATGGTTAAATACAATTACGTTATATAAAATAAGTACATAACGTCATTGGTTAAATAGGTTACATTAAGTTAGGTTATTGGCTATTTATATTTATAGGCTTTTGAAATGTGGCTTCACCGGAGAATGCTCAAAGTCCCATGGACCGACATGATCACCAACACAGATATTCTCAGGCGGGCTAGAGCAGATAGAGAACTGCTTACATTAATAAAAATCAGGAAAATTTCATATCTGGGTCATATACTTTGAAGGGAGAAGTATCACTTGCTCCATTTAATATTGAAAGGCAAGATAGAGGGTCGCCGATGGCCTGGTAGGAGACAAATGCCTTGGCTGCGTAATATACGAGAGTGGACCGGCATTAGAAGTGTGGAGGAGCTATTCCGGGCAGCGAAAGACAGAGAGACATTCTCAAGAGTGATCGCCAACGTCAGGAGGACCTGATACGGCACACAAAGAAGAATTGGCTATTTTTCTTTTTTTTATAACTTTTAATGACTTTTCAAAGAGGTGTTGAGCTGAATCGATTATGCCATGGAATCAATTTTTAAAAGTTATACGTTAACATAACCCATCCCATACAATGGTTTATTGGAGGAGAAATCTCATGCGACGCGACGGGAAGATGTCTGTATTCTAAGGTGGAATGATTTTTTTTTCAGAATTTCACAATCATAGTTGGAAAAGATGATTTATATATTATTAACAATTAAAACTGCGTAATGTTTCTAAAAATATTTCCTAAAAAAATTTCTAGTACTTCCGCAGAAGATCTATATTTTTATTATTTTTTTAAAAGTTTTATTGATTTTATCCAAATATTTATGGCTCATGAATGCGAAATAAAACATACATTATATTTTGTGTTTTATCATTTATTTTACAAATAACACATTAATAAACTGGTAGAATAGTTCAAATATTGTGAAAAAAAAACTTGTGTAAACCTAAAATTTTTGAAAGTTGCTTTGAACGGTACTGTATTTTGCTGTTGACAGTGGTCATATTTTTTCCTGATTCTAACCTTATTTTTTTATAGGCTTCTCTTAAATAATATAAAAATAAACGATTTACTCAAATAAAAATCATCACTAAAAAACAAATGTCATTACACCACAAATTATAAATGAATACCCAACCAGTGGTGGACTAAGGGGAGAGGGGGTGGGGAGCGGCCCGCCCCGTTCCCCCTGGTCTTGGGGGCACCCAAACGCCTCCATGTTCCCTTGATCAAATCCTGAATAAGGCTTTAAGGCACCAGGATACTGTAAATTATTATTTTTTCATTTTTTTTAATTCATCTTCTGAAAGATGCACCTGATAAGAATGCTCTCACTTTTAAACCCGTATTATAAAGCTGTTGAAAGAATACAAAACAAATTCTTACGTTTTCTAAATTTTAAAATGGGTATTCCAGCAATCACGTTAAACTACAACACTATTTTAAATGATATGAATATGCTCAAATTGTCAAACAGAAGAATTTTCACTGATTTGGTATTTCTGTATAAAATTCTAAATAATTTAGTTGATAGTCCGGTATTGCTTGAATTGATAACCTTCCGGATTCCACTACGTAATACCAGAAGTCAGGATTTATTTCAATGCAGAAATTCTGGAACTAACTACCACATGTATTGCTCTTTGCCCAGAATTCTAATGGAGGGAAATAATTATACCAAGTCAGTGGACATCTTCAATTTATCTTTAGACAAATACAAAATACTGTTACTGAGGCAGTTCAGTTATGTACAATAAATACTATATATTTCGTTGCAAAATACCGTTGTAAATTTCATACTTATGTAAAAGCTCCGTAAAAGGACGTAAATATATAAAGACTTTAAAGAAATTCGAAAAATTGACGGAGATACAGCATTTTTTGTCAAACCGTTTGAAACAGTTTGTATGTTGAATCAGCCTTCAGAAAAACTTTGAATGCGTTTTTCTTAAAACTTTTTTACACGTTTTTCAACCTGTTTGACGGTACAAACTATATTCTGATTTGCATGCACCAATTCTTAAACTGTTCTAAAATCCAGTGTCTATGGCACCATGTAGGGGAATTTCGATATCCAAAAAAAAGAAAAAATGGCGGACCAGCGAATTCCATTTTCGATTTTTCATGGAAAATTTTCAACTTTCATTAAAAAAAGAAAATAGAAGGGGCCCTTTATAAAACAATCGCTACGTGGTGTCATAGTCAGGGCTGGATTAAACATGTCGGGGCCCCGATGTAATGTACATCTCGGGGGCCCTTTACCATAGGGGCCCCTAGCCGATGCGTTGCCCCTAGGCAGTGGCCTATACTGCCTTATGGACAGTACGCCCCTGGCAGGGCCGGATTAAACATGTCAGGGCCCCTAGGCAATGCACGTCTCGGGGCCCCTTTATGCCAGGAGCCCCTAGACGATGCGGGGCTCCTAGGAAGTTTCCTACACTGCCTTATGGATAATACAGCCCTGGCCATAGTGACTGGATTTTCGAACACTATAAGACTTGGTGCATGGTGCATGCAAATCGGATATATAGTTTTTCTAATATGTTGTCAATAAGGTTGAAAAACGTAGTTTCGATAAGAACGCGTTCAAAGTTTTGCTGAAGGATAATTCAACACACAAACTATTTAAAACGGTTTCATATAAAATGCTGTATCTCAGTCAATTTTACGAATTTTGTTAAAAAAATTGGTGAGAGCATTATTGACAAATGAATCTTTCAGAAAATGAAATTTTAAAAATGACAAGTTTTTTATTACAGTGTCCTGGTGCCTTAAAGCCTAGCTCAGAATTTGATCAAGGGAACATGGAGGCGTTTGGAGGCCCCCCCAGGACCAGAGGCCCATGTGAACTGAATAAAAAGCTTGTAAAATTACAACAACTTCTTAAACTATGGGAGGGGGGGGCTCATTCCGCTTTGCTGCACCAGGCCTCTGATGACTTTAGTCCGATACTGTACCTAACATAAACCAAAAACCTCTGTTTTATTTACATATAATATAACATGTAATTGTTGGGTTTTAGAATACATATAACATGTATTCGTTGGGGTAACACGTATCATATAAAAATGTTAAAAAAATTAAATATATAGTTTCTATATAAATAAATAAAATAAAAAATAGGATGTACCTAAGTACATGTACGTTACACCTGCGTACTTTCTGTATTTTTGTGCAATTATTGTTTTTTTTTATTTTTTTTATGGTATGTTCGATAATGGCTTGAGAAATTGTACCGTTATTTAAAATTTGATGAGCAGTAGGTCGGTTACATTTTCGTTACGTTGGGACTGTTGGAGGTCAACTGGAGCTAGAAAAGTGGAACCTATTTTTTCGCTTCATGTCTCATCTAATATAATACATCAATGGTAAGTACGTCTATGGTACATCAATCTTTGCGGTGAATTTGGGGTGGTTCTTCATTGCAAGCATTGGTTGGTATTGCTATAGTAGGTATCAAATTCACGTTTGTGCGGCCGGGTCAGTTCTTGCTTGTAGAAGGTTTTCCGACTTCTTCCCCGTGTTCACCTGGCGAGCAGAAAATCATATTTACATCATTCCAAAAAAATGTCTTCTAAATCTAAGTTGATATCTATGAAGATTAAGATAAAAAAGATGGGCACCCTTTGTATAATGCTAGCACTACACTGAGGTCAACTTCAAGCGTTCGGACAATTATGTAGAGGGGTAGTTCGTGCGTTGGGAGATCGAGTTGGAAGGTTGGAGTTAGAGTTGGCCCAACTCGCCCAAACCGGCAGTCCACCTCTACGTCCTCCACACGTCAGTCTACGCCCGATACTCTCGGCAGGCAATCTAAACTTTATGATAGAGAGCGAGAGATGGCGAGAAAACAAAATTACAGATGTCTCTATAATTCAGCTTCATCTTCTTTGCTGGGTTTTTTGCTGGGTGACGTTAATATGACAATATTATTACGGGAGAGTGGTATAACTATTTTTTGAAATTATTTATTTTTCTGCTTCATGAATCAAAATCAATATTATGGAACCCGAAGCATCACCTACACAAAAACAAAGTCATTACAAGATGCTTGGTTGTGAAGTTTAGCCCCCATGAATAATGGCCGTTATACACGACATCTTTTTTCAGCCCGATTCCAATTAGACACAAAAGTCAACATTTTTCGCTCCACGCGATCGCTATTTTCATCTCTATTTTCATATCTACGGTTTCAATTGTCATCACTGCAAACAATACATGAACCATGCTGTTTGCTGTGATGCCAACTGAAATCGTAGATATGAAAACAGAGGTGAAAATAGCGATCGCGTAGAGCGAAAAATGTTGACTTTTGTGTCTAATTGGAATCGGGCTGAAAAAAGATGTCGTGTATTGTAGGCATAATGGCCGTTTAACACCATCTCTTTTTTCAGCCCGATTCCACAGAGTCCAAAGTCAAAATTTTTCGCTTTACGCGATCGTTATTTTTATCTCTATTTTCATATTTACGATTTCAGTTCGCATCACAGCAAACAGCATGGTTCATGTGTTGTTTGCAGTGATGACAATTGAAATCGTAGATATAAAAATAGAGATGAAAATAGCGATCGCGTAAAGTGAAAAATGTTGACTGGTCTCTAATTGGAATCGGGCTGAAAAAAGAGATGGTAAAAAACGGCCATAAGCCAGTGAGTGAATTAAAAAATTGAAAAAAAAAAATTTTTCGTCAGCTTGTAAAAAAATAATAATGACCAATCGTCTATGCTATATCATTCAACATAATATACAGCGCAGCCGCAGATGTCACTTCCACGTCCGCCATTTTGGAGTTCGGAGTTTGGAATCGGAGGGTTGGCTGCAGGGTGGTTCCAATCCAAACTAAGTTCACATTTGGAAGATTGGCTTCAGTGTAGTGGAAGCATAATGCATACAGATGACAATTTTCTGATAAGAAAATATTTTCATTCAAAAGGTTATATTAAGAAACGGCGAGTTTTATGGAAATATGAAATCAAATGGAAAAGTCAAATAAATTCCACAGTAGAGAGAATGAGAAAACTGATCCGTATGTTTTTTAGACTTAGAAATACTGTATCATTAAAAATACTAAAAGATATTTATTATGCACTTGCGCACTCTGTACTACAATATGGAATCGTGGCTTATTAGATTGCCATGTAAACCGGTCGATTGAATTCCAACCTCTTTCCCATCCTCAGAGCACGTGTTCCAGTCCTAACAAATCAGTGCCCCGTGGTGTACCGGTCTCACCGGGACAGGAATGCTCCTGGCTGGGGTGGTAAAATCGTATCTTAAAAGAGTACTTAATTTTCTACCTTGTATTTCTTGGAGTTCAGCGATAATGTTGTAGATAGCCATTACGGACGGGTGACTCGCCCCAAATTTGGGTTTCAAAGTCTCCATCAGGGCCTCGACCAGCGGATTGGATGCTTTTTCACCCCGCTGCTGTTTTCTGGGGAATGGTGAAGAGGAACATCACTCGTATTGAAATTCAGTCAACAATGTTTAGAATCAGGAAGAACCAAAGGAAGACATAGGTACGTCATAATTGAGAAATTCCAATCCTGTTCGATCAGGATTATCAGGACATATTTTGCAAGTTCTCAAGCGCCAGATAATATACAGAAAAACACCAAGTGGTAAGATCTCTGGCTCCATTTCTCTTTCATTCGTCAAATGGAGAGGCCATATAGACTGGCGGGCAGCATTGGTGATGTGATGGCTGTACATAGGGAATGCAAATCTCGCGAGATTGGGGCTCAGGCGAGATCCCGCGAGTTTATGTAGAACAATACTGTGAGATCTCGCCAATTTCGAGATCTCGCGAGATTGGCAGTTTTGTGTGTTTTTTTTTTGCAAATAATCACAATATTTGAAAAAATTAGGAAAAAAATAATAAAGTATTAGAAGATAAACATTTATTTTCACGAATTTTTCAATAGACTTTTATGAATCAAACATTGTTTGACGTATTTGTCAAATTAATAATAATCTAATAATTTTTTAATAAACTTCTAAGTAGTAAACTGACGTACGTATCTAACAAACAACAAAAAAAAAACAACCAGTCTTCTCTTCTAATATCGAACAAAAACCTTTTAGTAATAAAACAGTTCTTTATAACAAAAAAAAAACGAGAAGTAAAAAAAAAAACAAACTTATTATCTAAGTTGAGTTGACTATTAAACTGAGATATTATTATCAATAAAATAAAACTATATCTACTCAGTAGATCCATTAGATATTACAGATTAATTAACAAAATATACCAATTAGTCAGACTATTGAAATTACAGCCTCACGCGCACCGAACGAAACCGACAGATCGCAACTCCATCCGTGTCAGTCCGCGCTTCGAATACGACGTTTTTATGCTCGAGTGCAATCTCGTTAAACTCGCGAGATCTCGCCTTTTTTTCGTCCGAGATCAAACTCGCAAAAAGAGGCTGAGATCTCGCAAGAACGATATCTCGCGAGAACGAGATTGCATTCCCTAGGTGTATATTAATCTTTAGTTCCAGTTCCCGGCGGGCAGTCACGCAGAGAGGCAGGGGCATGTATCTCCGCTCTGACCTTGAAACTGCCAAAAAGAGCTATTTTCTTATAGATGAAGCTGAATTATAGAGAGATCTGTAATTTTGATTTCTCGCCATCTCTCGCTCTCTACCATAAGCGATCGTGTAACAGAAAGAGAGGCTATGAGGTACGAGTACAAACGGAAATCAAATACCTCAAAGTGACAGGTGTCTGTTTTAGTTTTGCTCCCGTAAAATTATTAAAATAAGTGTTCAAAGTGACGGAAATCTTCGGAAAAGTGCACAAATTGAACCATATTGCTAGTATTCTAGTCAAGTCACCGAAAAAAGTGGTATTTATTACAACTCAAAGCGACAGCAATCTGTTTCTGTTGTTTTTGGCTCCTGCAAAATTAATAAATAAACCATTAAAAGTGACAAATCATTGGAAAAGTACACAAGTGCTACCTGAGTCGCTACTAGCTACTGAAATTATAAAGAAACATTATGTCCGCAACGAGATCTGCCGCAGAACATCAAAAAATCATGCACTCGCTCATGAACTACCTTGATCGTAAACTGAGTGAGTTAAAAACACAATTGTTTACAAAATTAGAGACAGAAATAGCTGATCTTAAAAAAATAACCCAATTTGTAAGCGATCGACATGATGACATAAATGACAAATTAAATAAAATTTTGGATTTACCAAAACAACAACAAAAATTATAGAGGAGATGGAAATTCAAGAAAAAAGAATAGTTGCTCTGGAAACAAAAATAGACGAATCCAAGCAAAAAGAATTGAAAAACAGTGTAATTAAAGTATCGCTGAATGAACCGCCCCGTGATATAGCCACCAGAATTAGTTCAGCCTTCGGATTAAATCTGGAACCAGAGGACAAATACAAGTTTATAAAATCTAGTGATATTAAACCTTCACGGCTTATATTCAAAGATGAAAGTAAAAAAATAACAATGATGAATTTCAAAAAAAAAAAATTATGTCTCCCATTTAGCGGATGTCAATAAAAAAATTATGTGAATGAAGCCCTTACGCCATACTATAAAAATCTTTTATGGAACACGAACATAATGGCAAAAGAAAAAAAAATCAAATTCATCTGGATCAGAAATGGAAAATTGCCGGCAAGAAAATTTGAAGACTGAAATAAAAAATCACCACGACCTTGAAAGGAAAATCATATAAACAAGCCATGTAATCTAGAACTATCTGCAATATAACGAACACTTATATAAACCTTCTCCTAAAACCACCACAACTTCAACAATTCGAGAAATAATGATTATATAAAAAAAAAACAATAGAGCAAAAATATAAAAAAATACTCCACCAGAATATACGAAGCATCAATAAAAATTTCGTAGAGCTGACGGTGACGCTACAGCAATTTGATGAGGATATCGACATCATCATACTCACAGAATGTCATATAAAAAATAAACATATTCACCAAAATACCTAGACAAATATAAGGTGTATAACACACAACATAAAAATCAGAGTGACGGAGTGATAAATTATATTAAAAATGAGATCCACGGAATTGTAAAAGAAATTCAACTCAGAGATGCAAACTGTCATTTCATAAACATTAATAATGACATCTCAGTGTTCGGGATATGCAGATCACCTTCAACAAGAGACGTATCTCCCTTTCTTCACTCCCTGGATGATGAGCTAAACCAACTACGAGATATTTGGAACGTGTACCTAATTGGGGACATCAATATTAACGTACTAAATAATGGACAGAAACACCCGCAATGCAATGACTACCAACTACTCTCACTGCACCATGGACTGATCAGTGCAGTTAATATACCAACAAGATAAGGAGTTAACGAAAATTCTCAAAATGTATCTGCCTCCTGTATTGACCACATCATGATAAAAACAAATAAAGCATACGGTACCGCCGTTCACCATTCTAATATTACTGACCACTCTACTTAACATTCAACTTGAAAATACACATACTTATACTAAAAACACCATAGTCAAAAATAGAATAAATATTAACAGGTTAAAGGATTTATTAAAATTGGAAGATTGGGGAGAACTACTTAAAATTTGATTTTCAAGATTGCTGGTAGTCATTTACAAGCATTGTTCAAACAAATATTCATAAATGTTCAGAATCATTCACTCTACAAACTCCACACAAATGTAAAATAAAAAACTTTGGATTACTCAACGACTTCTAAAAAGTATAAGAGTTAGAGAAAAATTACACTTAAAAACAAAAAAAAATCCACTTGTAGTCCAGTAACTTTGTCGCCTGAATGTATGGGGTAGTATGCGTTAAATCCGGTAGTTCTGATTTTTTGCAGACTTGTTTATGATGTTGGCCTAATGAATAATCCAAGTTTTCGACCTCGAGTGCCGACCGCAACTTTGTAAAAAATCGAAAAAACCGCGAAAAAACGTTATTTTTTCAAATTTTGGTGATTATAACCCTAAAGGACTAGTTTTTGAAAAAACTTTTTTAAGACGTTTTTAAAGTAAACTAAATTTTATATAATCTGATACTAGAATTGTCTCTGTAGACCCAATATTTTCCGAGATTAAGCCTTTCAAAGTTTGTGACCTCGAGCGCAAACGGCGAAAAAATCGTTTTCTTTTTCAAATTTTGGCGATTATAACCCTGAAGGACTAGTTTTTGAAAAAACTTTTGTAAATTGTTTTTAAATTAGACTAAATTTGGTACAATATGATACTAGAATTGTCTCTGTAGACTTAAAAGTTTTCGAGATTAAGCCTTTCAAAATTTATAATTTTTTTCGAACTTCGCAATTTTTTGCAATATTTTAGACGTCACTCGAATAACTCTAGCGGGATGAAGTTTCAATTACCTCCGACGTGTGAAATCACGAATGCGACCCACCTGTAACACGTTTATGACTGGTACGTGGTATGACTGACAGTATACTCTCTCGATGGACATTAGGCATGGTGTATCTACATAATATCTGCCATTAAGTAGAAACATACTGCGAGGTTACCACTGCAACAACTGAACAACATGTTGACATGAGACCATCTCGTGGCACCAGAGATGAATCAGATACTGAAAAACTCTGTAGCTGGTTTGCACAGCACCCTCCGTTCCTTACAACAGATTTCATTATGTCCATCAGCAGTGGCCTGGTTGGAGAATCTAGTGTCAACAGCCACATGGCTCTAGAGATTGGGAGAGAATCAATGCTAAAGATGGTTGGCCAGAATTTCCAGGAAGTTAAATTCAAACGTAAAAACAATGTGGTGTCCACTTTTTCAGCTGAACGAACTATTACTGTTGGCAATGAACAGGTAACTGTTGATCCTCTAACACTGTTTCACAGGTTGTGTGTCTTAAAACAATCGGATGAAGAATTGAGAGTTCTTCACTTACGAACTGTCACCAATCTCAATGTCATTGTTCTCTGAAGAGAGGATGAGAAAGGACACAAAATCCACCTTGTATTCAGTATTTGAACCTGTAACCTTAAATGAGAAGCAAGGGTTAACGAATTTCGTAGTAGTGGATGGAGGGCATCTACTTCACAAAGTTGTGTGTCCTCGAAGATCATCATTTTTTGCGATAGCTGACAGATACATACCGTACATTATTGCTCACTATTGCTCAAATGTGGCAGTAGTTTTCGATGGTTACCCCGTAGATGCTGTACAGAAAAACACAAAGAGCTCTGAGCGTCTTCGAAAAGCCAAGTTACACTCATCGCGAGAGATAATCGTTGATGAGAAAACCGTGGCACAGGTTCCTCAACAGAAATTCTTGTCAAATGACAAAAACAAGCTTCGTTGCATAAAACTGCTGACAACAAAAATGGGATATCACAACATTCAAGTACTCCAAGCAGAGGAAGATGCTGATAGGCTCATCATCACTACAGCTGTAACTGCTGCCTCTACCTATGATATAGTGGTAGTCGTTGGTGAGGACATTGGTTTGCTGATCATCCTTACTGCGACCTCAAACCAACGTGATTTTTTTTACAATAAATGTGGAAGAGGCAAAGCATCAGATGCCATGTATTCCAGCATCGCTTCTTCAATATCCTCTTTGAAAACAGAGCTTTTCCTCTTCATCCATGCCTTTAGTGGTTGTGACTCGACATCCTGCTTCTTTGGCTTAGGGAAGATACAAATGATGTCCATAGTCGAAAAAAATCCGGACGTTGAAAAGCAAACTGCGATTTTTCTCGACACCAACTCTACACCTGACGATATAGCAGCAGCAGGAGAACGAGTCATAATTTCTCTATACGGAGGCAACCCCGACACCCATAACCTTGACGAGCTGCGGTACCAACTATTCGCCAGGGCTGCGACGAAAACCAGCCTTAATCTAGCCAGGTTACCTCCTACACAAGACTCTGCTGGATTTCACTCCTTGCGGACATACCATCAGGTAAAAATTTGTCCTTGCATCAGTTACATATCATTCATCATTTTCTATTCTCATGTACAATCTTCTTACAGGTTCAGGCGTGGTTGGGAGTCACACTGAACCCTCTCTCCTGGGGGTGGATATCCACGCCACAAGGCCTCAACCCCAAAATGATGACCAGAGCAGAGATGCAGCTCTACAACACCTCTTGCGGATGATTTCTTGTGGCTGCACGAAGGGTTGTGGGAACACGTGCAGCTGCAGGAAGGCAGGATTAAAATGCTCATCAGTCTGCAGGCACTGCAGCGGGGCCTCTTGTGATAATATACCTGATGCTGAAGTAATAGATATCCCAGAAGGCGACGATCTGACCGACGTCGAAATGAAGGATGACTTGTGGGCACAATACGTCGACGATTCGTCACCATCTCCTGATGGGGATATGCCATCCCAATACGTCGATCCAGATACGGACGAACTTTAACCGGGACCTTCCAACAGGGCTAAATTATTTTAATTTTTTACTTCATTATTCGTAGCTTAGCTTAAACATCATCATCCCATCATAAAAGTACAGGGCTTTGATAGTATAATCAGGGTCAAAATTCATTCAAAACGACAGAATTGCAAAAAATTGCGAAGTTCGAAAAGAATGATAAACTTTGAAAGGCTTAATCTCGGAAACTATTCAGTCTACAGAGACAATTTTAGTATCATATTGTAGCAAATTTAGTCTACTTTACAAACGTTTAAAAAAAAGTTTTCAAAAACTAGTCCTTTAGGCTTATAATCGCCGAAATTTGAAAAAAAAAAACGTTTTTTCGCGGTTTGCGCTCGAGGTCACAAACTTTGAAAGGCTTAATCTAGGAAACTATTGGGTCTATAGAGACAATTTTAGTATCATATTATAGCAAATTTAATTTACTTTAAAAACGTCTTAAAAAAGTTTTTTCAAAAACTAGTCCTTTAGGGTTATAATCACCAAAATTTGAAAAAATAACGTTTTTTCGCGGTTTTTTCGATTTTTTACAAAGTTGCGGTCGGCACTCGAGGTCGAAAACTTGGATTATTCATTAGGCCAACATCATAAACAAGTCTGCAAAAAATCAGAACTACCGGATTTAACGCATACTGTGATGTATAAAGTTACTGGACTATTGATCTTTCGTTGCTAAATCTTTACAAGCATTATAGAGATATGTGTTCCAAACTTCTAAAATTTGCCAGAGGTAACTTTTACAAACGTCAGATTCAAAAGTGTAATAACGATCCTAAACTTGTCTGGAAAATTATTAAAGAGATGAAATACACTAACAACAATAAAAGCAGTGATATTACCGAACTTTATACACCAAATCAAAAATTAATTATGAAATAAAATCTAAAGGAAATAGTTCAATTTGTGAATTAGCATTTCTCCAATGTGGGTTCTAATTTAGCTAAAAATATCATTGAACCTCCTTATACTGATAATGAGATTAACAACACACTTGCTAATAATGTCACCTTTAAATTAAATACAGTTACGGCAGATGACATTAAAAGCATCATAGATTCAATGAAATCAACACTCACTTCAGGATCAGACGGCATCTCAATGAGAATAATTAAATCAACTAGAGATGAAGTAATTCAACCACTCCTCCACCTTGTGAACAGATGTATCATGGTATGTTTCCTGCAACGCTTAAAATGGGTTCTGTTATACCAATCTTTAAATCCGGCAATAAAGCGGATATAAATAATTATAGACCGATAACAATATTGAATAATCTTTCAAAAATAGTAGAGAACGTTATAAAGAAGCAGCTCACTCAATATCTTGAAACAACAATAATAAAATATCATACTATCTGAAAATTAATACGGATTTAGAAAAAAATATGGGAACCTCCGATGCCATCGCCTCTATTATAAAAAGTATAAAACATAGTCTCCATAACGGAAATAAGTGTATCGGAATATTTTTAGATCTAAGTAAACCCTTCAATACAATTGATCACACTAGAAAAACTCAAAAAGATTGGAATCTCAGGTCGTGAACTAAACTTCATTAAAAGCTACATGTCAGAAAGGTCACAGTTAGTCAGGATTCAAAGTGAATTAAGTCAACCCATACAAATCCAATATGGAGTCCCGCAAGGCAGTGTCTTGGGCTCGATTTTATTCCTGATATATATAAATAATTTATGTGATCTAAACTGTCACGGCTCAGTCATTAGTTTTGCAGATGACACAGTCCTTCTATTCCATGAAGAGTCGTGGAGACTGAATTTGAAAAAGCTGAAAAGGGATAAATCGGGTAAAACAATGGCTTGATTCAAATTCACTAACATTAAATGATACAAAAACTAAATATATTAAATTCAAAATCCACTACAAACAGACAGATAACCTCAATTCAAACCTAAACTTAAACATTTAAAGACTGTATAAATGTGAACTGAGTAATTCCTTGCAACTGTTCAAAATTGAATGAAATACAAACAGTAAAATATAATTATTGATCAAAACTTAAATTGGAACTCCCAAGTGGAAAATGTAAGCAACAAATTAAAAAAACTAACTTATTTTTTCAAAACAATAAGAAACATTTTATACAAAGAACAGCTAATTAAAATCTATTATGCATTAGCCCAATGGGGAAGCTCATGCGATTCCACTATAAAAACCAGTCCTCACAGCACAAAGGGCAATTTTGAAAATTATACTTAAGAGTCCCCATCAGAACCTCTACAGATTATGTTTTTAAAGTCCTGAATTTAAAGTCACTGAAACAATTATATACAAATGATATTCTAATGTACGCATTCAAAAACCAGGATACTTAACACAGACAAACTCGGGCCGATTCACAAGATCTACATTACAACATACGTTCCACCAACCTACAACTAAAACCACTTTTAAAATAAAGAAATATGCAATACTTCTCTATAAAATAATTTAATTTACACCCTCTCTCAATAAAAAATCATAAAAAAATTAACCGACTTCAAAAGAAGCATAAAGATATGGATTATGGACATTGGTAGGAAAAATATAGATACAATTATGCAACCTAACAAAGATTAATGCTTGTATTGTACTTTCTTTTAGATTTAACTTTATAATTTTCCTCTGTATTACTTTATATTTTATCGGTTCCATGCCAAGTCAGAATGAAACCAACTCAGAAAGGTCATTAAAAGCTATAAAAAAATAATTTTAAAATAGCCGGTAACCCTAACCTAACTTAACCTATTCAACTATTTTTTAAATATTTTTTTATCATCACTCTTAATGACCTTTCTTAGGTGCTTCTGAGTTGGTTTCTTTCTGAGTTGTCCGGTCACCATTTTAACATAGGTATTTACTTATATTTCAAACAAGAAAACTTGTACAATGTGTTCTTAGAACGGGGTACCCCAGTAAGGGCACATTTTTCTAAAAAAAACTGTAAAATAAGAAAAAAATAACTAAAACAAACTTATAAAAAAAGAATGATAAACCGTAATTTTATCATACCAACATGTTTTTATTTTTAATTGAAAAATTATTGATTATGAATTCCACCAAGGCGGTAATTATATAAAACATCAAGCTTAATTCAGCTTAATTTATCCGTAAGTCAATTTGAGGTGAGGTTAGGTGACGAAATTTGCGAAGAAGTTCGCGGGATCGAATCCAGGCGTTTGACGGCCGGCGTAGTGCAGCGGTAATTCGTTTGACTAGCATTCCAAAGGCCGCGGGATCGAATCCCGGCGTGGCAAATAAATTTTATTTGATTAATTTGTGTATTTCACAATAAATTCATTTAAAATAAAATATAGTATATTTGCGTCACGTTCCAGAGTGGAAGATACTCTCAGTATGGTGTAAGACCACCGTTCAGAATTGAAACTTTGCTTGAAATGGCTTCTGCCGTGTTTGGTGACCAGATCTGAATAGCCAGGTACTTCCCCACCTTCCTCTTCCCTATCTCCTACCCCTCCCCACTACCTTCAGCCTCCCAACATACCCCAATTGGGGATGCCATAGTCCCACTGGCTCCAGACGGGAGCAGTTGGGATTCTTGTGCGGTATTCATGTAAAAAAAAGACGTGGCAAATAAATTTTATTTAATTAATTTGGGTTTTTTCACGATATAAAATAAATTAATATATACTTGGTTTATTTAAAATAATATCCATTTAGTATATTTGCGGCACGTTCCAGAGTGGAAGATACTCTTAGTATCGCCCTGGTGTATGACCACCATTCAGAATTGAAACGTTGCTTGAAATGGCTTTAGCCGTGTTTGGTGACCAGATCTGAATAGCCAGGTACTTCCCCACATTCCTCTTCCCCATCTCCTTCCCTTCCCCACTACCTTCAGCCCCACAACATGGCCAATTGGGGATGCAATAGATTCACTGGCTCCAGACGAGAGCAGCTGAGACTCTTGTGAGTTATTCATATTAAATAAAAATAATATTGAGGAGATGGCGAAACACCCCCTACATAAAACAGAGTCTATGATTTAATCTAAAATTTAGAGTAAACTAATTTTTGCCATTAGGACATACTTTCGAAGGTTACAGGAAGCTGTTGACTGGGCAATGTATATTGGATGTCATTAAAAAGTTGACAAATAAAGATATCTGACCTATTGAGCACTGCAGGATCATCGCGGCTGAACGTAATCTCCTCCTTCTGCTTGCACGCCCTGACAGCCATCTCAAGGCGACCTTCCGAGGTCTTCGTCAATCGGTCTTGCCCCTGGCGCAGGAGTGCAGGGATCTCAAAGTCTGTGCTCACTTGGCAGGCAAACTGCGGTGATAAATATACATGAAAGTAATTATGATGGTTCGCATTAAATCTTTTATTATTTAATATTAAAAAATTCTACAGAACAAAATCTTTGGATTACTCACCACAGTCTGTGTAGTTCCGCTGTGTGATGTTTCCGGTTGCAAATCATCTTGGCGAGATCTTTTGAGAGGGCGTTGTGGGCTTTCCACGACTGGGTGAAACTTGTCGCCAAAATTTAAAAATACATATTATTCATAGTGAATTGAACATGATACACGAAGCGTAATTTTTTTAAATTTAACACCATTTTTCCAATGAGGTAAATAATAGTACTTAGCATCAGTCAATTGAAATAAAATATGACCAGCAAACTTTTGAAGAGTATAGCTTAGGGAACGTACCCATACTTCGTGACCTGTTCAGGGGGGGGTCATCAAAATACCACGCTTGGTCACAACGGGGGGGGGGGGGGGGGCTTAGGTTTTTATCACGTAGTCAATCTAGAAATCTCGCGTTTTTTTTCGACCTACGAGGGGAGGTTTTTAAGTTCGCGGAATGGGAAGGTAAGTGATTAATGGGGGTACCGCTGAATTAGGTACTAATTGAACAACTCATTTTTAGGATAAACACCAGGTTTTATCGTGATTAGGTCATTAGTCTTTGAGCTATCGTCGACCAAACACTTCAATCGGGAAGAAATTAATTGTGAAATGTGGAGAAAATTAAGTTCCGCGCTGTTATAAAGTTCCTTTAAGTTAATTTAAAGATCGGAAAAATGTATTAGGGTAGTAGGTGAATATGTTGAAAAGGAAAAATGATTTTGGTTTTTATTTCCACTCCTTACCCAATCTTCAAACTTAAAAACCCACCCTCGTACATTCAAATAAGTGAAAAAGTTCAGGGAACGTGTTTGTTGAAGATGATTGAGATGAAAAATGTTTATAAAAATAACAAAACTTTCGTTTCCATAAATTACGTTCCGGTTTCAATATATTTTGACATAAGTTTTATCTTGATAATATTTTTTCCACTTGTAATGCATGCACTCTTGCTGTCACGCAGCAAGCGCCGCACAGTGGTTTTACTAGTATGGGAGCGTCGGAAACAATTCGAAATTTCAAATTGCAAGGATCACTAAATTTGGTTTCTATATTTTGACACCACATACCAGCGCATCTTTCCCCATACCACAAAATTCAGCAAAACGTTTCGTCACTGCGAAACACGTCAGCAAAGATTGACTTCCCGAGCAGTCAGGACATTTGTGTGTAAATGCAACGTTTATTATATAACATTTAGGGAGTGATAACTTTTTACACCGCTTGCTGGCAAATTTTTTTTAACATGGATTCAATACCTTCAGGTGTTTACTAAAGATGTTAAGTTAATTTTTTCATTTCCTAATGCGACAAATTTGGAATATTTTTTTTAAAAAAACATCGCGTGAATTAAAAAAAAATTACGAAGATTTCTGGAATACTTAAGGTTAAAGTTAGATATTCAGTAATATTCAGTAAATGTGCTGATCTACTTTTGTAGCTGAACTATTTACGTATCATATTTAAATTTTATTTTGAAGCAAATCTCTCTTTCAAATCTCATATATCTGATATTGTCTCCCGTGCCAACAAAATGCTTGGATTTGTTCTTCGTAATTCAAGATCATTTACCAACGGAATCGCAATCCGAAGAACGTATGAAGCACTTGTTCGCAGTATCTTGGAATATAGCTCCATTATTTGGGCCCCTTCTGAGCAAAACCATATTCTCGAAATAGAAAAAGTTCAAAAGAGATTCATGCGTTACCTATATATGAGGGAATATATGTACTACCCTTTCCTGTATCCATCCTTATTCTTAGCAGGAATGCTCGATCTTAATACATTAGAAGCCCGCCGAAAAATATTTTTAGGAAAACATTTTTTTAAGATAATCTCTGGAACTATTCATAATCCACCTATTTTGAAAGAAATTAACTTATATGTCCCAGACAAGTATACTCGTGGAAGGTCCCATACCCTTTTTTATGCTCCAAAAGCGAGGACTTCTGCCTATCAGAACGCGCCAGTCAACAGAGCGACTGAACTGCTCAACGAGTCTGCATTGAACATTGACATTTTTAACGTAACCTACAGGCAGTTTAACAATTATCTTTTGACGTATGTCACAAAGTAGTAAAACAGGCCTTTTTATGTGCTTTGCTATACTTTTTGTCTAATTTGAAATCTTCTCCATAATGTATTGGTGAATAACCGTTTTACGGAGAACATGGAAAAATAAATATATAAATATATAAAATATATAAAAAAAAAAAATCTTGCGCATTTTGCGTTTCTACGGCCCAGTAATTTTTACGTAATACTGTAAAATTTTAGTGCTTCATAAATATTATTTTTGTAACAGGTTCGGTTTCAAAGGATTTGTTCTTAAGACAAAAGGAGTTATTTGACATAATGATGAACTCAAAGTGTCAAAAGATGGAAAAAGATTTTAATATTTGAAAAAAATATATATAAACCTCACCAATTGCCTTAAAGAGAGGTTGGATAAATTCTGTTAAAAGATCGCGGGCTTCAAATTTCGTATTAATACAAGATGAACTATTGCTCGTCGAGATGATGCTAGATTTGTGATGGAAAATAAAAAAAAAATGACTTGAGACTCCGATTGGTTTTATATTGTATGCGATTTATCCTGAAAATGGCACGTGGTGATCGTAAACACAACTTGAATGTAGTTCAGACCAATCCAAACGCTCGAAAACCAAAGATCTTCGGAAAAGTGCACCTTTTTCTCATTTGGTGTTTGAGAAAAAGGTATATTTTTCGGTCAATCGGTAACATCAAAATTATTAGAAGACATTATTCTAGGCGCTCATCTATTAACAGACAAGTGTACAAGATATTTGATGATAATCGCTCTTCTCAATAACAGGTGTTCACTGGAACGCGAGAGGATGCGGATTATTCTAGTATTTTTAAATCTTCAATTGTACCTACCTTTGCGATTAGTTCGCGGGAAGTCTGACAATATAAACTTAGCGTGGCAGAATCCTTGCCCATCGTCCATCAAATATTGCCACCCGATGAAGATTATCAGAAGAGGCTCAGAAAGCTCGGCACAAAGATTTTTAAAAAATATCGCGAGAACTATTCCAGAAAATGTTCTCGTGAGAAATTTAATGAAGGTGTTTTTAATGTAATATTAGTTACATCTGATACTATCATAACTAGTTACAGGCAATCCTCAAAAAAACCATTAAATCGTTTTCCTAAGGAAGTTTTCGATTTAATAATTCCTCCGGATACTCATTCTTCAAATATCTTTAGCACCGACGATGATGATGATTGTTCATTGTCTGCCTCAGAATGTTAAAAAGCAAAATTAAACATTACTCAGCCTTTATTTTCACATGGATATGGACATAAATAATATCAATTTTAAGAAAAAAATTTAAAAAATTATTTTTTCGTCGATAAAAATATAATAAAATCCAGAAATCGTTAATAAAATCCAGTAAAACTTACTAAAACCGAATATTATAATTTTTTTAAACCATACCGAAAAATAATATCACTTTTTTTACCCCGTTAATCCTCCCTGTGAATTGTTTCCAACTTTTGGGGTATTTGGAACCACTGTGCGCCGTATTAATAAAGACAAATATAAGCCAAATAATGCATTTTTTATTTTTTGTTAGCAAAAAATGATTCGAAACCAAATTTATGAAATACTACGTGAAAACTGTAGGGGGGGGGTCTTGGAATATACTACACGTGGTCACCGGGGGGGGGGGGGGGTAAAAAATTGCAAAAAGTGTGTCACGTAGTATGGGTACGTTCCCTTAGGTGCTTATACGTATAAGAAAGTCCCGAAATTCCAAAAGTCGGGTAACAAAAAAAAACAGACAAATGAATAATGTTCACAGATAGGTTTTTAGAAACATAAATGAATTTAAACTAATATATTTCTTCAAAATGTACTATTAAACAACTATGACATTATATGTCTCACTGAAACATGGCTTAACAATTCAATATTTAATGAGGAACTTTTCGATCCAAGATACCATGTTTACAGAAGAGATAGAGATTACCATAACCTCAAACAGAATCGCGGTGGTGGAGTTTTAATCGCAGTAAAAAATAAATTAATTTCTGAACAAAAAATAGAATGGGGATCAGAGGCGGAAGACATGTGGGTAACGATTTCACTTCCCGGTGAAAAAATTCACATATGCACTTCATATATTGCACCTGACAGTAAACACCTCATAAATATTATGTCTCACATAAACAAAACATCACAAATTATGACAGATAACAACAATAATGATAGTTTCATTTTGGTAGGAGATTACAACCTATCTCACTTACATTGGCTACCAATTAATGAGAACTGTGATTATATGTGTACTGAACCAATCAATTCATTGAATCCCGCCCATTTGAACTTTACACAATTTTTATCATTTAATAATCTGAAACAATATAACTCTCAGAGTAATAGTATAAATAATCGCATTCTCGACTTAGCTGTAAGCAACATACCACTGAAAATTAGGCACAATAATATCTCATTAGTACCAGAAGATATTTATCATAAAACACTGCTAATTTCAATTCCTATTAAAAAAATAAATAAAAACCTGAAAACTAACGCAAAACAAATATTACTATACAGAAAAGCGGAATATTCAATAATAAACACAAAATTAAACGAAATTGATTGGGATCATAAACTTAACCATTTGAATACTCAACCCACAACTGACGTCTTCTACAACATATTAAACAACATTAAAATAAATTATGTACCAACTAAACCAGCTAAAAATTGTAATTATCCGCCGTGGTACACATCATCTCTCATAAAAATAATTAAAGAGAAAAATAAATACCATAAAAATTTTAAAAAATTTCAAAATCCACGTGACTATCAAACGTTTTCTCTCTTAAGATCTAGACAAAAACGTATCGCACAACAACTCTACATTAATTATATACATACTGCTGAAAATAGCATAAATGGTAATCCTAAACTCTTCTGGAATCATTTTAATAACATGAAAAAAACACAATCGTCTCTTCCAAGGACGATGCACCTAGATGACAAAAAAGCAGAAAATGGCCAAGACATATGCAATATTTTCATGGAATATTTCCAATCAGTTTACATAAACGATAATAACCTACCAGACTTCGACATACCAGAAAACACAAATAACATAAATATCACCACGGTCAAATTCACACGAGAAATAATCTTAAAAGAAATAAAAGCTCTTGACATAAACACAAGCGCGGGGTGTGATGACATTCCCTCATACTTTATAGTTAATTGCGCGGAAACACTTGCAAAACCTCTCTGCATTATATATAATAAATCAATGAACGAAGGCACGGTACCTGAAATATGGAAAAGAGCCTATGTAACACCAATCCACAAAAATGGTGAAAAAAATAATGTTAAAAACTATCGGCCGATTTCAAAACTAACAATATTCAGTAAGTTAATGGAAAAAATTGTTTACAAATATCTAAGCCCACAACTGAATCACATCATTACAACAAAGCAACACGGTTTTACAAAAGGCAGAAATGTGGAAAGTAACCTCGTTCTTCTTACTGAATTCATTGTCGATCACATGGACAACCGCACTCAAGTAGATACCATTTATACAGACTTTGCCAAAGCATTTGATAAAATTAATCAAAAACTATTACTCAGAAAACTTTGGTCATTAGGTATACGTGGTAATTTATTTCGTTGGGTTACATCTTATATACTCAAGAGATCACAGGCAGTAGCAATAAAGGGTTTCGAATCAGATTTCAGTGAAATTTCCTCTGGGATCCAACAGGGTTCACATCTCGGACCATTATTTTTCATTTTATATATCAATGATTTGGTCAATGTTGTTAAATACTCTGAAATAGAATTATTTGCTGATGATGCCAAGCTATACAAGCCAATAAAAAGTCTAAACGATTGCGTCAATTTACAACATGATTTAAACAATATATTTACCTATTGCCAACAAAATCAACTGTTTCTAAATGTCTCAAAATGTCATCATATTACCTTTTCAAGAAATAAAAATAAAACATTATTTAATTATTCTATAAATAACAACAACATTGCAACAGTCTCAGATATTCGTGATCTTGGAATAACCCTTGATAGTAAACTACAATATAACCTTCATATACAACAAATCACAAATAAAGCTGCTAAAATGTTAGGTTTTATCATGAGAAACACAAAACTTTTTAATAGTATCAACGTCATTAAGCAACTCTACTTTGCCTACGTACGAAGTCATTTGGAGTTTGCGTCAGTTGTTTGGTCTCCATTTTATAAAATCCATACGAACAAAATTGAAGCAATTCAAAACAAATTCCTCAAATATCTTTGTTACAAGTCATATGTAAGATTTAATAATTATGCAGAGGCAGCCTCATACTTTAAAATTGATTCATTGAGTGTACGAAGGCATCATAAGGATGCAATATTCCTGTATAAATTAGTTAACAATAATATTCAATGCCCAGAGTTGTTAAATAAAATTCAATTTAATGTACCTGCGCGTACAACACGCTCTTCTGTCCTGTTCAGGGTTGATCAATGCAAGACAAACTGCAAGCAAAATTCTTGTCTGAACAGACTATGCAATAGTTACAATAGCATATTATCGAAGGTGGACATTTTCAATTCCGAACCTACCAAATATAAGGGGTACATAAAAGAGTATTTCTCTGATGTTTCATGAATATGTTATGTGTCTATGTTTCTATCGTTTATCTTTAATTCTGTTATGATTTGATTTATATGTACAATCTGGCTTCTTATGGTTACCAATGTATTGATATTTTATGTTTTATGTAAATTTTAGTTTTATATACTTAATCTTTTGTTTTATAAAATTTTTGATCTCATACTGCTTTATTATAAATTTATTATTTAATTTTTTTATTATGCTGTTAATCAGAGGTAAAGTCACATGGAGGAAAAGCCATAATTGGTTTTATTTTGGCTATACAAACATGTACAAACTGTAAAAATGTAAACTGTCGATTTCCCGAAAATAAATAAATAAATAAATAAAAAGCAGAACAATGTAGTAAATATTAAAAAAATACATAAAAAATGAAGTGTGTAATTCACACGCGATAGAAGTGAAACTAGAAAGTCGCTAGATGTCGTTTTCTTTTGCCTGTTTACCAAAAGTGGTTTGAAGATTGGATTTACAAAAAAAATGCTTATTTTTTTGGATTTCGTAGGATTCGAACCTACGTCCGCTGGATTTCTCTGGCCGCTGAGATTTGCGACTCACTATACTGCTGCGTTATGGAACGCGCTTGGTGAAGCGCGAATTTACGCATCGAATTCCGACGACCTATCGTCGTTTTCGTTTTATATCTCAACCAATAGGAGCCTTCAGCGCAGTTTGATGCTTCACAGGTTCAAATTTCAAATTTCAAATCACTTTAACGGGGCTAAGGAAGTTTCACTTCAAAAATGACACAACAAACATAATAAACCTATAATTACATAAAGCATTACACAAATTTGTGATTTCATCTATTTCAAGATAGACTGGGAAATAAGTATTGGAGTTGGGACGAGTAAGGGGAGAACAATATGAGGGGTTGTTTGGCGCAAGTGAAATGAAAATAATAGGTACAATAGAGAACTCCAGTCCAATTTTTTTTAAATGAAACAATTCAACTTTGTTTGAACCACTTATATAATGAGTAAATCCGACCGGTTTCAGAACCAACGTTCCTTCTTCAGGGCAAGCGTATACTAATTTGACAATTCCGAAATATGGATGGGAACAATGTTTGTTGAACATTTGAACAACATTGTTCCCATCTATATTTCGAAACTGTCAAATTAGTATACGCTTGCCCTGAAGAAGGAACGTTTGTTCTGAAACCGGTCGGATTTACTCATTATATAAGTGGTTCAAACAAAGTTGAAATTTTAATTTATCTATAATGGATAACCACAAAGTTATAGCTTCATTCAAAAATTCAATTTTTTAATTTTTTTTAATGAATAATGACCTGACTTAAATCACTGCATATTTTTATTATTATAAAGATTTTGTTTTAATAGTTCAAATAATTTTCAAAGTTATAATTTTTCAAGATCCCCGAAAAACACCGCACGTATAGTGAATCGTGTGACGTCATCACTCCTGAAAAGTTTTTCAACAGGTGTTCATTTTGTATGACAGATATACGGAAGAAAGTATGGTAATATTCAATAAGTTAAAACCTTAATTAGGTGGAATTATTTATTTATTATATTATATTTATTATGTTATTATATTTTTCAATATTATTACGTGAGAGTGGTATAGAAATTGTTGCAATTATTATTTTCTTAGCTTTTAAATCAATACTATCTCAAACGGAGCATCACCTGCACACTGCAAAAATTGTAGGCAAATAAGATACAGGCGATACAGCGCCTACCAGTTGATCGACGATGGCCATTTTGAATTCGAAGTTCGTAGAGAAGTGAATCGTTTGCGAACGAGTCGGCTCAGTGACCCGGATCTTCACACGGATCCGTAAGATCCGGTTTCGTAAGACCGATCTTCAAAGCTACGGACACACTTGCTCTTGGTTCGCGGATCTTTACGAACGAGTGAGCGGGTAGCAATTGCTACTAGGTAGCATGCATGGCTTCTAATAAGCAAGTGTGTCCGTAGCTTAATTCAGTCGTTCAATTGAGCCGATTCACTGAACCGGATCTTTTCATTCTCGTTCAACTGAGCCGCTTTGCCCGTCTCTAGGTAGCATTTTGATGTAGAATATTATACAATTTTTTCGTACAGTTTAAAGTATTTCAATATTTTAAATAATAGATAATGCACTAATAGCGATACCTTTATTTTTGATACTGAATTATTTAGGCTTAAATATTGTTTCAATAAACACAACAACTAAATTCTTATAAACAGTATGAAATAACGAATAACATGAAATGTTGTTAATACTGATGGCTTGTGTCATACCTACATAATCAAAGTTTCAATACAATGACTGGTGACGCGTGATGTCAGCACCAACCATTCAGTAATACCAACTCTACAGTGTGTTTTGACGAGAGCTTTAAAAATGCACTTTTTAATATTTTATTTTTTAAGAACTCTATGTTTAATTTTATGAAATAAAACTTATATATTCAGAATCAGCGTTCGTTTGTATGAGCATATTTTTAAAAAAACATAATATTTTTCACTGGAGTTCCTTATTAATTTTATCACCACGATTTTGTGGTATTCGCACCTAGAATGTGATACAATGAACTTCCTGTGTCGATAGTAACTAGCAGTGATATGTATGTCTGTATTTGCAAGTTCATTGTTGTACAGTGCTTTTCATAAATCAATTTTGATTGGAATTGGTGTTGCATCTTTCAATGTAAAAATAGTGTTCTGTCTGCTATATGGAAGCATTGCGTGGAAATTTATTTTGTTTAAAATTCATGGCCGGCGTTTTCTTTGCTTCTTTCTAGTTAATTCCTCGATCAAGTTATCATAAATCAAACAATTCCATCTCACGACTTCGTTCGCCGACATTGCAGCAGGAATGAACGAGTGAACACTCATTCCTATATTGCCGTCTGAACGCGGAATGAAACAAAGATGAACATTCACCGGAGTGAAGCGTCTGATTCCCGCATAAGCGGTGATGATGGGGTTGGGGGAAACAGGGGGCCTAGCCAGGGCTGGGCAGTATTTGAAATACTTGTAATTGAAATACGTATTTGAAATACAAATACGTATTTTGTATTTGTATTTCAATTACTGCCTAAAAATGTATTTTGTAATTGGTATTTCAATTACCTGTTGCTAAGGTATTTTGTAATTTGTATTTCAAATACTTATGGCTTCAAAATACATTATCAAATACATATAGCGATCTTCATAATGATAATGAAAAATAAATGCACATAGATAATACGTAGAATATAAACGCTAGAATCCTGTATTATTGTCCTTTGAACTCTTAATAATCATTATTTGTAGGTCTCTTAGGGGGCATACTAATTACGTGAGCTCAAAAAAAGGGGGAGGGTCCAGCAAAATCTCACGTTACTAGAAAAGAATTAACGAAGTGACCCAAATTTATCTCACCAAGGGGCGCGGGGCGGGGGGAGTCTAGTTTGGAAGAAAAACTGCTCACGTAATTAATGTATGCCCCCTCATCATTGCTTTATAATGTACTGTACATTTTTTTACGTCATGTTAGTTATTATTATTGTCCTGTGCTATAATAGCACTGTTATTGTACATTTTGTACCATAATTTATTATACTTTTAATTGCTTTGTATTGTACATTTTTGTATCATAGTATTAGATCAAGCACTATAGGAATAATTTGAGTGATTACTAGATTATTTTTAAGTTAATTACTGTAGAGAAGAGCAGAGAAGTGAAATAACACAAAATTGCGCTATACAAATGTCATCCATTTATATATAAAAATTAATCCTTGTTTCCCTTGGTCACGCCATAACTTCAGAATGACTTTACCTATTTCATTCATTTTTTTTAAAGTTTTCTAATTTTTTATAGAAGGTTCTCACGGAAAGAAAAATTAAGAAAATAACGCAGAAAATTGGATAATTTCAGAAAACTTTACGACTATTTTAACTTCGCACAGTTCGCGCGTTTGATGAAATTGAATTTTGCAAGCAGCTGTTTTTTTTTGTAACAAAAGAATTGTCTATGGATTTTTTAAATCATAGATGTTTTAAATAGGTACCTATGTTAGGTACCAGATTTGATTGATTGTTCTTATAATATAGAAAAATGAATATTTGTAATATGTGAAAAATGAAAATTTGAATAAAAAAATTGTAATAGCTGGCACGCGAGTTGTTTGAAAACTGAATGTACTGGGACTAAATATATGGAACGCGGGAGGGGGTTGGCGCGATGGGAGGAGCGGGAGAGGGGAGAGGGTAGGCAGGGAAGGTGGAAGGGGAATGCAAGAGGGGAAAGGGATGCGTTAGGGTAACGCATGCCGGGAACCAGCTAGTCTTATTATAATAATTATTATTATTATCTAACACCTAAGTCCCACAAAACTTTACAAGTAGAGCGGAGACGAGATGTGCCTCCTGAGCAATATGACTAGTCAATTTTAGCACGTCTCTGTTTCACTCTGCTAAGCTCTGCTTCTATGGAAACGCACCCTTAGATATGGGCACTTACGACAATTTATTGCAACCAAAGGTTCTACCAAAACCAAATGTATTTTGTATTTTGTAATTTGTATTTTGTATTTGAAATTAAAAAATGGATAAAATACTGTATTTTGTATTTCAAATACACGACATGAAAGTATTTTGTATTTCGTATTTTAAATACATGCAAAAAAGTGTTTTGTAATTTGTATTTCAATTACAGCAAAGCATGTATTTTGCCCAGCCCTGGGCCTAGCTCAGCCAGCAGTGTGGAGGTTCTTTTAAGTAAAGGATGAAGAGGAAGTTCTGGGAAAAAAATGTAAACAGAATTCCTCATGTAGAATATAAATCGTCCCCATTCAGGCTTAAGTCACTAACCGAAGAGTATACAAGTTTTGAGATGTCCAAATTTGAATGTTAGAGAAATAATTTTGTTTGAGTCCTTAAATATTTTTTTCTGTTATTATGCGGATTGTTGAAATTTTCTTTAGATTTATTTAGTATCCAATTTGGGTCTCAATCGTTTGTACCGTTTATATAATGTATTTGCAAAAAACCATGTAAGTGCGTTAAACCCTAAAGCGGTACTTAAAGTATCTGTTCGCGCGTTTTTATATGGGATTGATTGGGTATTGCATTTGCAGACTTGGTGGGTAGATATGTCAAAATCCTGAATTTATCCCACCAACCTAATCTTTCCTTCCCAACTGTCACCATAAAAATTGTTGCAAGAAAGTATTCAACTTTGGAGAGGTGACAGTGTGCTTTCCTGCTCAGTACAAAATAACATCTCAGACAGGGCGCATGTATCGTAACCTCTTGTTATAAGAATATTGCGAATTTTAAACAGTGAGAAGTGTACACCAAAACTGGAGATCAGCGAGGCCCCATCTGCAACGGTTGCCCCATATGTAACATTTCCTCCATCTGTAAAATCATCTCTTCCGGTTTGCCTCAGGGGTCCACTGTCTTGGAAATAAACTTTTTATCAATATATCGAAATAAGGCAAAGTCACAATATCACGCAACCATGTAAAAATACTGTATGATTACACCATTCCTGGATCGCTGCTAACAAATAAAGATTATATACGTGATCTCGGGATTCTTCTGAACTCCAAAATTACCTTTGAGAAACCCATTGATCATATTGTCATCAAAGAACCAAAAGTAGCTCTTGAATCTTGATACTTTTTTTACTTTCTCCATACAGGAGGCCTGAAGGAAAATAATTTCACTCAGGGCTTGTGTCATCTTTGGAGATGCGGTGTGAAGAGTTTTCTGCGGAAAGGAAGGAGAGGAAGTTCTGGAAAGGAAAAATGTATAAGGGGTGGTTAGGAATCTGGGGTTCAGTGTGTCCAACTCATCCGCCACCAAGACCTAGAAAAACCTCACCCCTTGAACCCGGGCATCCCTGCCAACTCACCAAACATAGCGAACCACTTGAGGTGACTTATGGCAGAGGTGTTGGTTATCCAATAAATAGTTATTGGGGCGGCGGTACCTATTTCCGCCTCCCAAATTTTATAGTTTAGAATTGTTCACAGGTTTGGAATCCGCCATACATTGTTTAAGACGTATGTCAAAAGATAGATACTGATCTCTCTATAGGTAACATTGAAGATGTCGATGCTTAATGCAGAATCGTTAAGCGGTTGAATTGCTCTGTTTAATGGCGCATTCTGAAAGGAAGAAGTTCTCGCTTTCGGAGCGTAAAAATGTGCGTGGGATCTCCCACGAGTATACGCGTTAGGGACATTTAGGTTAATCTCCTTCAACATAGGTGGATTCGATATAGTACCGGAGATCAGCTTTAAAAATGTTTCCCCAAAAATATATTTCGGCGGGCTTCCAAGGTATTAAGTATTATTATTATATGTATGTAGATATAATTAAAGATGCCCTGATAATTCCCGATAATCCAACAAATTTTCAACTCAAAATTTTTCAATTCAAAATTACCTCTCCATCCTCCATTTCAACGTACTGCTCTATCTCCGGAGTGCCACTTCTTTGTTCCCCTTTTGCTTGCTCTCTGAACTCTTGCTTGTAGACACTCGACTCTCTGGATCTCTGGTAGCTGTTCCCACCTGCTCCTCCATTGCTTGCCGTTGCCCTTTTATCCTCTCCATCGGATATATTATTTTCTGGTGCTATATTTTCTGCTTCATTTTTCTCTACGGCATTCTTCTCTGTTACCACCTTTTCTGTTACGTTATTTTCCACTGTATTCATAGCTGTTTCTTTATTTTTTGAAACATTTATAATAATCTTTTCTGTCACATTCTTTACCGATGAATTCTTTTGTACAGCATTATTTTCTGACGCATTATTTTCCACTGCATTGGGAGTTCGAGTTGGAAGTTTGGAGTTCAAGTTGGCCCAACTCGCCCGAACACCTCCTTCTATTGAGTTATTTTTCGCTGTATTATAATCAGCTGCATTATTTTCGGCTTCATTCCTTTTTGCTTCATTCTCTCCTCTGGCTTTATTTTTTGTTACCTCCTTTTCTGCTACTTTATTTTCCATTGAATTCATTGCCGTTTCATTATTTTTTGTTGCATTTTTACATGCTGCAATCTTTTCTGTTACATCATTTACCGGTAAATTCTTTTGTACAGCATTATTTTCTGTTGAGTTATTTTTCACTATATTATAATCAGCTGCATTATTTTCTGCTTCATTCCCTTTTGCTTCATTCTCTCCTCCGGCTTTATTTTCTGTTACCTTCTTTTCTGCTACTTTATTTTCCATTGAATTCATTGCCGTTTCATTATTTTTTGTTGCATTTTTACATGCTGCAATCTTTTCTGTTACATCATTTACCGGTAAATTCTTTTGTACAGCATTATTTTCTGACGCATTATTTTCCACTGTATTATTTGCAGCAGAATTATTTTCAGCTTTTTCTTTTGATGAAGTATTGTTTTCTGCATTATTTTGCGTTGATTCTATTTCTGTGTTTTTTTCTGCTTTTTCATTTTCTGCAACTTTATTTTCGTCTGCTTCCAGATTACTTGCAATTGATACTAATTTGTCAAAAGTAAGCGATTCTTCTATATAGTTTATTTTATGTCTACTTGTATCACTCCGTAGGCCGAACGAGAATTGTTCTTGCAAATATTCATCCTCCCTTTCTCCGAAAGCACAGAAGCGGGCTTTCTTTCTCAAAGTGCCCTCATACTCTAAAATTGTTTTGTCCCTTTGCCTTGTCTGACGGAATTTGTGACGTTCCTCCTTTATAAATGATTTGGATTTGAAATGGTCTCCAACCTTTTCAACAATTTTATCGTAAGTCTCATCTGCGGGCTTATGTGGACTGCATAACTTCTGTATCAGCTTATTTGTTGTACTCCCCACAGTAGAGGTTAAATTTGTTACTTTCAAATGTTCCGCCGTTTTATGTGATTCGAAATATGTGTTTAACCATTCACAATACTCTGGCCATTTCCAGGCGTGCATATCATATTCACCAAACTTCTCCCCCATTTTGCAGTACTTAATTATTTTTTAATTGCACAAACATACGATTTTAACACTTATTATCTTAGTCGCGAGACCCGTGATTTTGCCCACGGCAGGTTGATTTAAATTCCGCAGCTATCTATGCTGTTTGTTCGTTAACTGGGCAAAATTATTATCTGCACTTCTGAGTAAAGATAATACATTTATTTATCAGTGTAGTTACGCGATTATTCGAACTCATATTGATAGTGCTATCGTAAATTATAATTATTGCAAACAAAATCCTGCATTGCGTATGAAAGGGATTAACTTTAAAATAAATCAACGGGTCTCAACCCGCGGTCATTTGGAGTAGGTTATCGCTGCTTCCTACCACTTGCGTCACTGTCATACGCTATCCATGCCATAGCGACCACGGAAGCTACACGTAAAGGCGGAATCAGAGTGTTTTTTCCCGTTCATTTCTGTCTTTCGTTCCGCCTAAAGATATTGAAATATAAGTTGATGTGCTATCTGCAGTTTTTACGATGTGGGACTGGGCTTCCGGGTGTCGCCGATATTGTTTACCAATTAACAAATAAACTAAATGAACGAATAATTAACGAATAAACCAAACGAACGTTAAACTAAATGAACGAACTCTTTCCGTATTCAAACATTATTGCTAACCAATACTAATGCACATCTTCAAGAAATCGACAAAATTAACTTTTTTTTGTATGCAAACTACTCTAATTAGGGCGTAGTCCGCCTCTTCCACATGGATTGAAACGTCTGGACAAGAAATGAAACAAAAATGCCGAATGAAAGTGAACCGATAAGACAACGTTGAAAATTTGGTAATTTCTAATAATAAAATTTGACAGCGTATTTCATCATCTTTCAAAAACAGTTTTTAGTTTTTGTATACGTTCACAAATATTCCATATACTTGGATTTTTTTTTACATGAGCTCCACAAAGGAGGCCCCGTGGAAAATAATTTCCCTCAGGGCGTATGTCATCTTTGGGGATGCTGTGTGGAAGTTTTTTTGTAAGGAAAGGAAGGAGAGGAGAGTTCTGGGAAGGAAAAGGGTTTAAGGGGTGGGTAGGAATCTGGGGTTCAGTATGTCCTGGTCATACACCTCCTAAGACCTAGACAAACCTCACCCCATGAACCCGGGCACCCCTGCTAAATCACCAAACGTAGCAAACCACTTGGAGTGACCTATGGCAGAGGTGTTGGTTATCCAATAAAGGTTCCCGGGGCGGCGGCACCCATTCCCGCCTGCGTATTTCCAATCCCTAACGCGGTTGAGTCACTCTAGCGACTGAGCCGCGTTAGGGATTGGAAGGCGTAAATCGCCTTACAAACACTACCGCATTTCAGTCGCGCTAGTGACTGAACCGCGTTAGGGATTGTTATGCATAAATCACCTTACAAAAGCTATATCGATTCAGTCACCTACGCGCTTTGTTGCTCTATCAGTTTCTGTGAGGGCGACGACCGTAATTATAGAGAGGTTAGCAGAGAGGATGGACAGCGTTTTTTTAGTTAGCATTTTTTTTACATTGAAAATTTATTTTAAGTTAAAAAAAACGCGGGTTTTTTTTTTAACTGAGGGTGACGACCGTAATTATAGAAGGGTAAGCAGAGAGGATGAACTGCGTTTTTTTTTTACTTAATTTTTTTTTTACATAGAAAATTTGTATATATTTTTAAATATATAGGGTAAGCAGAGAGGATGGACCGCGTTCATTTTTATTAAATTGTTTTTTTTTTACATAGAAAATTTATATTTTAAGTAAAAAAAACGCGCGTTTTTTTCTATGTAAAAAAAAAATTAAGTAAAAAATTAACGCGGTCCATCCTCTCTGCTTACCCTTCTATAATTACGGTCGTCACCCTCAGTTAAAAAAAACCCGCTTTTTTAAACTTAAAATAAATTTTCAATGTTAAAAAAAATGCTAACTAAAAAAACGCTGTCCATCCTCTCTGCTAACCTCTCTATAATTACGGTCGTCGCCCTCACAGAAACTGATAGAGCAACGAAGCGCGTAGGTGACTGAATCGGTATAGCTTTTGTAAGGTGATTTATGCATAACAATGGAGGCGTCTACTAATATCTACAGGAATTCCAAAAACTGAAAAAATCGAATTAATATCTATAATTACAAGAATAATACATGTACATTATACCTGTTCAAATTACGCTTATTGTGTTAACTGTTAAAACTGTTCATTTCTATATCATCTCAATCCAGTTCCAGTAAAACGAATAGAGCTTAGTGGAATCCATAAGTGAAACTGTTATTCACGTTCTCTGTGCAGAATAATTTGCTTTAAATTCAAACACAAAATTATAATTTCTAACCTTATATCAGTGACTCCTGCAAATCTACCTGTCATCCTCGTTTTGACAGCTGTGATTGGGTGTAATCGCCGCCATTTGTTCTCGCAGCCTTGTTATTGGCTTATTGCTGCCACCGCCCTCTCTTATTGGCTGTGATTGACATAAACAGCTTCTAAAATATTCTAACAATTTGCAATGCCTCCTAAGAAGTTGCAGTCCGATGACTCCGAATTATTAAAGCACATTGATCTAAAATTCGAAAACTTTCAAATGTCTTTTAAATCAGAAATCCGGGACCTCATAAAGACAATAGATTTTATGTCAAAAAAAATCGACGACTACGAAGGAAAACTAAAAACTATGGACCTTCATCTTAAAGAAGAAAAAACAAAGTCAGTTAGGCTTGAAGGCGAGATTGCTGATCTCAAGAAAATCGTAAATCACCTCGACATAAGGAATAGTAACCACGACCAACAGCTGCTCGAAAATAATATTGAAATCTTCGGAATCCCAGAAAAAAACAACGAGGACCTTGCTGACACCATTTTAAAAGTTGCAACCAACGTGGGATATACAATAAACAGAGAAGATATTCTTTACGCCAGCAGGGTGAAAATACGCCAACATCCTCCACCCGATGGTCCTGGACCTGTTACCCCCCGTGACCCCCGCCCCCGAAACATTGTGGCCAAATTTGCTAGCAAGAAATTGAAGGACGAATTGATTGCTGCCATCAAGATGAAGAAGGGACTCAATTGCAGTAGTATAGGTTTAGTCGGAGGAAAAATATTTATTAACGACCATCTCACAAGAAGAAATAAATATTTATTACGGTCCGCGAAAGAGTTTAAAATCGCTAATAACTTTAGTTTTTTATGGGTGCGAAACGCCAAGATTTACATAAGAAAGAACGAAACCTCTCCTGCAATCCTGATAACTTGCCCTGCGCAATTATCAAACCTGGTATAACTATAAAAACTTCTACCCTTCCTATCCACTTCACTTATATTTCATTAAATCATAATTACCTACCCTTTACTCCAGCGCACACAACACATCATAACAACACATTCATTCTATCGGTATCAACAGCTAAAATGTTCAACAACCATACCTACACACTTGCACATTCAGTATATTATCCAGCGATACACTCGCCGAATGCATATTCCAGTGGACTTGTGGCAAACAATAATAAATCGGTAATTTACTTCATTCTCCAATGTCTGAAAAAATAATAATTTTTTACCAAAATGCACGTGGCCTTTGTACTAAAACGAACGAGTTTTATCACAATGTTCTGATAAATGAATTCGATATAATTTTAATTACTGAAACTTGGTTAGTAGACAGTATATCTGATAACGAGCTCTTCGACTCCAGGTACAATATTTACAGAAAAGACAGAGACACGTCCCTCACGGGTAAAACCAAAGGAGGTGGTGTCGCAATTGGTATTAAAAAAAAATTTACTGTACATTCACACGAGTCATGGAGCTCGGAAGCTGAGGACATTTGGATTTCAATAGTACTAAGAGACCCAAAACGTCGTATATTTAATATTCACATCTGTTGTTCGTACTTACCCGGAGTCGGTCCAAAGCTATCAAACACTCAGCGATTATCTCTTCTCAACAGTCATACGTCCAGAATATCCGATCTAACCACAAACTATCCAAATGATATATTCCTTTTAATTGGAGATTACAACATGCCTAATATCAGTTGGAACACCACACATCATCCCCGCGGTACTGACCTTTGCTCCACTACCCTCCTTAACTGTCTATCTTATTCAGATTTAAAACAATACAACCACATACCAAATAGGCACGGTAGAACACTTGACCTAGTGCTCTGTAACACCATAGTCTGCGTCTCTCCTGCCGACTCCCCTCTGGTTCAGGAGGACACACATCACATATCCCTAATAGTTGAACTTAATTTTCACGTCCCTACAACTACTTCCCAACCCCATACGATCAAATTATTCAATAAAGTCAACTATGACCTAGTCAACAATGCTCTGTCAAAAACTGACTGGTCTTCTGTCTTAAACGCACAAGACGTCAACACGGCGGTTAACAGCTTTTACTTAATCATTGACGCCTTAATTGATAACTTGTTCCAAAGAAAATTCTGAAAACAAACACATTCCCAACGTGGTACTCATCGGCTCTTATCAATATTACAAAAGAAAAGCTCAAATTCTTTCGAGCCTGGAAACGCCACAAGAACCCACTAGATTACCAAACCTTTTCACTGCTCCGTAAACGTCAAAAGAAAATCGCTACTCTCACATACCACAATTATATTTCACACTTAGAACATGCCATACAAAATAATGTAAAAAAAATATGGAGCTTTGTCAAAACGCAAAGAAAATCTCCTTCCATACCTGAACACCTAACATATGGCTCAAGAATCGCACACAATAGTAAGGAGATTACCGATCTATTTGCCGATTATTTCTCTACCGTCTTCACTGATCACACCCAAAATTTATCATCTGATGTTCATGAATCTGATCCGCTGAATAACATAGCTATATCCTCAATTACAATCAACGACGATATTACCTACAAATATCTATCATCCATTGATATTAACAAAGGACCTGGTTTAAATAGTTTGCCTGGTATCTTCATACGTAATTGTAGTAAATATATAACTCCTCCGGTCAGTGCAATTTTCAAAAAATCATTAAGTGAAGGTACGTTTCCTCATAAGTGGAAGTCTGCCGTAATAACTCCCATCTTTAAAAAGGGTGACAAACATGACGTAACAAATTACAGACCTATCTCTCAACTTCCCATCTTAAGTAAAATTCTTGAAAAAATCGTTTACGACCAACTTTACCCAACTATCACTACAACAATTTCACAGAACCAACACGGATTCATGAAATATCGGTCTACAACATCTAACCTTGCCCTATTTGTCAACTATTTGCAGAGCAATATGGACGAAAGGGTGCAGGTCGATGCTATGTACACCGACTTCTCAAAGGCTTTCGACCGCGTTATCCACTCAATTCTGTTAAATAAACTCACTCGTCTTGGAATACACGGTGACTTGTTTAGATGGATTAAATCATACATTAGCAATCGTAGTCAAGTTGTCTCAATAAATGGAGTTTTATCCAAAATAATCAATGTAACCTCGGGTGTCCCTCAGGGTTCCCACCTTGGTCCGCTCTTCTTTAATATATACTTAAACGACATAGGCTCATGTTTCCAACACTCTAAATTTTTATTGTTTGCAGATGATATGAAAATTTACAAAACGGTTCGCTCTCTATCGGACTGTAAAGAGCTACAAAGTGACTTAGATAGGCTCTGCAACTATTGCACAGCTAACTATTTAGACCTCAATGTTTCTAAATGCCACACTATGTCCTTTACTAGAAACAAGCACATAATTAACTTTTCATATTCACTCTGCGATGAACCCGTGATCTCAAAAAATGAATGTAAGGACCTTGGAGTCTATTTAGACAGTAAACTTATATTTAATACGCACATTGATTCAATCACTGATAGATCTTACAAAATGTTGGGTTTCATACTACGTCTGAGTAAATTATTTAGAAATCCACATACTCTAGTAATGCTTTACTCCTCACTAGTCAGAAGTACACTGGAATTTGCATCGCCTGTCTGGAATCCCAAATACACCCAATACGTCAATAGCATAGAGCGCATACAAAATAAATTTATTAAGTATCTCGGTTATAAATACAACAATAATTACATCGGCACTCTCCAATCCCTAAAATCCAGGCGAACGGTAGCTGACATGACATTTCTCCATAAAATAATACATAACGAAATAGACTGCCCAGAACTTCTATCTCAAATAAATTTTAACATCCCTTCTAAAAGAACTCGCCACACCAACCTTTTTTACACAACTAGTAATAATACGAACGCTGCGGCCAACTCCCCCATTTCGCGCATCCTTCAAAGATTCAACTCAATTCAAAAAACCACAAATACCGATATATTTTTTGATTCCCTCCCTCTATTTAAGAAAAACATTTTTAGCACACTGAACTCGCACACATAATACACACATCCACACACATCCACACACCCTCACGCGCACCCTCACACATACAAACACTCTCACACACCCCTCTCCTTCAATAATTTATTAATTTAATTTAGGTATAATGTATTATTTATCTCACAAAAACATAAGTATATAACAGAGACATGTCATTGGTACCAATTATTGTATTAATTCTATAACTTTGTAACTATTTCCCATTATGTAATAATGTACTGTTTGTTTCTGCAAAATAAAAATAAAATAAAAATAAAAAATAAAATAAAATGAGAACCAAAGTGTTGACGAATATCTACAGCTCAAACTGTTGACTAATATCTATGGGAACCAAAGTGTTGACGAATATCTACACAGCACTGGCAGAGGTTGGATTTGCAATTATGTATAGCATATTGGAATAATGTAAAGTGGCGACACATCATTATTATCTTCGCCATCAAAAGAACATACGAGAAACATCTCCTAATATCGCGCGCATCGGCAAACCTACTTGCCTAGGTACCTTCGTACCTATACTGGCCGCGATGTACTTTCTCGCCTCCCGTGCCAGCCCGACGATATTAATATCGCCCCGCCTAGAAAGGTCTCGAGACAGCACCGTACAATATCTGTACGGCGCCGAATATTCTCGTCAACTGCCGAGGTGGCTCGTATTACCTACCGCGAGGTAGTTACTCTACCGCGGCTATATAAGCAGCCGATCGCTCGCCCGCTGCAGTTCAGTCTCACATTAATCGTCGGTCAACATCCAACATGTAATAAGTGCTCCTGCATGGTATCGCTACGCTCCAGGGCAGCTTCCTCGAGGTTCATCACCACGTCTCAGCTACAAGGCCCATCGTGTATTCTGCTCCAGAGATCAGCCCCATCCCGCGACTTACAAGGCTTGCGTCACCTTCAGTCCGGGGATCAGCTCACCACTTCATGGCACCCCGAAGCCCACCGTGCTTCGCTGCCATGGAACGCGCTCCGCCTCGCCAGGACTACCTGCTGGTGGCTCAGCTCACCGAGCCACACACCGTTCATCTCCGCGATTCAAAGCGTCGAGCAACGGCCTGGAAGATAGGTCATCTCCACCACCATGGTGTCGAGCAACTCGCTGACCTTCACCTCACCATCTCCACCTCCGTGCGCCTGCAGCATCATCTACGGCACTCCGCATTACATCATGTTACCGCTCACCGACCATCTGCTACGTAGCCCAATAAACGACTGACTCACCACTTCGACATGACGCCTTTCATTTCTCTCTACCGATCCGGCCCGCTCCCTCAGTAATATTGCGTATGCAGTTTAAAAAACGTAATTTATGTAAGTATGTACGTAAAAATCCCTAATATCGGACTATTGGACACATTTAGCTGATAAGTCCAACCTACGCTCTGTAGATATTAGTTCAACCTACGCTCTGTAGATATTAGTCAACACTCTGAAGTTCGTAGATATTAGTTCAACATATGAGCTGTAGATATTCGTCAGACATACAGGCTGTAGATATTAGTATCTGGAGTCATAACAATCCCTAACGCGGTTCAGTCACTAGCGCGACTGAAATGCGGTAGTGTTTGTAAGGCGATTTACGCCTTCCAATCCCTAACGCGGCTCGGTCGCTAGAGTGACTCAACCGCGTTAGGGATTGGAAATACGCTTCCCGCCTCCCAAAATGAGCACGTTGGAGAGAGAATGAATTTCTGAGATTTTTTTTGCTAACAGACTTCCTTTGTGATTTAACATTCAACTTTTTTTGTTCATCTGGAATTGAAATACAGAGTTGACTACGGTGTTATGTATAATGTGGGAAACAAAGCAAGCTTGTTATTAAAACATAATAATAAAACAATACGTAAGTGAAATAATTTATTTCTTCCGTAGCTTACAATTAATTAATTTTAAAAAACATTACAAAATAACAAAACCAACAAAAGAAATAACAACGCAAAACACAAATAATGCATATAGGTAAAAAACATGTTTAAAAATACTTCATAGAAGTGAAATACATATCAACCCGTAAGAATAAAGTTTTTGACTATATTTAAATATTTAATACATCTTTTTTCAATTTCGACCTAGTTGCGCCATATCTTGTGCCGGCTAGTAACAATTTTAGAAAAATGCATATGCGGGCGCGTGTGGGTTTGTGAGTGCCACCATGTATGTAATAGTATGCATTGTCATCGACAACGAGTCTATCTGCAAACTTTCAGCCCGACCAAATGTCGGATTTGCATTCATTCATTCAAGAAAATAAAATTGAAATTCAAATTAGTGTGCGGAACATATAAAAAGTAGCCAAGTAATTAACCTCTTAAGGGCCAGCGTTTTCTGGAAAAATCGCGAGGAAAATACCTTAAGAACAAGAATGGAGGAAGCTATTCTGACCTTTTCCTTGGTACAGTTTCTTTATACAAAAAATTTAAAATCGCATCCAAATTATTTGAATCAATATTCTTTTTTGAAATTTGTTCCGCCCGCAATTCCGCGTCTCTGGCAAATGACAAACAAACAACAACAGGTTCAAAGATGTATTATTTTTCCAGCGGTAATAACGCTTGATGTTTGAAGGCTGTAGCACTATTGTTACACGTTTATTTATTTCAAAACATACGGCACAACATGTGCCATTGACATTATAATACATTTAGAAAGTGACATACAAATGTAAAGTTAAATCTAAAAACAAAAGGTAAAAAAACGAGTTAAGGTAATAAGTAGTAAATAGAAATAAGATGAAAGTATAAAGTAAAAGCATAATGTAAAAGTAAAAAGTTAGGGCAAAAAATAATACAGTGAAAAGTAAAATGTATAAACTATAAGTTACCTTTATGAATAATAGAAGGTACAAAAGTTATAAATAATATAAAAACGTACGACAAGTGAAGGGTAACAAATGCTCTTATGAGCGAAATATTGAAGTTAATATAAAATTAAAAAAAAGGAAGGTATTACGGAGTATTACAACGAGATATGTTAAGTTTTAAAGTAGGTATCTAAGATATATTTCTAATCCATAGATATTAGAGTGCATACTGGTAGGACATAATATTATGGTTACATGATTATATTATGATTACGTGGTAGTACTAGCAGATAAATTTTGTTTAATGCATCTTTTGTATGATGACAAACTTTCGGCATGATCGATATGAGCAAATTCATTACCTAAAGTGTGTAAACGATGTATTATTGAATTTTGTTCTGCATTACTGAGAGTATTGTTGTAATAATAAGGTGTTTTGAGTCGAGTTGTTCTACTCGGTAAATGATAATTTATTAACGAGACCAATTCATTACGGTTTATACCAAAATAATGTCGATATCAAATGCAATTCGGTCGAACCGCAGGATTGCTTCGCCCGTAGGTTATCACTGGTTTCAAGAATAATTTTTCAAAGCTGTAACCCTGTCCCGTAATTTTTTTTGGGGAGGAATCTCATGCGGCGGGAAGATGCATGCACTATGTAGTAGGTCGCCTGTGTTACGGGGAGTTTGGAGGGTTGTTCATTGCGATTATTGATAGCCATGTAAGTACCAAGTACCAAACAAAATCTGGTTTGTGCGTTCGGATCAGTTCTTGCTTGTAGAGGGTGTTCCGAAGTCCCTGTCTTCACCTAGTAAACAGAAAATCATATTTAAGACAGTGGCTCTCGCCCTTAAAATGGTTGGGACGAATTTTGTATAAAGTCATAAAGCATATTTTTTTATTTTTTTTTTAAATCCTTTATTTTTCCCAATTTTACATTTTATAGTTACATATTTTAGATATAATAAAAATAATGGGAACCCACTAAGGCGCAGCCTGTGCGTGGGTAATATTATAGTTAAATATATTTTATTTTAGAACCTAGAAAAAACAAACAGTGGTAGGTATATGAAGCAAAAACATTATTAAAATTTGTTTAAACAGTTTGTACAAAAAGTGTGTTCAATAGTGTACAAGGTAATAATTAGTGTATAGTGTAATAACAGTTATAAGTGTAATAATAAGTGTAAAGTTTGTGAGAAACATAAACTGATATAAAATTAAATTAATAGAGTTTTTACATCTATATGGTTCAGCCATATTTTTAACTCTTTTATGTAATGCGGAAGTTTAGTTGCAACTTGTATATTTTTTGGTAAAAGGTTAAAAGTGCGAGGTCCAATAAAACTACTGTGAGTTTGCATTTGTTTTGTGTTTGTTTGAGGGGTATAGAATACATTATTATTTCTAATGTTTGTTCTGTTTTCATTTTTTTCGAATTTGTTTCTGTTTTTATAGATATATTTCATAGTTTGCAGTATAAATAGTTTACGGAGACTGAATAGTTTAGATTCTTTGTATAAAGCATCTGTTGAAAATGTTTTAATTCTATTAAACATAACTTTGACAATATAATTTTGAGTTGTTTGTAAAGGTTTTATAAAAACATCAAGCGCACCACCCCATCCTATTATTCAGTACATGAGTGAAGATTGCACCAGAGAAAAATAAATCATTTTCAATTTGTCAATATTCAATACTTCTTTAAGTCTGTAAAATATGTACGTAAGATATCTCAATTTAGAAACAGTATTATTAATTTCTGATTGCCAATTTAAAGTTGAATCAATACATATACCCAAATATTTGATCTTTTTAACTTTTTCAATTTCAGATCAAGATGAGCATATTACTTGATTACAGTTAGCATTATGAATTCTAATTTTAAGGTTATTGGGGGGTTTGTTTTTACTGTTTTTTATAAGATGAGACATGTGCAATACATTTTGATGCATTTAAGTAAGTTTCAAGCCAGGATTTTCCGTTTACAATTATTACTGTATCATCAGCGTAAGATACAATATTACCAGGGATTACAACATTACATAAATCATTTATATATATTAAAAACAGGATTGGGCCAAGCACAGTACCTTGTGGTACTCCATTTTTTATCCTCGTTTCAGTACTATAAAAATTCCCTATTTTTGTTTTTTTTTTCTGTGTTTGAGATAGTTAGTGAGAATTTTTAGTGTACCTTTTTTGAAACCTATTTGATTATTTTTTTTATGAGTATATTGTGATTTACCGTATCAAAAGCTTTTCTTAAATCTAAAAATATAGCTAGACTTTTTTTTATTTTTATCAACAGATGTGTACAATTTTTTTGTCAAATCGAATATTGCGTCTTCAGTGCTAAGTTTACTTCTGAAGCCATATTGATTTTGGGACAGAATTTTGTTTTGTTCTAGGTAATTCATTACTCTATTTTTGATACATTTTTCAAATATTTTTGAGAGGTTTGAAACTAAGGAGATAGGTCTGTAATTGTCTAATATGTGCGTTTCTCCTGATTTGTGAATTGGAATGATGGTGGAGATTTTAAATTGTTCTGGAAAATGTCCCTCTTTTAGTGATATATTAAAAATATGTAGCAATGGAATTAAAATATTATGCTTTATTTTTTTAGTGTGTTTCCTGATAAACCATCAATTCCTGTAGAATTTGTTGATTTTAGACTATCAATGTGTTTTACAATTTCGTTTATCGTGATAGGTGAAAAATATTCTAAGGAGTTAATTGAATCGTAAGTTGAGACTAAATGCAAAGATGAGTCTACGAGTGTTGTACTATCAATTTTACTAGAAGATTCAAGTACTTGATCTACTACATTTGTGAAGAAGTTGTTAAAGTTTTCTGCAATGGCCGATTTGTCAGTTATAATATTGTTATTTATTTTAATCTCTTTCACATCAGTTGATGCCATTTTTTTTTGTTCATTATTTCATTAATAATATTCCACGTTTTTTTGGTATCATTTCTTGCATTATCAATTTGTTCACAATAGAATTTCTTTTTACAACTTTTTATTAACCTATTGAGTAAATTTCTATACATCAAATACTTTGTTTTCATAAAAGACTTATTCTTACATTATTTTTTGACAGTTTTTTTCATAGTTTAACATCTCTCTGTAAAGTTTATCTCTTTGTTTAATGGAGACTATTAGTCCTACAGTAATCCAAGGTTTGATTTTTTTATATTTTCTCTTAGTAATAACAATTTTGTATGTGCTTTTCGAAATATAATCTTGTAGAGTTTTATAAAACAATTCTAGTGCTGAATGTGGGTTAGTTGTCGATCGTACATTGTCCCATTTTTCTGAATGAAGTAGATTGTTTAATGTGTCATAGTTAATATTATTTTTTTCTAGATTACCAGAGTTATCTTTTAAATAAGTGGTTAAGATGTTGTGTTCATAAAATGTTGGGTAGTGGTCAGTAATGTTTGTTTGTAGAGTTGAAGATGTAGTTTTGACGTGTTTGTGTGTTTTGATAAATATGTGATCTAGAGTCGTGGAGTTATTAAAATATTCTCTTATATTACAGATAACAATCGATATCTAAGAAAATCAAGAAAGGAGCTCTGACCCTTAAAAAGTTGGGACGCCCTTTGTATAAAGCGGGGGTGGGTAGAAATCCTTTTTTTTTATTTTGACCACAATTTACCAAATAGGTTCCAATATTTTATATATCACGTGTGATGAGTATTCTACCAATAAAAAATCATTTCCTGCAACGAGATATTTATAATTTTTTTTTTCATCGCTTTTAATGACTTTTCGTAGGTGTTGAAATTGAATGAAAACTTATCTAACTTATCCGGCGACCCCCTTGAATTGCCCTTGCGGAGTATTTTGCATCTCGAATTTTTACATCATGTTTAGAACACAATACGATTAGTTCTGCGTAAGAGTCCATAAGTTTAAATAATAGTTTCGCACGGGACAGTCAATTTTATTAGAACTATGGTGTGCAACTCAAATGTAAAGCTTCACTTGTTACATGAGAATGGCTTCCTTCCCTGAATCTGCAAGTTGTTATTTAATTTATCGTTATATTCTAAACACAAAACCGGTTTAAATTAAATCTGTATGCAGGGAATTAAAACTACACTCAGAACGTGAAAATGGGTTTCCATGGATTCTAGCATATACCTTTGAAATGTGTCAGCAGATGAATCCAGAAGTGGAATATAATCGTTACATTCTGAACACAAAACTGTCTTAAATCAAGAGTGAATCTGCTTTAATTGTATTTTTTTTTCATAATGTGTAAACGCGTATAGTTTTTCTACAAATTACGAAATTTACAGCATTTGGTTTGAAACAAAATTTTTAACATCACTCGAAACATTAAACTCTTTTCTTCGAAATGAAACTGGTTTAATCTTAGAGTGGATCTGGATGCGAGTCCCCAGCTTTAATTGATAGGTTCTACACCCAGAACACGAAAATGGTTTTCCTTCGATTTTAACACATGTAACACATGGCTGGTTTCCTTCGAACTGCGTCAGAAGATGAATCCGCAAATGGAATTGTGAATGCAACGCCGGTTTTAACATAGGGATGGATCTGCGCAGGACTCCACCAGCTTAAATAATATTGTACTCAGAATACGTGAATGGTTTTCCTGCATTTTACAGCAAATTTATTGACCGCAATATTGGATGTCAGATCACCTATAAGTAATAAGTATTAATCTATAAATAATCTGCGACGGTTTGAATTAGACTTTGGAAATTAATTTCATTCAAAAGGTGACGATTAGAAACTGCGAGCTTTATGGAAATATGGATTGTAACATGAACGCTGATTGGAAAATGGATTGTAACTTTATGAAATATGGAAAACCTTGCATTATAGTTAGTTATAGCATGGTTAGAAATGTGTAAAAAAACGAATAATCATCAGGCCGTATCTTGGCAGGGGCCACTTGTAGGTAATTGCATTTAAATTTAGGTCAAATATAATTCAAAATAAAACTTCATCTCTCGAGTACCTAATTTAAACCTATTTATTTTTATTTATATGCTTTCGGTATACTTATTTTTTTCCCTGTTTTTCAAGGATTATAGCGATGTTGCTGAGGGTTGTCATTATAGAGGGGTGATTCTTCTCTGATTCCGTCTTCAGAGTCTTGAGGGCCCGTTCTAGCAGCCCGTACGCTCCATTGTACCGCCGCTGTTCCCTAGGGAACGGTAAAGAAGATCATGCACTCAGATATTATTGAAATTCAGTGAACAATTCTTAAAATTATGAAGAGCCAAAGGAAGACATAAGGCACACTTGATAAATTTCAATCCCGTTTGAACAGGATGAATAGGACGTAATATTTTCCAATTTTTTGAGCGTTTTCGTAATTCGCAATATGATTATCACATACGAGTAACAAACGGAAAAACTTCGCGGTCTCGTGTTAAGATCCCTTCCACATTCTGAAGCCACACTTTCACCGGTTACTGGCAACTGTTGACTTTAGTGCGATGTATACCTAACTCACAAAAAGGTGATAAATAAGGATATCTCACCCGTAGATCGAAGCCAGAATAGTGCACACGGAGGCAATATGAAGATCGTTGTTTTCGTATGTCATCATCGCTGAGAGTTTACGATTGCACTTGTCGACAGCCATCCTGAGGCGACCTTCCGAGATGTCCTTCATCACCATGTCTTGCCACCAGCCCAGATAAGACGGAATCTCTAACTAAAAATAACATTCAATCGATTATGTACACAGAAAACTAATTATTTTATTGAATTTTCTTCACCATATTTATTGTTATTAAGTTTATTTTGTAGAACTCAATTTTATTTTTTTATTTATTTTATGTATTTAATAATATTATTATTCAATGTATAAAAACAGTTTATATATTAAACAAGTTCTGCTTCTGCTTCGTAATTATTATTATGCGTTACAGCTGTTTCGTCTTCTGAAGGCATTATCAAACTGTGGTTGTTACCCCCTACAGACGATGTATTTATGTCATTTCTAGACAGGTACTTATGATGAAAAAATGAATAGCTTTTTATTTTTATTACCTGTGCCCCTAAACTTCTTGGTAAAATGACTGAAATACTAATGGTTAAGTTTCCCAATTAATGGATTGTTTAAATTTGACTGAAGGGCCTTAATTATTCTATAAAATAAACCCGTGATGAACCATCAGGATTAACTTTATAATACAATTGATAATTGAAGTTTGAAATGGCCGTCATTACGCTTTTGCAGAAACCCACGATGACTCATGTATTTACTTCACAGCACTGTTAGGTATTTGGAATAGGTTTGAATATATCTAAAAGTGGCGAGCTGATTATATTTGTTTGTTCATTAATTTTCTTATTATTAGAGTTTTTATTAATTTCTAACTGAACTAACAGATTGAGTTTGCGTCCTTTATTTTGTAAGTGTAATGGAAATGGTTTATTATTATCACTAAGTGAGTAATTGCTTTCTAAGAGATGTTTGGCAAAATGTGATTCTATCTTATTATTATTTTTAAACGATCGCATGTGTTCTTTGAATCTAGTGTTAAAGGACCGGCCAGTTTGTCCAACATAAACAGCGTTGCATTCATCACACTAAAGTTTATAAATGCCACTATTTTTGAATTTGGGTATTTTATTTTTTGAGTTTTCAAGAGATGATCCTAAATTATTATTTGTGCGGAAGGCAACATCTAAGCCACAATTTTTGATAACTTAAGCTATTTTATCTCGGTCCGACACTTTCCAAACATCCAAATGTATCATTCGTTTTATTGTTAGTCGCTGGGTAAATTAAGTTAAGGTTATTTTTGTGTTTTTTGTGACTAATTATTTTTTCAATGTCTCTACCCTTGAACCCGTTATTTTTAGCAATAGTTAAAATTGTATTTTTTTCCCTCTCGTAAGCTATATTGTCGAGCGGGATGTTAGTAATTCTATGTATCATTGAGTGGTAAGCAGATAATTTATGTTACCATGGGTGCAAATATTTATAATTAATGGTCGTGTCTGTAATTGTAGGCTTACGGAAAATTTCAAAAGTGTGTTTATTATTATCTCTACCGATTGTTAAGTCTAAAAAGTTAATTTTCTTATTACACTCCCTTTCAACCGTAAAGCAGATTTTACGGTTGATGGAGTTGGCTAAAGTAACAAAAGTATCTAATTGTCGGTTGGTACCTTGCCAGCAGATCAGAATATCATCAACATTACGAACGTAGTAAATTATGTATTTACTAAAGACTGAATTTAAAATTTGTTTTTCAATATAGTCCATGAATATTTCGGCAAGAAGTGGACTAAGCGGCGACCCCATGAACAAGCTATCGTTTTGTTGGTAGAATTTATCATTAAATATAAATTAGTTGGTTTCAATACATATTTTAAAGAGATTGAATAAGTCTTTTTTATGACTGGGTTTATGTTGGATTTATCTAGTATATCTTCTATTATTTTAAGGCACTCTTGGTTAGGGACATTGCTAAAAAGGCCTACTACGTCTAAAGATAAAAATTGCGGGAGATCTAAGTTTTTTATTTTATTTATAAGTTCTAGAGAATTTTTGACGCTATGTATTGGAGAGAATTTAGTATATTTTTAAAGAGAAAATTAAGTTTTTTGGCGAGTATCGTCGTTGGAGCATTTATAAAGGAAACGACCGGTCGGATGGGAATATTTTCTTTATGAATTTTAGGTTGCCCGTATAGTGCAGGAGCCCTCGGATTCATTATCATTGCACTTCTTCTAGCATATTTATTTATGAAAATTGATTTGCAATTATTTATTAGGTTGCGTACTTTTATTGAAATTTTGTCCGTCGGGTCCTTTTTTAAGATTTCAAAATCTTCTGGCTTGGAATGCTTCTACTTTATTTATGTAATCGTCTTCTCATCTTTTTCATCATCTTTTTTTCCTTTTTGTTTCGGTCCTTCGAATAATAATAATAATACCTAATGAGTGCTATTATAATTACCGTGACAATTCACGGTTACGGCTAAAAAACATACGTTCCTTATCGCTATAATGCTGCAGCTCTTTCTTACACATTAAATAATGGTAAGACAAAAGATGAGACACAAAATACGTGACTGTTTCCTCCAAAGGACCTATAACTTTTCTGCATTTCTGCATTCATTACATTTCATTTTCTTTATACATGTGAGGGAGATGTATGATAATGATTTTATGTTTCCTTTGGGGGGGTGTAGACATACGTTCACCGTTTGTCTCATTTTCGACTGTTGTTATTTAGTGTGTAAGAAAGAAAGAGCTGCAGCATTATATTTAAGAATGAAAGCAAAACCATCAGCGCATTGACATTTGACGTTTTTGAATCTGTCTGTATACATAAAATGAATCGCCGAAATGTATGTACGTGCGTAACTTCCGAACGACTGCACCAAATCGGATAATTCTTTTTTGTATTTGTTCGTTATTGTCAGGACAAGGTTTGTATAAAACTACTGGTGAGCTGTGGCATTATAAAATTTGTATAAAAAATTGCAATAAGTGGTGCGCGAGCTGTTTGAAAACTGAATGTACCGGTAATGAATATATGGAATGCGGGAGGAGGGAAAGGGAGATGGTTTTAGGGGCCGGGGAGAGGTGAACTCGGGTAGGGAGTTTGCGGGAGGGGGGGGGAATCCTGGAGGGGGAGAGGAACCTGGGAGGGGGGGGGGAACTCGGGAGGGGGTTCGCGGGACCGGGGGAGGGTGGGAGTGGTGCGGGGAGAGGGAAGGTGGAGGCGGGGAACGTGAGAGGCTAAGGGGACGTGGGAGAGGAAGGGGAGGCGGAAGGGGAACGGGACGAATGGGAAAGGACAAGCAGGAATAAACAATTTCTTTATTAAATGGCATAGCAATTCATGCCGGGTACCAGCTAGTTTTTAATATTATCACATTTAAATATTATCCTTGTAACTTGTAACTAAATTCCTAACCTAAACATCAAAATTATCGTCACGGCTGGTAGTATTGAAGGGATCTACGGAAACGTGCGGTGTGTCCGAGAGATGCAAGAAAAATATTACTTTTGGCTTTGGAGAAAATAGACCTATACGTGCATTGTGTATCTTATCTTTTGAAAAAGCTGCAGCATTACTGTTATAAAGTATAAGAACTCACTGATATCACTGTGCAAGTTGTCACTATCAAATTTAAATTATATTTTTTCAGAGAATAGTGGCAACACTAAATTACAGGAAATTGGTAAGCCAAAAAAGTTTCTAATTATTTTATTTTTATTTTATTTAAGGAGAAAATACAGATACAGACAATAATTAACAAAATAATATTAAGAACAATAACTTGAGAATTCGCCTGCACCCCAACTATTTCTCACTGATTGTAATAATGGTGATGGCTACTTGCACCAACACAATGCAACATCGCAAATAGTCCTTAAAGGGTGTGCAGTACATCATGGGTGGTAGTTTTAATTGTTTATTTTGTTTTTTTTTTATTTTTCATCACAAAAAGATTCATAAGAAAGTAGCAATATGTTTGGATAGCTCACCGTAATCTGTGCAGCTGCTTTGTGTGGCGTTTCCGGTTGCAAATCTTCTCTACGATATATTTTGAGAGGGGGTTGCGGGCTTTCCACATCTGAGTGAATCTTGTCGCCAAAGAAAAAAGTACACAATATATTGATTAGAACACGTCTGACACGCAATTTTTTATTTAATTCAATTTATTGAGGAAGATAGTTGTTCGCGCGTTTTTATATGGGATAGATTGGGTATTGCATTCGCAGACTTGGTGGGTAGATATGTCAAAATCCTGAATTTATCCCACCTACCTAATCTTTCCTTCCAAACTGTCACCATAAAAAATTGTTGCAAGAAAGTACTCAACTTTGGAGAGGTGACAGTGTGCACCGAGGCTCAGTACAAAATAACACCTCAGACAGGGCGCATGTATCGTAACTCGTAACCTCTTGTTATAAGAATATTGCGAATTTTAAATTAAACAGTGAGAAGTGTACACCAAAACTGGAGATCAGCGAGGCCCCATCTGCAACGGTGAGTCCTATTTTCCTTATTCCAGTCTGGGCTTATCTAATTTTCCCAAAGCCCAGATCTGAACTATCGACTGACTATCCATCAGGTTTGCGAGTGTATGCTATTTAATTGTCCCGTATAACTTAGCGATCACGTAGTTTCGGGACTGGTCCTTTGAGGGCTGCGTAGGCTTTGCTCTGCAGCATTTACCGCCAATTAACAGTGGAGTCGCAGTTTCGCGACACCAATAGTATCACCAGTCTATTGAAATAATATGGCCAGCGAACTCTTAAAGAATATAACCGGTGTAAGTATAAGCGCACTAAATATTCAACAAGATGCCAACATTAAAAATTTCATAAACATTGGTCCAGCCGTTTTGGACGAGTGCGACCACAAACACCTTGACAGAATTATAATTATATATACAGATAATAATAATAATGTATAAAAAATGATGAAAAATTAAAAATAATTTTTGTTTTTATATGATGCAATTTGCAACATTATAACTAAAAAAGTACATGTTCAGTGTAGTTTACAAATAGATTACATCAGTACAAAAAATTAACTAACAGGAAGTAATATATACATAAACAGTAGGTCAAAGGTAGATTAAAAATACAAATTTATAGTTATTCAGTTGAGGGTTTTTATAACTCGCCTCACTAGGCTAGCCTGTGTTAAGGCGGTAATTTTGTAAGTCAATCTAAAATAGTGATGAACATACCTACACTTGTGTTAAAATATAATGGTTACCTTAAAAATAATTTCTATATAATACCAACAAGTACGTTGGTATCATTAGTAATTTCGGATTTGGGTGAGAGTACCGGTAAAGGCCCTATTATTACTTTTAATCCAAATTTTTATGTTTTCATTGAAATTTTTCCTAACAAACACTAACATGAATATATAAAGTATAAGAACTCACTGATATCACTGTGCAAGTTGTCATTATCAAATTTAAATTATATTTTTTCAGAGAATAGTGGTAACCCTAAATTACAGAAAGTAAGCCAAAAAAGTTTCTAATTGTAATAATAGTGATGGCTGCTTGCACAAACACAATGCAACATCGCAAATAGTCCTTCAAGGGTGTGCAGTACATCATGGGTGGTAGTTTTAATTATTATTTTTTATTTTTGATTATAAAAAGATTCATAAGAAAGTAGCAATATATTTGGATAGCTCACCGTAATCTGTGCAGCTGCTTTGGGTGGCGTTTCCGGTTGCAAATCTTCTCTACGATATATTTTGATTGGGGGTTGCGGGCTTTCCACATCTGAGTGAATCTTGTCGCCAAAGTAAAAAAAAATATACAATATATTGATTAGAACACGTCTGACACGCAATTTTTTATTTAAATCAATTTATCGAGGAAGATAGTATCCAGTCTATTGAAATAATATGGCCAGCGAACTCTTGAAGAGTATAACCGGTGTAAGTATAAGCGCACTAAATATTCAACAAGATGCCACGTGATTTGAAAATAATATTTTTTTCTTCAATTATTTCTGGTTTTCACCCTTCAAGGGTGTTCTAGGCCATCATTTAAAATTACAGAGAAGGGAAAGGTGAAATTAAATATAGGGTCCTTACATATGAAATTGGCGTTTTGCCGTACTGGCAACTTTGATCTCAAATAACTTGTCTTTGGTTAGGAATTCCAAATTCAAATTTATATAGCTATTTACTCATGTATTTGTGTTTCGAAAATTATAATTCCTTCGTTTTTTCCTTAATTGTGTTTTTTCTTTGCGTCAAGTAGTTTACAAAGTGGAAAACTTGAAATATCGCATTATTTACGAGTACGAGTTCCACCGTGGCACCAGTGCTGCAGAAACGGCTCGAAGGATTAATGTTGTGTATGGCGACGGTGCCGCAAAAGAAAACACAGTGCGTTTTTGGTTCCAACGTTTTCGTTCTGGAAATTTCGACCTGCAGAACAAGCCCCGTGGACGGCCGGAGACCAAAGTTGATAATGAAGAATTGAAGGCTATTGTGGAAGCGAATCCATCGCAAACCACGTCCGAGTTAGCTGCAGGCTGCGGTGTTAGTGATAAAACTGTTTTAATCCACTTGAAGCAAATTGGGAAGGTGAAAAAGCTTGAAAGGTGGGTACCTCACGAATTGAGTGAAGCAAATCAACAAACGCGCGTTAGAACGTTAGATCAGACACTGCACAACAGACGGCTACCAAATTAGAGGAGCTTCAATTGGAATGTCTAAGACATCCACCGTACTCTCCGGACCTTGCAACAGATTACAGGAAAAAATTCAACTCCGATGGGGCAGTCCAAACCTCCTTCAAAGATTTTATTGATTCCCGTCCGAATGGTTTTTTAGTAAAGGGATCGATGAACTACCTATGAGATGGCAAAAGTGCATAGATAGCAATGGTGCATACTTTGATTAAATAAATATATTATATTAAAAAAAAATCGACTTTATGTTCCTCCGATACAAAACACCAATTTCATATGTAAGGACCTAATATTAATTTTATTTAAATGAGCAAATTTCAGAATTAAAAGACTTAGAAGAGATGAAATGTTGAATGGAGGGGAGGCAATTTTAGATAACGCTTGATAGAAGAGAGGATATTTATTTAGAGAGGGACAACCAAAACATATGTGATCTACAGTTCCCATATCTGGACCACAGAATGTACAATCTGGGAGTCTAGGATGTGAATTTTAAAAAGGTGAGAAGGAACGAACAATAAGTGAGGAAATTTCTTTTTTGGAAAAATTGGGAAATTTTTGAAACCACGGTTTTGATGGTTCGATGATATTTTTTATGTTCGATGGTCAAATTACTTAATGCATTCATATTTTTTACCCGTGGAAGTTTATTACCAGTTTTGCTTTCCATATTTAAATTTTAATTCTATTTTTGTCAAATTTGCTTGCACAGACAAATGCCCATCACGCTATTCGCGATAATCCTTCAAGATTTTATTTATTTTTTATTAAATATTTTATTCTTCATTATTTATTTCTAAAGAACAATACCTTTGGATTTCCCCCCGTTGGCTGTGGTGCTCCGTTGTGTGGTGATTCCGGTTGCAAATATTCTCTGCGAAGTCTTTTGGGAGGGTTTTGCGGGCTTTCCGTGATTGGGTGAATCTTGCCGTAAAAAATAAATAAATATATACAATATATACGTATTAATTGGTTAGACGTGTATTTTTTTTAATTAACACAATTTGTCAATGAGGATTATAGCACTAGTCCATTGAAATAATTATGGCCAGGGATGTATTGAAAAATAAGTTTAATAAAAGTTATCGCAAATTTTCAACAAGTTGCCATATGACTTAAATAATAATAAGAGTATAATTTAAATGTAGGTATACTTTATTTACATGTAAAGATAATTAATGGGACTTAATTTGTTTGTCATATATTTATTTTACAATGTAATTCAATAACTGTTTGATTCCTAAACATAAAAAATGTAATTATAGTAAGACAAGAGTGGCCCCAGTAAGGATCCTTGATGAACTTCGTAGTTTATGCTTTTATCGTTAATTTATAGTCGATTGTTTTTATCTCCTACGCAAACATATTCTTTTCCGTTGTTTATGAATGATTTGATAAGTTTGAGGGCCGAACCAGTTACGCTACGTTGTTTTCTTCTTCTATTTGTTATCAGTATTCCTCACAGAGGAAATTATAAATAGTTTAATTGAAGAAGAAGATAATAATAATAATTTAAATGAAAATATGAAAGAGAACAAGACACAGAAAAACAGAAAAAGATAATGGTCGCAACTGGGACTCAAACCCAGAACCTCGCGTCTATCCTGGACGTGCGTTTACCAATTCCGCCATTGCGACCTACTGTCATACCGTAATAACAGTCATTCCCATATTTCAAATTTTAGAATTAACAATATATAATCTTCAACTAATTTATTTTCCATATCATAGGCAACTACCCTTTTTTTATCAAAATATATCATAGGCAACTACCCTTTTTTATCAAAATATATCATAGGCAACTACCCTTTTATTATCAAGCTAATAGCATATTGATTATTTCCTTTTTCTGATTTTGCCATTAAAAGATTAACACGGGGATGATATTATGTACGACAATATAAATCAAGGCTGCCTGACCGCGTTCTGAAACGTCCGAAAATCCAACTAATGAACGTGGAGTATTTTAAAATAATATCTTGAAATTTCTATATTAGAAAGTAGATAATGAGTATTCAATATAATATTAAAAGTAGATATTGAAAGTGGATATTGAATATTAGAAAGTAATCTTTCTGCAATAAATTGCCACTCTGACGGGACATGAAGTGGAACTGTACTATCCCAATCGAGTTGGAAACGCCATAGCATTTGAATAAGACATTTTGCTTTGAAGCATTCCGGTGAATCGAATATCTGAGATATTTTAGATAAAATCCCACGTAAACTTTATTGGAAACTCGTTGATTGTGTAGAAAATTTAAAAAAAACATATAAGTAGCTTGTAGTTAAATATATTTGTAGTTTAAGCCTAAAATGTTAACTGTATTCATCTCTTCACCAAACCACTGGACCACTTACTCAGAGTAAATTTGCGTGCATGGAGTAAGTCCACCAATTCCTTCGAAACCTAGGGCCTTCGTCCTCTGCCAGTTGATGCAAGGTTCTTATAGCTAGATAGGGCGCACAGGGCAACCTGTAGGTGACTGTTCTCATAATCACACACTGGTGATTTTAATGAAGGTCGCCATGATATATGGACCATCGGAATCCTTATGGTGGCATACCTCTATCCGATGATCGGATAGAGGTATGCCACCGAAACCGTGGCGAGCATTTTGCCGATATTTTGTTTCACACATAATTGTTATAGATCTTACTATTATAATAAAAAAATTAAGATAATTCTCTTCTTTTAAAAACTTTTTGTTTTATTTACAATTAAAATCATGCGTTATGATTGGACCATCCTTTATAATTACTTATCAAAAATTCTGGATTATCTCTATTCGTAGCAAATTAAATCACTTTTATCGAAGTGTATTGTATGTACGAAGCTGAAGGTTTCGTTCATCTCTCCACTAATGGGAAATCTTCTTCTACTCTAGTGTTGGGTAGGACACGATATCAGGATGAGTTTGTATGAGGTACTCAAATATTGAAATGAGGTGTTGAGGTGTCCCACCTCATTTGAGGTGAGGTGTTACAAAATATTTTCGCTTACGGGGGGGGGGCTGGTTTTTTTCCTTCAGCTTGATTTTCTTGGTTCAGAGGTGTTGGTTTTCTAATAAATACCGGGGTGGTGGTACCCATACCCGCCTCCCGTGTCTGTTATTTTTGTAATACGAAAAATGGATATAAAAAAGGCCTACCCCCTCCCCCCTTCACCACCTCTGATCCCCTCCCTGCACCCCCCTCTGATCCCCCCCCTCTTATCCCTCCCCCTCCTCAGCAACCCCCTCCACCTCATCTCAACACTGCCTCATCCTCCCTCCCTTGGGAGCTGTTGGAACTCTTGTGCGGTATTTACATAACATATAACAATAAGTAAATAAATAAAAAATATTATTTTTTTTGGAGCTATTGGTACTGTTGTGCGGTATTCACTTATCAATACATAAATTTACAATAAAAAATATTTAGAATAAAAAAAAAAATTAAGCAGTTGGGACAGTTGTGCTCATAAATTATTGTTTTGTGTATTCACATAACAATAATTTACAATAAAAAAATATTTAAAAAAAAAATTTTTTTTGAGCAGTTGGGACTTTTGTGCTCATAAATTATTGTTTTGTGTATTCACATAACAATAATTTACAATAAAAAAATATTTAAAAAAAAAATAATTTTCGAGCAGTTGGGACTCTTGTGCTCATAAATTATTGTTTTGTGTATTCACATAACAATAATTTACAATAAAAAAAAATTTCGAAAAAAAACATTTTTTGGAGCGGTTGGGACTCTTGTGCTCATAAATTATTGTTTTGTGTATTCACATAACAATAATTTACAATAAAAAAAATTAAAAAAAAAAAAAAATTCGAGCAGTTGGGACTCTTGTGCTCATAAATTATTGTAATGTATATTCACATAACAATAATTTACAATAAAAAAATATAAAAAAAAAAAAATTTTTTTGGAGCAGTTGGTACTCTTGTGCGGTATTCACTTAACAATAATTTAGAATAAAAAAATAAAAAATAAAAATTTCGGAGCAGTTGGGACGCTTCTGCGGTATTCACAATATATGAATTGGCTTACCCCATCACCACCTCACGGTTCTAATACAAAAATGTCATAGAATATACAAACACTTCACGCCTCACCACCTCATACATTTGTCCCAAACTATGCGTGACATGACATGTAGTTTAATACATCAACCACTTCACACCTCACCTCGTATTTGTCCCATACGTGACAACGTGACATGACATGTAGTCCAATACACCAACCACCTCGAACCTCACCTCATATTTGTCCCGTACATGACATGAATGTAGTCCAACAGAACAAACCACCTCACACCTCATATTTTGTCCCTCCTTCATATTTGTAGTAATACAAATATGAAGGGGGGACAAAGAAAAAGAGTTGGTACAAATACATATTGTGAGGTGGGGGGACATTTTACGTGTTTGTATGGGACATTTGAGGTGCCTCTTGTATGAGGTACTCAACACTATTCTACTCATGTTACTCCAAGTCGTCCATTATCATGTGTAGGGATAAGGGAGGTTCTTTCTTACTAAAGGATCATAAACATCGAGGATCAAAGAGCACCGAGGCCTATTTATGTCTTTTTGTGAAAATCATGACTACGAAAGCTGTGCATTTGGAAATAGTATCTGATTTCTCGAATGTGGCGTTTATTGATGCATTAGACCGTTTTGTTTCCATGCATGGAATTTGCTGTCATATTTACACAGATTGCGGATCGAATTTTATTGAAGATAACCGGTATTTTACAGGATTGTTTAAGTTTACGAAAACCTGTTCGGGTAATGAGGAATTTATGGATTACTAGCTGATCCGGCGAACTCAGTTCTTTCAAAATAGGAGAATTCGTTCCATACAAAATGTATGGGGAAAATAATTTTCTTCGGAGTGGAACACCCTTTACTTTTAGGGGTATGAAAAATAGATGTTGGTCGATTCTCAGACCTACCAGATAAGCACACAAAATTTCATCAAAATTGGTCCAGCCGTTTCGGAGGAGTATGGTAACAAACACCGTGACACGAGAATTTTATATATTAGATTAGATATGAACAAGGGAGGAATACAATTTCATTTCAATCCACTATCAAGTCCCCATTTTCCGGGCCTTTGGGAAGCAGGATATCGTTCCATAAAGTACCACATAAAAAATGGTGATAGGAGATACTGCGCTCACCTTCGAGGAATTTTCTACTCTCCTATCCAAAATAGAAGCAGTCCTGGATTCACGACATCTGTTTAGTCTATCTTAGTCTATCAAATGATTCCAATGAAGTGAACGCTCTTACCCCAGGTCATTTTTTAATTCGAGATGCTCTCCTGTCGTTACCTGAGTGAGATTTCTCAGACTCAAGGATTAATAGACTAGATAGATGGCAGCATTTGCAACAGATGTCACAAAAATTTTGGCGACGTTGGAGTACTGAGTACTTACAAACTTTGCATCAAAGAGAGAAATGGTTCACTCTCCAAAGAAATATTCAAAAGGGAAAAATTGTAAAGTTGAAGGATTTATAGATTTCCGCCCTTAATGTCCACTTCCAGTTGTTCCATAAAAGGTTTTAGTATATAATTTATTTATTTTTTAGTTTTATTATTATTTGATTACTTTTCTAAAATTATTTTATCTTTATTTTAGTAACATCCCTACAGAAGGAATTTATCATTTCCTTTACTTCAAGAGAAACTAATTTTAAGCATTTTTGTTTTAAAAAGTTTTAATTTTCAATGTACAAACTCAACCAATGGTTAGCAAACTCGGAGTAGTTATTATTTCGTAAGCAAAGTTCAAGTTCTCTGATTCTAGTTCATCTGATAGAGACAAGTCATAGTTTCAAAAAAGAAAAAACTAGGTTTAAACATTGCAATGTAAATTCATATTTTAATTTGTGCGCTTTAGAAACTTTAGAAATTAACAAAAAAATAAAATCGAAAATTAATTTAGTTAATAAAATAATAGCACCATGCAAATCACCTCTACTTACGATGTTTCCGTGTAATGTTGACTCCTCCCACCTTTCCCCACCTCCATCAAAATTCCCCCTCCCACAACCCCCGCCTAATTAATTTTTGTACTTGCGTAGAATTTTTAAGTTAGTTTTAAGTTTGCTCGTGAATGACACGGACGTGTCGAAACCAGTCGCATAAATTTAAAATTAAAGTAACAAATTGTACATTGAAAATTAAAACTCTTTAAAACAAAAATGTCTAGAAATTGTTACATAGTTAATGCCCAAGAAATACAAATAATTTTAAGCAAACTACTTTTTTCGTTTTAACTGACTTTCTACATAATGAGTTTAAATTTTCCTACTCAAAATTGATGCGCGGTTATGTTAGGATTATTTCTTCATTTTCCTGACTCCTACCCACACCTGGCCCCTACCTATATCTGTGAAGTCACAAGGTCAGTGCATTTGATAGACTTCAAAATGAAAGCAGCATTCTATGAGTCTGTGTCTACTGTATCTTGACTGCGAATGATAAAATTACAGGTTACATAAAAACCTTCAAAATTACAATTGGTTATGAAAATTACAATCGGTGTAAAGTGGAAAGTTGAATTTGGACAAGAGACACCATTATCCTGCCTTCAGTGAGTTAATGCTTTTTTTTTCCTACCTTCCAGAAATTTCCTAACAGCTCGTTCCTCTGAGTGCCACTTTTTTGCCTCCCTATTTCCTTGAACTCTTGGTTGTTGTAGCGCATGTTTTTTCTATCTCCATCTCGGTTATTCAGGCTTCGCGAAGGGTAATCCTGCTCTTTGATTTCATGGTTCGGGTCCCCGAATTTCTCGTCGCTGCTCCCGCCTGTTCCTTCCGTGCTTGTATTCTTTTTCGCTACATCATTTTCTTTTGCATCATTTTCTGCTTCATTCCTTTCTGCTTCATTATGTTCTGTTGTTTCTTTTTGTTTTGCACTTTCTTTTGATGAAGTCTTTGCATTATTTTCTGTTGTTTCCTTTTTCGCGGCTCTTGCTTTTAATGAAGTCTTTGGATTAGCTTTCTTTTTTGCTGTTTCTTTTTTTGCTGTGCTTTCTTGTGGTGAAGTCTTTTGATCTGATTTTTTTTCGGCTTTTTGTTTTTTTGCTGCACTTTCTTTTGATGAAGTCTTTTTTTCTGCATTATTTTCATTTTCTTCTTCTTCCAGATGGTTAGCCCGTGAGACCAACTCACTAAAAATGAGTGGTTCTACTATACGATTTAATTCATATCTGATTTCCTCATTCCGTAAGCCGCTCGAGAAGGAATCTTGCAAGCGTTCATCCCTTTGTTCTCCGAAATCGCAGAAGCGGGCCTTTTTTCTTAAAATTTCCGCAAACCGTTCAATGGTATCACCATTTTGTTTCGTCTGGTAGAATTTGTGACGTTCCTCTTTTATAAATGGTTTGGATTTGAAATGGTTTTGCACTACTTCAACAATATCATCATAATTCCTATCTTCGGGCTTAGATGGACTGCATAACTTCACTATCAGGTTATTTGTTGCACTACCCACAGCCGATCTTAAATATGCTACTTTAAAATCTTCCGCCGTATTATTTGACATGAAATATATTTTCATCCAGTCGCAGTACTCTGACCAATCCCAAGAATACATATCGAATTCACCAAATTTCTTCTCCATCTTACAGCACCTTTTTTTATTTCCATAAATAATAATGATTAACACTAATGATCTTAGTCTTCAGACAGGTTCTTGCCCACGGCAGGTTGATATAAATTCCACAGCTATCTTCGCTGTTTGTTTATTAACTGGGCGAAAATATTATTTGCACTTCTCAGTAAAGATAATACAAATATTTATCAGTACAGAAACGTTAATAATGGATTAACATTGATAGTGCTATCGTAATTTATTAATAGTTGCTAAAGGAATTACTGATTTGCGATTACTGATTACCTTTAAAATTCTCTAAATCAGCGGCTCTCAATCCGTGGTCATTTGGAGGAGATGACCGCTGATTTCTATAAATAATACCACACTGACCACGAAAGCTACACGCAACGAACCACCAACCAACGAAGATACATGCTCAGTTTGCAAGAGAACAGTGGTTATGTTGCTACGACTCACTGTGTACCGTCCCACTTTGGAATTCTTGTACGATGACGTCATTTGGGTATTACCAGGTAGTCAATATGACAAATGCATTTTTAATTGGATTAATTAATGCACGGGTTGACTCGTACCAGAGCCCCAAAGTCAGATAAATTAGTTAATGAATTGATCTGAGACTAATTTTACTAGCTGGGTTACCCGGCTTCGCTCGGGACAACATTCAAGAGTGTTCTGGAATGTTTCACATTGATGTTTCCGATTCCCTATTCCCGAAAATTCCCCAATTTTCCAGAATGTTCCTGGATGTTCTGGAACATTGTGAAATTCTTTCAAATACTCTGACTGGGGTGTCCGGCTTCGCTCAGGGAGTTGATGTGAGAATGAATTGACGTTCGAATCCACGACGGATCTTGCTTTATATACCCCATACGGAAAGCCCCATACAAAAAAATGTCAAATGTTCCAGAATAATGTTCCAGATCATTCTACAACATTCAGGAGTTTTCTGGAATGTTCCACAATGATCTGGTATGTTTCTTAATGTTTTTTCCTATTCCTGAACATTCCAGAATGTTCCGGGATGTTCTGGAATGTGGTGGAATGCTCAACAATACTCTGGAATGTTTGAACTGTTCTAAAAATTTCAAGGGGGCCAAACTTCAAGCCCTTATATCACGCCCTTCAGTTAAAAACGGGAACTTATTTCAAAGATGGGGGGATAGAGGGCTACCACACAATATAACCCCCTTTATCGTACCAGGACTCGTCTTTGAGTTTTAGCGGCATGTACATTGTACATTTTTTTAATAACTTATATTGAAGATTAAGATTATCCAAGCTTCTAGAACTTTCCAGAACCTTCTAGACTCACCAACACACTTCTTGAAGAACTATCTAGAGCTTTATCGAGCCTTCTAGATTAACCTTCTAAACTAACCGACATACTCCGCCACTCCTTCCAGAACTTTTTACAGCTTTATCGAACCTTATAGAACCTTCCGGGACATTCTAGACTCGCTCATATACTCCTACACGCCATCCAGAACTTTTCAGAGTTTTATCGAATCGTCTAGAAGTTTCCGGAAATTTTTAGAATATTCTTGAAATTTCTCTTCTTAATTTTTAGACTCAGCTACATACTCCGCCACTCCTTCCAGAACTTTCTACAGCTTTATCGAACCTTCTAGAAGTTTCCGGAACCTTCTAAACTCACAGACATACATCGCCACTCCTTCCAGAACTTTGTACAGCCCTATCGAACCTTCTAGAACTTCCTACGGCTTTATGGAACCTTCTAGAATTTTCCGGGACCTTCTAGACACACCGACACACTCCTCCACTCCTTTCAGAACTTTTAACAGCTTTATAGAACCTTCTAGAACTTCTTACAGCTTTGTGGAATCTTCTAAAATTTTCCGGAATCTTAGACATACCAACATACTCCTCCACTCCTTTCAGAACTTTCTACAGCCTTATAATAATAATAATATTTGGCTAATTTATATAGCGCCGTTTTCGTGAAAAATCACCTCAAGGGCGCTGTGGATATGGAACCTTCTAGAACTTTCTACAGCTTTATCGAACCTTCTAGAACTTTCCGGAACCATCTAGACTCACCGACATACTCTGCCACTACGCGCAGAACTTTGTACAGCCCTATCGAACCTTCTAGAACTTCCACAGCTTTTTGGAACCTTCTAGAATTTTCTGGAATCTTCTAGACACACCGACACACTCCTCCACTCCTTTCAGAACTTTGTATAGCTCTATCGAACCTTCTAGAACTTTCGGAATCTTCTAGACTCACCGCCAATTATTTCTGAAAGCTTCTAGAACTTTCTCCTTCCATAATTTTCTAAAGCATTTGTGAACCATCAGATCCTTATAGTCTCACCGACATACTCCGCCACACATTCCAGAACTTTCTACAGCTTTATTGAACCTTCTAGAACTTTCTGGAACCATCTAGACTTACTGACATACTCCGCCACTCCTTCCAGAACGTTGTACAGCCCTGTCGAACCTTCTAGGACTTCCTACAGCTTTATGGAACCTTCTAGAATTTTCCGGAACCTTTTAGATACACCGATACACTCCTCCACTCCTTTCCGAACTGTCTACAGCTTTATCGAACCTTCTTGAACTTTCCGGAACCTTCTAGGCTCGCTGACATACTCCTCCACTTCTTCCAGAACATTCCAGAGTTTTAACAATTTTCTAGAAGTTTCCGGAATAATCTAGACTCTTCTTGAAATTTCTGGAGTCTTCTTCGAACTTTCAGCCCTCACTGAACTTTCAGCACTGCCATTCAAAGAAAAAGGGGTTTATGTTTTAATTTTGTTTATTGAAGTGCTTTTTAATTCATAATATTTTTTGTTTTTTCGTACTGTGCGTACACGAATAAATCAGTAGTTTTTCTTACGCTTGAGCAGGCCATATACAGTTGTCTGAATGTGAAGCAGATAAATGTGATTTTCCAAATTTATCCCTACTATCCCCTATTGTTATTGTCTCCTTTGTAATCCCTCCTTCTACCCCTCCCTCATCCCTGATCCCTCCCTTGCGTGTCCTTTCCCATGCTTCCCCATCCCCGCCTCCATTTCCCTCCCGCGTTCCCTTCTTCCTCACGCCCCTCCCGTTCCGCGACCCTCTGCTCGCGTTTCATCTTCCACTTCCCTCGTCCTTCCTCTAACTCCACGAACCATGCTTCCCGGATTCCCCCCCCCCCCCTCCCTCCTTCCCTTCTTGCTGCTATACTGTATGAAATAAACATACTTCTCATGGCTGTCAGTGTGACAAGCTTGGATTTCCCAAATTTACGTCCGCTTTTTTTTTCCTTAGCTCCACACAGGAGGCCCCGAGAAAAATAATATCTCTCAGGGCCTATGTCATCTTAGGAGATGCTGTGTGGGGGTTTTTTTAAGGAAAGGAAGGAAACGAAGTTCTGGGAAGGAAAAAGGTATGAGGGGTGGGTAGGAATCTGGGGCTCAGTGTACCAAGGAGTGAATCCATCACTCAACTGCGATGCAAGGCGATGGGTCGAGAGATTCTGGCTGGAGGATAAAAGATCTCCCTCAACCAGTCTCTCTCAATCCTGCCCACCACGCACCAAGTGGGCAGAAGCGTCCACCGCCAAGACCTGGACAAACCTCACCCCCTGAACCCGGGCTGCTGCCGAACCTGCTAAGTCATCAAACGTAGCCAACCACTTGGGGTGACCTATGGCAGAGGTTTTTGTTATCCAATATGGGTACCCATATCCGCCTCCCAAAAGTGATGCTGTCCGCTACTGTTAATATATCTCATTTGCAATATCTCTCTCTCTGCCCCTCCATCGTTCACCAACCCTCCCCTGCGTATTCTTTCCCATGGGTCCCCGTTCCCCACACGCGCCGCCTTCCCCTCCCGCATTCCTCTTCCACCTTTTCTGGCTTTCCCCCTCCCTCCCCCCTTCCACCCCTGTGAACCCCCCCTTCCAGATTCCACTCCCCCTTTCCCTCCCTGCATCAAATTATATGAAATACACTCATTTTTCAAACATCTCGCGTGCCACCTATTGTATTGTAATTTTTTTTATTTACCTATTGTAAAATTTTTTAATTCAAATTTCACAATGCCAGAGCTGTCCATTATATTATATGGAAACCTTCGCGGGTGTGCGCACAACAAATTACCAAAGTTTCATTCGCAATCGGTTGAATGGTACAGGAAATAATTTCATAACGCCAGAGCTCACTATTATATATATACATAAACCATTGCGGGCACGCGCACAATAAATCGTCAGAGTTTCATTGCGATTCAATGAATTGCTTAGGAAAGCATAAGGGACAAACACAGAAACATTCATTTTTATATACCACGGTGTTATTATCTATATACTGTACTAGTTGACTGACATGTAAAAGGCGTTAGCCTTATAATGGTTTCTGGGGTAATACAGCGAAATTATAGAAAAAGATTCTAGATTTACAAATCATAAAAAAATACTTTTAATTTTATTACTTCATTTACTGATTCTTTATTACTTAAACATTCTTTATTACTTAAATAATTATATTTAACTATCGCAAAAGAAATAATAGTAAATAACAAGTTGATGTCAAGAAGGCAACGCTTAGGTAACCTAAAATCTCCCCTTGTATTTATAGCGTCAAAGTTCGTCAACTATGTACTAAGGTTAATGGTTAAGCCTCTAAGACCCGTCTAAGACCCGAACTAAGTCAGTACCTTGACGTGTTCTATTTTGTTCCTCAAAAAGATTAAGATGGCGGAGTTTTATTTAACATCTGTCGTCTGTCATCGTTTTACGGAACTATATTATGTGGAAATGTTGCAAGTTTATATCGTTAAATGTTTAAAATATATGTTTATAACTTGTTGTTATGGTGAATGTATATCACTAGCAGCAAAGGTAAATGATGGGTACGTCCTCGTGATATTTCGTTGCGTTCAAGTTGTTCGACGATTTGGTACCGTCCCAAAATATTATTTTTTCTCTAATGTATACTATCTGCATGAAATCATAAATCTTCTTCTTCTATCTTCTGTCTTCTGTCTTCTGTCTTCTGTCTTCTGTCTTCTGTCTTCTGTCTTCTGTCTTCTATATATCTATATCTATATATCTATATATATATATAAATAAAAATGAGTCGCCGAAATGTATGTACGCGCATAACTTTCGAACGACTGCACCAAATTGGATAATCCTTTTTTTGTGCGTTCGTTATTGTCAGGACACAGTTTGTATAAAACTTCTGGTGAGCTCTAGCATTATGAAATTTGTATAAAAAAATTGCTATTGGTGGCACGCGAGCAGATTGAAAACTGAATGTATGGAAAGCGAGAGGGAAGGAGCGATGGGGGAGGGGAACCTAGGAGGGGGGAGGGGGACCTGGGAGGGGGGTGGGGAACTCGGGAGGGTGGTTCGCAGGATGGGGGAAGGGGGGGGGAGTGGAGTGGGGAGAGGGAAGGTGGAGGTGACGGAGTGGGAACGCGAGAGGGGAAGGGGACGCAGGAGAAGAAGGGGAGGCGGAAGGGGAACGGGACGAATAGGAAAGGGCACGCAGGGAGAAACATTTCTTTATTAAATGGCATAGCAACGCATACCGGGTACCAGCTAGTATGAAAATAATGACCGTGTAAAGCAAATATTTTTCATATGGGTCCCGGTATAGTTTCCATATGATGAACGGTAGAAAAAAAGCATGTTGTAAAACGACCATTAGCAAACATTTGTTTTCAAACACTTTCTAGTGATGTAATTTTAAAACAAGGACTGAGTGGTGTGCGGTAGAGGTGGAAAAAATAATACGAAACAATTTTTACGTTACAGTTTAATCAGTTGTGATAGTTTCACGTTACTTGTGTGTTAATTATTATTATTATTGCGCTAAGAACAAAAACTTCTATAGCACCGCTGTGATTTGTATTTTGGATGAAACGGAAATGACGATTACTGCACCTGCGACGCATCAACTGATGTCACGTTGAATGATGTCACTTTTGAAGGCTCCTATTGGTTCAGATATGAAACGGAAATTGGTCGCTTTGAATATGACCTCACTTTTCAAGAATTAGTTGAGATTGTTTTGGTAAAGTTACGCTTCTACCGCGTGAAAACTGCACTCTAATTTTTTTTTTTTACTTTTTGAGTAAAACTTCGAATTGTAATTTTTAATATTTTTTTTACATTAATTCCACACGGGAGACCCTGAGGAAAATAATTTCCCTAAAGGCCTATATCGTCTTTGAAGATGCTGTGTGGAGGTTTTTTTTATGAGAGGAAGGAGTGAAGGTCTTGAAGAGACCCATGTTGCAGGAGAGAGGAAACACAGAGGCCCGAGAGAGAATACAATATTTGCGACACTCAATCAAAAATCTGGAAACAGAAAAATCAGAAAAAGATATGGGCACATCTGGGCCAATGATACATAAAGACAGCAGCCAATAAAATATGCGTTAAGAAAATGAAGATAATGTTGGTAGTTCTTAGTTGAAATATACAGTCAAAAATCGAATAGGGACGAATTGGCTTAGTTGCTGAAATTGCTGGATTCGTGTCCCAGATGTGCCTATATCTTTTTCAGATTTTTCTGTTTCCAGATTTTCGATTAAATTTCGCTAATATTGTGTTATTTTATTAAAAAGAAAAACATAGACTTTAGTGATAAGGATTATCTTCACTTCGTATTTATTACGCTCCTTTTAAACAGTCTAGAAAACCATTTCTTTTGAGAAACCGAAAAGTTTGTCATTTATAAAAAGCCCTGAAACGCCCATATCTCTAGTGTGCAGAGGGTTAAAACAAAATGTCGCACCGCTCATGAGAATGTCCAATACTTGGCCGTAAATCAAGAAAGCCAACAATAATAACTTGTACCTAAAAAGTAATAAGTTGTTAATGAAACATGCATGACTAATCAGGATTTGATTTAATTAATAGCCACTAAACGGGGTCTGTTTTTCTCATCAGTCGGGAATGAGAGCGGGACAACTTCGGGGCCAGCGACGCTGTTATTTTATTGTGACAATATTTCGGTAGAATTTAATATTGTGGGGTTGCTTCATTGCGGCCATTAATCTGTTGATCATCTCTCGGATATGTTTTCATTACGTCAGAACCGACTTTATTTTACGTACTTATTTTGACTCCAGACAGAGGCGGATTCTGAAAAAAAAAATCAGAGTATGCACTTCATACGCGGTAGAAGTGAAACCTCCAGAAAAGTACCTAGACAAGAGTGGGGAGGCTACAAAGCACCGCACAAATTATCATAATAATGTAATATTTGTACAGCGCTGTCTTGTGTTATTTCGCTTCAAGTGCGCTTAAGATGAATATATACGTGAAAACCTATTTAGATACTTTACGACGAATCGGCTTACAGTATGAACATCAAAAAATATGCAACGGATAAATCGAAGCTTTTACTAGCTTTTCTATGTGTTGGAATTACAATAAAATTATTATTTACGTAACAAAAAATATAAGCGTAAACCACAAAAAAAAATATTTTTTCATGACTTAACCATGAAGCAATACAAGAAATATTTTTTTAAAAATACCCCTTTATGGCTAAGACTATTTTTGAGGTTTTCCATGTTCTAACTTTTTTTCGTTCTTATAAAATTATGCACAAAATAAATAAAAACCACTTTTTCGCTTGCCTCGTGCCAAAATGCGCCCGATTTTAAAATTTTGCAGGCATGAGATTCGAAATATTTCTACCGTTTATATATTTCTCTTAACTATAATAAACAAGTAATCCTATAGTGTTCCTTACGAGTCCTTAAAAAATATAGGTCAAATAATATGAAACAAAGAATATACTGTAGGTATATATAAAGCAACGCCAAGAGAACAAATTGAACAATAACAGTGCTGTTTTGTCACAGGTGGCACAGATAATGATAAAAAAAAATCTCAACCAGGAGTCTTGAAAAGTGAGCTCTTAATCAAAGCAGCTAATGCGGTAAGGTTTCATTATATCTCATTTCTCGCAAGCTAAATCCTATAGATGTAAGTATTTGTCTCATTTCAGTGTCGTTCCGTTTCATCCTAGTTTCAAAACACAATGGTGCTAATGAAGTTTCACTTCAAAATTTATGAAGAGGAATGCTACTAAAATACATTTAATTTTTAATATACAGTCGTTCGGCATGCAATACATATAAAACAAATTCTGCAAGAAAGCAAAAACTACGATAAATTATGCGGTATTGTCTATTGTGTATAAATTGTCAAATAAAATAACAATTTTAAAGGAACAGCCTTATGCCTTTTTCAAATAAAACTTGATTTCGGATTTGAGGCCAAAATATCAAACCAAACAGAAAAACCCTTAAACAAAAGGTATAACTTGCCTCAGCGAGAGATCATTCTAGTATATTCTGTATTTTTCGTTCAAACAAAACGCAGAGAAGAAATATAACGATAACGACCTTTATTACGAGCTCTCGCTGGACTTGTTTACGCCGTTTTTCTCACTTTGTTTTTGTTTTTTGTAAATTTGGCGACTTATCACATGAAATTATGACTTATTTAGCTCTTTAGGTCTATGTTTATGATTTTTTAATAAAATCACACTTTTTGAAATTTTTCGGCTTAATGTAATTTGCTTTGCCTAAAGCGTCGATGGTACAGGGCGAGTTTACAAGCTTACTATCTGGGAAATTCACTATCTGTTAGTAAACTCGCCTAATGTCATCGTGTTACTTGCTAACTAGCAGATTGTTGACAATCTACGAAAAAAAGTTGAAAGGTCGTCAACTTTACTCGCCTACACGCTTGCTCCGCTTGCTCGCGATTGGTTTATTTATGTTTCCAATATGGCTTCCGATAAACAGCTGATTTCGACTGTCAAACATATTTCAAACGTTATTCTTGTTACTGGCGCTAGCAGCGACCTCAGCTTCCTACGCTTCTGAGCGAGTGGACAGTTTTGTGTATCATCATGACAATCTCACTCGCCGATTTATCCGTTTTTAAACTTAGTAGATAGTAGCTTGTAAACTCGCCCTGTGTCATCGAGGCTTAAGAAAGGAAAATTAATTTATATTGATAAAAATAAAGCTGTTGGCTTGCGGCTGTGAGGCTAGCCGCTAGTGTTACCAAGAGCTAGTGGATGAAACAATTACACTTTATATGTGTTGGATGTTGTGTGTTGTGATTGTCCTATTTTATATTTAAATTCATGTAGCACTGAACATTTCCTTATCATTCATTTTAATCTCGATGTGTAGAGCCCTTTATATTAAACTTTCGCGTCTATGCCACCTTTTACTCACATATCGCCATAAAATGTTTATCTAAAACTCTTCTTGTCTGTGGCGCATGAACTTTCACTTTTCTGTGTTTATAAGATGGCGTGTTTTGACGCTGCTGTCATTATTATTCTTCTCTTGAAAACATTATCAATCCTACAAACAGTCTCTCTCTCTATCCTCGTCTAAACTCTGCTTGTTTAGCAAACCGTCGTTCACTTCTGTAAAGTAATTAGTCTAAATTATTGTCACAGTCAAGTGTTCAGACAAAATCACTCTGTAAAATTTATTCTTCAAAATAAACAGTTGCAAACATCCAGTATCACAACACAAGTGTTTTTTACTACAAAGGATTACCTCAAAATACCAAACTCTATCACTCTTGTACGGTTCCTCGGTGTGGAACTGAAGGAAGCAAACAAAGGCAGCTTAGCCTTACAAACTGACTGCAGCTATCTGGAGAGAACCACACCTGGATCTGCGCAATATGTAGGTATTCAATTTGGGAGGCGGGAATGGGTACCGCCACCCCGGGAATCTTTATTGGATAACCAACACCTCTGCCATAGGTCACCCCAAGTGGTTCGCTACGTTTGGTGATTTAGCAGGGGTGCACGGGTTCATGGGGTGAGGTTTGTCTAGGTCTTGGAGGCGGATGACCAAAACACACTGAACCCCAGATTCCTACCCACCCCTTAAACCCTTTTCCTTCCCAGAACTCTCCTCTCCTTCCTTTCCTTAAAAAACCCTCTACACAGCATCCCCACAGATGACATAGGCCCTGAGGGAAATTGTTTTCCTCAGGGCCTCCTGTGTGGAGCTCACGTAAAAAAAAAAAAAAAAATGAGATCTCGCTAGTTACAGCAAATATTTAGTACTGATGTGGACTATTTTATGTGTTTACGTTTTAAATTATAAAATACAAGCCATTAAATAATTCGAATTTTCTTAAGTTTTCTTTTTACATTTATTTATTTGAAATTTGTATTTTTCACAATAAATATTCAATTTTTACATGTTATGCAGTGTTATAAAGGAAAATAAAAAATAGCCTTCCCTCACCATTAAGACATAAAACAAGGCTCTTGTATTTGATAAGGGAATTCTAGTTCAATATTTAATATAAAATCTAATATATAAAATTCTCGTGTCACGGTGTTTGTTGCCATACTCCTCCGAAACGGCTGGACCAATTTTGATGAAATTTTTTATGCTTATATGTTAGGTCTGAGAATCGACCAACATCTATTTTTCATACCCCTAAAAGTAAAGGGTGTTCCACTCCGAAGAAAATTATTTTCCCATACATTTTGTATGGAACGAATTCTCTTATTTTGAAAGAACTGCAGCAATATTGTAAGGGGTATAATATTGAACTGTGAACCGGGGGAAGGGGGAGGGGGGGAGGGGTAGGGGGAGGGGGACGGGAGGGGGAGGGGAGGGGGACGGGAGGGGGAGGGGGAGGGGGACGGGAGGGGGAGTGGAAGGGGGAGGGGGAGGGGGAGGGAGGGGAGGGAGGGGGAGGGGGAGGGGGACGGGAGGGGGAGGGGAGGGGGGGGGGACGGGGACGGGAGGGGGAGGGGGACGGGAGGGGGAGGGGGACGGGGACGGGAGGGGGAGGGGAAGGGGGAGGGGGGGGGGGGGGGGGGGTGGAGGGGGGAGGGGGGGGGGGGGGGGGAAGGGGGAGGGGGGGGAGGGGGGGGGAGGGGGGGGGCAGGGGGAGGGGAGGGGGAGGGGAGGGGGGTTAGCGGGACGGGGGAAGGGGGAGAAGTGGAGTGGGGAGATGGAGAGGGAACGCGAGAGGGGAAAGGATACGCAGGGAGAAACTATTTAGATCAATTCAGCTAATAAGTTGACAACAGTTTTTGATTCTGAGGCAGTACGAAGTTCGCCGGATCAGCTAGTATATCTCTAGATTTCTGAGTTTATGGTCTACTACGTAAATATTGTGATTGTGATTTGAAACTCGATGAAACGAAAAATAGCGACACTAAAAAGAGACAAACACATACATCATCACAAAAGAGACAACACCGATTATACTATCTCATTCTCTCGCAGGATTTAATAATTTGTGTTCTTTCACGATTAACTCGTTTAAAATAATATATAGGTAGTATATTTTCGGCACGATCACCATTCAGAATTAAAACGTTGCTTGAAATGGCATTATCCATGTTTGGTGACTAGATGTGAATAGCCAGGTGCTTCCCCACCTTCCGCTTCCCCATCTCTACCTACTACCTTAAGCTTCACAACATACTCCAATTGGGGATGCCGTAGTCTCACTGGCTCTAGACGGGATCAGCTAGGACTCTTGTGAGGTATTCATATAAAAAAATTAAAAATTTTAACCAATCGGTCTTCTCTTTGTGCGGTGCTTCACAGCCTATCGGTCTCCTCTGTGTGGTGTTTCGTAGCCTTCCCACTCTTGTCTACTTTAGTTTTCGGAAGGTTTCACTTCTACCGCGTGGGAATTGCACACTCCGATTTTTTTATAATGTATTTATATTTAAAAAAATTAACTAATATCGATAATAAAAAATAAATAACCCTCTTTAGTGTCCAGTGGCCCTATGGTAATGTGGCCATTCGTACATTGTGTGTTATGCTTATACATTTATACTAGTTTTTAGTCCATTTTCCTTTTTAGTGTCCGGTGGGACCTTAAGGTAATGTGGCCATTCGTACATTGTGTGTTATGCTCATGCATTCATACTAGTTTTAGTCCATTTTCCTTTTTAGTGTCCGGTGGGACCCTAAGGTAATGTGGCCATTCGTACATTGTGTGTTATGCTTATGCATTCATACTAGTTCTTAGTCCATTTTCCTTTTTAGTGTCCATTGGCCCTAAGGTAATGTGGCCATTCGTACATTGTGTGTTATGCTTATGCATTCATACTAGTTCTTAGTCCATTTTCCTTTTTAATGTCCATTGGCCCTAAGGTAATGTGGCCATTCGTACATTGTGTGTTATGCTCATGCATTTGTATTAGTTTTAGTCCATTTTCTTTTTAGTGTTCATTGGCCCTAAGGTAATGTGGCCATTCGTACATTGTGTGTTATGCTTATGCATTCATACTAGTTCTTAGTCCATTTTCCTTTTTAATGTCCATTGGCCCTAAGGTAATGTGGCCATTCGTACATTGTGTGTTATGCTCATGCATTTGTATTAGTTTTAGTCCATTTTCTTTTTAGTGTTCATTGGCCCTAAGGTAATGTGGCCATTCGTACATTGTGTGTTATGCTTATACATTCATGATTCTGAATTCAGATGATTCTGAATTCCCGAGCATTATGCACCTAAATGGCAGCCATAGCAATAATACTGATGGTATTGTTAACTTGTTTGCAAAAATTTTTAAAAGTGTTTATTCAACAGACGCAAATAATGCTCCTCTTCCATCAACAACTCTAGATGAAACTCTTGATATTTCGCAGTGTACCATAAGTCCTCTGATGTAGTAACTAAAGTTAAATCATTAGATATCAACAAATCTGCAGGACCGGATAATATCCCCACAGTATTTATCACAGAATGTATCAAAGTAATTGCTCTTCCATTAATCAAACTTTTTAATTTATCTTTATCCAGTGGAATTTTTCCCGATATGTGGAAAAATAGTTATTTGACTCCAATTTTCAAAAAGGGCGATAAAAGTGATGTTTGTAATTATAGACCAATATGCATTCAATCCACCATACCGAAACTATTTGAAAGCCTAATACTTGACAAACTTTTTGCCCAAATAAAACCTGTAATATCACCTTACCAGTTTGGATTTATGCCAGGTAGCAGCACACTTTCTAACTTGATTATTTATGAAAATTTTATAACCAATGCTTTTAAAGAAAAAAAAACAAGTAGACTCTGTCTATACTGATTTTAGTAAAAATAAAATAAAATTCTCATTTGGAAATTAGAAAAGCTTGGTATACGTGGCAGTATATTAGCCTGGTTTGAAAGCTATCTTACTGGAAGACAACAAATTGTTAGAATAAAATCCTCATTGTCGGAAAAAATTTATGCAACAAGTGGAGTTCCACAGGGTTCACACCTTGGCCCAATATTATTTATCTTGTTTATAAATGATCTTACAAAAATATTTCATGATGTATTTATCTTACTTTTTGCTGATGACCTCAAAATTTTTAGAATAATTCAAAATATTTACCATTGCAACATTCTTCAAGATAATATCAACAAATTGTTAATTTGGTGTAATGAAAATAGACTTTACTTAAATATCTCAAAATGTCATATAGTTAGATTTTCTCGAATAAAAAATCCAGTGATCTTCAATTACAACATTGATAACAATACTCTGGAGACATTAACACAAATTAAAGACTTGGGCATCACTTTTCAATCTAATCTTTCATTTGTTAACCACATAATAACAGAAATCTCTAATAAGGCCATAAAAATGTTGGGATTTATAACTAGGCTAACTAGAAATTTTAACAATATTAAGTGTATAAAACTGTTAGTTGAAAGTCCGATATTGCTCGAATTGATAAGCTTCCGGATTCCAATACGTAATACTAGAAGTCAAGATTTATTTCAGTGCAGTAATTCTGGAACTAACTACCATATGTATTCCTCTTTGCCCAGAATACTAATGGAGGGAAACAATTATACCAAGTCAGTAGACATCTTCAATTTATCTTTAAACAAATATAAAATATTGTTACGAAGGCAGTTCAGTTATGTACAATAAATACTGTGTATTTCTTACTATTCATATGTAAAAGCCCCGAAAAAGGGCGTTAATAAATAAATAAAATACTAGTTTTTAGTCCATTTTTCTTTTTAGTGTCCAGTGGGGCCCTAAGGTAATGCGGCCATTCGTACATTGTGTGTTATGCTTATGCATTCATATTAGTTTTAGTCTATTTTCATTTTTTAGTGTCAAGTGGCCCTAAGGTAATGTGGCCATTCGTACATTGTGTTATGCTTATGCATTCGTACTAGTTCTTAGTCCATTTTACTTTTTAGTGTTCAGTGGCCCTAAGAGAATGTGACCATTCGTACATTGTTTGTTATGCTTACGCATTCCTACTAGTTTTAGTCCATTTTCCTGGTTAGTTGTGATATGCAACTATGTAGGTACACAAACTAGTTAACGATCACAAAAAATGCAAAGATCAAATATTATCAATCGTTATGTAATCAATTCTCAAATTTTGCATTATGCATTTTCAGAAAGCTTGTCACTATCGACATCAAAAATAAATTAATTTCAGATACCGGGAAAAGAGTCGGTAATCGGATTGCACATCCAAAATATCAGATGTAAAAACTAAACTCCCCCTCCAATTTTATGATTTTTTCCACTCTAGCCACCGAATACAAAGATAATTGTGTGGTTCTGTAGTTAGTTTTAAAAAAGTTTGATTAAGAGGGAGCTGCAAGCTAAATTGTGTATATTCATAGTGTGCCTTATATCACCACGATTGTAGGTAATAGGCATACAAATCGCTTGGCAAACGGAGTCTAGAAACGCTCGATTTCAATCGTAAAAGTGGTTTTATTTTTTTATTACGTGACTAATTTTATAAGAGAGAAATAAAGTTAATCAAGGGAAACTGTTTTATGCGTTCTTACATTTCTAATGGATACATTTATTGGCAATGAAAATTCTTACAAAATACATTTTTTAGTAGTTTCCGCTTATATTTTTGAAATAGAAATTAACACATTTTTATTTTTTATTTTTTAAACTTTATGAGTAAAATCTCAAATTATAATATTTAATTAAATGGAGACAATATTAGCGAAACTTAATCGAAAATCTGGAGACAGAAAAATCAGAAAAGATATTGGCTCTGCTGGGACCCGAACCCAGGACCCTTTGCTTATATGGCAAGAGTCAATTTGGGAGGCGGGAATGGGTACCGCCGCCCCGGGAACCTTTATTGGATAACCAACACCTCTGCCATAGGTCACCCCAAGTGGTTCGCTACGTTTGGTGATTTAGCAGGGGTGCCCGGGTTCATGGGGTGAGGTGTGTCTAGGTCTTGGAGGCGGATAACCAGGACACACTGAACCCCAGATTCCTACCCACCCCTTAAACCATCTTCCTTCCCAGAACTCTCCCCTCCTTCCTTTCCTTTAAAAAACCCTCCACACAGCATCCTCAAAGATGACATAGGCCCTGAGGAAAATAATTTCCCTCAGGGCCTCCTGTGTGGAGCTCATGTAAAAAAAAAAAAAAAAAAAGCTCTACCGATTGAGCTACGGAACCCATATTAATTCGGTCATTTTTAACTGTACTCTACTTCGACTAAGAACTACCAACAGTAATAATAATTTTGGTAGTTCTTAGTCGATGTAGGATACAGTTAAAAGTGGCCGAATTAATATTGGAGTTTTACTAATATTGTCTCCATTTAATTAAATAACACATTTATTTTTATTCTAATCAAGCAAGACGATAGGAAAAACTTTAAATTATCTTAAAAAATATTATTGGCATTTATAATACAAACCAATTTGTAGTAAAGATTAATCTAAAATAATATTTTCAAGTTAAGTTTTTGCCTTGGCAGCCTTCTTTCGGGTTTAAGGTCTATTTTTCAGTACACTCACGAATGTTAAGTCGGATTGGGTTGCTAGGTTACTATCAGATAGGAACTTGACGAACGTAAATATTTCCCAAGTCAACCTTAAACGGCAACTAAAATTCCGGCCCTTAGGCTGGTTATACTATAGGTAAGTCATTGGAGACATCCAGGGCTGGGCAGTATTTGAAATACTTGTAATTGAAATACGTATTTGAAATACAAATACGTATTTTGTATTTGTATTTCAATTACTTCCTATAAATGTATTTTGTAATTGGTATTTCAATTACCTGCTGCTGAGGTATTTTGTAATTTGTATTTCAAATACTTATGGCTTCAAAATACATTTTCAAATACATTTAGCGATCTTAATAATGATAATGAAAAATAAACACACATAGATAATACATAGACTAAAAATGCTAGAATACCGTACTATTGTCCTTTGCTATAGCACTCTTATTAATGATTTTTTGTAGTTCTTTTAGGGGCAAACATTAATTACGTGAACTCAAAAAGGGGGGGGGGGGTCCAGCATAATCTCACGTTACTTGAAAAGAATAAACGAAGTGGCCAAATTTATCTCACCAAGGGGCGGGGGAGTCTAGTTTGGAAGAAAAACTGCCCACGTAATTAATGTATGCCCCCTTATCATTGCTTTATAATGTACTGTACATTTTTTTTACGTCATGCTAGTTATTATTATTGTCCTGTGCTACAATAGAACTGTTATTGTACATTTTGTATCATATTATATTATACTTGTCATTGCTTTGTTTTGTACATTTTTGTATCATAGTATTAGATCAAGCACTATAGGAATAATTTGACTGAATACTAGATTATTTTAAGAAGTTTATTTATTTATTAGTAGAGTGCACTTGAAGTGAGATAACACAAAACTGCGCTATACAAATGTCATCCATTAATATATAAAAATGAATCCTTGTTTCCCTTGGTCACGCCATAACTTCAGAATGACTTTACCTATTTCATTAATTTTTTTAAAGTTTTCTAATACTTTGTAGAAGGTTCTTACGGAAAGAAAAATTAAGAAAATTACGCAGAAAATTGGATAATTTCAGAAAACTTAACAACTATTTTAACTTCGCACATTTGACAGTTCGCGCGTTTGATGAAATTGAATTTAGGAGGCAGCTGTTTTTTTTGTAACAATTTTTTTTTTTAAATTATAGAAATTTTTAATAGGTACCCAAGTGGGATTTTTTAAATGTCAATATTTTAAATAGGTATCTATTTTAGGTAACAGATTTGATTGATTGTTATTATAATATAGAAAAATGAGTATTTGCAATATGTGAAAAATGAAAATTTGAATAAAAAAATTGTAATAGCTGGCACGCGAGTTGTTTGAAAACTGAATGTACTGTGACTAAATATATGGAACGCGGGAAGGGGGTTGGCGGGATGGGAGAGCGGAAAAGGGGAGAGGGTAGGCAGGGAAGGTGGAAGGGGAATGCAAGAGGGGAAGGTGATGCCGGAGGGGAACAGGGACACACGGAAAAGGGCATGCAGGGAGAAACAATTTATTTCTTTGAATATGGCATTGCAACGCATGCCGGGAACCAGAAAGTTTTATTATAATAATTATTATTATCGAACACCTAAGGGACATACCCATACTACGTGACCAACTTTTGCAATTTTTAACGCCCCCCCTCCCCCCCGGTGACCAAAAACCTAAGCACCCTGCCGCTCATTTGTACCAAGTGTGGTATTTTGAAGACCCCCCCCCCCCCTAAACGTGTCACGTAGTATGGGTACGTTCCCTAAGTCCTATACCACAAAACTTTTCAAGTGGAGCGGAGACGAGATGTGTCTTCTGAGCAATATGATTGATCAATTTTAGCACGTCTCTGTTTCACTCTGCTCAGCTTTGCTTCTATGGAAACGCACCTTAAGATATGGGCACTTACGACAATTTATTGCAACCAAAGGTTCTACCAAAAACAAATGTATTTTGTATTTTGTAATTTGTATTTTGTATTTGACATTAAAAAATGGTTAAAATACTGTATTTTGTATTTTGTATTTCAAATACACGACTTGAAAGTATTTTGTATTTCGTATTTTAAATACATGCGATAAAGTATTTTGTAATTTGTATTTTAATTACAGCAAAGCATGTATTTTGCCCAGCCCTGGAGACATCAACACGTCAACTGTAACGAAAATGAAGGTAAATATCGTACGCCGCATTCAATATTGCTTCAGCTGCGGGAACTTTGTGACCAGGGTTGGAATAATGTTTCATTTTTTTAATATGTAATTTAAGACAACCAGAGTCCAACTGCTGCCAACCGTCCGGGGCCGGTGGGACTATGGCATCTCCAATTGGGGAATGTTGTAAGGTTGCAGATGGTGGGGAAGGTAAGGAGACGTAAGAGAGGAAGATGTGTCTATTCAGAACTAGTAACAAAACATGGCTAATGCCATGCCACATCTACCGGATCTGCCCTGTTGATGGACACTGCAACGTTATCCAAAACGTTGGCTAAAGAAGGAGGTAGCGCAACACGGCATAACACCCCAAAAACAAATAACGAAAATGGCTAATGCCATTTCAAACAACATTTCTACTCTGGATGGTGGTCTTTCACCAGGGCGATCTGCCGCATAATGGTTCTGGTAAACGAATCACTTTTTACGGCAATTTCTTGCTGACAATAAGGAACTCCAGTGAAAAATATTATGGTTTTAAAAAAATATGTCCATGTAGACCAATAAACGCTGATTCTGAATATATAAGTTTTATTTCATAATATTAAACGCAGAGTTTTTAAAAAATTATTAAAAAGTGCATTTTTAAACCTCTCCTCAAAACACAGCGTCAAGTTGGTATTACTGAAATGGTTAACGGTGACGTCACTGTTAACTTGCTAACCAATTCACCGAAGTATATCAAGATGTATTGACATTGGAAATCTTACGCCTTACGCCACGAAAGACACGCACGCCATTCAACATTTCGTGTTTTTTTATTATTTTCATACTGTTAAAGAGATTTGGATAAATAATAGTTATTGTGTTTATTGGAAACATTATTTAGGCTCTCAACAATTAAAATTATGACGGAAAAGGGCTATATTTGAGGTTAAGTATAGTCATAAATAGGTCATATGTCATATTTGACATTAGGTTTACGATACGTCGGTCGTATTTTCGAATTGTTTTTAGTATCAAGGGCTTTTTATACAAGTAAAATACAAGTACAGTTTTACAAACACAAGTTTTATACAAGTAAATTACACAATCGTCATGATCAGTATATTATAAATACCAGTGTTTCTGTATGTGTTATACATAAAACAATGAACAGTCACGCCTGAACACAAAATTCGAGGCTTACGATGTCACTTGTATTTGCAATGAAAAAGATGATTTATTGTTTTTATATTGCACTTTGTTAAAATACAATAACAGTACCGGTGAAATGTGGACATTTTACCAATGTTTTTCTGTATTGAAAGCAGTTAATCTTGAATAAAAAACGCCTCGATTTCTCACACAAAAGTCATCGAGTCATCCTATATTCCGCCATTTTCTTATAATCAAAATCAGGGATGGTCTGCCCAAAAAAATTATTTCCCTAGATTTCGAAGTGAAATTTCCCTAGAATTTCACATTTACGCAATTACCTACGTAGCCACCTTATTGTGTAACACTAAACCTGTTATATGTTAATTAATTGGGAAGATATCAAAATTTGGTAAATGTATTTATAATACTGTGCTTTTCCAAATAAAACACTTTGCTACGTAAAATGATAATTTAAAAGTACGAATACACTCACTACTGAATTCCAAATAAAAAAACACTTTGCACAATAAAAATCAACCGCAATCACCGATAAAACGGAACTTAAAAAAAAAAAATTTTTTTTTCAGAGGTCCCATTTATCTTTTTAGATACATAATATCATTTTGAGTTGTCAGTGTTAAAACAACATTGCATGTAAGTACATGAACAATAATTCAGATTCATAGGAATTCCAAAAAATATATATACGTATATAAAAATATATATATAAATAATACCAGTAATTTTGTCTATGTAATAAAAAATTTGCCACAGGTCGAAATTTCCTTAGATTTTGTCCTGATTTCCCTTTTCCCTAAAAAATATTTTTCTCCCCTAGATCTAGGGAAATTTCCCTAGACATAACATCACTGATTCAAAATGACAACTTGAAAGTAAATAAACTATCGGCGGGTGAAGACGTCACACAATCCACCATAGATACGGTACTTTTCGTGGGGTCTTGAAAAATTAAAACTTTGACAATTATTTTAACTATTAAAACTAACTAAAAAATAAAAAATAAAAGTACAGTTATTTAAGTTTGAAGGTCTTTATTCATTACAAAAAATAAAAATAATTGGACTGGAGTTCTCTAATAAGACGGTACCACAGAGTGACGAATATTACAAGTTTAGGTATTTTTTTTAATGAGTTGGTACCTACTGCCACAGGGGTAATTGTTAATTCTAAACTTCGAAAATATGAGATGGACAATTATTGCGATTTGATGGAAAGTGGCAATGGCTGAATTGGTAAAAGCGCACGTCCCGGTTAGACGAGAAGTTCTTGATTCAAGTTCCAGTTGCGACCATTATCTTTTTCCATTTTTCTGTATCATGTTCTCTTTCACACTTTCATTTAGATTATTAGTGTTATCTTCTTCTTTAATGATATATTACGTTGATGGGAATTACCTTCAAAAGTTATAATAAGAGAGTTATTCTTATAATCATTGAATTACTTTAAAGTTCAAAGTCACGTTCGGTGACATTCTACAACAGAAATATCTCATTTTGGCGCACTGATACGGTACAGGGATCATATTGTACTGCATTCATTTCAAAATACATGTATAATATTTTTATTTTTTTATTTAATAAAATAGTATCAATTACATGTTTATATACATTAAATAAAGTTTTCTATTAAAACACATTTAATAATACGCTTTACACCCTTTTTAAGAGCAAAGCTCGAGTTAAAAGGGCGGATAAACGCATGTTAAAAACAATTTAGAAAAACGAAAAATAATATTTTTTTTAAATATATAAAACAAAAAATTGATAATTAACAGAAAATAAGAAAAAATCATATTTGTTCATATATATAAATTATTTTTTTTATATATATGTACAAAACAAATAACAGATAAGAAAAACAACAGATTGAAGCGGAGGAGATGAAAAATAATGAGAGAAAAAGGATAACTAATAACTAATTTGAATTGTTATGTTGATAAGTTATATAAAAAGAGTTTTTATTGATTTTTTGAATTGTTTGTAATTTGTTTCCAATCTTAATTTCAAGGGTAATTCGTTAAACCATTTAACTCCAATATATTTGTAGAATTGTTGGGCTGTGGTGGTGTAACCTAACAATAAACCTAACATAACACACCTACATAATAATTTGTAAAAAATATTAATATCGTAATTAAACTTAAAGTTTCATAATACGAGTATAATATTTAATGAAAATCGAAATTTGGTCAATTTTTTTAATTTAAATTTGAAAAATCCCTTTTTTAAACTTCTTTCTATGTTTTCTTAGGTATGACTCGTCCCCCTTCTTTGTGGCTTTTAAATAAATACTAGGGCGCCCATTCAAAAGCGTTTCTTCTTCAGTTTGTTTTACGTGAAATGTGTCAAAAGCTAATTTAGAATAATGAATAATTAACTGCCCAATTTGTCAACATTCCCCCCATCACATCACTTCAGTGGCGCAACAGATGGCTCGCTTCTCCCTTTGCCCCATCTTCTCACAGCCCCTCGCTTCCTCCCCTGTCAAGCTCCTTTGAAGATCATGTCAACCGCTGCGGTGGCCACTTTGAACTATCTAAATACTAATAATAAATCATGTTCATAACATTTTTACTTTTTATCATTCTGTAGAGATATGTTGAAACCGATTTGATTGATGTTCGGAGGTGCCTACTCGAATGTGTTGTTGGAAAATGCAATGTGACTAATTTATTTTTTATCAGGAATTTTGTGATTCCTACACAATAGCATCTTGATGAAGATAGATATCTGGTTTAAAAAGTAACTGAGACACCTGTTTGACGATTTAAATGATCGCTTTCACTTAATTATTGCGAAATCTTACAAAACGGGTATTAACTCAACTGTCACTGATAAGTAGCTAATTAATCCATTTATAAAACCAAAAGCTCGATTGTTATTTTATTTTATAATCTAATCTTAATTTTAAAATCATAATATATTATAATCGTCATGTTTTTTAATCTTTTGATTGATCAGGTGCTTTGGGACATAATCTCTTCTGTTTAAATTTTTTCTTGAATACCTTATCTTGTACCTATAATTTAGGCTCTCGTATATGCCAAATATACAATTATTGGAGAAGATAATATCAATAAATCTAAATTAAACATGAAACAGAAAACTACCCAGATAAAAGAACAAATGTCGCAACTGGGAATCCAACCCAAGGAACTTTGTCCATTGAGACACATTTAATATCATCGAAAAAGAAGATAACAATAATAATCTCAACGAAAATATGAAAGAGAACAAGATACAGAAAAACAGAATAAAGACAATGGTCGCAAGTGGGATTCGAACCCAGACCTATCGTCTAACCGGGACGTGTGCGTTAACCAATTTCGCTATTGCCACCTTTTGTCAAACCGTCATAATAGTCAATCTCATACTTAAAAATTAAAAAATTAACATTATTATCTTCAACTATATAGCATAGGGAGTGTGGCGAACCCATCGCTCAGGGAGTGGAAAACACAAACCTGCAATAGCCATCCCAAGCCAAGGTGTGAGCTACCGTGCTCAGGCTGAATGTCCTGGGGAACAGCGTCACGAACGGTGCCTCCGAGAAACAAGGTCGCATCTCGGAGTATTTAGACCTCACTCCAGCACTCAGGGCTCTGCTGGAGTGGACCTTCTATTTCCCTGGTAACTCGTGGGACAAAAAAAAATTGGACCATTCGAAAACTAGGGGCCTTTTGGGAACCTAGGAATGCTGAGGCCACCTCTGTGGATTTCCTTCTTGGGGCCGTAGGAGGAACTAAGATGAGAAACCGTGGAGAGGTGGGCTGAGGTCACCACCATGAACTCTTCCCTTGTGGGGCCTTCAAGGAACCAAGGGGAAGGGCACCCTTCCAGCGCGGAGCCTTTGTGGAACCAAGGTGGAGTGGACTCTTCCCTTGTGGGGCCTTTAGGAAACCAAGGGGAGGTGGACTCTCCGTCGTGGATCCTTCGGGGAACTAAGGAGTGGAGAGGAGAGATGAAGCCCTCTTCCGTCGTGGGGCCTTCAGGGAACCAAGGAGGAGTGAAGAGGGGAAATGAGACCTGGGAAGACACATTGTCGGACCAGAAGATATAGCTTCATTTCGAATGACAATCCTGGTGAACTTTATAAAAGGGACTGGGTTACTGTCAAAGGAATGAGGTAAAATGGGAGATAGTACAATGGGTCTATGGCCTAAGTGCTCTCGGGAACTATATATATGTAAACCGTCTCCGATTATTTAAAAAAAAAAAAAAAACTTCAACTAATTATTTTTCCATATTATGGGCAACTACCCTTTTTATTGGAAACAATCATTCTAAGAATTCGTTTGTATCCTGGATAGCGTATCCAAATTTATTCATATTGAACTATTGACTTTTTATAAAAGTCTAAATGAATATTCAATTTATACGTTCACATTTATAATATCTCAAACATAATGCTGTGGGGCAAGAATGTTATGTATTTTGATAAATAATGTTGAATTATTAGAATATCGGATAATCGCTGAGTGTACAATTGCGTCGGTCGGTAAACGCCCTTTGCCCACCCAGGCGTTGCGGGTTCAATCTGCTGGCAAGTCCTCCACAATAATTTTCCGCTTACGCGTGTATCAAAGTCGAGGGATTTAAAAAAAATGTCGGGTTATTCGTAACCTGGGAAAGATTCCCTGTTCTTATAAAAAAATAAAAATTAATATATACATATTGGTGGTCTTTGGTCAATATAAATTATAAAAGCAAAACAAATAAAAATATTGTATCTCCATATATCATAATATTGATAAAAGTGAAATTGAAAGATTGTAAACCTTCTGAAATTTGATTTTGTGATAAAAAAAATAAGTTTTTAATTCCGTATTATACAACGTGTCCGGAAACTCCTAGTACAAGCGGAAAACTGGTGAATCTACATCACGTAGAGAACCCAAAAAACTTATTTTTTTCGATCTAAGCATTTCGATTTTAATATTATTTTTTATCTATTTTTCCATTTTTTCGGCAACTAAAGGGTTAAAAAAATTTTTGAGCCCTGTTTACCCTTCGTTGCATTTTATAAGACATTACACAGCTGAAATCAACCCCCTAGTGAAAATTTTTTTCAAATTTAACCAAAAAAATTCCAACTTCGGACCCGATTTACTCGAAAACGAAAGCTCAAATCAAAAAAAGTTAAACCACAAAATCGACTCCAAATGTGATGTGGATTCTCCAGTTTCCTGCTTGTACTACGAGTTTCCGGACACCTTGTAGTATCTGTACCCGATATAAATACATATTTTATCATGGATTTTTGTTTAGCTTAAAAAGATAAATGTAATATCTGTGGTCTTATGAACATTTACCAGAGAATTTATAACGTACTAGCAGACCCGGCAACACGTTGCAGTGGCTAACGAAACACGACACCACGCTATTACCCAACCTTTATAACCTACGCCATCTGTTAAATCAAATCCAAACAGCCCGCTTGCCGGCCCGCTCTCTTTATTTATATACTAGCAGACCCAGCCACATCGACGTGTGCCACATGTTGCTCTGGCTGACGAAACCTTTATAACCAACGCCATCTGTTAAATCAAATCCACACCACGCTACCCGCTGTCCGCTGGCCAGATATATTATGTATTTTAACCAATTTACATAAATCCTTGACAAATTACACACCTAAAAACCTTCCTCATGAATCACTCTATCTGTTGGTGAAAACCGCATGAAAATCCGTTGCTTAGTTTAAAAGATCTAAGCGCACATACAGCGAAAGCGACTTCATTTTATACTTAGTAAAGATTTCAACCAATTTACGCAAAACCTTGACAAACTATATACCTAAAAAACCTTCCACATGAATCACTATACTATATGTAGGTGAAAACCGCATGAAAATCCGTTGCGTAGTTTAAAAGATTTAAGCGCACAGACAGCGGGAGCGACTTCATTTAATTCTATGTAAAGATTTTAATATGTTTATATATTTAGGACGGTAGTTGTAGATGTAGGAAATACAATATACGGACCCAAAAAAATATAGGCAATCTAAAATACATTTCAGTACTTCAGTACAAAATTGGACTTCCAATATTTTAACACATAGTGGCAACTGTACGTAGTTTGTTATTTTTTTTTTACATTAACTCCACACAGGACGCCCTGAGGAAAATAATTTCCCACAGGGCCTATGTCATCTACGTATTCTACCCTTTAGCCATCTTGTTTATCATTTACTTTGTTGTGGTTGTACATTAAACATTCGTGAGTGTACGTTTTGGGCATCATGCCTGTTTATGTACCTTATAGAGTTATCTCATGTTGAATTTTTAAACAAATTTTGTGAAATGACATACCTACTAACTTACCGCAAAGTTAGCATTTTTGCCATTGTCATTTTATATTGACCAAAGACCACAGATGTTATGACATAAATAATTAATATTCTTTACAATTTCGAATGAATTAATCTCAAACAAATTAATGAATTAATGGTGTCACTGCGGTGACAGCACACATCATAACATTCATAATCTGACAAATAATTAAATCACTCCAGCCAATGGGACCATTCCCCTTTTACAGACTCCACCTCCCACGAGAAGATTCTCATCTTATTGGGTCAGGAGATGAATCAGAAAAATACATTGCACGTGGAAGGATGAAGCATCTCAATATGATTCAGTGATCTTTAGAACTTAGCCGCAGGAGTTCGATACAGACTGAAAATTACAACGTCTTATAAAGCGTTTCAATTTAAAATGGATGAAAACCCAGCGAAAAACAAAAACACTGAAATTTATTCGGGTTTTGAACAATCGAACAATATTTCATCACAAACGTCAAATTCAAATAATTTCCAAGAAGATTACGATTTCATCAATCAGATGTACTACCAACAAAGCAATGAATTAAATAACTATTGTATTCCGGTCGCCCCAATACCACCGAGTTATTTTGAAAGTGGACGATTACCCTTTGATTCGTCTTTTCAGTCATTTTTCGGATACGCGAACACGTTTTATAACAAAACAACGATTTTGCGAACTCACGATGAAAATGTTTGCTTGCAATATGTTGAAAATTCTCAGAGCTGTCGGTCAATTACAAGTGATTTGAGCTGCAACCAAAACGATTTGGTTGAAGGAGATCAGAGGTATTTTGCCGTTGATTCCGCGGAAGAGTTATGTAGAACAAATCCCGATATAAATAATTACGATTCTTCCGATAACGACCAGTGCAGTTCTGATAACTTTGATAATGTCATGTGTGCCGGGAGGCGCTTCCCGGAAAGTGAAACCAATTTAAAGGTTCGAGACAATGTCGAGGATTTCCACGGAGGTTGGAATACGGAAGAAGAAAATTCCACGGAAAATGCAGCGCTAAATGAACCATCTGCGGAAATCTTCAACGATGATGGTAAGATTTTTACAATCTAACTGAAAATTTGATAAAATTTTCTAGGTAGGTACAGTTTGATGATTGTTAACTGTGCTGTCTTGGTAGCGTCGACCAGTGCAAAAAATTCCTGAAAATTTTGTCGAGTTTTTTTTAAAATGGTTGGCTTTTTAATCTAAATATTTTTCTTAAATTAAATTAATATCCTGACTCTTTTTTTTTAAACATGTCGAAAATATAGATTATACACATAGTGGTGTAATACAAAGTAATTTGTTTTCATTTCATTAAAAATGATACCACAAAGTGCAATATCAGCATTAAAGAATTTTTTTAAGGAAACTTTGAAGTAAATATGTATATAAAACAAGTAACCGAATGTAACTACCTAATCAAAAATAATGATCATCGCTTTTGAAGAGTAGATACAGGTTTTGAAATTTCTTGAACCCAAAGATTGAACCCAACGCGAAATTTTTTTCATCCATCATTTTCATAGGTTTTTCCATTTGGATAGCTTTTCTTCATAACACAATAAGAGCTATAATTGAATAAAATAACCTAGTTTGAAAACCACTTTATTGCTTATAGTTAAAACTATGTTATTTTATAATATTGTAATTATGTAGATACACTCACAGAGTTTGCTACATTATGTGAAAAAATTCGGTAATAGTTAGTTTGAAGAAACCCGAAATAAATATTATATTTTGTAGTAGCCTTGTTAGTTTAAAAGGTTGGCATTTAGCCGGTGTTCTATGAAATAAAAGGTCTGCTTTACTCAAAACACCCCATATTCGATTTATTGTAGTGTAGTTGCCGGAATGTGAATTTTGCTCCTCACTGCCATCCATTAGGATTGGTTTCGGAACCTTATCGTGACCTGCTAGCCTCGTAACAATTGTCAATACTGACTACTGCAAGTCCTCCACTAATTGATTTTTCAGCATTCACCCTTATTTTAACGTCTGTCTGCCCATCTCTCTCGATTACATATATTATATTAATGCCGGAAAAAAAATTGAGTCAATGAAATCACAGATGTTTTATTGCGGATATTTCGTTACAAGTAGTATTTCGTCATGTCACTCTTATATTTTATCACCATTTGCAGTATTTTGGGCATGGATTCAGCAGGGCTGGGGAAATAGGTGGAGTTCATGATTATCCACGCTTCGTCTCCTTTAGAGCGTTAATATTGCTGGATTATGTCTCTTGAACCTTTGAACCCAAAATTCCAGGTATTTTCGTTGGGGCTGGTCACAAGAATTACCTGGCCACTACAGGGCCGGATCTACGAAATTTGGCGCCCTGTGCAGTAGGTACCGATGGCGCCCCCCCCCCCCTCCTACATTTTTATTTTGATTGAAAATTCGTTCACCCCAATTTTTTTATTTTTTTTATTTAATTATTTTTTTTTTACACTAATTTATCAAATAAAATCAAGACACATAAAGGGTGTAACTTTTCCACGTGACCTGGCGGTAGCTCTCACACTCGTTTTTTTAAAGAGAGGATCGCCAGGAGCCCTATACTCTCTGAATCTATTGGGTAAACATAAATTATGGTGCTATTTTAATTATTTTAGGAAAAACTCTTTGCAAGTTATGCTTTAAAATAATTCAACGAATTGTTTGTTTGTGCCCGTACCATGATTTAAAATATAGGTTACGAGACAATGCGGGTGGTTTCGCCGAACTAGGCCCATTAGACATTCTTGAGATTTACTGCGTTTATGAACCTATATACCCAACGCGAATATTAGAAAAAGCAAATACAAATACGTTCCCATGGCAACGTACAACACAAGAATAGCATATACAGCTTCTGACTAGCAACAGGCAGTCCCAACGAGAGACAGTGATCAATGATAATAAGAATATAACCTCAAATTTGTACCTTGCATTTCCCCTGTGTTGAGCGAACAAACACTAAACACTGAAGTATGTTATCAACGGCTTACGAACAAAAATACCGCGCTGTGATTGGTTATTGAATTTGGATCGCACCTATTCGTCGTAAAAGACGGTAAAAGATATGGAAAAATAGATCTTACGTTTAAACTAAATATATGGAATTTGTAAAAAAATTCTGTAACTGACTATAAATTCGTAAGCCGTTGATACCAACCTGATGCGTGCGCGTTCTGTTTCTTTGGAAAGTGTTGCGAGAGCGTAATAATTATTTCGTACTATGGGTAATTTTTAAACGATTCAGGGAATATTGTAACTAAATCTTAATACAATATTTATTTTCTCACGGCGCCCCTTCGGAGTTGGCGCCAGGTTTTTGCACGTTTTTGAACGTATGGCAGATCCGGCGCTGGGCCACTATTTATCGTCATTGAGAAACTTTGTCACGGCCTTGACCTTGTGGTCAGGGGCATTGCCCATTTTTTCACTGAATCATCACATCAGTGTCACAGTGTCAGTCTTTTAAAAAAAATTGTCACAAAATGGTGAAGATTGTACTTTCTTTTCAAGTGCCTACAGAATTTTATCTGCTTAGATCAAGGATCTGCCGCTCGCTACAATACTATTATTACTTTGGACTTTCTGCAATGAATTTCATTAAATCGTTACGCAAACATATGTATTTCTTCCTAGACACAAGAGACTGCAGATTTCCATACTGTTAGAAATAAGCACTGCATCAATTCCATTGAACTAATAATCCCTAGACATGTCAGGGCCGTATTTATGCGCAGGCTATAAAGGCTGCAGCCTGTGGGCACGCACCACAACAAGTTGTATGAATTACTAATAAGAGATAATTGCAGCAGCTCAAATAGTGAAAAAATTATGTAACAGACGATTAGTTGGGAAATGAACTCATTTATTTTTGTTATTGGTTTTTGGGTTATTATGCCGTATTGCGCAACCTCCTTCTTTAGCCAACGTTTCGGACAGCGTTGCAGTGTCCATCATCAGGACAGATGTGTGATCATCAGGGCAGTGTCCATCATCAGGGCACATCTGCCCGCTGATGACACTGCAACGCTGTCCGAAACTTTGGCTAAAGAAGGAAGTAGCGCAACACGGCATAATACCCCAAAAACCAATAACAAAAATATTTTTGGCCGTGAAAATCTAAAATCGTATCTAAACTGATTTAGTTCAAAGTTTTTGTGGTGAAATTTTTTTAGCACCGTTGTGATTTGAAATTCGGATGAAACGGAAACGACACTAAAAAGAGACAAAACATACATGTATAGGATTTAGCCTGCGAGAGAACAATATAGAATGAACCTTACAGCATTGGCCGCTTTGATTATGAGCTCATTTTTCAAGGCTCCTATTGGTTAAGATTGTGTGGGCGAAGGTTTCACTTCTACCGCGTGTGAACTGCACTCGATTGTTTTTATCACGAGTTTCAAAAATATATGAGAAAAGTGAAAAAGTCAATAGTCAGAAGAAGAGACAATCTCAATTCAATGTGTTTTTTTTTTAAATATATATTTTTTTTATGTAGTTATTCATAGCAATGTTCATAAATCATGGTGAATACCTTACTGATTTTCAATTCTTTTGATTTTTATCTCATCGTTTTCAACTTCTAAACCTGTATACTAAAATTTTCTACAATAATCGGTTTTTATTAAGAAAATTGCTCTGTACTGCGATTTTTGTAGGTTCATTTTTAAAAACTTACCGGCGACGAGCCCCCCTACCGTTTTACCGGACGGTTATGGATTATTATAGATCCCCGGTAGGGTCCGCCCCAAAGGTTGATCCTAAATACGGCCCTGAGAAGTATGATCTATACCACCGGCTATCAACTTTGAGGAGGGATATGGGAAGGGGAAGGTAGGGAAGTACCTGGCTATTCAGATCTGGTCACCAAACACGGCTAAAGCCATTTCAAGCAACTTTTCAATTCTGAATGGTGGTCTTGCACCAGGGCGATACTGATAGTATCTTCCACTTTGGAACGTGCCGCAAATATACTATACATTATTTTGAAATGAATTAATTATGAAATAACACAAATTATTCAAATACAATTTATTTGCGCATGCCGGGATTCGATACCGCGACCTTCGGGTTTTGAGTCAAGAGCCTTACCCCTCGTCCACGGCGGTGGCGGTTTTGTTAAATTTCGCTACATGCGAAATTAAACAAAAAAAATCCACATCTTTTTATTTCGACGAAAAAAAATCATGTTCTCCACACACAACTCCAAACTCACGAAGTGTATTACGAGGGTGATTTTTCCCAATCCGATTTTTCACAATACCCTAATTTACGCGTACCACAGGTTGAAAACCGCCGATCTATACCATGGAGGAAATGATCTACTCAGATTTGGTTCACGACGAGTTCATCGAAAACGAATTCATCGAAAATCAATTCATCGAAAATCAATTCATCGAAAGCAAATTCATCGAAAACGAGTTCATCGAAAACCAATTCATCGAAAATCAATTCATCGAAAACCAATTCATCGAATGATCAAATCATCGAATCGCCAATTCATCGAAAAAATATATTTTGTTGATATTTGAGAGAAATGCCGAGCGGATCTAGAAGTTAAAAAAGCATTGGTCAACCTAAACTAACCTAACCTAACCTGACCTAACCTAACCTATCTTAAACTATTTAACCAATTTTTAAATATTTTTTTATCATCACTCTTAATGACCTTTCTGAGTTGTTTATGAGTTGGTTTCATTATGAGTTGTCTGGTGTCCGTTCCTTAGATATCCCTTTTTTGCAGTATCAGACAATCGGAAATCGAAGAGAGAACCTATATATTTTACATTGTCACTACGAAACTGACAGTTGCTAAACACATTTAACTCAGTTAAACAGGCCTTTCTGGGTATTTAATTTTGACATCTCTAATATCTACAAAAAAATGTTTTTCGATGAATTGGCGATTCGATGAATTGATTTTCGATGAATTGATTGTCGATGAACTCGTTTTCGATGAATTTGCTTTCGATGAAGTGATTTTCGATGAACTCGTTTTCGATGAATTTGCTTTCGATGAATTGATTTTCGATGAACTCGTCGGTTACCAGGAACAAATGAACTTACAAGTAGTTCGGGTACACGGATTTATTCATAGTGCAATTCTATCGCCTTAGTTATTATTTCTTCAGTGGATATTATGTTTGAACGCCGGCGCCGCGCAATTGCAAATGTTTATATTTTTAATGAACTTTAGGAATAAACTCATAAAACATTAATCACTGTAATTGTTAAGTTAATTCGTTTATTACCACGCCTGTTTACTTGGCTACCTGCCATGGAATATTATTGTTACGACCTTTTATCGCGTATCCTTTATCGTTTCCACGTGTGACTTGGACGTTACCTTTATTATTCTGTATGTTATTTTTTTATTATGTACGTCCATCATGCCTAGAAGACGAGGGGTACTTACCTCAATTAAATTACTCGTAACACAGGCACAAGCTCGCAAAAATGATCACAAAAGTGTATAAGATTTGGAAATTTGTAACATTTAGGAAATTAGTAACTTTATTTTAGACTTCAAAAGAGCCGCACAATACAGGGAAGAGTGGAAGCGACGAATTGAGGAAATTGCTGCAAACCAATCCCAGGATTGAAACCAGAGAGAGAGATTTTGTAATTCTGTAATATTTTGGAAAATAAAAAGTAACAATTTGGCAATTAGTGACATTTTGGAAATTACTAATATTATTTTGAAATTTAGTAACATTTTGGAAAACAATTAACATTTTGGAAATTAGCAACATGTTGGAAATTTGGATATTAGTAACATTGTGGAAATTCGTACAATTTGGAAATTAGAAAGAAGGTACTTAACATTTTAAAAATTAGTAACATTATTTTGAAAATAAGTAACATTTCAGAAATTAGTAACATTTTAGAAATTAGTAACATTTTGGAAATTAAGTATTAACGTTTTTGAAATTAGTAACATTTTGGAAACTACTAACATTATTTTGAAATTCACTAACATTTTGGAAAACTATTAACATCTTGGAAATTAGTAACATTTTGGAAATTATGTAGTAACATTTCGGAAATTAGTAACATTTTAGAAATTAGTAACATTTTGGAAATGTTTTAACGTTTTTGAAATTAGTTACATTTTGGAAACTACTAACATTATTTTGAAATTCAGTAACATTTTGGAAAACGATTAACATTTTGGAAATTACGTAGTAAACTTTTGGAAATTAGTAACATTGTGGAAATTATGTAGTAAACTTTTGGAAATTAGTAACATTGTGGAAATTCGTACAATTTGGAAATTAGAAAGAAAGTACTTAACATTTTAAAAATTAGTAACATTATTTTGGAAATAAGTAACATTTTGGAAAATTGTACAATTTGGAAATTAGAAAGTGGAATTTTGAAAATAATATGTAACATTTTGGAAAAGAGTAACATTTTGAAAAAAATTATTATTTTGGAAATAAGTACATTTTGAAAATTAATAAGTAGGTAAGTAAGTACTTAACATTTAGGAAATTACTATAATTTTTGAACTTATGTAATTATGGAAAATAGTAAAATTTTGGAAGTAAATAAAATTTGTGTAGAATATTATTTTATCTCTCCCATGTCTTTCATAAATGTTCTCCTGAATTAGCAGTTGCACGAACTTAATATAATTTAGTTTTCTTTTTAACTTAAAAAAACACTACTTTAATTTTTTATGTTTTATGCCGAAGACAGGAGGCTTAAGAGGGCATTACCAGAGAAAACCAGAAATACGTCATTTTCAAATCAGATTTTAGACGTATTGACTCTTTTCCACAAAAAATTATAAATTGATTTCGAAAAATTGTTCTTTTATCTAGCATTCGCATGTAATAAATTTTGAGAAAATTTTAAAATTTTTAGTATAATAAGGTTATTCCATAGGTCGTTGGCAGATTTGTTAAATTTTCAAAAAAGATTTTGTATTATTCCACACCCATTTCAAATAATATAATTATGCAGAAAAATAAATCAATACATTATCTAGCAAACGCATGTTTTAGAATTTTAATTTTAATTTCAATAAAATCATTAAAAAATATGTACGTACATGTGTTTCTTGACGAAAATTGGTCCATTTGTGTATTTATTTGCGCACTTACAAACTAATATATTTCAGATTTTTTTACATTCTTATTAAATTTAGACATTATTGAAAAATGATAAATACTTATAATCAAAAAATAATTTCAAAAAGTACACTATTTTAATAGTTTTATCATCACGCCTTTCAGCATTTTTGGATGAAGGTATAAATTAAAGCTAATTTGGATTGAAATAAATTCGATATTGAGTTATAATTTAAAAAAGCTGGTACGGAGAATAATTAATCTTTCTCATTGTAACCGCCCTGCACGATCGTAAGAACAACTTTCGACGAAATGTGGATTTTCGTCCGCTGGCTGGTTAAACGCACTTAATACTAAAATCTACAAGTTTAGTAATATATACATTTTAGATTTTAGTGTTACTGAGAAGCTACGGTTATAACGAAACCCGGTCGGCATTTTATTTTTTTTATTTTTTATATGAATACCGCACAAGAATCCCAACTGCTCCCTTCTGGAGTCAGTGAGACTATGGCATCCTTGATTGGGGTATGTTGTGAGGCTGAAGGTAGTGGGGAGGGGAAGGAGACAGGAAAGAGGAAGGTGGGGAAGTACCTGGCTATCCATATCTGGTCACCAAGCACGGCTAATGCCATTTCAAGCAACGTTTCAATTCTGAATGGTGGTCTTACACCAGGGCGATACTGAGAGTATCTTATTATTATCGGCATTAAATACACAAAGAAATAAAAATGGTGTTTACTTAGTTATTGTTTTAATTTAAATTATAATGTCCCCTCACAAATTACCTGCTTCATATGAACTAATATATTTAATTATTATTTTTTTATTGATAAACTAACGCTTGACAAGATTTTTGTGCGTAGCACAAAGGGTAACAATTATTATAAGCAATAATTATGAGCCTGAAACACTCATCTACATTGAAAAAATCTTCCGAGAAAAGACACTTGCCGCCAACGGGACTTGAACCCTTGTCCTTCTGATTGCCGGTCAGGTGCTCTCACCACTGAGCTATGGCGGCTTATCTAATACCCGCCAAATAATTCAATATATATTAGTGTTTCATTAAACGATTACTGTTTATTACACTTTTCCACTTGAAAACAACAAACTTTATTTTTGTGAGAGGGGCATTGTTAGTGCTAAATCTCTCGCTAGGTGGCGTCGAGACAAATTATGTCTACATTTTTTGGGGAAATACTTTAACTTGTCAAATATTCATTATTATTTTTTAATTGATAAACAAAGATTGTTTTACAATACACATATATTAATTGATAAAGAGGCAAGGCTTTTGTGACAAATAAAAGATTATTTTACAAAGATTGTTTTACAATACACATATATTAATTGATAAACAAATTGATAAAGAGGCAAGGCTTTTGTGACAAATAAAAGATTGTTTTACAAAGATTGTTTTACAATACACATATATTAATTGATAAACAAATTGATAAAGAGGCAAGGCTTTTGTGACAAATAAAAGATTGTTTTACAAAGATTGTTTTACAATACACATATATTTTTTTACATGTTACACATTGTTATAAAGGAAAATAGTAATAGCCTATCCTCACCATAAAGAGGCAAGGCTTTTGTGATTGGTGAGGGAATTCTAGCTGAAAATAATAAAAAAATCGTGGAAGCAGTAAAATATCGTAAATTTACAACAATGAAATAAATTATTATTTTTTTTTAATTGTTAAACTAACGTTTAAGACAAGATTTTTATGCATAGCACAAAGGGTAACAATTATTATAAGCAATAATTGTCAGCCTGAAACACTCATCTACATTGAAAAAATCTTCCGCGAAAAGATACTTGCCGCCAACGTGTTTCAGGCTGATAATTATTGCTTATAATAGTTGTTAATAATATATTTCCTTATAAATTTTGCCAACAAAGAAATCGTTGGATACAAAGTAGGTACCTACTCGATAGCTTTAGTTTATTATTTGGTTCGCCGTATCGTAATTTTAGGTTTAGTTTAACGACACCATCCAATTCTTTAATTAATATCGGATGAAAGATTTCTCACATAAATATTTTTTAACTGTAATGACAAAACCTCCCCTGGGACCTGCGGTGCGACAAACGCTTAAGGGAAGAGGGTAAGTTAGGTAGTTCGGGGTAGACAGAGGCACCGGGTAAAGCTGTATTTCTTTTAACATCCGCGCTTGTTAGCGGGTTCACGGGGTCACACGCTTCCAAATGGGAATTTTTTCTGAAAGTCACGGTTGGTGCGTCATATACAAGTAGGCTACAAATTAATCGAGTTACATATTTGAACAAATGCAGAACATACTAAAAAAGCGCTTTCTTATAATGTATAAAATATAATATTAGGTCCTTATGTATGAAATTGGCGCTTTGTATGGGAAGAACATAAAGACGATTTTTTTAAATATAATATATTTATTTAATCAAAGTATGTACCATTGCTATCTATGCACTTTTGCCATCTCATAGGTAGTTCATCGATCCCTTTACTAAAAAAAACCATTCGGACGGGAATCAATAAAATCTTTGAAGGCGGTTTGGACTGTCCCATCGGAGTTGAATTTTTTCCCTTGCAAGAAGTTATCCAATTTCTAAAAAAATGGTAATCTGTTGGGGCAAGGTCCGGAGAATACGGTGGAAGACTTAGACATTCCAATTGAAGCTCCTCTAATATGGTAGCCGTCTGTTGTGCAGTGCGTGGGCTAGCATTCTAACGCGCGTTTGTTGATTTGCTTCAATCAATTCGTGCGGTACCTTCAAGGTACTTTCAAGCTTTTTTGCCTTCCCAATTTGCTTCAAGTGGATTAAAACAGTTTTATCACTAACACCGCAGCCTGCAGCTAACTCGGACGTGGTTTGCGATGGATCCGCTTCCACAATAGCCTTCAATTCTTCATTATCAACTTTGGTCTCCGGCCGTCCACGTGACTTGTTCTGCAGGTCGAAATTTCCAGAACGAAAACGTTGGAACCAAAAACGCACTGTGTTTTCTTTTGCGGCACCGTCGCCGTACACATCATTAATCCTTCGAGCCGTTTCTGCAGCACTGGTGCCACGGTGGAACTCGTACTCGTAAATAACTCGATATTTCAAGTTTTCCATTTTGTAAACTAAGTGACGCAAAGAAAAAAACAATTAAGGAAAAACAAATGAATTATAATTTTCGTAACACAAATACAAAGTAAATAGCTGTATAAATTTGAATTTGGAATTCCTAACCAAAGAGAAGATATTTAAGATCAAAGTTGCCAGTTCATATGTGAGGACCTAATATTATCAAGGTGAACAGAGAATAAATGAAATTCTTTCCTCTTTCCTGCTTGAAAATACATAATTTTATTAATATTTTCAATTGGCGCAGATGGATGAGTTTTTTATCTGGGTAGTGTGTTTATGAGAGATTGGAAGGCTAATAGAGATATTAAAAGAAGAGTAAATGCAGGTAGCTACATTAATGGAGGACTGAATGCCGTTGGCGCTAATAAAAAACTGTCGAAAGAAGCGAAGCTAGCAGTCCACAAAAGAGTGCTGGTACCTACCCTGTTGTATGGCAGTGAGGCATGGAACTGGCAGAGAAAGGATGAAAGCAGACTGAATGCTGTTGAAATGAAATCTCTGAGGCGTATGTGTGGTAAAATCATATATAATCGTGTGAGAAATGTAGATATCCGCAAAGAATGCAAGTTTGATATAAGTAAGATTAAGAAAGGGACACTCATATGGTTTGGGCATGTAGAGCGAATGAACGAAGAAAGTGGTGTAAGAAGAATACGTGACGCAAATGTGATTGGTAGAAGAAGTCGGGGATGCCCGAGGAAGACATGACACGATTAAGTGAATCAGTACTTGGGACGGACCATGTCAAGAGTCAGAATAATATAAGAGTATGTATGAGACGATGTGTGAATGTGAATGAGGCAAAGAGTGTGTGCCAAGACCGAGTTATTTGGAGGTTCGTCCTCTCTGCCTACCCTGCTGAGAAACGGCGTGATAGTTAGTTAGTTAGTTAATTATTTAAATTTTCTAAGGCAGGTACTCCTAACCTTCCCTTTCCCATCTCCTTCCCTCGCCAATCCACCCCGATTGACGATGCCGTAGTCCCGTTAGCTCCAATCAGTAGGAACTCTTTTTTAGTATTCACGTAGCTATTTATAATACATAAATAAAAACAATGGAGATAAAAGTCCTACCCTTAAATTACCTACCCACTTAACATGATTTATTTTGGGGTATTTAGCCGTGTTGCGCTACATCCTTCTTTAGACAACGTTACGGACAAAAAAGTCGACTAAAGAAGGAGGTAGCGTAACACGGAATAATACCCCAAAAATAAATCACGATAATACTTTTGGTAGTTAAAATGCCAAGACATATCTACCTAAATACTTTTACAAAAAAATAAGCACCCTACTCCACTGGATTTTAGAAGTACTTACACGTGTGTAACACTAAATCACAGTTTCCGACATATATTTGTCAGGTCGGCTCCTTTCAACATGGAAATGTTTTGAAAGCGTTAACGAGTCAAAAAATATGAAGAAAAAAAAACTCGTATAGGGTGAAAAGACAAACCTGATAAGTAGGTAGGTAGGTACCTATCTATGCACGTCTATACCTCAACTGGGTACAATGTAGCAAAATGGAACCAAGTAAAAAAAACTAGCTCGAATATTAAAAGGTGATGGAATTCCAGAGCAAGAAAACTAATATCACCTATTTACATAAAACCTTTGGACTCTCACCTCAGACAGGTAAATGAAATAAATATTTTATTTTTATTTTTTGGAATAACTTTTGAAAGTGTAACATTATAACTGATAAGACATGATCGACTACCTACCGCCCACGCGGCAAGGAGGGATTGTGGCACAATATTAATCAAATAAAACAATAAGTCTGAAATAGATCAAGGACATTTATTGATTGCAATTTGAATGAAATTGGTAGAGCAGGACAGTTAATCTACAGGGCATGTCAGGTAAAGACCTGATAGAGATAAAGGATTTGAATTGCTAACGTAAGAAATCTGAGCCGTCAAGGCCATGGAGAATTTAATTTAATCGGGCGCCAGCCAGGGAAAAACAACCTGACATATTTTACAATCAGTGAACCTATTAAGCTAAGATAATAACAATAATATTCATTTGCCTTACACGTGATTAAAGATAAGTCGAATTCCCACCAAACCACGAGCGCTGGTCGCGAACCCACCTGTCAGCACGGTTCCTCCACACAACTGACGCTTGCGGATAAAACTTGAACTAGCGAACTCTGGAACTCAGATGTGCCAACCTCGGGAACAAAAATGCGTTGTTGTTATTACTTAGGACGCAACCGGTAGCTACCTGCTACAAAAGTTAAACCCATCAATGTAATATTAATCAAATAATCACTAAAGAAGTAGATAATACCAATAAATCTAAACGAAAAATGAAAGAGAACAAGACACAGAAAATAAAAAAAAGGTAATGGTCGCAACTGAGAATCAAACTCAGAATATCTGTCTTACTGGGGACATAGATCCTGGCTCATCTTTTTTATTTACTATGTCTTGTTGTGTTTAATGTTTCTTTTAGATTTATTATTACATATTATCTTCTTATTCAACGATAAATAATTTATTGTTTTTATTTTCAAGAAATACTTTCGATATTTAAAACAAGATAATTCCCATCAATTTTCCTTATAAATTATAAGTAGAGACACTGATTCATAGCATTAACGATATTTTCGCGAATTAAAGCGATAAATGGTGTTTTTAGCGATTAATACGTTAAAACCCGAAATAGCAGCTAAATTTTTTAATAAAAAAAATTGAGTGATGGTATTTTCCCTGCCAGGTTGTGTTAACCCAAATAAGAGAGAGTTGACGGAAGAGTACTGTGAAACTGGCATCTCATATGCTGAACCGCCAAGACAACAGCACTAATCTATTTCTTGAACACGCAGGTAAAATGTTCAATCCTGCGATTGTAGGTCAGAATGTCCAGCGAGACGCTATTCTTTCAGCAAGTAAAAGTAGGCTTGCACCAACATTCAAATCTGTCGACGACAGTAAATTCGGAAGGTAACAGCTATTTTTCAAAGACAGCTTGTAGCTAGAGCAAGTGAGGGATGGAGTCACTGTAGACATAATTCACCTACTCTTAGCTGTAAAAATTGTTCACAGAGAATTTGCTGAGGCAGCTCTGATGACTGTGTAGGCCCCTGTGAATAGTTTTGACGCAGAAAGATTTTTTAGACGCTATAATCTTGTATTGACAGATCGTAGAACGAACATGACACACTCTACTGTAAAAACATGTGCCATGTTGTGTTTCAATAAATAATACAATAAACATGTTTCAAGTGATTTTGCTAATTTAATTGTTTTTCCCCTCTTGCCGACTCCCATTCCTAGTTATCCTATTTAGCTATAAACGCTATGAAAATGCAAAATTAAAGCTATAAAAGCTATTTTTTCAATAATTAATGCTACATTTCTTAAAAATTAAAGCTATGAATCAGTGTCTCTAATTATAAGTAAAGGCATACAAAAATGATATAAATAAATCGTCAGTCGCTTCACCATAGTTTGAAGATGCCATCGGAAAGCGTAACCGCTGTCACGCATAAAACAGTTATGTAGTAACCAGCAGAACATCTTTGTAAAAAAAACCTTTTTTTTAATTAAATTATAATATAATTTATTATTTAAAAATCTAAAATTGGAATTGTTGTTATTAATTTTTAGTCTGGAATTTTGGAGACCTAACTAGTAGGTACCTAGTATAAATAATAATAAAACACAAGTAAGAATAAAAAACGAAAAAAAAAATGAAGAAATTATGGCAGAGTAATTTGATTTCTAGCAAAACGAGCTGTGTAGCGCTGTTTTTGTAAAAAAAAAATCGTGTCAAGGGCGCTGTATAAATATCGATCATCCAGTTGATTAGTCAGACATATCCGAAAAAGTTGAGTTGCAGTTTTATGTAAAAGTACCCTCTATTTGTCACAATACTCAGATTACTTATAAATACCTCCAAATCAATTATAATGCAGAAAAACTTGTAATGATAAAACAAAAAATTTATATTTTATGGGTTACATACTAATGTAATGGACCGTTATGCTTCCCGGTGTTATTTTATAGCATATTTAATATGTAAAACACAGACACTTGTAAATAATAATTGTTTATGGTGAGAATTCTAATGTTGTTTTCCTCATTATCTCAAAACTTAATATTTAGAGACGTTTGACTAAACAACTGGACGATCGACATACTTATCTCAATATCTAAAGCGTGACGGTATGTACAGTAGTCAGGGGTCCTAGCATGGTCGATCGATATTGCTTTTATGGAAAATATCGGTAACTTGCCATCGCTCCCGAGCACGACTGCAGGCCGCTAACGAACAAACAAAAGTTTTCAATGACTAGGGGTTCCTAATATATTTGACGTAAGCTGTTGTTTATTCGTTAGCGGCCTGCAGTCGAGCGATGGCAAGTTACCGACATTTTCGATAAAACCTATATCGATCGACCATGCTAGGGGCCAGGTAGGTATAATGTAATCTACCGGTAAGTAGGTACCTACCCACAAAACGGAAGTGACGATCTAATAAAATGGATGTCTGACGGGCGGCAAAATCGCAAAGGATATAAATAATTCTATTTAGCATTAGCGGATAACGGATGTATGTCGAATTTAATGATGCAATATTATGTTATCTAGATTCTAGATTATGATTTCAATGCAATATTCAAATAAGAGCTACGTGCCTGTGGACCTGTTTACACGAGGATAGTGGTAAATAGTAACTAAATTACTGCCTATGACTTTTACGTACTTTATAACTTTCTACTTTTTGTGGAAAGTGGAAACTTCTTTGCACAGCACCGTTGTGATTTGAAACTCGATGAAACGAAGAAGAGACAAACACATACATCTACAGGATTTAGCCTGCGAGAGAATGAGATGGAATAATCGGTCTCCTCTTTGTGCGGTGCTTCGTAGACCCCACTATTGTCTACTTTAGTTTTCTGAAAGTTTTACTTATACCGCGTGAGAACTGCACACATTTTTGAAGTGAAAACTTCTTTAGCACCATTGTGATTTTTTTTTGAATTAGGCAATTCACCCTAAAGAGAGTGCTTTGTGCCACCATTGTGATTTGAAACTCAATGAATCGAAAAATAGCCACACTAAAAAGAGACAAACACATACATATATAGGATTTAGCCTGCGAGAGAAGGAGAAAGTATAATCGGTCTCCTCTTTGTGCGGTGCTTCGTAGCCTCCCCACCCTTGTCTACTTTGGTTTCACTTCTACCGCGTGTGAATTGCACACTCCGTTTATTTGCATATAATAAAACATGTAATTGTTGGGTTTATAATATATAATTTACTTATATCATGCATTTGTTATACGTTATAAGTTATACCTTTTGCACTTTCTGTATTTTTGCGCAATACTTATTTTTATAATTTTGAATAAGGAACTCCAGTGAAAAATATTATGGCTTTAAAAAAATATGTCAGTTTAGAGCAATAAACGCCGATTCTGAATATATAAGTTTTATTTAATAATATTAAACGCAGAGTTTTTAAAAAATTATTAAAAAGTGCATTTTTAAACATCTCGTCAAAACACAGCGCCAAGTTGGCATTATTGAAATGTTTAGTGGTGACGTCACTGTTCCTCGTGTCGTGACGTCACCGTAAAGTCATTATATGGGAAATGTACGGGAATGTAGGAATGACACAAGCCATCGTATTAATTTATTCATTTATTTACATACTGTTTATATAGATTTAGTTGTTGTGTTTATTGAAACATTATTTAGGCCTAAATAATTCGATATCAAAAAGAAAGGTATCTCTATTAGTTTATCTCTATTATTAAAATACTGAAAAACTTTAAACTGTACGAAAAAATCGTGTGAATATATTATATATCATAATGCTACCTACTACTCCACGGCCAAATCAAAATGGCCGCAATCGAACAGCTGATATCGTTTGCCTACACTTTTTGTGGCTTTTATTTTGTTTTTGATAATATTGATTTTAAAAGCTAAAAAAATAATAATATCAAACAATTTTTATACCACTCTCCCGTAATAATATTCAAAAATATAATAAATATAATATAATGAATAAATAATTCCACCTAAATAATGTTTTAACTTATCGAATAGTATCATCTCTTCCGTATAATTATCATTCAAAATGACAACAGCTGTTGAAAATAAAAATAACTTTTCAGGAGTGATGACGTCACACGATTCACTACACAATATGCGGTGGTTTTCGGGGGATCTTGAAAAATTAAAACTTTGACAATTATTTTAACTATTAAAACTAACACTAAAAAAATGCCGTTATTTAAGTTAGAAGGTCATTATTCAATAAAAAAAAATTAAAAATTTGACCGGAGTTCTCTAATGTTGACCGTGATTGTTAGTATTGATAATTGACGGATTTGGTCAATATCGGATTGATATAGGGTTTTATCGATCGTCCATGTTAGGTACATGGCCCCCTGGCACAGTTGATCGATAAGGGTTGATACGAAAACTTTCAGAAACTTCTCATCGTTCTCTAGCTTGACTGCAGATCACCAACGAATTAGTAAAAATTCAAAATCATTAGGCGACCTTAAAATATTCGACGTCAACTGTTGTTTGTACGTTAGCGATCTGCAGTTGTCCTAGAGAACGATGAGAACTTACCGAAAGTTATCCTATCAATCGCCCAAGCTGGACCCCAGGTGACGATATAGTCCCCGTATTTATTTTATTTGATTGATAATACATGTTCCCGGGTGTAAATTATTCGCAGTATCGCCCTTTTTAAGACCACCATTGAGAATTGAACTTTGCTTGAAATGGCTTTAGCCATGTTTGATGACCAGATCTAAATAGCCGAGTACTGCCGAACCTTTCTTTTCGCCGTCACCTTCCCTTCCCCACTACCTTCAGCCTCACAAAATACCAATATTTGATGCCATAGTCTCACTGGCTCCAAGCGGTTGGGAGCAATTAGAACCTTTGTGTGGTATTAATATAAAAAAATAACATCACGCAGTTTCACCGCAGTGGTATGCAGAGAGGGTGGCCCTTCAAATAGCTTGGTTTTGGTACACAATACTTGCTTCATTCACATTCATGCCTCGTCTCATAATATTGCCTTCTGTTGTTCTGATAAAATTGAAAGCTCGAAGTTCAAAGCTCAAATTCGCTTGCGCGTCATATGATATATGACGGCTTCCGCGGTCGAGGGGCAAGGATCTTGACTCGCAATCCGAAGATTACGGGTTCAAATCCCGGCGTGCGCAAAAAAATATTTGATTAATTTGTGTTATTTCACAATTAATACATTTAAAAATAATTTCAGAGTGAAAGATGCTCTCAGTATCGCCCTGGTAAGACCACCATTCAGAATTGAAACGTTGGTTGAAATGGATTTAGACGTGTTTGGTGACCAGATCTGAATAGTAAGGTTCTTCCCCAACTTCCTTTTCCCCATTTCTTTCCCCTCCCCACTACCTGCAGCATCACAAAATTCCCCAATTGGGGATGCCATAGTCTCACTGGCTCCAGACGGGAGCAGCTGGGACTCTTGTGAGGTATTCACGTAAAAAAATATATTTAAAAAAATGTATCTCCTGATTCACCGGCCTTATAAGCACATTCCTTAGGACACCGTCTTTTGGTGAATGTAAAGTAGTACTCAATATTGTAGAGAATCTAAAAAAATATATACATAGCATATTTTTTGCTTTTTTTTACTTCGTAGTTGTAAAACTTTATGTTCAAACCATTCTTTTGGTAAATGCGATTTAGTACCAGAAATACCAGGAGCACATAATAACAGAGGAGGTGAGCGAAATTAAAAGTATTATTTTCTAGGCGTAGTTATATTAACGCCTGTTTAATGTGATTCTGCAATGTACGTAGCTACGAAGTTGTGAGGATTGCATAAATTCGATTTCTAGGCGCTGTTTAACAAAAAGGCCTCTTGATGTTCTTGTGCTCCTGGTAGATTTTCCTTAATTTTGTGTTGAAACTTTTCTTTTGGTAAATATGCAATTTAGAGAAATACCAGGGGCACATTAACTGAGTAGGTAGGTGACATAAATTAAAAAAAAATCGAGTGCAGTTCACACGCAGTAGAAGCGAAACTTTACCAAAACAATCTTAACCAATACCTGAAAAGTGGGGTCACAATCAAAGCGGCCAATGAGCGCAGTCCTAGCGTAATTTCCGTTTCAAATCTCAACCATTAGGAACCTTCACAAGTGACATCATAATCAAAGCGGCCAATGAGCGCAGTTGATGCGTCGCAGGTGTAATAATCGTCATTTCAGTGTCATCCGAAATCCAAATCACAGCGGGGCTATAGATGTTTGACTGCAAAAATCGAGTGCAGTTCACAAGCGGTAAAAGTGAAACTCAACCTACCCACACAATCTCAACCAATAGGAGCCTTGAAAAGTGGTTTCATTCTATCTCATTCTCTCGCAGGCTAAATCCTATAGATTTACGTGTTTGTCTCTTTTTAGTGTCCTTTCCGTTTCATCTTGATTCAAATACAACGGTGCGAAAGAAGTTTCATAAAAAAAATACAAATTTCACATGCGGTAGAAGTTAAACCTTTAGAAAACGAAAGTAGACAAGAGAGGGCAGGTTACGGAGCACCGCACAAAGAGGAGATCGATTTGTTTGTCTCTTTTTAGGATCGCTTTTTCGTTTCATCGAGTTTAAAATCACAACGGTCCTAAAGAAGTTTTCATTTCAATTTCTAGGCGTAGTTATATTAACGCCAGTTTAATATGATTCTGCAATATGCATAGCACCAGAGTTGTGAGGATTGTAGAAATTAGTTATCTCGGCGTATATTAAAAAAAAATGGGATCTCTTCGTGTTCTTGGGCTCCTGGTAGAATTTCCATAAATTTATATGGAGTGAGTTAGTTTGACTCTCAAATGAAACATCGCTAAATAAACAAAAATTTTAACAAAACAAAAAACGACTTCAAAAAATGCACTAAAAAGTAAAAAAATAATTTCGTATTCTTCTACAACTTTATAATCAACTTACCTTTTCTACTCATCAATATGTACGTACGATTGTTATTTTTGGAGTCGGTGTCGGCGGGAGAGGAGCTGTCAAGTGAACACGCCGGGCCGCGGGTACCTTGGTTGACACCGACTCCAAAAATAACAATCGTACCTACATATTGATGAGTAGAAAAGGTAAGTTGATTATAAAGTTGTAGAAGAATACGAAATTATTTTTGTACTTTTTAGTGCATTTTTTGAAGTCGTTTTTTTGTTTTGTTAAATTTTTTGTTTATTTTTTGATTTTTAGTGAATCTGAAGTACACTAACTAATTCGATTAAGATTCGGCCGAGTATCGTAAATTTGTTCTTCAGAATTGGAGAGTTCCGTTACTTTGTCATGGATATCCCATAATCAGAACCTAACCAAACTCTCATCAAACTACCCTTGAAGTACATCCTTTCCAATAAAAAAAGAATCATCGGAATCGGTTGGCGTGATATTGAGTTATTCGTCCATTTGTCGCGCACATACTTGATGCAAATTTAAGACTTATATGATTTTCTCATGGATGCCATTGTCAGAACTGGATCAAATTAAAATGGGACCACACGGGAAGCACCAGCATTCAAATAAAAAAAGAATCATCAATATCAGTTCATCCAGTCGAAAGTTCTGAGGTAACAAACATAAAAAAAAATAATAATAAAAAATAAATAAATAAAAAAATAAACAAAAATTTTAACAAAACAAAAAACGACTTCAAAAAATGCACTAAAAAGTAAAAAAATAATTTCGTATTCTTCTACAACTTATAATCAACTTACTTTTTCTAATCATCAATATGTAGGTACGATTGTTACTTTTGGAATCGGTGTCAGTCAAGGTAGGTTTGTAACTACATACATAGTTATAGGTGAGGTGTGCTTGTATCGCACAAGCGACTTGACGAGGCGAAAGCGGAGCCACGGCGGCGCGGGGAGCTGTCAAGTGAACCCGCCGGGCCGGGTACCTTTGCTGACACCGACTCCAAAAATAACAATCGTACCTACATATTGATGATTAGAAAAAGTAAGTTGATTATAAGTTGTAGAAGAATACGAAATTATTTTTTTACTTTTTAGTGCATTTTTTGAAGTCGTTTTTTGTTTTGTTAAAATTTTTGTTTATTTTTTGATTTTTAGTGAATCTGAAGTACACTAACTAATTTGTCTGAATATGGGTAAACCTACTAAACGTACTGCTCATATGAGACAGACATAATTTGACCAAAGCGACGTTAAGGTCAAATTAAGAGATTCGGCCGAGTTTCGTTAATTTGTCATGGATCCGATAATCAGAACCTAACCAAACTCTCATTAAATTACCCTTGAAGTACACCCTTTCCAATAAAAAAAGAATCATCGAAATCGGTTGGCGTGATATTGAGTTATTCGTCCATTTGTCGCGCACATACTTATGCAAATTTAAGACTTATATGGTTTTCTCATGGATGCTATTGTCGGAACTGGACCAAATTAAAATGGGACCACACGGGAAGCATCAGCTTTCAAATAAAAAAAGAATCATCAATATCGGTTCACCTAGTCAAAAGTTCTGGCGTAACAAACATAAAAAAAAAAAAAAAAAAAAAAAAAAAAAAAAAAAAAAAAAAAAAAAAAAAAATACAGTCGAATTGAGAACCTCCTCCTTTTTGAAGTCGTTAAAAAATAAAAAAAATACAGTCGAATTGAGAACCTCCTCCTTTTCGAAGTCGTTTAATAATTACCTAATTAGAGGTAAATAATCTAAAAAAACATTTATATGTATACTTTATGAAGTGAAAACTTCTTTAGCATCATTATGATTTTAAACTCGATGAAACGAAAAAGCGACACTAAAAAGAGACAAAAACATACATCTATGGGATTTAGCCTGCGAGAGAATGAGATAGAATAATCGTTCTCGTCTTCGTGCATTGTTTCGTTGCCTCCCCACTCTTATCTCTTTAGTTTTCTGAAGGTTTCACTTCTACCGCACGTGAACATGTTTATTTTTTAAGTGAAAACTTCTTTAGCCGGGTTGTAATTTGAAACTCGATGAAACGAAAAAGCGACGCTAAAAAGAGAAAAAAACATACATCTATAGGATTTAGCCTGCGAGAGAATGAAATAGAATCGGTCTCGTCTTCGTGCGGTGTTTCGTTGCCTCCCCACTCTTATCTACTTTAGTTTTCTGAAGGTTTCATTTCTACCGGTGTGAATTGCAGTTGTAATTTTTTTTCACATACAAGTTGTAAAACTTGTTGAAAAATCTTTCTTTTGGTAAATGTAATTTAGTGCCAGAAATACCAGGAGCACATAATAACTAAGGAGGTGACCGAAATTAAAAATATTATTTTCAAGGAGTATGTAGGTATCTCAACGCCTGTTTACTGCAATATACGTAGCTACGGAGTTGTGAGTATTGCATAAATTCGATTTCTAGCCATTGTTTAACAAAAAGGCCTCTTCTTGTTCTTGGGCTCCTGGTAGATTTTCCATAATTTTGTGTTGAAATTGAGTGATTCAAATCATTGAATAAAAAATAATTTTTAACTCTTTACCTCTTTGGTTGAATGTGTTCCTGGTATTTTCCGAACTTATTACTAATATTATTATTTCTTACCAAGGATGGTATATATACATTTTCTCTAAATAAAATTTTTCTTCGACAGGGTGTTTGAAAGGTCTCAAAGTTTAGAAGCCCAAAAGTTTAAAGCTTTCCCTTCCTTCAGCTTATGATGTGCTGCCCATTTTCAATTCCGAGAACATAATTAATTAGAATTACCTATCCTTGTGTATGGATATAGGCTTCTAAATAGAAATCTTTCTTTTTCAGAATCCAAGGGCAGTAGGAAGGAGAGAACCGCCTTCAGCAAGAGCCAAGTGCGGAGCTTGGAGAATGAGTTCACCCACTCTAACTACTTGACTCGCCTCAGGCGGTACGAGATAGCAGTAGCTCTCAATCTAACGGAAAGACAGGTAATATGCCACCTACATGATGTACTTAGTAAATACGATGCTTTAGAAACGAAGCAGTTTATTTACTACAAATAATTATTCTGCTGCTACTTTACTCCTTAGGGGCCGTCCATAAATTATGTCACACCTGAAGGGGTGGGGGGGAGTAGTGAAGTCTGACATTATGAACCTTCAGCTCTGTGAGGTCACATGTAAAATCTAAATGATTAAAACGGTATGTCAGGTGAATAGCACCCCGCACATGTCCACTGCGAGACTTTCTGCGTGGCGGCCTGAAGTAGCGTGGGACTCGGTCGCACCGAAGTGCGGGGTACCAACTTGTAACAGGGGTAGTAAACAGTGGCGGCTGGTGCTCCCAAAAATCGGTGGTGCGCTAAAAATATTGTACATTTACCTACTCTAATTAAAATGTATTTAATTATGAAAAAAATCCTACCTATTTGTAGATTAGTTCCGATTCTCCGTTGTCCCTTTTGTTTTTGACTTGCACTCTTGTTAAATATTTAAAATGGGCCGTGGTGGGCCAATATTTTTTATTTCTAATCGTTTTTTCGTGGTTCATCGCATTGTTTTTTTATAAAATGAACATTAATAATGGAATTCATTTTTTACTCTTCCCGACTCATCCAAAAAAACTAATAACAATGGCGTATTGACCTGCGACCTGTCACAATGGGTCTCATTGTTTGTGTTGGTTGGTATGCTGTAGAGATAAGAGATGGTCGATGCTGAGCCGAACATTGACTAAAAAAGAGTAAATCTTAATTAATCTTAATCTTTTGACGTGGTGGAAATTCTCAGATCGCCGTCCAAGGTTTTTTAAATTTGCAAAGGATTATACCTACCTACGATTTTGGCGCTTTGAGAATTGTGTAAGGATTCTCTTGGATTCTGTGATCGTTTTGGCAAATGCACTACCGGGCTGAATATGGGAACAAAACGTTCTACTTCTTTTATCTGTTATGCGAGCGGGTATACATAGACACCTATATTATGTATGCCTTATAACCGAAGTGTGTATTGTGATTTGTGATGAGGCGTGTCAGAAATATAGTACGTTTTTCGGTGCTCGGGAATTTTTAGATTGGCAGAAATTTTGAGAGTGCGTTGCACCGCCGCACCTTAGGGCTGGCCGCCACTGGTAGTAAAGCGATTTATTTATTTATTTTTTCAGGTTCTCCATAAAACAGTTATACACCAAATTATTACGGAAAAGATTACAAAATATAAGAGAAAAAAAAGGGCCAAGGGGCCAGTTTCACTATGTTGAGACATATGTCAAAAGATAGTTACTGAACTCTCTATTAAGTTAGTTAAGCAGTTGAATTGCTCTATTTAATGGGGCATTCTGAAAGGAAGAAGTTCTTGCTTTCGGAGCATAAAAAAGCGTGTGGGATCTCCCACGAGTGTACGCGTTAGGGACATATTTATGTGGATTTTTGAATCTCCCTTTTTGCATTTAATTGCATTTGGAATATGTACAAGGTTTTACTCCATTATGGGCCATCTTGTGACTCATAGTTGAGAAAAGTATTGCTCTACAGGGAAACCCGAGGAAAATTATTCTCCTCAGGACCTCCTGAGAGGAGCCAAAAATGTAAAAAAAGTATGTGTTGTAAAACCATGTAGGTTTATTATATGTATGATGATGGTTCGGTTCACACTAAAGCGAAATGGTGGATCTTGCACAACATTCAATCCACTCCTAAAATGTTTATTCAATGTCAACATGAATGATTTTTAAAAATCTGATTCTTTCCGAGAAAATGAAGTTATATTAATTTGATGTATTAAATAATTTTTTAATAAAGATTATTTAACGACATTTTAGCATATCATTTATTAATTTTATTATTCACTATTTTAAAAGGGGTTTTTTTACCCTTTTCTGCGCATACGACGAACTTAAAGTTCAATACTTAATACGTGACGTCACACTAGACGGGAGGGGGTCTCACAAATGTGACAATGCGTGACAGGGACGGTGGAGGGGGGGGGGGGGGTTTAAAAAATAATGAAATTCATTTGACGTAATTTATGGATGGTCCCTTACCTAAATAAGTTATCAGCTAACCACAATGAAAGAATCTTGGATTCACTTTGAAAAGTGAGGAAACTTCTTGGATCACTTCTGGAATAAATTAAGTTACACTGTACAAAAATATTTAAAATTCTATAAACGTCATTATGAATCCAATCAACATCAAGACACTACATCGCAAGATGGGATTTAACTTCCTCCACTGGCTGCGGTCCCCTCACCTTTTGTCTCCAGTCCTCAGTCCTTCCCATCCTGCCCCAATCCTCTTGCACGCAATCTAGTCATCTCTTCCTTGGTCTATCAGTGAATCACTTGTACTGTGCTACTCCTATACCATAAATATACAAACCACCCACTCCTATACATAATCTTACAATGGTCTTCTAGTCTAGTACATGGTCATAAGAGGGCGTTCAAGTATTACGTAACACAATTTTTGAAAATTTTTAACTAATAATATTGTTAATTCTGTTTAATTATTATTTATTTTTATGCTTATTTTTTGTTATTTGTGTGATGAATTTTGTTTTTATTTTATGTTTTAATTAGGTTTCTACCTAATATGTAAACATTTTTTTTTTCTTTTATAGTTGTTTATGTAATATGACAGACTGGGATTGCACTACCCTCCCAGCCCTGCTGGAATAAAAACTTAAATAAATAAAAAATAATAACTTGCTGTCCTTCCACTGGTGACAATAAGTAGGTGTAAACAAGATAAAGGATTGTTCCTCTGCGTGGAAGTGCATACCGATGCACAAATACATTCAAAGGCTAAGCTCTTTTATTGCAGACGATTCTCACTGCCTTACCTTTCCTACGAATGGTGGTTCACCTCGCAGGTGCACAAACTAATATAGATTTTTTTTCATTCTTTATAAGAGAGAGTTCTAGTGTACCTCAACTCATCACTAATTCAATCTACAGCCGCAGCCTTACCCATATAACCCCTCAAAAGCTGTGCTGTTTTGTTGAAATCACCAATGAATAGGAAAATCTAAGAATATCATTATTTCAATTGGATAAGAAAAATGTTTACCAATCCAAGTGACACAATATTTAGTTTGTGAGATGATTAATATTTTAATTATAATTGATTTCAGGTGAAAGTTTGGTTCCAGAACAGGAGGATGAAGTGGAAGAGGACTAAGGGCGGACCGAGGCAATCAAGAAAAAAGGCAAAAACAAATAACGTGACTTTAAATAGTTATGAGTTAGAAAAGTCTATTTAGTTTCAAAAAGTTTTCAGAACAAGAAAATAAAAAACAAAGTTTTAAAAATCAAGAATTATTTGATAAAATAGTATTATGTAGTTACTTAGTATTTAATACCTGGCCTTGTCTGTGTTTCAACACTTTTTTAGTGATTTCAAATTGAAAACATGAAGCAAAAAATGTGGTATCTCGTATGCGTCAACATCAACTCTCTCAGGGCTTATGACAGAGTTGACGTTGCAAATTGAATACATTAGTGTTGGCCTACAAATTCCAGATAGTAAAAGCAGTGCAAATGTCCAGATGTCACCTCAACTATTCAAGAGTTTTCTGTTTTATTGCTATTATCGAAACTTTGAAGAAGAAATAATTATATGTATCAAGAACAATATTACATAAGTCCGCTCCTTACAAATTTTAAAGGAAATAAAGCATAAAATTATTACATGAAGTAATAAAATAAAATACATTTATAATAATCAATACTTTGTTTATTTTTTATGTGTAATAATAATAATAAAAACATTTTCACCTCTCCTGCAATGAATTTTCCTTTCAAAAGGCATTGGTTTCAATTAAAAATAAACTTATTATATCAGTTTTCGATAAAGAACAAACACAATATGCAAATGGAATTAAAGATTTTGCCTGCTCAATGCCAAATTGAGCTTTGGGGCTGTGCAAGTCAAAATTGTAATTGTCAGTAAATAAAGAAATACAATTTCTGTGATCAAATCTGACAATATATTAAAAGCAGATCTGATTGTTTGGATGTTTATATCGGAGTATATCATCAGTTCTTCTGTGCTTTCTTTTCTTTTTTAACTTTTTTCTTCAATTGGGGGCTGGCTGATTTGGCTGGAGATACCTTGGGTGATTTCTTAGGTGCGGAAACCTTAGCTGGTCCCTTGGCTGCGAGGATCTTGGATGCTGTGATTTGGGCGGCAGCAGCTTCCGGGGATTTCTTGGCTTTGTTCTTCTTACTTTTCTTCTCCACAACAACTTCGTCCAATTTGGTAGCCATAAGTGGTCGCGCTGAGGGTCCAGTCTATAATTAAATAATAAAAAGATAATGCAATAAGAACAGTTAATTGATAAACATAGCTGTGCGATCATTGACACAATTTTTGTTGAATATTTCACAATTTGAATATTCAGGGCACATTGGAGATATGCAGATAACATTACCACACGCAGCTGTAGTGTGGCATTCAGATGATTCATTCATCCTTCCTTTCGTGACGTCATTCCGCCTCTTTCCCACGAATTGACCCGTCTGAACATGCGATGAAATGAAAGTGCCAAACGAAGCATTCTGACAATATTGGAGTTTATTCGGGAGCGGAAAAACGTCATGAAATGACCTCACGGCGCGAATGAAAGGTCTGACAGGAATTTATTCCATGAATCAGTCGGATGGAATTTTGTGCGAACGGAGCGCGGTAGACGTCAAAATGCTTCCATTTTGTTCGCTTTTCAAAATATACACGTCTCATAGAAATTGTTGTTTCTCCCTTATAGTGAAAAATATGATCTAAACGGTATTGAAAAGAAAAAATGTACACTTTTTTGAAACTAAAATTCGACAAAAAGTAAGGTGATGAAAACATTTAAAATTCATTTTTCAAATAAAAATAAATGTGTTTTATTTTTTTTTTCGTTACCAGTAATTTTAGTTAGAAAAAACATAAGGTGAGCCATTTTCAAAACTTTTAAAAGTTTACGTTAAAAATAATTCCTATTAAAAAATTACTTGGTTATTTCTAATAATAAAATTTGGAAGCGCCTTTTATCACCTTTCAAAAACAGTTTTTAGTTTTCGGATACGTTCACAAATATTCCATTTATATGGATTTTATTGCAAGCCGAGGCCTATTTTAGAATAAATATTTTTCATAGTGCAAAAAATACTGGTAGATGTCAGTTTTCAGGTTATTATTTTAACATAAATATGTTCAATTTATGGTGTTGATATTTATTAACTGTTCATAAGAACCACCAATTTCTCGGAATTTAGTTCGATGTTATCGGAAATTTGTAATCTTAAATATTCCCAAATTGAATTTTCGCCATCAGCGCCGGCCAACGCGCGCGACTGCACCAGGCGACGTTTTAGCGACAATGGCAAATAAACACTTATTTCTAGAGAACCGGCTATATGCGATGAAACGAATATGGAACATTTGGTCGAGTGTGACTCACGAAACGAAGGATTAATGATTCATGTGATATATATGCTTTAGGAGTGGAAAGCATCAAAGATGCAGGAACAAAAAGACAATGAAAAAACACCGATTCACCTTTGGTGCCAACGTCCCACCTTGACGGGAAGAAGATTCAGATTCCTTGGAACGAGGAGACATCGAAAAACAACGTTGACAACCCTGGTGAACGTCATTCAAGGGAATGGGAAACTCAGAGAATACAACCGGGGTACTCAGAGAATATAAACTGTTTTTAAAAGGCAAACATTCCAGGGTTAAGAATAACAGGATAATAATTTGACAATATCCGGTTAAATGGCTACATGGGATATGGGATGTAATGCGTGGCTGTTCAACATTAAGTTAAAAAGACTTCATTAATTTTGAACTCACTTGTCCATTTTCCACTATCTTCTTGGTCTTTGGGGGTTTAACAATGGGGGACACTGGCTTATTCATGCTCTTTTCCTTGCGCTTCTGCTTCTTATTCTTCTTGGGAGAGGGGGAAGGAGAAGCCTTGGTCACGGGGCCTGTGGAGGGTTTCCTGAGAACAAAATAAAACACAAGAGTATTTTAAACTTTTCATCAATTTTACTTGTACAATATTATTGACCAGCTTGTGTTTGTTTCATAATAAAAAAATAAAATATTGAAAAGACATTTTTTTTATGTGCCTACCACCCTCACAAGAGTCTGGTCCTGTCTGGAGCCAGTGAGACTATAGCATTCCTAATTGTGGGATATTGTAAGGCTGAAGGTAATGGAAAGGGGAAGGAGATGGAGAAAAGGAAGGTGGGGAAGTACCTGGCTATTCAGATCTGGTCATCAAACATGGCTAAAGCCATTTCAAACAATGTTTCAATTTTGAATGGTGATCTTAGACCAGGGCGATATTGAGTATATCTTCCACTCTGGAACGAGCCGCAAATATACTATATATTATTTTTAAATTAATTAACTGTGAAATAACACAAATTAATCACATAAAATTTAAGAAAAGGGCACAGAAAGATGATATTTTGTACAATTTAGTAAGTAATCATTTAAAATGGGAATGGCAAAATTCAAATGTGGGACTGAGATTGAATGTAGGTATAAAAAGGGGTTTGTGGTTGACTGAGATTCAATGTATAAAAAGGGGTTTGTAGTTGACTGAGATTGAATGTATAAGAAGGGGTTTGTAGTAGACTGAGATTGAATGTATAAAAAGGGGTTTGTAGTTGACTGAGATTGAATGTATAAAAAGGGGTTTGTAGCTGACTGAGATTGAATGAATAAAAAAGGGGTTTGTAGTATGATTGAATGTATAAAAAGGGGTTTATGGTTGACTGAGATTGAATGAATAAATGGAAAAAATAAGTTGAAGATTACTTTTTCTTGGCTGCGACTTCACCATCCTTTTTGGGCGTGGGCGGTTGCGCATCCTTGAAGGGCTGGAAATCGGCTAACTCCTCGGGAATGTCACACGGCTGGAAAAAGTCGTAGTCTATGCCCATCGTCCTGAGCTTTGCCTTCATCACATATAACCTGAGAACCAAAAATATATTAACCTCTCGAATGACCCCTTTTGTAAAACTTCATGTATCACATATGAGAAATACGAATATGGGGATAGCCGCCGATGAATAATGATTAGAGATGAAACGGATATCCGGTAACTATCCGGTATCCGGCCTAAATTTACTATCCGGCCGGATACTGGATATTCAAAAACTACGACAATTTCCTATAAAAAAATGCCATACATTAAACTTCGTGAGGTAAATATCAATAAAATGGCTTATAATTATGAAGACTTTTATTTAAAGTCGAAAAATTTACAAAAAAGCCAAAAGGCCTTCCAAAAAACTAAAATTTTCTTCTGAGATATTTATTCACTCTAACGATAAATACATAAATAGTAAATATCTAAACTAAAAATTAATAGTAATAACTTACAAAAACCTCGCAGAGTAGCGAAAACTTAAATTACTATGATTAACTATCACAATCACCATTATAGTGAACTAAAAATCGTAAAAAACACAGAGACTATTGAAATGATTAAATACATACTGACATTGAAGCACCATAATATACTTCTTGTTCTTCTTCTTCTTATCAAAGAGAATATTTTGAATTAATACTCAAAATTAACAAGTGGTAAATTACGGTGTATAAAGACTAAATTTTCAGCGTTCGCAGGCAAAAGCGATTTTGCTTGTTTTCGTAATATCCGGCCGCCGGATATCCGGCCATCCGGCCTCGCAGCTCGCCGGATATCCGGTATCCGGCCAAACAACTATTCGTTTCATCTCTAATAATGATGATTAATACATGTAGGATTACAAAGGATTTTTTAAATATTTATTGTGAGAGAGGTTTTAGGGTGGCACACCTGTTTCCGGCCATACAAGAGCGAGACAGGTGATCCCGCATATAAAAGGAGATGCAGGCCTCTCCTCACTCTCTTTTTCCAACCGCCAACACGTTAGTTAGGACGTATTTATAGCCATTACTTATAATAAATATCCATATCGCCAATACGCGCATTATTTATAAATAACCTCGCCTACACTCGAGTCTGTATTTAACAGTGGCGCAGCCTACGGAATACGATAAGACTGCACATAACAGTGGCGCAGCCTACGGTACACGATTCTGACAATACGGCAGATCGCGTAAAGAATCGACGCGCAAAAAAATTTGGCACAAAAATTTGGCAAAATACGCGGTAACATTATTATTTCGGGTCGGTAAGAAAGGCCGGACCGAAATTATTCCAACACTTCACTGCAAGGAGTGAAGTGCAAGAAGACACTGGAGCCAGCCAGCTTTTCGGAAGGGGGAAGCACGGGAGGTCCAGCGTCAATCGACATCTCTGAGGGTCAAGGATCGGAGATCCAGGTCGCAGGAGTGATCTGGGGTAGCCATCGGTGTTACTGTGTGACGGGTCTGGAAGGAGCCATCGATTCACAGGGTCAAGGAGCAGTTTCCGGAGCAGGGTCCAGGGAGCAGACGGCAGAAGAAGAAGCCTCATTGGGAAGTTTTTGTTTTTTCTGTTTTCTTTCTCTCTATTTGGGTACCTTCTGGGCATTGGGAACATGGAGTCTCGAGGATTGGAGTCCTTCAGTTTGCGTGACGGGAACTGGGAGAACTTCAAGGTCCGCCTCGGACAATTTCTCCTCGTGAATGATGAAAAGTTTGCATCGGATGATAAAAAAAGGGCTATTTTCCTGAATGCATTGAAAGATGATTGTTTTTCCTTATTGGTTAATTTGTGCATTCCTAAAAAGGTAACAGATATTAAGTTAGAAGATTTGATATCTAAACTTGATGAGTATTGTTGTTCAACGAAATGTTTTTTTGAAGAGAGATCTAAGTTTTACAGTGCTAAACAAAGAAATGACGAATCAATCCGTGAGTTTGCAGTGCGGTTAAAGTCTCTTTCTACTAATTGCAAATTTGGGAATAGTTTATCAGTAAATTTAAGGGATTTCTTTGTTTTAGGTTGTAAACCAGGAAAGGTAAGGGAAAAATTATTTCTCGAGGGTGAATTACACTCGTTCGAAAAATGTTTACAAGTCGCCGAGTGCATTGACCTCGTAGCTTCAACTCAAGCGCAGTCCCGAGTTGATAATACGGTTTACGCTAATGTACAGCTCAAGGCCGGTCGACTCTCTTTTAATAATTCGCGTGTGAAAGACAGAGACGTGAAGCGTTTCGGGCATAGCAACAGGGCACGGTCACAGTCGCCAGCGAACGCTGTGAAACAAAATTGTACCGTTTGTGGTCACAATAATCACATCGCGACGGAATGTAGATATAAAAGTTATTTATGTAAAATTTGCAGTACGAAGGGTCATCTCGCAAAACAGTGCAAGCGTTCCTCAACACGTAAGAGTGTGAATACTTTGTTGTCGGACACAAAGTTGGGTGAAGTTAATAGTGTCGAACCATCTTTTATTGAAGTTTCACTAGACGGGATCAAGAGTAAATTCATGGTAGATTCTGGAGCATCTTGTTGCGTAATTTCCAAGGAGTGTTATTTCAGTAAATTCAGTAGAATCAAGCTAGTGCACGAAGACATTAGTCTACGGGGTTTTGACAATACGCTCGTGAAAGTGGTAGGTACAATTACGCCACAAGTGGAATTTAACGGTCAGTGTCACAATTTGAAATTTGTTGTTGTCACAAGTGCTTCGTTATCGATAGTGGGGCGTGATTTTATGAATCTTTTTAACGTCGGGATTAACGGAATCGTAAACAGTATAAAACAGAATACTTTGAAGCAGCGATTAGTAAAAAAATTCCCGGAAGTTTTTACGGATAAACTAGGAAAATTTAATAAGTACGAAGTGAATTTAACTTTGAAAGAGACCGCTATTCCGATATTTCGTAATCACAGAGTTATGCCGTTCGCTTTGAAAGAAAAAGTCGAAAGGGAGTTAGATAGTTTACTGTCAGACGGTATTATAGAACAAGTCCAGTTTAGTGAGTTTGCAAGTCCAATTGTTCCAGTAATTAAGAAAAACGGTAGTATTAGATTATGTGGTGATTATAAATCGACAGTGAATAATCAGTTATTAGTTGACAAATATCCATTACCTAGGATAGAGGAGCTATTAACGAAAGTAAATGGTGGGAAAGTTTTTGCAAAAATCGATCTTAAATCGGCGTATAGTCAATTTGTTTTAAAAAAGGAGTGTAGGCGTTTTACAACAATCAATACCCATTTAGGATTGTTTCAGTATAAGCGGTTAGTGTACGGGTTATCTCCCGCGCCAGCTATATTTGCAAAGGCAATGGCAAATTGTTTGTCAGGATTACAGAACATGACGTTTTATTTGGATGATATTATCGTGATAGGGGAAGACGAAGACGATTTAGAGAAAAACGTATGTGTCGTGTTAGAAAGGTTGAAACATTGTAATCTAACAGTGAATAGTGACAAGTGTGAATTCAATTTAAAAGTTATTGAGTTTTTAGGTTATAAAATAAGTGAACAAGGGATTCAACCGTGTGAACGGAATAAAGAAGCCATTTTAAACGCACCAGCACCTAGTGATTTAAATAATTTAAGAAGTTTATTAGGTATGATTAGTTATTATCGTAATTTTATTCCAAATATGGCAAATATATTGTCACCATTATACGAATTACTTAAAAAAGATGTTAAGTTTCAATGGGGTACGGAACAAGAAAATAGTTTTGCGATAATTAAAAGAATATTAACTTCGGATAGGATTTTAACGCATTTTGACGAAAATATACCTGTGAAACTTGTCACAGATGGTAGTTTTAATGGGGTAGCAGCAACATTACTTCATAGGTTTCAAAATGGCGTAGAAAGACCGATTGGGTTCGCAAGCAGAACTTTAACTAAAGCGGAAAAGAATTATTCTATTCTAGATATTGAAGCAACAGCAATTATTTTTGGAATTAAGAAGTTTTATCAATATTTGTACGGCAGAGAATTTATTTTAGCTGTGGATAATCAGCCGTTAGTGAGAATTTTAGGTGAAAATAAAGAAGTACCTAAGATTGCCGCGTCAAGGTTACAGAGATATGCTATTATGTTAGGTTCGTTTAATTTTAAAATTGAATATGTAAAATCGAAAAATAATTGTTCAGACTTTCTGAGCAGGTGTCCGATTGAAAAGGTTAGCTGTGAAGATGAGATAGAGTCTGATTACATTAATTATTTCGAGAATAATGGGTTTAATTTGTCTTTAGACGTGATAAAAAGCGAAACCGAAAAGGATGATGTGTTAGGTCAAGTAAAAAATTTTCTTATCGAAGGTTGGCCAGCATCAGTAAAAAAGGCACAAAGTGGTAACTTTATTAGAATTTTTTGGGAAAAAAGGTTAGAATTGTCTTTGATAAATGGGTGTGTTTTATATCAACATAGGGTTGTTGTTCCTGAGTCTTTAAGACAAGAGGTTTTAAAGATGTTACATAGATCTCACTTAGGGGTTTTTAAGACTAAAGGTATTGCAAAAAGCTTTGTCTGGTGGCCAAAAATTAATCAAGATTTGGAGAAAATAACGGAAAATTGTAGAGATTGTTTAGAAATTAAACCAGAATCACAAAAGAGTTCTTTAGCAGTGTGGCCATATGAACCTGAAGTATGGTTCAGGGTACATATTGATCATGGTAGTTTGTATAACAAAAATTTTTTAGTGGTGGTAGACTCTTCTTCAAAGTGGATTGAGTGTCTGGAAGTAAACAGTCTGTCTTCAAAAGAAAATATCGAAATACTTCATAGATTATTTTCGCAATTTGGTTTTCCTGCAACTTTAGTTAGTGATAATGGTACGTGTTTTTGTTCTGAGGATTTTGAAAATTTTTGTAAGAAAAATGGGATAGAACATATCACTAGTCCAGTCAATCACCCTAGTAGCAACGGGCAAGCTGAAGCTACAGTAAAGACTTGTAAAAATTTCCTTAAAAAAATTTGTAAACATAATGGATTTCCTTTAGATTATAAAGAAAAGTTAGGTAACTTTTTAGCAGACTATAGGAATACAGTTCACGCAACAACAGGATGTGAGCCATCTGTATTATTAATGGGTAGAAAAATTAGAACAGTATTTGACTCTCTGATTCCAAGGAAAATTGAGGATAGAACGGGTAGTTCAGGTTCTACTCGACGAAACAAAGTAATAAAAAAGGTTACTCAGAGCCAAAACAATCAGAAAAGACAATATAAGGGTAGAGTTAAATCAGGTTTTAATATAGGTCAGAAAGTAATGACTAGAGATTTCAGATCTCAGGGTAATAGGTTATGGGTCCCTGGGGTTATTGTGGATAAAAAAGGTAGTAAAATATATTTCATAAAAATTAACAAGTCTAATATGGTGTGGAAAAGACATTTAGACCAGCTAAAGGAATTACATGTTTCATGGCAGGAGGAAGATAACCAGGAATTCGCGTCTGACACGTTGGAATTGTCGACGGACGAATTAGATCTCTCCGGTATGTTACGTAATAGAAGTGTCTCTAATTCTGTTTCTCCATGTTTCAGGTCTAACCCATGGCAAGGAAGGCTTCGGCCCAGGTGACAGCACTTCGCAGTCGAAATGGACAGAAATGGACAGAAGGGAAACAGAAAGAACAAAAACAAATGTTTTGTTAATTTTAAATGTGAAATATGAAATATAAAATATATTGTATGAAATATGTAGCTATAGGTATCACTTATGTAGCCAGGATTCTCCCGTTTAAGTAGGGGAGGATGTGAGAGAGGTTTTAGGGTGGCACACCTGTTTCCGGCCATACAAGAGCGAGACAGGTGATCCCGCATATAAAAGGAGATGCAGGCCTCTCCTCACTCTCTTTTTCCAACCGCCAACACGTTAGTTAGGACGTATTTATAGCCATTACTTATAATAAATATCCATATCGCCAATACGCGCATTATTTATAAATAACCTCGCCTACACTCGAGTCTGTATTTAACATTTATATTGAGGGATCGGTAGGATTTATAGGTTCAATTAGAAATGCCACAGAGCCGAACCCTCTGATATGAAAATATCTGGAGTCGGTGAATTATATTCCCATTTGGTCTCTATGTAGTAGGTTGACATGTTGTTCTTGTATTGTTTTGTATTTATAATACTTATATAGTGCAATTGCATAGCGTGGATTCACTGGATGATCATTTGGGGAAGTGTATGAAAGGGTTTAGTTTTTCTTTTTTTTTTTTTTTTTGGGGGGAAAATTTAACCCAGACATTTAAATCTGGTGCGTTAAAAAAAAAAAAAAGTATCTTATAAAATTATTTACTTTTTGAGTTGCTGCTTTGCATCACTTATCCATTCCTTGTCAGTAATTGGGCGATTGTGTTTCTGAAAAAATAAAAACCAATTTAAAGTATTGGTTCTTTCAATGCTTCCTTACCTCACTACAAAGAAAAGAACGGAAATGAATAGGAAAACTAAAGAAATATACAGTTTTAATAGAAATAAACCTTCCTGTGCACAGAAACCTTGGACTTTTCTCACATTCCTTAGCAAAATGTAGGTTTTTACAAAAATTGATTGATTTAAAAAATTTCCACTTTTTTCTGTTTGCACACCCTCACTCACGAATCTTATTTTCAATCATCATTACATAGTATAAAATGAAGTCGCTCAAAATGTATGTGCGTGTTAATCGTTTAAACTACACAACGGATTTTCATGCGGGTTTCACCAATAGATAGAGTGATTGAAGAGGAATGTTTATATGTATAATACATGCAAATTATATTAGAGAAAAGCCGAGAAATTCAAAGAAAACATATTTTTGTGCGATTTAAAACGGCTGGCGGGCCGTAACTATAGTCACTTTTGAAATTCGTTCTACGGAAGAAATTGGAAAATAGATGTCCTAGAGTAAGTAGGTATTTGATTTTCCCTTTTAAAATATCCAGTGTTGCATTGCAAGCATTGTATAATTAGTGGCGATCGCTCGAATTGCATTACATAGTATAAAATGAAGTCGCTCAAAATGTATGTGCGCATAGATCTTTTAACTCGTTTGCCGGGGTATGCCAGCAAAAAGCACCACCAATTAAAACGCGGCATTTATGACACCAATGACATTTCGTGTCTCACGATTCTGACACTGTCCTTGAGAAATTTTGTACATAGAAAGGTCAAAACCGCAGTTAAAGGAATTTTTCCCGCGCATGCGCAAGAACTGCGCACGTTCCTGCGCTCCGGTAAATCATTAATATAAATTATATGGAGTGACCAGGCGCATTGCGGTTTTCTCTATGGTAAAGGGCGATAATAGAGCAAGCGATTCTGACCGTGTTCTTCATACACTTTCTTTTATACATAAGGGTCAAAATCGCGTGTAAAGTCTCACGACATGCCGGCGCACGAGCGGCAAACAAGGGGTTAAACTACGAAACAGATTTTCATGCGGTTTCCACCAATAGATAGAGTGATTCAAGGGGAAGGTTTATATATATAATACATGCTTATTATAGTAGAGAAAAGCCGAGAAATTCAAATATTCAATTCAGGCAGCGGGCAGCTGGCAAGCGGGTGGTGTGGATTTTATAAAGGTTGGGTAATGGCGTTGTGTTTCGTTAGCCACAGCAACGTGTGGCCGGGTCTGCTAGTAAAGAATAAAATATGAATACATAACAAAACAACTGACCTTTACTCCCTTATTTCTGTTATCAATACCAGGGCACTTCTTTCCAGCAACCCATTTCTCACCAGAGAAGAAGGTGGACCTTTGCTTATCTGGAGGAATATACTCGGCTGCAAAATAAAATACATACACCCGTAAATAAAAATAATTTTAACTCCTAATTTGTTCCTTTTAGGAAGAACGCATATGGGTCTCATAGAAATCTTTGGGTCATTGCCCTTACAATCAAGGGTAGAAATATGATCTAAACGGTGTTAGAAAGAGAAAACACTACACTTTATATTCAAATCTAAAAGTTAACCACAAAATAATTCAAATGTAGTCCTTTACGAAACCAAAGTTTCCGACTGCAATTTAAATTTTTTTATAAAACTTTGGGAATTTTTTAAATGAATTATTTTTACTTCTTCTTCTCATGCCCTGTCCGTTCAACGAACGTTGGCTATCATGTTGACTGGCCAAACCACTGTCTCCCACTATTTTTACATGAAATGATAAAAAAGTGAGTTGGCGGTAATGTTTATATTATATTATATACATTTGTCAAATAAAATATGCATTTTTATTTTTCTTGAATCATTTTTAAAACTTTTTTACATTTGCATTAAAAAATTATTCACTTATTTCGAATTATAAAATTAATTTTTTAAATTAATTTAAAAATTAACCTTTATAAAACAATTTGTAGTTTTCAGATGCGTGTCCATTATCTGGATTTTATTACAATATGGAAATATTTTGGCCTTTCGACAAAATAGGCCTGAGAGGTTAAAAATTATAAAAAAAACAAGTGTGTTGGTGAAAGGGGTGTTGGTTATCCAATAAATGGTTCCGGGGGCGGCGGTGCCCATATCAGCCTCCCAAATTGTATTGGAAAATCCTGCTATTCATATTTGGTCACCAAATACGGCTAAAGCCATTTCAAGCAAAGCTTTGATTATGAAGGGTGGTCTTTCACCAGGGCGACACGGTGAGAGTATCTTCCACTCTGGAACCATGCAAGCGTGTGAATGAAGCAAAAAGCTTGTGCCAAGACAGTTGTGTGGCAGCCTATCCTGTCTGCCCACCCCTCCAGAAACAAGGCGTGATGATCATTTAGCTATTACTAGCTGAAGTCCCGGGCGATGCCCGGGCTCTACACAGAGTTTTCGAAATCAAATGTAGACAGTGATCTTCCTCTTGTTTTGAAGGTCACATGTAGTGATGTAGACCCGGGAATATTCCCCGGGGAATATTCCCCGACCTGAAATAAATTCCCGAAAACGGGGAATTTATTTAATTTTTAATAAAATGGTTTCTACACTTCTCTTGGATGCTTTATTGAGAGTTGGCAGTTATCTAAGGGGACATCCCTTGATGTAGGGACTTCCCTACCACTTATGCCCCCCCCCACCCCCCTTAAAGAAGTCCCTGCAGACCAGGGTATCCCATGTAGGGATTTCCTTAGGGTCCCATGTTTAGGGACTTCCCTTGGGAAGTCCCTTTGGGTTAAGGGAACTCCCTTAGACATGGGGGCCTTAGGGTATCCCATGTAGGGATTCCCTGAGAGTTCCCATGTTTAGGGACTTACCTTAAGGGGTATCCCTTTGGGTTTCCTGGATGGGAACTCCCTTAGATTTGCTATATAACATACTGGATCCTGGTCTCTCTGCTCAGTGTTATTGTGTAGCTGCTGAAAGGTTGTGTGCACGAGTTTTGAGATTAATAATCTAAAAATTACTATAATATGGGCAGGGACAGGAGCAATGTTTGGAAATATTTTAGAAGTACTGGAGCTGGTGGATCGTGCAAATATTGCAATTTTGTCTACAAAATAAAAAATGCTACAAAAATGGTGAAACATATACAAAGTTGTGTGAAGTGTCCTGTTGAAGTGAAAAGGCTGTTGGCAGGAGATTCTGAAACTGATATTAGGAGCATGATGGTTAGTAGGCCTGCAAAACTATCTGAAAGTGCGCCTCTAGCTGAAAGTTCGACAGAATTAAACTCGACACCAAGCAGAGCTTCAAGTTTAAAATCAACTGGCCTTCGTTCGTTTATGGATCATATGGAAGTCGACGAACAGGTATGTTTCTTTCTGCAGTACCTTCAATTTATTTATTTTGTGTGTTGTTCATTAAAAAAGTAACTGAACTCACTTTTGTATCTTTTTAGGAAGTTTTAAATCAAAATCTGTGCCGAGCCATTTACGTCAGCGGAGCACCACTTAGCATGGTCGAGCACCCCCTGTGGAAGGAATACTTCAGCCGTCTTCGTCCTTCGAACAAGCTGCCAACTAGGGAAGCCATTTCAACCTCATACTTAGACAAGGAATATAACCGTGTGCAAGCGAATACCAGTGTCATAATAGCCGACTCAAGAAACTTGGCTCTTCAGTGTGATGGGTGGAGCAATTTAAGAAATGAAGGAATACTGAACTTTGTGGTGAACACTCCTAAACCTATTTTCGTTGACTTTGTCAATACAAAAGACAATCGACACACATCCGAGTATTTGTGCCAGGAAATGAAAAAGATTTTGGAAAAGTTTGGCCCCAATAAATTTTTAGTTGTGATTGGAGACAATGCGGCCAATATGAAGAAAGCGTGCAAGCTTTTACAAAGTGAATATCCGCACATTGTACCCCTTGGGTGCATAGCTCATACAATGCACCTATTGGTGAATGACATTCTTTCAACCAAATCAGCAAACGTATTCATTCAAAGGGTTGTTAGTATCGTTAAGACCATCCGTCAATCACAAATACTGAGCGCATTACTAACTGAAATAAATACAGCAAAGAAATTGAATTCGACTCTACATCTTTCTGTCAAAAACGCTGGGGCAGTTATTTAAATTACCTTGACAGCATGATGAAATGTAAAGTAAGCCTGCAAACTTTTGCAGTAAACGAAGCTGCCTCATCTTTACCTCGTGATATGAAGAACAGCCTGTTAGACGATGATCTTTTCTGGACAAGAGTGACATCATTAGCCGACGTTCTGCGACCGATTGTTTCCTGGATTACAAAGCTAGAGGGGGACGAACCACTAACCCACAAAGCATTGTATGCTTTTGAGGATATTGACAGCAGTCTAAGTAAAACTCTTCCAGCATCTCTACTGTCAAATGCCGAAGAGAAGCAAATATTAGAAAAGGCGACGCAGCGCAAAGAATTTGCTATTGCTCCAATACATCTGGCTGCTGCCCTACTAGATCCTGGTTCCCAAGGACATCTGCTAAGCCACGCTCAGCAACTTGAAGCACTTGAATTCATTGACCAAGTAGCAAGTCATATGGAGACTGTTGATAGTGCAAATGTTATTGTTGATTTAGCCAATTATAGGGCTAAGGAAGAATCATGGAGCAAGGCATTCCTATGGAAGTGTGTCGATAAAATCACGCCAGTGACCTGGTGGAAGGGGATGTGCGGATGTTCAGATTTGTCACAGGTTGCCATAAGAATATTGACAGCTCCCATTACTTCCGCAGCCACGGAGAGATCTTTTAGCACGTTTAGTCGCATCCATACAAAACGGAGGAATCGTCTAACAACTCAAAGAGCAGGGAAAATAACATTTGTGGCACACAATTGGAAACTTCTTTCCTCTGAAAGTGGCTCTCAAGCTGCTTCCAAGAAAACCCTTTCTACCACGGATGAGCAGATTGCGTCTGCTTCGCATCATAACGTTTCAAACTTATCTGGTACTCGCAAACGCAAACATCCAATTGACTGTGCCGAGGAAGAGGAAAACGTAGATAATCCTGAATCGGCAACAACTTCGTCCGGGTCGGATGAAGAAGAAGAAGAATATGAAGATGAAAGTGGAAGCGAAGTTGATAGTGTCCAATCAGTATCATCAGATGAACAGTAACGATCTGTGAAGTTGTGTCATTTTTACAGTTTTACGATTTTTTTGTTTTATGTAGCCTACCGTACACTAATAGGTAATAGCGTAAAGTGTATAGGCTACTAATACTGTACATACAATAGAGATACTACTCAATGTAAAATAATTTTGATCGGTGCTTTTTTTTTTTCTCTTGGATCCTATTCCCATATATATTGGAATAGATTTGACTTTTTATGGATCTATACTGCTAATATGTACCATATGTGTGTATTTTTCATATTTTAGTTAATAAATATTATTCTTTTTGAGGTATTATGTTGTTAAAATCAAAATTCACAATATTCCCCGTCCAGGGGAATATTCCCGGGAATATTCCCCAAAAATAAATTCCCGGGAATTTATACATCACTAGTCACATGTGTAAAATTTCATCAACCTCGGCATAAAACTGTAGATTTGCATACAAATCAAATCCACACCGTCCACTTGCCTGTCCGCTCGTCCACCACATACAGACAAACATTTACACACTTGACAAATTATATACCTAAACCTTTCTGATGAATCACTCTATTTATTGGTGAAAACCGCATAAAAATTCGTTCAGTAGTTTTAGAGTTTATCGTGAACAGACAGACAGGCGGAGGACTTTAATTTATAATATGTAGAGATTATTATTTGGTTTTCTTACCTTTCAACAATCTCTTGTCCATTAAATAATTATTCATTGTCTCTGCGACAATCTCCGCCACTTCTTTGTTTTGGAATTCGACAAAAGCGTATCCCTTGGAATTGCCATTTTTCTTAGAGCGAGCAACCCTTGCATTGGTCACCTTGCCAAACTGCTTAAAGTACAGACGCATCTGATCCTGTGGCGAGAAGAAAGGAAAATTATTACCGTGACTAACTAACAGGTACACATGATAAAAGTTTTGAAGTTAAACTGCAATGATGCGGCGATGGAGCGCATAGGCGTAGAGGGGCGAGGGAGGCGTGGGCGGAGGGTGCCGGATTATTGGACGTATCGGTCTATTGAAGTGCCAGATTAGTGAGATTGATTAATTTTTGGGGATCGCTGGCAACGGTTAATATGCACTTTTTTTTTAAAAAACCTTTTGATTCACCTTAACTACATTAAAAGGCAACTATTTGCATTGGGGGGAGTGGAAAAAATTTCATTCTAAATTTCATTACGTAAAATTAAAATTAGCTTTCGTCTTGTGAGATTGTACGCCAGAATCACAAACCATGTTACACAAACCTAGCGTAGCCGCTAAACTACTTGAAAACTGGGATGTTTTTCTTGCCTTGACGTGAGTAGGCGTTATAAAGGGGCACTTTCTTTTGTATCACAAACCATGTTACACAAAAATATTTTCCACTTCCCCCAATGCAAATAGTTATCTTTTAATGCAATTAAGGTGAATCAAAAGATTTTTTCAAAAAAAAGTGCGTATTAACCGTTGCCAGCGATCCCCAAAATTTACCTGAGAGGTAAATTTTGGGGATACGTCCAATAATCCGGCACCCTCCGCCCACGCCTCCCTCGCCCCTCTACGCCTATGCGCTCCATCGCCGCATCATTGCAGTTTAACTTCAAAACTTTTATCATGTGTACCTGTTGTTTTGAAATGTGAATAGTGTGTATATTCTATTTATGAAATGCTTTATTTTATTTATTATGATTTTTTTCTGTATACAGGGTGTCCGGGGGTAAAGTGCATTAACTTCGAGAGGTGATCCTACATGATAGTACAAGTAAAAAAGATAAATAACTATTTTCGAAATTCCAACTTTTAGGAGTAATTTTCTGGTAAAAAGATAAAATTAGACCGGCGTGTGCGGGCGGCATTATTATTTTCCGCTATTGCCGAATCCCCGCTCCAAGCGCTCAGTGTCAGTGTTGAATTCGAATGGAACAATTTTATTCGCGTAGTAGTGTTTCACTTTAAAAACTTTATTAGTTAGTCAAAACTTGTCAATGCCTTACTTTATCAACAAAGAACGGGCAGACATTCATTAAAAGCGTGCCTTCAATTGTTATTTAAGTGCAGTTATCTTTTTAAATTTGGTTCAAAACATACGATCTATACAAACATCAAATTCTCGGTCTTATTATTGTTTACAAACGTTTTCCATGGATACAGGCGTTGCAATAATTGCGCCCGGCAAGCTAACAGCAACTTTGTTGGGTAAGTGCTACCTTACATAGTATGTCTTTTTGTACGGAAAAAAAAGTTGGAATTTCATAAAAATTTATTAATCTTTTTTACTCCTACCATAATTTAGAATCACCTTCCGAAGTTAATGCACTTTACCCCACCCCCCCCCCCCCTGGACACCCTGTATAATCCAGTAATTCGAACATTCCAATAATCCGGCACCCTCTGGTTTTTAATAGTGCCGGGTTAGTGAGATTGTACTGTATATGCATTGGGGACGATAGAAAATACTGCATTCAAAATTTGCTTTCGTCGTATGAGAACCACTTAATTAAGGTGAATCAAAAGGTTTTTTTCTAAAAAGAAATCGTGCATGTCCAGTGATTTCGAAAATTTACCAAAAGTAATATTTGGAAAAAATTTTAATATCATTCACAGGGGGGTAAATATTATGATCTACTTGGAAGAATAGATTGTTCAATGAATATTTAATTAAATATGGAAAATAACCACTTCCATGTTGGAAAATAAATACTTCCATGTTCACACAGGGATCCAAAGAGTTCCTGGCTACTTTTTCAAAATTAGAAACCCCCAGGAAGCACCTGCCAAACTCTTGACAGATTCAATACAAATTGAGGGAGGGAATTTACAACTAAAAACAGCCAGCGAAAGGAAAGCCATAAAGGCAAGAGCAATAAACTTACTTCGTAGAATCCATGAGGAATGTGTCCAATATAAACTACGCCTCTATCTCTGGTGAGAGGAGTATTCGGATTTCCAACTGATGGTTTGATTTCAATTCTTTTTACTGGCTTATCTTTGCTTTTCTGTAAACATATGAAATAAAACAGTTATTTTTATACAATAGCAGCAATACATAACAATTATATCACGGAAACGGTAGTAAAATAAAGCAAATCAAATGATAATTTTAAACATAACCACAAAAAGACACGCTATTTATTTCAGTATTATTTATTTAAATATTCACCTTTAGCATTTTTTTAATGCCTTTGACAGTTTTTTCAAACTTCTTCCTCGACTCAGTTTCGAGGGGTACATTTTCTTCCATGTTTAGGTATTTTTATACAATCAATTCTAAAGAAAACTTATAAACGCGGTAGACGCGGTAGAACTCAAAAACTAGGTACCGCGGCTACAGCTGAAAACACGTGTTGTGTTTGACAACCGGCAATATTGACCTAACTTCAGGTTTCAGGTTGGTTCTGACAACACGATGCAGAGTTTCTTTTTATCCTAACTTCGTGGCAATCTCCAAAGATTCCCAAACTTTTTTGCGCCGTTAACACTGCTGAATTTTTGAAGTGAAACTTCTATAGCTCCGCTCTGATTTGGATTTCGAATGAAACGGAAATGACGATTACTGCACCTGCGACGCATCAAGTGCGCTCATTGGCCGCTTTGATTATGATGTCACTTTTAAAGGCTCCCATTGGTCGCTTTGATTATGACTCACTGTTCAAGTATTGGTTGAGATTGTTTTGGTAAAGTTTCGTTTCTACCGCGTGTAAACTACACTTGAATTTTTTTTTTCCGTAGAGGAATATGAATTTTTCAATTCATTTAAGTATGTCAAATGTGTGTTTTAATTTATTTTTTCTTATTAGAAAATTAAAAAAAAAAAAAATTTAAAAGTAAGACAAACATTCCCGGGTTAAGAATAACCCGACAAAATTTGAAAATCTCCAATGATTGTCTGCCCAAAACCTTTTCCACGAGGTATGAAGATGGAGAAGCTATCAAAAACTTTCTTGATATAGGTACCTAGTCTGTTTTTTCTTTCTTTGTATTATAATCCTGGAATCTTTAAGACACGCAACGAGTGTTTCTTTGTGATACCCTTTCTGAACTGTCCCTTAAGTTCTTCGTTAGTGCTTATTCTTGGCAAGTTGGCGAACTGCGAAAATTCGCACCTTCCAATGGGCAATGTTTTGCTTCAATGCATTCTGAATTCTGACAAGGGGAACATAGTCTCTATTTACATACCTCAATAAACAATCATATGAAATAAGTAATTTCATTGTCATTACGTAATGCTTGAATGTTGATGATGATAATGGGGGTTCACTCTCGTGTACCCCCATTTAAATCTCCTGGACCTTCAATTTTTTTCTCACTGACCCCGCCAGCAAGTCAAAATCGACACTGAAGGTACGTTCACATTGATCAAGTAGTAAGTCCAGTAGCGAGTACACTCGCTACTTGACTCGCCGAAAACCCACAATAGATGTTAAAAATTCTCTACAAGTTCCTTTACCCCCAAAAGGAACCAAATTCGCATTTATTTTTTATTATCTAGTTTTTAATTTTCGGATTTTCTCTTTCTTTCAGGCTTTGAATAGAATTTTTTTTAAAAATTCGCTACGAGTAATTGAAATTTATTATATTCTCACAATTATTGTAAACATAATTTTTTAATGTGGTTGCATAATCAAGAAATGCCCAGAATCTCTGCATTTTCCCCAGAAAATATCTTGATAATTCTTTTCTTCCCCGCAATTTGGGGATTTTTCCACAAATTGGCAACCCCGGGTGTATCTATGTCTACCTTACAGGTAATATGAATTATTAAATTAGGTTGTTAATAATTCATATTAGGGGGCGTTCAAGTATTACGTAACGCAATTTTTGACCCCCCTCCCCCCTTGTAACGCACCGTAACGTTTTTCCGTGCCTCCCCCCCCCCTAAACGTTACGTAACGACCAAATGAGACAATTTTTACCTGAAAGTCACAATTAAGTTGCGCAAAGTACTGGAAAGCCGCTTATACCTTTTTTCTTGTTTTAATCGCGTTTGCGGTAATAAATAAAACGAGAGATTTCGAGAACGAAAAGGTTTGCCAACTTGGAAGATTTTAATTCCCTTTTTTTTATCTAAATAAAGAAAAACATGTTACGTAACGTGTTGTTCGAACCCCCCCCCCTCGTAACGCACAGTAACGTTTCACAAGACCCCCCCCCAAGTGCGTTACGTAATACTTGAACGGCCCCTTACTTGTAAGATATTCCCCAAACGATATTAAAGTAAGCTACAAACCCGAGGTAATTAAGCCTACTGGGAATAAACAAAATAATTAGAGTTTCGACAGTCAAAGACGACTTAGTAACAAATGTGAGAAAACTCATATAATTGAATAAAATCCTTGTAGATCACCTCTCTCCCCCGTATATTATGCTTAAATCGTAGATTAAGCCGCCGCTACCCGAATTTCTACCGATTTATTACATATCCTCCAAGCATTTGAAGTTTTTTTAAAAAATATATGTAATTTTTGAATAGCTGTACATTCCCCATGCCGAAATTCAAATTATATGGAATTCCCTCGATAGAAAAAAATCGCAAAGTTTACTCCAAAAATTATTATTTTCACGTCTGTTTCAGTTATTTTACAAGCTATACCTATGTAAAAAAAAATTCACTGTGTTTCTTTAAAAATGCTGTTTTAGACAGCCCCTAAGAGATTTTTGCTCTATTTTGAACGAGTCGTGTTTTATTAATATTTATTTTATTTTCACAATTTTTGCTCCAATTTTACCGTTTTAAATAATAGCATTCTCTCCAACATCATATTACATATTGTAGGCTGTTACGATACACAAATACGCCCCTGCAAATTACTCGGCCCCTCCTCCCAAGTTGTAGCGCACGCCACTGCGCAAACTACAGTTTCGCTCCCCCTCCGCTAGCTTGCCGGCGCGCTACCGGCGGCGGAACCCAAGCCACCGGGTAGCCAGCCGCCAACCGCCACTCGCCCGCAGCTCCCGGTCTAGTAAGCACGTATAGTGTGAGGACCGTTCCGCGCCCATTCTAGAAGGTTCCGCGCGAGAACAATGGAACGTGTTTTGCTAAGTGATACACTAGGACACCAAGAATGGCCGAATTCTTTCCCGACACTGAAGATACAAGAGTCCAGACGCTTACTGTGAGTACCCAAGCCGTTATATTCCCCCATATTTGCGTGTGTTCGCTGTAAATTCACCGCGGAGATAAATAACCCCTTCCAGAGAGATTATAGGGACAGATTCCTCCATTTTAGACAGAACTGTTGTTGCTACCCTGTATTACTCTGTATGCATTATTGTGATATTGTGTATACGCAAGTGTTTTACCCAATATAACTGTTGTTTACCCTGGCTATTGTTTCACTGCCTTCCCCCAGCCCGTAGAAATTTGAGCTTTATTTCAGGAAAGACACACACATGCCTCACAGATCCTACCACCCTGGTGGTGAGGGCCTCTCCCGCTCTGCTGACTAAAACCTGAGCTAGTCTGTCGGCAGAATGTAGGGACCCCCAGGTAGGTCCGCTAACAATGCATATATTAAAATTACATATCTCTCCATCTTCTTTTTGAGCGGGGATACGGCGCCTTAAGAATAATGTGTACCAGTCAGAAGATGGCTTTAATAAGCTGAAACTGGTTACAGTCAAATAAATTAAAGTGGTGTAGAGAACGATACTCACCAACTGGGTAATCATATATATCTTCAGATAAACACTGAAGTTAAAGTTTATTCAATCTTATGTAAAACACGACAAATATTTATCAGAAGGATTAAGTAGGGAACGACAACTCGCGTGAGCAGCTAATCGGGCCGTCGGAAAACGAATCAAGTTCGGTACATTTTGTCGAACGGAACACGGCGCAAAATCATGTCAGCTTGAGTTTCCAGCGTACAAAACCCGATTACCCAGTTGGTGAGTATCGTTCTCTACAGTGGAAATAAGTTTTATTATATTCGAAATTTAGGGTTGATTCGTCAACACATGCGTTGATTTAGGAAGCGAAATCGGGGCAGTCGGCAGCAGTGGTGGGGAGCATCCTAGATCCCTTTTACACTCATGCAGATTGAAGGCCTTTTACACTCATGTGGAGTAGCTTCTGCATTATGCAGGAGGCCTCCAAGATAGTGTTGGGTAGGACACGATATCAGGATGAGTTTGTATGAGGTACTCAAATATTGAAATGAGGTGTTGAGGTGTCCCACCTCATTTGAGGTGAGGTGTTACAAAATATTTTCGCTTATGGGGGGGGCTGGTTTTTTTCCTTCAGCTTGATTTTCTTGGTTCAGAGGTGTTGGTTTTCTAATAAATACCGGGGTGGCGGTACCCATACCCGCCTCCCGTGTCTGTTATTTTTGTAATACGAAAAATGGATATAAAAAAGGCCTACCCCCTCCCCCCTTCACCACCTCTGATCCCCTCCCTGCACCCCCCTCTGATCCCCCCCCTCTTATCCCTCCCCCTCCTCAGCAACCCCCTCCACCTCATCACAACACTGCCTCATCCTCCCTCCCTTGGGGGAGCTGTTGGGACTCTTGTGCGGTATTTACATAACATATAACAATAAGTAAATAAATAAAAAATATTTTTTTTTGGAGCAGTTGGTACTGTTGTGCGGTATTCACTTATCAATACATAAATTTACAATAAAAAATATTTAGAATAAAAAAAAAATTTAAGCAGTTGGGACTGTTGTGCTCATAAATTATTGTTTTGTGTATTCACATAACAATAATTTACAATAAAAAAATATTAAAAAAAAAAAAAAATTTCGAGCAGTTGGGACTCTTGTGCTCATAAATTATTGTTTTGTGTATTCACATAACAATAATTTACAATAAAAAAATATTTCAAAAAAAATTTTTTTTCGAGCAGTTGGGACTCTTGTGCTCATAAATTATTGTTTTGTGTATTCACATAACGATAATTTACAATAAAAAAATTTCGAAAAAAAATTTTTTTTGGAGCGGTTGGGACTCTTGTGCTCATAAATTATTGTAATGTGTATTCACATAACAATAATTTACAATAAAAAAATATTTAAAAAAAAAAATTTTTTTGGAGCAGTTGGTACTCTTGTGCGGTATTCACTTAGCAATAATTTAGAATAAAAAAATAAAAAACAAAAATTTCGGAGCAGTTGGGACGCTTCTGCGGTATTCACAATATATGAATTGGCTTACCCCATCACCACCTCACGGTTCTAATACAAAAATGTCATAGAATATACAAACACTTCACGCCTCACCACCTCATACATTTGTCCCAAACTATGCGTGACATGACATGTAGTTTAATACATCAACCACTTCACACCTCACCTCGTATTTGTCCCATACGTGACAACGTGACATGATATGTAGTCCAATACACCAACCACCTCGAACCTCACCTCATATTTGTCCCGTACATGACATGAATGTAGTCCAACAAAACAAACCACCTCACACACCTCATATTTTGTCCCTCCTTCATATTTGTAGTAATACAAATATGAAGGGGGGACAAAGAAAAAGAGTTGGTACAAATACATATTGTGAGGTGGGGGGACATTTTACGTGTTTGTATGGGACATTTGAGGTGCCTCTTGTATGAGGTACTCAACACTACTCCAAGAGTGGTTCCTTTTAAAAGAATTCTAGTTCTAGGAATGGTTCCAGGTTCAGAGTTATTGGTATGAACATGGGCGTAGCCAGGGGGGGGGGGTTTTGGGGGTTCAAACCCCCCCCGAAAAGTTAAAATATCAACATCAATAATATTAAAATAAGGAGAGTTAAGAAAATGTTATTTGTAACACTGACATCTCAAAATGATATTATGTATCTAAAAAGATAAATGGGGACCTCTGAAAGAAATAAAATAATTTAACTTTTTTTATGTTCCGTTTTTTCGGTGAATGCGGTTGATTTTTTTTGGAATTCCGTTTCTAATTTCCGTTTCTAATCAGTGGTAAGTGTATACGTACTTTGAAATTATTACTTTACTTAGCAAAAAGTGTTAAATAAACATATATCAGGATTAGTGTTACAGACAAGTGTTAGTGTATTGTGATTAGTGTTACAGTCAGTCAGCATAAATGTGATTATTTGAATAATTTTACTGCTTAAAATGTTTTACATGTACTACTGACGTTTATTATGTATTTTGTTTTGAAAAGTTTTATTTTCTATACACATTTATTACTTTAATTTTATTAAAAAAAAGTATAAAATTAAAAAAAAATTAAGTAGTTACATAGAAAATAAAAGTTTTCAAAGCAAATAAGTCCAACAATACCCCCCCCGACACGAGTTTTGCACTTTCAGTAGTTTTATTTTTTTGAACCCTCCCCGAAACTAAAACCTGGCTACGCCCGTGGGTATGAACTGAATACTGGCGGTGCCGAAGCGCACGGTTCTGGCACCGAACTCGGGCCACTCACCGAGAATCTGGTTACGTGGACACAGGGTAAAGGCATTCGGGCCCAAGTTCTCTGGGAGTGGTTGATTTGAAAAAGGAGATCAGCTTTCCGCAAGACTTCAGTTCAAGAACCTAAACCTATACATCGCTGATGTGGAGTTAAAAGGCTTAAAAAAGAAGACCTTTTCATTTAGTGTGAGCAAGTTTGAACATTAGTGCGAAGAAGGTCTGAATCATTATTTCAGTCACAATTAATTTCGTGTCCTTTTGTTAATTTTTTTTAAATTTCGTTTTTTTGCTATAATTTTTGTTGTAGGTTGTGAACTATCACAAATACTAGGAGCGCGGCCTATATACAGGGACACAGATATACCACTCACTGGACAGGACTAATGAAATAGACTTAAACAGAAATCCTCTTGCTTGTGATATTATATAATATGATGACCATACTTAAAAATAAGCAAATTGAAGGCATATAATTTCACATGTATGTACCCCACCAAGAGGAAGATCTGAGGTCTTAAGCATCGTTCAGGTATCGAATATAACCGCGAGCAGGTATCTGTTGAACCGCGAGCGCTTATGTTTCGTGCCGTTCACACGACGCAGATCAAATATTTCTTCCTATGGTAGGAGAGGGGGTCAGATGAATTAGCGAGCAGCCACGGAAGGCGCATTTTTTGTACTGAATCTATCAACTTGACATCTGTCATCCACCGGTCTAGGCAACTCCGTAATTAAAATGACCCCCTCTCTTGTTTTCGTCGGAGTGGGGGGCGCTTAACTGTTTGCATATCGGCCCAAGAGCGGTTATGGTGTAAGATGTGCATTGTCTATGGTTGATGTGCGCATAAAGCGCTTAAGTGTGAACGGTCTGAAGGGATTGTATGCTCAATCTGATTAAATGAAACAAATATAAATGGATAAGATATGTTTATTAGATACATAATTATTCATACATTATACTAACAAATTATTTGATACATAAGGCATTATATTAAAATGATTAACAATATTGCTAACTCACTATCTTTGGAAGAGTCTATGAAAACGAAAATGTTCCATTGCCTTTTTTAATCAAAAGGGTGTAAAAACAACGGATAATTTAGAAGAAAAACCAAGTCTTACTGTAAATTAACACTAAAAATGTAAAATAACCTATAAAAAGGAAAATAAAATGAAAGCGGTCATATCTGCTACGCCGTGAAAATTTGTGTAAAAAAAACTTACACTTGTGAGAATTTATTTAAAAATCTTACACATGTGAGGATTGATATTATAAAACAACTTACACATGTGAGAATTCATTTTGTATATACTAATACGCACCACTCTTCAACAATTTCTTTTAATCAAAGAATAAATCTTATTTTAGTCTTAACATTTCAATATACCTTTTGACAAATATGGTTAAAAATATATATATGGAATAGCGTATACTATTTAGGGTTAAGCGTTCATTTACAGCTTCACTTTTTGTGATTATTATTATTATTTTCCACGTTCTTAACAGAATAGAATGAGATTTTTTATAAATATATACATGCATTTTATTTTGTTGCGGATTTAGGCACACATTAATCACTAATCAGTATTGTTTAAATGTAATTCTTTCTTATAAGGTAAGGAGTACATAAGACGCGATTGTATTAAGGCTTGGGTGGTGTGACGGAGAGGGGCGGGGAGGGTGTGACCGTGAGCGAAGAGGGCATCCTGGGCAGCGGCGGGGGCGCGGGGGCCAGCTCCGTCGTTACCGATATGGATGAGCCCAGCTGCGACATGATGGAGGGCAGCTGCGACATGATGGGAGGGGACAGTGATGCAATCGGAGCTATGCTGACTTGTTTCAGGCTCACATTCTTAAGTAACGACATGTCGGGTATACTACTCGGGGGCGGGGGCGGAGGTGGGGGCAGGGGAGGGGAGCTCTTCTCGGGAAGGGGTTCCGTCTTGCTTTTCACACTCGTTGGACTAACATGGTCGCTACTTTTGCTGGTAGTCACAGTCACACTTTGAACATTGGGAATATCAGGTAATGTAGTATTAGGGGAGGGCTGGATGGGCAGGTCCAGCGAGGGGTCCAGAGAGATGCCGTGCATGAGGGTGGTCGCAGATCCCAATGACTTCTTTGAGAGCTCGGCTCTCTGCATCTGCTGCAACTTCTCTCTGCGCATCACACACATCCTGTTGTAGTCCTGGATGGTAATATGGTAGGGCTTGCCCCCTGACATGACCTGCACCAGGCTGGGTAGCCGTCTCCCATCAGCCGTTTGGTAGAGGACATCCCGGGCATTCCGCAACTTGGATTCGTCAGTGATAGGAATCAAAGTGGGCCTCCATTGCTTGGAGGACCCTTTGGACTTCTTGGTGGTGGGTTCTGCGGGCAGAGTGGGAATGTCGTCTACCTTGCCTTGCGTGGTGGGCTGGGAGGTGGGCATGGCGGAGCCGATGGGAGACATTCCTGGAGTCTGCAGGGACGGAGGAGGGCCAGAGTGGCTAACGGGAGTCGAACATCCCTTGGCCAGCTGGTGAATGTTCTTGAGAACATTCTCCATGGACTTCTTCTGGGTGGAGTGTTGTGAGTTAATGGCGATCAGCTCTGGGGGCAGCGACGGAGCTCGGGGTTTATTATGAACGGAGTCTGGCTTGGAAGAAGACATCTTGGTTTCTATGGCGATGGAGGAGGGAAGAGAGGGAGGCCGGATGAACTCTGCAGGTTTGGTCCCTTCAGGTCGGGGGGTGGGGGGACGGGGAGTGGCAGGTACATGCATTTGTGGGAGCTGATTGCTCAACTTTTCCAGCTGAGACAAACTGAGGGGAACATTTTTAGGAATTTTTGAGGCATTGAAGGCTTGGTCCACACTTTGATTTATTTGAGCTATGGAAATAGGAACATTTTTGGGGATTTTAGCGTGATTGACAGAAGGGGGTAGAAAACTATCTAAAGGCCTTGCGAGACTGGCTGAGCCTTTGTGGGATTGCATTTTAGGGTGCTCCATACTCTGGTTGGTTTTCAGCAAACTTTTACCAGCAGCAGAAGTGGCCTTGTGTCTTCTGAACTCTATCAGGCTGCTAGACTCTGATTTCTTGGAAGGAACAGACTCCAGTACAGTTTCAGGCGGCAGGAGAGGAGGGGGAGAGGCGGTGTGTTGAACAACAGTCAGGGAAGAGTTCTTAGGGAATAAGCTACCAGTATAAGGTAAATGAACAGTATCCCCATTGCTGGGGATGTTATCGTATGACCTAAGCCTATTTTGAACAGATTCGCTGTAAGTCGCAGCGTTGCAATTAGCGTTGTTAGCTAATATGAGATCTCCATTCCTAAAGTACTTTTCCAAGAGGATGAGATGGCGGAGGAAACTAGATTGATTCCCGTAAGGCTTCTGTAGCTCGTGCCACAATTTCTTGGTATCCGTATCGTATTGAATGGTGGTGCTGCACTTTTCCCATCCCTCCGGAGTAATACCTTTCACATTTCCAAACTCGATAGCGCAGTGAAGGTTCATTTCTTCTTCTCCCGGGAATAGTTCCCTGACGGAGATAGAGGGATTGGTCTCCAGCCTGCGAACAGGATTTGAGTACCTGCTATCCCGATGCTCCGACTTCTTTTTCTTTTGAGGATCATCTGATAGGCGGCTGGACAGAGCTTTCAGGTTTTTCTTGATTTGTGTGAAGCTATCGCTCATCTGCAATTTGCTCTTGAGGGAGTTAAAGTCCACGGCTGATTTGGAAGAAGGTTTTTGTGGGATGGTTTCTATGGTGCATTCATCATTGAGCACAATATTCCTTAACATATTTAAACCGGTAGCATCAGAAGATTGGTTATTTGCAGCCTCTATTGTGAATTCATCTCGATTAGGCAATTTCCCACTCAAAGCTTTTTCTATGTCAGAATTCTTTGTGATAATCTGTCCGAGTTTCTGAATCCTCCTGGCATTCTTATCCATAATTTTTTGATTGATGGACGTTTTGCTGATGGCGGGAGCGTTGTGTACTTTGAGGATGTTTCTGGACTTCTGGGTTAAGTTGGAAATGGGACCACGCTGCAGAATTGTAGAAGCAGGGACGTTACACTTCTGCAGTAAATATTGGAGTTCCGACTGCTTATCCAAGGCGGAAATCAATGGATTATCATAGTCGATCATCATGTCCAGATCGGAATTGTCACTCACTTCGGATGTTGGCCGAACTGGAGTGTCGGAGTGGCTGCCCGCTTTTGAGTTGGCATTTGGAATGGGAATAGTGTTGGTGGAGATGAGAGACTCTATATCTTCTTCGAGGCCACCTTTAGGAATATTGTGGCCGGAGTTATTCAAGCTATTTCGATCCCAAGACTCATCTTTCTTGTTACTTTCGAAATTCTCAGCATTGGCGGCTCGTTTCACAGAGTTCATGTCTTCTGTGGACTTGCGGACATCCGTGGACTTCTTAGTTTTATTTTTGCCAGTCTTTCCCTTCTTCTTTTCTTTGATGGAATCAGTCTGGTCCTTCTTGGCTTCTGAAGCGGTTACATCGAGATGGACTTCTCTCTCCAGCTCAGCAGGAATTTCCAGATTGTGGGCCAGTAGAAGTCTAAAAACAATGAAAACCAATTATAAATAAATTAAGATAACTCCTACCACAATTAAATAAGAAAAAGGCAATTTCAATTAATGTCATTCAAAAAATGAATCTATAACTTGTGATGGCTGTCATCAAGATTGATGTTGAACCATACATTTGGCTGATAGACATGGCAACTGTCCAGAAATCTCAGTACAGCCGTATTGATGTTATAATATTACAGTTAATATTTTGACTGAGGTAAGCAAAAATGTCAATCATTACTCCTTATAGCCATTTAATTTCAGGGAAATGATTGTGATTGATGTTATGATTAACCTGGGGATGTCAATATGGCTGCGAATATGTGGAAGGTTTTGAAGGTTGTTTGTTCAGTAAACTTGTCAGGGAGTTTTAGTGTACAAACCTCCTGTGGTAAGTGGTGAGGAAGGCTTTCTTGTTGAGCTGGTGGTTGGAGGGGGGTCGCAGCAGCAGTGTGCAGAAGTAGCGGCATAGCTTGCATACAACGGGCCGTTCCTGGAACACCACGGGCAGCCCCATACCCGAGATCAGCGGGTTCAGGGCCTGGTACTCCTACGGGACAAACAGACAAATAATGTGATTAATTTATTTAAGTCGTAATAAAATTTGCAATTTCAGTCACAATATCTCTACATTATTCAAGAAATCGAAAAAAAAAACTTGGAGCAGGACGGGGTGAGAAGTTTCAGGCATGACAAATAGATTTTGCGAGCAGGTCTAATTTTTATTTGTTTCAATCCAAATACATAGTCCACCCCTTTCTCCAAATATGAATCAAATAGAGCTTTAAATTGGTTTATATTAATGGCATCGATGATATGATGTGGAAGTTTGTTCATGCATCCACTACTCTATTTGCAAGTGTTACTTAGAATTGGATGCAAAATGTGTTTTGTTAATTTTTTTATGAGTTTCGGCAGAGATTTATATTTCTATTGGAGGTGATTTCTTCGATGCCAGGGCAACTACAATGTCCAGATAAAATTTTGAAAGTCTCAATCAAGTCACCCGTTTCTTTCAACGATGGTAATCTTATTTTCTTGAGTTCATCTTCATATTGCCGATCTTTCAAGGTTGTATTTTGTACTGGCATTCCATAATACTATTTTTCACTAGCTTGCATACCAAGTTTCGGGCCAATAACTCTGACACTTTCGAAGAAAACACCATTGTCATTTTCGTGAAAATGGAAAAATCAGTAAAGCGCATGGTTGTAAAATACTTCTATTTGAGAGGTTTTATTCTGTTTCAAATCAAACAAGAAATGGATTCAATGCTTAAGACTCTTTTCCATTGTATTCAAGGATAAAAAGTGGATTTCTGTATTAAAGAAAGGTCGCAGGAGCACCAATGACGAACCACGCTCGGGACGCACCGTTGAGGTCACAACTGCCAAAATGATTGAAAAATCAGATTAAAAATGAATGAGATAGCTAAAGCTGTTAAAATGACAACTGAATGTGTGTGCAATATTTTACATAACAATTTGGGTAAGGAACAGTTGATGAAAAGGCGCATCGCAAGACTATTTGAACTGATAATTTGGCACTGTACAAGCAGAATCCAACAGAATTGCTTCGATTCATAACTGTTGATGAGACTTGGATCCACCACTACACTCCTGGAAGTAAACAACAGCCAAAACAAGGGACAGGACCAGCTCAAGACAACCCCAAAGAAGGTGATAAGATTTTGTCGGCGAATAAGGTTATAGCAATTCTGGGATACAGAGGAATTCTCTTTATTGATTACCTCCAGAAGGGTAAAACCATCCATGGTAAGTACTACACAAAACTTACTGCAATTTGAGTGACAAAGTAAAAAGAAAACGACCACATCTGGCGAGAAAATATCTCGTTTCACCACGACAATGTACTAGCACACACTTCAGTCGTCATGATGACTAAAATCAACAAATTAAAGTTCAAATTGCTTTCCCAACTGCCTTATTCGCCATATTTAGCACCCAGCGACTATCATCTAAGCTCAAAACATGGCTCGGAGGTCAAAAATTTCAGAGAAACGAGGAAGTCATTGGCACTATAAGAGAGTATTTTGAGGAGCTCGACGGATCGCACTATAAAGTTGGTATCACTGCATTAGAGCACCGTTATGAAAAATGTATTAGTCTTCATGGAGATCATGTTGAGAAAAAACTTACTTCACCATATCGCCACATCGTTCCAGAGCAAAAGACACCATCTATATCCTCTTGTGAAAGTATTAACTCGTTGAATGCCGGGAGTAAATGGGGTTGGTTGTAACCAATTAGCGTTCGCAAAAAGCGGCAGCCATGACACCCAATGTCCGGCGATTCTGACAGCGTCCTTGAGAAATTTCGTACATAGAAAGGTCAAAGTTGAAGACCAAAGAATTTTTCCCGCGCATGCGCAAGAACTGCGCACGTTCCCGCGCTCCGGTAAATCATTAATATAAATTATATGGAGTGACCAAGCGAATTGCGGTTTTCTCTATGGTAAAGAGCGATAATAGAGCAAGCGATTCTGACCATGTTCTTCATACACTTTCTTTATACATAAGGGTCAAAATCGCGTGTCAAAATCAGGACACGCCGGCGCACAAGCGGCAAATGAGTGGTTAAAGTATAATATTCGCAAATATTAATACTCTCAGAAACCTCCCTTTATTTTGCAAACAACCATTTTAAATGATGAAATGTAAGTCACCTTGGTTTTTTCTTTAAAAGTGTAGGTGTTGATTTACAACTGGATTTTAATGCATTAAAGTCATGAAGTTCCAAGATTGATTAATGCATTCTCACTAGTGTAATTAAAATATTTTAACAAGCATAATTAAATCTTTACGATGCTGGCATTTTAATAGGTTCATAAATACATACTATATATTTTTTTCATGTGGAGGCTGGGGTAGTCTAGTGTGCAATCGAATATAGTTAATTGGTTGATTAACCCCTCAGAAAATCGCCAATATGCACTTATAATGTCGACCACCACAACACGGGCATGTGCCTAGCATGGTGGTCGAAAAATCCCCAACTTTTGTAAAAAATAATCTTCAATGAATAAAGAAACAAAAAAAAAAAAAAAAATGTCATAAACGAAATGACATTTTACGAAAACTTTTGTTTTATTACCGCTTCACAATTAAAGCTCTATAAATGAAACATTTCTGAACATAGCCAAATACTAAAAACTGTTTTAGACAGGTTACAAAATAAGCTTTCGAATTATTATATTACAAATAAATATTAATATTTGTAAATATTAAAATTTAGAATGCAAACATTAAAAAAATGTAAAAATGACTCACGTGATGTATTTATGTAAAAACGGTACTAAAATCACAGATTATGTAAATAACAATACTTATTCTATTGTATAAATGTGTAATAAACACTTTTGTCACCTCACTTTTTTATCATTTCATATAAAAATATTTAATAAAAATTAACAATGTCTGGCGCGGCTGACCCGAACGTAGTAAATTTGGCGGGATAAATTGTGTGTCAGACTGCGCGTCTGACAGAATGTTCTTTTATGTATTTCTATGGACAACTTGAATAGAGATGTGCAGCATGATTCACTATCGAACTTTCACTTTTTATTTTAGGGATGTCACTAAAACAATAACGGAGTCAGAACGATTTCTATGGAGACACACGCGCTGACGTATAAACACGCTTATTGTACTTGACTGCTGTTGTATTTTTAACGCATATATCTGCTTAAGTTGCAGAGGGGTTAAAATTAAGAAGACCATATTATTGTACGATACTCATCTAAGACTTTCAGAACCAAAACATTACTTGAAATGACAGTGTTTGATGACCAGATCTACTTCAAAACCCCCCTTTTTCCCATCTCCTCTACATCACTCCCTTCAGCCTCATAACACAAATATCTCAATTTGGAATGCCATAGTCCCACTGGTCCTCTCTTGCAGTATTCACATAAAATACAAGACGTTACAAATTAAACATTACTAACGAAAATCTCTATATTTTCACTCAACCCTTCTTTCTTTAGCACACAGATGGTGGAACCAATTACTTGGGTTTTTTAATATATTTTTTAATTATTATTTCATATTCTTCCACACAGGAGGCCCTGAGGAAAATAATTTCCCTCAGAGCCTATGTCATCTTTGGGGATGCGGTGTGGAGGGTTTTTTAAGGAAAGGAAGGAGAGAAAAATCTGGAAAGCAAAAAGGTTTTTTTTTTTATTTTTTTTTACATGAGCTCCATACAGGAGGCCCTGAGGAAAATAATTTCCCTCAGGGCCTATGTCATCTTTGGGGATGCTGTGTGGAGGGTTTTATTAAAGAAAGGAAGGAGAGGAGAGTTCAGGGAAGGAAAAGGGTTTAAGGGGTGGGTAGGAATCTGGGGTTCAGGATGTCTTGGTCATCCGCCTCCAAGACCTAGACAAACCTCACCCCATGAACCCGGGCACCCCTGCTAAATCACCAAACGTAGCGAACCACTTGGGGAGATCCATGCCAAAGGTGTTGGTTATCCAATAAAGGTTCCCGGGGCGGCGGTACCCATTCCAGCCTCCCAAATAATGAGGGGTGGGTAGGAATCTGGGGGTAAGTGACGGACGTATGAATACACCCCTGCCACTGCGGTGCAGAGTCCTGCTGGAGAGGTAAAAAAAATCTCCCTCAACCAGTTACTCCAAATCCGGTCTGCCACACAGTAGGTGGGCAGATGCATTCACTGCCAAGACCCAAGATAATCCTCACCCCATGAACCCGGACACCCTTGCTAAATCATGAAACATAGCGCACCACTTGGGGTGACCCATGGCAGAGGTGTTGGTTATCAGGGCCCGACCCTGAGCCAAATTGCGACCAGTGCGAGTAAAACTTTGGCACCCCTTGTCAAAACCAGTAGAAGCTTTTTAGGTAGGTAATTAAGGAATTGATTTAATGAAAAATTATCTCAAGGGCTATGTTTTAGATAGTATCAACACTGACTGTTCCAATTGTGCCTGCATTGGGCCGGCCCTGTTAGTTATCCAATAAATGGTTACCGGGGCGGCGGTACCCATCTCTCAAATTGAGACAAAAGAAATTCATATAAATTTTACATCAACAACTGATTGACAAAAAAATACATATTTTAACGAAAATAATCATCATCATCTTCTTCCCCTTGTCCTATTCGGATCGGGGACCCATCGGGACCATTGGGACCCATTAGAAAATAGAAATAAAAATGTTTTAATAATATTAAAAGGTATGTATAGATTTCCCTTTCGAAAGAAGTCAAAATCACAGGACCCATTACTGTATAGAGAGGGGAAGAACTCCCAAGAAATGCCGACCAATATAAGTTAGGAGGAAAATGTGCAGTTGATTGTAATCAGCCCTGCCCAGCATCTGCAAAGATGACAAGAAAAGTATTCCCTCCGGGCTTCCTGTACGTGTTTTATTTACTTGTCATAACTGCCTGGTTGATTGAAATTACCTTGTCGATGGTAATGATGCACCTGGTTGTTGAAATGATATGGTTGATAATATTTACCTGGTTGATGTAGTGGACATGGTTCCTGGAGAGCCCACGCTTGCACAGGCCGCAGACCATGAGGTGAGAGATGGCCTGGTAGTGCACGTCACACAGGGGGATGGTGTGGAGTCCGGGATAATCCAAGTCCAACTGGACCTAGGGGTAGAAAACACAAAAATAAATAAATCTCTGATTCACACCCAGTTGAAGTATTGTTTTCATAAGCAAAAGGCTACATCGCAGACTGTAATGATGAAAGATGCAAAGAACAATCATGATACAGTGAAAATGCAACCCTTCCACTAAAATGGGTTATTAATTTTTTCCGGTGCCCTCTCGTATGGGAGGAAGTTACCATAAGGACAATCTTCACTCTACAGGCTGCAGTCCAGAATAATTCCGGGGAACTGGACTTACACCAGTCACGTAAATTAAGTCATGAAGTGAGGTGTTTTCCATTAATCTTCCCCTGGATTATTAATTGGTAGAGAACTGAAAACTTTGCATTTGCGATAATGCGATTTTTTATGTGATTTTTGAAATTATCACGAGAATAATGCGAAATTTGCAAATTTCGAGCAAATCATGCGAATTTTCATATTTTTTGGGATTTTCGCACACAAAATATTTTTTATCTTGAAGACACAAGACAAAAAATATGTTGTAAATTTTTTTTTTTTTTTTTACATTAACTCCACACAGGAGGCCCTGAGGAAAATAACTTCCCTCATGGCCTATGTCATCTTTGAAGATGCTGTGTGGAGGGTCTTTTTGAGGAAAGGAAGGAGTGAACACGGGTCTTGAAGAGACCTATGTTGTAGGAGGGAGGAAACACAGAGGCCGGCATATCGTTCCACAGCCGAGCCGTTGAACTCAAGAATGAGTCATAGAAACAACCCGTTCTCATGTGACTAATGTCAACCGTGTACAAATGTTGGGCGCGTGTTTGGCCTGTTTCCCGACTATGCACCGGTGCCGATGGGATCAATGTCGCTAGTTCCTCAGAGCATCTTCCATTGTAATACCGGTAGAACAAGAACAGCATTCCCACCTGACGCCTGTGCTCTAAAGAATGCAGTCCGTCTGTTAAGATGGGAGAATCTATCAAACGGGCCGCCCGTTTCTGCAGAGTCAAGGTTTTTTTTTTTAGGTATTTTGGAGCTCCAGACCAGAGGTGGCTGCCAAATTCAACCGTGGGGCGCACTTGCGATTTGTACAGGGTTAGCAGTTGTGTACTATTAAAGTATCTGCGGGCCCTGTACAGTACGCCCAGTTTCTGAGAGGCTAACTTAACTCTGGTTTCGATGGAGCCCCCGTACGTGAGCTGGTCACTTAGAGTTACACCAAGCATATCGGAAGATTGCTTCCGTTGAAGCAATACTTTCACACACAAGCTTGAACAGCCATAACGAAATGCAGCTGAATTATTTTTTGTACATTTTGCCGTTGGGCGAGTTATACCCCCAATTTGAAATTTTTTTAATTTTACAGGAGGGTGGAAAATTCAAATATTCCTATTTTTTATTTATTGTGTACATTAATAAAACTTGTTAATACGAGTATAAAGAAATATATTATTTAGAGGTCGACCTTCACTTTCCACTTCTGATGTTTCTGGCTTTCACCCTTCGAGGGCGTTGTTCTAGGCCATCATTTCAAATTATGGTAAAGGAAAGATAAATTTATATGGAAGATTGAAGTCGAGTTAGAAGAGATGAGATTTTGAATGAAGGGGAAGCAATTTTAGATAAGGCTGATAGAAGAGAGGGTATTTGTTTATAGAGGGACAACCAAAAAAGATGTGATCTACAGTTCACACGTCTAAACCACAGAATGTACAATCTGGGGAGTTAAGGAGGTAAATTTTAAAAAGGTGATAAGGAACGGAACTAAGTGAGGAAATTTCTTTTACGGAAAAATGGGGGTATTGTTGAAGCCACGATTTTGATGGAATAATCATTTTTATCAAGGCATAGCAGGCTCCCTTAGATTGATTAGCAATGTGTCAATAATCCGACCCATCATCGCGGGATCTATCTTTGAAGATGGAAAAAATGTCAGATAGAGGAATGTGGTTTACAGGGGTAACAGTAAGGTTGGATGCTCCTTGTTTTGCCAAGGAATCCTTAATATTGTTACCCACGATGCCAACATGTCCAGGAATCCAAATCAGTGTTATGGAGTTTTGAATGGAGGCTCTCAGCACTCGAATAATAAGCATATAAAGTGATCATCAGGATGAAGAAGAGGACTGGATTTAAGTTTTTGGAGTGAACTGAGTGGGTCAGAGAGAAGACGACCAGCGACGATGTATTCACTGTGTCCAGAAATTAGTGGTAATTAGTAACTGGGAAATTGTGGAAAATAGACCACATAGAGAGACCAAAAATGCTTTTTGGTTTTCAACTATTTAAAAAAAAAGTCGACTTTTTTCAAAAACTAAAGGATTTAAAAGCTTTTGGAGCAAGGCTTAGGCTTCGAAGTATTTTAAAAGACAATAAACAGCTGATGGTAACCCCATAACAATTTTATTTCAAATTTGAATAAAAATTCCAAATTGGACTCGATTTACTCAAAAATAAAAGCTCAAAAAGTTATATGACAAAATTTACCCCAAATGTGTTCATCCTAATACTCATTCACCAGTTCCTGCTTATACAACTAAGTTTACAGACATCATATATTTATTTGCATAAAATAAAAAATTGAAATGGAATTTGTCCACTTTTTTGCTGCAAAATACCGTAAAGTTAACATAACACAATTTTCAGTGCTTTTCCCAAAAGTTTCACAAATAATGCGAAATTTAAAAATAAAAGTCCTTAATCATTCCTCAGAACATGACAACATTGGAGTTTCTCTTTTTATAGCCAGTACAAATTCAAAATTCTTGTTCGTTCCACGAAGAACTAGAAAACAATAGTTATTTAATAATTCTCACCACTTTCGACACATTCCCCCGCATCTTGACCAGCCACTTCCGTCGCAGCGAGTGGGGGGCGGGGCGGCGGCAGGTGTTGGCGTGGCAGAAGACGCCCCCGCTGCCGGCAGCCCCGGGCGGGCCAGCGGCCGCAAGCGGGCCGCCTGATCCCATGGCGCGACGGCGGTAGCCCGGGCAGTTGGCGCGCCGGTCCACGTGGCGGTAGCACGCGTCGCACAGGCAGGAGTCCACTGTCAGCTTCTCTTCATCTGGAATGAGACAAATTTTTAGAAACTATTAATAAATTCAACAAATCCAAAGTTTTTCTTTTAACCCTAAGCCAGGGGAAAAGTGTCACTCGTACGCCGGCTGACACTTTTTTCATAATAACTTACAGGTTTTTAGCTAAATTATGCTTTTGTAAATTGTAATGTCTTACCAGATGATGTACTCATATATTTATAATATTTTTTTATATATCTATCCTATGTAGTTTCCCCAGGATAGCTACTCATATTCAAAGATATGTTTTTGTCGCTTTAATGTTACAAAAAAATTATGTAATTTTATTTTATATTCACCCCACACAGGAGGAAAATAATTTTCCTCAGAGCCTAAGTCAAATTTGGGGATGCTGTGTGGAAGGTATTCTTAACCCTTCGAATAATAAGAAAATAATTTTCTGTCAACTTTTGCCTGTCAAGGTTTGCGCGCAAAATTCCTGGTTCTTCCTATGCATTTTAAATGTTCCTATTTATTTATTTTTTTTAACGCTTTTGCAAAAACAAAAATTGTTCTAAAATCTAGATAAAATAATCTTTCCGGTGTGTTTATTAGAAATCAACATTTTTGTTTCTAAATATTAAAATTTTAATATTGGAAATTTTAATTGGCTAAAAAATGCATACCTGCGAATATTCGAATTAAAGTAATTAAAATAGAATAAACTTAAAATTTAAAATACAGACTCCCTTTCTAAATAAAATTTGTAATAAAACTGTCACCTCACTATTTTATCACTTTCATACAATTTTATTTTAAAATTAAATGTGTGATACGCCACAAAATGGCGAAAAATTAAACCGTCACTTTTGACCGGGTTTGTAAAATATCTGAAAAACCTAGCTCATATAATTCTAAGACAATGAGAAGCATTATTTCATTCCGTTTCTAACATAGAAGAAATCACAAATATTCGCATGACAGGAAGAGAGATATCTAACTTTTAATAATGCACTGTCGCTCTGGGACAATCTGGGTCTCCTGTTATTATAACGGCATATGATGTTTTGGGACAACTTGGGTCTCCTGTGATTAGACGGGTTAAGAAAAGGAAGGAAGGAGAGGAAGTTCAGGGTAGGTAGGAATTCATGGGTCAGTGTGTCAGGACAGATGTATGAATCTATCCCTCCCGCTGCGGTGCAAGACAATGGGTCGAGAGAGATGAGCTGGAGAGGTTAAAATTGTCTCCCTAAACTGGTCTCTCCCGATCCGGCCCGCCAAGCAGCTGATGGGCAGGCGCGTCTGTCGCCAAATCCTGAACACACCTCACCTGATAAATCCAGGCACCCCTGCTAAGTCACCAAACATAGCGAACCACTTGGGGTGACCTATGGTTGATTCCAAGTTTAAATTAATTTACAAAGGGGTCTGAAAAATACTAAGAACTAAAGAATAGATAACTTTATTATTTAAAACCCTTCTAATAAAAAAAATAATCGAAATATAGCCAACTAACCAAACCTCTCCCTTTTTTTTAATTGTGGTATGTGCCATTTTTGAAAGGTGTTCTTTCAAAGATGTAAAAGAAGTTAACCCGTCTGCTTGGTTCAATATATTTGCACCTCACAATTCAAAAGTCTCAGTTTCGCGAAAAAATTCTGAAACCGTAACTTTGGATCGAGATTGTAAATTATCTATGCAAGATAGCTTTCATATTTCAAAGACAATAAGAAGAATTATTTTGTTCTCTTTCTGGTTAAAAGAAAAAAAAAATGTTTGCATGATAGGAAGAGAGATATATAGCTTTTGAAATGTAAGGTCGCTCGGGACGTTTTTGGTCTTATGAAAGTATAACTCAATTATGTGTTTTGGGATGTATTTATTCCTAAACAAGCAGACGGGTTAAAAGAGGGTATCTTTACTTTCGAACATTGCAGTCAAATCTGTACTATCAAACATTGCACAGCCAAATCTGTTTTTACTATTTTTTTTTACAAGATTTCGACACAGATTGATTTTTATTAGAATGCTAGATTTTTCCTCATCCCCCTGCATACACCACCCGATACAATATACAATAATGCATTTTATTTTTTGAAATCCTGGAGTGATTTTCGTACAATAGATTTTAAGAAACTTCGACAACTTGTCATCGATGCCACTAATATAAACCAACGTAAAGCTCTATTGGATTCGTATTTGAAGAGAGGAAAGCATTAACAAGAATTAGAACACTGCACACCGATCTGGACTCCTTTCTACCAAGCTCACATTGATAGAATCGAAAAAAATCCAAAAAAAATTTTTTAACCACATAAATTATAAACAAAAATTACACTTCTTAAATTACAACGCATCTATTAATTACCACAATTTCAACTCCCTTTATACACGACGTTTAATTTTTGACCAAACTTTATTATTTAAAATTGTTAATAATGGCCTGGACTCTCCAGAGCTAACCAACTTAATAAATATTCATATTCCGTCAAGAACAACTCGGCAATCCCATTTGTTTCATTTGCCTACATTAGAAAAAATTCAACAATTCCCCGTATATGTGCGCAATATAACACAAAATTTCAAAATATAGACATTTTTAGCCATACACTACAGAAATATCGATTAGAAGTAACACGTACGATCGAAAATTAATACGAGTGTGAAAGGATCCGGAGCATCTCCTATCCTCCTCCTTTATTCCCCTTCCTCTCCTCCTCACCTCAAATTAATTTTAATATGTAATAAAACTCTATCTCCAATCAACTTTAACATAGGAGACTTTTTTGGCTTGACTTGATTTAACAATGTATATTTTTATCTCTATGTTTTATGTATAAGCTGTTTGTCCCTTACTAATAAATAAATAAATAAATAAATTAACTGATTTTGGATGTGAAACAATTCTATTTACTGTTAAACTTCATGCCCTTCAGACCATTGTTAGAACTGTATTGGCATATGGATGTGAGGCGCTGACACTGACGGTAAAGATGGCTGAAATGCTAGATACTTTTGAAAGAAAAGTGCTGAGAAGAATATGTGGACCCGTGAAGGAGGGCGAACAGTGGTGCATCAGGCACAACAAAGAACTATATGATATATATATGGCACCTAGCATATCCGCCCATATGAGACTCCTCGGTTTGAGATGGGCTGGGCATATACGGAGAATGCCGGATACACGTGTCCCAAAAAGAATTTTGACTGGACACCCAGGTGGAAAGAGAAAAGTGGGAAGACTCCGGTGGGAAGACAAGGTAAGAGGGGATGCAGCACAGCTTCTCCAGGTAACAAACTGGAAGTCAGCCACTGAGGACAAGAGTTGGAGGCGAATGTTGCAGGAGGCCAAAGGTCGATAGCTGTAGCGCCATCGAAGAAGAAGAAGAAGTTAAACTTACTGTGAAACAGTTCTCATATTTGTGCTCAGAATGCTGACTGCCCATTATATAATAATAATTTTCTTATAAGTTACATACTGTATTTTTTAAGGGTATTTCACATGGGATTTTGTGAAAAGTATCCCCATGTAAAAAAAGAATTAACTGTACATAATTTAAAACACAAGATTTTTTAGTGTGATGTTGCGAGAGTAGGAATTGTTGGGATTGTAAATAGGGTGGGAAAGAAGAAAGAAGTACGGGAAGAGATATATATCAAAGTTCAACTCACTGTCTAATATCTTCTTCTGCCTGTCCCTGGACTTGATCTGCGCCACGTGGCATGGCGTGTCGAACAGGCCGAACTTGCCGCCGCAGTAGAAGCACTGGTCGAGGCACAGGCGACCAGGGTGGATGGCAAACGAGGAAGCCTTCTCCGGGATGACAAGGCTGACAGCATCCTTGCCAGCGGGAGCAGGTTCCACAGCCACATCACTCAGAGGGTCGGATGGCGTCAGCTCTGAAAGGAGGACACCGTCAAAACATCTGCTTCCGACTAATCAACTCCTCAGAATAAAAAGTTCTATCTGACAGGACAATATCGTTATTTTTATCGGCGCCATAAACATCCCCTCACGGTACTATCATGCGATAATGGGCTCTAGAAAAGGTTAATTTAGAGTTCATTATCACATAACATTGCTTTGTCACAAGGAACTTTGTTATTCTAAAGGTTTTAATATAATGTAGTCCGGTATTGAAAAAAAAAAAAACATTTCAATTGGTTATAAAATTGTGAGACTTACTATTTCCGTTATAAATAACATTATCAGGAATATGACATAAAATAAATAGGAAATAAGTAATTATTTTTACTTTACTACCCCTTCTGGCTTTACTCAATATTAGGAATTAAAAATATAAAACAAACCCTTCGTGACTTGCTTTATTTAAAAAGTATATATGTATATAATAATAATAGAAAAAGAGATGTGCAAATTAAAATAATATAATCATTATTTTTTTGAGTAGTAATAAATTTATTATATAATAAAATATATTCAAAATTTTGCAATAATGTAAAATTGCAAGATGCTGGAGCTCACCACGGAGCTTCTAAGCTACTGCTTCAAACAACGAATATTATTTTAGTCCAGCAGCGTGTAATTAAAAAAAATTATATCTCTGAATTGAGAAAAAAAAAATAGTAAAACGAATTAAAATTTCATACACATTTCTTTTTAAATTCAAGATGGTGATGGACCTTCACCATTTGAAAAAAAAAAAAAAAAACTATGTACATACAAATTAGAATTATCCATAGTACATAGATTTAGGACAGAACAGCATTAAACAACAGATTCGCAGAGATGAAGGCTGAACAAAGGTAATTTTAATATAGATAAAATATTCAGAGCGGCTTCCAGGAAAAATAACCAAGAATAAAAAACTTACTAAATTTTACTTAACCTTTTCCACGCGATCGTAACAACAGTTGATACGGCAAAAGCCATGCCTCACACGCGCCCGTATCAGCCCTTGTTACGCTAACTTCGACTGCCGATATAACACAGTATTTTTTCCCGTTCGCTAGGATATTCGTGTAACTATCACGATGCTGACATATTCAGGCATATTTCGAAAGTAAATTTTTTTTCATAAAAAACATCTATAATCAAGTGAATGTGTCCTTGTGGTACTTGAAATATGACATGTACATACCGCGTATGGGTATTGAAAAAACGGAGTAGATCAACGCGGGTAAAAAGTTAAATATTCAGAGCTTTCAAGCACATAGATAATTAAAAAATGAATGTGATAATCTGTCCTGACCGTGACTAAAGGATTAATAATGTCACCCTTTCAAGAAAGCACAGTATTAGTTATTTTATACAGCTTACTATAATAATATATTATACTAAAGTGGTTATCATTAATAATAAAATTTAGTTATTTGGAAAAAAAAGTTGGGCATGCATTATTATTATTATCATTTAATTCTTGTTAATAATCCAAAAACCAAGTTTAGCCCGATTTGTTTGAACTGATTCCGTAGAGGTTGACAAGAAACTTTAACAAATAAAAAGACATTTTCATTAAAGTCAAAAGGTAGACAATACCTGAAGTAACGTCTGAAGACAATTATTAATTAATAAATAAGATTAACACTGCAATTGCAGTGCTTCATACCATGCATGGGCATGATTTTTCAAGGGGTTGTTTGCTTGTCCCCAAGGGGTTAGACATCAAACTTCAGTTAATTTAACTTTTCACAAACAAATGGGGCTAAAACTTTTCAGAATTATTACTTAAAGAAAAATTAATAGTTTACTGTGGGTAAAACTTTTCAACTAACATTATTCATCATTCCAAGCACTACTGTAATGAAAAAATCTGTACTTTAAAATAAAAAATTTTTTTTTAGTAATCAAAATAAAAACCAGATGTACGATTTGACCATTTAATAACTTTTTCTAGAGATATTAATTATATTCTCTGAATAAGAAAACCAAAATTCTCAAAAATTTAAATTTTTAAATGAAACTCCTTCGTTTTTTTTTTTTTTACTTAATCGAATACACCTTATAAGAGGGTTCCAAATTAGGTTATAATATCAGTTTAAAGGGAAGCAAAAACAAAACTTTTAGAGTGAAAACTTCTTATGAGGGAATCTTATATGTATGTTTTATTGTAATAAATTCTTATTACGACTGATTATAATGAACACATTTGTAATATTTTCTTATAAGATCTACGAAAGATATTCTGTAATCCTAAAAAAATACCCATGACATAAATCAATTTATATATACCATAAAAGTATAAATAATACAAGAATAATATATTATAATTTAAAAACAGATATCTTAATAATGTACTATATGGTATTTTGGAGTACATAAATGTGTTTTATCAATAAAAACTTGAACCTTAGATGAAATAAGGGTGGTTGATAAAAACTACCCTTATTTTTAAAAATATTATTGGAAATGTTGTTCAAATTTGTGTTAGGAATTTGGTTAAAAAATTAGTTGTTTTGTACAGCGAAAGTATTATGGAACGAAATGAGAGTTTTTGAGTTCAATGAGTATTTTGGATTTCCTTTCAGGCAAATGTAATGTAGTTTGTAGACTTTCCATCTAACTCACTACGCGGAGTGTAGACGTATTGTGTGAATAGTCACAGTACAACTTGGTCATAGAGACATGAAGAAATCAGGACATTTGTGTCACTGTAAAGGAGATAATTCGAGATATGTTTTTCAGAAGAAATTTTGCAGAAACTGAAAAATTTATGTTATTTCAATCCAAGGAACTTTAATCAAAGTCACTTTAGCACATAGTCACAATATCGTAGGCACATTTCTATAAAGAAATTATGGCGGTGATAAAGGAAAGAAGATAGATAGAATCAAGAAACTTTTCTTTCGAACCAAAGAATGTATGGAAATTCTGCAAGTACAGGTTAGTTTTGGTTAATTTAATTCAAGAAAATTAACTTTTAAACCAAAGCCAGGCCACTCTAAGTGTCACAGTATTCAAGACAGTCCTGAGAAATTTTGTAGGGACCAAAGGATTTGTGTCATGGAATCCTGGAAAGTTTTCTTTTGATACATAAGATCTGTGTCACTTTTACAAAGTGTCACAATATCCAACATACTTCTTTTGGGAAATACATATTGTCAAGTATCAAAGAATTTGTGACAGTTCAGCTGAGATATAATACAAAATATGGGTGGCGAGTCATTAGACATAACCGAGTTGTACTGTGTGATGGATGGAGCGGAGATGCGAGTGTTTGATTGAGAAGATAGTAGGAGAACAGGTAAATAGCCACACACCATGGTTGTTAAATCGATTACTGTAATGAGATTTGCGTTGCCCACCAGAAGTGATGTGATTCTCCGCAGCGCCCAATCCGCAGCCCGAAGTGCCGCCAAACTGAAACAAATACACAACTTCAGCTAAAGCCATAAAGTCCTACAACTAAAAACCAATACCTACCCTTAGGGAACACTCCTAACATTTAAATACAAGATGGAATAGGAAAACTGATCATTTCTTTTTCCAGGGTGTAGGGGTTGAAATACAGTACATAAATAAATAAAATATAATATATTCTGGTCTTGGGGCAAAAATCATATTTTTTACAAGAGTTTCTAACTTTTACATGATCCTGTAAGTTTGTAAAATAATATTGTGTTTCACCTGTGTCTTCTATTAATTATTTGTGCACAAGCTTACAAGTTATCGTAGTTAATATTTTATGAAAAGGACACAAGGCTTAGTAAAATTGAAAAAATTACAATTGTTTTTTCATTATTTGTTTTTGGGGTGTTATGCCGTGTTGCACTACCGCCTTCTTTAGCCAATGTTTCAAACAGCGTTACAGTGTATGCCCTGATGATGGACACTGTAACGCTGTCCGAAAAGTTGTAAAATTGAATAAATTACAATTATTTTTTCGTTATTTGTTTTTGGGGTGTTATGCCGTGTTGCACTACCGCCTTCTTTAGCCAATGTTTCAAACAGCGTTACAGTGTCCATCATCAGGGCAGATGTGGATGATGGACACTGTAACGCTGTCCGTTGGCTAAAGAAGGAGGTAGCGCAACGCGGCACAACACCCCAAAAACAAATAACGAAAATACGTTTGGCTGCGAAAATCTAAAAACGTATCTCAAATTACAATTGATCTAAAACCTCACTTACAGCACAATACTTTTTTTTTTATAAGAGAACTTATAGTTATAATAATTAAAACAAAATTTTCCCCGTGATCATTTAAATTCAAAATCGTAAAAAAAGAATTTTAATTGTAAAAAGCTACCAAATAAACGTGTAAAAAAAAAGGATGGGTTCATTTTCATTTTGAAATTAAAAGGCAACCAAGTCAAATTATTTCCTTATCCCATCATAGGTAGTTGGAAAATTCAAGAGTGGCAAGTTATTTTCCTCAAAGATTAAAATAAAAAATAAATAAAATAAAATCTTAAATAATAATCATCAATGCAAAATTATTTAAATGTTCAAGGAAGACAATTTAATTAATTTTATGTTTGCTGCAAGATTTGCACTTTAAAATAAAATAACACCATTAAATGGGGTAAAAAAAAAGCTGAAGAACTGTGGGGATGGCAAGGTAAACAAAAGAAAACTATTGCAAATAATTAAGGAGCTAGGAGATGATCTGGATTATTAAAATCTTTAATTAGGGTGAGCAAATTTTCAAAGAATTAATTTTTCATGTAAGGGGTTGTTTGCTGAAACATAATTATTTGAAAGGAAAAATGATTATGGAATTGGTGAACTTTAAAGTGAGAAGTGGATCACCAAAAAAGTAAGATGTGTAAATAATGATTGTTTGATTAGATGTTTGGCTTACAAGCTATTTATTACCAGGAGAAGCATACATTGCTTGAATACCATCTGGAAACACGTTTTATGTATTCTGAAGTAATAATTACAAGTATATTTCAAGGATTATCTCTGAAATAGTATAAATGTATAAATCTATTATGATACTATAAGCTTTATTTTTTTTGGTTTTCTTTAAAAAGGGAGGAAAAGATTGTAAAACTAAAATTCATATTATTTCAAGAAAATAGAAGCAAAACTTTGTAGATTTTCCAATAGCTGAAGCAAATTGGTAAAATATGTATTCCTGAAATTGGACTCTGAAACTGTGTAGTACAGCTTTGAAAGGTTGCTAAATGAAATTGAATAAATGACTAAATGTTATTTAGGGATGAAGAAGATATGCATTTAATAAGTGGCTTGTTTACCTCTTTGTGAATGGTGTAGTGGGGACTGTCATCAGACTCGCTATCTCCACTGGCTCCATCCGAGACTAGTTTATTTCCTCGACTCTTGCTCTTCTGGAAGGTCATCTTTAGGGGGCTCCTCGACTTCTTCTTATCTGGACTAGTTCGGTTAATCTTGATGACAGTTTTCAGTGTTCCAGTGTAGCCATCACTGTTGGTGGAGGACTTTGGCAAGTTGGACTTGCTAGATTTGATCAGAAGCTCCTTCTGCTTCTGTTTCTCAAGCTTGGCTTCGTCGGCCTCCTTCAGAGTCAGCAGGCCCAATGTCCGCAGGATTTTCTCCTTTTGCTTCTGCTTTTCAGGAGATTCTAACAGCGGTAATATCACAGGGGGTGGGGGACTGCTACAAACTTTTACTTCTTCAACTTGAGAACTAACAAGTGGTAATGTTATAGATGCCAAGGTGGCTACACTTTCAGTTACTTTCTTCACAACCTTTTCAGCGGGAATAGACTTTGTCGGTAAAGTGCTGACCTTTTTGACAGTGTCTGACTTAGGAATCAGAGTCTTTGTGATGGAAGGCAAATCACTAACGGTATTTACCGGAGCTGCTGGGACCTCCGCAGTGATGGTAAGTTCACAGGAGGTTTTAATGAATGGGGGTGATACGGTGGTAGTGGCGGTTTGGCTAGCCGGAACTGTGGGCGAAGGAAGGATGCTGAGGGAGGGGACAATTGTAAGAGCCGAAGGAACTGAATTAGTCTTGGCTATTAAAGTGGGTATTTCAGGAATCAACTGTGTGTTGAGTAACTTCAAAGCATTCAGAGTTTTGGGGATGTCAGAGGAAATCGTGGGTGGAGTGGAAATAAGGGATGGGGTGGCAGGTACGATGGGGGTGACAGTTGCAGGGGCAATGGCATCTGCAGAATTAGCAACAGGTGTGATAGAGCTACCCAGGGGAACAGGAGTAATGAGCAGGGGACAGGGGGTGGGAGTAGGGAGGGAGATGAGAGTCGTCACAGGGTTGGATGGGACCGGCAGAGCATGAGTGATGGTCGCACTCGGTTGAGATGGAGTCACTGTTACACAGTCCTTCACTACATTTGCTACAGGCTGTGGCTTCAGTGATATACTTATGGATTGACCGTTTCCTGTAGATATTGTGGAGGACTTGGTTGCCCCGAGAGTTGTTTCTAAAGATAGGATCCCTTTGTCTATAGATTTCCTTAGTTCAAAGGTTACATCCTTCCCCAGAGTCTTGTCTATCATTGACACATCATTGTCTTTGGAATTCGTAGAACCCGTGGAATGTTTTCTGGATGAAGTGCCGGTTCTCTTAATGAGGGTGACACTGCTAGGTAATTCAATATCAAATGATTTTCGAGAAGTCTCCTTCTTCACAATAGAAATAGCTGAATTGTTTTCGAAACAACTTAAAACAATGTCTTTAGCTTTTTCCAAAGTTGTACTATTAGGCAGATCCTTGAGAGGTTTAACCTCGATATTGGACTTAGGAATCAAGACCACATCGTTGGTCACCATTACAGAACCCTTATCAGCCACCACAGATTTTTCTTCCTGGCGCTTCTTGTCAAGCTCTTCGAAGTTTCGCAGTTTGTCGATGAGTTTGTCAATATCTTGATGACTGAATGGTTTATTAGAGTAGCCAGTGTGGATATTCTCCTTCAAGGAATCGTCTACTGGAACATCATCATGTTCGTCTTCCTCGTCAAAGTGAAGTTTTACATTTTCATCCCCATCTTGAGATACGTCAGAGGTGGCTGTAATCTCATCTATTGCCTTTGGTGTTACACATTTTTCCAGAATCTCAGGCTCAGCTGCGGTGGTAATGGCAGGTTTTGGGGCTTCAATTTGACTTGATGAGTCTCCATAAAACTTCTTTGTTGTAATTGTTGAAGAGTTATTATCAGCTTCCACAGGCTGAGATGGTAAATCATCATCTCTACCAGCTTTAGTAACATCAGATACGGATTCACTTAGACTGGAACATGTAGAAATGTTATCAGCTTCAGTTTTGACTATTTTAGTTGCAGAGAGATCAGCCTCCAGTACATCCTTTTCTGTTTCCTCCTGTTCCTTGGCTTTCACCGTACTCTTCCTCTGTCGAGCGGATCGTCTAATAGATTTAGCTTTACTGGACAGCGTGCTGTCGTTGAATGTCTTGGACATATTATCGAGAATGAGAGACTTTTCGGCTATTTTCTCATTTTGGCTTACTTTGAGGGATTCTAAAGCATCTAAAGCATCTATGGTGTCGTCAATGGATAATTTTTCACTTACAAGTAATGCATCAGTCTTAATCTTTTCATCCGTATTATTATTTTCATTATCCATAGAATCACCTTTAATTTGTACATTGTCCCTGGCTGCGGAGGCCTCGGGAGTATTGCTGCCGGCCCCCACATCAGGCTCTAGCACCGGGGCCTTGGCTGTAACTGGAGAACTTTCTGGAGAAGATATTTCAGATTTGATATCCTCCAAGTTTAGACCCTGCGCTTTGATTTCCTTGAAATCTTCTTTATTATCTAAGGTTTTGTTATGTTCCGTATCCATACTCATGGTATCGCAGAAGCTGAGATCTGACTCGGTGATATCGGAGCATTTGGATATTTCGCTTCCGTCTCGGGAATAGGAACGAAGCCTTTTGACTTTCTTCAGCTCATCCAGAGTCTCGGGGCTCAGGTCTCCTAGCTTGGTGTCCGAGAGCAATCTTCTTCTCTTTTTGAATTCTTGTCCGATGGTTTCGGAAAGGAGGTCATTTTTTAGGCCACCCTTTGCTTTCCTCTGTCTCCCATTTCTAAGCAGCTTTGTCGCGTTTTCACCCACGGCGGGGAAGGGGCTTCGACTTCTCTCAGACCTGGTGGAATAGGGACTTTTGATAACAGCCGGAACGGCGGAGATATCGGTGAGGGCAGTCTTGGTGTTGACCAAATTGAGGTCCGCGCTGTTGCGTTTCCTGAAACTAGCGCTTCGGGGACTAGATGATCTGGAGTTGGGCACGGAGGTGGGGATCTCCAGCGATTCGGGTTCTTTCTTGATCTCCACTAGGGGAGTGACTGGCTCGTTGCTTTCCGCAATAACTTCAACAGGTTCTTTATCGGGAATGTCCTTTTTGGCTTCTAGCTTTTCAGACACAGACTTCAGTTTGGCTGTCAGGTTTTTCTTGAGAACTTTAGGGTCTACTTGTTTGGCGTCAGTTTTGAGGATTTGTTTTGCTAAAAGGAGTTTCTTTTTTGTTAAACCTTTTTGAGCTACGATCAGCTGTTTCTTCTTAACAACCTTTTTGGGGATATTTTTCATAACAGTCTTTTTGCTATCACTATCTTTAGTTGAGGAGGGCTTGGCCGCCTCTGGACTTTCTGTTACTTTTTCTTCAACACCTTCATTAGTGGTTCCTCTCTTACGACCTCTTGTCTTAGCACCGGGATCCTCCAGCGGGGGGGATTCATCTTCCACGTTCTTGTCGGGGGATTCCTTGCCAGGAGCTTTCTTGAGGGGTGGGCGACCCCTCTTGTTGGGCGACTTGGCCGCAGCGTTCTGCTTGGCCTGGGTCTTGATGATATTGAGCTTGAAGTTGGCCTTCGTTTTCTTCCTCCCGCGCAGGGTGTTGATCTTAGTGTTGGGGTTGAGTTTCTTAGTCACGGGCCGCCCTTTGGGCTTGGCCCCCTTCCTGCCCGGGGCTGCTGGGGACTCCGCCCCCGAGGAGTTTGGGTTCATGGCCTCAGCCCCCTCGGTCTTGCTCGGGGTGGAGCTGATGTACGACAGTAGGGTTGTTTGTTTTGATGTCGTCGGAGATTCTAGCGACGCATTTGTATTGGATAAGTTTTTCGTCTTTTTTTCACGTCCGGCCATGCTATCTTAGTTTCATTGGATGCATCGAGACCTGTTGACAATCGTAAGAATAAATTCAAACAACGCCAAATTAATTTAAAGTTAAACCGATGACAACAATATTTAAAAGGAAATTGAATTAAAATTTATGAAAATATTAAGTTAGAAACACGGTTATGTCAAGCAACACAACTCCGATAACTCTCGTTCATGTCAAAAGTTTACGCGAATCGAACTAAATCACGATGTTTTCAAACACTTCAAACTCTAAAAGTACGAACGAAAGAAGCCAAAACAAAACAAAAAAGTGAAAAAGATCCCCTATTTAACAAACCCCCATATTTAGAATTATTTAAATAAAATGTTTTGAAGCTGTTACACTATTCTGAAATCATAAACAAAAGCGATGACCTGTTTGGATTTTCTGACTTTTGACAACTTTACAAGTTAATTTAACAAACAAATACTTAAAAACCCGCGTTAAATTTACTTGCAAATTCAACAGAATATGTTTTTACACTCGATTTTACAGAATATAAAATTTACCGCGAACAAAATTTGATGGAAAATGAAGAAAAACATTTCAAAAAACTTACCTTCCCCGCGGACAGTAGACAGCAGTGGAGCAGCCACCTAACGCCACCTATGGCTATGCTAAATGCGTATGCGTCGGCCGAAAGCACAATTCATTTCCCGAACCGTGGCGCTCAACGAATATGTCAAGCCTGAATACACCTATAATATACACAATAACAACCGAATAAGACTAAATTGTCATTAAACACACATTTAAGCAACATAAACTGCAAAAAAGTTCGATATAAACTCAAAAATGAACTCAGAAAACGATTTTTGAAAAGCCCAAATATCTACACTCCGCGGCCATGATGTTTCCTTTGAGCGAGTATAGTTTCTTATTATTGTCGGCAGCGATTTGCTCTATTCGCTATTCAAAATGGCGGTGGCTCGTTGTTGTTTGCAGCGCGCGTTCGCAGGCTTTTCTGCCGGTATTAGTAACAAATTCACATTTCTGGCACCGGATTCTTATAAATCTCCAGCTCCGCAATCGACATTGGTAATTATATTTTGTCCTTATTGCATAGTATTCCTTTAATTTACTTCTAAAAAATTGACATGTGACAGTACCATTTTGTGCGTACACCCAATCCATTCAATTATAAAAATTGTGGTATTTGATACGAATGCGATGATTTGACAAACTTTCTTATTTTTTGTTTGTTTTGTTTCAGCAATCGTGTTCCAGGCCATATTCAATCAACTTCAAGACCATGTACGTAGAAGATTTAAAAGGACTTCCTGATTATGAAGTATTAGAATCTCCCCCGCAATGGAAATATGTGGAGAGGTTATTGTTTTCTAAAACCGTACCGAAACCAGTGCCAAAAGAAGAGTATCCTTCTGGATGGATCCCTCAAAATCCAGACTGCGTGAATCAACCCTACTACGTTCCTAGAAATAAAAACCACATGGTGCCAGTTCACTTGGAATTAACTTTTAGGGGGCAAAGAAAAATAACATTAATTAAAAAAGTTCAGGGTGATGTTTGGTTGCTGGCGGAAGAAATGAAAGCGTATCTGAAGACTAAATACTCTTCTAAGTTCATTATTTTTCGTGTCCATGAGTTATCCGGAAATATAGAAGTTAAAGGAGATTATTACTACGATGTAAAAGATTTCTTACTGAAAAAGGGTTTTTAATTGTAATTATGTAATGTTTAGTTAATAAATAACATTTCTAGTTAATTGGACGTGTTTTTATTTTTCTCCCTATTTTTGTTTGATGATTCACCACCACAGCTTTTTGATGGACATTCGTGTTTTTTTAACCCCTTTCACATTTGAATAGGCGTTAACAAACATTTTTTACAGATTTTTAAAAATCGACTAACTTTGATTATGAAAAAAATCAATTTTATCTTAAAACATTTAGCCCGTAAATTAATCTCACAGGTGCAATATTTTTTAATTTTTTTCTTTAATTAAGTTTTTTGATGTTACCTGTTGCAATTATTCGAGTAGATACTCTTATATTTGAATGTCATTTTTTTCTCAAACTTGGTCGAATTGAACCTATTTTGATTAAATCTTTTAATACGTACTCGTAACCATTTGAATAAAATTTTGCAACTCGCGAAATATGGTGTGACCTGGTGATATCATTACCTATATTTATGTTGGTAACGATTTATTTAGTTCAAAATATTTTATTACCAAAATAAATGTAAAGTATTCTTCAAAAATTTGCAACGAAAAGGTATTTTCATATTTACAAAAATAGGATAAAAAAATATCTAGATAAGACGTAAGCTTAATATATGTTACCAGTTAATTATGTTTATTCTATATTTGAAATTTCTCAGTTTTCATTTTGGCAAATCAAGTTTTATTATATTAGCAGATAACCACTACTATTATTCTCCATTAACTCCATTTAAGTAAAAAATAATAATAATTAATAATGTTATTATCAAGTTCTGCAAGAATTTTAGTAAGTATTTTTGTTACAGCTGTTTCGGCTTAGTATAATATATGTAGTATCATGCTTACTAATATTAAATGAATCACTATGGTGAAGCCAAAATAATAATTATTATTATCTAATGATTTCTGACAGATGACAATATAAATTAAAGTGTTTAATTTTTTGAAAACAAAGTAGAACACTTTCATGAGTTACGCTGAAATTTGAATCGCGAAATAAAACGTGTTTGAACCCTTCCCTTCATTCCACGAAATATCGTGTAACTTAAACGAGAAAAACATGGCACGATCAAGTGAATCAAATACTTGAGTCGGTTAAAAATGTCAAGAGTCAGAATAACAGAAAAGTACGTATGAGACGACTTATGAATGTGAATGAAACAAGGAAAGTGCATCGAGACAGAGATCCTCTGCCTACCGGAGAAACGGGTCTATTTAGTTAGTTTTAAACTTTTTCAGCATTTATAGCAAGTAGCACGTTTGGAAAACAGTTTGAATGCATCGAGTGTACTCGTGTAGTTCGGGGGGCCGCCACCAGCGCCCGAGCGGCGACGGAACGGAAGGTTTATCTGTATCGCCGTATTTCCGACACCTCCCGACAACGCCCGATCATCCACGATCGGCCGCGATGGGGTTTTGTTCAAACTTATTTCCGTAGTAAATACCTACATACATAATAATATCATGCACCTACCTACTCCGGTATAACTTGAAAACATTTTTTTCCCTGGGCCGGCACTCCGACACAAACATGAACATTATGTCGCACTTTAGCCATTTCCATTTTGATCATTTTGAACTCTCAAGCTTCGAACGAAAATGAACGTTCGGATAACACGATGAATGGACATGAAATTTCAGTTTTATACATTATTCGCAATCGTTGTTTTCCTGATCTTTACGTCAGCGTGAATATTGCATCATTTGTTAGTATTTTCAATCACTTTTTAACTCAAGCTTCGCTTGATAGATGAACGTTTTGATAATATAAGACGACGAATGGACATAAAACTTAAGATTTATTTCTCAGATCTTTGCGTCAGCGTGGATATTGTATTTACTTGAGTCATTTTGACCGTTTTTAACTATATTTTCGCTTGATAAATAAACGTTCCGATAATAGGTACCTACATAGCGATGAAAGGATATGCAACTTTACTGAGTTTTACAACCGCTTCCATATTTACATCTCACTAAAAGTAATTTTGATCATTTTTACTCAAATTTCGCCAGTTAAACGAATGTAAGAATAATGTAACTCGACGACTAAATATTATTATATACCTGAGCAAGTAGGTACGGACAATTTATTCGAAAACGTTTTTTCCCTGAGTCAAGCGCCTATCAACAATCAACACAATCCGCGATCTTTAAAATATGTACACAAAATAATAACTAAATAATTGCTTTTCCATTTTAATTTTGTTCATTCTTGAAAGCAAGCTTCGCATGTTCGAAAATGTATCGCGAAGAATGAACATAATCGAGTGTGTACGGGCATTTCGTATGTGGAATATTAATTGCAAGAAATGCTCTTTGCCGTGGAAGCCATTTTAATATAATTGTGACTTTGCATTTCTCAATTCAATTTGCTGATTTTGACTTCGGGACGGTGCGGATTACGCTGATTATATTCTTTATTGTATTTAATGTATTTGCGAAGCCATTTTGAAACTCTTTAAACCAAATGCTAAAATAAACCATGGTAGGTAGATACTTACATAATTCTAAGTTATTTACTTGTTTTTATGAAATTTTTTGGGTTGGTTATTTAGCAACGTACATATTTTAAAATATTTTTTTTTCTTTGAGAGATAGGTTAGTACATACCTACTATTATTGAACACGCTTATTAAATATGGCAGAGACTTACATAATGCAACATGGAAAATGTTACGTAACCTAACACATTACACGCATGTTGATGTTTTAAGTACTTAATAAAAAATACATATTTATATAAAGATATTTTACTGTTTTCAGAATTTCCTTGACTTTTGTTTATATTAGGCAGGTTCTTACATTATGAACAACAATAATGTGAAGTAGGTACTACATACCCGTAATTTTTTTGTGGTTTGACCTTTTTTTAATTTATCTGTAAGTGAAACTTGCCAAACGAAGTGCATTTTTTTAAACACATTAATATTGAAGTTGGTAGGTAGGTACTTCAGTATTAATTTAGAGATAATAAGGAAAATAGGAACCTAAATTTTGAAAATTTATTGTTATTGCGTGTCAAATAAATATTTCGTGGGTAGATTGGAATTATTAAGAAAATAAAAGATTGTGATACTGACCGGAGCCAGTGGAATTATGGCATCCCCTTTTTTGGAATGTTGGGAGACTGCAGGGTGTGGGTAAGGGAAGAGAGACGATAGAGGAAGGTTGGGAAGTACCCGGTTATTAAAATCTAGTAACTAATAATTTCAAGGGTGCAGGAAATCATCATACTTACCAATATATTTTTTTTTGTTTATTTTTTATAATATTCACAGTTTGCAGTGTACGAATGATGAAAAAATATTTTTCAAGGACATTTTCGACAAGTTCGTTCATTTCGAGATGAAATGTCTATTATTTCGAAAGTGTATAGTAAAGTACCTACCTACCATTTTCTCGTAAAATTCTGCAACACGATTCACGATTCTTTTCATGACATTTTTATGACGTTCAATGTTTGAAAGTAGATTCAGAGCGAAGGTCTTATTGACATTTAATGTGTATTGCGTTTTGTATTTCATGATGATTCGGTTTTTACCATTTTGGATTTTTATGAGTCAGCAGTCATCTTCTGCGGTGTGGAAAATCATTTAGTTTTTTTTTAATAGATTAATCATTGTTCTTGATATAATTCCACAATTTTTCACCTTAAACACGGCTTCTAACAAATACATTTAGTTCTGGCGTCCTCTCCTGTATGAGGTTGGCCATCATCGACCTTTACTCTGCCGGCTGGATCCGGAATCACTCAACGGAACTGCACTGGTACCACCCACGTAGTTTTCAAACCTATTTGTCAATCTATTTTGTCAACCTACCACTGAATTATTATTCGATCCTTTTTTTTCATTAACTCCACATAGGAGGCCCTGGGGAAAATCATTTCCCTCAGGGCCTATGTCATCTTTGAAGATGCTGTGTGGAGGGTCTTTTCGAGGAGAGAAAGGACTTAAGATGGGTCTTGAAGACCATGGGTCATGTTGAAGGAGGGAGGAAACACAGAGGCTGGCAAATCGCTCCACAGCTGAGCCACAAGGAGTCGTAGAAACTACCCGATCTCATGTGACTAATGTCAGCCATATGTTGGGCTCTTGGGTAATGTACATAATGTTGGGCTTTATCTTCATACGACCAAGATATTGCAGATTTCTTAGTTTAAAAAAATTAAGGTACATAGATATATATAAATGTAAAAAAAACAATGTAAATGTAAAAAATTTATAAATGCAAAAAAAAGCTTAATGTAAATTAAAAAACGTACTTATATATATTTTTTTAAATACGAAATCTGCAATATCTTGATCGTATGTACATATATAATTACCAAGAAAAGTTTCAGCATTTTTTTTAATATTTTCCAATTAAACAATTTAAAAATAAATAAAATAAAATACTTGTTTGTTTAAAACCACGAAATTTATTAATTTATGAACCAACCGGTTTCACTTAACTTAAGCCTCTTCAGAGTACAAATTAATACTAAACAAGAAGTACATAATGTGTGCTTATATATAAGTACATAATGTGTGCTTAGGTATATATAAGTAATACAAATTAATACTAAACAAGAAGTAAATAATCTGTGCTTATATAATGTAAAAAGTATTTTATTTTATTAAATATGTCAAACCACAAAGTGATTGCTTTCTACAATAATTTAAAAATACGTAAAAACCAAAAACCAGCCAAAAAAAGCTGTGAAAAATTCATGACGCCAGAGATCGAAGCAAGAGATTTTCCGATGCTTTAGCTCGCTGATTGTCTATGTCGTAGTAAAGAATCAATTTGTAAAATATATTTTTATAAGGCCTATAAGGAAACCGATAAAATAAATTATACTATTTATAATTAACCGAATAACTAGTGGTACTGACATCCTTGAACATATGGAACTGGGTAAGGACTGCCAGGAGACTGAAAGGAGCTTAGGCATATTTTAAGCGCCGGTATTTCAGTTGCTGTTTAAGCTCGGTTTAATTTTCCACCAAAAGTTGATAGAATGCATTGTCTGTCGGTCGAGTTTTAACTCGATCGAATATCGGGAAGGCGGTTAATTTCAACTTTTAAGAGGGCATTACCCGAGAAAACCAGAAATATGTTATTTTCAAATCAGATTTTAGACGTATTGACTCTTTTCCACAAAAAATTATAAATGGATTTCGAAAGATTGTTCTTTTATCTAGCATTCGCATGTAATAAATTTTGAGAATTTTTTTTAATTTTTAGTATAATAAGGTTATTCCATAGGTCGTTGGCAGATTTGTTAAATTTTCAAAAAAGATTTTGTATTATACCACACCCATTTCAAATAATATAATCATGCAGTAAAATAAATCAAAACATTATCTAGCAAACGCATGTTTTTGAATTTTAATATTAGTTTCAATAAAATCATTAAAAAATATGTGCGTACATGTGTCCATGAAAATTGGTCCATTTGTGTATTTATTTGCGCACTTACAAACTAATATATTTCAGATATTTTAACATTCTTATTAAATTTAGACATTATTGAAAAATGATAAATACTTATAATCAAAAAATAACTACAAAAAGTACATTATTTTAATAGTTTTATCATCACGCCTTTCAGCATTTTTGGATGAAGGTATAAATTAAAGCTAATTTGAATTGAAATAAATTCGATATTGAGTTATAATTAAAAAAAAGCTGGTACGGAGAATAATTAATCTTTCTGGTTGTAACCGCCCTGCACGATCGTAAGAACAACCTTCGACGAAATGTGGATTTTCGTCCGCTGGCTGGGTAACGCTCTTAAGATTCCACTTCATTCAATCAGGAAAACTAAATTGAAATTATAAAAAAAACAAATGTATCTAAAAATACAATTTAATCTGATGCAAATAAACTAAATCAGTAGAAATATATATTTTTTTATTATTTCGTAGAATATAAATTAAATGTTTTGGTGGGTAGTACCTACCCACCTTGGTCATTCCTTTGCAAGGTACAAAAAATTGGTTAAACCCTTACTAATACATGTGTTTCAAATTGTACACACCTGATGGCAAACCATTTACTAAATCTAGTCTCTTTCAACGGAAGTAATCCTCCGAACAGGCCCTCCATTGATATGCTTGGTGTAACCCTAAGTGACCAGCTCAGGTATGGGGGCTCCATCGAAGCCAGAGTAAAGTTAGCCTCCCGAAAACTGGGCGTACTGTACAGGGCCCGCAGATACTTTAATAGTACACAACTGCTAACCCTGTACAAATCACAAGTGCGCCCCACGGTTGAATTTGGCAGCCACCTCTGGTCTGGAGCTCCAAAATACCTGAAAAATACCCTCGACTCTGTGCAGAAACGGGCGGTCCGTTTGATAGATTCTCCCATCTTAACAGACGGATTGCAATCTTTAGAGCACAGGCGTCGGGTGGGAATGCTATCCTTGTTCTACCGGTATTACAATGGAAGATGCTCCGAGGAATTAGCATTATTGATCCCTTCGGCACCGGTGCATAGTCGGGAAACACGCCAAACGCGTGCCCATCATTTGTACACAGTTGACATTTGTCACATGAGAACGGGTCGTTTCTTCGACTCGTTCTTGTGTTCAACAGCCCGGCTGTGGAATGATTGCACGTTTATCAGTAAGGTCCTCTATATTTATTTTATGCTTGTTTAGCCAAACTCGACGCATCACCTTGCACCGAGGGGTAGGGATGGATTCACACGTCCGGCCTTTGCCGGCCCCCATGTTTCCTCCCATATACAACGTGGGTCTCTTCAAGACCCATGTTCACACCTTCCTCTCCCCAAAAAGACACTCCACACATCATCTTCAAAGATGACATAGGACCTGAGGGAAATTATTTTCCTCAGGGCTTTCTGGGTGGAGTAAATGTAAAAAAAAAACACCCCAGATTGCTCACCCTCACCTTTTTTTCCTTCCGAAAACTTTTCTCTCCTTCCATTTCTTAAAAGACCCCAAATATGACACAGACCCAGAGGGAAATAGGCCACTTGCATGGATTTCATAAGGACTTGGAAAAAATCGTGTGGATAGATTTTTTTTTTAATGTTGTGAAATTTTTTTAGAAACGTACAGTTTTATTTTTTTATTTTTAAATAAATAAATTCATATTTTGGGCCCGTGACGTCACTACATGAAAATTTCCCGTCCTCGAAAAGGTTCCTATTAATTTTGTAAAATTCCACACTGATTTATTTTTTTTATATGGCAACACTTTGATTTCAGGCGAATTTTTGAATTTGACGTTTAACGTTCACTAGATTTATTGTTTGTTCTCTGCGAACTTATAATTTGGTTTGACTTTTTGACAGATGTTATGACGATAACCCCGTACATTTTATGCTGTCCGTACGTATTTTATAGGTATAATGGTAGTGGTGCTGATTTTAACAAAATCAAATTTTATAATATTCTTATTATTATTATAATTTACAAGTACAAGAATATTACATTGAATTTAGTAATATGTATAGACGCAGTAAATTATAATGATTTATGATCAATAAGATGGATCAAGGAAAAAAAAAATTATGAGATGCAATATTTTTGGTATGCCTCGTTATTCTCCTGTGCCCTTTCTTGTGGAAAACGTTCTTTTTTTAAAAAAGATTTTCGGCTACGTAATTATCGTTTTTTCGCATCTATAATATTATGTCCCGTCTTTCCGGTTTATAAAAAAACGGTATGATTTTTCGGTTTGAAATTTTCAAAAAATCGTCAGGGTTTCAAAAATACGATTATTAAAAATACAGAATGTCTTAGAATATTTGCCTAAACCGGAAAAAAAATTAAAAAAATGTGATGCGAGTGGCAGTGGCGTAGCTAGCATGGGTGGCACCCGGGGCGGATAATGTGGTGTCACCCCCCCCCCCCCATTAAAGTTTACTTTGAGAAATTTAAAACGCAAATTTCGACCTCCGTAAATATAAAAAAACATTACTAGCTAGTCAAATGTGTAAACAAAACAACAAATTTTTTTGGGAATCCTGACCGACCGAGCCATAGAGCTACAAATAACAGAGTTCCGAATAGAGTCTTTAATTATAATATGCTGCAAAATTCTGAAGAAAATCATTTGCTGGCATGAAAACATCATTTTAACAACCAATAATAAAGTTAAAACCAGTTTTGTGTTCTGAATGTAACGATAAAATTTCAATTGTGGAATAGTAAAGGTGTAGGTCCTCAGCTTTAATTATTAATGCACGCAGTACACGGAAATGGTTTTCCTCCGATCTTTGCAGCATATGGTTGCAACTTTCAAATCTTGCACGTGGAACTCGAAAACGGTTTCCTTTGAAATTTCATTTGAAACTCTGTTCATCTGCGGACCCTTTTCGAAGGAAACCATTCCCGAGTTCCACTATTGCAAGATATTCCCCGAGTTGCAAGATATGAATGTTTCAGACTACGTGCTGCAAATACTAAAGGAAAACCATTTTCATGTTATGGGTGTAGTTTTAACTAAAAACGAGTTACCGAATACAGATTCTATCTTAAATTTCAACCAGTTTTGAATTAATAATTAATAAGGTTCAATTTGAATTTTTTTCAATTTTAATTTTAGCCGGTAGACTCTTACCAGATTAATTCTTAAGTTTAAACGAGTCTTGTATTCAGAATTTCTAAAAAATATCCAGATGAGGATGCATGTACTGACGCATTTCGAAAGAAACCATTCGCATTTTCCAAATGCAGTTAAAAATATCAAGTTGCATACTATGTGGTGCAAAAATCTGAGGAAAACCATTTTTGAGTTCTGGATGCAGTTTTGAAATGCAGGATAAATTTCAAAACCGTTTTGAAGTTCCGAGTGGAGTCTTCAATTCTAATATGCTGCAAAATTCTGAGAAAATAAAATTTTAACAACCCATTCTTAAGTTAAAACCAGTTTTGTGTTCAGAGTGTAACGATAAAATTTCAATTGTGAGATAGTAAAGGTGTGAGTCCTCAGCTTTAATTATTAATGCACGCAGTACACGAAAATGGTTTTACTCCGATCTCTGTAGCACAAATTCTTCAACTTTCAAATTTCAATTGGAACTCTGTTCATCTGCGGACCCATTTCGAAGGAAGCCATTCCCGAGTTCTATTATTGCAAGATATTACCCGAGTTGCAAGATATGAAAGTTTCAGACTATGTGCTGTAAATATCGGAGGAAAACCATTTACATGTTATGGGTGTAGTTTTAATTAAAACGAGTTACCGAATACAGATTCAATGTTAAATTGAAACCAGTTTTGAGATGTGCTTAAAATTTGAGTTGCACACCGTACGCTCCAAAATTCGAAAGAAAATCATTTGCTTGTTCCGTGCATAACTTTTATTCAAGCTTTTGTATTCTCACACAGACTGACTCTTAACTTAAATCTGGAAAAAATGTGAGGTTAGTATAGGCCGGATCAACGAATAAATATACCGTCAAGACGCCATACTCACGTAACATCGTCAATCAAAAAACTTTTTATTTTTCGAAATTAGGACTAAGGCAAAAATCTGATTTAAGGATTACTAGTTTATCGATTATACTTATACATACAATTATACATTAAAATATGCAGTATCTTTATTTTTAGTAACTAAAACTAGATTTTGGATAATACACAACCTAATATTGGATAAAAAAATTTAGGTATTATGATTTACAGCGCTAGTAATGCAAAGGTGACCTCTTATCCAAAGAATCGACAACTGATCGAAATCTGAGGGTGCTCTTACATTTGGTAGACAAATTACATTAGCTTGCCAAACTACCTCAGTGTAAGCAGCTAATCGTTTGGTGTAAATACTGTCGGAAGTTGACTTGGTAATCGGTGTAAATAGCGCTTCATCCACAAATTCAAAACGCATATTTCGAATTCATAAAAAACATTTTCTGAACACATCCAAATTACTTATTATTCTTTATTTATTTATTCATGTACACAAAACAATATAATAAAGAAAAAAACATAGAGATGATTGATCATTTTTCTTCAATCTGTTATCAATCGATTCTGGTATAATTGCATTCAAGTTTTGCGTCTATTAGAAAAGTGAACTATCAAAAATCCACTTATCTTGTTTTTTTTAAATGATCTTTCAGCACTAATAAAAACGCTAATAGAATAACAACTTTTCACTAATTCAAGTCAGTCAATAGATAACAATTCACTTCACGAGTTTACGTTAACGATAAAAATAACATTACGAAAATAGAATGACACAAGGAATATTTCAGTGAAATCCCCGGCTGAGCAACACTTCGAGCTAGGAAAGAAAATAAAAATTATAAAATATTTTTTCGGGAATCCACGACCAAACGAGCCATAGAGCTAAATAACAGTCAGTGTTCAAGCGTAAAATATTTTTTGCTACAATTTTGCACTTTCGTAAGTTTTTTCTCCACGTCCGAGTGTCACCCCCCCTTCGGGTGGCACCCGGGGCGGTCCGCCCCCCCGCCCCCCCCTCGCTACGCTACTGGCGAGTGGCCTTTTTTTTCTCACGTCCTTGTGTGTAGAGTTATAATGTAAAAAAAGTAAAAAAAAACGAGAGTGCCATACGACTAACGTAAAACTTCACTAACTTATATCTCCCTCTCAAATTCCGTTCGCCTCGCCCGATCGCACTTTTCATAACGCTCTCGTCACACATTCACCAGCTTACTCCCCAAGTCATGCGTAAAGGTCCGACCGTTCGCCTCGCCTGATCACACTTTTCGTAACGCTCTCGTCACGCAAAAAGAAAAATGAATAAAACCTACTTAAAACATAATATACAACTTCGAAAAATGCGTGTTTCTGAGATGTTTGAAATTAACGAAATATTAATTTACCAATTAAATTGTCCTTAATGGCTTTTAAAGCGTTTACCTGCGGGCTTGTCTTGTGATAGCATCGAAATAAATAAAAAAAAATATCACGGACAAAAAAAACTAAACTTTTTTCCTTGGGCTGGGTTCCCACCTGATCTATGATATTTTCTATGACAATCTATGGTTAATTTATAGAACGAAATTCGTCGATTCAACTGTGGGTTTCTATTCCGTAGAAAACCTATTCTCACTGATCCATTTCATAGATCCTATGAAATAGACCATGAAATAGATCAGGTGGGATCCCAGCTTTAAGCTATTTTAATATTTGTGTGGTTATCTACGTTTGGTGACTCAGCAGGGGTGCCCGGGTTCATGGGGTGAGGATTGTCCGGGTCTTGGCGGTGAATGCATCTGCCGACCAGTTGCCTGGCAGGGCGGATCGGGAGAGAATGGTTGAGGGAGTCCCTTTGACTTCTCCAGCCGTACTTTCTCGGAACATCACCTTGCACCGCAGTGGGAGGGATGGAGTCATACGCCTGTCACTTCTGGACACACTCTCCTTCCTTTCCTTAAAAGATCTTCCAAACAGCATCCTCAAAGATGACACAGGATCTGAGAGGAATTATTTTTCTCAATGCCTCTTATCTGGAGCTAATGTAAAAAAAATGAAATAAAAATAATGTTATGTAAAACAAAAAAATACAAATTTTCAGTTTACACGCGATAGAAGTGCTTCAGAAAACTAAAGCAGACAATAGTGGGGAGGCTACGAAGCACCGCACAAAGATGATACCGATTATTCTATCTCATTTTCTCGCTGGCTAAATTCTATAGATGTGTGTGTTTGTCTCTTTTTAGTGTCGCGTTTCATCGAGTTTCAAATCACTGCTAAAGAAGATTTCACTTAAAAAACAAACAAAAAACAGCCGGATCGCCGCCAATGAATGATGAAAAATGACTATTATTTTATTTCATTCATTGTGAAAAACAGTGATTGCTATAATAACCTTTCAGAAAAATGCATTAAAATTAAATTTTAAACCCAATTTAAATTAATTGATTTGGAAATTTCTTTCACTTACAGGAATACGGTTACATTGAAAAAAAAACGTATGTCTAATTTAACACCCTGATACCCAAAATAGATACTGCTCCCCTCGCGGCTGCTGCTGGCCTGGTGGAATTATATTGTGGGCCACCCTTTGCAAGAGGGGAAGATCTCTTTCAATTCCATTTATCTCAATATGTACATTGCAATGTAATAATAATACGATTGTACTGGGTTGAATTAATTATCATTGTTGTATTTTATCTATTAGGTATAATATATATATTAAAATATATTTTTTAATTATTATTGAAGTGAACACTTCTTTAGAACCATTGTGATTTGAAACTCGATGAAACGAAAAATGGCGGCACTAGAAAGAGACAGACACTTACATCTATAATAATAATAATAATATATTTTTATTGAACAAAAAAAAAATAAGATTTATAACTACAAAAACAAAAAGTACATCATAAGTACATCATAAATACAGTAAAAGTACAGTTTAAAAGTTGCATAAGTACAAAAGTTTATAACAGAAAACAAAATACATATATACAGTAGGTACTTAAAGAATAGAGATTTATAATTATAAATTTAGGTTTCTCGTAACCTGCCTCACTAGGCTAGCCTGTGTTGAGGCAGTAATTTTGTGTCAATTTATTATACTGTGAACATACCTACACTTATATAAGAATAAAATCACACAATATAATGGTTGCATTAATAATAACAATAACATTGGCAAAATAGGATTTAGCCTGCGAGAGAATGAGATAGTATAATCTCTTGGTCTCCTCCTGCTTCGTAGCCTCCGTACTCTTGTCTACTTTAATTTTTTGAAGGTTTCACTTCTACGGTGTGTGAATTGCACACCCCGATTTTTTTGTTGGTTTAAATATTTTTGCATTACGCATTAGGTGTTTTGACATTAATAGCCTATTTACGTGGGGATAGTGTTTAGTAGAATGTTTTAGTGATTTCTACTATAGTAATTTACTACTTACACCAAAAGGCGCTGCCTACACGCTGACAGCGCTTTCATATTAAATATACGGTTTAGTTGCCACTCCACTAAACACCTCATGTAAACAGTCCATTACATGTTTGTGCACTATAACAATATTAGTACGCATGATCAAAATATCAATTTTCACGTTGGTATTTAAAAAAAAAACTAATTATTTTATCGAAGGATAATAAACTCAACCTAGCTTTCAATACTATTGTCATCCGACGAAATTATTGTTTTTTAAACGTGTGAAGTAATATTTATTTTGTGCACAGTGGGGGGCGCACCAACGTACAAGTAGTGGTGCTTTTTTTGTAATGTTTTTTATTATTAATCATTATTTTATTTTATTTATGTATTTATTAATATTGAGTTAGATTACATAGTTTGTAAGCTCTAATATACAAATATACCGGCGTATATAATAATGTTCATATTTTTAAAGCCTGGATCACACCTGAATTGCAATCTCTTCCGTAGAATCTACGAAATAGAGAAGTGAGAAGAGGCTTTTCTATGGAACAGAAAAACAAAGTTGAATGAACTTTAGCTTTCGTTCTATAGATATATTTTATGCATATTATGTTCTACTAGCAGACCCGGCCACACGTTGCTGTGGCAAACGAAACGCAACGCCATTACCCAACCTTTATATAATCCACACCACCCGCTTGCCAGCTGCCCGCTGCCTGAATTGAATATTTGAATTTCTCGACTTTTCTCTACTATAATAAGCATGTTTTTATACATATAAACCTTTCTCTTGAATCCCTCTATCTATTGGTGAAAACCGCATGAATATCCGTTGCGTAGTTTAAAAGGTCTATGTGCACATACATTTTGAGCGACTTCATCAAATAAAATAATCCAAATCAAATACCTACTTACTCTATCTAGGACATCTATTTTCCAATTTCTTTCGTAGAACGAATTTCAAAAGTGACTATAGTACAGCCCGCCAGCCGTTTTACATCGCACAAAAATATATTTTCTTTGAATTTCTCGGCTTTTCTCTAATATAATTTACGTGTATTATACATATAAACATTCCTCTTCAATCACTCTATCTATTGGTGGAAACCGTATGAAAATCCGTTGCGTAGTTTAAAAGATTAACGCGCACATACATTTTGAGCGACTTCATTTTATACTATGTAATAATAATAAAAAGTAATGATGATGATACATATTTTTTCAAATTTAATCATAACGTATTTTCAAATTTCTTTTTAAATGTAAGAGTACCTACGTATAATAGTCAATTTCATTTAATTTTGCTGGATTATCATAATAAAGCTAGACGGTATTGTAGTTTATGTGCATGATTTTTTTCTTCGTTTGCAATTGCATTTCTCGTTCCGTATCCATGTATTTCGTAAATAAGTAGACCATGTGACTTTTTGTAAAGTAAGAATTATTAAAAAAAACTTCTTAAAAAAAAAATTTAAAAAAAATATATAGAAAAATAATATATTGATTTTGCAATCTATTAGTTTACTTTCACACTAGCCTCCAAAGAAAGGTACGTTATATTGGTTTATAGTTATTACAACGAAAGAGTTTGATATAAATTCGGTTTAACCTGTAAACGACACAAAATCACAATTAAAAGGTTGATAAATTAATTTCATTAGATTTTGAAAAGAAATTCATATGTTATTTTATTCGTGGATAATAGGCCACTTGCATCACATTTAAAAAAAAAAATTCCGGTTAAGACAAATATTCTAAGACATTATGTATTATTTATTTTTTTTAATCGTATTTTTGAAACCCTGGCGATTTTTTGAAAATTTCAATCCGAAAAATCAGACCATTTTTTATAAACCGGAAAGACGGGACATAATTTAATAGGTGCGAAAAAACGATAATTACATAGCCGAAAATCATTTAAAAAAATAACGTTTTCCACACGAATGGCACAGGAGAATAACGAGGCATACCAAAACTATTAAATTTCATAAATATTTTTTTCCTTGATCCTTTCTTGAAATTTTAAAATATTCTTAGTATTATAATATTTGATTTTGTTAAAATCCGCACCATTATCAGTATACTCCTAAAACATGTACGGACAACGTAAAATGTACGGGGTTCTCTTATAACATCTGTCAAAAAGTCAAACCAAATGATACGTTCGCAGAGTACAAACAATAAATCTAGTGAACGTTAAATGTCAAATTCAAAAATTCGCCTGAAATCAAAGTGATGCCACATAAATAAAATAAATCAGTGTGGAATTTTATAAAATTATTAGGAACATTTTCGGAGACGGGACATTTGCATGTAGTGTCGTCACGAGCCCAAATGATGGATTTATTTATTTAAAAATTAAAAAAAAACTGTACATTTCTAAAAAATTTTAGTAACATTTTCGTTATCTTAGTAAAAAAATCTATCCACACGATTTTTTCCAAGTCGTTATGAAATTTATGCAAGTGGCCTATTAAACGACGATCTTTTCAAAATTGCGAATTAACTAACAGATATTTTATTTTGTTTAATTTGAAATTTACAATTCATTAATACATATTTTTTATATTTTAGTTTATTAGGGAAACAAACTTTTACATATACCTTATTAAAATAATTACGTGTTACGAGATTGCATGGTTCCGTGAATTGTAGTATAAAATTTGTAATATGTATATACAGAAAAACAAAAATAGTTAAAGAAAAACCTATAAAAAACAGATTAAAAGTATATAAATAGATAATTTTAAATTAAACTAAGTACCTACCTACACAAAAAATACATACGTATACCATAAATAATGTTAAAAAACCAACAAATTGAAGAAAGAAAAACAAGACAATGAAAATGAGAACGTAACTTATATAATATATCTTACACACAGCAGGGGTAAAGGATTCGTAATTAAGAATTTGATTTATTTTTCTAATATACATTTAGTGAATTGACCTGAAGACAAATAATGGAAAATATCAGCGTCTGAAAATATATTACTGCATTATGTGAACGTCTTTCTGAAAAATGAATGTTGGGTGTAGTTTTAATGTGTGGGATGTGGAAAAGTTGGTGTTTACTAGACAGGACTACAATATGGACTGGACTATTTTATTTAAAAGTGCCGTAGAAAGGCAAACAGATATCAAATAAAATTATACGGTTACTTGATGTGTTGCAAAACAAACCTTGTGGTAAAGTTTGTAAAAATCGACAGTTTTAATACAATTTTTTAATTAAATTGATTTAATCGTTTTTTTATTCGTATTTATTGATAACAACGATTTTAGACAAGGACGATTTTTTTTACATTAGCTTCACGCAGAAGGCAATAAGGAAAATAATTTAGTTAGGACCTAGGTTACGCTTAGGGGTGAGGTTAATAATTTAAATATGGGTTATGTCATCTTTGGGGATGCTGAGTTGCGTTTTTTTAAAGGAAACGAAGGAGAGGAAAATCTGGGAAGGAAAAAGGTATGAGAGATGGGTGGGAATCTGGGGGTCAATGTGTCCAGGAGTGACAGACGTATGAATCCATCCCTTCCCACCGCAATGCAAGGCGATGGGTCGAGAGAGTACTGCTGGAGAGATAAACAGATCTCCCTCTCCAAATTCAGCTCGTCACACAGTTAGTGGGTAGACGCATCCGCCAGTCCTCGCCGAAAAAACCTGGCTAAGATCGCCCAAGACTTATCCAGGTCACCAAACGTAGCGAAGCACACGGGGAGACCTATGGCCTAGGTTGCAATAAATGGTTCTAAGGGCGGCGGTACCCACACCTGCCTCCAAAATTGTATTTATTTAGTACTTAAATAATACGTGAAAATGAATTAATTAACTAACACAATGGTCACTTCGCTCAATTTGTATTAAAATTTAATCAATTAATTAGTGTTCACAATGAGGACCTTGAAATGTCAGACATTTGTTTGGTAAAGCAACAACAATTTAATTTTAATATGAATTCATTCCAAATACTAAAATAGAATAAAATAATTACTAAATATTGTTGGCAGTTCGTTAATAATGCAAGACAAACTAGGAATTGGATATCGTTGTTTCCATTTCAAAATTGAAAATAAGTGAAGTAGTGGTTTTCGACAGTTTAATAACTAAAAATAGTCCCAAGTGCATGAATTTTGTTTTTTATTGTATAAATTTAATTTGAATATCTGCACGATAAAAAAATGAAACTCAGAAATCACATAAAACATTATTTAATTATAAACGCCCTTTTGGACTGTTGAATGGAATTTTGCGTTATTTAATTTATTTATTTAATTATTTGGTTACAGTATATGTATAAGTATAACATTATAAAATGATAAATATATAAGTGGTATTCTTGGCATAGCAGCACATAGGTACCTCAAACTAATTCAAATTAGCAAAGTATTAATAATATGATGGATATTAATTTTAAATATTTAAACCTAAATTATTAACTAATACAAGGTATACGAGTAATATATAAAATCAGGTATATACGTACATGCACACAATTATTCATATGTGATATAAACCAATTAAGGTTGTTTAACCAGTCAGCGGCCGAAAATCCACCAAGATATTCTTGCGATCGTACAGGGCGGGAAAGATTAATTATTCTCCGTACCAGCTTTTAAAAATTATAACTCAATATCGATTTTATTTCATTCCAAATTTGATTTAATTTATACCTTCATCCAAAAATGCTGAAAGGCCTGATGATAAAACTATTAAAATTATGTACTTTTTGTAATTATTTTTTGTTCATAGTATTTATAATTTTTCAATAATGTCTAAGAAAAATAAGAATGTAAAAAAATCTGAAATATAATAGTTTGTAGGTGCGCAAATAAATATACAAAGAGACAAATTTTCATCAAGAAACACGTGAACGCATATATTTTTTTATGATTTTATTTAAACTAAAATTAAAATTCTTTAACATACGTTAGCTAGATAATGTATTGATTTATTTTACTGCATGATTATATGATTTGAAATGGGTGTTGTATAATACAAAATCTTTTTTGAAAATTTAACAAATCTGCCAACGACCTATGGTATAACCTTATTATACTAAAAATAAATATATTTTCTGAAAATTTAAACCATACGTTTACTAGATAAAAGAACAATCTTTCGAAATCAATTTATAATTTTTTTGTGTAAAAGAGTCAATACGTCTAAAATCTGATTTAAAAATGACGTATTTCTGGTTTTCTCTGGTTATACCCTCTTAAACGGAAAAATAAGAATGTAACTTCTCATAAATAATAAAATATTATAAGAGAAGAGATAAAAAAAAATAAAAAAAATGAAGTTTTTAGCAAATGGCAAAGAAATTAATTGTCTTCCAAAGATTAACAAATTGAATATGAAACATAAGTGGCAACTGATGTAGTATATAATACGTAATTTACCCAATGTCTGCGTAAAAAAATATTATTATAAAACTAAACTATTAGTGTCACATAGATACCAAATATAAAAAATTTATGTCACAGAGATATCTGATTCAAAAAACCTAGATACTTAATATCAAAATTTATTATTACATGGATACCTAATATATATTTTTTTCGTTGGCATCGCGTTTGGGTTTCACCGAGGCATCCCGTATTCGATTACTCGGCTGGCTAAGTCCTCCATCATGACTCAAGCAATATTTTCCGCTTACTGTGGTGGTAGTAGGAGATTTTCAAATATTGTCGGATTATTCGTGACCCGGAATTATTTATCTTTCTTTAAAAAAAATAAAGTTAGTATTCCTATATTGTTTTCATTTGTATTATTTCATTAAAGTTCTTTATTAAACTGTTTTTAAGTTCTTATGAAAACTTGACATTTTACAAACATACTCGTACATAACTACATTTCGCAATGAAAACGATAATATCATATTTTAGAACACCATTAATTAGAAAAAACCTACATGGGTGATGTTGTGAAAAGGAGAAAAAAATCGTGGGCAGTTTTCCCAAAATAAATTACACCGTATTACAAGTATCGATTTCTCGAAAACGTGGGAGATGGAAAATTCATAAAATCTATTTTAGTAAAACGTACAGCCGGCGGACCTTTGACATTAAACACTTTTTTGTAATATTATTTACCAATAAGCCTACTTACCACAACTTTCTATTATTATTCTTTCCATTATGTTCGACAGTAAACTCACCTTTGTATGTCATATTAATAATATTATCAACAAAGCCCTAAAGACTATTGGCTTTGTTTTGAGAGCTGCAAAAGATTTCAATGATTTAGATACATTAATTATGTTATATAAAACCCTTGTCCGATGCCAACTTGAATATAACTCTACGTTATGGTCTCCCTTATACAACATTCATTCAGACAACATTGAAAAGATTCAACGGAAGTTTCTAAGGTTTATAAACTATAAATTGCATTTCCTGCACTAAACGTTGATTACAATTACCTCCTGGATAAAACGTCTCTATTGAAACTTTCAGAAAGAAGAATAAGCACAGATTTAATACTATTACATAAAATACTGCATTACAAAATTTTCTGTCCAGAATTATTTCAATTTATAAATATCCATGTTCCCCAAAAATCATGTCGACATTTATTACCCTTCTACTTCAATAACACCAGGACACTAGCTTATCAAAATTCTCTGTTTCCGAGACTTCACAGTCTCGGAAATAAATATTCTAATCTAGGTGATATATTTCATCTTAAAACTAATCAGTATAAATGTTGTATATTCTATCACTTTTATTCTTCTAGGCACAAATAGATTTACATAATTTCTTCAATTTTTGTTTATATTGAATATGAGACTTCTTATCATTTTTACATAATATGTATTTTTATTTTATTATTTGTTTTGTTGTTACATTGTGTATTTTCTTTTCTCATTGTATTATATTTTCGTCATTGTTTGTTGCTCAACTTATAAATTATAATGTAAAAGCCCATCAGGGCGTGTAATAAATAAATTAATAAATTATCTACATCACATTGATATAATAGACGTTGCAAGTATTATTGTTATGTATTCCAGGAATGTAATCTGCGTGTACTATTCTCTTTTTCATACGCAATACTGGAGGCTGATGGGCGGGGGGGGGGGGGTAAGATTGGGGGAGGGGTTGAACCTCCCTCCCCTTAAATACGCCAGTGGGCTTTTCTTTTCTTTAAAAAGAAAGACAAACATTCCCGGGTTACGAATAACCCGACAATCATTGAAAATCGTCTACTACCACCACAGTAAGCAGAAAATGTTGCCTGTGTCGTCATGGAGGACTTGGGTAACTGGTAACCGAGTGAGACCAAAACGCGATGCCAACTCAGCCACTGGCCGGTCTTTACTTCTGATAGTTCGGTTACGTCCTAACTATTATACTCAAATTTTTGAAGAAACAGAATCATTAATGATAAAATCCAAATGGTGTGCTTTATCAAGAAATATTTTGAAGACATTCCTAACAAAAAAACTGTTTACCGCTTGAATTAATCATACAAATAATCATATAATTTAAATATAAATTTATATAGCCATTCATCTAAATACTCGTACATAAGGCAATGAATTTCTGTATTATCATTGTTAACTTCACTAAGGACGGGTTGTTTAAAAAAATTTGAAGGATTCATCAAATATTTGAAGTTAATTTTCGCGTTGTGTGTAAGTTCTATTCAAGTTCTGTGATTATTTCAGTTTTATGAAGCAACTGGCCTATAATGATATAATAACAGAACATGAATAGAACTTACACAGAACGTGAAAATTAATTTAAAATATTTGATGAATCCCTAATTTTTTTTAACCCATCCTAAGATTCGCCGACAGTTGCCCCCTCCCCCCCCCGGCATACTAATATAGAATGTGTGGACTGTTTAGGGAAAATACGGTATATCCACTAACACAAACTGTAACTAAGTGTCCCCGAAAGGGTGTGCAAGAGGATGTACCGCATAATAACAAAAGTTTAAAACATATTTTCATTCAAATACTTTAAGGATAAAACTACTTATCTATGTACTGTATATACCAGCGTATAAGTACAAAAAATCGACACTGTAAATAGATTTATTTGATATTCATAACAAACTAATAAACAGCTGGTACCCGGCATGCGTTGCTATGTCATTTAATAAAGATTTTTTCTCCCTGCGTGTCCTTTCCTATTTGTCCCGTTCCCCTTCCACCCCCCCTTCCTTTCCCGCGACCCCTTCCTCTCTCGCGTTTCCACTCCGTCTCCTCCACCTTCCCTTTCCCCATTCCACTCCCCCCCTTCCCCCGTACCATGAACCCCCTCCAGAGTTTCCCTCCCCCCTCCCTTGTTCCCCTCCACCACCCTCCCGCGAACCCCCTACCCTAATTCCCCTCCCGCATTCCATACATTCAGTCCCATACATTCAGTTTTACAGCTCGCGTGTCACCTATTCCAATTTTTTATACAAATTTCATAAGGTCAGAGCTCACCAATAGTTTTATATAAACCTTGTCCTGACTAAAATGAACACAAAAAAAAGAATTAGCTAAGTTATGCGCGTACATACATTTCGGCCATTCATTTTTATTTATATAGATAGATAGATAACGGGTTTTCAACCAACCCCTCAGGCTAATTTTTTCACTTTTGAGAACAACTCATATAGGTCTCATAGAAATTGCTGTGTCTCTTACTATTATGCTGAGAAACATCATCTAAACGGTTTTAAAAAGAAAAAACACTACGCTTTATATTACAATCTAAAAGTTAACCACAAAATAATTAAAATGTGCACCTTCATGTTACCAAAGTTTTCAACCGCAATTTGAAATGTAGATAGGTATTTATGAAAATTTGTGATTTTTTTATTAATTATTTTGACATGAAACGACAAAAAAGTGAAGTGACGTTTATAACACATTTGTCTAATAATATACGCATTCCTCTTTACTTTTTTCGTTATCAGTAATTTTAGTCAGAAAAAACGTAAAGCGAGCCATTTTTAACCACTCGGACCCATAACCTTGTTTTCACGATAACATAACATTACTAGACATATGTATGACGTACGAGGTGTACCTGACTTGTTAAAACATTTATATGAATTCATTAATAAAATTGTTTTTCAAAATTACATGTTTATTTCGAATTATAAAATTTGGAAGGATATTTTCTCATCTTTCAAAGACAGTTTTCAGTTTTCGGACACGTTAGCAAATATTTAATTTATTTGGATTTTATTGCAAAGCGGAAATACTCGTATTTTGACCTTCTGACAAAAGGCCTGAGGTGTTAAGAAAAAATCTTTAGTGCGCTTTGATATTTTTAAATTCCGAATTTACGAAAAAACGAGCGGCGACGATGGTTTGGTCTATTTTCAAAATGTCTAAGCTTATACGGTGACCTAATCATTAAAAATAATCTCGAAGTCTTTGATTCAGCCGACTATTATTACCTTCACAGGCATTTTACCACAGAATAAGAATGTGAAAAATGGATGACGAATGACGATGATGATAATAAATCACGTAGGTACCTAAATGAATTTTTCATTCTCTGAGCGTTGGGAGAAAGAATTTAATGCATTACACACAAAAAGCAAGTAAACACGGCATTTTACATTTAAAAATTGTAGACAGAAATTTTCCCAAACAAAAAGAATCAAAATTGAATTATTCTCAAAATTAATGTTTTACCTCCATCTTTTTTTCTACAAATGATATTATTTAAAAATCATAAAATAACACTCCTGTTCAAATATTTTTTTCAAAATATTTTACTTTTTTTATTATGTTTTGAAATCAAAATGATATTTATTGTAAAAGGAACACCTACATGATAAACCCAACAAATTTCATTAATTATGTATCTATAGAATACAAACTAAGACAAAATACATGCTCATGAGCAAAAATAACGCATTGGATGAAAATCTTTATATTGCTGGAACAAAACTAGAGAAGGTACAGAGTATTGTATACTTGGGCTGCAATGTAAATGATAGATGGGATCCTTCAGTTGAAATCAAATGCCGCATTGAGCAAGCTCGTGCAACCTTTATCCGCATGAAAAAAATGTTCTGCAGTCATGATCTCAACCTTGGATTACGAATGCGAATGGTCAGATGCTACGTGTTTTCGATATTATTTTACGGAATGGAAGCATGGACGCTTACTGAAGAACTAATTAGGCGACTTGAGGCATTCGAGATGTGGATCTACAGAAGAATACTTAAAATACGCTGGATGGACAGGGTTACAAACGAAGATGTTATGGTTCGGATGAATAAAGAAAAGGAAGTAATTCAAACTATAAAAATCCGAAAACTTCAATATCTTGGACATGTGATGAGACATCCAGAGAAGTATGAGATCCTGCATCTCATAATGCAGGGAAAGATTGCCGGAAGACGGGGCCCTGGAAGAAGGAGAACCTCATGGCTGAAAAACCCGAGACAGTGGTTTGGCCAGTATACCGTGGAGCTGTTCCGGGCCGCAGTAAACAAAGTCCGCATAGCCAACATGATAGCCAATGTCCGTTGAACGGACAGGGCACAAGAAGAAGAAGAAGATATAATACAACCATAGAAGGGTACTCATCGATGACAGTTGATCCGCCGACAATAATTGGTCCCCCGGCGTATTTATGTACAATGTGCAGCCGCTTTAGGGAATATACAAAATGTAACTAACTGACCCCGTAGGGTTGTGCAGAGAGGATGTACCGCCGAATAACAAAAGAATAAAACTTATTTTCATTCAAATGCATCAAGGAAAAATCTGCTTCTCTTTTTATTGTATACTAGCAGACCCGGCCACACGTTGCTGTGGCTAACGAAACACAACGCCATTTACCCAACCTTTATAAAATCAACACCATCCGCTCGCCAGCTGCCCGCTGCCCGCTGCCCGTTGCCTAAATTGATTATTTGAATTTCTCGACTTTTCTCTACTATAATAAGCATTTATTATACATATAAACCTTCCTCTTAAATCACTCTATCTATTGGTGAAAACCGCATGAAAATCTGTTGCGTAGTTTAAAAGATCTATGCGCACATACATTTTGAGCGACTTCATTTTATACTATGTAATGATGATGATGATACCTACCACAAAACTTAAATTTCTACTCATATAATTTGGCACTTACCTATCTTATTAAAAAAAAAACTCAAAAATGCATATGCAACAAAAATGTATTTTTGACCGATTATCTCTATCTCTACATATTATAAAGTAAAGTCCCCGCGCCGTCTGTCTGTCTGTTCGCGATAAACTCGAAAACTACTGAACGGATTTTCATGCGGTTTTCACCAATATATAGAGTATTTTGTGAGGAAGGTTTAAGTATGTAATTTGTTAATGATTTGTGTAAATTGGTTGAAACATAACGATAATTGTTAGAAGTGTCGGAAAAAAGTCCAGCCGCCTGGGTAGCTTTCTTCGAAAACGCTGCCTAATCCTTTTGGGATATAACAAAACAATTAATGGTGGGATATTCCTCTTTTATAGATCTACAAAAAAGTCCGCGAAGGCATATATCTATCTTTTACGGATAGCTTACTATACACATTATATCTAATATGCGATTGATAAGAATAATAAGAGTTTTCGAGTTTATCGCGAACAGACAGACAGACAGACAGAAAGACGGCGCGGGGGACTTTACTTTATAATATGTAAAGATAGAGATAGAGATAGAGATAGAGATAGAGATAGAGATAGAGATAGAGATAGAGATAGAGATAGAGATAGAGATAGAGATAGAGATAGAGATAGAGATAGAGATAGAGATAGAGATAGAGATAGAGATAGAGATAGAGATAGAGATAGAGATAGAGATAGAGATAGAGATAGAGATAGAGATAGAGATAGAGATAGAGATAGAGATAGAGATAGAGATAGAGATAGAGATAGAGATAGAGATAGAGATAGAGATAGAGATAGAGATAGAGATAGAGATAGAGATAGAGATAGAGATAGAGATAGAGATAGAGATAGAGATAGAGATAGAGATAGAGATAGAGATAGAGATAGAGATAGAGATAGAGATAGAGATAGAGATAGAGATAGAGATAGAGATAGAGATAGAGATAGAGATAGAGATAGAGATAGAGATAGAGATAGAGATAGAGATAGAGATAGAGATAGAGATAGAGATAGAGATAGAGATAGAGATAGAGATAGAGATAGAGATAGAGATAGAGATATACCAGCGCTTAAGTATAAAAAATCGAACTGTGTATAAATTCCATTGACAATTTATACCAACTTATTATTAAGGGTATTTTTGAAGTCGTACTGAATATCTTTTACGTTTGTAATTGGTAAATAACGCACAAAAATTTTTTTTTTAGTACCTAAATATCATTTCGGGGGATCAATTGTCGTGGAATTAACTGTCGGGTCACCCTCGTCGATATTTGGTCAATATATGTACTACAATATAAACACAAACAAAAGAAAATAAATAAATAACAGAATAAATAAACAAGAAGAACAGCGATCACAGTAAAACTAAACATCAATAATTTTTTGCAGATATATTATACGTAGATATACAGAAGATTCAGCGGGTTTGATTTTATATGTTTTCAAGGTACAGTTGAAAATGGCTACATCTCGTAGGGTATTGCATGTTTGCAGATACATCTGATTTATGAATTTTGCGTTTACTAAGAATGAAAGCCTGATAAGGTAAAGAAATGTTTATAAACTATTTAAATAATAGGTAAGCGACTCCCAAAACTTTGGAAAAAACTAAGAAAAAATCATAATTGTTTAGTAGTCCCATTGCTAATTATAAAAAGGCTCAAAGTAAGAAGCACCCCACAGGTAAATAAATATAGATAAATCAATAATATTACGTGCACTGAAATGATATTGGCATATTACGTATATTACACAAAACAATGTTTTTAATGACACTGTTGCTATAAGGGTAAAAAACGCCACGAACTTGAGCAAAAAAACCACAAAAACTTCATTAAAGGAATAAAATCATGTATTTTCGGATGTTTTTTATAATCTTATTTTGTATGCCAGATTGCGTAGTGAGTTATTATATTTGTTTGGTTTTGATTACCTGCCACTCACTGACCACGGAAAACTCCGACCTGGAAACGGAAAATATGAAAAGTTTTCCTTAGAATACCGCCTTATTGATCGGCCTCCGAATTTGCTACAATTTCCCACGTTTTTTCCTCTGGGTAAAAACTAAGCCTTTTATATTTAACGTGTACCAAAAAGATTGAGGTGAAGTACAAACATCAATTTATACGGTTTCAGCGATCAGTGTCGACGTTGCCCGAGATTAAAGCGTTTTGAAGATCTTTTCTATATTGTAATAGTTTTTATTAAAATTCTTAAATCTTCAAATATCATCCAGAATCCACTGAATTGCAGTGAAATGATCTTAAGGTGATGCACCATTAGATAAAATTCTTGATCAGGTCGGTAACAATAACACTCCTCATGTAGATGGCGATAAGGTTCAAATTCCCGTTTAACACCAGCTACCTTTTTTGTTATTATTCACGAAAAAAACATCGCCAAGGGTGTGTTATATATTTAAATATTTAAATGTTTTACGATCATTATAAAGAAATTAATTTTCCATATTATACAATAAAACCATAAAAGGGTATTGCAAGTAGAAGATTTTGAACTTTAAAGCAGTTTTTGTAGGCCTGCTCCTTTATTTCTTTCTGGGCTTATAAAAATACTAATAAAAAAGAACTCAATTATATCAAAGGAAAAAATATTTTCTACCCGCAGTATTTAATGAAAGTTTTTAAAATATTTCTAAGTGATCTAATTTTCAAACCAAAAACGTGAAATTTTGCATCGCTTAATAGTGCATCACCTTAAAAAGTAAAATTCTTGACCAATTATAAAAATGCTTTAAAACCGATAACAATAAAAGAAAAAAATCTTGAATGATTTTCTTTATTTAAAGTTGTTCGTACGTAAAAAAGGCCAAGTAAGGGGGTCGGTGTAACTTCTGAGAGGGGTGATTGATGACTCATCACCCAAAATTGTAAATGACCAATATTAGGGAGGTGGTTACGTGGCAACGAGAGGGAAACATATCTTTTTTGGCGAAGGGTTTTTTAAAAATAATTATGCTTATTTGTTTTAATTCCATCAAAGACACACATTTTTTTGGAATTACTTGATTACAAACTTTTATAATTCTTTTACTTGTTTTATAACACATACAGAATTCATTGGTACCTAATTAAATTTAACCCTGCGAAAGTAAACATATGCCACACGGTTTACACTTGTCACGGGTAGCTTCTTCGACTCGTTCTTGAGTTCAACAGCTCGGCTGTGGAACGATTTGCCGGCCTATATGTTTCCTCTTCCTACAATGTTCATTCCTTTCTCTCCTCAAAAAAACCCTCCATACAGCAGCTCAGATGACATAGGCCCTGAGGGAAATTATTTTCCTCAGGGCCTCTCGTGTGTAGTTAATGTAAAATAAAAAAAAAATAATTACAAAACTAAATAGTTATTTATAGTGGGTAAAAGTTAAAAACAAATTATGGAAGAAAAATAATTTTAAAAAGGCATTACTTTCTTTAAATCACTTTATATGTTTTTTATTAGGTACAAAAAAACTAAGATTGATAAAACTAATTTCTATATTATATATTCAACTTGGGGGGAGGTTACGGGTATGGTATTCCCGCCCCGGGAAACTTTTATTGGATAACCAAAACCCCTACCATAGGTCACCCCAAGTAGTTCGCTACGTTTGGTGACTAATCAGGGGTACCCGGATTCATGTGGTGAGGTTTGTTATAGTCTTAGTCTAAGTCTTAGTGCCACATGCCTACTGCATTGCGGGCCGGATTGGGAGAGACCAGTTTATGGAGACTTTTTTTTATTTATTTCTAAAGCCGGTCTCTCTTGACCCATCGCCTTGTGGGAGGGATTGATTCATATGTCCGTCACTCCTGGACTCATTGACCACCAGATTCCTACCCACCTTTTATACCTTTTCTTTCCGAGAATTTCCTTTCCTTTCTCTAAAAAAACCCTCCACACAGCATCCCCAAAGATGACACAGACCCCTAGGGAAATTGTTTTCATCAGGACTGGATCTAATGTAAAAAAAAAACAAAATAAAGATATACAAAATCAAAAACATAAAAATAATAATAATATTTTATAAACAATAACTTTACAAGAGCAAAACATTACAAAATTATTTTCGATTAGCTACGAGGATTCACTAATGTGCAGTTAAGAAAATGATACTGATATTAAAATGAATATGTATTGCAACTAAATCATCCGCTACGGTTATTTTTGAATCTTATTTTTGATATTTTGAAATTACGCAGTTATTACAAAGAATCTGACGCATGAGTATAATTTCAAAGTTTTCACGAAGGTGATTGGTCCGATTCAGAAGGCTACGACCTATGACTAATGGGTCGCAGGTCGCAGTATGAGATGGATAGTCTCACATCGTACGTGACGCATATAAAATGGCTTGTTTCCACTTGTTTGACTATAAACTTCAAATTAAAATGGTCAAAGCAGCAACTAACGAACGAATTAACTATTTTACAATCGATAGATATTTTCGTGTACAAAAATCTACCCTAGTGACGCTACCGCCCTAAATGATCCAAGCAACTATTCAATATGGACAGACTTTAATCGAGGTAACTGGTATGACTATTAACCTTTATAATTAAAGCTATTAACCAATCGTCACCTCATTTGGATACGATTCTAACTGATTTTTTTTTCATTTACTAAATATATCTCGAACTATCGGATTAATGCATCTAAGTAATTAAATGTTTGTATATTAATATTATAAACCGTCACAACTTGCAATATTATTTAATTTTTTTTTTTCTTTTCATCATTGTTATCAACTTACAAATAATGGGTTCAAACTTGTAACACACCAGCGCGCTGGCAGCGTATAACTTCAAAAATTGGAACTGTAAATAGAATATAATTTTTCAAAAGAAGCAAACACATTGTGACTTGATATTTTAAATAAATAAAAAGAAAATACTTTGTTTTAAGACACTTTATTGTTATTTTTTAGTCTACCGGTTTCGGTACCTCCGTACCCTCATCAGGCCTGTTACAAAAATACTACAAAAACAGGATAATACACATATATACTCGTATATACAAATTGTTAAGAAAGAAAGAGACAGTAAATTAGAGTGGGACAGTGCGTCAGTTGTGGGAGGGAAGTGGGGGAGGAGAGAGTGGGATATCAGGAAACATACTTATAATAGGGCTGAATGTTAAATTTAGTTGATTATTAATGATTTCAGACTTTGTATTAACTGATTTTTTTAATTTCCAATGCCTCTAAATTATTTAATCTTAAGCCTATCCCATTTTTGTGTAGGACTTTAATACCCGTATCCCGGTTAAAAAAGTGATCTTCATTAATTAAGTGCTCTGCGAATTCGGAAAACCCTGAACTGGTTAGGCATGTTATGTGTTCCTTTAGAATGTTCCTTTTTTTTTTTTTTTTTTTTTAATGTTTATTCAGTTTTTTAATTTTACAATATTTATCTTTAAAATCAATCAGTTTGATTGTAAGAAATCTTTCATTTTTCCTATTTAATTAATACTATTATACTTTTATGTTTTACATTGTAATAACCGTGTAAAATCTAAAATACTGATTATTATAAACTACTAATTATTATAATGTTTATGAATACAGTGTGTGATAGTAATTTCCAAGCATTTGATCAATATTCGATCTGGGTATTTGTATACAATATTATTTGCTTTCATGTTCTACGGAGATAGAATGATTTAACTTTTTTTTGATATTTGAATAAGATGTCTCATTTTTAATATTTTCAGGTAATGCGTTAAATATTTTCGGAATTCTATGCCTCTTTGTTCTATCACCGTATACATTTTGAGATTTATTAATAATAACCATTTGTGCTTCTCTATGCCTAGTAGGGTAGTTGTGGTTTACAGGTTTTTTTGAATTCTGTATTCCAGAATTCATCTAGCGTTAATTGATAATCTACCTTACTGTGTATAGAGAGGACATTACACTGTTACGTAACAGAATCGGCTCCCGAGCGGAAGGTTAAGTGAATCGTCCCCACTACACGTGCCTACCGTTTCCTCTCCCCGCACCGCGCGACCACCCCGCGTCAGGCGCCAAAGCGCCGGGCGGCCCGCCGGCCGCCATTCCTTCGCTAGCTCTCGGCCAAGCAACTGGCTACGCGCGATTTGCGCTGTTTGTGCTCCGCGATATTAACTCCGCGATGTATTGTTTGCAATTGTGTTGTGAACGGAATCCAGAAAAGATGGCAGACCACGCATCTAGCTATGTGAGTACCAACTCGCTTCCTCCCCCCCACCGTGTGCTTTGAACCGTTTGTAACTTCATTTAAACGCATAGAGAGAGGGAGAAATCCTCGTTAGGTCAGTAGGGTAGTTTAACTTGTGTTTTGTGCCGACACTGGCCGTATGTGTATCACCCTGTTCTGTTTATTGAATAAACCCTTTAAATGCAAATACTGTGTACTGATTGAAGAGGGAGTCCCGGGGATTTTGAGGAGAGGAGGGGAAGGAAGAATTGACCAAGCGAACCACTGGCACTCGCCCTGTTTTTAGGAGGAATCATGTTCGAGCCGGTTTGAGCTAACCGACGGCTGTTATTGTGTGTGTTTTACAGGAATAGGGCCTGGGGTAGGCCGCTGCAGCAGCGCTCCCAGCACTGGCGTTCCCAACTTAGGGGCAATTTTTTTTTTCCTCCCTCTTCACAGTCGCTCGCCTCGTTCTTCAATCAGCCATTGTTTAAACTGTATAATCTATAATGTTTTGTCTTGTTTTTTTTCCCAATTTGTCTAGCATTACCATCAAAAAACATCGACGCGAGTGTAACTTCGAATTGCAAATTTAAACTATCGCGGGCACATTCCTTCATTTTCGAGTCGTCACTCGACAAAACATTATCACCGGTATTCCTACGTAAAGTGCTCAACCAAGAAAGTTGCCGTCGTGAATAATATAGTGTTTACAAGTGTCGACCGACTAAATTTGCTAGTTTCAAATACAAGATTAATAGTGGAAATGTACACAAATATTTAAAACAAAGTTATTCAACAATTAAAATCCTGTATATGATAAACCAATTACCCGCTTCGTTTCCCGAAAGTTAATTAACCAGTTTTCATTAATAAACTTATTCCGCAGTGTGCTGGTCTGTATTTGATATCGACATATACTGCGAATAGGGGTCTATTTCGCAAAATACTGGCCTGTATATATAACGGCATATTTTGCAGCTTAAGGGAAACAAGTGGATTAAATTCTTTCTACCTTTTGACAATTGAGCATTTTTCTAATTTTGCCGCCTGTTTCATCATTTAGCTTTTTTTCTTTCGTAAGAAACAGACGACATAATTTGAAAGACGTTCGGTTCGCGTTGACGTCGATTCCTCGAGTCAGGCATTACATTACGTATGCACATCTGCATATAACTTGTTATGACAAGAGGAAGTCGGCGGATAAATACCAGTAATGGTGTATGCTCAAATCAGGCTGCAGTATAGCCACGTTAAATAAAGAACAATTCCCCAAGACATTGTTGAATTTTCAAACATACTTCCACGAAAACTTGTATAAAAGAAAAAATATTTCCTTTCCTTTCTAAAGAACCCCCCCCTTTGGAAGGCTAATCGAAATATTCCAAAAAACATGTTCATTTAAGGCGAACCTCGTTTCCGTTTTTTTATTTTTTCTTTTCCGGACTTTTGCTTATTTGCAAACCTTTTTCAAAACATCGGGATTTTTTCTCAAAATCACGTTTTTTGAGGGAAACCGCTGCCCAAATTTTTCTCGTTTTCGGACTTAGAAAAATTTTCTACAAATTTTCAAAACATCGGGATTTTTTCTCAAAATTACGTTTTTTGAGGGAAACCGCTGCTCAAATTTTCTCTCGTTCCGGACTTAGAAAATTTTCTACAAATTTTCAAAACATCGGGATTTTTTCTCAAAATTACGTTTTTTGAGGGAAACCGCTGCTCAAATTTTCTCTCGTTCCGGACTTAGAAAATTTTCTACAAATTTTCAAAACATCGGGATTTTTTCTCAAAATCACGTTTTTGTAAGGGAAACCGCTGCCCAATTTTTTTCCCGTCTATGGACTTTGAAAATTTTCAACAAATTTTCAAAACATCCGGAGTTTTTCTCAAAATCACGTTTTTCGAGGGGAACCGCTGCCCAATTTTTTTTCTCGTCTATGGACTTTGAAAATTTTCAACAAATTTTCAAAACATCAGGATTTTTTCCCAAAATCACGTTTTTTGAGGGGAACCGCTGCCCAAATTTTCAAATAAACCAAACACTTATAAAAAACGCGTTTTTTTTCAAAAACTTTTTGTAAAAAATACGTCCCCAGTGGTCAATCTCTGCCCAATTTCTTTCCAATTGCGAGTCTAGTTCTCACTTTTTCCAACATAAGGTCAGTCTGATACGATCTTATACACCATGGAAGTTCCTCAAGTCACGCTGGGTATAATCCCACACATTTTTACTTCAAAAAAGGAGGAACTACTACAGGCCCTGAGAAATAGAAAGATTTCTCCTAGGAATAAATCCAAAAAATGCCTCACTCTATATGCTTCTTTCTACAACAAAAAATATATCAGGAGGTTGCAATTTCAACCGGAAGTCACCTCGGAAATCATCACTACCCCCCTCACAGTCTCCAAAGCAAAACCCGTGGTAGTGCAAGCCCAAGAACCAACAAAAATATACGATCTGACATCCTGGAAAACAAAATACAACGGACTCACGGATGTAGAGGATTTCATCAACAGAATAGAGGAAACAGCTCAAGTCAGAGGAATTCCCGAGAACATCCTACACAGAAATTTCATAGACCTCATCGCTCCTGAAATGCTTACCTGGCACAGGATACATAAGAGAAAAACAAACTCATGGAAGGAACTCAGGGCGGCACTTTTAACGAGTTTCGGAGAAAAAAAGGCCCAACACAGAATCAGGTTATCCTTACTCGCTATCAAGCAACACCCCGGAGAGCCTGTCGCTAGATTCACGCAGAGGGCAGAGGCCATCAATATTAAGCTCGCCCAACCCGTTCCTGAAGTGGAACTCCTCCCAGTTTTGATCGACGGTCTCCTGCCCAGATATGAGAACATCATAACTTCCCAGAAAATTTCCACGCTGGAGCAACTTAAGGACGTCTGTCAGCTACTGGAGGCATACCAGGATCGGAAGAGAGACGAAAGGTTCCCCAAGGAAAACTTTCGCCCCAGCACTTCGTCCGGCATAAAACCAGAGCACAACGAAAAGAAATCCTGCTCTTTTTGCCACAAGGTTGGTCACTCCCAAGCCTCTTGTTTCAAACAAGCTAAACTTTTATCTTCAAGAGACCCCCAATCTAACAAAAGGCGATCTGTCGATCGTTCTCCAAGAAGAGATGAAGGGAGGAAGTTTGGCAAAAGACCACGCCAAGACAATACTGAGACACCCATCCCGGACCTCAGATTCATCAAACCCCCTACAGATTTCTCAAGGCCCCCTCCCAATTGGACAGTCAAGAGGCCAAAAAACTAGAACCCAACCTCCCGGGCCATCCTCCCCATAGGCCGAAGGAATGGTCGGAGTGGTTGGAACACGTCAAATTCTTCAAAAAGGCCTTACCCCTCTCTACAGTTTGCTGCAAACAGGCAATAGACGGTAGACCCTTCGCGCATTTTTCTATAAACAATGTGGTTTTTTCTGGTCTCCTCGACAGCGGCGCGTCTGTCAGCTGTCTGGGCGACAACGCTCACACCTTATTCACAAACTGTGGTTTTAAAATGGAAGAACATTCTTCACATGTCACCACAGCAGACAACACTTCACAACGTGTCATTGGTTCTCTTACCCTGCCGATCAATTGCGACACAAAAACAGTTCGGATCAAATTTCTGGTTGTACCTACAATCTCGCAAAAATTTATCCTGGGAGTGGATTTTTGGATGGCTTTCAAAATTGCTCCACAGTTGTTTAACAACCCCTCCGTTCCCCCCCAAGTGAACGAAATCCGTACAGTAATACCGTACGAAAATTTGAACCCCCTGCAAACAGATCAGTTGGATCAAATGATAAACAAGTTTGAATCAATCTCATTCGAAAAGTGTGGTTTAGGCTTAACCAACTTAGTAGAACACCATATAAAAACAACAGGCCCCCCAATCAAACAAAGGTATTATAACCTCGCTCCTCAAAAATTAAAAATATTAGAAAAGGAATTGGACGATATGTTAAGAATGGGAGTGGTGGTACCCAGCCGCAGTGCTTGGACCAACCCCACCTTAATAGTTTCAAAGAAAGACGGCTCGGCACGTTTCTGCCTCGATAGCAGACGCCTCAACGCATGTACAGTGTCAGACGCCTACCCCCTCCCTTTGGTTAACTCCATCCTCGACAGACTTCGAAACGCTAAATACATCTCATCTATAGATTTGAGCAAAGCTTTCTGGCAAATACCTTTGGATCCCAGCTCCTGCGAAAAAACTGCCTTCGTAGTGCCTGGCAGGGGCATGTTTCACTTTAAAAGGCTACCCTTCGGTTTAAAAAACAGCCCAGCGGAGCTACAAAGGCTCATGGATAAATTGTTTGGCCCAGAGTTCGACAACAACTTATTTTGCTACCTGGATGACTTGATCATCATCAGCGATACTTTTGAAAAACACATACTCATTCTAGAAAAGGTTTTTCAACAACTCAAACAAGCCGGTTTGACTATAAACCTTAAAAAATCGGAATTCTGCAAACATCGCCTACGATACTTGGGCTTCATAGTAGATGAAGAAGGCCTAAGAACCGACCCCGCAAAAGTTGCAGCTATGACAAACTTCCCCCGGCCCACGAATGCAAAAGAGGTAAAAGCTTTCCTCGGCCTCACCGGTTATTACAGAAGATTCATAAAAAACTTCTCAACACTCGCGGCGCCGCTCAACAAAATCACGGGCGTCCGCAAAGGTACCAGTAACTTTGCCTGGTCCGTAGAGACCGAGTCAGCATTCAACTCCTTGAAGGAAGCCCTTCAGTCAGCCCCGGTACTGAATTGTCCTGACTTCAGCCTCCCCTTTACGATCCATTCAGACGCATCAAACGTCGGAATCGGAGGAGTCCTCACTCAGAATTTTACGGACGGCGAACACCCCGTGGCATATTTCTCTCGAACCCTAAACAAGCACGAAAAAAATTACGGAATCACTGAGAGAGAATTATTAGCAGTCATGGAATCCATTCAACATTTCCGCGGATACATTGAGGGCAGTAAGTTTACCGTGGTTACGGACCATAGCAGCCTAAAGTGGCTGATCTCGCTAGACAATCCCTCTGGAAGATTGGCTCGCTGGTCGTCCCGCCTATCTCAATACACATTCGATGTCATCCACCGTAAAGGCGCGGATAATATCGTCCCGGATGCCCTTTCTAGAATCGAGATTGCGATACTAAACACGGTATCATCCAATTCTAGTCTCCCCACAAAAGATTTATGGTATCAAAAAATCTTCCAAGGATGCAGTAACAACCCACAAAAGTTTCCGAATTTTACAATTAAAAACGGACAATTATACCGCAACTGCAAGCCACCACTGTCAATATTAGAGGATTATGCCTGGAAAATGGTAGTCCCTCTCGAAAATAGAGAACAGGTTATTATCAATAACCACAGTGCCGTAGATTCCATACACCCTGGAACCTTTAAAACATATAAAAAAATATCTCTGAGATATTATTGGCCTGGTTTATTCAAACAAGTACGTCTATTCATCTCCAAATGTGACATCTGTAAGGCTTACAAACACAGCACGGCACCACCGTCTGGCCTAATGGGCAACCCCAAGCGTGCCGATAGACCACTTCAATCCTTCTCAATGGACCTCATCGGACCTTTCCCTAGAAGCTACGCAGGTTACATGCATATACTCAGTGTGGTGGACGTTTTTTCCAAATACTGCTGGTTGTTTCCTCTGAAAAGGGCGACCGCAGCAGCAATAACCAATCTGTTAGAAAAGCATATTTTCATACCCTACGGTATTCCTCGTACTATAATATGCGACAATGGCAAACAATTTATAGCTCTAGAATTTAAAGAGTTTTTGTCTAAATATGGTATAAAGGATATATTCTACAATACCCTTTACACCCCACAGAACAACACCGTCGAACGATACAACCAGACCATTAATACGGCTCTGGCAATTCTGGTCGGCAAGGACCAACGTACATGGTGCAAAAAATTAGACAAAATACAAGCAGCCATGAACAACACGGTGAACCTCGCTACAGGCTATACACCATTTTTTCTCAAACACGGCATGGAGCAAGTAGTTCACGGTTCATTACACCCTGACATTTGCCTTCCACCCACCCCTTCCGCCACAGCAGACCCCGCAGCAAATTACGCTCACCGCTTGGAGGAACTCTCCGCTATCTATAGCGAAGTAACAGACGCTCTACTATTGGCCCACCAAAAGAGTGCCGACAGGTATAACCTTCGCAGAAAGCACGTCACGTTCAAAGAAGGAGACATCGTTTGGAGAAGGAACAACACCTTGTCGCAAGGTGCGCTATACTTCTCTGCCAAATTGGCACCCCGCTTTGTAAAAACGAAAGTTCTAACAAAGATCTCAGACCTCGTTTATCGATTGTCTGACATCTCTGGTAAACACATCGGAAATTACCATGTGAAAGACATTGTCAAAATTGGGAATATGGAATCAGTAAATTCCATCACATCAAGTACTCAGGCGTTACCAAATCGGCAAAACATGCATCTTGTTAACCCTGATCATTATTACGTCCCTGACCTCTCTTGGCCAGTCATCAATCAGTGCGATGCGGTCTCTTTAGAAGTCTTATAATTCTTGTCATAAGTAACGTGAGTTACATGTAAATATTAAATGTAAATAATCACCCACATGGGCATTCGTAAGGAAATCCTTACACCCGAAGGCACATTAATGTCAACGGTAGCCTAACTCCTGTACATTTTTTTTTTTGTGCATAATTTTATATGTTCTTTTACATCCTGCGCGCCTTGCCTGCTGTACCACAAGAGCACCTCTTGGGGCACTGTTTTCATGCTTGTATGCATCCTCTTCCTGAAATTGATCACTTCGGGAAAGGGACTCCTTTTTCCTCCTACCATCAACGGTTCCAGAAAACTCTTGCTCCAAGACGTCGTTTTCCTTTCACAATTCTTGCAGCATCCGCGCGTTTTTTTTTCTCACCTCATCGCCTCATCTTGTCATATCACCCCTTTTTTTAATTTTTTGTTTTGTGTCGGGTTTTGTCGTACCAGTACGTCCCTACCCTAATGTTGTAAATATAAAATCATAAGCACAAGTCTGTATAATAACCATTGGTTTCAGACCTTTGCCGCGGGCTCGCTACTATGGTCACAGCACCATATTGTAAGAATGTCGCGACGATTTCTGTTATAATAGGAAATCCTCCCGTTTTTTCTTTCTTTCTTTTCCCTCTTCACCCCATCCTACACATTCATAGTAATGTTGTATATTGGGAATCGTTTCGAATACACCCAATGTACTCACCTATCAGGTCACATTCGCTGGATTCGAGACAATTCAAGAGCAACCTTGTTGCTATTTGTGGTTTTTTCTTCTTTTTCCAAAAAATTAGAATGGCGCTCAACCCAATTGCTCTTATTTTTCTAGAATCATATTTTGTCGGATTCGGAAATTTTTTTTTTTTTTTTGTTGTTATAAAAGTGACAATATGTTTTGTCCCTTCATTAACTTTGTTCCTTGTACATATACAACTTCATTATGAGGTACATATTTTATCATGACATCAGTTTCTTTTGTCCCTTATTGTACCATTATTCTAGTTTGAAGTTTAAAATCTTGGCCAGATCTTCAATAAAATTTGTGTTTATCGCCTTTTGGCAAGTCTTGTAACGTATGCTAATATGAAATTATTAAGCTACAGCAGTGCCGTATTAATTACATCATTGTAACCCGCCGTCTGTATTGAATGGGGACCCACTTTTTCGAACGTAAGTGGGCTACTGTCTTTCAATACTGGGCAAATTTGTTGTAAATCGTTCATTCCACCCGCCGTCTGTGTTGAATGGGGACCCACATTTTCGAACGTAATTGGGCTACTGTCTTTCAATACTGGGCAAATTTGTTGTAAATCGTTCATTCCTGTCACGTGAGACGTGAAAACGTGACAATATCTACCATCATAGGAGAGATCCTCAAAACATCCGCCATGATACGAGAAGTTCGTTATAATTACTTTATACTCTTAACTAAATGTTATTGAGTTGGTCGTGTGTCTTTTGGCATGAGAACCGCTTAATCCGCCGTCTGTATTGAATGGGGACCCACTTTTTCGAACGTAATTGGGCTACTGTCTTTCAATACTGGGCAAATTTGTTGTAAATCGTTCATTCAACCCGCCGTCTGTATTGAATGGGGACCCACATTTTCGAACGTAATTGGGCTACTGTCTTTCAATACTGGGCAAATTTGTTGTAAATCGTTCATTCCTGTACATGAGACGTGAAGACGTTACAATACTCACCATGAATCGTGCGAACGAAATAATATCTACCCCATGTTTGTGTGACCTACCAAGCGTAGATCACACGCCTTTTATTTTCTGTTATCAGAAAATTATTGCTTTTGCAGCAGAGTACTCATTAACATGCCCGTGGACTTCCTGTCACAAGAACCCAGGAACTATCCACTATCCCTAAAGGACTAATCATACGCTTCACTCATGATTATGGGGCATCGTGTCGTAGGAGTTAAGTTGATGGACACAAAAACACCTAACTCGTTGTCTGGGGGACGAACAAGAAAACCCCCAGGTTTGTGAGATTTGAGCAAGGGTCTGTCATTTCTCGCAAACAAGTAGGAGAATAAAACGACCTTCTAATCTTCTGCCCAATACACGTAGTGGATTAGACTCTTTTTGTCAGTATATCCCTTTTGTCCCACTCTACCAAATTGTATTGTAATGTGCCAGGAAAGTTGCTGTAGACCTTGTTTCACCTTTCACTCAGAGGTCGAATTTCGGAAATAGCCGAGTCCTCAGCAGTTTTCTTCGTTCAAATGTTCCCAATTGTCACTCTTTCCTTTCCTCGAAATTATCCGTGAATGGGGATATATGCGTTACGCACTTGGCGTTTCGTTTGTCAAATGGGACAACCTTCATTCACGGATCTTTTCAACTTCCTACTCCTTTCCCACTTTTCATAACTTATTTGTACTCAATGTTTTGTTCTTCGAAAGTAGAAAAAATGCTACCGTATAGACGTGAGCATAGGTCATGGAAGACCAACTTCTTTCGAAAAGGGGCATTTTGTCATACGTACAAACCCTTACCTACGTGTTCTTGGAAATGTATTTAGTTTAAAAAAAAAACTAAATGGGTTAAACAGAACCTTCCTTGAATACGTACCTTTGTAATATGTATAAGTCTGTAGTTGCATTTAGTTAACTCTCTCTCCGTCTCTCTCTCTCTCTACGCGTCAAACAAATCCAATTTTTCTCAACATGCACACCTTGTTTCTCTCCAAACCTTTTCATCATTGGTCTACCAGGCAGGTAAACTTCAAGAATTTTGCTCTAATAATAATCTTTTCGCCGGATTAATAAGAAGACCAGCAGCTCTTCACCCTATCTACACCTGCGCCTCTCTTCATGCTGCCTTCACTACCGTCACGGAGGTCCCATGCCTTCAAACCCTGCGTACCAAAAGCACCCGACCACACCTAACATAACCTAGTGTGAGTCGTGCGTGTAGTTGCGAATTGTATCATCACAAAACCATCACTCAAACAAACCCGAGCACGTCAGCTCTAAGTTGGTTCATGTTCCTGTTGCCATTGTACAAATGTTCCTGCGGCATCTCGCAAATGTTCCTGTTGCCATTGTACAATGTTCCTATTGCCATTGTACAAATGTTCCTGCGGCACCTTGCAAATGTTCCTGTTGCCATTGTACAAATGTTCCTGCGGCATCTCGCAAATGTTCCTGTTGCCATTGTACAAATGTTCCTGCGGCACCTTGCAAATGTTCCTGTTGCCATTGTACAAATGTTCCTGCGGCACCTTGCAAATGTTCCTGTTGCCATTGTACAAATGTTCCTGCGGCATCTCGCAAATGTTCCTGTTGCCATTGTACAAATGTTCCTGCGGCATCTCGCAAATGTTCCTGTTGCCATTGTACAAATGTTCCTGCTGCATCTTGCAAATGTTCCAGCTGCACCTTGCAAATTGCTCTGTTGCCATCATGCCAATGCTCCTGTGCCCTTGCGCAAACAACAATACCAACAATTGTTCATCCAACAATCCCACTGTATACAAACCAGTGTACCAACCACCATCACAACAACGGCTGTCATGCACACAAACCACCTCCTCTATAAAGGACCAACCACCAATTACAATTCCACTCTCCAGTACCTCAATGACGTCATACTGGCCCACCCACAGGATCCGGAAGCAGCTACCTTTTTGACCTCTGTGACAGGTAGAACCCTCTCCACCACCAAGAAGCCTCATCCTGCGTTCTCTTCTTCGTGTTTTCTTTAAGGCCCTAGTGTTCCTTGAGTGTAATCTCAAACGGGCCAGGTTACTGTGACAAAGTAACCGTGTAACTTCAGTGCAACGTCCCAACACCCCAAACATCCTACGCAAACCACGCTACGCAAACATAGCTCACAGACCAATGATACAATTAGAGTCATTTTTTTTCTATCACTGCATAACCCTTGTACCTTTCTCCAACAGGTCCTTGTTTATATTTATGTATGTCACTGCTCCTTCTTGTTCATTCATGTATAATTCCTTGTTCACCATGCTTTTTTCTCTTTTGTTTTTGTTTCTACTATTTTGTAGCTAGCAACCTTTTTTTCTCTCTCTCTCCTTTTTCTCTTAAATTTTTTTTTTTGTTTTGTTTTGGCACAAGTGCTAGAAGGGTAAGAGGATTTCTTAGCCCTACTGCTCCATTACCACGTCGCTTTTTTTGCGGCGAGGGGGGAAGTGTTACGTAACAGAATCGGCTCCCGAGCGGAAGGTTAAGTGAATCGTCCCCACTACACGTGCCTACCGTTTCCTCTCCCCGCACCGCGCGACCACCCCGCGTCAGGCGCCAAAGCGCCGGGCGGCCCGCCGGCCGCCATTCCTTCGCTAGCTCTCGGCCAAGCAACTGGCTACGCGCGATTTGCGCTGTTTGTGCTCCGCGATATTAACTCCGCGATGTATTGTTTGCAATTGTGTTGTGAACGGAATCCAGAAAAGATGGCAGACCACGCATCTAGCTATGTGAGTACCAACTCGCTTCCTCCCCCCCACCGTGTGCTTTGAACCGTTTGTAACTTCATTTAAACGCATAGAGAGAGGGAGAAATCCTCGTTAGGTCAGTAGGGTAGTTTAACTTGTGTTTTGTGCCGACACTGGCCGTATGTGTATCACCCTGTTCTGTTTATTGAATAAACCCTTTAAATGCAAATACTGTGTACTGATTGAAGAGGGAGTCCCGGGGATTTTGAGGAGAGGAGGGGAAGGAAGAATTGACCAAGCGAACCACTGGCACTCGCCCTGTTTTTAGGAGGAATCATGTTCGAGCCGGTTTGAGCTAACCGACGGCTGTTATTGTGTGTGTTTTACAGGAATAGGGCCTGGGGTAGGCCGCTGCAGCAGCGCTCCCAGCAACACAAGGAGAAAATATTTTTATAATCGCCTTCACATAATTGAACTTTTTTTTTGCCTGATATCAATTTTAGGAAACGGATTTGTAATTGTTCTATTTTATTTAAGTACGTTTTGTACGTTAATCCGTAACTATTTCTTCCGTATCCTATAATTGATTCTGCTAATGCGTTTTATACACAGTATAATATATTTTTATCAACAAAATTTTTTAGGTGGTAAAATTTCCCTAATATGGATCTTAATCTATTACATACATTTTCAATATGATTTGACCAGTTAAAATTGACATCTATTGTAAGACCAAGGTATACTACACTTTTTCTTCATATTGGTACACTTTTTCTATATTTGGGCAATTACACTGTTGGGATTGGTTTTTTGTGTGTAAACAATCATATGAATGACATTTTATATGCAATTCCTTATCCTGACAATTTGCATATGGTGAGTGAATAAGCATACATTTGTTTTTTTTGCGTTTATAATAATGCCATTGTCATGTGACCATTTAATTATGTTGTTTAGGTCTTCTTGTAAAATTTCTTGTAAAATTTAAATAGAATCGTTTGATATCCATACCAACTTATTATTAAAGGTATTTTTGAAGTCCATTTTAGGTTTGAAATAGGTAAAAAACGCACAAAAATTATTAAAAAATCGAGATTAAAAAAAGGTTTTTCTAACTATTTTGGAACAACCGCCCATAGTCCTCTCTTATCCTACAAATACCAAAATATACTGGTTGCAAAATGACGTTCATCAATACCAAAGATTTAAATATCTTTGATCAATACTGTTTATGATTTTTGTTTCATTTTCAGATTCCTAAACAAAAATAATTTTTCTTTTTTTTTAATCCTTTCAGTACACCCCTACCCAAACAAGGTTTTCTTTAAAATTATTTAGCTGGAATTTTTATTTCTTTAAAATTATTTACCTTTACTAGACACCTAATTATTTATATTTTTCAATTATACATATTTTACAGAAACACACAAACTAAAATTTGTAAAATTATTTGTTTTAACAATAGGCGAAACATTTGATCCGCCGACAATTGCCCCCCCCCGCGAAATGATATCTTCTTCTTCTTCTTCTCTCTATAAATAAAAATGAATCGCCGAAATGTATGTACGCGCATAACTTTCGAACGACTGCACCAAATTGGATAATTCTTTTGGCTTTGTGTTCGTTATTATCAGGAAAAGGTTTGTATAAAAGAAGTGGTGAACTCTGGCGTAATGTAATTTGTATAAAAAAAATGCAATAGGTGGTACACGAGCTGTTTGAAAACTGATTGTATCGGGAAAGAATATACGGAATGCGGGAGGGGGGGGGAACTCGGGTAGGGGATTTGCGGGAGGGGGGAGGGGAACCCGGGAGAGGGGAGGGGGACCTGGGAGGGTAACTCGGGAGGGGGGTTCACGGGACGGGGGAAGGGAGGGAGTATAGTGGGGAAAGGTAAGGTGAAGGAAGCGGAGTGGGAACACGAGAGGGGACGCGGGAGAGGAAGGGGAGGCGGAAGGGGAACGGGACGAATGGGAAAGGACACGCAGTGAGAAATAATTTCTTTATTAAATGACATAGCAACGCATGCCGGGAACCAGCTAGTTTACTATAAAATTATAATTGTTTGTGCATTTTACAAAATTCAAACGTAAAGTCGACTTCAAAAACACCCTTAATAATAAGTTGGTATTAATATCAAACGAATTTATATACAGTGTCGATTTTTTGGTGTATGTACATAGCGCTGGTGTACACAGTATTAGAAAAGTGGATTTTCCTTTGATGCATTTGGATGAAAATTTGATATAACACTTTGTTATTTGGCAATACATCTATCTTTGCATATTCTTCGGGGTCACTTAGTTATATGTATTTTGTGTAATTAGGTGTATCGTATTTTTCCTAAACCGACTGCATTTTGTTTATAAGTATGCCGAGGGCCAACTGTCGTCGGATCAACTGTCGTAGAACCTTTCGCAACTTATTTTAACATTTGTAATATTCTTGCCCAAAACACATTTTCTTCTGCCTTTGACTTTGCAAATGAATATAGTTCGGTGTTTTAAATAAGCCGGTAGAATAAAGCCGGATGACTCCGGTACCCGGAAATATTAGGAATTATATTTGTGCGGTCAGTGGAATTCAACGTGGCATCCGGTAACCGCTTCGATCTCGGAATTTTCTTTTAACCGGAAATGAGCACCGGAGTTTTAAACAAAATTATCTCAACTACTGTTCTATTTAATGAGGTAAAATTGTATGTATTTTACTTAATCCCACAAAAACAACAGTAAAAAAAATAAAACGACATCCCCAAAAGGCCACTTGCATGGATTTCATAACGACTTGGACAAAATCGTGTGGATAGATTTTTTTTACTAAGATTAGGAAAGTTTTAGTAAATTTTTTTAGAAATGTACATTTTATTTTTATTTTTGAATAAATAAATCCATTATTTGGGCCCGTGACGTCACTACATGAAAATGTCCCGACTCCGAAAATGTTCCTATTAATTTTGTAAAAATTCCACACTGATTTATTTTTTTTATATGGCATCACTTTGATTGCAGGCGATATTTTGAATTTCACATTTAACGTTCATTAGATTTATTGTTTGTTCTCTGCGAACTTATCATTTCGTTTGACTTTTTGACAGATGTTATGAAGAGAACCTCGTACATTTTACGCTGGAGTATGTGTTTTAAAGGAATAATGGTAGTGGTGCTGATTTTAACAAAATCAAATTTTCTTATTATTATTTACAAGTACAAGTATATTACATTTGATTTAGTAATATAGACGTTGAACATTATAATGATTTATGATCAATAAGATGGATTAAGGAAAAATATATTTATGAGATGTAATATTTTTGGTATGCCTCGTTATTCTCCTGTGCCCTTTTTTGTGGAAAACGTTCTTTTTTTTAAATGATTTTCGGCTATGTAATTATCGTTTTTCGCACCTATAAAATTATGTCCCGTCTTTCTGTTTTATAAAAAATGGTCTGATTTTTCGGATTGAAATTTTCAAAAAATCGTTAGGGTTTCAAAAATACTATTAAAAATAAAACAATGTCTGGGATTTTTTTTTAAATGTGATGCAAGTGTCCTATTGGGTATGTTGTGAGACTGAAGAGAATGAGGAAGGGATGGGCTTGATGAAGACTAAGAAGTCATAATATAACATAAAGCGAGAACCAAATTACCACATGTTTAAAAAAATACTGCTAATGCATCAATAAAATAATTTAAAAAATTCTATCTATCCAAAAAGATTGATTTGTATTTTATAAAAATCAACAATTTTATTCCGGGTTTGATGAAATTTTGAACACTTAAAAATAAGATAAAGGTCACTGTTTATATGGAATTTCTTTATTACCACCCCATCCCCTTTTATCACTCCGTAAAGTAACTTAAACTGGTATTAACTAGAATATACTGCTTTTATGAAACTTAGGAAGGTATAAACAAAACTGTTAGTCTATTATTATAATACGAGTATAAAACATTTATGATTGTATACAAATTTATTGTTTTATTTCATAAATAATGTCGTGCTGTTATGTTTCAAGGCGACGAAGAAGTGAGGGCAGAATCTTCTATAAAACATAGCATTAGTTCTAATCCCTATTATAAGTAGAATAATCCATTTCAACTACATAACGGTTCAATCATGAATGAAGGTCATTCTCTAGGGCGTTATTGAAAGTACCTTACACCCTTGAAAACGGGTAAGCAAAATTATTATCACCACCCTGCAAGTTGTACAGAATTTTCTAAGTTGGTAAGATAATAATAATGGTGACCGGCCAACGCAGAATCAAACCAACTCAGAACAACCTCAGAGAGTGATGATAAAAAAATATTTAAAAATTGGTTAATTAGGTTAAGTTAGGTTAGGGTTACCGGCTATTTAAAAATTATTTTAATGACCTTTCTGAGGTGGTTCTGAGTTGGTTTCATTCCGAGTTGGCATGGAAACTTTTTAATCTTTTAAGGTAGGTATAACATTTTTGTAATATCGTCTTTTTTGTTCTTTTCCATCTTTTATTTTCGTATCTGATTCTTTTTTTGTTTTCCTAATTTTTTGTATTGTGTTTGTTCTGATGACGACGTATTTATGTAATTTTATTTTTAAATATTTAATACCAACAAGTGTAATAGTTCTATTTTAAAAAAAAAATTTTTACATGTGATCCACACAGGAGGCCCTGAGGAAAATAATTTCCCTCAGGGCCTATGTCATCTTTGGGGATGCTGTTTGGGTTTTTTTAAGGATAGGAAGGAGAGGAGAGTTCTGGAAAGGAAAAGGGTTTATGGGGTGGGTAAGAATCTGGGGTTCAGTGTGTCCTGGCCATCCGCCTCCAAGATCCAAACCTCGCCCCATAAACCCGGGCACCCCTGCTAAATCACCAAATGCAGTGAACCACTTGGGGTGACCTATGGCAGAGGTGTTGGTTATCCAATAAAGGTTCCCTGGGTAGAGGTACCCGTTCCCGCCTCCCAAATTGGTTATTTGGGAAAATCAACAGATAATTTACATTTAAAACAATAAAATTAATAAACACACATAAAATCTAATAATAGATTTTCACATAACTTAAAATTATAATAAAAACTAAGGGTCCTGTACCTGTTCTGATAGGTGTTAAACAATTAATGAGAAACGATTTCACAAATAGTGATATAGCTTAAAGAGAATACATAAGTTATCACCATCCGATAACAATATTTCGGTATCTCTATTTTAACCTGAAAAAAAAATCATTTTTACCAACAAAATCACTAATCAGGTGTTTGTGCGTAATATGTTAGTTATTTCAGGGTGAATTATTCGTGCATGCAAGTTTCACTCTCAAGAAATTCAAATTTGACTGTCATTTTCAGAATTGGAACAAATTTTCTGACAAGTGATAAAGTAGACAATACAAAATGGTATGATTTTTATTATTTAAAAATTCAATATTAATATGTGTATTTCTTAAGTTTACTAAACAGAGTTTATTTGAAATGTCAATTTCTGTAAATTGTCAAAAATGTTAATTTAATTTAATTTAAATATTAATTTCTTTAAATAACTAACAAAAAAAAAATTAAATTAATAAAAGTGGTAAAAACGAAGTAATTTATTAATTTAAATCAAAATGGTGCCACAAAATAAGTTTGCTGTGTTAGAAGAAAAAAAAATAATCTTAATATGTAAAAAAGAACGTTTTTTGTATGTCCCTTATGCGTTCCTAAATATTTGGTGACACTTTGGTGATTTGGTGAGCTCTGGCGTTATGAAATTTGTATTAAAAAGTTACAATAGGTGGCGCGCGAGTTGTTTGAAAAAGGAGTGTGTTTCATATAGTTTATCGGCAGGGAGGGAAGGCAGGAAAGGGAGCAGAATCCGGGAGGGGGAAGGGGAACGAAGAAGAGAGGGGGTGATAGCGGGAGGGGGGAAGGAGTGGAGGGGAAAGGAAAACGCGGGAGGGGAAGGGGACATAATTAAAACACAAACACTTCCTTTCTTTGATTGGAATCGCAACGCATGCCGGGTACTCGCTAGTTATACAATCAAAAAACTTTACAATGTTGGTTTTTAAAAGGCAAATATTTCATAAAAACTTTATTTTATGGCTTCACAAATCCTACAAACGTATATAATAAAACGTATACATTCAGAATCGGCGGTTGTTGACCTATATTTTTATTTTATTTGTATTAACGTTGGTCTTACATAATTACAATAAAATACGTTTTTCTTTATTATGTTTTTGGTTCTTCTTTTTTTTGTTTTTATTTATTATGTTTTTTTTTGTCATTTAATAAGTTGAGTACCTATATAAAAATACTAAACCAATATTTAACATAATGGAACTTAATTGATCTACAACAGTATTTTATTGTTATAAAATTATTTTACTGTATGACTGTTTGTTTCCTCAATAAAAAGAAATAAAAAATAAAATCACTTTGAATACAACTTTATTATTATCTTTAATATATTAATCACCCGGTTTCGTTTTATCCCGAACCTTCATCAGGGGTGTATAAAAACATATTACACACCCCTGATGAAATTTCAGGTTGAACCAAAACTGGTTGGTGAATATATTAAAGATGAGTAATTAAGAGATATTCAAACAAAGTTAATTTATTGTAATTATTCTAATTACGTATACCCATAAAGAGTTTGCTACGTCTGAAGATTTAATAACATAATAATCATATTACGACGTATAAAAGCAAGTAAATTTATGTCCCATAACATTATTATTTCTACAAATAAAAATTCTAATGACACTACTCCCCATTTCAAACGGTGACCCGACAATTCGTCCTGCGACAATTCATCCGGCTACAGTTCATCCTGCGACAGTTCATCCGGCCGACAGTTCATCCTGCCGACAGTTCATCCTGCCGACAGTTCATCCCGCCGACAATTCATCCGGCGACAATTCATCCTGCCTGATCATTTGGATGATTTTTATTAAGTAAGTATGCAAAGAGGATATACGGCCGTACAACCAAAATCGATATACTTATATCTGAAGGCATCTTGAGTGGAAATCCGCTGTAAAAATATTTTTACTGACAATAATTTCGACTCTCCGAAGAAGCATGCGTGAATAACAAAATACGACATACTTATACTTATAGGTTAGGTTAGGTTAGGTTGAATTGTCAGGATGAATTGTCGCCGGATGAATTGTCGGCGGGATGAACTGTCGGCCGGATGAACTGTCGGCAGGATGAACTGTCGGCCGGATGAACTGTCGCAGGATGAACTGTCGCCGGATGAATTGTCGCAGGATGAACTGTCATGGAACCATCTCAAACATGAGAATACATCTTGTAAACAGCCTTGAACCATCGTATCACTGTAAAATCAATTATGAATAATAAAAAAATTATTATTATTAATCCCTAATATTTTTAACTGGAGTTCCTTTGTATAATATATCTTGATTTTTCATGGGTCTACGCTGGTATTGTAATTACAGCGAAAGGTTTGCGGTCATTATTCAATTTTTAGCAAGGAAAACAGATAAACAACTATTAATTCTATATTATAATAAAATATTATAATTAACTAGCTGACCCGACAAACGCTGTTCTGCCATATAAATTATTTATAGTGAATATTTTGGTTGTTAAATAAAAAATAACGAATGTACTGTAAGTGTGTTGGGATGGGATCTATGACCGAAAGAGAAATGGAGCGCTGTAGACGATGACCGCCGATAAAAGCAAAAAAACACCAAGTAAAGTAGGAAAATGAAATAAAGAAAATCAATATGAATTTCGAAGAGCAATTGAGTATACGATATTTTTTATCAGTCCGTCTTAAGCCAACACAAATAAGCCCACGCGAGAACATGATGCCAAATGAAATATCAAAACGACGCGACGCTTCTTGTGAATGTGTTGCGCATGAGTGGATGAAAGTTCGATGAGGCGGACGTAGCGCCATCTGTCATTCAACAAAATTTCGTTCTGTTTGAAATACGAAAGACGGTTAAATTTGTTCATACAAAAATACTAAAATCGCGATTAAAAAATGGGAGGGTGCGGGTAGGAAGGTAATATTTTGGGTTATAGGTATTTTTTGATGCCAAATAAAAAAAAAAATAATTTCTGGTTAGGGACACCCTAATCACCTAGGGGTAGGAAATATACTTTAAAACCTATTCTCATACCTAAAAAATACCACAAACACTGGGGCACGAGATTTTTATATACTCGTATAAGAAAATAAAATACTAACCATTTATTCCATAACAGATACTTAAGACGTTATGAAAAAATTAATAGGCCACTTGCATGGATTTCATAACGACTTGGAAAAAATCATCTGGATAGATCTTTTTACTAAGATTACGAAAATGTTAGCAAAAATTGTTAGATATGTACAGTTTTTTTTTTTTTGAAATAAATAAATCCATTATTTGGGCTCGTGACGTCACTACATGAAAATGTCCCGTCTCCGAAAATGTTCCTATTAATTTTGTAAAATTCCACACTGATTTATTTTTTTATATGGCAACACTTTGATTTCAGGCGAATTTTTGAATTCGTTCACTAGATTTATTGTTTGCTCTCTGCGAACTTATCATTTGGTTCGACTTTTTGACAGATGTTCTGAAGAGAACCCCGTACATTTAATGATGTACGTCTCTTCAGAACGTGAAGATAATGTCGGTACGTGTTTTAGAGGTATAATGATTATGGTGCTGATTTTAACAAAATAAAATTTTATAATATTCTTATTATTATTATAATTTACAAGTACAAGAATATTACATTGAATTTAGTAATATAGACGCAGTACATTATAATGATTTATGATCAATAAGAAGGATCAAGGAAAAACAATATTTATGAGATGTAATATTTTTGGTATGCCTCGTTATTCTCATGTGCCATTCGTGTGGAAAACGTTCTTTTTTTTTAAATGATTTTCGGCTATGTAATTATCGTTTTTTCACACCTATAAAATTATGTCCCGTCTTTCCGGTTTATAAAAAATGGTCTGATTTTTTGGAATTGAAATTTTCAAAAAATCCCCAGGGTTTCAAAAATACGATTTAAAAAAAAAAATACAGAATGTCTTAGAATATTTGCCTGAACCGGAAAAAATTTTTCAAAAATGTTATGCAAGTGGTCTATTCTCCTCGACCATCCAGATATCTTCTAGAAAAACTAACACTGGTACAAAGTAGCACTCTTTGTTCCAACTAACTAACTAACCATCACGCCGTTTCTCCGCAGGGGTAGGCAGAGAGGATGGTCTGCCAAACAACTCGGTCTTGGCACACACTCCTTGCCTCGTTCACATTCATACATCGTCTCACACATGCTCTTCTATTTTTCTGACTCTTGACATGGTCCGACTAAAGTATCTGATTCACTTGGTCGTGCCATGTCTTTCTCGGGCGTCCCCGACATCTTCTACTATTCACATTTGCGTCGGGGCGTTCCTTTCTTAATCTTACTCATTACGCTTACATCAGTCTTGCATTCTTTGCGGATCTTCACGTTTCTCACACGATCGTACATGATTTTAACACACACGCCTCAGGGATCGCATGTCCGCAGCATTCAGTCTTTGTTCCAGTTTCCAGTCATTCAGGTGTGGGTTTTTCTGCAGTTCGTTTTCCATCAACATTTCCATGGATTATTAAATTAATCAGTTGATTGATTCATATTGTATTTCGATCGTCCAGTTGATTAGTCAGACATCTCAAAAAATCAAAATTTGAGATGAGTATGCAGTTATAAGTAAAAGTGTACCCTCTGTCTGGTAAAATACTCAGATCACTCAAAACACCACCAAATCAATTACAATGCAGAAAAACTTGTAGTGAATTAAACAAAATGTTGATATTTTCTGGGTCAGTATTAGGACATTTCAAAATGTCGTACTAATGCACCAGACCGTTATTTTACAGCATATTTAATGTTTAAAACACATATAAATAATATTTGGTTTATGAAGAGCATTCGAATATTGATTTCCTCGGCATCATAAACCTTTGTACTTGGAGATTTCTGACTAATCAACTGGACGATCTATTTGTCGCTCCTAACGATTGACGGAATAATCATAATTTAAATATAATACGGGGGGGGGGGAAGTTTTTTTAATTCAGAAATATATTCTGCTGCTTAAAATTAAACTCGGATATATATATTTTTATTTTTATTCATTTTTATTTTATTTTTTTTTTTTTTTTTTACATTAACTCCACACAGGAGGCCCTGAGGAAAATAATTTCCCTCAGGGCCTATGTCATCTGGGATGCTGTGTGGAGAGTCTTTTTGAGGAGAGGAAGGAATGAACATTGGTCTTGAAGAGACCCATGTTGTAGGAAGGAGGAAACACAGAGGCCGGCAAATCATTCCACAGCCGAGCTGTTGAACACAAGAACGAGTCGAAGAAACGACCCGTTCTCATGTGACAAATGTCAACCGTGTACAAATTTTTATTCCAGTACAAAGAAAATTACATTTTCACTTATTTAAATAGAAATAATTAAACACATTAAACTTAACTAAATATAACAAATACAGTGCTATTCTATGTCATTACTTTGTTTATCAAGAATAATTTTTTTTTTTTATATGTACCCAGCTTATTTTCGTTTTTAATGTCGTTTGGGATGCAATTACATAATTTGCCCCCTTCGTAACCAATGGATTGTTTACCATAGTTAGTGTGGATGGTGTTAAAATGTATGTTATCGTGTAAAGTGTTTGTGTACTTGGGACGTTTTAATGAATTCTGTGTTTGTATGTACGAGTTTATTGTTTATTTTGTAAATAAAGAGACACGTATTGTATTCATATAGTTTTCTGTTAATAGTTTTGTTTCCATATATAATGTTTTTGTGGATGTTCTGGGCTTGTAGTGAAACAGTTTTTTGATTACCTTGTTTTGTATTATCTGTAATTCATTAATGTATGTTCCACATGCATTTCCCCAGATTTCAATCAAATAATTTAAATGTGACTGTACGAGACTATAATATAAACTTTTTTTTAAATTTATTTGGCAACAGATATGTATGACAGCCGGCTAAATATGCTAATTAAGGGGATGATTTTGTCTTTAACACTTTGTATAATATGTTGTTTAAATGTCAAATGTTGATCAATGCATAGCCCCAATTTTTCCTGAATCAGAATTTGCAGGTCATTATTTTCAATTTTTAAGGGTACATGAGGAGGAATTATTTTACGGGTTGAGCTTAAGATCATGAATCCTGTTTTTTTTACATTCGTTGTTAAAATATTTGAATGGAGCCAACTGTTGATTTTTTCTAGGTCTCTTTGTGCATTTTCTAGTAAGATGTCTAAATACGTATTTGTAAAAAGCATTAACTTTGTGGCTCGCCATAATTTACAATATAAAACACATATAAATTTGTTGTAGACCACTTTTATTTTATACACACTCTACCGGTTTCGGAAGCACCCTTCGTTCGTCAGGAGAATATTATAACTAAACTATGATACAGAATGTTGACAGATATACAAATCAGGTGTTTGAGTGAGAGGTAGGCAAAGGGGTGGGGGTAATTAGGGGATTTCCGGAAAGAACAGAGCGGTTAATTGGAAAAATATTTGAAAAGTGACGATTTCGTTACCTTAACGAAAGATCCCACTAATAAATATCAAACAGATGTTAAAAATTCAATAATAGCTTGTAAATCTCGAATCTTCAAAGATGATTATCCTAACCAAAATAAATATATTCAGTCTAATCCTAAAATTCCCAAATTATACGGGTTTTTGAAGATACATAAAAACAATAAGCCCATCAGACCCGTCGTATCATGTTGTGCTTCCCCGAACTTCTTAATAGCGTCTCACATAACTAATGTATTTAATAATCTTAATGTGTTTTCCCCTAATTATACAATCAAGAACTCTTTTGAACTGATAAGTGCAGTTAAGGACTTGGTCATTCCCAATAATGCCAAACTTATTTCCTTTGATGTCGTTAATTTGTTCCCAAGCGTCCCAACTACTGATTGCAAAGAAATTATTGTAGATATTTTAAACTCCTCTAATCTAGATAATGATATGATAAATGACCTGTCTCGCTTATTCAATTTGTGCCTCAACCAAAATTATTTCCAATATAACAACTGTGTCTACCAACAGAACCAAGGACTTCCGATAGGTGCCCCAACGAGTCCCCTGTTAGCAGACATTTTTATGAATAACCTAGAGAATAAGATTTTTAATTGTAATTCATCACTTCTAAATAATATTCTTACATGGAAAAGATACGTGGACGATATCTTTTGTATCTGGACAGGAACAGAGCGGCAACTGAGTAAATTCCTTCATCTTATAAATTCTTTCCACAAAAGCATCCAATTCACTTTAGAGGTAGGCAGTAATGCATCCATTAATTTTTTAGACTTAACATTAACTTCAGTAAATAACAGAATTGAATTCAACATTTTTCGTAAACCGACGTACACAGATATAACAATACATAACCTATCAAATCACCCGGTTTCACATAAACATTCTGCGTATCATTCAATGGTGCACCGGCTAGTAAAAATCCCTCTTTCATCTGTTAATTTCGCGATGGAACTTTCAAAAATTAAACAAATTGCTCTAAATAATGGTTATTCCGCAGATTTAATTGATAAAATCCTAAATAAGAAACTTAAACTCATCTCAACTAAAACATTTTTATTTGGTACGCCTGAAAATAATAATAAAGTAATAAATCCCGCTCAATGGCGCAGAATCTTATATATATCCAACTTTTCCTCACTTAGTACAAAAAACTTGCCTGCCCACATTAAGCCCGCGTTCTATACTGATAACAACTTAGGTAAATTACTAAAAAACACTAAAGATAGAGATCATAAATTAAGCCACTCAGGCATTTACCAACTATGTTGCAATGATTGTCCTTCGTTCTACATAGGTAAGACAACTAGAAATATAAATATCAGAATCACAGAACATTTAAGATGCTTAAATAATAATAATTTTTCAGAGTTTGCTAATCACCTAATTTCCACAGATCACACTTTTAATAAGGACACAGGGGTTAAAATTCTTCACCGTAATAATAAAAGCAAAAAATTAGATAATTTAGAAGCACTAGAAATCAGAAAATCCCTAAATAATAATGCTAGTATTTTGAATAACCAAATTAACTTATCTTTCAGTCCCATTCTAAATATTTTTCCAATTAACCGCTCTGTTCTTTCCGGAAATCCCCTAATTACCCCCACCCCTTTGCCTACCTCTCACTCAAACACCTGATTTGTATATCTGTCAACATTCTGTATCATAGTTTAGTTATAATATTCTCCTGACGAAGGAAGGGTGCTTCCGAAACCGGTAGAGTGTGTATAAAATAAAAGTGGTCTACAACAAATTTATATGTGTTTTATATTGTAGATGTCTAAATCTTTACCCCAGTAGAAAATTGCAGTATCATCTGCATATAAAAAGATTTCACCATTTAAAATTAATTGCGAAATACCATTGATGTAAATTTGGAACAGTAGTGGACCTAGGATGGATCCCTGCGGAACTCCATAGTTTATTGGAACATAGTTGCTATTTTGATTTTTAATGCTAACGAATTGCTTTCTATTGCTAAGATATGATTTGAATAGATTAAGAGCAGGACCAACTACACCAATTTTCTCGAGTTTCTTGAGAAGTATGTTATGGCTAACAGTATCAAAGGCTTTTTGAAGGTCAACTAATATAGATAAAATATAATTTTCACCATCAATGCCATTCCTGAAAGTTTACTGATTAAGTCATTTACTGCTCCTAGTGTGTTTGTTGTTTTCCTAAAGCCATATTATTTTTTATAAAAGAATGATTTTTTTAACAGAAAATTGTTTAATCTTTCGTAAATTTGAATCTTTAATCGTTTAATCTTTCTTTGAATTTCATCGTTAGCGACACACGTAATAAATAATTTATTATTAGTACCAACTATAGTTTACTGATGTACGGCCTCCGTAGTCAAAGGGTAAGGCTATCGACTAGCGATATGTAAATTATAAAATAAAGTAAATTAAAGTTTTTTTAAATTAAATTTTGCAAAGTTCGAAGAAATAAATTATATTTGATTGATTCGTGCTATTTCACAATTTCATCATTTGAAAATAATATAAGGTATGAATGCAACACGTTCCAGAATGGAAGTTACTCTCAGTATCGTCCTGGTGTAAGACCACCATTCAAAATTGAATTAAACGTTGCTTGAAATGGCTTTACCCGTATTTTATGACTAGATCTGAATGGTCAGGTACTTCCTCACCTTCACTTTCCTCATCCCCTTCTCCTCCCCACCAAATACAGTCTAACAACATACCTCATTTGGGAACAACAAATCAAATATCATAAAAATCGGTCCAGCCTGTCTTGAGTTATAAATGGTGTAACTGACCTGAGTTTATTTTTTGTAAAAGAAGATAACATTGGGTAGATCCTTCAGAATACTTTATAACAGTATTTAATTTATCAAAAAAAAATCCTCTTAAAATGCACATCATCCAAAGATGCAATTATTTTCCTAGAAGACAAAAGAACGAAGTAAAAACGACATATTTAACACATTTTTGGATTTACAGTACTTTACAGCATTTAAAATTTACACCATCGGTATGTAACGTCACGTTAATAAGTCATTTTATATATTTTTAAAAATTTGAAAGCCAAATTCACTACACACTACACAAACCTCATCTGAATGATAATAATTTAAAATTAGCAAAAAATCGTTTCAAGCAAAAAAAAAAAATCAAAATGAAAAAGAAAATAAAATTACGAAATAAGAAATTAATAAAAAAAATGTTATTCGTTTGAAAAAATATAAATGTTATGTGGCATCTCCATTTCGCGTTTATTTGCGATTCATAACTTTGATCTTCGATGGAATCTTGAATCCTTTACAATGCAGTATAAAATTAATAAATTATAATCAAATAATAATTATAAAAACATTTATTAATCAACAGATTTTTACAATTTGTGTTTATTTATCATTGATTCTATTGACAAAAGGGTCACTGCTCATCTATACAGTTGGGATTTCTCCTGGAATGCTGCTGGTTTTCAGCAGTGTCTCTAATATAATATAATGAAAATTAAATAAATACAATTAATTTAATGACAAAAAAACTAAATACCACAATAATATTATGTATATATATTATTCGAAAACTATGTTTTCTTATGTTTCCAAGTTTCATCATATATACAGGGTGTTAAGGGACATACTTGACTTACAGTGATTCCTGACATTATTTGTAGTAAAAAATGTAAATGAAATTTTGGTCTCCGGTGACTTTTTTTGACGACTTTTTTTTTTCAAAAATTTTTTCTTCAAAATCAAACAAAAAAAAATTTCTTCCGCATGTCGTCACTGGTCACTCAGCCGGGTGTCCGACGAACCCCTTACCCCTCCTCCAACTCTTCAACAACTACCATTTTTTAATGTTTTTGTAGAAAAAAAAAAAAAACATCAAAAATGTCACCTGAGACCAAAATTTCATTTACATTTTTTACTCCAAATAATGTCAGGAATCACTGGTTAAAGTAAGTCAAGTACGTCCCTTAACACCCTGTATATATATTTTTTTACAATATCTATACACTGGAGGTGGTGCGGAAAATATTTTCATTATTATTTCATTAAGGATAAGCTATGTGGGATGGGTAGGAATCTGGTGGTCATTGGGTCCAGAAGTGACGAACGTATGAATTTATCCCTCCCAGTGCGATGCAAGGTAATGTTCCAAAAGAGTTTTGCTTGCGAGGTTACAAGGTCTCCCTCAAAGACTCTCTCCCGATCCGGTCTGCCACACAGCTGGTGGGCAGACACAACCGCCATCAAGACCCGATCAAACCTCACCCCATGAACCCGGGCACCCCTGTTAAGTCACCAAACGTAACGAACCACTTGGAGTGACCTATGGCAGAGGTGGTACCCATACTCGCCTACCAATTTTTATCGCCTCGCCCGATCTCACTTTTCGTAACGCTCTTGTCACGCATTCACCAGCTTACTCACCAAGTCAAGCGTACGTAAACAGGTTTTACTTCAAATTATGTATCTTTATTACATAGTATAAAATGAAGTCGCTCCCGTTGTATGTGCGCTTAGATCTTTTAAACTAACCAACGGATTTTCATGCGGGTTTCACCAATAGATAGAGTGATTCAAGTGGAAGGTTTATATGTATAATACATGCATATTGTAGTAGAGAAAAATCGAGAAATTCAAAGATTCAATTCAGGCAGCGGGCAGCTGGCAAGCGGGTGGTGTGAATTTGATATGTATGCAAATTAACAGATGGCGTTGGTTATAAAGGTTGGGTAAGCCAACAGCAACGTGGGGCCGGGTCTGCTAGTTATACATAAAAGGCCGAAGGACGATAACACAAAAAATATTTTGTACCTAATTAATATTGTTATTGCACCGGTAAAAACTTTCAACATCCTCCTATATACTGTAACTTACTCTGTTATCACGAAATGACAAGAAAAGTAACTGAATGCACAAAAGATGAAACTAAAACAATCATATTTAAATCAATTATTTAGTTAATTTCATTCTCTAAATACTTCGAATGTAACACGTGTAACAAAGAACAAAGAAGAGAACCTAAATGTGTGTATGTATTTATATAAGAACATTCCAAAGGATGTTTGCATTGCACATCGCTTTAGAATTATTAGTGCAACACGATTCAATTATTATTATTTGGATGGGTGAAGTCACTTTTACTGAGAATTGATTTGTCACTACGTGCCACAATGATACATTTTGAAAAAGATATAAAAAGCTTGATGAATATAACATAGCGTTATCAATTTTCGAGCTTGCACGGTTATTGTCGTCTGATTGTCTGAATGTTGTGATAATATGAACGAATAATATTTTCTTATTCAACAGGTCAAAAAATAAACTTGTCTTGGTGTTTGAATAATAATTGTCAATGTAAAATGAAATAAAAATCAATATAATGTTAACATTCAGTAGATATTTCGAAGTACAGGGTTGATAAGATTTATAAAGAAAGAATGAATTTCAATAAATAAAAAAAAATGGTTTGCAGTTCAACCTTCAGAAGACTAAAGTAGAAAAGAGTGGGGAGGCTACGAAGAACCGCACAAAGAGGAGACCGATTAGTCCACCTCATTCCCTCGCAGGCTAAATCTATTAATGTATGTGCTTATCTCTTTTTGTGTCGCTTTTCCGTTTCATCGAGTTTCAAAACCCAACGGTGCTAAAAATTTTTGCGCATCAATAAATGGATTTAATTCATAAAATTTCACACGCCGTAGAAGTGAAACCTTAAAAAACTAAAGGAGAAAAGAGTGGGGAGGCTACAAAGCACCGCAAAAAGAGCAGAACGATAGGCTACGACGCACCGCACAAAGAGGAGACCGATTATTCTATCTCATTCTCTCGCAGGCTAAATCTAGATGTGTGTTCGTCTCTCTTTAGTGTCGATTTTTGTTTCATCGAGTTGCAAATCACAACGATGCTAAGAAGTTTTCACCTCAAATACAGTTTTTTTTTATTTTATTTAACAAGTTACATATTTTCCGACGATCATTGGCGGAATGATTCGATTACAATGTAGAGTTCAACCATAAGAAAAAGTTCGAATTCGCCATAAATTTTAGATATTTTCAATTTACTTATTTTTTTATAAATACATAAGTTGTATTATTATAAATAACTTAGAATTATGTATGTTTGGTCTCAGGTTGGTAGCAGAGTGGCCAAAAGGGTTCGTACCCAAGTATCACGAATTTTCATATATTCACCAGATCATCCCAACCTGGAAAATTTAAAAACAATTTTTATGCAACAAGCGGTATACAACGTGATTTGTTTATAATTGATTTAAAATTGGAGTAAAAATTTTTAGACACAATCGTTTTGGCATAACAACAAAAAAAACAACACCTTAAATATAAATGATAAATATTAAAAAATAATATTAGTACCTACCAAAAACAAACAACATTTTATCAAGAAAAACAAACTTTAAGTTTCTTCACATTATTCGCAAATAGATAGTATCTTTTTTTTCGTTTTTAAAAAGAAAGACAAAAATTCCCGGGTTACGAGTTACGAATAATCCAACAATGTTTGAAAATCTCCTACTACCACCACAGAAAGCCGAAAATGTTGCCTATGTTGTGATGGAGGACTTAGCCAGCCGAGTAATCGAACACGCGACGCTTGGGTGGGACCCAAGCGCTATTTCCACTCAACCACTGACCATATATTATATCAACGGTTCATAACTGTAATTTAAGATAAAACATGTAGTTTCTCCTAATTTTTACCACGTTTCTCAACGGAGGTTTAGGATAACCACCTATGTAAGTATACGCGAAATTTTCAAGGATTTCTACAACACATTTTTTTAGAGTTTCTCGAGTTCACCAATCGCAGCAAGTTTTGCCTTACTTGTTCAGATTATGTTCAATAATAATTTCTAATAACTTCATTCAATAACATGGAAGTATAAATTATGGAAACCTGACCTTTTTACGGGAATAAATATTCTTAACTACGGTTCTTTCTTGAGGGTGTGAAAGAAAACAACATATTTCTAGGCCTATTTAGTATCTACCTAATATTATTAGGTCGCGCCTGAAGTAAAGCGAAGCAAAGGTAATAAATGGGTAGGTGTATTCAGTACTTGCGGCGGGCGACAGGTAAACTGGACGGCAGGTGGAAGCATTATTTCAAGGTAAAAAAGGTGAAGTAAAACGAACAACCCAGCAAGCCTTGAGTGCTCGAGAAAGCCGTATTCTATTCTACAGCGTAAAATATTAAAATGTTTGAGTTTGTAGGAATGTATTAGAAACAGATTTTCTCTTTTTTGTTTCTAAAATAGTTTTGTAACATCTACTATTACGAAGAATTATTATTAATGCGTATTTTTTGTTTGTTTGTTTTACGTTAAATATTAAAACAAAACTACAGTTTTCTCAATACAATACAAAATACAATAAAAAATAAAAAACACATAAATTTGTTTAAGACGACTTTTATTTTAAAACACTCTACCGGTTTCAGAAGCACCCTTCCTTCGTCAGGAGAATATTATAACTAAACTATCATACAGAATGTTAGGTGTTTGAGTGGGAGGTGAGCAAAGATATTTTAAATTCCTCCAATTTGGATACCGATACGATTAATGACCTGTCTCGTTTATTCAACATGTGCCTTAAGCAAAATTATTTTCAATATAATAACAGTGTCTACCAACAGAATCTAGGCCTTCCGATAGGGGCTCCAACGAGTCCGCTGTTAGCAGACATTTTTATGGATAACTTAGAAAATAAGATTTTTAATTGTAATTCATCACTCTTAAATAATGTTCTAACATGGAAGAGATATGTGGATGATATCATCTGTATCTGGACAGGAACAGAGCGGCAACTGTCTAAATTCCTTCTTCTTATCAATTCATTCCATAAAAGCATCCAATTCACTTTAGAGGTAGGCTGTAATGCATCTGTCACTGTAAAAGCCCGAACTTCGGTAAATCCTAAGATTTTCCGGTAAATCCTAAGATTTACCAACTCTTAATGGTAAAAGTTCGAACCATTCTATAATCATTGTTCACCAACCTAACCTAACCTAACATGTACTAAATTCTAATGGTAAAAGCACGAAAAAATCGTTTATTATATTTAAATAAGAAACGATTTTTTCGGGTTTTTACCATTAGAATTTAGTAAATGTTAGGTTAGGTTAGGTTGGTGAACGATGATTATAGAACAGTTCGGACTTTTACCATTAAGAGTTGGTAAATCTTAGGATTTACCGGAAAATCTTAGGATTTACCAATATTCGGGCTTTTACGGTAACACATCGATTAATTTTTTAGATTTAACACTTACTTAACATTTTTCGTAATCCGACATACACAGATATAACTATACATAATACGTCAAATCATCCGGCCTTTCATAAACATTCTGCTTATCTTTCAATGGTGCACCGGCTAGTAAAAATCCCTCTATCATCTGTTAATTTCGCGATTGAACTTTCAAAAATTAAACAAATTGCTCTAAATAATGGTTATTCCACAAATTTAATTGATAAAATCCTAAATAAGAAACTTAAACTCATTTCAACTAATACATTTTTATTTGGTACACCTGAAAATAGTAATAAAATAATAAATCCTGTTCAATGGCGCAGAATTTTATATATATCCAATTTTTCCTCACTTGTACAAAAAACTTGCCTGCCCACATTAAACCCGCGTTCTATACCTATAACAATTTAGGTAAATTACTAAAAAAACAGTAAAGATAGAGATCATAAATTAAGCCACTCAGGCATTTACCAACTATGTTGCAATGATTGTCCTTCGTTCTACATAGGTAAAACAACTAGAAATATAAACATTAGAATCACAGAACATTTAAAATGCTTAAATAATAATAATTTTTCAGAGTTTGCTAATCACCTAATTTCCACAGATCACACTTTTGATAAGGACACAGGGGTTAAAATTCTTCACCGTAATAATAAAAGCAAAAAATTAGATAATTTAGAAGCACTAGAAATCAGAAAATCCCTAAATAATACTGCTAGTATTTTGAATAACCAAATTAATTTATCTTTCAGTCCCATTCTAAATATTTTTCCAATTAACCGCTCTGTTCTTTCCGAAAATCCCGCAATTACCCCCACCCCTTTGCTCACCTCCCACTCAAACACCTAACATTCTGTATCATAGTTTAGTTATAATATTCTCCTGACGAAGGAAGGGTGCTTCTGAAACCGGTAGAGTGTTTTAAAATAAAAGTGGTCTTAAACAAATTTATGTGTTTTTTATTTTAAATTATGGCGAGCCACAAAGTTAGTGCTTTTTACAAATATGCAATACAAAAGAGTTTAACCGCATATGAACACTTAAAAACCAGTAATTTTGTAGAAAATAACCAGTAGGCATAAATTTTTGTTTGTGGTTTAATGAAAGCGTATTTTATTAAATACATAAATTAACCGAAAGACATCTTAATCGTTTGTGATCAACTAAAGCGAATTTTATCAAATAAGTAAACTTACGGAAAATAACAGAAAGACATTTTAATCGTTTGTGATCAACTAAAGCGAATTTTATCAAATAAGTAAACTTATGGAAAATAACAGAAAGACATTTTAATCGTTTGTGATCAACTAAAGCGAATTTTATCAAATAAGTAAACTTTTGGAAAATAACAGAAAGACATTTTTATTGTTTGTGATCAACTAAAGCGAATTTTATCAAATAAGTAAACTTATGGAAAATAACCGAAAGACATTTTAATCGTTTGTGATCAACTAAATCGAATTTTATCAAATAAGTAAACTTATGGAAAATAACAGAAAGACATTTTAATCGTTTGTGATCAACTAAAGCGAATTTTATCAAATAAGTAAACTTATGGAAACTAACCATTTTTTTTTAATTTTAAATTTTTTAATTTTTTTACAGGTTACATAAAATATTATGTACATTTACATTATATAATAATTTACGTACATGTTCATGTTCAAATATCTTAATCACTCTTCCATGGAAGCATTAGTTTGTGTCGGGAAGAGTAGTGTACATTTGTTAATATAATATATTATAAGTAAATTACAATGCGTCTGTTGTCTACTGAAAACATATTTTATTAAATAAGTCCATTTGTAGAAAATAGCCCGTTGCCATATTATTTATTCACGGTCTACTGAAAGCGTATACTAGATAAGGAATTTTTTAGAAATTAACTTGTAGGAATATTATTTGTTTATGGTCTACTAATGCGTATTTTAAGGAATTAATTTGGTAGAAAATAACCAGTGGGCATATTATTTGTTCGTGGTCTACTGAAGGCGTATTTAATTAAATAAGTGATTTTGTAGAAAATAACCTGTACGCCTATTATTTGTTTGTGGTCTACTGAAAACATATTTTATTAAATAAGTCATTTTGTATAAAATAGCCCGTTGCCATATTATTTGTTCACAGTCTTACTGAAAGCGTATTTTAACAGATAAGGAATTTTTTAAAAATAAACTTGTAGGAATATTATTTGTTTGTGGTCTACTAAAGCGTATTTTAAAGAAGTAATTTGGTTTAAAAATAACCAGTGGGCATATTATTTGTTCGTGGTCTACTGAAGGCGTATTTTATTAATAAGTAATTTTGTAGAAAATAATCTGTAGGCCTATTATTTGTTTGTGGTTTACTGAAAACATATTTTATTAAATAAGTCATTTTGTAGAAAATAGCCCGTTGCCATATTACTTGTTCACGGTCTACTGAAACCGTATTTCATTAGATAAGGAATTTTTTAGAAATTAACTTGTAGGAATATTATTTTTTATTTTTATTTATTTTTATTTAAATTAATAAATTACTTCGTTTTTACCACTTTTATTATTTACAAAACCAACATGTTTCGTGAGCAATGCTCACTTCTTCAGGGTTTTTTTTATTGATACTCAATATCAATATAGTATTTTTTATTGATACTATATTGATATTGAGTATCAATAAAAAAACCCTGAAGAAGTGAGCATTGCTCACGAAACTTGTTGGTTTTTCTAAATAATAAAAGTAGTAAAAACGAAGTAATTTATTAAATTAAATCAAAATGGTGATACAAAATAAGTTTGCTGTGTTAGAAGAAGTGAATATTATTTGTTTGTGGTCTACTAAAGCGTGTTTTAAAGAAGTAATTTGGTAGAAAATAACCAGTGGGCATATTATTTATTTGTGTTCTACTGAAAGTGTATTTTATTAAATAAGTAATTTTGTAGAAAACAACATGTAGGCCTATTATTTGTTTGTGGTCTACTGAAAACATATTTTATTAAATAAGTAATTTTGTAGAAAATAGCCCGTTGTTATATTATTTATTCACGGTCTACTGAAAGCGTATTTTATTAGATAAGGAATTTTTTAAGAAATTAACTTGTTGGAATATTATTTTTTTATGGTCTGCTAAAGCGTATTTTAAAGAAGTAATTTGGGAGAAAATAACCAGTGGGCATATTATTTGTTTGTGGTCTACTGAAAGTGTATTTTATTAAATAAGTAATTTGGTAGAAAATAACCAGTGGGCATATTATATGTTTGTGGTCTACTGAAAGTGTATTTTATTAAATAAGTAATTTTGTAGAAAATAACCTGTAGGCCTATTATTTGTTTGTGGTCTACTGAAAACATATTTTATTAAATAAGTCATTTTGTAGAAAATAGCCCGTTGCCATATTATTTGTTCACGGTCTACTGAAAGCGTATTTTAATAGATAAGGATTTTTTTAGAAATTAACTTGTGGGAATATTATTGTTTGTGGTCTACTAAAGCGTATTTTAAAAAAGCAATTTTGTTTAAAATAACCAGTAGGCATATTATTTGTTTGTGGTATCCTGAAAGCGTTTATTAAATAAGCAATTTTGTATAAAATAACCAGTAGGCATATTAGTTGTTTGTGGTCTACTAAAGCATATTTTATTACCCAAGTAAATTTGTAGAAAATAACCTATTGGCATTACTGATTTGGGGTTTACTGAAAGCGTTTTTGATTAAATAAGGAATTATGGAGAATTTAACCTGTAGGCATCTTATTTGTTTGTGGTCTACTGAAAGCGTATTTTATTAAACCTGTAATTAACCATTAGACATATTATTTGTTCGTGGTTTAAAGAGAGCGTATTTTATTAAACCAGTAATTAATTGTTAGACACATTATTTGTTCATGATTTACTAATTTTATTAAATAAATAATAAGTACATGTGCAGTTACTTTTTAAACTTTTCTGGATTTCACCCTACAAAGGGAGCTCTTGGCCATCTTTCCAAAATATGTATGAAGGGAAGGCGAGTTTATATTTAAATTAACACACATAAAAATAATATGGAAAATTGGAGTCGACCTCAGAATTATAAAGGGTCTACGTTGAATGGAGGGGAGGCAATTAAGATAATGCTTATAAAGCAAATATATAGTCGTGTATAAGTTTGGTTTCACAGACCATGATCAAAAAGTACCACCTGCAATCTGGATTCAAGACTAATTTCACTCTGTTCTTTTTAGGGTGAATTGCCTAATTCAAAAAAAAAATTCACTCTGTAGCCATACAATAAACATACCCAAAATGGGGTTGCTCTAGTCCAGTGGTGGGCAAACTTTCTTCATGGCGGGCCAGAAAGTTTAAAAAAATTTCAGAGGAGGGCCAGAAGTATAGCCAAAATGCATTTTGTTTTAAAATCTATACTTAATTATAAAACTTTACACAGAAACGCTAATATAAGTTACAGATTACAATTATTTAACTTTTATTTGAAGGCCCTGTTATGGTTGGTGTGTGAGACATATGAAATTGTTTTTGATTGGCCATAATGTCTTCAAATGCAGGTTTGAGTTGCGACGAAGTAACCTTTAGCAGCGAGAAAAGGTGCTCATTGGTTGACCGATTTCTGACTGAGTTTTTCTGCAATTTCATGGTCGAAAAAGTCTGTTCGCAGACATACAACGACCCAAACATCGCTATTATTTTCTTGGCATGATCAATTATAATTGATAGATAATCTTTGGATATTCAGTTTTCTGCAGTTTTCTATAAAAATCTAATTTTTCGGAATAAAAACAATTGTTTTAAATGGGAGCTGAATTGCATTTCAACAATTTCTAACTGCAATTCTGCAGGGACATTCTCCGGCATTGAAAAAACATCAAGCGATGACTGAATATTCTTAAAATCTTGAAACCTAGTTTCAAATTCGCATCGCAACGCAACACACTACGTGGCTAGTCTAGAAATGGCTTCTTTTTCAAATTCAAATTTTTTACTTTATACAGCTAGCTGTAATGAGCCCGCCGTAATTATATTTTGACGCCGACGATCCTTCAAAATTTAAGTATATAATAGGTATACTTATAATTTTGAAAGATCGTCGGCGGGCCGGATTAAATACTTTTGCGGGCCGGAGCTGGCCCGCGGGCCGTACTTTGCCCATCACTGCTCTAGTCCCATTGGCTCTGTACTCCAGTCAAGATGTACATCCGTGCTTGCAAAAGGTCCGGTCATTCTGAATTTTTTATATGTTGTTAGGACCTAAACCAGTAATAAAAAAAAAATTTTGCAACTTCGAAAGTGCTGTGCGAGCGGCGGTGGACCCAAAAAACCAGGAAATTTTCGGATTTTTTTCAGTTTTTGCTCAATATCTCAGTGAAGGAAGGGTCTGACCGGTATAATCAGTATACATACTTTTAAAGTAGACTAAATTTGCTACAATTTGAAACCAAAGCAAGCTATATACAGTCATTGGTTTCCAAGATACAGTTCTTCGAAAATAGGCCATTTTTTCGAAAAGGTGAAATTTTTTCAAAATGTTCACTTATTTTGTAAAATATTTTCTAAAACACGCATCCCACGTCAAATATTGTATGAAATAAAGTTGTAGTAAATTTAATTAACTTTCATTTAAGACTAAATTGATATTTGTAGACCTAACGGTTCTCTCAAAAGCGCTAGATAACCAAAAACAGTCATAAGTGGGTTTTGGGGGAAATGCAAATAAATTGTTCTCACGTCTTTTTATGGTTTTATTGTGCTGTGAAGGTGTGAAGTAAATCCATGAGACTAATCCATGAGACCATTTATTGTGTTGTGAAGTAAATCCATGATGCGATCCATGAAAACCTATGGTGGGTTGACCCAAGAAAGGGGAATCTCCGACAGTGTTCTAGCAAGGTGGACTGCAGGAATGGTGTTTATGTTGAACATTTGTGAAGAACTGGAAAGTTTTTGCAGCATCTCATGTCCTGCTGGAGAGCAGCATGTAGACATGAGACCTTCTCGAATCATCCAAGATAATAGTGATGTGGAAAAACTAAAAAACTGGTTTGCTCTCCACCCTCCATTTCCCAAAACTGACAGTTTGATTTCTATCAGTAGTGGCTTACTGGCAGGTCCTGAAATTAATTGCCACACAGCCCAGAGAGTTGGAACGGAGGGAGTGATGAAAATTGTTGGGCAAATGTACGACAAGGGAGTAATAAAACGGAAAAATAAAGTTACCACGCTGGTATCGATCACCTCAACCATTAAACTGCCGGACAAAAATAGAAGAGTGGCTGTGGATCCGCTCACAATTTTCCAGCGAGTGTGTATTGCAAAGCAATCTGAACAGGATTTATAGGATGACTTCAAGTTTGAATTGGCCCCGTTCCCGATGTCTCTGGTCAATGAACAAGGGATGCGCAAGGGCACAAAATCTACTCTGTACTCTGCTTTCACTCCTCTTTCCAGCCACACGCCGATAGATTGGTGCCAGCACTCACGTCATTTTGGATGGTGGCTACCTCTTGCACAAGGTCGTGTGGCAGCGGAAGAGCACGGTTCAAGCACTTTTGGCGCGTTATACCACCTACGTCCAAAACCACTTTGGGAAGAACGTCTCCATCGTTTTTGACGGCTACCCCGAAGATGTTACAAAAAAAAACACCAAAACAGCGGAACGACTCCGGCGCTACGCAGCTCATTCCAGCTCATAACTCTTCTCTGTGACGCCTTTCAGAAGGAGTTTCTACTCCCAGAAGTGGCTGTTGCCGAAGAAGATGCGAATCGAGAGATCGTCATGATGGCGCTTTCAAAAAGAGCAGTAGCCGATCGGGTCGTCATAGTGGGAGAAGACGTCGACCTGCTCGTTCTTCTCTCAATGGTTTAGGCGCTGAAGAGACAAATGTCAATCTTCAGAAGAGCACGAAGGGTGAAGCTGGTTGCTGTCACTACTCTACAACCTCCTACAACCACCAGGGCTCCCGGCGATTACCAGGAATGGCACTATTCACCCACGTGTTTACCGGGTGCGATACCACCTCAGCACCGTTTGGCCAAGGAAAGGCCAAAATCATCACACTTCTGAGCAAGAATGAACCACTTGCTGAGCAAGTGGAGGTATTCCTTCAGTCAGACTCCACCCCACAAGCCGTGAGTGAAGCGGGCATCAAGTGCTTTGTGGCTCTATATGGGGGTGAGATCGCGAGGGATACCTTGGATTTCCTGAGGTATAAGACGTTTGTCACTTCAACAAACATAAACCTCGCCCATTTGCCACCGACGGAAGATGCCGCAGGCCACCATGCAGCAAGGTGCTACCTTCAAGTGCAGAAGTGGCGGGGAGTCAACTTAAATCCCACTGAATGGGGGTAGAAGCTGTCTTCTCAAGGACTCACCCCCATCCTCACCACGATGGATCCCGCACCTCATGCCCTTCTGCGAAAAATTTCATGTAAATGCAAGAAAGGATGCTCTGGGAGCTGCTCGTGCAGAAAGGCTGGGCTCCATTGCTCAGTCCTCTGTCAGTCATCCGGTGACAAATTGTGCATTAAAATCCGGATGTGGAGCTGAAATGCTCGGACGATGAAGATGACCCGACTACAGACTGGGCGCCTCTCCCAGCGTCCATCACAGATATCGAGACACCTTCTTCGTGCGAGCCTAAGCCCGGGCCATCTAAGATAAAAAGAAAGACATGATTTGGCAACCAAGACACAATACCTACATGATTTATATTAGTTTAATTTTTTGTGTACATGTAATTTGTCCTTATAGTAGGTACCATGATGTTTGTACAAGCATTTTAGTATGTAGATATATAAAACAATGTTTGAAGTTGACGTAATTCCCGATAGATTTATTATCTTTTCTTTCTTTTATTCATCAAAAATTTGTTAACAATAACAAAAAAAAATTGTAACTATTTGATAAATAAAACCATAAAAAGACGTGAGAACAGTGTATTTGCATTTCTCCCCAAAACCCACTTATGACGGTTTTTGGTTATCTGGTGTTCTTGAGAGAACCGTTAGGTCTACAGATATCAATCTAGTCTTAAATGAAAGCAAATTAAATTTACTACAATTCTATTTCACATAATATTTGACGTGGGATGCGTGTTTTAGAAAATATTTTACAAAATAAGTGACCATTTTGAAAAAATTTCATTTTTTGGAAAAAATGGCCTATTTTCGAAGAACTGTATCTTGGAAACCATTGACTGTATATAGCTTGCTTTGGTCTCAAATTGTAATTTAGTCTACTTTAAAAGTATGTATACTGATTATACCGGTCAGACCTTTCCTTCACTGAGATATTGAGCAAAAACTGAAAAAAATCCGAAAATTTCCTGGTTTTTTGGGTCCACCGCCGCTCGCACAGCACTTTCGAAGTTGCAAATTTTTTTTTTATTACTGGTTTAGGTCCTAATAACATATAAAAAATTCAGAATGACCGGACCTTTTGCAAGCACAACCCCCTTTTCATGTTTAACTTGACTGGACTACTGGCAGTTGGGACTTTTCCCAACTACAGTGAACGCTTCCGATGGTTCACGTATAGAAGAAAAAAAGTGGAAAAAATAATCACATTCGTTAAATACATGAGCCACTGACTAGAACTATTTAAATATATGTTTGAAGGCATATATTAATTTATTGATTTAAACAAAAGTCAAATGCAAATCAACAATATGGTAAAATTTGGGTGCATTTTTTTAAAATTTATTTAAGTTTCTATTTTTAAAAGTCCTAACTACTTCCAACGTCTGGAGTCAGCGAGACTATGGCTTCCTCAATTGAGGTATGTTATGAGGTATGGTACATTACGAAGGTAGTGTGAAGGGGAAGGAGGTGGGAAGAGGAAGGTGGGGAAGTACTTGGCTACTTAGATCTAGTCACCGAAGTTTCGATTCTGAATGGTGGCCTTTCACCAGGGCGATATTCAAAGCATCTACAGATCTGGACGTGCCGCAAATGTATTACTTTAAATGCATGAAACCGGGATTAGAATCCGCGGCCTCCGGATTTGTAGACGAGGATCTTAACCACGGAGACGAACGTAATAATATTCACGAATAAGGATAATAATAGCGGGAAGAAATAATGAACTTTTACTCTATTCTCAAATAATTTCTTGCACAAGGGAAATGCTACAAGAACAAAAAACATATCTTTTTTATAACAATTTTTTTAAAAATTTTATTTAATTTTTTATTCCAGTAAAAACCAAAATAACATTTTCACTCATTTAACTAGAAATAATTAAACACGTTAACCTAAACTAAATATAACAATACAGCGCTATTCTATGTCATTACTTTACTTATCAAGAATAAACATTAATATATTTTTTTTAAATTTACTTAGCTTTTTTTCGTTTTTAATGCCGTTTGGGATGCAATTATATAAGTTGCCCCCCTTGTAACCAATGGATTGTTTAACATAGTAAGTGTGGATGGTATTAGGTCCTTACATATGAAATTGGCGTTTTGTATGGGAGGAACATATAGTCGATTTTTTTTTTAATATAAAATATTTATTTAATCAAAGTATGTACCATTGCTATCTATGCACTTTTGCCATCTCGTAGGTAGTTCATCGATCCCTTTACTAAAAAAAACATTCGGACGGGAATCAATAAAATCTTTGAAGGCTGTTTGGACTGCTCCACCGGAGTTGAATTTTTTCCCTTGCAAGAAGTTATCCAAATTTCGAAAAAAATGGTAATCTGTTGGGGCAAGGTCCGGAGAGTACGGTGGATGTCTTAGACATTCCAATTGAAGCTCCTCTAATTTGGTAGCCGTCTGTTGTGCAGTGTGTGGTCTAGCGTTCTAACGCGCGTTTGTTGATTTGCTTCACTCAATTCGTGAGGTACCCACCTTTCAAGCTTTTTCACCTTCCCAATTTGCTTCAAGTGGATTTAAACAGTTTTATCACTAACACCGCAGCCTGCAGCTAACTCGGACGTGGTTTGCGATGGATCCGCTTCCACAATAGCCTTCAATTCTTCATTATCAACTTTGGTCTCCGGCCGTCCACGGGGCTTGTTCTGAAGGTCGAAATTTCCAGAACGAAAACGTTGGAACCACAAACGCACTGTGTTTTCTTTTACGGCACTGTCGCCATACACATCATTAATCCTTCGAGCCGTTTCTGCACCACTGGTGCCACGGTGGAACTCGTACTCGTAAATAACGCGATATTTCAAATTTTCCATTTTGTAAACTAAGTGTCGCAAAGAAAAAAAACAATTAAGGAAAAAACAAATGAATTATATTTTTCGAACACACAAATGCATGAGTAAATAGCTGAATAAATTTGAATTCGGAATTCCTAACCAAAGAGAAGATATTTGAGATCAAAGTTGCCAGTCCGGCAAAACGCCAATTTCATATATAAGGACCCAATATTTAAACGTATGTTATCGTGTTTGTGTACTTGGGACGTTTTTATGAATTCTGTGTTGTGTGCACGATTTTATTGTTTATTTTGTATATAAGGAGACACAATTTAAAGGAATAGATTTGCGGCACGTCCAGATCTGTAGATGCTTTGAATATCGCCCTGGTGAAAGGCCACCATTCAGAATCGAAACTTCGGTGACTAGATCTAAGTAGACAAGTACTTCCCCACCTTCCTCTTCCCACCTCCTTTCCCTTCACACTACCTTCATAATGTATCATACCTCATAACATACCTCAATTGAGGAAGCCATAGTCTCACTGACTCCAGACGTTGGAAGTAGTTAGAACTTTTAAAAATAGAAACTTAAATAAATTTTAAAAAAATGTACCCAAATTTTACCTTATTGTTGATTTGTATTCGACTTTCGTTTAAAAAAATAAATTAATACATGCCTTCAAACATATATTTAAATAGTTCTAGTCAGTGGCTCATGTAGTTAACGAATGTGATTATTTTTTCCACTTTTTTTCTTCTATACGTGAACCATCGGAAGCGTTCACTGTAATTGGGAAGAGTCCTAACTGCCAGAGCCAATGGGACTAGAGCAACCCCATTTTGGATATGTTTGTTGTATGGCTACAGAGTGATTTTTTTTTTTGAATTAGGCAATTCACCCTAAAAAGAACAAAGTGAAATTAACAGGTGGTACTTTTTGATCATGGTCTGTGAAACCAAACTTATACGCGACTATAATATTTGCTTTATAAGCATTATCTTAATTGCCTCCCCTCCATTCAACGTAGACCCTTTACAATTCTGAGGTCGACTCCAATTTTCCATATTATTTTTATATGTGTTAATTTAAATATAAATTCGCCTTCCCTTAATACATATTTTGGAACGATGGCTAAGAGCTCCCTTTGAAGGGTGAAATCCAGAAAAGTTTGAAAAATAACTGCACATATACTTATTATTTATTTAATTAAATCCGCTCTTAGTAAATCATGAACAAATAATGTGTCTAATAATTAAACTTGTGCCCTTTGTAAATTATCACTCTCCTCTCCCTTCCCATCCCAATAATTTTATTTATCTTAAAAAATGGAACATGTTACAGTGTTACTTTTCCTCCATTAAAAGCATTTGCTTGTGGATGGAGGAGCTTGTGGATACATTTTAAATATGTACAATTTATACAGTCAGGTGTTTCACATAATATATACACAGATTCACAGTTAATATACATACACCGTTAAAACCCAGTTTAATCATATCGCAATCAAGATCCTTTAACTAAAAGATAAAATCATCCACATGTATTCAGTAATAAGTAAAATAGGTATAATTTTTAGTGTGACATTCATGTGGTGATGAGGAAAGCAGCAATTTTCCCGTTGGTGATTTCTCTACAATGTTTTTTGATGGAGTTCAACAATTGTACTTTGTCATTAATGCTTCTGATTTCTACTGGAAGGTTATTAATGAAGTATTTTCCTTGGTATGTATAATGGTGTTGGGCAAAAGACGTGTTTAGTTTGGGGCATACAAATACATGTGTAAGTCTTGTACGATTTTCAGTTATGAATGAGAATTTATCTTTTTCTTTTATAATTTGTGTGATTGAATTTTTCTCAAATAAGTTTTTAAATGTTGGAACTTTGAATTCTTCGAATATGCGTTCAGTGGGGAAGTCTGGAGGTTTTTTTAGTATCATTTTTATAATGAGTCTTTGAACAATTTCTATGGGGGTCAAACTAGTTTTGTAAGCTGCTCCCCAGCTGATAATGGCATACTGAAGAATAGACTGTAGGTACTAGTGCGTAGTATATTGAGTATAGATTTTTCGTTGATAAGAAGTTTCTAATTCGTAAGAATATATAAATTAATTTCCTAATTCTTTTATTGTATGTCCGATGTAATATTGTTGTGAAAGTTTAAAAATAACCCCGATGAAGTAAGCATTACTTACGAAACATAACGGTTTTTTAAACAATAAACGTGGTTAAAACTATGCGAGTCTTTTCTATTTTCATATTATTTAAACAGAAATTTTCTTAATCCTACAATGAACCAATGTTGCAGATGGGAAGACACCCCGAACAATACAACAGTACGTATGTATCCTACCGGCAGCGCCACTGTTATTTAGAATTTGTGTGTAGGTGTGATAGGTGATCTTGCAGATCTTAAATAATACGCGCATAGTCGAGATGAACTTTTATTAGCACAATATAAGTCTATAAGCTACGTGCTAGCTATCGGAGCTGTCTGTAAGTAAGGAGAGTGAGCAAAAACATCCATCACCTTTTATACATTACTTCTGCCGTCTCGATCTTGTATATCTGAAAAGGCAGGCGTGCCACCAAAACCATTCTCACTCAAGATATTTCTTTCGGAAAGAATCTCATAATTGTGATCTCCCGAATGAAACCATTCACTTATTCTGAATGCAATTAAATTAATGTAATGTCTTTGTAATTTCATTGAAAAACAAATGAGTTGGCTTTTTTTATCTACAATATTAAATCCGAAACTGGATTCTACAGAACTCCTGCAACTTGCAGAGAGAGGTACAGGAGGTACCATCGATACAGCGGTTTGCAACAACATACTTAGGTGTTAAAGACATGGTTAATGTTGCAATTTTGCAAACCTTTGATCACCTTACTTTGTTGGTTGTATTTTTATATTATGTACGTACTTTTTTTATCGTAACTCATTGATATTATATATCTCACTGTACTTTAAATTTTTGTTGCTTATGTTTTTATTTCATTTATATGCTTTTTATTTCAATCGTAACTTTATCTATACTATTTGTTTTCTCATGGTAAAGATGTAGGTACTGCCTTTATTATTTATGTAAAAGCCCTCTGATAAAGATTATTTTATTTTATTTTTTATTTTATTTACAAATAAAATAAATAAATAAACAACAAAATAAATTAATGTTCTCCAAAACGAGTTTGAAAAAAATTCATTTGTCATATATTTGGTTTATAATTGTGTAATTTCTACTAATGAGTCTAGTTTTTGCACTGATAATTCGTGGTGGAATTCCATTGTATTAGAATTTGAAATTAAAACACTTTTGTACTTTCTTCCACTAATTTATTTTCACCAGGACCGGTTTCATCTTATTACGGACATTTTCAGACTTGAAAATGTCCGTAATAGGATGAAATCGGTCCTGGTGAAATATAAATTAGTGGAAGAAAGTACAAAAGTGTTTTAATTTCAAATTCCAATAATTTCTACTACTTAAGAAATTCTAAAAATTGCAGTACTTTATTAAAATTAAATAAGTAGTCATAAATACATTGGGAATTCATATGTCATATATTGGTTTATAAATGTGATAATTTTAATTATACAATTGTAAATGTTCTCATAAATGGCCTGGAAAGAATCTCCTACTTGTGATCTCACTAAAGAAACCACTCATTCCCTCTGAATGCAATTATTAATGTTCTCCAAAATGACCTTGAAAAAAATCACATCTTTGCGATTCTTTCAAAGACCTAAAGAAGCCATCCCTTCGTTCAGAATACAATTTTTAATGTTCTCAAATGTTGTCTTGACAGAAGCAAATTCCTGTGATATCTTGAACGAAACCATTCCTTTGTTAAGAATATTATGAACTAAATATACAATTTGGATGTCCTGAAATGGGTATCCTTCCCAGTTGGACAGACAAAGTGTCGTTTTGTAATGTATTGTAATACATATGCATATATAAATAAACAAATAAAAAGTTAACAAAAAATAAAAATTTCGATTTCACAAAATACAATAACTCAAACATAGATTTCGTTTACACAGATGTGTCTACATCTAAATCAAGCAGTAAATCGATATTACAATGTCTATGTATTGTATAATCAGTCGTGCGTAATCGAGCAGTAAAGATAGGAACCGTCTTTAATTAGTTTTACTTAATCACTATCGCTCAGAACACTATCTTGTTTACAAATTACATAAATGCCATTATAAATTATTATTTCAATCAAGATACAATTATATTAAAACTAGCTGATCCGGCAAACCTCGTACCGCCTCAGAATCAAAAACTGTTGTCTACTTATTAGCTGAATTGATCTAAATTGTTTCTCCTTGCGTATCCTTTCCCCTCTCGCGTTCCCTCTCCCTCTCCCCACTCCACTTCTCCCCTTCCCCCGTCCCGCTAACCCCCTTCCTGAGTTCCTTTCCCCCCTCCCCCCCTCCCTCCTCCCCCCCTCCCCCCTCCCCCTCCCCCCTCCCTGTCCCCCCCTCCCCCCTCCCCCTCCCCCCTCCCCCTCCCCCCTCCCCCCCCCCTCACCCGGTTCACAGTTCAATATTATACCCCTTACAATATTGCTTCAGTTCTTTGAACAAAGGTTTGTTTATATTCAACGAAGGACTTTTCTATCCATCATTTCATGAAAAAAAAAAATTATCAAGAAAATTTATTTTTTCAATGGAATTTTCTTTCATACCTACGTATTCTACGTATTACAATTATTTTTCTTTAATTATTTAATATCCTGAAGATGCCGTGATTTGAATCTAAACTATTTGTAGTCGGCAATAGTTGTAATACAACAAAGTGAATACAACAAAGTTTTCAGGGTGGTAAGATATTTTCAGTATCGTCCTGGTGAAAGACCTCCGTTCAAACAAAACGTTGCTTGAAATTGATTTAGCAGCATAGTTTTAGGGCATTTGGCAAACTTGTGCAGCACTTGCATAATAAAGTTATTATTTATAACTAGCTAGTCCTGGCATGCGTTGCTACGCCATTTAATAAAGAAATTGTTTCTCCCTGCGTGTCCTTTCCCATTCGTCCCGTTCTCCTTCCGCCTCCCCTTCCTCTCCCGCATCCCCTTCCCCCTCTCGCGTTCCCACACCGCCTTCCCTCAACCCACTCCCCTCTCCCGCTCCCCCCGTCCCGCGAACCCTCCTCCCGAGTTCCCACCTCCCGCATTCCATTCTTTCAGTCCCGGTGCATTCAGTTTTCAAACAGCTCGCGTTCCAACTGTTGCAATTTTTTTATACAAATTTCTTAACGCCAGAGCTCACCAGTAGTTTTATACAAACCTTGTCCTGACCATCACGAACACAACAAAAAAAGAATTATCCAATTTGGTGCTATCGTTCGGAAGTTATGCGCGTACATACATTTCGGCGATTCATTCTATTTAAATGTAGAAGATAGAAGAAGAAGATAGAAGATAATGAATCGAGTTAATTACAAATCGTAATATTAGATTTAAGTGTATTGCCAACTATTAAAAGTTAAAAAAATCACAAGACTATCGAAGTACTTAAGAGGTAATAGCACCGGTGAGAAATCTCGACGGTAGGTATTTTAAAAAATTCTCGCTATCGCACCGCGCTCAAAAAAGAACTAGCTATCGATGTGTTGGTGAGACCACGTGAGTGTTTGGCTTGTACACCCTCTCGCCCCCTCTGCGTCTCATGCCTACCGTCTTTCGCCTCCACGCGTGCTTGTAGCTTGTAGCTCATTGCATATCCAATATTCTGTTTAGATAAAGCATGTTTCGACTTATTTCGTCGCTAATGAAGTTTTTGAATCGGCCTTGCGGTGTGACAGAAAAAGGGCCCATTATTTTTAAACGCACGAGGTCTGCTATTGTCGGTCATTTATAAATATCGTCGATAGGTATTGTAACAATGTCTTCTGTTCACGCTTATTACCGACAAATTACGAATTATTTTACTAGAACTCTATGTAGGTTAGTAGTTTTAAAGTTTTCACTGTATTTGCGTTTATAAATATGCAGTCAAACCAACCACATCGAATTATTATATACATACATATGATTATTCTCTATGATACATTAGTTATTATTGAAAATTAGTATTAACCTCTCAGGCCTCGGGCCTGTTTTTCGAAAAGTCAAAATATTTCCGCTTTCCAATAAATTCCAAATAACTTTAATATTTGTGAACGCATCCGAAAACTAAAAACTGTTTTTGAAAGATGATGAAATACGCTTTCAAATTTTATAATTCGAAATAAACATATAATTTTGTTTTTATTTTATTAATAACTAGCAGACCCGGCCACACGTTGCTGTGGCTAACGAAACACAACGCCATTTACCCAACCTTTATAAAATCCACACCATCCGCTCGCCAGCTGCCCGCTGCGCGCTGCCCTTTGCCTAAATTGAATATTTGAATTTCTTGGCTTTTCTCTACTATAATAAGCATTTATTATACACATAAACCTTCCTCTTAAATCACTCTATCTATTGGTGAAAACCGCATGAAAATCTGTTGCGTAGTTTAAAAGATTTATGCGCACATACATTTTGAGCGACTTCATTTTATACTATGTGATGATACCACAAAACTTAAATTTCTACTCATATAATTTGGCACTTACCTATCTTATTAAAAAAAAAACTCAAAAATGCATATGCAACAAAAATGTATTTTTGACCGATTATCTCTATCTCTACATATTATAAAGTCCCCCGCGCCGTCTGTCTGTCTATTCGCGATAAACTCGAAAACTACTGAACGGATTTTCCTGCGGTTTTCACCAATATACAGAGTATTTCGTGAGGAAGGTTTAAGTATGCAATTTGTCAATGATTTGTGTAAATTGGTTGAAACATAACGATAATTGTTAGAAGTGTCGGAAATAAGTCCAGCCGCCTGGTAGCTTTCATCGAAAACGCTGCACAATCCTTTTGGGATATAACAAAACAATTAATGGTGGGATATTCCTCTTTTATAGATCTACAAAAAAGTCCGCCAAGGCATATATCTATCTTTTACGGATAGCTTACTATACACATTATATCTAAAATGCAATTGATAAGAATAATAAGATAAGAAGATAGAATGCGTATAGTAAAAGATAGATATATGCCATCGCGGACTTTTTTGTAGATCTATAAAAGAGGAATATCCCACCAAGCGTTGTTTTGTTATATCCCAAAAGGATTAGGCAGCGTTTTCGATGAAAGCTACCAGGCGGCTGGAATTTTTCCGACACTTCTAACAATTATCGTTATGTTTCAACCAATTTACACAAATCCTTGACAAATTACATACGTAAACCTTCCTCACGAAACACTCTATCTATTGGTGAAAACCGCATGAAAATCCGTTCAGTAGTTTTCGAGTTTATCGCGAACAGACAGACAGACAGACAGACAGACAGAAAGACGGCGCGGGGGACTTTACTTTATAATATGTAGAGATAAAAAAGGTTTAAAAATAGCCCACCTTAAGTTTTTTTCTAATTAAAATTACGATAACGAAAAAGATAAAAGCACTTACATATTTTATTAGACAATTAAATCTAAATGGATTTATTGTGTTGTGTGTATCATACGTGTGAGTTGACATGTTTGTAAATAATAATGTTTAAAATGTTAGATATATCGCTTGCTGAGGTTTGATTTGTACTCCTGTATTTTTGAGTTTCTTTAAGCAGTAAATACAAAAAAGGATGTGTTAGTTCGTTCAAAATTCAATTAAAAATGTTGGTCTTTTACCTATAGATAGATTTACCTACACATTTTTTTTAAATATTTATTACAGTCAGTTTGAAATAAAGGAAACAAATATATAATTTTTTTAAACTTCAAAACTTTTTATTTTTATTTTCAACTGTATAAAACCTTAAATTGTAATATTTAATTACATGAAGACAATATTAGCGAAACTTCAACCCAAGGCTTCAGGCCCAACTTCATAGTACAAAAAAAAAGTGCAAAAATCACTTACTTCGCAATTTTTGCAATAAAATAAAAGCACTTAGAAAAAAAACCAACAACGCTAAAGGCTTTGTACCAGTTCACATAAGGAAAAAGGTTGAAGCAAACGTTTTACGTATGAGAAAAGCTATAGTTTGAGCAGTAAATTACAGAAAAGAGCAAGAAAACACGGCACAAAGTGATAAAGTAAAAAATCTGAAAATGGACAAAAAAATGCCGCAAACCATGTTTTTGGTGATCATACAAAATGTTCGTCATACTATTGCAAGTCGGAGAAGTATACTAATGATCCAAATTTAGTAAGCGATCTTCAAGATTGTGGAACAGGACTGATATTCAACAATTATTGTCGTCTCTAATAGCAAATGCAGAAAGTCTTATTATTAACGTGACAAATAACACTGTGGAGCAATTCAACAACGTTATAGCCAAATTTATAGGCGGAAAAAGAGCAAATTTTACAAAAATGGGATAACTTCAGCAGTTGAGCTTCTTGAGCAGTAACTTCGTGGAATAGTGAAATGACAACCCATTCACGAATACAAAAAAAATCCAAGGCCACAGTCCTGGCAACTACACGAAGCATTTTATTGAAAGAAAACGACGTTCGAAGGAGACAATACAGAGGTGTCGAAAAATAAAACTAAGGTATTACGAAAACACGACAGAAAAGAGAAAAAAAGTTACAGGGCCTGATGAAAATTATGGTCAATTGGAATTAGATCCAGATATGCCAGCTGAATTATTTGAAACGATAAAGAGGAATTTTTCAAAGAATTATCTCCATCGAATAAGGATGAACTCGAAAGGAATACGGTGGGCCAAAGCAATAATAATTTGTGGACAATTGAAAGGCGTAAGCGGCTTACAGCTTCTAACTTTGGACAAAAATATGTAAGCTACGGCCAAAAACTTCAGTTGCGAGAGTATTAAACTCGCTACTGTACTCGCCATTTAAAGGAAATATGGCCACAAATTATGGGAAAGAAAATGAAAACCAAGCAATTGAGCAATTTACAAAAGAAACAAAATTAGAGGTATTCGCCTGTGGACTATTTATCGATGAAAACAAAAACTTTTTAGCGGCAAGTCCGGATGGCCTTTTTGGCAAGGATTCTATAATTGAAGTGAAATGCCCATATAGTATAGTAAATATGTCACCAGAAGAAGGATTTGAACAAAAAAAATTGATTACTGTAAAATTGAAGACAATGCTTCAACATTAAAACGGAATCACAATTACTTCTACCAAGTACAAGGCCAGTTACACCTTACTCGTCGTAAATACTGTTATTTTGTCGTGTGGAGTCCTAAAGGTTTGCCGTATGAAAAAATTGAAAGGGACGATTCAATCTGGCAAAAAATTGAACCACTGTTAGAAAAACTTCTACCACCAATGCCTTTTACCAGAAACAATTGACGGTCGCATATCAAGAAATTTACCGGCGAGAGAAAGATCTAAATCATAAATTGTTTAAAATTCATTGTATAGTGGTAAAAAATTTTGTACAATAAAGTGTTTACAAACAAAAAATTTCAATTAATCACTGAAGGCAATGTAAGCGACTCTCAACTAAAAATTTGAAACAGATTTTTTTTAAAAACATAAACCTCACATTGGAGGCACCGATGAAAAATAATCGCTCAGGGACTTTGTTGGAGAAGTTGTTGGACATCATTGAAGAAGCTGTGTGGAGGGTATTTTTAGGATAAGGAAGGAAAGGAAGTTTTGGGTAGGGAAAAGGTAGGGAAAAGGTAGGTAAAAGTATGAAATGATGGTGGAGAGTCCAGCTGTAGAGATCAAAAGATCTTCCTCTTCCAGTTTCTCCCAATCCGGCCCGCCACGCAGTAAGTGGACAAAATTATCCGCCACCAAAACCCATGCAGACCTCATCCGTGAACCCGGGAACCCAGGCTCTGTCACCAAACATAGAGGACCACTTGCGGTGACCAAGTGGCGGGGGTGTTGGTTATCCAATAAATGGTTCCCGGGGCGATGGTACCTAAAACGCCTCCCAAATTGAAAATTTATTATAGTACTTGACATAAAAAAATTTAATTTTGCACAATTTTAGTATGAAAGCTCGGTCAGTATTGGTATACCGCGATGAGTCACTAAACAGAAAAAAAACGAATAAAAAATATCGATTACTCGGGCAAGGACAACACTAGTCTACCGATAAAATTCTTTACATCACTACTTCGCATTATATGTATGTATTTGTCAAAACCCACGTTCCCCGGCCCCCCTCAGGAGAAATGAGCGAAAGGGACACCTGCACGTCGGGCCGAAAATACCTAAATAAAATCTTCGAAATCGATGTTTTGTATTCCCCATTTTTCTTCTCCAAAACTGGACGGATTTAAAAAATTTTTTTCACTAACTGTATTAAAAGAAAATATTCTATGTCGGTACGTTTTGCTTTTTTTCAAAATACATTGTTTAGTTTGTATACTGAACGTTTTTTGACGGCGTTTAAATTAGGCAATTTTATTCATTTTTGGAAGGTCGTAACTTCTATGAGAAGTAAATTATCAAAAAAAACAAAACGTACCGACACGCTAGTGGTCAATATCTATATTATGTAAAAAAAATTTTGCTCTAGGGTCAAAATCCAGAGAGATAAACGGGGAATACGTTTGTATAGAAAAGCGCAGCTAGTATTTCCTCTTAATTTCATATTTTCGAGATCAGTAATTCATGCATTTAGGTTTAAAAATATAATATTGTTCTATTTAAAAACACATATTTCCCCACACCCTGCTTGCCATACAAACCATTAAAAACCAGGGATGTATATCTAATTGATGGATGAAACGCAGCTTTCTCAGCTTGAAACTCAACCAGTAGTACGGGGAATAATTCGAATTAATTTTATTTTTATTTTGAAGATAATTTATTTTACAAGGTTGGTACTTTCGACCAATGTCGTATTTGATCGTCTATTGGTTAAAAAAAGAATATTCCGTATTATCCGTGAAGCCTATTTACACATTTCTACAAATAAAAACATCATGACTTTAAAACAGTTTTATTTAACTTTTATTATCTTTGTATTTTTGTAACTCGTATAAAATTAAACTAAGACACGACAATAAAACCACATCCGAATATTTATACAGTAAGTACTCTAACCGCTGGACCACGCAGATGATCATAGTGTGCATGATTATTTAAAAATGAAATGAACGCTTATCGATCTCAATTTATACCTGAACTCCGGGCGTTGGAACCATACATTTTATAGCAAAAAATCACCATCTGTTTACTTATTCTTGTGTGCGATTTTTTACAGTACCTACCTATATAAATTTAGTAGCATTTTTCACTTTTTGCGAGACTATGGAGGCATACCGACAAGCTCATGGTTGGAATGATAAATTCAAGATCGTAAATGGTTAACTCTCGACAGCCCAAAATGCCAAACATAACGTCCGTAACCACGTGGATCGACCGATGACCCCATGCAATTGTTTTTGGTATTTCAATTATAAAAATCCCTTTAATTAAATATTTTTTTTTTGTTATTTGTACATTTATTGGGCAGGGAATATTACCTATATTTGACCAAATATTTTTTCCTACGATATTTTTTCCAACGATATTTTCTTTTTTTTAAACGGCACATTATGTAGGTACCTAGTAATCCTTTGCGCAGGAATACCTAAGATACTAAAAATATTTATCATTTTTTTTTTATAAGTGTCCCAACTGCTCCTGCCTGAAGCCAGTGAGACTATGGCATCCCTAATCGGGGTATGTTGTGAGGCTGAAGGTAGTGGGGAATAAAAGGAGATAGGGAAGAGGAAGGTAGGAAAGTACCTGGCTATTCAGATCTGGTCACCAAACACGGCTAATGCCTATTCAAGCAACGTTCAATTCTGAATGGTGGTCTTACACCAGGGCGATTCTGAGAGTATCTTGCACTCTGGAACGTGCCGCAAATATACTTTATATTATTTTTAATTGTGAAATAACACAAATTAATCAAATAAAAATTTTTTGCCACGCCGGGATTCGATCCCGGGACCTTCGGTGGGCGAGTCAAGAGCCTTACCGCTGATCTACGCCAGCCGTGTTTAAGTAGATATAAGAATGATAGTGACTTTGGGGTCTACCTTCGGCCCCAGTTGGCTGCGGGAGAGTTAATTTGTCTTCGTTTTATTGATATGTTCAAAAATTCAAGATTTTCAGGGTGAAAATAATGAATTATTTAAACTAAATTTTAAACTCAGAAAAAATACACAGATTCGCAGTTCACCCATTTTTACTGATGTTTGCTTTTTTAATTAGCATTGTTTTTATTTTATTTTTTACATTAACGCCTCACAGGAAAATAATTTTCCTCAGGGCATATGTCATCTTTGGGGATGCTGGGTGGACGGTTTTGGATCTACTACTACTTAGGTATTAGTTGCCAACCGGTTTTTTCAGTTGCCCAATGATCGGATGATTTCTTGAAGAGGAAATTTTGGTTTTGATTTATTGAATAAAGGAAAATTAGAAACTTACTTTTTGGATGCGATGTCTACTGTTCACAGAACTACTAGCAAATAATATGGTATAGGTGATTAAAAATTAACATAGACATATCTTGAATTATTAATATTTTCAAGACATTTAGCGCTTAAAACTTTTTCATATTTGAAAACATCTGTTCCCAATGACCAATGCAGTCAGTACAACATTAGTCATTATTGTAATGTTCACCTTTGGAACTCAGTTCCTTATCGGGTAGTGTTATTATAGTGTGTGACGCGCGACGCAAAGTTATGCCCCGCTTTTATTACTTCAGCGCCATCATCTTTTGATGATTTTGCTGTGTTTTCATAAGTCATGTCAAAAGTAACTACAATGTCAAGTGAATGCTGTTCGTGCTTTTCTCAGACCGAGCTGACTTAGTTACAATCAATTACATTATTATGTACTATTTATATATGAAACAGAAGTCTTGAAGGGCATAAATTGAAAGTAAAAATATGTACACAAATAGTGACATTTAATTTTTAAAAATTTAATACATTTAATTGCCAGCAACCCGGGCGTTTATTGATATAACATTATCATATACAAACACGTAAGTAACCAAAATACATTGTTTATTTATTTAATTATAGCTTTTTCCCGCGGCTTCGCTCGCATGGTGTAAGGGGGGGTCCCACTTCGCCTCCTCCACCTCCCCCCCCCTCCCCCCTCTCACCGCCCTCCCTCCCCCTCCCCTCCCCTCCCCCCTCCCCCTCTCCCCCCTCCCCCCTTCCACCCCTCCCCCCCTCCACCATCTCTCCCTCCATCCCGCTTTCCATGTATTCAATCCCAGTACATTCAGTTATTAAACAGCCCGTGTGCCACCTTTTACAATGTTTATTCAAATTTCCATTTTTCATGTACATTAAATTTGGTACCTAACATAGGTACCTATTTAAAATATCTAAAATTCTTGATTCGATTCAAACTTTTAGGGGAGTACCTACTTTAAATAAATTTATCGACATAAAGATTTTCAAAAACAGAATCCTGATTTAACAATTATTGTTTTGCAAAATGTCATTCTCAAACACGCGAACTATTAAACGTGCGGGTTTTCTGAAATTATCCAATTTTCTGCCCAATTTTCTTAATTTTTCTCTCCGTAAGAACCATCCTCGTACTTCAAGGAATATTCTAAAAAAAGAATTAGCGAAATCGGTTTAGCTGATCTCGAGATTTGCGCTTAACAACATATTTAGCGATTCATTTTTATATTATAGATTAACGCCCTTATTCGGGGCTTTTACATATGAATAATAAGAAATATTTAGTACTTATTGTACATAACTGGACTGCCTTAGTAACAATATTTTATATTAGTTTAAAGATAAATTGAAGATGTCCACTGACTCGGTATAATTGTTTCCCTTTATTAGTATTCTGGACAAAGAGGAATACATATTATAGTTAGCTCCAGAATTTCTGCACTGAAATAAATCCTGACTTCTAGTATTACCTAATGGAATCGGGAAGCTTATCAATTCAAGCAATATCGGACTGTCAAATAAGTAAATTAGAATTGGATACAGAAATAGTGAAAATTCTTCTCTCTGACAATTTGAGCAAATAAAATAGTGTTGTAGTTCAATATAATTGCTGGAATATCCATTTTAAAATTTAGAAACGTAAGAATTTGTTTTGTATTCTTTCAACAGCTTGTACATATGTATTATAAAATGGGTTCCAGACAGGAGACTTGTACTCAAGTTGACTTCTAACATATGCAAAATATAACAGTTTAATGCACTTTATATTGTTAAAATGTCTAGTTAGCCTAGTTAAGCCAAAATGTATTTTTATGAAAATAAAACCCCCTGTTTACACTATTATATGTATGCCACAATTAAATGATGCCACAAAGTGAAGTTACGATTATTGAAGAAGAAATGTCTTTATTTACGTTAGTGAAAACTCTCGAATGGCGATATGAATTTGCGCTGTTTTTCCGGTTCAGATTTTCTAAACCTACGAAAAAATGATTAGCTGGCAATGATTATAAACGATTTACCTGATTTAATAAAAACTGAGAAAAGCTTTTTTTGGATATATTTATTTATTATTTTCGGATATATTCTGCTGCTATTATTATACGTATTTTTAGTTATTATCCAATATTTTTACCATTTAGACACTGAACTTTTTTGTAACTTAGCCTTTTATTTACAAGCAGTATCTTTTGTCTTCATTATTTCTAAACATATATTAACTCGGGATTGTTTCTCCACTAACTGGCAATTAAAATGGTTAATGAATATTATGTAACGTTTTATTATTCTGTATATTTATATTATAAGTTCCAAAAATACATATATTGACAAGTTTTGATTTTTTTAATATTATTTATTACTTCTTCAACCTTTGCAATTTTACTCTGTGGCATTATATTTTCAATTAAATGAAAACAAATCACTTTGTAAAACACCACTTATTTAATCAAAATTATTAAATGTATCAAAACCAAAGGTTTCTTCGTCAGGATAAGATTAACATTAAAAATAAAAAAGAAAACAAGTTGTTGTAGTGGTTTATCTAGTTTATAGTTATAAGTAAGATTGTAGAAACATATTATAAATTTGTACAACGCCCTTGAGGTGATTTTTCACAAAAACGGCGCATCCAAATATAATAATTATTAAGTATAGATTAATAATAAGTCATCCAAATATTATTATTATTAAGTTTAGATAAATAAGAACTATAGACAAAACATTATAGGTGATTATATGGTGATTAATTACTTAAAATAAGTTTGATAAAAAACAATTACATAAAGTTTAAAATAAAAATTATGTTAAAATATTATGTATAAATTGCATTTATATATTAAAAACTTTTAAAAATAAACAAAAATAATCAAGATGTCTAAATAACAAAAACAATTTATTGACATGCAGATATTTTTTTATCAAATAAGTGGTGTTTAACAGAGTGATTTGTTTTAAAAAAATATTTATTTATCAGTTTATAAAGTACCCACAAAAAAATATCTTCCCATTTTGACAGTCATAAATTTCTTTCCAAATGGGAAAATTTTTCCGTTTTAGGACAGTAAAATATTAATTACATATTTATAAAAGAAAAATCAACTAATATTGCTGTGTCATATTTTTCAATCCATATTATCGGATGAATTCGGGTAGTAAAACTGGTACAATTTAAAATGTTTCGGTACACAAAAGTACAGTTTTGTTGTAATTATTTATTACCACTTGTTACCGATTTTTTCTTTAATGCTCCCAAGCGAGTTTATTTCAGACAACCTGGTAAAATTAAATAATTATGAATAACACAAAAAAAATTCTAATTTAGTTCCGAAATCTACAATCGTTCAAATGTGCAGAAGTCGTCAAAACATAGATGTCAAAAGTCAACTTAATTTCTAGTTTTTTAAATTTTTATAATTATTATATAAAAATTGCATACAATTGGAATTTATTACCCGCTAAGCTACTGCAAGTAGATTATCAGCAGAATATTAGATCCATAGATTAGTTGCAACCACAAATTAAATAATCATAAACGCGTTAGCGTAGCAACTAGCAACAACACACACAAATACACATACACATATAAGGGAACGTACCCATACTACGTGACCAACTTTTTGCAATTTTTAATCCCCCCCCCCCTCGTGACTAAAACCTAAGCCTTAAGAATTCTACTAAGGTGACATGTTTAAAGATTTCGTATTCGTTATAAAACGAAGTCTTTATAATTACTTTAATGAAATGTATGATTTTAATTTTATTTTTTACTATTAATTTAATCATTATATTTATATGTGTACTACTTACCTGCCTAACTATTATTACCTATTTTTGTAAAAGCCCACTAGGGCGTAAATAAATAAATAAAATTCCTTACTCGAATTCCTAAGATAGGTTCAAAACTTTGTTTTTAAATTAGAAAAAAGAATTGGTTTGATACAATTATTCCGTGTCCTTCAGGAGTGTGTAGCGATCCGTGTCTTATCAACGTGTTCTGCTTCTATATCATAAGACGCCATTTGCAAAAATGAGTTCTTGTCTCAGAAGTCTTCTAGTCTCAAAATGAAATCTTCCGTTAGAGTGAAGACTTTTGCGCCAATTTTTATTTGTGAACCAAGCCTTGGTTTTACGAACAATACACTTAGAACAAATAACGCAACAATGAACAATGGTTCCGGTAATTTTCTGTGCACTTCCTGGCACTTGCTGCCTTAGTGCCAGTTGAGTTATGTAAAGCTCCTACCATTTACTGATTTTATTTTGGATAATTACCCACTGTGCGATAGCTTGCCCTCAATAGTCGTAAGTCGTAACTCACGGTGAAAATTTGTTATTTTCTGGGCTACTTTGCGAGTAAATAAAACAAATATCTGAGTAAGTCGTAGAAATTATTATTTTATGCATTTTTTTTACTTTACTAACTATTGCAAGTCGAGCTTTTTCTTTTATAGAAAGCCGCAGAAGAGTCCTAACTGCTCCAAAGCCACTGTGTTTGGAGCCAGTGTGACAATTGCATCTCCAAATGAGATATTATGTTGTGAGAAGGGGAGATTCTGGACGGAAGGATATGTTGAGGACGAAAGTAAAAATCTAGTCAGGGAACACGGCTAAAGCCATATTATGTACGGTTTCAGCTCTGAGAGGTGGTATTTCAGATTAGCGAATGATTAAAAATGCTTCACAAAGCTTACCAGTTGATAAGAAAGTGCTCTGAGATAATACATTATCCCTCCCGAAACGATTCCGTAAGGAAAACGTTAGACGTTAGGTGGTTTTTTGCACTGTTTAGTCAACCCATAGTTCTCAGATAAATGCAAAATCCGTTGAACAGCATAATTTTTTTGACAAAAAAAGCTGCGGAAAACCGATGAAATCGCCATGAAAAAAAAAATTCAAATATTTCTGATTACTGACAATTTGCGGTGGAATTACATTATAATAATATAATAAAACAAATATAAAACTTATTTCCACTGAATTTATTAGTGACTGTAATCGATTTCAGCCTGTCAAGACCATCTTCAGACTGGTACACTTGTTTTTTTAATCTACTGTCATACTTAACATTTGTTTATATAAGAGTCCATTATATATAGTATTATTCCGACTCCTAATCTAAAATGTGCCAATTAAAAAACTAACTTTAAAAAAAAAATCAGGTGTTCATAAATATAATAATTTTAATAGTAAAATGGATTGTAAATTTATATTATTTAAAAGTAAAGTATTCCCCAAACAATATTAAAGTAATCTACAAAACTGAATATGTCTACTGTTAATAACCACATAACTAGAAATAGGTTATGTATATATACTGTAGATTTAAAAAAAAATTGTATCAGTTTGAAGATGGCCTTAACAAGCGGAAACCGGTTATGGTCACAAATAAATTAAGTGGAAACAAGTTTTATATTTGCTTTATTAAATTATACATTTTTAAAAATTCAATGCAAAATAATAAAACCATGAAAACGAATATTTTTTTGAGCAATTATGCATTTTGAAAAAAAAAATATTTCAGTACCACGTACCGATATAATCAGCATACGTGATTTTTTTTCTTCATATTTGATAACAATGATAGTATCATTATTAGAATCGGCACGTATAAGTAATAAGTGATTCAACTTTTAGCAAAAATTAATTGAAAGGTTTTACTTCAATACTGGCAAATACCTCGAACACTGTAAAACCTTTCTACAACCGGCCCAAACAAAAAAGATACCAATGCGTGGACAGACTTGAAAACTCGTTTAAAAATCTAAATACGCCTTCTTGGATGGTAAGTTTCTTTACCAAAATACCAAGTTGATATAAATTCATTATTAATGTTTATATTGAAAGAAAGGAGGCTTCTTTGAAGTGTGACCAGCTGAATAAATAAATCTATTCAATTTCGAAACGATTTTCAAAAACTCGCGATACCAACATAGCAATTTCACATTAATCAGTAAGGTATTTAAGGCTTGGTTTTAGAAGTCATTGATAACATAATATCAGATAGCAATTACTGAATCGAGTTTTTTTTTTTTTTTAAATAATCGGAGACGGTTTCCATATATATAGTTCCCGAGAGCACTTAGGCCATAGACCCATTGTACTATCTCCCATTTTACCTCATTCCTTTGACAGTAACCCAGTCCCAGGATTGTCATTCGAAATGAAGCTATATCTTCTGGTCCGACAATGTGTCTTCCCAGGTCTCATTTCCCCTCTTCACTCCTCCTTAGTTCCCTGAAGCCCCACGACGGAAGAGGGCTTCATCTCTCCTCTCCACTCCTTAGTTCCCCGAAGGCTCCACGACGGAGAGTCCACCTCCCCTTGGTTTCCTAAAGGCCCCATAAGGGAAGAGTCCACTCCACCTTGGTTCCCCGAGGGCCCCAGGAGGGAAGAGAACTTTATCTCTCCTCCTTGGTTCCTCTAAGGCCCAACAGAGGAAGAGTTCACCAAGATGGCCTCATTTCTCCTCTTCACTCCTACATGGTTCCTCGAAGGCCCCACATGGAAGAGGAAATTTATCTCTCCACTTCACTCCTCCTTGGTTCCACAAAGGCCCCTCGCTGGAAGGGTGCCCTTCCCCTTGGTTCCTTGAAGGCCCCACAAGGGAAGAGTTCATGGAGGTGGCCTCAGCTCACCTCTCCACGGTTTCTCCTCTTAGTTCCTCTTACGGCCCCAGGAAGGAAATCCACATAGGTAGCCTCAGCATTCCTAGGTTCCAAAAAGGCCCCTAGTTTTCGAATGGTCCAACTTTTTTTTTCCACGAGTTACCAGGGAAATAGAAGGTCTACTCCAGCAGAGCCCTGAGTGCTGGAGTGAGGTCTAAATACTCCGAGATGCGACCTTGTTTCTCGGAGGCACCGTTCGTGACGCTGTTCCCCAGGACATTCAGCCTGAGCACGGTAGCTCACACCTTGGCTTGGGATGGCTATTGCAGGTTTGTGTTTTCCACTCCCTGAGCGATGGGTTCGCCACACTCCCTACGAATCGAGTAAATACAATCCATGTTTAGACAAAAAATCAAATGAATCCAAAACAATGTAGGAACCGCAGCACCAAAGCTTATATTACACAGATCGGTGAAAAGCTTCGAAAAATGAGGACATCACCACCACCACGGGAACTATTTATTTAATAACCAACACCTCACACATAGGTCACCCCAAGTGGTTCGCTACGTTTGGTGACTTAACAGGGGTGACCGGGTTCATGGGGTGAGTTTTATCTAGTCTAGCGGCGGATGAGCCAGCCCGCCGGCTGCGAGGTGGGCCGGTCGGGAGAGAATGGTTGAGGGAGACCTTTAGAACTCTCCATCAGGACTCTCTCGGAACATCGCCTTGTACTGCAGTATGAGGGGTGGATTCGCACGTTCGTTGGTCCTGGACACACTAGCCCCCAGATCTCTACCCATCCCTCATACACTTTTCCATCCCAGAACTTCCTCTCCTTTCCTTCCTTAAAAAGACTTTCCACACAGCATCCCCTAAAATAACACAGGCCTCGAGGGAAATTATTTTCCTCAGGGCCTCCTGTGTAGAGCTAATATAAAAAAAAACACGAAGATGAAACAAAAATTACGAAAAATATTTTCGTAGATATTTCAGTTTTCATTTTAGGTTCGAAGAAAACAAATAATGTGCTATCGCAAACTCTAAATATGTCGCTTGTTGAACATCTAACAATAAACAATAATAATAATAATTTTTGTGAAAAATCACCTCAAGGGCGCTTTACAATTTATTATGAATCTTAGGCTCTATCTAATTTTATTATTTACAAATAGATACAGAAACATACTTACCTGCAGGACACTTCCGATAAAACACACTTTATAAGAAAGTTAATGTTTGGGAAACATACGACATTGCACGTGGAGGACATTATATTAAAAACACTGGAAAATGCATGACTTTACCTTTGCTACCCTCATCACTGTTGGTTTTACATTTATATTTATTAGAAGATTAATGCCAAAGTTGAGTAAATATTTATTTTGAAAGTCTGGAGAATTTTAAGAATTCGCTTTATTTTTAAACTTATGGATACGACTGTCTGAAAAGGTGAGTTTTAAGTTTGGCTCTAAATTCCGTTGAATCTGTGATCATTCTTAACTCGTGTGGCAGTCCATTCCAGGCTTTAGGTCCTGACACTTCGAAAGCACACTCACCGAATTTAGTATCTGGTGTGCGCTTTGGTTCCTTCAACCTTCCGATCGCTGATGCTGTCGCTGACCTGAGGGGTTGATTGTCGACTAAAACCTTCCCAGACGAGATGCGCGCGCATTTATGGGAATTATTTGAGGCAATATATTTGAGGAATTATTTTTCTTATAAAACTTAATTTTCTGTTAATCAAGACCAAACCGAAATACCCATCCAATTTTATTTCTTGTGTTTCAAATTAAAAAAAAAATTGACCATAAGAGTGGCCGTTTCGTTTCACGCTAATCTTAATTTTGGATTTGATGAGATCAAAAAATCCAATCAAGCTGAAAAATAATTTTTTGTAATCAAAGGCATATCAAATGTCTGGTACGAATAAAAGCTAATTTATTTATTTTTGTTTTAAATTATAGGATATAGGCCATTGAAGATTTTAATATTTCATGATTTTAGAGACAAATTGGGCAACTATTAGTGAGTAAATAAAAATATACAAAAAAATTACCATATTATAAAAATATAACAAAATAAAATTTAATAAAATAAATCATTTTGAAAGGCGTATATTTAAACTACAAATTACCTATTTACGTCTTACCCTCTACTACCCAAAAAACACATTTTTACGAAGTTTTATTTTATTTTTCATCATATTTTAAAAATAAACGTAGTAATTTTTTTTTAATGTTTTTCATTTACCCACAAATAATTACTCAAGTTACCACTAAAAACATGATACAGTAAAATCTTTAATAGCCTATACCTTATAATTTTGAGCAAAGATAAATAAAGAATCTCACACCTGGGTACCTAGCATGGTCGATCGATATAGGTTTTATCGAAAATATCGGTAACTTGTCATCGCTCCCGAGCACGACTGCAGACCGCTAACGAATAAATGAAAGTTCAGAACGACTAAGGGTTCCTAATTTATTTGACGTGAACTGTTATTTGTTCGTTAGCGGTCTGCAGTCGTGCTCGGGAACGATGACAAGTTACCGACATTTTCCATAAAACCTATGTCGATCGACCATGCTAGGTACCCAGAACTCTTTATTTGATATATCTATCTTTTGATTACAAAAATAATTTTATAGTTTGGTTGGGTATTTTGATCTCAAATACAAAATTACGACTCGTATGAAACAGGCCGAAACGGGCCAAGCAAATGTTCCTCTTAAATAACTCGAAGTTTCTTGATTTTAGATGCAATATTGGCTGTTCTTTGTGAGTTTACGATTTTTTATTTTTTTTTAATTGCTCTACCTACTTTGTAAATATGACGAAAAGTAATATATAAAAAAAGGATTAAAAAACATTTTGACTGATTTACGTTGAACACAAATTTGTCGTGTATGGTGTATGGTGTACGTGTTGTAAAACGATGTACAATCGTGTGAGAAATATGGAAATTCGCAAAGAACGTAGGCTTGATGTAAGAGTAAAGAGTAAGATTAAGAAAAGGACTCTTACAGTTAGATGGTTTGAGCACGTAGAGCGAATGAACGAAGAAAGGAGTGTAAGGAGAATATATGACACGAATGTGAATGGTGGAAGAATTCGGGTCCGAGGAAGACATGGCACGATCAAGTGATCCAAATACTTGAGTCGGGCTATGTCAAGCGTCAGCTTAACAGAAGAGTACCTACGAGACGATTTATAAATGTGGATGAGGCATGGAGTGTGTGCCAAGACCAAGTTGTTTAGCGGTTCGTCAACTCTGTGTTAAGGAGGAAACGGCGTGATTGTTAGTTAGGTAAATTAATATTTCGAACCATAAAATAAATTTCTTAAATAATTAATTTATTTAAATTAAATGAAAATAAATCAATTTGTACACAACTTTTTTAATAAAAAATATTAACATGTTTCGGAAATAATGGTTCTTTCGTCAAGAAGAGGTCAAGATAAAGGGTGGTGATTAATTAGTTCAAGTTATTTTATTTCATATTTCATTAGATTAAGAGGGCATTACCAGAGAAAACCGGAAATACGTCATTTTCAAAAAAGTTTTTAGACGTATTGACTCTTTTCCACAAAAAATTATAAATGGATTTCGAAAGATTGTTCTTTTATCTAGCATTCGTATGTAATAAATTTCGAGAAAATTTTTTAATTTTTAGTATAATAAGGTTATTCCATAGGTCGTTGGCAGATTTGTTCAATTTTCAAAAAAGTTTTTGTATTATACCGCACCCATTTCAAATAATAAAATCATGCAGTAAAATAAATCAATACATTATCTAGCAAACGTATGTTTTAAAATTTTAATTTTAGTTTCAATAAAATCATTAAAAAATATGTACGTACATGTGTTTCTTGGCGAAAATCGGTCCGTTTGTGTATTTATTTGCGCACTTACAAACTATTATATTTCAGATTTTTTTAACATTCTTATTAAATTTAGACATTATTGAAAAATGATAAATACTTATAATCAAAAAATAACTACAAAAAGTACATTATTTTAATAGTTTTATCATCACGCCTTTCAGCATTTTGGATGAAGGTATAAATTAAAGCTAATTTGAATTGAAATAAATTCGATATTGATTTATAATTTAAAAAAGCTGGTACGGAGAATAATTAATCTTTCTCATTGTAACCGCCCTGCACGATCGTAAGAACAACTTTCGACGAAATGTGAATTTTCGTCCGCTGGCTGGTTAAACGCTCTTAACATAGTAACTTGTTATTATTTTTTTTATAATTATCTACTATTAACTCTCAAAAAAAATCAAAAGTTGTCTCTAAAATCACGAAAAATCGAATTATTTAGTAGTAATTATATTATGATATTTGTAATTTAAAATACCTTCCGTGAATAGTAATTTAAAGTACCTAACTATTGGAATGTTATAAATTGTTCGTACCGAACAACTACCGCCATGGTCATCACCATGACTTGCTTTGCATTCCAAATGGTAGAACGGACGTTCTGGACCAGCACAGCATGCCAAGAGGTATGGTGCTGCTAAATGATACCTCTAGGTCTCTTGACATTTTCAACATTGGCCTTGAAGGTTTCAAGAGTCATTTTAGACAAGAAGTCTAAATTATCTATTATTGTAATTTTTTTCATGTAAAGTTATCAATATGTCATGTGTTTTTTTAATAGGCAATCTGTAATGCAAATAAAAAACAACAACAAAAAACTATGGATATCTCTGTGATTATATATTTTTTTACAATAGCTCCACACAGGAGGCTCTGAGGATAACAAATTCCTCAGCGCCTATGTTATCTTTGGAGATGATGTGCGGGGGAGTCCTTTTAGGGAAAGGAGGGAGTGGAAGTTTTTGGAAGAAAATAGATATGAGGGGTTAAGCACATTCGCCGCCAAGACCCAAACAAACCTCACCCCCTGAACTCGGGCACCCCGGCTACTAAACGTAGAGAACCACAACAAGTGTTACGTGGTAAAATTGATCATTAAAGAGCGTTTAACCAGCCATCGGACGAAAATCTACATTTCGTCGAAAGTTGTTCTTACGATCGTGCAGGGCGGTTACAACGAGAAAGATTAATTATTCTCCGTACCAGCTTTTTTAAATTATAACTCAATATCGAATTTATTTCAATCCAAATTAGCTTTAATTTATACCTTCATACAAAAATGCTGAAAGGCGTGATGAAAAAACTATTAAAATAATGTACTTTTTGTAATTATTTTTTGATTATAAGTATTTATCATTTTTCAATAATGTCTAAATTTAATAAGAATGTTAAAAAGATCTGAAATATATTAGTTTGTAAGTGCGCAAATAAATACACAAATGGACCAATTTTCGTCAAGAAAAACATGTACGTACATATTTTTTAATGATTTTATTGAAACTAAAATTAAAATTCAAAACCATGCGTTTGCTAGATAATGTATTGATTTATTTTACTGCATGATTATATTATTTGAAATGGGTGTGGTATAATACAAAATCTTTTTTGAAAATTTAACAAATCTGCAACGACCTATGGAATAACCTTATTATACTAAAATTTTTTTAAAAATTCTCAAAATTTATTACATGCTAATGCTAGATAAAAGAACAATCTTTCGAAATCCATTTATAATTTTTTGTGGAAAAGTGTCAATACGTCTAAAATCTGATTTGAAAATGACATATTTCTGGTTTTCTCTGGTAATGCCCTCTTAAGGTGACCTATGGCAGAGTTGTTGGTTATCCAATAAATGGTTTGCGGGCGGTATGTATCTGTGGATAGTTGTGGTTATCTTTGAATATATATTTGTGGATATCTGTGGATATTTCTTGAAGATATTTGTAAATATTTAGTTACTACAAAAGCTATTAAAGAACATAGGTTTAAAGTATTAAAGAATATAATTAATAATAGTATTAAATAGTGTTTATTATATTAATTATATTTTTTATTTAATTAATTATAATGTATTACAAAAAAAACATGGTAACACATTATTCCCAATGAGTTAAGAAACAAACTCATTTCGGGAAGGACAGACACATATAAGTACATTTTACATGGATATTACCTAGATATTACAAGTTAAAAAACATAAAATAATAATAATAAAAGTTGCATTGTCAAGAATAGAGATTTTTGAAATACTTAGAGACATTCATTCACATAAACCACAAAAAAAAAAAACAATAAACGTATGAAGGCGAGCGAATCATTTAAAAACATTTAAAGCGAATCATTTAAAAACATTTTCAGAAAATATTCTTTAAGCGTTTTAATTAATATTTTTTTGTTAGCTACTGGTTGCTTTATTTCATGAGGTAATGCATTGTATTGTCTATATGCAGTATATTGTAATGAGTTAATACCAAATTTAGTTGTGTGGGTAGATGATGCTAGGTGTATTTGATTTTGAGATCGTGTTTTGTGCTGGTGTATGTCTGAATTAAAGGCTGGTCTGATGGTAGTGTGTGAAGATCTATGTATGATTTGTAATATTGCACTAGTGATATTGAATTTAGGTAGGATCGTAAAAGGAAGTATGTTTGTCTTTGAATATATATGTTTGATATGTGTATCCCACGGCAGATGGTAGATATTCCTTATAGCTCGATTTTGATTCACCTGTTTTTCTGATATTTGTTTTTTAGTAATAGTTCTCCAATTGGAATGAACTATTCATTTACGGAACATTGTAATATACAAATGATTTTCAAAATATACGCCTCGCTTCAGCGATATTATTTCCTTACGTAAAAAACATATATCTAAATAATAAAATAAAATAAAACGTCGACCCATTTACTACGAATTTATTTAGTGCATTCTGCACTATGTATCCGTGACATTCTTTTGATTTTATTTGTTGGATTGTTAAATAATTAAATAAGGAATTCGAAAAAAAAAGAAAACGATTCGACATATTATTTTTATTATATCGCCTTTTTAATAATAATATTAAATTATTTATTCCATAATGTGGGAAAGATAGTGTAACACACATCCCAAGAAGCAAAATATTCATAAATATGTACATACAAATAACTAAAAAAAAATGTACAAAACAATACCATAATAATGGTATTAAATAAAATTAAAAATTTAATGAAAAAAAAAATTGTAAACACCACTATATAATTAATTTTATCTATATGTTTCGAAAACTATGTTTTCTTTATCAGGATATGATTAGTATTCAAAACGAAAAATTATTTTTTCGAAACATGTAGATAATATAAATAATTCTAGCTTTTGCCCCCGGCTTCGCTCGCATTGTATTCGGGGGTTTCCCACTCCGCCTCCTCCACCTTCCCTATCCCCACACCATCAACCCCCTTCCCCCCACCTCCTACCCCTCCCCTTCCCCCCTCCACCAACACGCTCCCAAAACCCCCTCCCATTCATTTCCGATACATTCAGTTTTCAAACTGCTCGCGTGCCACCTATTATAATTTTTATACCAATTTCTTAATGCCAAAACTCAACGGTAGTTTTATACAAAATAACGAACAAAAAAAAAATTATCCAATTTGGTACAGTCTTTCGGGTTTATGTGCATACATACATTTCGGTGATTAATTTTTAGAGATAGTTATTAAGTACGACGCCAACAAAGCACTCTTTTTAGAATGAAGTTCCTAATTTAAAAAAAAACATCGTTTCCAAGGCGACAATAAGGAACTCCAGTGAAAAATATTATGACTATAAAAAAATATGTTCATATAGACCAATAAACGCTGATTCTGAATATATAACTTTTATTTCATAATATTAAACGCAGAGTTTTTAAAAAATTATTAAAAAGTGCATTTTTTAACCTCTCCTCAAAACACAGCGTTAAGTTGGCATTACTGAAATGGTGAATGGTGACGTCACGCGTCACCACTCACCCGCTGTCACCTGGTGATCGCGTGTATTGTATTTGTGGGTGGTTTGTATATTTATGGTCAGTATAGTATTGACATTTGAAATGACTTCAACAACTATTCAACATTTCGTGTTTTTGGTTTATTTTCATACTGTTTATAGAGATTTAGATAAATAATAGTTATTGTGTTTATTGAAACATAATTTAGGCCCTCAACAATTTACGAAAAGGGCTATATTTGCGGACAATCTGGAATAAATTTTGCCTATTTGAGTTTAAAGTCGACACAAAATACGATGTCATGTATTTGCAATGAAAGAGATGATTTGTTTTTATATTGCACTTTGATTAACTACAATAACAGTAGCGGTGAAATGTGTAAATTTTACCAATGTTTTTCTATATTAAAAGCAGTTAATCTTGAATAAAAAACGAATTCTCACACCGAAATGTCATAGTATTCATTGGCCATCATTCCGTCCACCATTTTAAAACTGGGATGTTCTGCCCAAAAAAAATATTTCCCTAGATTTTGAAGTAAAATTTCCCTAGAATTTCACATTTACGCAATTACCTACGTAGCCACCTGATTGTGTAACACTAATCCTGTTATATGTTAATTAATATGATTGATTAATTGGAAAGATATCGGAACTTGGTAAATATACTAATAATACTGTGCTTTTCCAAATACACTTTTTGCTACGTGAAGTAATAATTTAAAAGTACGAATACACTCACCACTGAATTAGAAACTGAATTCCAAATAAAAAAAACACTTTGCAAAATAAAAATCAACCGCAATCACCGAAAAAACGGAACTTAAAACATAAATCTTTTTTTTTTTCAGAGGTCCCATTTATTTTTTTAGATACATAGGGAACGTACCCATACTACGTGACAAACTTTTTGCATATTCACTTGGTCCAGATTTTCTTCCAGTATTCTTCCTTAAAGGTTGTGCCGAGTTTTTAAAAAAGCCACTTAGTTTCTTATTTAATCTTTCCCTGGAAACCGGTGTATTTCCTGATTCCTGGAAAATTTCGAAGATTTGTCCGATTTATAAAAGCGGTACAAAGACCTCTGTAGAAAATTTTAGACCAGTAGCAATACTATCTGCACCGGCCAAACTGTTCGAATCGATTATTCATAAATACACACTGCCACAAGTGGAGCCGTACTTAATTTCAGAACAGCACGGATTTAGAAAAGGTCGATCTACAGAAACCAACTTATTGGTGTTTACTGATTACGTATCAAAATCTTTAGATAAAGGCCATCAGGTAGATTGTTCGTATAACGACTTTTCAAAGGCCTTCGATACTGTTAATCATGACGTCTTACTCAATAAGCTGGCTGAAATAGGATTCTCAATGAGACTACTCACCTTTTTTGCTAGCTATCTTGCAGACAGGAAACAGTTTGTATCTCATGGACTATTCCAGTCTATTCTATTTTTTGTACGATCAGGAGTACCCCAAGGTTCTAATTTAGGCCCACTCCTTTTTTCCATATTTATTAATGATATTTCAGAAGTAATTCTGCACTTCAGGTTTCTTCTTTTTGCTGATGACCTGAAACTATTCTTAGAAATACTAACCCTAGAGGACTGCAATCGACTCCAGTCAGATATTGATAGAATTATTGACTGGAGTAAAAGAAATCGGATTGAGTTCAATATATCTAAATGTTTAATTTTGTCATTCACTAGGGCGTGTCATACCTGGTATTACCGGTATACGATGGACGCCCGAAGTCTAAAACGTGTCTCCACCATGAAGGACCTTGGAATCATGTTTGATAGTAGGCTGACATTTCATACTCACATTCAGATGGCTTGTAGCACTTCATTGAGAATGCTGGGCTTTGTTCTGCGTACTGCAAGGAATTTTAAAGACACCCGGGTTCTCATAATTCTATTCAATTCCTTAGTAAGGAGTAGACTTGAAAGTGGGTCGATAATTTGGAGTCCACACCAAGCAAAATATTCCCTCATGTTGGAGAGAGTTCAGAAAAAATTTCTGAGATTTCTGTACATGAGGGAGTACGGCTATTACCCGTGGCTCTATCCTACCGACTTTCTTTTGGGTATGCTCGGAATGAACCATCTACGTGTCAGAAGGGATGTACACATTGCTACGCATTTCTTCAGATTGATTCGTGGATGGCTTGAGAACTCAGCTATCTTGGAGAATATTCATTTTTATATTCCCGATGGTTATCTTCGCCATCGACAGCATAGGCTGTTCTATCTTCCGGCCTGCAGGACTAACTTGCCAATGGTCATGCCGATCGGGAGAGCAATTTTGCTGTTGAACAAAATTAATTCGGATATCGACATATTTAGCGTCAGTGAAGCTGCCTTTAAAAGGCAAGCTCAATTGATGCTCATATAGTTTTTTTTTTGCTTACCATTTATATTTATGTTTAATGTAATACTGTTACAAATGTATTTTAAAAACGCATTAAAATTTTAAATTTTGTAATGTTTTTGAAAGAATAAATAAATTGAATTGAATTGAATTGAATTGAATTGAATGTTCAATACAAAATCTGCCATAAAAGAAATAAAATAATTTCTTCTTCAAACTTCGCAAATATACTTTGAGGCATCATTATTTGTTTTCATTATATATATAGAAAGAAAATAAATTTACAATAGAATTCTTTTGTGAGAAGATGTATGCAAATACATCTTTTTTTTAACTTAACTAATGACTAAAACCTCAAATTCTAAGACAGTATAAGCGACGAAAATTTTGAAACAGAAAAACTCTCAAACGAACATTTTGAAACAGAAAAATCATAAAATATATTCGGTCATATCTAGGAAATGAATCCAGGACCTCAGCCAATGCGACCGAATCTTTTTCGGATTTTTCTGTTTCAATAATATCTACTAGTACATACTTTTTTTCCAGAATGCATGCTGGAGTAGTGCAAAGCAAAACGTTTCATTAGTAACAATAATGACATATTGAAATAAATAACAATACAAAATTAGCATGTTGAATAATAAATTTTATTAAATTCAACAAATTTTTAATCCTGATCAGAATCCCTAAGGGGACATGCATTAATTACGTGAGCTCAAAAGGGGGGGGGGGGGTCCAGCAAAATCTCACGTTACTTGAAAAGAATATACGAAGTGGCCCAAATTTATCTCACCAGGAGGGGTCTAGATGGGAAGAAAAACTGCTCACGTAATTAATGTATGCCCTCTAAGAAGCAAAATTATTTCACTTAACTCTGACATGTTTTATTAGTGACATAGTGTACTTACATAGTACCTATCACAACCATGATGTTATACACTCCATCTAATTTATATAGTATAGCTGACCCGGCCACGCGTTGCTATGGCTAACAAAACACAATGCCATCTACTGGATGGTTACTTAACCTTTTAACTCACACCGTCATCTGTTAAATTGCATTCAAATCAAATCCCGCCCGATTGCCAGCCCGCTCGTCCACCACATACAGACATTGTCCTTTAATTTTATATTTCAACCAATTTATTTATTTATTTATTTATTTATTAGTAAGGGACAAACAGCTTATACATAAAACATAAAGATAAAAATATACATTGTTAAATCAAGTCAAGCCAAAAAAGTCTCCTATGTTAAAGTTGATTGGAGATAGAGTTTTATTACATATTAAAATTAATTTGAGGTGAGGAGGAGAGGAAGGGGAATAAAGGAGGAGGATAGGAGATGCTCCGGATCCTTTTCACACTCGTATTAATTTTCGATCGTACGTGTTACTTCTAATCGATATTTCTGTAGTGTATGGCTAAAAATGTCTATATTTTGGAATTTTGTGTTATATTGCGCACATATACGGGGAATTGTTGAATTTTTTCTAATGTTAGTTCTACATGTAGGCAAATGAAACAAATGGGATTGCCGAGTTGTTCTTGACGGAATATGAATATTTATTAAGTTGGTTAGCTCTGGAGAGTCCAGGCCATTATTAACAATTTTAAATAATAAAGTTTGGTCAAAAATTAAACGTCGTGTATAAAGGGAGTTGAAATTGTGGTAATTAATAGATGCGTTGTAATTTAAGAAGTGTAATTTTTGTTTATAATTTATGTGGTTAAAAAATTTTTTTTGGATTTTTTCGATTCTATCAATGTGAGCTTGGTAGAAAGGAGTCCAGATCGGTGTGCAGTGTTCTAAGTGGGGACGGATGAACGCTGTGTAAAGGGAATATAGAGTCTTAAGGTTGCGAAAAGGTTTCGTTATTCGAATAATAAATCCTAGCATTTTGTTGGCCTTGTTGATGATTTCATCAGTGTGTTGTATAAAATTTAATTTAACATCCAGTAATACCCCAAGGTCCCTGATAGATTCTACTTCTTTGATAAGTGTCCCATTTAATCTATACTCAAAAGGAATTTTATTTTTATTACGTGTAAATGATAATTTTTTGCATTTTGAGGTATTTACTACCAGTTTGTTTGATTCACAGTAGATAAAAAGTCGATTGAGGTCCTCTTGAAGTTTAATGCAATCTTCGATTGATTTGATAACTAGATATATTTTTTTATCGTCTGCATAAGCTAGGTAATTGGCGTGTAAAAAACATTTGTGAATATCATAAATATACACATTAAATAATAATGGCCCTAAATGAGAACCCTGAGGTACACCGGAGGGCACGGAAAAGAAGCTGGACTTAGTTCCCTCAACTGATACACATTGAAGTCTACTCCGAAGGTATGAAGTAAGCCACCGAAGCAGGTCACCGTGGATGCCTAATTGTTTTAGTTTTTTAATTAAAATAAAATGGTTTACCTTATCGAAGGCCTTAGAGTAATCCGTGTAGATTACGTCTACTTGGTTTCTATTGTCCATATTGCTCGTTAAATATTCCGTGAAATTTACCAAATTTGTAAGTACCGACCTTTTTTGTAGAAATCCATGTTGTTGGTTTTGTATGTTGCAAACAATTGTTGTATAAATTTGATCGTAGATAATTTTCTCAAAGAGTTTACTAAATACCGTTAGCATTGAGATTGGGCGATAGTTTTCAATGTTGCTTTTAGAACCAGATTTATGAATAGGGATTATAGTTGCTTCTTTGAACTTTGTAGGAAATTTTCCTGCTCCTAGTGACATTCTAAATATGTTAGTTAAGGGGTACGAAAGATTTTTGGCACATTTTGAGACAAAGTATGGCGAGATACCATCACTGCCAGCACCCTTACTAATGTCTAAATTCTTCAGGTATTTATTGATTATTAAATAGTTTATTTGTACGTTCCCAATCGGGTTATGATTATTAACGCAGGTAAAATCATCGAATATACTGGGATCATTCGTGTCATTATCGTTTACGTAGGTGGACTGAAAATGTTTAGAGAATAGTTGGCATACTTGATGAGCGCCGGTGCCTGACTCATCCTTAAGGTGCATGATTTGTGGGATGCCATTTGTTTTACATTTGCTTTTAGCATAGTTCCAAAGTTGTTTATTATTTATAAGAATATTAGATTCAACTGAATTTATGTATTGATTATAGCAATGCTTCTGTAAGTGTTTTTGTTGAGTACGTTTTATAGAAAACTCTATGTAGTCTACTGGATTATTATGGGATTTCCATTTTTTATGTAGTTTTTGTTTTTCTTTAATGATTTTGATCAGTGGAGCTGAATACCAGTTTGGAAATTTACTCTTTTTGATGATACGTTTAGGGACAAACTGATTGATGGTATTGTTTAAAATGTTGTAAAAATAATCGACCACTACGTCGACATCCGAATTCTCCAGAGTAAAAGACCAGTCTGTCATTGACAGATGTTCGTTGATTAACTCGTAATTGGCTTTTTTAAACAGATAAATTTCTTTAGGTGGGGCGTGAATAATAGGAAGTGTACCGATTTGAAGCATGATTTTAAGTGATGGGTGGTGCGAGTCTTCGTTGACAAGAGGATCGCATGCACGAGATACATGGCATTCCTCATTACAGATAACTAAATCGAGAATTCGGTTATTTGCATTTTTTATGCAATTATATTGGTTTAATTCAGAATAATGGATTGTGTCTGCAAGTGTGGAACTAATTGCGTTCAAGTTTTCAGGTATCAAGTATGAATCATTGTTATGTACATTCCATGTTACGGTGGGCATATTAAAGTCTCCAATTACAAGTAAAATGTCATCGGGATATTGATCTTTTACGTTAGCAAGTAAGCGAAGGAATGAACTAAGTGAAGTTTCATATCCTGGACCCTGTGGGAGATATATACAGGCTACATGAATAGTACGTTTGGAGGTATAGTTAGAGGGAGGAATAGTTACCCAGATGCATTCAGCATTGCAGATCAAGTCTTCGCGAGGGTAAGCATTAAGATTGTTATGTGTAATGATCATCACTCCACCGCCTCGACGAGAGTCTTCTTGGTTGTTTAAGCTATTCATTGTGATGTTATTTGATCTATCCCGCCTGAAAACGCTGTAAAACTCTGTTGGTACTAGTTCCGGATCTAAAATAGAATTAATAAGCCATGTTTCAGAAATACCGAATATGTCACAATCGTCATTCAATAAAATATTATTGTGAAATATTTCTGTTTTAGTGCGTAGTCCTCTACAGTTTTGATACACAATAGTTATCATCGCAAATTATGTAAGTTTTTTTTATAAGTGTTAATATTTTTAGTAAAATTATTAGATAAAATATAAAATACATGAAGAGTTTTATGAATGACACGCGCGATATTGTATACACGTAAAATAGTGAAATTAAAATGTGAGCAGCAAGTACGAGGAGCATGTTAGGAAATAGAAGGGGGATGGGAGTGGGGTGGGGGAAGGGTGTAATGTTAGAAATAAATAATGATAAAGAATGGATACAGAATGCGTCGATTATTCGACGAATTATATAATCCATATCTAAATGAAACATATGATTATAAACAATATCAAAAAGATAAATAGTTATAAGGAAATAGAAAAAAAAATACATAAAATAACTATATTCAACGGAAGGTTCAATAAAGATAAAAATAATAAAAAGTGCAAGTAGTGCGCGATTATCTTCATAGTATGGTTGTACATAAATAAGTTAATTGTTGGTACATGTGAGTCGTGAATGACTTGTGAGATAGGTATATATAATTTTAAGAAAGGTGAAATATAAAAATAATAATTTGATTACGTGCAATGTTCAATACATCGCATACCCATATAAAATTTTTAAAGCAAATACAAATTACAAAGGCATCTATGAAGTTAATTGAAGGTAACAATATGTTAAAAAAATATATATATAATTGTATAGGTATATATGTAAAACTTTAAAACAAAAAAGCAGTCAGAGCAGAAAAGGCAAACCAAATACTAATGTATCAATAAAAACTGTTAACGTATGTAAAACACAGTAGAAAGATAGATTTTTATTAATACATAATATTATTATAACATCAATATATGAATGTATATCTGCATATCATAATACAAATGAAATGTAGGTACCAAGACGCCAAGTTTGAAGTCTGTGGGTTTATGCGCGGTGTTATTGTAGTGCATAAGTATTTAGAAAAGTAGATACATTAATATAAGCTTTGTGTCTCTATTGTGCACAGAAAATAATTAACAGTTGAGTAAGTACATTATGGCTACAAGCGCATAATAATATATAATAATAAGAAATAAAAAAAGATAGAAAATTCAAGTAGTGCGCGATGATCTATTATAGTTTTAAGTTAACAAGAGATAAAGCTGGAATCAGCAAATTATTTATGAGGTACTTATATAATTAATTCTAAAAGTACACGTTTAAATGACATCGTTGATATAAAGATACAATGGAGGAAGTATAGTGATAAAAATTTCGATTATGTGCATTGTTCAATACGTTATAGCTACAGACAAAGCAATTATAGAGTAAAAATGGCATATATCATGTTGGTTGACTTTGAAATCGTGTTTAAAATACATACACGCATACACATGCGTACACATGTAAATAAACGTACATCCACCCACATATTATAATCGAAATGTAGGTACCTAGACGCCGCATAAATTTATAATCTGAAGGTGCAGTGCGTGATTTTATATTACAAGTTGAGTAAGTACTCAATAGTACATAGGTATGTTATTGGTTTGGGATCACTATTATGCCTGATAGTTTAATATACAGAACAGTGGTAAGTACTTATATAGATTATGTTCATGGGGACATAATAATAATGTATAAATTCATTAGGTTAAGGTGTAAAGATGATTTATGGTTTAGTATTATTGTGCACAACAAAAAGGTAATGTAGGTACATACATATATAAGAATATAAACGATAGTCACATCAGGCACATAATTAAGTAAGATATGTTAGGTTATGTTATAAAGATGTTGTTATAAGGTTAAGAAGAATAATTCAATTTACCACAACCGTGTATAAAAACAATGAGAGCAGATGTCTAAAATAGAACAGAATAAAGCCATCAGTATGAGTTAATTTTCTCGTAATGAGCATGCTAAATTATTAATATATTATCAGTAGATGCATCTTCATGAATACTAGAGTGGGGATCCATTACGTTGAATTATATCATACCTCGCTGTCTCGATGTTTCGTTGTGGTTTTGTAGGTAGAATTTTGGATAGGTTAATTAGTGAGAAAGTTAATTATATACTAAGCAGCCATCAAATAGTAAAAATCAAAAACATGTGAACTGCAGATATAAATCAAATAGCAATTAATAGCACCGACTCTTATTTTTTAGTGTTTGATCTGGGACGTAGGCCGATCGTCCTGGAGCCATCGTGTTGAGGATCGGGACCGGGTGAGCTGGATGCGGTGTTGGATGACGTTTTTGTTGATTTGGGTATGAGGGCGGCTGCGACATCTAACTGCTGCTGGGTGTAGATGGTTCGCTTGGTGCCATCCGGAAGCAAAACAACAATTGTACCATCGCTGGTCCAGCATCTGCTATTTGTAAATATTGACCGGGCTGATGCAAATAGTTTCTGACGTGCCACGGTAAGTGATTCGGTCAGAAGAAGATGTGAGTTTTTAAGTCCCTTCTTCTTCTCCCAAACGGATCGACGGTCAGAATGACGCTGAAACTGAAGCAACACGGGTCTGTTTTTGTTGGCTATGGCGCGACCTAACCTCCTGGTGCACTCAATGTCCTTGATGGCATTTTCGGGGCATCCTAGGCCGGTCAACACGGCGGTCACCAGGGATCTCGTGTCTTCCGACGCTTCCTCCTTTACACCGTGAAGGAGGAGTAGGTTCTTCCTAGATGCGGCGTCGATGGAGTCCACCCTGAGCTCAAGTCGAGCCACATCCTCCTGAAGGGCGCGCAGCTCCGAAGTCATCTTCACTTTGAATTCAGTGAAATCTTCACGTAGAGTTGAAAGATCAGAATGAGATTGAGATTGGCCGGGCTTGTGAGTCTTATGTGCTGTCGATGTAGCCTTTTCGAGCCTTTTCTCGAAATCACTCATGGTGTCACTAAATTTCTGGTTCAATGCTTCAAGAGACATAATATGGTTTATGGTTTTAATGTGGGTATGTTGAATGAAAGAACTGTCACGTATGTAAACTTATAAAATCACTGAAAATATGACTTTAGTGGTGAAAATCAACTATTTTTTTAATGTGTTAATAATATTAAGATAATCACGCACTGTTTTGATATTACATAGTTTTTATTATGATAATATAAGTCGAAAAAGTAATAACTTTTAATAGCGGGCGCGAACCGTACGTATTGACGCCACGACCGTAATCCATATACAGAACCTTGACAAATTATATACCTAAACATTCCCCATGAATCACTCTATCTATTGGTGAAATCATCATCATCGTGAATCGCTCTACATATTGGTGAAATTATCATCATCGTCGTCATTGGCTCTGCAACCCCCGGTGGGCCTTGGCCTCCTCAAGAGTCTTCCTCCAAACATCTCGGTTTTGTGCCAGCACTCTCCAGTTTAGAAGCTCCAAGGTAGATATATCTTTGAGGGTTCCATGACAGTTCATCCTGCGACAATTCATTCGGCGACAGTTCATCCTACGACAGTTCATTCGGCCGACAGTTCATCCTGCCGACAGTTCATCCCGCCGACAATTCATCCGGCGACAATTCATCCTGACAATTCAACCTAACCTAACCTATAAGTATAAGTATGTGGTATTTTGTTATTCACGCATGCTTCTTCGGAGAGTCGAAATTATTGTTAGTAAAAATATTTTTACACCGGATTTCCACTCAAGATGCCTTCAGATATAAGTATATCGATTTTGGTTGAACGGCCGTATAACCTCTTTGCATGCTTACTTAATAAAAATCTTCTAAATGATCAGGCAGGATGAATTGTCGCCGGATGAATTGTCGGCGGGATGAACTGTCGGCAGGATGAACTGTCGGCAGGATGAACTGTCGGCCGGATGAACTGTAGCAGGATGAACTGTCGCCGGATGAATTGTCGCAGGACGAATTGTCGGGTCACCATCTTTGAGGACGTTGTCGCTCCATTTTAATCTTGGTCTTCCCAGGCTCCTTCGCCCTAACCGTATTGAGTTCAGCAGGGAATTTGGTGCTTGATGCTCGGTCATTCTCTCTACATTACCCAGCCACCGAAGTCTTCCCAGTTTTATAAATTTTGTGACGTTTAGATCCTTAAATAGAGTATAGTATAGCTCATAGTTGTAATGTCTGCGCCAAAATCCATTTTCTAAAACCGGTCCGAAGTTACGCCTCAAAATTTTCCTTCCAAAAACGTCCAGTGCTCGCTCATTCCTCTTAATTAGTACGCACGCAAATCTCAGCTGCGTATGTGAGTATCTATTGGTGAAATGAAAATCCGTTCAGTGGTTTTGAGTTTATGGCGAACAGACAAACACGGCGGAGGACTTGAATTTATAATATGTAGAGATTGCCGATTCATTGCAGATTGCACCATTCCGAAGCCAGCAGTTATTTTCAGGTCATGAGCTCATCTCATCTTTGGGCGACGTCCATAACTTTTCTCCAACAAACCCGAAGATATTTGGATAACAGTCGACTCATATTAATATATAACTTCTTATTAGTACAGCAACTATTACGGCGAACATGCTAGCGCTGCTTTGCAAACGGATATCCGAAACGAATTGAGGACACACGGCAGGCCATTTTCACCGCTCTTTTGGTTTCCTTCCATACTAGACAAATCCAGAGAAAGTCAAATAAAGGTATTTTATGTATCTGTGAACTCTCCATATTTCTTTACAAAGTAAATAAGCAAACGTTGTGTGGCAACCAACCTAGATTTTTAAGTGGGAATAAAAACAAACTTTATCGCGTTTTTTCAGATGGTGGGAGTGCTATAATAAGTATACGAAGAAACAGAAAGACCATTGCAGATTAATCTACACACCCTCATGATTTTCACGAAAAGTCACCATAAGCAGAATATTTATTTATTTATTTATTTTTAGATTAACTCCACACAGGAGGCCTTGAGGAAAATAATTTCCCTCAGGGCCTATGTCATCTGGGATGCTGTGTGGAGGGTCTTTTTGAGGAGAGGAAGGAATGAACATTGGTCTTGAAGAGACCTATGTTGTAGGAAGGAGGAAACACAGAGGCCGGCAAATCATTCCACAGCCGAGCTGTTGAACATAAGAACGAGTCGAAGAAACGACCCGTTCTCATGTGACAAATGTCAACCGTGTACAAATGTTGGGCACGCGTTTGGAGTGTTTCCCGACTATGCACCGGTGCCGAAGGGATCAATGATGCTAGTTCCTCGGAGCATCTTCCATTGTAATACCGGTAGAACAAGGATAGCATTCCCACCCGACGCCTGTGCTCTAAAGATTGCAATCCGTCTGTTAAGATGGTAGAATCTATCAAACGGACCGCCCGTTTCTGCACAGAGTCGAGGGTATTTTTCAGGTATTTTGGAGCTCCAGACCAGAGGTGGCTGCCAAATTCAACCGTGGGGCGCACTTGCGATTTGTACAGGGTTAGCAGTTGTGCACTATTAAAGTATCTGCGGGCCCTATACAGTACGTCCAGTTAAATTTTATTTTATTAATTCATTTTTCAACGCCCTGGTGGGTTTTTACATGATTAGTGTATGATATATACACTAAATTTTTAATAAAATAGATAAACTTGAAGAAATGAACATTATATACATTATACAATAAAATCCCCCCAGAATTAAATATTAAAACATGCAAAATGACATGCATCGGTTCAATAATAAATAAATGGTTGATTGGCTTAGGTAGGGTTGAGTCTGAAAAATTATTAAATAATGTCACTTAAAACTTAAAATTTTACATGGTTAACTTAATGGCACATTCAGTAAAAACTTAGTATAGGTATATATAATCTACAAAAAAAAGCACCTTGTTTTTTTTTTGTACAGAATACATTTTTGGCATTTTTCACCAGCATTTGGTTCCTTAGAACGGGCAATCTGCCTATTCTCTATCCGCGTTTAGAACAACCCGCGATGGTACAAAATTTGGTTTATACTGCGCATACCACTCCCCCCGCTACGGTCCCTTCCGCCAATCACTTGGCCCAAAATTCAGTATGCTATGCCGTTGACCGTCGCGCTGTGTGTCAGCGTTACAAAAAATTAACCCATTTAGACCCAGTGGTAAAATGGGTAATAGCCGATATGTTCAAATACATTATCACTAATTTACAAAGAACAAAAGAGGTCAGCTCTCACAGAGGGTTATATGATAAATAATTAGTATATGGTAAATGTCACTGCTACTTCCTTAACATTGCGAATTGGTATGGTCGATGATAAAATAACATGTTAAAGTAAACAATATCTCCTTCAAAATAAATGCCTAAGAACATCTACCTAAGAAGGTATCGGAAAAGTTACATCAGAGTATTTGAGTAATTTTATTCGACATATTATTGGTATTAAGCGATAATTTTGGAATGTCCATCATATTATTGTTCATGACCTCGGAGACAACAACGATTATTCACTGGCTTTCAATGTTTCAAGTGAATCATCTGAGTTTTTTTTTTAAATGACAATGATGATATTTTTTGTTTCGGATTAATTCCTCAGCCAATTTGGTAAATCTCATGCCACATAAAGTGCAATATGTATTTGGTAATACTACCGCTACCATTATTTAAAGGTATAAATTGTTGTCATTTTTGTCAGACAAATAAAATAAAATTTAATAAAATAATTCAATTTATTTAAATAGTGCGATTGAATGTGTTAGCGTTCGTCTAGCAAGCAGTGGGAAGAAGGGGCGGAGACATGCGCGTCCACGGGTTGATCTTATTTTGGATCGAGAATAGCTAGGAACTAATATAGACAAACAAGATACATTTTAATATTTACAGTTATTTTGAAATATTATTATTATGTTATTTTGCTGTATAAATGTATCTTAATAAATAAATAAAAATAAAATACATAGTAGGTAAAAAGGTAAATACAGGTGAAAATAATATATTACAAGAAAAGAGAATGATAAAAAAACAGAAACCAGTTTATAAATTGCGGATGGCATAAAATTATTAATACAGTGTAAGTTAGAATAATGTATGACAAAGTGCACGGATACAGATGAAGAAAAAAGCGGAATAGGTTTTTAAATTGTAGATAAATAGAAAGAATACAAAAATATACGCAACAGCTCTTACGCGATGCTCATTAATCATAAAAATAATATGCTACATAAAAATATCATTCAGATATCTCTTAAATAATGGTAAAATTAGGTTTTTAAATATTATTTCGATAATAGGCTACTTGCATCAATTTTTTTTCCGGTTTAGGCAAATATTCTAAGACATTCTGTATTATTTTTTTTTTAATCGTATTTTTAAAACCTTGGGGATTTTTTGAAAATTTCAATCCGAAAAATCAGACCATTTTTTATAAACCGGAAAGACCGGACATAATTTTATAGGTGAGAAAAAACAATAATTACATAGCCAATAATCATTTTAAAAAAATAACGTTCCACGCGAATGGCACAGGAGAATAACGAGACATACCAAAAATATTACATCTCATAAATATTTTTTTCCTTGATCCATCTTTTTGATCATAAATCATTATAATGTACAACGTCTGTACTAATAAATCCAATGTAATATACTTGTACTTGTAAATTATAATAATAATAAAAATATTATAAAGTTTGATTTTGATAAAATCAGCACCATAACCATTATACCTCTAAAACATGTACCGACTTCTAAAATGTATGGGGTTCTCTTCACAACATCTGTCAAAAATTCAAACCAAATGATAAGTTCGCAAAGAACAAACAATAAATCAAGTGAACGAATTCAAAAATTCGCCTGAAATCAAAGTGATGCCATATAAAAAAAATAAATCAGTGTGGAATTTTACAAAATTAATAGGAACATTTTCTGAGGCGGGACATTTTCATGTAGTGACGTCACGAGCCCAAATAATGGATTTATTTATTTAAAAATAAAAAAATAAAAACATTTCTACAAAATTTTACTAACATTTTCGTAATCTTAGTAAAAAGATCTATCCACACGATTTTTTCCAAGTTGTTATGAAATCCATGCTAGTGGCCTATTGAGGTGAATTTGTTTCCAAGTGTGTGAAAACGAGAAATAGGTGCGTCCCAGAATTATTCTTATTAGTTGAATTATTAATTGCAGAATAATATACTTTGCCTGATTGCTCGATTACGTACTAGGATACAACAGTCTAATTCGGAAAATAAAAAATATCTTGAAAAATATTAGAACATCTTTTTTTTAATTATTATTTTTAATTGTAAAACTAACGTTTTTAAGACAAGATTTTTTATGCATAGCACAAAGGGTAACAATTATTATAAGCAATAATTATCAGCCTGAAACACTCATCCACATTCAAAAATCTTCCGAGAAAAGATACATGACGCCAACGGGACTTGAACCCGTTGAGTTGGTTGTTTTCAGGTGGAAAAAATATAATAAGCAGTAATTGTTGAATGAAACACTAGCATATATTGAATCATTTGGCGGGTACGAGATAAGCCGCCGTAGCTCAGTGGTCAAGAGCAATCGACCGGCAATCGAGAGGACACGGGTTCAAGTCCCGTTGGCGTCATGTATCTTTTCTCGGAAGATTTTTCAATGTGGATGAGTGTTTCAGGCTGATAATTATTGCTTATAATAATTGTTCATCTTTTTTTTTTTTTTTACAGTGAATACCGCACAAGAATCTCAACTGCTCCCGTCTGGAGCCAGTGAGACTATGGCATCCCCAATTGGGGTATGTTGTGAGGCTGAAGGTAGTGGTGAGGGGAAGGAGGTGGGGAAGAGGAAGGTTGGGAAGTACCTGGCTATTCAGATCTGGTCACTAAACACGGCTAAAGCCATTTTCAAGCAACTTTTCAATTCTGAATGGTGGTCTTACACCAGGGCGATACTGATAGTATCTTCCACTCTGGAACATGCCGCAAATATACTATATATTATTTTAAATGAATTAATTGTGAAATAACACAAATAAATCAAATAAAATTTATTTGCGCAAGCCGGGTTCGAACCCGCGACCTCCGGAATGTGAGTCAAGAGTATTAGCCACTGGACTACGGAGGTCGTAAAATAAATAAAAAATAATAATTACGTTTTTAGATTTTCGTTTTCGTTTTTGGGGTATTATGCCGTGTTGACCAACCTGCTTCTTTAGCTAACGTTTCGGACAGCGTTGCAGTGTCCATCATCAGGGCAGATCCGCTGTCCGAAACGTAGGCTAAAGAAGGAGGTAGCGCAACACGGCATAACACCCCAAAAACAAATAACGAAAAAAAAGCTAATTTAACTAATTATTGAAAAAAATGTTCTTCCCGAACATAGATGGTTTTGAATATAAATATTCATTTTTATTATACAGGACATATTTTAACGATATAATTTAAAGATGGCAGCCATTATCATCACAACAGTATTATTATATCTCAAGGGAAGAATGAGGAAATGATGGAATTCAACAAGATTTTTTAATTTGGGGGGCGGGAATGGGTACCGCCGCCCCGGGAACCTTTATTGGATAACCAACACCTCTGCCATAGGTCACCGCAAGTGGTTCGCTACGTTTGGTGATTTAGCAGGGGTGCCCGGGTTCATGGGGTGAGGTTTGTCTAGGTCTTGGAGTCGGATGACCAGGACATACTGAACCCAAGATTCCTACCCACCCCTTAAACCCTTTGCCTTCCCAGAACTCTCCTCTCCTTCCTTTCCTTAAAAAAACACTCCACACAGCATCATAGGTGAGCATAAAGATAACATAGGCCCCGAGGGAAATTATGTTCCTCAGGGCCTCCTGTGTAGAGCTTATGTAAAAAAAAAAGATCGCGGTAGCTCCATTGGTAGAGAAGCCAGTATCGGGTAGACAAGAGTTCTGAGTTCGAGTCTCGCGACCGTATATTTTTTAATTTCTGTGATTCTTCTATTTCGTATTTTAATTCTGAATTATTGACATTAACAATGAAGTTTTAAGCATCAATAAATCCAAATTTATTTATATACAATAAGAAAATTTACCTCCTTTAATGGGTATAATGGGTTCGATAATCATGATAACATTGATAACGGTTTGGCAAAAAAAAACTCTTTTGTCGTAATGCTAAATATTTGGACTTAAGTTAAAGTATTACCAAACAGATGGAGACAGTTATATTATGTAAAAGGCGTAATTATTTAATTAAAAGTAAAATTTATTAACAGTTTTTAATTACCCAGTTAGTAGAGAAATAATCTTGAGTCTAACTGGGGAGCCAGTCTATTTACTAATACACATTTTGAAATAATAAAGGTACAACACACAGATCATAAATAGTGGGTTTAATTCCAAAAAAATATAGTATCTAAAATATTAAAAAATATTGGACAATAAAAAAATACATACAATAATAGCAATAGAAAATATCTGAAAATCATCCGTAAAATCGGTCTGTTCGTGTTTGGTAAAAATGTAAAGTTAGTTTTTTTAAGAATTGAATGTAGCATTTCTCGCTTTTTATTAAATCAGGTAAGTCGTTAAATACCTTAGGCCCTAGGTTTTCATAATCGTGTTGTGCAGGTTAGCGATGTGTCAGTTCAGCTGGAATGGGCTCATGTGATCCGCTCCTTTGCGGGAAGCGGTTCCTACTCCCACTCCTTTTTCAAATCGACTACTCCCAGAGAACCCGGCCCAGTCCCAGTACTCTCCGCATCCAAATAAATCCGGCGGTAATCCGGCGGTCCGAGCAACTCAACGCCGAAGCGCGAAAACCGCACTCGAATACAAGTCCCGGGTTCCTTTAAACCCAAGCGCCTTGTTCCAAGCTACGTGAATCGCGACACAATCCATTCATTTCGCCCACTCCCGGACTCGCGCGAACTACTACATTCCTGACTCACCCCGTGGCCGCCGCGCCGGCTTGCTCCGCGATCCACGGTCCGGCGTCACTCACCATTCCACTCATGAGTCGCGGGTCTCGGTGAGTTCCCGACACTCCCCGCTACCCGCGGCCGGCCAACTATGACACTTCCCCTTGAGTCACGTCACGAGCTGGGCGCTGGGCGTTCATTCGATCGCTGTTCGTTGATCGACACACACGTGCGTGACCCCTTCGGCTAGGCACGGAGTAGTTTTTAATTAGAGCGTCTTATCTGGTATCGTTAATCAACGGGTGACGTGCATTATAAAATAATAGTTTATAGTAAAGCATTACAGCTTATTAATTTACTTATTTAAATTCTCAATAAAAGACCGTGCAGTGTAGATACATTGAATGTACCTACATTGCACGGGTGACGGGTCCTTGTTCTCGTACGGGTCTTGTCCGACTCCGGGGTTCTGAGTTCTCGTGTGGGTTCTACGAGTAGGTCCTGGTTCCGAGTTCTTTGAACCCGTGCGTCCCGTTTCGGTGCGCCGCAACAATACCCAGTGCCCAGTCCGCACCTAAGAACTCGGACCCGGGACCTGCTCCTAGAACTCGTGTACTTTTAAAAGGAAGCAAGTCTCGGAGGCTTCCGGAAAAATGCAGAACTTACCCACCTCTAGTGCAGGTGTCGTGTTGCATCTACATGTACATTCCCAGATTTTCTTTTTCTTAAACTTCCTTTGGATTCAGACTATTAGAAAAGCATTTTGTTAATAAAGCGCGATAAGAGCGTTTAACCAGCCAGCGGACGAAAATCCACATTTCGTCGAAAGTTGTTCTTACGATCGTGCAGGGCGGTTACAATGAGAAAGATTTATTATTCTCCGTACCAGCTTTTTAAAATTATAACTCAATATCGAATTTATTTCAATCCAAATTAGCTTTAATTTATACCTTCATCCAAAAATGCTGAATGGCGTGATTATAAAACTATTAAAATAATGTAAGTTTTATAATTATTTTTTGATTATAAGTATTTATCATTTTTCAATAATGTCTAAATTTAATAAGAATGTTAAAAAGATTCATCCTTATTATTTTCTTCTTGGCAAATTGAAAATGAGCTCTGCAAAAGTCCTTCACCAACAATTTCAGCATTTCCGTAGATATTATCTATATAATTTATAGAATTTTGGTTGCTGATGAAAAAATATTTCTTCTACAAATTTGATCTATAGTGTGGAGTTTTTAGAAGGATTTACCTAAAAAAACAGAGTATGCAATTCACACGCAGTAGAAGTGAAACCTTCAGAAAACTAAACGACGAGAAAATGCGATGAATGCAGAGGATCAGGAGTAGGATAATTGTAGGGTTTATTATTTAGTATAATATTGTCACAAAGTTTAAAAATGATTTTACATTTTATTCTACGAAGCACCGCACAAAGAGGACACCGATTAATCTATCTCATTCTCTCGCGGGCTAAATCCTGTAGATGTATATGTTTGTCTCTTTTTAGTGTCGCTCGTTTCTGTTTCATCGAGTTTCAAATCACAACGGTGCTAAAGAAGTTTTCACTTCAAAAACATAATACAAAAAGTATTAGCCTCCGAAATTTATCAAATTCACAGAAAAATGGCTAAAAGAAGCAATTTTGTATTTAACTTTGCACCATAACAAGGAGAAATCAAAAAATGAATTCAAAAGCAAGATATTATTATTTAGTTAACATCGAGCAGGGCGTGAATCGTCGCCATTTTCTTTGCCTCGATTCGCACGTAGGCAGCCGTGGAAAGATACCAACTTTCCAAATAAAATCGCACAGAACCGGCTATCAGAATACCACCACCTTATCAAAATGCACAAAAGAAAGCAAAGATTACTCCTATAATTCATATAATGCATTACACCTTTTTATCAAGTTGCTACTTGCTTTTATATTCATGTGAAAGTGCGGCCAGGTCAGTCGACGGAAACGCCGCCGTGTTGGTAAATAATGAGGTCGGTAAATTAAATTTATTTTACGAAGAAAATAATTAAAAGGCACTAGGTCAACATAAACGTTATTATATCTGGTGATTACTGTTTAACAGAAGGGGTGGATATCTCTTTTTGTGAGGTTGTCGGTTTTCTTTCTTGTTACAAAATCTTTTATTGATTTTTCGTTTTTCATGACGTAGGTACTAGTAGTGGACCAAATAAATTAATGATTTTAGTTTTGATTTGTGTTCGTATTAATGGATTCTGATCTGACGGTGGGTAGACTGGTTCAGGCTGCGTGGCTAGCAGTCGGTCGGATCTCTTCGATAACCGCAGCACATATCAACTGACTACCTTTGCATGAAAGTGCCATGCTTAGTGGGAAGATGAAAACTTACCGCAAATGAGTTTATAGCGACATTCTGATATTAAAAATTGTAATTGTAAATAAAACGATGATTTCGTTTTTTACTGTGAATACCGCACAAGAGTTCGTTGTGTGGCTGAAGGTAGTGGGGAGGGAAAAAATGGGGAAGAGGAAGGTGGGAAAGCACCTGGCTATTCAGGTCTAGTCACTAAATACGGCTAAAGCCATTTCAAGCAACTTTCAATTCTCAATGGTGGTCCTACACCAGGGCGATACTGAGAGCATCTTCCACTCGGGAGTGTGCTGCAAATATCACCTTATATTATTTTTAAATGATTAAATTGTGAAATAAGTCCAATAAAGTTTAATCTTTATAAGAAAAACTCTCTTTTTATAACTTTTGAAGCTTATTTCCATCAATGTAATATATCATCGAAGAAGAAGATAATAATCATAATCTAAACGAAAACATAAAAGAGAACAAGACACAGAAAAACAGAAAAAGATAATGGTCGCAACTGGGACTCGAATCCTGAACCTCTCGTCTATCCGGGACGTGCGTTTACCAATTCCATCATTGCGCCCTACTGTCAAACCGTCATAATAGCCAATCTCATATTTCAAATTTTAGAATTAACAATATTATCTTCAACTAATTTATTTTCCATATCATAGGCAACTACTCTTTTTATTGGAAACAATCATCATAAGAATTGGTTTGTAACCTGAATTGCGCCACGGATAAATATATTCAATTTTATTTATATGGAACTATTGACTTTTTATGAATGTCTAAATGAATATTCAATTTTTATAAGAAAAACTCTCTTTTTATAACTTTTGAAGGTTATTCCCATCAATGAAATATGTCGTTGAAAAAGAAGATAATAATAATAATCTAAACGATAATATTCAAGTCCCAGTTGGGACCATTGTCTTTTTCCTGTTTTTTCTGTGTCTTGTTCTCTTTCATATTCGTATAGATTATTATTATTATCTTCTTCTTCAATCAAATAAAATTTAATTACGCCGGGATTTGAACCCGCGAACTTCGGGTCGCTATTCGAGAGCCTTACCCTTCGTCCATGGAGGTCATCATCAAAAAATTCTTCAGAATTTAAGTTGACAATGCTTTTGAAAAAAATTACACAACACAAAATTCAGTTTATGTCATACTTTCGAGCCCGCAAAATTTGGTAGCCCCTTGAAAAAACATGATTTCAGGGTTCAATGCCAACTCAGAATCAAGTCAACTCAACACCTCTTTGAAAAGTCATTAAAAGCTATAAAAAATAATTTTAAAATAGCCGTTAACCCTAACCTAACGTAACCTATTAAACCAATATATTTTTTTTCATCAATTTCAATGACTTTTCAAAGGAGGTTCTAAGTTAATTTCAGACGGGGAAAGCAAAACATTTGTTTTAATTAGAAAATTTTAAAAAGATAATAATATTATTTTGTTATAAAATACAATCAGAAATATAAAATACTAATCGTGAAAATAATTCTTTACCTTGGAAAATACCTTCAGTTGATATTTTTTATAACATAATCAAAAACAACCACTATACCAATCCACACTTAACTAAAATGGTTTTAGCAGCGTAGTCTACTTTAATCTACCATAATTAATTAATTTAAAAAAAAAAATAAAATCGTTCTAATAAAGTTTTCAGTCAATTATTAAAATCAATAGCTATTTCTTGAGAAACGATAAAAAAACGGTGCAAAATTTAGTTCTTACCATGATAAGCTATTATATATTTGCCTCTGTGTTTCCTCCCTACTACAATACGAGTCTCTTCAAGACCACTCCTTGCTCTCCTCAAAAAGATCGTCGTTTACGTAAAAAAATAATAATCCTAAAAAGATTTAATATTACAAATATTCAAAGATAATTAAAAAAAAAAAAAAAATTCATTACTGTGGTGAGGCAGTAATAAGCAATGCTATACAGTGATTTTGGTTTGAAAATCAGATCGCTTAAAAATATTTTAGATGCTTTAATTAAATACTGCGAGTAGAACACTGTGCATTTGAAATAATCGAGTAATTTTTTGATTATGTAGTCTTTTTATAAGCCAAGAAAAATTAAAGCATCAGGCCTAAAAAACTGCCTTAAAGTTAACCTCCTACTTACGAACCCCTTTTCGGTTAAGGTTTTGTTGTATGTATAATCCAGTATGGGACCAGTGGATTTAACATACTGTCAAATGATTGAGAAAGTGCAAAAGAAGTTTCTGAGATATTTATATCTAAGAGACTTCGGATATTATCCCTGGTTATATCCATCAGCCTTTTTGTCCGGCGTGCTTTGAGGAAAACTGCTTTGCTGACAACAGCATATAAACTTTTAAACGGTAACATCTGTATTCCCGATATAATACCAAAATTTGAGTTTTATGTTCCCGACAACTTCACAAGAGCGCGCAGACACAGAACTTTTGTTGTTCCGAGATGCCGAACTAACTTACCATTAGTAATGCCGCTCGGAAAAAATGGTTCTGTTACTAAATTACCTGTCCCGTGATATAGATATTTTTCAACTAAATATTCGTCAATTCAAAAACGCTATTATTACTTAATAAAATAAAATGTATGTTTATTATTGGTTATGTATAGCTGTAAATGTGCATTTAAAATAAAATAAATAAATAAAATAATCAGCCTTTTTGTCCGGCGTGCTTTGAGGAAAACTGCTTTGCTGACAACAGCATATAAACTTTTAAACGGTAACATCTGTATTCCCGATATAATACCAAAATTTGAGTTTTATGTTCCCGACAACTTCACAAGAGCGCGCAGACACAGAACTTTTGTTGTTCCGAGATGCCGAACTAACTTACCATTAGTAATGCCGCTCGGAAAAAATGGTTCTGTTACTAAATTACCTGTCCCGTGATATAGATATTTTTCAACTAAATATTCGTCAATTCAAAAACGCTATTATTACTTAATAAAATAAAATGTATGTTTATTATTGGTTATGTATAGCTGTAAATGTGCATTTAAAATAAAATAAATAAATAAAATAATCAGCCTTTTTGTCCGGCGTGCTTTGAGGAAAACTGCTTTGCTGACAACAGCATATAAACTTTTAAACGGTAACATCTGTATTCCCGATATAATACCAAAATTTGAGTTTTATGTTCCCGACAACTTCACAAGAGCGCGCAGACACAGAACTTTTGTTGTTCCGAGATGCCGAACTAACTTACCATTAGTAATGCCGCTCGGAAAAAATGGTTCTGTTACTAAATTACCTGTCCCGTGATATAGATATTTTTCAACTAAATATTCGTCAATTCAAAAACGCTATTATTACTTAATAAAATAAAATGTATGTTTATTATTGGTTATGTATAGCTGTAAATGTGCATTTAAAATAAAATAAATAAATAAAATAATCAGCCTTTTTGTCCGGCGTGCTTTGAGGAAAACTGCTTTGCTGACAACAGCATATAAACTTTTAAACGGTAACATCTGTATTCCCGATATAATACCAAAATTTGAGTTTTATGTTCCCGACAACTTCACAAGAGCGCGCAGACACAGAACTTTTGTTGTTCCGAGATGCCGAACTAACTTACCATTAGTAATGCCGCTCGGAAAAAATGGTTCTGTTACTAAATTACCTGTCCCGTGATATAGATATTTTTCAACTAAATATTCGTCAATTCAAAAACGCTATTATTACTTAATAAAATAAAATGTATGTTTATTATTGGTTATGTATAGCTGTAAATGTGCATTTAAAATAAAATAAATAAATAAAATAATCAGCCTTTTTGTCCGGCGTGCTTTGAGGAAAACTGCTTTGCTGACAACAGCATATAAACTTTTAAACGGTAACATCTGTATTCCCGATATAATACCAAAATTTGAGTTTTATGTCCCCGACAACTTCACAAGAGCGCGCAGACACAGAACTTTTGTTGTTCCGAGATGCCGAACTAACTTACCATTAGTACCTAATGCCGCTCGGAAAAATTATTCTGTTACTAAATTACCTGTCTCCTGATATAGATATTTTTCAACTAAATATTCATCAATTCAAAAACGCTATTATTACTTAATAAAATAAAATGTATGTTTATTATTGGTTATGTATAACTGTAAATGTGCATTTAAAATAAAATAAACAAATAAAATAATGTGGAAAATTAAATTATTTAATAAAGGAATTCTTAAAAAAATGTTTGTAAAACATCTAAAAGTTTGTGCTAAAACACGCTTTTTGGCGATGGTTTTTTTTATGAATAAATCAAAATAGCCGGCTGGTGTTAAACGGGAATTTTAACCTTATCGCCATCTAAATAAGGAGTGTTGTTGTTAGCGGCCTGATCCCGAATTTTACACAACGTGGTGCATCACCTTGAGACTTAAATATAATACCAAAATTATTTTATTTTCTACTAGCAGACCCGGGCACGCGTTGCTGTGGCTAACGGAACACAACGCCATTACACGACCTTTATAAAATCCACACTACCCGCTTGCCAGCTGTCCGCTGCCTGAATTGAATATTTGAATTTCTCGGCTTTTTTTACATATAATAAGCATGGATTATACATATAAACCTTCCCCTTGAATCCCTGTATCTATTGGTGAAAAATGCATGAAAATCCGTTGCGTAGTTTAAAAGATCTATGCGCACATGCATTTTGAGCGACTTCATTTTATACTATGTAAGGGAACGTACCCATACTACGTGACCAACTTTTTGCAATTTTTAACCCCCCCCCCGGTGACCAAAATCCTAAGCAACCCGCCGCTCATTTGTATGGAGCGTGACATTTTGAAGACCCCCCCCCCCTAAACGTGTCACGTAGTATGGGTACGTTCCCTAATGATTAAACAAATGCACAATAATTACATTTACAAATGGATAACATATTATAATAGTCCTCCCGAAGAAGTAAAAAAACTGTAGATGTGATATAAATTTAAAAAAAAATCATTAAAAAACTGAACACCCGTAAGCACAACACCAAAATCAGCAACTTCATTAATTCAAAACCTACTTATTTTAATGTTACCTCGTCCTAGTAAATGATAGATTATTTTATACTCGTATAATATTCTTTTTAACTCCGACACCAAACTCAAGACCTAGTTTTATTCGTTGGCAATACATTAAATTCAATAAATTATTATTAGCGTAGGTAGAATATCGAATATATAGAATATCTTACGCCATCAGTATTAAACAAAATTATAATATTTATTTCAGAAGTGATGTAGGGGTAGGGATAATGCAATACTTCTGGAATAAACGATTTTACGCACCAGATTTAAATGTCCGGGTTAAATTTTCCCCACAGGAAAAACTAAACCCTTTCACACACTTTCCCAAATGATCATCTAGTCAACCCACGCTATGCAATTGCACTATATAAGTATTATAAATACAAAATAATACAAGAACAACAATTCAACCTACTAGAGACCAAATGGGAATATAATTCACCGACTCCAGATATTTTCATATCAGAGGGTTCGGCTCTGTGGCATTTCTAATTGAACCTATAAATCCTACTGATCCCTCAATATAAATATTTAAAAAAATCTTTTGTAATCCTACATGTATTTAAAATTACTGATTTTTGCATTTTTATATACAAATTCTTTGACAAATCTAATATGCTTAAATTTTGAATCAGATTCCTAGGTATTATGCCAGTGGCCGAAATAACAAATGGTAATATTTTTATAGTCCGAGAATGCCAAATTCTTTTAATCTCATTTCCTAAATCTGTGTATTTTCTTATTTTTTCAGAAACAGTTTTTTGAATATTTCAGAAATTTGGAATAGCTACATCCATGATATAAGTTATTTTTTTAATTTTGTCATGTAAAACTAAGTCAGGTCTATTATGACTAATTGTTCTGTGTGTTAGTATAGTTTTATCATAATATATTTTATAAAATTCATTTTCTAAAAATGAATTTGGTTCATATTCATAATATGGTACTACATTACGGCAGTCAATCAAGTTACGTTTAATTACCAAACTTTGGTGAATTATTTTTAAAACCTGATTGTGCCTAAATGTGTACTCGGACGGCGCTAATATAGAACATCCCGATATAATATGTTCTATAGTTTCCGGAAAAGCCAAACATTTTCTACATAAATCATCAATTTGATTTATATCTTTGATTATATGCTTCCTATAATTTTTAGTATTAATGACTCTATCTTGAATGGCAAGCATAAATCCTTCTATTTCTGCGCTCAACTCTCCAATACTTAACCATTTGTTTGACGAAAGTTTGTCAACATACGTTTGGTTGAGATAATTGAAGTGTTTTGCATGAATAATTTTATTTGACCAGGAATCTAATAATTCCTGGTTAGTATTTATAAGAATTTTGGCATTCTCGTCATATAAATTTAATGGTGTAATGTTTATATCTGCCTTGCAAATTATTTTGTGCATTTCTGAGCTATTAGCTTTCCTATGGAAAAAATTTCTAAGCATTTCTACCTGATTGTGTTTCAAAGATGTTATTTTGACTACACTTCTACCCCCTAAATTTCCAGGTAAATTAATTCGTTCTATAGCTGAATTTGGATGATGGCAATTATTATTAATACATTACACAAATGTAATAAAAAAATATGCATTAAATTTAATTCGAAGGGCTATGTGTAGATCAAAAAAAAATTTATTCCGTACGATGATAACGATTATTTCAAGTTTCGGTTAAGTGTCAAAATACGCATTTATTTGTATTATGCCGTTTGTTGTGCAAAACCACTGGCTCATTAATGAACGGAGTTAAACTAACGAAGCTCTTAGAAATATAAGATACGCGATCAAAATACTTAAATAATTCAACTACGACGCGACCAATTTATTCCATTGTTTAGTTTGTATACTGAAAGTTTTTTGACGGCGTTTAAACCAGGCAATTTTATTCATTTTTGGAAGGTCCTAACTTCTATAAGAAGTAAATTATCAAAAAAAAAAACAAAACGTACCGACACGCTAGTGGTAGATATCTATATTATGTAAAAAAAAATTGCTCTAGATGATATATTTGCTTGGTCTAAGAAATTCATTGAGAAAAACTACACAATTTTCGTTGGAAAGTTTTTGCTGAATCCGATCTTGAAATATCCATCTGTCAAACGCAATTTAAAAAAATATATATATTTCGTATAACATTTTCCAACTATTCAACAACAGTTTTTTTTGAAAAAAGAGTGATTCTACAGAATCAAGATAAAACTTTCAGCGGTTTTTAGTGGAACGTGAAATAATATTTTACGCTGCTATTGTTTGAAATATATTTTGAAAAATAAGGTGGTATAATATTAATATTATTTCAGTATCCATTAAAGTACCACCTTATTAAAATTGCTTCACACACAAAATGATAAATAGTGTGCATTTCACACGCGGTAGAAGTGAAACCTTCAGAAAACTAAAGTAGGCAAGAGTGGGGAGGCTACGAAGCGCCGCACACTGTGGAGACCGATTCTCTCGCAGGCTAAATCCTATAGATGTTTGGGTTTGTCTCTTTTTAGTATCGCTATTTTTCGTTTCATCGAGTTTCAAATCACAACGGTGCTGAAGAAGTTTTCACTTCAAAAATAGCTACATTGTAGGATTAAAAATTTTCTCGTGATATCAATTTGATTGTTTCTACTATCATATTTTTATTTTCCTTTATTTTTTCCCATTATATCTTGATACATTTCAAAAGTATTTTTTTACATAATTTATAAATATATACAACATAACATGAGAAACAAATAATATAAAAGTTAGAAAAAAGTAAATAAATATATAAATACATAAGACAAAAGTAGATAATGGGAACCCACTAAGGCATTGCCTGTGCGTGGCTAATATAAACCAAAGTGCTAAATTACATCAATAAGTAGTACAAGTAAAAAAGGTCAATTTTAAAGTGAAGTATATCATTGAAGAAGAAGATAACAATAATAATCTAAACGAAAATATTAAAAAGAACAAGACACAGAAAAAGAGAAAAAAGACAATGGTCGCAACTGGGACTCGAACCCAGACCCCTCGTCTAACCGGGACGTGCGCGTTATCCAATTTCGCTATTGCCACCTTCTGTCAAACCGTCATAATTATTGTCAATCTCATATTTGCGACCATTGTCTTTTTTCTGTTCTTCTGTATCTTCTTCTCATTCATATTTTCGTTTAGATTATTATTGTTATCTTCTTCAACGATATATTTTATTGATGGGAATAACAAAAGTTATAAAAGAGAGTTTTTCTTATAAAAAATTTAAAGCGAAGGTTTAAAAACATAGGTATCTGTGAAAATATTGTAGTAAAAAGGTAACACATAAAAGTTTGTTGATTTATTGTTATAGTTTCAAGAAAGTAAATAAAGTTAATTTTGAAGTTACAGTAGAATTGTATTTAAAAGTGACGCATGAAGGTTTACATAGAATTTATAGAAAAAGTGTTTCAACATCATTTAGCCATAATTTTAATTCTTTTATATAAAGTAATATTTTATCTGTCATTTGAATGTGTTCTGGTGGAAGATAAAATGTACGAGGACCAATAAAACTGCCAAGTGTTTGCATTAATTTGGTATTGGTTTGGGGAGTGTAAAACACATTATTAGGTCGTTTGCTGATTCTATTTTCGTGTTTTATGAAACAATTTTTGTTTTTAAATAGTTAATTAGTAGTTTTAAATAGTTTAATAGTATAAGTCATAGTTTTTAAATTCATTTTGATCGTACAAGTCCTTACATAAAATATGAAATAAACCTTCATTCAAAGTGGAGACTGAATGTAATAAGAACCTGAATAAGCATGATTCCGTTTAATATCCACACGTCTCGCTTCACAAACCCGACGACGATTCAGTGACTAACTAGGCTGTCCGTCGACCTCCCGCTGTATTTCTCTTGGACATAGCCGGCCGGGTCAGCTCTAGGCAAACTAGGTTTTTTTAACATTCTTTTTACGGTACCGCGCGTTTTCATCCCGCGACAAAATATCCTCCGACAAAATATCCCTCAACATAATATCTACTAAAACCTAACCTTAACTTAACCTAACCTAACCTTATTACAATAATTTATTGTTGAAGAAGAAGATAATAATAATAATCTAAACGAAAATATGAAAGAGAACAAGACACAGAAATACAGACAAAGATAACGAGATTGGCTATTATATATAAGAGGGTTTGACAGTAGACAATGGCGGAATCGGCAAACGCACGTCCCGGATAGACGAGAGGTTCTGGGTTCGATTCCCAGTTGCGACCATTATCTTTTTCTGATTTGCTGTGCTTTGTTCTCTTTCAAATTTTCGTTTAGATTATTATTATTATCTTCTTCTTCAATGGTATATTACATTGATAGGAATAACCTTCAAAAGTTATAAAAAGAGTGTTTTTCCTATAGAAATTGAATAATTTATTGTATCATTTTTATTTTTAACTTTTGTAAGTAAGACCTTAAATTGTAATATTTAATTAAATGAAAACAATATAAGCGAAACTCAATCGAAAATCTGGAAACGGAAATCTGGAATATTGGCACTAGATACTATCTAGACTCCAGACACTATATAGATAGCATTTAGTTCAGGTTTGAATCCTGAAATCATACATAAAGATAGCAGCCAATAATATATGCGTTCAGAAAAGTGAAGATAATGTTAGTGGTTCATAGTCGAAATATGATACAGTTAAAAATGACCGAACCTTGGCGCCGTGGTAGCGCGTTTGTCCGAAAATATTATTTATTTACAATAAATTATATTTTACAGGATGTCTGCATTATTTTTGTTCCATTTTACAAATTTTTAATAATGATTAATTGTCTTTAGAGGTTGTCTGTATTATTTTTTCCCCATTTTTTTGTTAGGTTAAGTTAGTTTAGGTTATAGTAGATATTTTATTGGAAAATGTTTTGTCCGTATGATATTTTGTCGGGGATATTTTGTCGGGGGGTTTTTTGTCGCGGGATGAAAAGTCGCGGAACCTCTTTTTACAACTCTACACAAGAGGCCCTGGGGGAAATTATTTTCCTCGTGGCCTGTGTCATCTTTGGGGATGCTGTATGTGATGTCGTCTGGTGGAAAGGAAAGAGTGTACTTGGGTCTTGAAGAGACTATGTTGTAGGAGGGAGATAGCACAGAGGCCGGCAAACCGTTCCACAGCCGAGTTGTTGAACTCAAGAACGTGTTGTAGAAATGACCTGTTATGAAGTGATAAATGTGAATGAAGCAATGACCCTAGATCCTCGTAGCATCTCCATTGAAATACCGGTAGAACAAGGGGAGTAAACCCACCTGACCGACGCTAAAATCTAAAGATTGCAATCCGTTTGTTAAGATGTGATAATCTATTAAGAGGGCATTACCAGAGAAAGCCGGAAATACGTCATTTTCAAAAAAGTTTTTAGACGTATTGACTCTTTTCCACAAAAAATTATAAATGGATTTCGAAAGATTGTTCTTTTATCTAGCATAGTTATGTAATAAATTTTTAGAATTTTTTTTAATTTTAAGTATAATAAGGTTTTTCCATAGGTCGTTGGCAGATTTGTTAAATTTTCAAAAAAGTTTTTGTATTATACCACACCCATTTCAAATAATGTAATCATGCAGTAAAATAAATCAATACATTATCTAGCAAAGTTATCTATGTATTAGAATTTTAATTTTAGTTTCAATAAAATCATTAAAAAATATGTACGTACATGTGTTTCTTGACGAAAATTGGTCCATTTGTGTATTTATTTGCGCACTTACAAACTAATATATTTCAGATGTTTTTAACATTCTTATTAAATTTAGACATTATTGAAAAATGATAAATACTTATAATCAAAAAATAACTACAAAAAGTACACTATTTTAATAGTTTTATCATCACGCCTTTCAGCATTTTTGGATGAAGGTATAAATTAAAGCTAATTTGGATTGAAATAAATTCGATTTTGAGTTATAATTTTAAAAAGCTGGTATGGAGAATAATCAATCTTTCTCATTGTAACCGCCCTGCACGATCGGAAGAACAGCTTTCGACGAAATGTGGATTTTCGTCCGCTGGCTGGTTAAACGCTCTTAAGCAAGGATCAAGCGGTGTTCAGACATCTAATATAACCGCTAGCAGGTATCTGTTGAACCGCGAGCGCTTATGTTTCGTGGCGTTCACACGGCGCAGATAAAATATTTCTTCCTATGGTAGGAGAGGGGGTCAGTTGAATTAGCGAGCGGCCACGGAGCGCGCATTTTTTGTACTGAATCTATGGAGTTGACATCTGTCACCCACCGTTCTTGGCAGCTCCGTAATTAAAATGACCCCCTCTCCTGTTTTCGTCGGAGTGGGGGGCGCTTAACTGTTGGCATATCGCCTCAGGAGCGGTTACGGCGTAAGATGTGCATTGTCTGTGGTTGATGTGCGCATAAAGCGCTCAGGTGTGAACGGTCTGAAGGGATTGTATGGAGAGCGATATGTGGCGTGCTATGATCTTTTATATTTATATGCTCAATATGAACGAGCTTTCATACTGAGCAGACGCAACGCCACGCAACGTTCCTGTACCGTTTACACTGGCCAGACGTACGTACGCGTCGCTGTGACCACGTGACAAGGGGTCTCTGGTTGTGCGCAGGCGCGTTTGATTTGACACATTTGACATTTATTTTTTAGGTTATGTTTATGTGATTCTCTAAGCAGATGACAACTTTGCCATATCTTGAAAGTGAATTTGAAGATGATTTGCTACGATTATTATTGTTAAGTCAATATTCTCGTAAAAAGAAAAAAAGTGAGAAGTATTTGGGTCCACAACATTAACAAACAAAGACAAATGTTTGGAGAGTTCCATACTTTAGTAAAGGAACTAGAATCTGATGACGGACGATTCTTCATGTACTTCCGTATGAGTAAAGTGGTATTTGAAGAGCTTCACAGCATAATTGAATTATTGAATATGACATAAAAAAAGAAAACACACATCTTCGAAAGTCAATTGGGACCAGAGAAAGATTGATTGACATTCATTATAGGGGTATAATATTGAAAATCATAAATAAATAGTGCCAATAAATTTCTTCCTAAGTTGCACTGCGTATGCAGAATCTCTATAATCCTGTAATTTGATTTTATAAATAACTTCGTGCCGACTAAAAGCTTCAATAAACTGTTCGTCATCCATTTTTTAATAATATCTGTCAAAAAAACAACCATAGATATAGCGAAACAACGTTAGATGCTCAGATAACACCAAAAAGATGTAAAATCATCTCGTAGTAGGCGTGACCATACCCCCTCCACCTTCCACATGGCCCACGCCGATCTGGCTGAGGCAGATCAACGTCGCGTAGGGGGCGTCGGTTTGCGTTGCGTGGAGCTATTCTGATTCTAAAGCACCCGTTTCCATAGAAAATGTGTGGATGGTAAGCAGTCCAGATATGGAAATGGTGACGTCAACCCACGTGGCGTGGCGTTGCGTGGGCTTAGTGTGGTCTTACCTTTAGAGTTACACCAAGCATATCAATAGAGGGCCTGTTCGGAAGATTGCCTTCGTTGAAGGAGACTAGATTTTCATTTCGATTCCTTTTAGACGCTAGAGAATTTTACTTACCAATGCTACACTGCCAGATATGCACATCGACATAATTATACACGGACGAAATTACATATCGAGATAATTAAAGCTACTTAAATTGAACTTACTGGAATTACACTTACTATCATTTTTAAAGGCCATTTTTAAAGGGGTTCCGGAAATCATTTATTTATTTATTTATTTATTTACGCCCTTTTACGGGGCTTTTACATAAGTATGAAATTTACAAATTACACTATGATTAAATAATATATAAATACTATTTGTTTAACAAAGAAATATAGTAGGCTTTTGCAACGCAATATATAGTATTTATTGTACATGACTGAACTGCCTCAGTAACAGTATTTTGTATTTGTTTAAAGATAAATTGAAGATGTCCACCGACTTGGTATAATTATTTCCCTCCATTAGTATTCTGGGCAAAGAGGAATACATATGGTAGTTAGTTCCAGAATTTCTGCACTGAAATAAATCCTGACTTCTGGTATTACGTAGTGGAATCCGGAAGCTTATCAATTCTAGCAATATCGGACTATCAACTACATCATTTAGAATTTTATATAGAAATACCAAGTCAGTGAAAATTCTTCTGTCGGACAATTTGAGCATATTCATATCATTTAAAATAGTGTTGTAGTTCAACATAATTACTGGAATACCCATTTTAAAATTTAGAAAACGTAAGAATTTGTTTTGTATTCTTTCAACAGCTTGTACATGTATACTATAATGTGGATTCCAGACGGGAGAATTGTACTCAAGTTGACTTCTAACATAGGCAAAATATAACAGATTAATACACTTTATATTGTTAAAATTTATTGGATAACCAACACGTCTGCCATAGGTCTCCAAGTGGTTAGCTACGTTTGGTGATTTAAGAGGGTTGCCCGGGTCATGGTTCATGTTTGTCTGGGTCTTGGCGGCGAATGCGTCCGCCACCAGCTGTATTGCAGGTCGGATCGGGAGAGAATGATTGAGGGAGTCCCTTTGACTTCTCCAGCCTTACTCTCTCGGAACATCGCATTGCACCGCAGTGGGAGATATGGATTCGTAAGTCCATCACTCCTGACACATTGACCCTCAGATTCATACCCACCCCTTTAACCTTTTTTCCTTCCCATAACTTCCTCTCTTACTTTCCTGAAAAGACCCTCCACACAGTATCTCCAAAGATGACGTAGGCCCTGACGGGAATTATTTTAGGGAATTTATTTATTTGCTAAAGTAAAAAAAATTGGAATATTCACTTCACTTCCGCTAAGTAGGCAAATATGATGGAATGTCACACAACTCACGCCCGGCTTCATGGGGTGATGTTTGTTTGGGTCTTGGCGGCGAATGTTTTTGCCCACTGCGTGGCGGGCGGCATCTGTAGTGACTGATTGAGGGAGAAGGGATGGATTCATACATCCGTCACTCCTGGACACATTAGACCAGAGATTCTTACCCCTTTTATACATTTTTCCTTCCCAGAACTTCCTCTCCTTAATTTCCCTAAAAAGATTCTCCACAGATCATCCCCAAAAGAAAATTTATTTTCCTCAGGGCTGTGTATATAAAAAATTTAAAAAAAAAATTGGGTCTTTCGTTTCAACGAGTTTCAAATCACAACGGTGCTAAAGAAGTTTTTACTTGTTTGTTTTTTAACGTGTGTAATTTAAGAAGGTATAATTCTATCCACGTGTAATTTCGTCCATGTGTATTTCTGGCAGTGTAATATTAATACGTGAAATTTAGGCCCATGTAATTACGTCACGTAACCCATCCCGTTAGCCAATGCTAAGGGCTTTTATACATGTTGTGAATATTGTATGGCTTGGAATTAAGGGAAGTTTTTCTAAATTTAGTTTATGTTGATTTGGTATTTTACTTAGATATTATAATTTAAATTAGATTAGGAGATAGCATAATAAAAAAAATATAATTCATGAATTAGATTGCTGTGTACAAACGGTATATAGAATTACGCCCACATAATTTTAACAAATTATTTTTTTTTATGAATTTTGTACGAAAGCGACAATCAAAAACCTAAGCTATAAAACGCAGAAAAAATAAAACGTAGCTCTGTTGGTGTGATGACCGTGGCCGGTTATCATCATGTATTCTGGACTCCTTGTGACGATGAATCCAAATTCCTTTCGATATGATCACAGTACGGGTATAATGCCAATAATAAGACGTAGGTAGTCTGGTTACGTTTATTCCGAGATATGTACAGTGGTTACTTTAGGAAGTCTGATGGCAAAGAGAGCAATGGACAACAATCACACCCTTTTATATGTTCCTCGTGCTGTCTCACTCATACACGCATGTCTCTTTCGTACTGCAAGACATACGTTCACCACAGTTAGCCTCACATAAAACATATTTTTTCATCGATTTCCATGTTTATGTTACTGTAAAAGCCCGTAAATTGTTAAATCTTAGGTTTTACGAGTAAATCTTAGAATTTACCAACATTAAAATTTACTACCATTAAAAGTTGGTAAATCTTAAGACTTACTGGAAAATCCTAAGATTGACCGTAGTACGGACTTTTACAGTAACATTTAAATATTAAATAACTTTTAATAAACATTTTTAACATTTTAGCGATACCTCCGGAATTAAAATATATTTACTTATTTTATTATATTTAGCAATAAAACAGTTTGTTTTACATTAGCTCTACACAGGAGGCCTATAGAAAAAATCCCTCAGGGCCTATGTCATCTTTGGGGATGCTGTGTGGAGTGTATTGTTAGGAAAAATAAGGAGGGAAGTTCTGGGAAGGAATAAGGTATGAGGAGAGGGTAGGAATGTGGGGTTAATGTGTCCAGGAGTGACGGACGTATGAATCCATCCTCTCCACTAGGGTGCAAACCGACGGGTTGAGAGAGTCCGGCTAGAAAAGCCTAGGTTAGGGTCTCGCTCAACCATTTTCTCCCGATCCAAGCGGTAGGTGGGAAAATTTTAAAAGCGATTCTTCAAAGCGTTCGCCGCTAAGACGTTGACAAATCTCACCCCATGAACCCGAGCACCAAATCACCAAACGTAGCCACTTGGGGTGAGTGTCCTATGTCAGGGGTATTATTATTTATAAGTTAAAATAACACTGTAAAATTTAATACATGATAAACCAGTTAAGTTCCAATAATTATCTATACATGTAAACAAATTATATATATAGGTACTACTACAATGTAACTAAAAACCAAATAAACAATAAACGTAGAACATAGAACAAAACTCTATAAATAAAAATGAATCGCCGAAAAGTATGTACGCGCATAACTTCCGAACGACTACACCAAATTCGATAATTCTTTTGTTTTTGTGTTTGTTATTGTCAGGACAAGGTTTGTATAAAATTACTGGTGAGCTCCGACATTATTAAATTTGTACAAAAAAATTGCAATAGGTGACACGCAAGCTGTTTGAAAACTGAATGTACCGGGTCTGAATGTATGGAATGCTGGAGGGGGAGGGGTACTCGGGTAGGGGGTTCTCCGGAGGGGAGAGGGGAACCTAGAAGGTGGGAGGGGTTCGCGGGACGGGGGAATAGGGGAAGTGGAGTGGGGAAAGGGAAGGTGGGGAGGCGGAGTTGGAACGTGAGAGGGGAAGGGGACGCGGGAGAGGAAGGGGAGGCTGAAGGGGAATGGGACGAATGGGAAAGGACACGGAGAAACAATGTTTTTATTAAATAGCATAGCAACGCATGCCGGGTACCAGCTAGTAAACAATAAAAATGGTAAAAACGGGAAATAATGAGTACCCACGATTTTGCATCAAAAGAAAGTAGGAAGTTTATTTTATATGCTGTACAATACATGTCTATGTACCTACATCTTGTAAGGTTTTAAATGTTTTGCAGATATGTTCCATTAATCATATTTTTATTTTTTTTTTTATTTTTTTATTTTTATTTATTTATTGAAAAAAAAATAAGAAGTACATGAGAAACATAAGCTGCATATCTCACTAGGGCATTCCTGTATCGAGATATGCAGTTTTACATTGTAATTTAAACAAAAAACATACATATGAACTAAATAAAAATATAATTATAAACATATAAAAAAAATATAACAATAAGCAAATTAAAGATAACATAACAATAAGCAAATTAGATACTATAACAATAAGCAAATTAAAAAGTACATAATAATATATAAGTTAAGTTATTAAATTTGGATTGTATGAAATATAGCTGAATTCCAGAATGATTTATGATACAAGCGACAACATGGGTAATCCAAAACCATCACTCTCAGTTATTATACATATTTTGACCATTTTCTTGAATAAATGTAATGTACCAATAGTTTTTATTTTTTCATTGAGCATATTATAAAGCAACGGAGCTTTATATGAAAAACTTCTTTGTCCAAAGGATGTTTTGGTATGTACCGGCTGATACATTAAAGAAGAGCCCAATCTAGTGATGCGCACTTGTTGAGATCTTTTCGCAGTGATAATTTTGTTGAAAATTTTACAGAGAGCCTGTATTATGTACAACTGCCTTATTGTCATAATTTTGCTTTCGCTATATAGTATCTGTGATGAATACATAAAACTTTTCTTGAAAATTATTTTTAAAATTAATTTTTGTGCAATATTTAAAGGCTCTAGAGTAGTCTTATGGCAAGAACCCCAACAAATAACGTTATATGAAAGCATTGATTGAACAAGAGCATAGTATACAGTTCTTAGTGTAATTTTGTCCAATATATTTCTTAGAGTCTTGAAGATATAGGCTAGCTTTCTTATTTTTTTTGTTAATATAGTAATATGATTGTTCCATTTTAAATTTTTATCAATAATTAAGCCAAGATATTTGATATTGTCTACTCTTTCCAAAGATTGACAATTACACTCCTGTACACAACAATGTATTTTTAAAGATATTCGTTATAGACTATTAGACGGCCTCCGTGGCCGAGGTGTAAGGCTCTTGACTACGAATCTGGAGGTCGCGGGTCCATAACCCCGAGGTGCTCAAGTAAATTTGATTAATAATTTCTGTTGTTTCACAAATAATTAATAAAAAATAATATACACAGGGTGGTACCAGACGTTTTGATTTACTTTAAGCAATGCTTTCTAACATTTGGAGTAAAAATGTAAAGACGGTTTGGGCATGTAGATCGAACGAACAAAGAAAGTAGTATAAGAAGAATATATGACGCAAATGTGAATGGTCGAAGAAGTCGGGGACGCCCGAGAAAAACATGGCATCATCAAGTGAATCAGATATTTGAGTCGGGCCATATCAAGAGTCAGAATAATAGAAGAGTGTGTATGAGACGATGTATGAATGTGAATGAGGCAAAGAGTGTGTGCCAAGATCGAGTTGTTTGGCGGTCCGTCCTCTCTGCCTACCCCTGCCGGGAAACGGCGTGATGATTAGTTAGTTGTGTAAATGAAATTTGGTCTCCGGTGACTATGTCGATGTTTTGTTTTCCGTTTTTTTATTTATATTTTATTATCTTTCCCTACTTTCTATGCTAGCTTGGGTCGTGTTGTAGCAAGTAGGGGACGAAGTCGTTTCATATATATGTAGTATGAAAAAATCAAAACAAGAAAGTAAATAAAACAAAGATAAAAAAATGAATATACGCATTACATAAGTGATTTAAATAATTAATTGAATGGCTAACTAACTAATTAATTAATATAATTTATGAATTAATATAATTTAAAGAAATGAGTATTAAAAAGCAAGGTCTAATCAATCTTCTATCTTCTTCTTCTATCTTCTACGTACATAAATCTTCTATCTATCTTCTATCTATCTATCTATCTATCTATCTATATAAATAAAAATGAATCGCCGAAATGTATGTACGCGCATAATTTCCGAACGACTGCACCAAATTGGATAATACTTTTTTTTGTTGGGTTTGTTATGGTCACGACAAGGTTTGTATAAAACTACTGGCATTACAAAATTTACATAAAAAATTGCAATAATTAGGTGGCACGCGAGCTGTTTGAAAACCCAATGTACCGGGACTGAATGAATGGAATGCGGGAGGGTGGAACTCGGGAGGAGGGTTCGCGGGACGGAGGAAACGGGCGAGGGGAGTGGGGAGAGGGAAGGCGGTGTGGGAACGCGAGAGGGGGAAGGGTACGCAGGAGAGGAAGGGGAGGCGGAAGGGGAATGGGACGAGTGGGAAAGGACACGCAGGGAGAAACAATTTCTTTTTAAATGGCATAGCAACGCATGCCTGGAACCAGCTAGTAAAAATATAAAAATACTTAATACAAGATAAGATTTATGTAATAAGAATATTAGAGAGAGTGTGCTTATATTAAAAAACGATAATATTCAAGCGAAAATTGTGAAAATGTTTAATTATTCACGACTCGTTTAAAATAGAGCAAAAATCTTTATTTAAAATAGCATTTAAAGAATCATTGTCAATTTTTTCATACGTGTTTATAATAATTTTCTGACCGTACTGTGGGTTTTTTTTCTTTCAACGGAATTTCATTTAATTGCTGTTTCGGCGTGGGAAATGTATAGATATTATCTTCAAGAATAACACAAAAGTATCTATTTTTTAGAGCTTCAAAACTTAAAAGAGTATTTAGGGAAAATATGTAATAAATCGGCAGAAATGCGGGAAGCCGAGCCTTAACGTAGGTTACTTTGTTTGGGTTAGGATATGATATTTTTGAAAAAAAAAAATTAAAAACTTTTAATGTCTTTTCAAAAGGAATTTGAAATGCTAATTTGTTGAGTTGTTGTGGAACCTATAACAATTCAACATTCTTATGTATTCTAAAATGAATAATAAAATTACAATAATTTGATAACGTGGGCCTCACTTGGTGGTTTACCCGCGCTGAGATTTTTATTTTATTAGTATCAATCACTATGAAATACAAAGCTCACAAAGTTAATGCAATTTAATAAAATAAGGATGAAATAAGAATGAACACCAATTTGCAAAAACTGGGCTGCAACACGTTCAAGTAGCTGAATAGGCCAACAGTTTATTTTCAAAAAGATTTATGTTAGTGGAGTAATCTCAAAGAAAACGGCTGCATCAGATGTCGAGTTAATTAACGCCGACTCGCGAGGTTATCTACCCAGTAAAACTGCAGGTAGGTGCTACGTGGTAACTTGCAAACACTTACAAATAGAGTTTGCAAATTCTGATCCGTTTTGGAAAATCCGGATTTACGGAGTATTCAAACTCTCAATCCGGATTTCCACGTTAAAAAAATAATCGGAGTGCAATTCACATGTAGTAGAAGTGAAACCATCAGAAAACTAAAGTAGACGAGAGTGGGGAGGCTACGAGGCGCAAAGAGACCGATTCAGCATCGCACAAAGAGGAGACCGATAGGCTACAAAGAACTGTACAAAGCAGTCCTGGGTCGGTCGTGAACAACCCGCTCATTGAAACTCGCTCACGGACCACAAAAGAGCGAGCGGGTCATTTTTTCGTCAGCACCCGGGTCTCGTGACCCAATTCTCGCAACCGCTCTACTACTGCAACCTGGGTTTCAGGTGCGGATGTGGCGGGGCGAGTGACGATAGATAGATGTATGAGAGAGCGAACGGGTTGACACTCGGGTTACGCCACCCGCTCTCTCGACTCAGGTAGTAGAAACTAGCTGGGAGAAGCGTAATCGAGTTTCATATTTTGTGTCGCTAAAAGAGCGGGTCTTCGCGACCCGCTCTTGACGCTAGTGTGTCGAGAGCGACCCGGGCCGTCTAAAACGATCGATCGACCCAGGACTAGACTACAAAGAGAGTCCGATTATACTACCTCATTCTCTCGCAGACTAAATCCAATAGACTACAGATGTATTTGTTTGTCTCTTTTTAGTGTCGCTATTTTTCGTTTCATGTTTCAAATATTATGACTTGAAACTCGACAACGGTTTGCTAAAGAAGTTTCACTTTAAAATTCTAAAAATAATATTTTTTCTCGTACAAGAGAACATATTAAGAGGGAGAACTATTTTAAAGAAGTTTAAAGCAGGTGCCACTAATCATGCACTCTAATTAGGATGCATTATGGTAGGTCATTTATATAATATGGTACATTGTATTCATAAATTAATACAAACCATATAATTTTATTAAGATATTTTATTACTATTTCCTTCTTATTTCTTACTTTATTCTTTTTTTGCTAAATAATACACTTCTTTGAAATAAATCTTGTACTTTTGTACCACGTGAACGTTTGATTTATTAGGTTAACTAGCAGACCCGGCCACATATTGCCGTGGCTTACCCAACCTTTATAACCAAGGCCATCTGTTAATTTGCATTCATATCAAATTCATACCGTTCGCTTGCCAACTGCTCGAAAACCGCATGAAAATCCGTTGCGTAGTTTAAAAGATCTAAGCGCTCATACAGCGGGAGCGACTTCATTTTATACTACGTAAAGATAAATATTAATTGTCCACTGCTTGGAAATCTATATTTGTAAATACTGTTGAATGCATTTATTTCATAATATGCAATTCAGATCTTATTTAAAAATCAAAAAATCCGGATTTTATGTTTGAATGCCAGAAATCTGATCCTATTGTGAATAATTCGAAAATACGGATTTTATTTTTGAATGTCAGAAATCTGATTCCACTGTGAATAATATGAAAATCCGGATTTTTATAAATTCGGATTATACGGAGCGCAATCTCTATTCCTAACTGGGACAGGTCGCCAACATTGTTGCAAGGGACAATCCAATAAAGTTGTGTTTCTGCCAGCGCTTTGCACGTGATACAACCTTTTGACGAGAGGTCGTAAACCCGGGTGAAACATTGTTTACACCGGGTCACGTTGTCTGGCAAAAAAAATTTAACGTTATCATCACGAATTTTGAATGAAACATTCATTTCTAACTTCATACGAGACAAAATTTAGAGCAAATATTATTATCTACATTTTCAATTATGTATATTAAAATTAAAAATCGCTGGGTGAAAATACAGGGTATCTGGGGGTAACAACTAAACTGGGTAAACTTTGGGAGGTGATTCTACATGATATGAGTAAAAAAGATAAATAACTTTTTTACGAAATTCCAACTTTTAGGGGTAGTTTTGTGGTAAAAGGATAAAATTAGACCGGCGTGTGCGGTCAGCTTTATTATTTTCCGCTGTTAATATACGGGCCAATCACAACCATGCAATGTTGCCATAGTTACAAGCTTCCAAGGCACTTGGCTTCATACTCAGAACCGGCAAACAATTTAAAAAGGTAAACACTATGAAAATGCTGTACTTTGCTTATGTACGCAGTTCTCTGGAGTACGCCTCTCAAGTCTGGAATCCCAGGTACACAACATACATAGAAAGGATTGAGAAAATACAAAATCGTTTTCTACGATACCTTGATTTTCGGGGATACCGTCCTCATCTAAGTTATGTGGAGTCAGCCACGTTTTTCAAAATCTCGTCACTAGAAAATCGTAGAAATTCTGCAGACGTAATATTCTTGCAAAAGATAGCCACCTCTGCGATAGATTGCCCGGAATTACTTGAAAGAATTCAATTAAGAGTGCCCACCAGACAAACTAGACTAAATCACACACTTAACACTCCTCGATGCAACACTAACTCTAAACAAAACACATTCATTAACCGCGCTTCACACTTTTTTAACAATTCATACAATGAATTCGACTTATTCAACACAGCACCTCAAATTCTAAAAAATTCACTCCCAGATTAGATCCGTCCCCTTCCCCTCCCGCCCACCATCCCATCCCAAAAGCTATTATAACTATTATAACTTTTTAATCTCTCTAATTAATACACACCAGTGAAAACCTATTATTGGTTCAATAACATATACATATGTAAATACACCTAAGTAAATAATGTAACTATTGGTTTTCCAAAAAAATAATCGTGCCTGGCGGGCTCTCAGCAAGTAAGATCGTACCTCACACTAAGAATTTTTAGTAGGTACGTCTTTTTGTATGGGAAAAAAATTTTGGAATTTCGGAAAAAGTTGTTAATCTTTTTTACTCCTACCACCATGAAGAATAACCTCCCGAAGTTAATGCACGTTACCCCGAACACCTGTATATGTAAAAAAAATCTCGGTTTACCCGCGTAACGTAGTCCTAAAAAGGACTTTTTAATTCCTGACGTTTCAGACAGGTCTCACTGTTTGCGTATAGAGACCTGATTGGATTGTTTTAAACTAATTGGAGGTATTTCTGATAATTTTGGAAATGCCGTTTTTGGGGGATTTTCATCAATTAAGACTTTCCAGGTGTTAGGAATTCTGATTAAGTAATTTCTGGTATTCATACTATGTTTATATTCATGAATTTCTATAGCTTCGCGGTAAATTTACCGCGGTATATCTCGCAGAGAAGAAAGTGTCTTGATTCTGGACCAAAACGTCGCGGGTTCAAAACCCGGCGTATAAATGTAGGCACGAACTTATTACTTTCTCTTTTTGAGTTTTTTTTCATGTAGACAATATTTAAAAAATGTATCTTCTGATACCCTCGCAGTATCCAAGAATTTCTTTTTTGTATTTCTTGGGCTTTAACTAAGTGACAATTTCTATACATTTTGTTTGGAACAGTTTTACTTTCCGCGTGCATTTGTTATTTAAAGTTTTGTATTCTGCTACCGGTTTCGACACATCGGTGTCATTCACTGGCAAACTTAAAACTAACTTTAAAAATGTATAAAAGTACAGAAATGATTAGATTTAATTAGTGGGAGGGGTGATTTTACGGGTGAATAATACGTTCACACAATTTATTTATTTATTTATTTATTTATTTATCTATAAAAGGTATGTTTACATAACATTATTCGATGCCTGTCTCACTAGGGAATACCTGTGTTGAGACAGGCGTAGAGGTACATAAATGAGTATCATACATAAGAATATTTAATTACAACATGAGAATATTTAAGGTAAGATACATACTGATTTATACAATTCAAACAGAAAGATGATTAAGATTGAGGGTTAATATCATAAAGAGAGCATTATATAGGTGAAGGAAGAGATGAATAAAGTAGTAAATCCTTTCGAGTCTATATAGGAAGTTATATTATACATATAGGATTTTACTATTTTAAGTTCTTTAATAAGGGTAAGGACATACGTGAGATGGTAATTCTGTCTATTTGTACTCTATTTTACAGATGTTAGCAGTAGTGTGGCGTCCAATACTTATAATCCATTTCTTTAAATCTTGTTTGTATTTGGTCTTTGATTCGGTTTGTCTAATCGTGGCTGGAAGTGTATTGTATAGTTTGCAAGCTATGTATTTAAAGTGTTTTTGTCCAAAGGTGGTTTTAGAAAAGGGAGTTTGGAGAAGTTCTTTATTTTTGGCTCGTGTATTGTGTATCATTTGTGTTGGTTTGTATAGGATTTTGTTGTTTTTATGTAAATAAAGTAAGATGGATTTTGCGTAGAGCTGTTTAATGTCCATAACGTTGAAAGTATTGAAGATCGTATCAGTGCTGGTAGTGAGAGGAAGTTTAAGAATTATTTTTATTATTCGTTTTTGTGCTTTAATGATGGGTTCGAGGGCATTATAATAAGTGTTACCCCAAGCTAAAATTCCGTATTCGATGTGAGATTGGCACAGTGAGTAATACACTGTTTTTAAAAGTTGTAGGTTAAGGAAATTGCGCGTTTGTTTGAAAAAGTAAATAGATTTGCGGATTTTGTTTGTAGTGTTAAGTATATGTTGCTTTACAATAATACATTTACGTGAAATGATACGGTCACAGGGGTGCCCGGGTTCATGGGGTGATATTTGTCTGCCCACCGACTGCTTGGCGGGCCGGATCGGGAGACTTGTTGAGCGAGACTCGGCTCATCACCTTGCACCGCAGTTGGAGGGATAGATTCATAAGTCCGTCACTCCTGGACACGCTGATCCCTGGATACCCATACGCTACACACCCCTTATACCAATTTTCTTCCCAGAATTTACTTTCCTTCCTTTCTTTAAAAAGACCCTCCCAATTCCACAGCACCGCATCCCCAAAAATGGTAAATTATTTTCCCCAGAGCCAATGTGGAGCTAGCATGAAAAACACGTAAAAACACAGCGGAACTACATTATATCCAGCTAAAGTCACAAGAGGTGTGATTGAGATGTACGAGTATAAGACAATCTTTTCTTAAGCGTCGATGACACAGAGCGAGTTTACAAGCTACTATCTGGGAAATTCACTATCTGTTAGTAAAATCGCTCAGTGTCATCGTGTTACTTGCTAACAAGCAGATTGTTGACAATCTACGAAAAAAGTTGAAAGGTTTAAAACTTTACTCGCTACACGCTTGCTCGTGATTGGTTTATTTATGTTTTTCAAGATGGCTGCCAATAAACAGCTGATTTCGACTGCCAAACATCACAGAATTAGTTCACGCAGGCGTCGTTATTCTTGTTACGCTACTGAGCGAGTGGACAGTTTTGTGTGTCATCATAACAATCTCGCCGATTTACCCGCTTTTAAACTTAGTAGATAGTAGCTTGTAAACTTGCTCTGTGTCATCGAGCCTTTAGATTTAGATAGTTTAATTGAGTTGAGTTAAAAATCTATCCCTCATGATTATAATTACCTTAGCCATTAAAAAACAAACCCGTAAAATTTTTTTTTTTTGTAATATCTACACCTTTTTTTAATTACTTGGGCTGGCTGGTAGCCAATTTCAATTTTTTGTTTTGTTTTCACTGAGGATTGAACCTTCCTCCTTGAGTCAACAACGCTACCAACTGAGCCAAACCCCAATTGGATAAGACCGACATTTTTTTTTAAAGAAAGACAAACATTTCGTGTTATGAATAACGATATCTGAAAATCTTTTACTATCACCACAGTAATATTGGCCATAGCCAGCGAAGGAATTGAACTCACGAAGCCCGAGTGGGACCCAAACGCGTGGCCACCTCTGCTATTGATCTGCTGTACACATAGAATGCCAAGATTACCATCAACAATGAGTCTATATGAATTTCAGCTCGATCGGTTATCGGGAAGTCGATTATTACCACCTTATTCAAGAAAATTAACTGTTATTAAAAAAAATATTAAAAAATCAATTCATTACCAAAACTAAAAAATTATTACCTTACTTTTTATGTTTTTTTTTAATATAAAATTCGATAATACGTATATGTGTATATACGTATATGTGCGTATATAAATATATATTATTTGTCCACTTTAAGTCTGGTGTTTTTTTTTAATTTTTAATTTTTTTTTTTGTTTTATAAATATATATTTTTTTAAATAGCTATAAAACTGGCACCATATTTTACCATTTTTTGTGAGTGCTATCACTTTACTTTTATCTTACTTTCACTTGTTTTTATTTTTTTATTAATGTACATATTGTTTCTCGATCCTACATCTAGTTTTCAGTTTTCATCATTATTATTATATATTTATTTTTTCTACTTTCATTGTTTTTATCTTATCTTATCTATATATTTTATGTATCACACAGTATTAGACAGTATATATAGTCTATGTTTAGATTGTTTATCTAGTTCCTATCTCTGTAATATTAGGCAAAAAAGTTAATACTTATTGACTTTATATTTATTATTTGGGCATAATGTGAATATTTGTTTTTATTTTTTTATTAATGTACATATTGTTTCTCGATCCTACATCTAGTTTTCAGTTTTTATCATTATTATTATATATTTATTTTTTCTACTTTCATTGTTTTTTATCTTATCTTATCTATATATTTTATGTATCACACAGTATTAGACAGTATATATAGACTATGTTTAGATTGTGTTCCTATCTCTGTAATATTAGGCAAAAAAGTTAATACTTATTGACTTTTTATTTATTATTTGGGAATAATGTGAATATTTGTTATTGGGTTGTAAGTTGTAACCTAATAGGCCACTTGCATCACATTTTATTAAATTTTTTTCGGGTTTAGGCAAATATTCTAAGACATTCTGTATTTTTTTTTTTTTTAATCGTATTTTTGAAACCCTGGGGATTTTTTGAAAATTTCAATACGAGAAATCAGACCATTTTTTATAAACCGGAAAGATGGGACATTATTTTATAGGTGTGAAAAAACGATAATTACATAGCCGAAAATCATTTAAAAAAAAAAGAATGTTTTCCACACGAATGGCACAGGAGAATAACGAGGCATACCAAAAATATTACATCTCATTAATATTTTTTTCCTTGATCCATCTTATTGATCATAAATCATTATAATGTACAGCGTCTATATTACTAAATTCAATGTAATATACTTGAACTTGTAAATTGTAATAATAATAAGAATATTATAAAATTTTATTTTGTTAAAATCAGCACCATAATCATTATACCTCTAAAACATGTACCGACATCCTCTTCATGTTCTGAAGAGAACCCCGTACCCATTAATTGTACGGGGTTCTCTTCAGAACATCTGTCAAAAAATCAAACCAAATGATAAGTTCGCAGAGAACAAACAATAAATCTAGTGAACGAATTCAAAAATTCGCCTGAAATCAAAGTGATGCCATATAAAAAAATAAATCAGTGTGGAATTTTATAAAATTAATAGGAACATTTTCGGCGACGGGACATTTTCATGTAGTGACGTCACGAGCCCAAATAATGGATTTATTTATTTAAAAATAAAAAAAACTGTACATTTCTAAAACTTTTTACTAACATTTTCGTAATCTTAGTAAAAAACTCTATCCACACGATTTTTTCCAAGTCGTTATGAAGTCCATGCAAGTGGCCTATTATTATAATTTATTGTTTTGTTTAATGCATGTAATGTTATTAACCTGTAAATGTTCATAACAAAATAAAATTAAAATAAAACATAATCGAAATTCAAATAGATATATTTAAAAAATGTTCTAATATGATTTAAAAAAAAACATCTTCAGGAAACAAATTCAAAATCAAAAATAGATCGAAAAACAACAATGGTAGGCCCTTTTAGAGCAAAATATCTTTTTTACTATACCGTTATCACCAAATATCATTTTCCACCCCTAAGCTGTAACGTCGTGAAATTTTCCCAGCTTAAAATTCTAGAATTTCCAGTTGAACGCATGTTGTCGTGAAACCATGAATAAATAATATTAATATAATAATCTTTATAATTTTTTTTTAATTACACTACATGTTATAACATCAACTAAAGTTTTTCATTTAAAAGATACATTGATTAAAATCGTTTGCACCTTTTTTATAGCAAAACTCGAGTTAAAAAGGCGGAAAAAACGCATGTAAACCACAGTTCTTTTTTTATTATTTGTTCTAAAAAAGGTGTAAAACCAATTTAATCAATGTATCTTTTAAATGGAAAACTTTACTTGATGTTATAACATGTAATGTAATTAATTGTATCATTATATTCATAAAGAAAATAAAAATAAATAATAAAGATTATTAAGTTACATGACTTTTTTATTTTATTTTTAGAACAAATAATAAAAATAACAATAAAGAAGAAAAAAGAATAATAATAATAAAAAAGAATAATAATTATAAAATCATTTTTTTTACGTATGTAAAACAAATAATAGAATAAGTAATATAACATAAAGAAGAAGAGGAGATAAAGAAGAATAGAGAAAAATAAAAAGTAAGAAAAAAAGGGATATTAAATATAATAATTTTGTTGTATCATAAAAGTTATTTACATATATATAGTTCAAATTAATAAAATACTTAGTTGAATTAAAATGGTGCTACAAAATAAGTTTGCTGTGTTAGAAATAGTACGTATATAGTGTTTTTATTGAAATTTTGATTTTTTTTAATAATTTGTTTCCAATCTTAATTTCAAGGGTAATTCGTTAAACCATTTAACTCCAATATATTTGTAGAATTGTTTGGCTGAGGTGTAGCGGTGTAGTCATAGAGTCAAAGATATTTGTTCTATTACTGTTCAAAAAAAGAGTTAAGCTCACATTATTGAAACAATCTTTGTGTACTTGTAAAAGCTTAATTTTTTTATAATTAATATGAAGTAAAGGGACTTTAATTTCTATTGTTCTTAATAGTCTAAAATTCAACATGTTTCGTATTCTAATAAATATGTACATTCATTTTCTTAACCTTTCTACTGTTGTATTGATCTGTAATTTCCATTTTATGTTACTATCTATAATTACACCGAGGTATTTTACATTTGTTTTAATGGTATTACAATTATAATATGAGTGTATACGTACGTTTAGATTCTCAGGGGTAGCATTTTTATTCAGATTGAATGGTATTGCAAAAGTTTTATCTGTATTTAAAGTAAATTTGGATCAAACCATTTTTTTAAGTAAAACTTCTTTACGCACGCTTGACTTGGGGAGTAAGCTGGCGAATGCGTGACGAGAGCGTTACGAAAAGCAAGGCGAACGCTTCTATATTACTCTAGGGGCAAGAGAGAGAGGTGCGAGCACACATTATCTTTCTCTCATAGCCAGTTACGTTACACAGTGCAGGCCTATTGTCTGTATCACACTGTAGGAGCAAGAGAGAGCAGTGCGCGAGCACATTTTCTTTCTCTCTTCCTATCGTATAGATGGAAGCAGAAGTTTTACTTCAGTTGTGTGGTCTAAAGCACACTCGTTTTTTTATTAAATTTATATCTCTTATCAAACTTGAGTGATAGAAGAAATATTTTCGATCTAGTTTTTTTATTTAAAATCTTACGTAATACAATTGACAGCCCTGAATTCTTGGCGCTCATAAATTTTAATGTGCCGGCGAGAAACACAAGGTCAGTACTACCATTTTACTGTGGTAATACTACGACCAGGGCACAATTCAATATACCACTACACAGAATCCAACACTTAGGCAATATGTATTCGCACATAGATGTATGGAATATGTCACTGACACAATTTAAAAATGAAATCATTCATCCGTGATACAAGTACTCACTAAGGAATTCTTTGGTAAATTTAATAAACTACTCGTTCATCGACAAATTTGCTAAACTATCTCTACCTATCCTATTAATGTAATTAAATGTAATGTCTTAGTAAAATCATTGTAATATGTATTATAAACTATCATAACCTGTAGTATTATTTAGTTATATATAAAAAAAAAATTGTTTAATTTTCACTATAATATTAAAATCCAAATTGGAGTTCTGAACCCCTGCAACTTGCAGAGGTACTGGAGGTACCATCGATGTAGCGGTTTGCCACTTTGCGAAACTAATACTTACGTTTTATTAGACATGGTTAATGTTGCAATTTTGTAAACCTCTGATCACCTTACTTTAAAATTTATGTTATTTGTATTTTTATATCATGTATGTATTTTTTTATCGTAACTTATCGTTATTATATCTTAGTGTAATTTAAGTTTTTGTTGCTCATATTTCTATTTAACTAATGTACTTTTTTATTTCTATTGTAATTTTATTTATATTATTTCCTTCTCATGTTAAGGATGTACTGCCTTTATTTATTTATGTAAAAGCCCTCTGGGCGTATAATAAAACAAATAAATAAATATCTCGTTCAGCCGTTTTCTAAGTTTCATCCAGTTTAATTCCTGAGTCAAAATTGCTGCATCGTCAGCATATGATATTAGTTTTGACTTTATGGCGAGTTTAAAAATAGCATTCACATAAATGATAAAAAGAATTGGTCCTAGTACCGCCCCTTGCGGGATTCCAAAATTAATTCCACTGGTCTGGGAATCACTCAGAAACCATTTAAATGCATATTATTAAATGCATTAATAAAGTACCCACCTAGCCACTCATATAAAATGTATTTATCTTTCTCCTTATAATATTTTGTAGCGTTTACATTTATGGTGCTTTACTCATACTTTATGTGTAAATTGTTAACCTCGATACAGCCTTAGTCCTAAAGAGGTTGTTTATCACGTGAAAAATTATGCTTGATTTTTTTTTACATTATCTCCACATAGGGGGCGACGAGGAAAAAAATCCCTCAGTGACTCTCACCTAGGGAATGCTATGCGAAGGGGAATTTTTAAAATTTATTTATTAATTTTATTTTCGTAATTCGTACATTAAAGTTTACAAATTGTAACATTATATATTGCTAACTATATTTTTTCCAGTTTGATGTACTCGTAGCTCCTACAATACATCTTGAACCTTCCGAGGATTGATCGCGTGCAATTGATGCGGACTTTAAAGTTTCTGGTAGCGTGTTATAAAACTTCATCCCTTTGTACAGTAAACTGTTCTGCGTATTCGCTTTGTCCTTTTTGTAGCCTGATTTCCTTGCACGTCCTTGTGTTGTCTGTTAATGTCCTAGTTGTATACAACGTGTCCGGAAACTCGTAGTACAAGCGGGAAACTGGTGAATCTACATCACGCAGAGAACCCAAAAAACTTATTTTTTTCGATCTAAGCATTTCGATTTTAATATTATTTTTTTTTCTATTTTTCCATTTTTTCGGCAACTAAAGGGTTAAAAAAGTTTTGAGTCCGGTTTACCCTTCGTTGCATTTTATAAGACATTACACAGCTGAAATCAACCCCCTAGTGAAATTTTTTTTCAAATATAACCTAAAAAATTCCAACTTCGGACCCGATTTACTCGAAAACGAAAGCTCAAATAAAAAAAAGTTAAACCACAAAATCGACTCCAAATGTGATGTGGATTCTCCAGTTTCCCGCTTGTACTACAAGTTTCCGGACACCTTGTATAATTTTATTTGATAAGTATTTTGGTACCAGGTTTTTTTACTATTTTATGGATAAATATCATCGTGTTCAAGGTCAACATCTGTTTCACGGTTAACCAATTTAGTTCCTTTAACATTTTATGTAAAGAAAGAAGAGAAAGTTCTGGGAAGGAGTAGATGGCCAGGAGTAACAGGTGTTTGAAACTATCCCTCAAACTGCGATGCAAGGCTACGGGTCGAGAGAGTCCGTTTGGAAAGGTTAAAAGGCCTCTCACAACCAGTCCCTCTCGATCCTGCCCGCCACGCAGTCGGTGGTCAGATGCATCCGCCCCCAAGACTTGAAAAAATCTCATCCCATGAACCCGGGCACCCCTGCTAAGTAATCAAATGTAGCGAACCACTTGGGGTGAACTATGGCAGATGTGTTGGTTATCCAATAAATAGTTCCCGGGGCGGATACCAAATAATGTTCTGTGAGAAGCAATAAATAAATTGTCAAAAAACATGTTTTGAAACACCAAGTTGTCTGGTAAAAATAAAACAAAGAAATAAAACTTGAAAATAAATTTATTATAAAGTTTGTTTATAATTTAAATTGACACAACACAATACCCTTTTTAAAAAAATGCATAAATTTACAAGCTTTTTCGATACAAGTTCAAGCAAAATGTTTAATAAAAGTAATTACGATTGCCAAAATTGGGTTAGTGAAAATATGCAAAATTTCACAATGTTTTTTTTTAGCAGCAGAAATAAATTGTGTGAGCTAATACGATTTAAGGGCGACCGCAGACTGAAAAAAAGCAGATTCACAACGATAATTTAAAAACCTACAAAAATAAGTATTTAATGCTAAAATCTTACAAATTAGATATATCTAAATTTAATTATTTATTTACATAAACATTTGCACAAAATAATAAGTGTCCTATGATTAGTTACATCAAACTTTTCGTTCTGAAAATTGAGGAAAATTTGTAGAGGAAACTGTATTCTTTGTGAACAGTTTATCAATGCAATAGAATGATAGTAAATAAGTTATTTACATTAGAAATTATACTACAATACAATAGATAAAAGAGACAAAGGAATATATGGCATGGAAACGTGCCGACTGTCGCCAAGTTACAACCAAGCTGACCGCAATATCAAAGCGGCTATGCAATGAAAAGGTTTTTTTTTAATTTTATGCGAGTACGTAGCGCACAACTTAACGCATAACTTCACAAAGGAAAATAATTTCCCTTAGGATCTACGTCATCTTTATGGATGTTGTGTGGAGGGTCTTTTGAGGAAAAGAAGGAGTGAATGGTACAGGAGGGTGAAACACTGAGGGTGAACACACCGCCAATCGTCTGGAGAGAGTGAGAATAGGGCATCTACTGTTGGGTTACGTTGCGAGGCTGGTAGTGGGGAAAAGAAGGAGATGAGGAAGAGGAAAGTGCGGAAGCACCTGACTGTTTAGATTTGGTCACCAAACACGGCTAAAGCCATTTCAAGCAACGTTTGGACTCAGAACGGTGGGCTTTCTGCAGGGCGATACTGAAAGTCCTAAACTCTCTATTTGACCTGTAGGTAAACACAAGAGCAGGACGCCGCGGTTGTACGTGGTTTTTTTTACTCCGTACAAGAGGCCGAGGAAAATAATTTCCCTCAGGGCCCGTGTCATCTTTGAAGATGCTGTGTTGAGGAGAGGAAGGCGCAAACGTGGGTCTTGATGATTTTCATAAAACAAATCAAAGATTTCACCTGCATTAATTACTACAGCTGAACGATGTTGGCGACACTTGTGCGCGAGGTTTTATACTAATTATCGTGGTGGTTGATTCATCTCCTTTGTTTCTATTATCTACGTATTGATAGTGGTCTCATATTATTGAGTAGAGACAACACTGTGCATAATGAAAAAAAAATTAAAATACATTTGTTTTCGTCATTATTATGTAAAAGTATGCCTGTAACAACATTTATTTATTTAATTTTTTGATACGTACAGCAGCATTGAAAAAACAGCCCACCTATTAAATATCGAGGCGGATACACTTACATGTAATTGAATGGGTTATTTTGAAAACAGCATGGTAAACATAAACCGCATTCAAACACTCGGTTCCATAAGAAAAATATTTACATTCCTTCCAGTAGCGTAGCGATAAACTTTTGACCCCGGAGATACAAAATCGGACCCAATCTATGAATGTTGAGGATGTTTTTAAGACGCCTCGAATATAAACCATTCCCGCTGCCAGTTAATATGCATCTAAAATAATACATTCATCGACCATAAATTAAGAAATGCAGCAACAGAGTTATTCCGTCGGCTCATGGAGCAATGAAAAAAAAAACAGTTGACAACTCAATCGATATCGACAAGAAAACAAAATGCGAATTTTATTAGCGATCCGCACACAGGCAACCAGTTGTTAAAGGCGTCGCCGTTGTCAAACTGCCAGTTGCACTGCTAGTCGCGTTTCAGTTGCCAGGTTGACAGGTTACCATGGTTACGCTCGCGTTTCAGTTGACATATTGACAGGTTGCCATGGTTACGCCTCACGACCTGTCAATTTTGTGTCATATGTCAGAGCAGGAAAATATCGATTTTGTTCAGCATGTTGATAAATTATTGTTATATATTAAGGTTGATAATTGATATATTATTAATCTTACTAATATTATAAACGCGAAAGTGAGTATGGATGCATGTGTGTTTGTTACTCTTTCACGCAAAAAGTTCTGAATGGATTTTAATGAAACTTTACAATAATATGGCTCATACATCAGAATAACATGTAAGCCATAATTTATAAAGCTTAGCTACGAAAGGACGCACGGGAAAGGTGGTCCAGGGAGAAACGAAGCATTTCTTTGAATATGGCATTGCAACGCATGCCGGGAACCAGTTAGTAAATTATATTTTTGTTAAACAAGCTGATATAATTACTGAAATCGTAAAGTTGAGTTGCGCCGTGAATTGATATGAATTGAGTTGCCAACCATTTGTCGGTTTTTCCATAAGCGAAGGCCCCTAGCGCCGTAGCTGGCATTTTATTAATTGAAAATCAGAAAACCCAAGTTCTAGAATTTTAGACCAAATCTCATAAAAGATCAGTGAGAGTTTGCGCCATATACTGAAAATTTGCGTTATTTTGCGTCTGAAAGATTAAAGTTTATTTTTTTTATCAAGCGGAGCCCTTTTGGGACTAAGACTCCAAGGCAGCTACGCCACTGGTTAAATTTTCTGATTTGCAGAGAAAAAGTAACCCCTTGGTACCTAATGGTATTTAAAATGAACAGCGTAATAACTACGAAAATGAATAATCAAGTAGGACTCGTTTTTAACCATTATTTTTTTTACTGGTTATTTTGGGGGTATTGTGCCGTGTTGCGCTTCCTCCTTCTTTGAACACATCAAGGCTACCTGAAACGTTGTCTAAAATAGGAGGAAGCGTAACGGGGCATAACTCCCCAAATTCAATTCAGATGCTTTTGGCCGTGAAACTGTTAAATCATATCATGATATACTGAAACACTTTAAAACTTTTTTCCACGTGTGTTTGTTACTCTTTCATGCAAAAACTACTGAATGAATTTTAATTTTACAATAATATAGCTCATACATCAGAATAACATATTCGAGCTCTGGCATTGTTAATTTTATATAAAAAAATGCAATAGGTGGCACGCGAGCTGTTTGAAAACGGAATGTACCGGGAATGAATGTATGGAATGCGGGAGGGGGGATGGGACTCCGGGAGGGGGGAGGGGAACTCGGGAGGGGGATTCGAGGGAGTGGGAAGGCGAATACGGGTAGGGTTCGCGGGACGGGGGAAGAGGGGAGTGGGGAGAGGGAAGGTGGAGGAATCGGAGTGGGAACGCGAGAATGGAAGGGGACGCGGGAGACGAAGGGGAGGCGGAAGGGGAACGGGACGAGTGGGAAAGGACACGCAGGGAGAAACAATTTGTTTATTAAATGGCATAGCAACGCATGCCGGGAACAAGCTAGTATATCATAATTTAATAAACATTATTATACCAGTCTGAAGAAGTGGATGAGATAGGCTAAAACCGATAACGGTCAGAAATAAAAAAAAAATGGAAAAAGTTTTAAGTGTTTCAAATTTATGTTCAAAGGATTAATAATGACAGCAAAATCACTTTCACGATCATGTTGTTTCCAAAACGCACGTTAAAAAAAATCATTCACAAAAATAAAATAGGTTTTAAATAGGGCTATGATAATTTTGTTTTCAAAACGGACGTTAAAAAAATATTCATTCGCATAAATAAAATATATTTAAAATACGGCTATGACAGCGTTCTTTTCAGGGCTTTCCTTATGATGGTCCAGTCCTCCATGATGTCCTGTTCGCTGAGCATATATACGATGTAGGGTCCCGTGACGGTGACCGCTTTGCGCCTCGCGCGCCCCCGAAGTCCCGAGGCGGGAGGCGCGGTGCCCCCGCCATCCAGGGAGGGCGTGGCCCCGGAGCCCCACTCGCCCCAGGACAGCTCCACGTTCTGCCTGTCCTCTTCCAATCGGCGGATCTTGTCGAGGAGTTCGTCTTGCAGATAGTCCCAGGCGAGGAATTTTTCACTCTGTTGACAAAAAAATTGATATTGTTATTACGAAACCCGAGCGGGACAGAATTATTGTCCAAAAGGCTGATCATGGATGCGCATATCTCATCATTTTTCTGATCCAAACGACGGAAACTATTAATTAAGTTTAAAACTATGGTTACAAAAAACTAAGTCACTCAACTCAGCCCCTTCACCCTAGCGACCAAATTCTTATAAACTTATCTATTACTAGGACCCGAATTTGCCATAGTAAAATGGGGTCAAGGCATTTAAATAAATATATAAGTAACCCCTGACACAAAAAACATTTTCATGAATTGTAGCGAAGGACCATCTCGATCAGCTTTAAAACAAAAAAAAGCGTCATAATCGGTCCATTCGTTCAGGAGCTACGATGCTACAGACAGACACACAGACGGCAACACTACACTATAGACAGACAACACCCGTCCGTTTTGCATCAGGGTTTAAAAACACATAATATCACTATATTGTAATATAACTGTGTTAAATTGTAATAATGTGAAATCAGAACAAATAAAACACATAATATTACTAGATATTGGAATATAACTGTGTTAAATAATACCAATGTGCAATCAGAACAAATAAATAAAATCAAATAAAATAACAAATAAATAAAATCAATAAAAAAAATTGTTTTATAGAAAATATTTTGCAACGTGTTACGTGTTCGAATTTCAAGATCATTTACGTGTTTTTTTCACGTTTAACCAATTAAAAATATGGAACAAAAACCTTTTGTTTTTTTTTTCTGCTATTTCTAGTGATTGACTTTGCGAGCTGAAAAAGTTTATTTTGAACTAGAATTTTCAGTCAAATTGCAAAAATTATCTGAAGCAAGAGCATAAATAGGTACCTGTTTTGATCTAACAAATTGAAAAACAAAGAACTATAATATTATAGGACTGAAATAAAATAGCGAGCTGAAAATAGTTATGTTTACTTAGAAAACAAGGTGCGCAGATTTAAGACGACAATATACCCTAAAATATATTCAGAATCTTAAGAGGAAATACTAGCTGCGCTTTTCTATACAAACGTATTCCCCGTTTATCTCTCTGGATTTTGACCCTAGAGCAAAATTTTTTTTTACATAATATAGATATTGACCACTAGCGTGTCGGTACGTTTTGTTTTTTTTGATAATTTACTTCTCATAGAAGTTACGACCTTCCAAAAATGAATAAAATTGCCTAATTTAAACGCCGTCAAAAAACGTTCAGTATACAAACTAAACAATGTATTTTGAAAAAAAGCAAAACGTACCGACATAGAATATTTACTTTTAATACAGTTAGTGAAAAAAAATTTTTAAATCCGTCCAGTTTTGGAGAAGAAAAATGGGGAATACAAAACATCGATTTCGAAGATTTTATTTAGGTATTTTCGGCCCGACGTGCAGGTGTCCCTTTCGCTCATTTCTCCTGAGGGGGGCCGGGGAACGTGGGTTTTGACAAATACATACATATAATGCGAAGTAGTGATGTAAAGAATTTTATCGGTAGACTAGTGTTGTCCTTGCCCGAGTAATCGATATTTTTTATTCGTTTTTTTTCTGTTTAGTGACTCATCGCGGTATACCAATACTGACCGAGCTTTCATACTAAAATTGTGCAAAATTAAATTTTTTTATGTCAAGTACTATAATAAATTTTCAATTTGGGAGGCGTTTTAGGTACCATCGCCCCGGGAACCATTTATTGGATAACCAACACCCCCGCCACTTGGTCACCGCAAGTGGTCCTCTATGTTTGGTGACAGAGCCTGGGTTCCCGGGTTCACGGATGAGGTCTGCATGGGTTTTGGTGGCGGATAATTTTGTCCACTTACTGCGTGGCGGGCCGGATTGGGAGAAACTGGAAGAGGAAGATCTTTTGATCTCTACAGCTGGACTCTCCACCATCATTTCATACTTTTACCTACCTTTTCCCTACCCAAAACTTCCTTTCCTTCCTTAAAATACCCTCCACACAACTTCTCCAATGATGTCCAACAACTTCTCCAACAAAGTCCCTGAGCGATTATTTTTCCTCGGTGCCTCCAATGTGAGGTTTATGTTTTTAAAAAAAATCTGTTTCAAATTTTTAGTTGAGAGTCGCTTACATTGCCTTCAGTGATTAATTGAAATTTTTTGTTTGTAAACACTTTATTGTACAAAATTTTTTACCACTATACAATGAATTTTAAACAATTTATGATTTAGATCTTTCTCTCGCCGGTAAATTTCTTGATATGCGACCGTCAATTGTTTCTGGTAAAAGGCATTGGTGGTAGAAGTTTTTCTAACAGTGGTTCAATTTTTTGCCAGATTGAATCGTCCCTTTCAATTTTTTCATACGGCAAACCTTTAGGACTCCACACGACAAAATAACAGTATTTACGACGAGTAATGTGTAACTGGCCTTGTACTTGGTAGAAGTAATTGTGATTCCGTTTTAATGTTGAAGCATTGTCTTCAATTTTACAGTTATCAATTTTTTTTGTTCAAATCCTTCTTCTGGTGACATATTTACTATACTATATGGGCATTTCACTTCAATTATAGAATCCTTGCCAAAAAGGCCATCCGGACTTGCCGCTAAAAAGTTTTTGTTTTCATCGATAAATAGTCCACAGGCGAATACCTCTAATTTTGTTTCTTTTGTAAATTGCTCAATTGCTTGGTTTTCATTTTCTTTCCCATAATTTGTGGCCATATTTCCTTTAAATGGCGAGTACAGTAGCGAGTTTAATACTCTCGCAACTGAAGTTTTTGGCCGTAGCTTACATATTTTTGTCCAAAGTTAGAAGCTGTAAGCCGCTTACGCCTTTCAATTGTCCACAAATTATTATTGCTTTGGCCCACCGTATTCCTTTCGAGTTCATCCTTATTCGATGGAGATAATTCTTTGAAAAATTCCTCTTTATCGTTTCAAATAATTCAGCTGGCATATCTGGATCTAATTCCAATTGACCATAATTTTCATCAGGCCCTGTAACTTTTTTTCTCTTTTCTGTCGTGTTTTCGTAATACCTTAGTTTTATTTTTCGACACCTCTGTATTGTCTCCTTCGAACGTCGTTTTCTTTCAATAAAATGCTTCGTGTAGTTGCCAGGACTGTGACCTTGGATTTTTTTTGTATTCGTGAATGGGTTGTCATTTCACTATTCCACGAAGTTACTGCTCAAGAAGCTCAACTGCTGAAGTTATCCCATTTTTGTAAAATTTGCTCTTTTTCCGCCTATAAATTTGGCTATAACGTTGTTGAATTGCTCCACAGTGTTATTTGTCACGTTAATAATAAGACTTTCTGCATTTGCTATTAGAGACGACAATAATTGTTGAATATCAGTCCTGTTCCACAATCTTGAAGATCGCTTACTAAATTTGGATCATTAGTATACTTCTCCGACTTGCAATAGTATGACGAACATTTTGTATGATCACCAAAAACATGGTTTGCGGCATTTTTTTGTCCATTTTCAGATTTTTTACTTTATCACTTTGTGCCGTGTTTTCTTGCTCTTTTCTGTAATTTACTGCTCAAACTATAGCTTTTCTCATACGTAAAACGTTTGCTTCAACCTTTTTCCTTATGTGAACTGGTACAAAGCCTTTAGCGTTGTTGGTTTTTTTTCTAAGTGCTTTTATTTTATTGCAAAAATTGCGAAGTAAGTGATTTTTGCACTTTTTTTTGTACTATGAAGTTGGGCCTGAAGCCTTGGGTTGAAGTTTCGCTAATATTGTCTTCATGTAATTAAATATTACAATTTAAGGTTTTATAAAGTTGAAAATAAAAATAAAAAGTTTTGAAGTTTAAAAAAATTATATATTTGTTTCCTTTATTTCAAACTGACTGTAATAAATATTTTAAAAAAATGTGTAGGTAAATCTATCTATAGGTAAAAGACCAACATTTTTGATTGAATTTTGAACGAACTAACACATCCTTTTTTGTATTTAATGCTTAAAGAAACTCAAAAATACAGGAGTACAAATCAAACCTCAGCAAGCGATATATCTAACATTTTAAACATTATTATTTACAAACATGTCAACTCACACGTATGATACACACAACACAATAAATCCATTTAGATTTAATTGTCTAATAAAATATGTAAGTGCTTTTATCTTTTTCGTTATCGTAATTTTAATTAGAAAAAAACTTAAGGTGGGCTATTTTTAAACCTTTTTTATCTCTACATATTATAAAGTAAAGTCCCCCGCGCCGTCTTTCTGTCTGTCTGTCTGTCTGTCTGTCTGTTCGCGATAAACTCGAAAACTACTGAACGGATTTTCATGCGGTTTTCACCAATAGATAGAGTGTTTCGTGAGGAAGGTTTACGTATGTAATTTGTCAAGGATTTGTGTAAATTGGTTGAAACATAACGATAATTGTTAGAAGTGTCGGAAAAATTCCAGCCGCCTGGTAGCTTTCATCGAAAACGCTGCCTAATCCTTTTGGGATATAACAAAACAACGCTTGGTGGGATATTCCTCTTTTATAGATCTACAAAAAAGTCCGCGATGGCATATATCTATCTTTTACTATACGCATTCTATCTTCTTATCTTATTATTCTTATCAATTGCATTTTAGATATAATGTGTATAGTAAGCTATCCGTAAAAGATAGATATATGCCTTCGCGGACTTTTTTGTAGATCTATAAAAGAGGAATATCCCACCATTAATTGTTTTGTTATATCCCAAAAGGATTGTGCAGCGTTTTCGATGAAAGCTACCAGGCGGCTGGACTTATTTCCGACACTTCTAACAATTATCGTTATGTTTCAACCAATTTACACAAATCATTGACAAATTGCATAATTAAACCTTCCTCAGGAAATACTCTGTATATTGGTGAAAACCGCAGGAAAATCCGTTCAGTAGTTTTCGAGTTTATCGCGAATAGACAGACAGACGGCGCGGGGGACTTTATAATATGTAGAGATAGAGATAATCGGTCAAAAATACATTTTTGTTGCATATGCATTTTTGAGTTTTTTTTTTAATAAGATAGGTAAGTGCCAAATTATATGAGTAGAAATTTAAGTTTTGTGGTATCATCATTACATAGTATAAAATGAAGTCGCTCAAAATGTATGTGCGCATAAATCTTTTAAACTACGCAACAGATTTTCATGCGGTTTTCACCAATAGATAGAGTGATTTAAGAGGAAGGTTTATGTGTATAATAAATGCTTATTATAGTAGAGAAAAGCCAAGAAATTCAAATATTCAATTTAGGCAAAGGGCAGCGCGCAGCGGGCAGCTGGCGAGCGGATGGTGTGGATTTTATAAAGGTTGGGTAAATGGCGTTGTGTTTCGTTAGCCACAGCAACGTGTGGCCGGGTCTGCTAGTTATTAATAAAATAAAAACAAAATTATATTTAATTAAATGAAGACAATATAAGCGAAACTCAATCGAAAATCTGAAAACAGAAAAATCAGAAAAAGATATTGACACATCTGGGACACACATTTCGCTTATATTGTCTTCATTTAATTAAATATTACAATTTGAGGTTTTACTCATAAAGTTAAAATAAAAATAAAAAAAAAAACAAAATTATATGTTTATTTCGAATTATAAAATTTGAAAGCGTATTTCATCATCTTTCAAAAACAGTTTTTAGTTTTCGGATGCGTTCACAAATATTAAAGTTATTTGGAATTTATTGGAAAGCGGAAATATTTTGACTTTTCGAAAAACAGGCCCGAGGCCTGAGAGGTTAATACTAATTTTCAATAATAACTAATGTATCATAGAGAATAATCATATGTATGTATATAATAATTCGATGTAGTTGGTTTGACTGCATATTTATAAACGCAAATACAGTGAAAACTTTAAAACTACTAACCTACATAGAGTTCTAGTAAAATAATTCGTAATTTGTCGGTAATAAGCGTGAACAGAAGACATTGTTACAATACCTATCGACGATATTTATAAATAACCGACAATAGCAGACCTCGTGCGTTTAAAAATAATGGGCCCTTTTTCTGTCACACCGCAAGGCCGATTCAAAAACTTCATTAGCGACGAAATAAGTCGAAACATGCTTTATCTAAACAGAATATTGGATATGGCGGTATGAGGCGAAAGACGGTAGGCATGAGACGCAGAGGGGGCGAGAGGGTGTACAAGCCAAACACTCACGTGGTCTCACCAACACATCGATAGCTAGTTCTTTTTTGAGCGCGGTGCGATAGCGAGAATTTTTTAAAATACCTACCGTCGAGATTTCTCACCGGTGCTATTACCTCTTAACGACGTAAGTAAAGAAGCCGTGGATACAAATTGCAACTCGCGACCCGTATATTGGACGGACCTACTGTCGAATTTGCCCTATCAAAGAAAAGAAGAAGAAGACGAATAATGCGGGAATCTTAACGACGTAAGTGAAGAAAGCGCGTACACAAATATACGCCGCGGCATGGCGTATTGTACGAACGTACGGTCGAATTCACCCTAGCAGGCCTGGAGATTCGACCTTTCTGCCGCGTTCATTTTAATTAATTCTGAAGAACGTGTTACAAATATTTAAAATGCTTTATTGTTGAAATACGGGTTATGAAGATTTAAAATCGTTGTACGTAAAATATATTAATGGTAAGGTACTGTTTTTATTAATCTAAAATATAAATAACTCGCATTCCTTGTGCGACATGGAAATAAAAAAAATTGTTATAGTTACTAATTCGCTGGAAATGATTAAAATGTGAGTTTTGAGCAAACAAAAATTGTTAGGATTGTGTACCGCCTTAACGAAGATAGAGCTCACCCTCCAAGAGGTTTTAGTTAGTGGAACACACAAAAAAGGACATTCAAATAGAAACTTTTTGAATTACTTTACTAGGGATCGCACGAAACATGTATGTATATCGAGTTGTGGTGATTGAAAGGGTAGTATCAAGCCAGGCAGCATAGAGTGCCTCTTAAATATTTGCCTTGAAGGTGGCGTTTAAGAAACACCCCCCCAACAAACGGGAAGGTGCCAAGGGAACTCAACAAGGGAGGGAGGAACCTCTTGAAAATAACAAAGAAAAAAACGGTGTACCTCGGACATAAAAATGCTACTGAGCAACAAGTGTTACGTGGTAAAATTGATCATTAACTGAGAAGGGGGAATGGGGTGGTTGGCAAGGAGGGATTTTCGTGGAGTAATTGTGAATTATTATTATTAGATCGTGAATTGATAACACTCTATGATGAAAATGGGTGCCAAAAACGAAGAAGAAGAGCTAGATCAGACGCAGAGAAGGTAAAAAATGATAAAACAGAAATGTTATTTAACTAAGCTTCACGTTCGAAAATACATTTTTTTTTTTTTTTTTTTTTTTTTTTTTTACTTTGAATACCACACAAGAATCTCAACTGCTCCCGTCTGGAGCCAGTGAGACTATGGCATCCCCAACTGGGGTATGTTGTGAGGCTGAAGGTAGTGGGGAGGGGAAGGAGGTGGGGAAGAGGAGGGTTGGGAAGTACCTGGCTATTCAGATCTGGTCACTAAACACGGCTAAAGCCATTTTCAAGCAACGTTTCAATTCTGAATGGTGGTCTTACACCAGGGCGATACTGATAGTACCTTCCACTCTGGAACATGCCGCAAATATACTATATATTATTTTAAATGAATTAATTGTGAAATAACACAAATTAATCAAATAAAATTTATTTGCGCATGCCGGGTTCGAACCCGCGACCTCCGGAATGTGAGTCAAGAGTCTTAGCCACTGGACTACGGAGGTCGTCATTAGTTCCACACAACAATTGGGAGGCGGGTTTGGGTACCGCCGCCCCGGGAACCATTTATTGGATAACCAACACCTCTGCCATTGGTTACCCTAAGTGGTTCGCTACGTTTGGTGACTTAGCAGGGGTGCCCGGGTTCATGGGGTAAGGTTTGTTTGGGTCTTGGCGGCGGATGTGTCTGCCCACAAGTTGCATGGCAGGGCGGATCGAAAGAGTGTGGTTGAGGGAGTCCCTTTGTCTTATCCAGCCGTTCTCTCCCGGAAAATCGCTTTGCATCGCAGTAAGAAGGATGGTTTCATACATCCGTCACTCCTGGACACACTGACCTTTAGATTCCTACTCATCCCTTATATTATTACCCTTTTCCTTCCCAGAACCTTTCTTTCCTAAAAAGACCCTCCTCACAGCATCTCCAAAGATGACATAGGACCTCAGGGGAATTATTTTCCTCAGGGCCTCCTCCATGGAGCAAATGTAAAAAAAAACACAAAGGAGGCCCTGAGGAAAATTATTTTCCTCAAGGATGCTGTGTGGAGGGTTTTTTTTAAGGAAAGGAAGTTCGGGAAAGGAAATAGGTATGAGGTATGGGTAGGAATCAGGGGGTCAGTGTGTCCAGGAGTGATAGACGTATGAATCCACCTCGCCAACCGCGGTGCAAGGCGGTGGGTCGAGAGGTTCCGGCTGGAGAGGATAAAATACCTCCCTCAAACAATCTCTCTCGATCCTGCTTACCACACGGCAGGTGGGCAGACGCATTGGTCGCCCAGACCTCGACAAACCTCACCCCGTGAACCAATCAATGAAATCGACTTACGCATAAAGATGGTAGGTAAAAGTAGTACGAACTTTCAACATACTCGTATAAGCGTCAGGACGGGTTAGCGGCGGAAAGGGTTCTGACATAGTAGGTACATTCAATTTTTTTAAATTTTATTTAATAATTGGAAACAATCATTCTAAAATAAAAAAAGGTTAGTTGCCCGTAATATGAAAAAAGAATTAGTTGAAGATAATATTGTTAATTCAAAAATTTAAAATACAAGATTGACAAATATGACGGCAATAACGCGCACGTCCCGGTTAGACGAGAGGTCTGGGTTCGAGTCCCAGTTGCGACCATTGTCTTGTACTCTTTCATATTTTCGTTTAGATTATTATAGTTATCTTCTTTTTTTTTTTTTTACAGTTTGTACCGCACAAGAATCTCAACTGCTCCCGTCTGGAGCCAGTGAGACTATGGCATCCCCAATTGGGGTATGTTGTGAGGCTGAAGGTAGTGGGGAGGGGAAGGAGGTGGGGAAGAGCAAGGTTGGGAAGTACCTGGCTATTCAGATCTGGTAACCAAACACGGCTAAAGCCATTTTCAAGCAACGTTTCAATTCTGAATGGTGGTCTTACACCAGGGCGATACTGATAGTATCTTCCACTCTGGAACATGCTCAAATATACTATATATTATTTTTAAATGAATTAATTGTGAAATAACACAAATTAATCAAATAAAATTTATTTGCGCATGCCGGGTTCGAACCCGCGACCTCCGGATTGTGAGTCAAGAGTCTTACCCACTGGACTACGGAGGTCTTCTTCTTCAATAAGTTAATTAGGACCTACACAGACAAACAACATATATACGGGTATCGGGCAAATATTTCGCGAAGGGGTAAATTTTTTACGTACGAGTATTTAAAAAGAAAATATATTTAATTTTTCATAAGAAAAGCTCCCTTTTTAAACGACTTCAAAAAGGAGGAGGTTCTCAATTCGACTGTATTTTTTTTTTATGTTTGTTACCTCAGAACTTTCGACTGGGTGAACCGATATTGATGATTTTTTTATTTATTTGAAAGCTAGTGCTTCCCTTGTGGTCCCATTTTAATTTGGTCCAGTTCCGACAATGGCATCCACGAGAAAACCATATAAGTCTTAAATTTGCATTAAGTGTGTGCGCGACAAATGGACGAATAACTCAATATCACGCCAACCGATTTCGATGATTCTTTTTTTATTGGAAAGGATGTACTTAAAGGGTAGTTTAATGAGAGTTTGGCTAGGTTCTGATTATCGGATCCATGACAAAGTAACGGAACTCTTCAATTCTTAGGAGCAAATTAACGAAACTCGGCCGAATCTCTTCATTTGACCCTCACGTTGTTATGGTCAAATTATGTTTGTCTCATATGAGCTGCACGTTTAGTAGGTCAACCCATATTCAGACAAATTAGTTAGTGTACTTCAGATTCACTAAAAATCCAAAAATAAACAAAAATTTTAACAAAACAAAAAACGACTTCAAAAAATGCACTAAAAAATAAAAAAATAATTTCGTATTCTTCTACAACTTCATAATCAACTTACTTTTTCTACTCATCAATGTGTAGGTACGATTGTTATTTTTGGAGTCGGTGTCAGCAAAGGTACCCGGCCCGGCGTGTTCACTTGACAGCACCCCTCACGCCGCGCCCCGCTCTCGCCTCGTCAAGTCGCTTGTGCGACACAAGCACATCTCACCTATAGCTATGTATGTATATAGTTACAAACCTACCTTGACTGACACCGACTCCAAAAATATCAATCGTACCTACATATTGATGAGCAGAAAAAGTATGTTGATTATGAAGTTGTAGAAGAATACGAAATTATTTTTTTACTTTTTAGTGCATATTTTGAAGTCGTTTTTTGTTTTGTTAAAATTTTTCTTTATAACTTTTGAAGGTTATTCCCATCAATGTAATATACCATTGAAGAAGAAGATAAAAAATAATAATCTAAATTAAAATATGTAAGAAAACAAGACACAGAAAAATAGAAAAAGATATGGTCGCAACTGGGACTCGAGTCCCTAAATAAATATTTTTTAATTTATTGTTTATGATACGGACAGAGCCAAGTAGATAATTATAATAACACCAATTGCAAGTGTTTGCTTATTACGTAATAATTCACAAAAATTGCGTTATTCATGGTTCAGTCTTTTCACAGACGAAAATACACGCCATATTTAAAGTTCAACAGAATCCTTGGGACATTCTAACAACAACCTTCAATGAACCTTCCATTAATAATTCCTTTGAAACCTAACAAATTTGCAATGCCTTTGGTGATCTTAAATCCTCATTTGCATGATGCTTTCTCTGTCATCCGCTGTACAAACGCGCGCTCAGACGTCGTTGCATCCCGCTCGCTCGCTAATGCAGGAAGCCCCGGACAACGCACCCAGAAAATGACGTGTCTTTTATTGACCACTAAAGAAAAGCAAAACAAACAAAAAGCTGCCAAAGGTTTTGAAAAGCTTTAAATCTCTTGAATATATTGCACGGAAAGTTAAACAGAGAGTTAAATGAGAAATAATCTTCGGGTTACTTTTCTTTGACCAGATTTGTGGGAAGATTACGTAAAAAAAAATTTTAAAACTACAAAATAAAGTCCAATTGTACAGAGTGTTATGGGACGTAGGTACTTGGACCGGTGATTCCTGGAATTATTTGGAGTAAGAATGTTAATTAAATTTTGGTCTCCGGCGACTATTTTGATGTCTTTTTTTTTCAAAAAAAAATTGTTTCAGAATCCCAGCGATTTTTTATGTTTTTATTTGAAAAAAAAACATTAAAAATGTCATCGGAGGCCAAAATTTCACTTACATTTTTTACTTCAAATATTGTCGGAATAACTGGATAAAGTACGTCCCTTTACACACTGGGTATACGCATAACAACTAAATTATGAAGTTCACCAACAGAATTCAGATCTGATTTGAGATTTTCACGGCCAAAAGAATTATCATGATTAATTTTTGGGTTATTATGCTGTGTGCTTCCTCCTTCTTTAGCCACCATTTCGAAAAGGCCATCTGCCATCCAATGTCTGTTTGTCCTGATGATGGACACGGAAGCGCAACACGGCATAATTATTAAAAACAAAAAAAATATCAGGATAAAATTCAAACTGTTATTACAATGAAATGGAAGGCCTTGCTTGGCGAACACAAAATCGAAAAGGAAATGGGAACACAAAGCAGGCCATTTTCTCCTGATTTATGGAGTGTACGTAAGGTTCCGTTTAAGACTAGGCAACTACTAACTCTAAAAAAACCACAAGAGGTCATTCCTACGATCCTCACAAAATATATGGAATGATCATGTTGGTATGTTAGTAAATAATACTAGGAGACTTACCTATATCTTTAAAGAACTGAGACATATACTAGACAAAGAAAAATTAAAAACTGTTTATTTTGCAATAATCCAGTCTCTGCTTTCTTATAATATAGTGTGCTGGGGATCCTGCGCAAAGACTTATATAGAACCATTTAATATTGCCCAAAAAATGATTCTTAAAGTTATGTTCAAGAAAAAAATTAAATATCCAACTCATTTACTTTTTAAGGAATGTAATGTAATGAACGTAAAACAGTTATATATTACACAAACGCTTTGTAGATTTTTTAATAATATTAATATTGCAGAAAGAACACAGCAAATTCGTACTACGAGAATTGGCTCTGGTCTGAATTTAATGGCAATTCAAACTAAATCTTCTTTTGGTCAAAGAAATTATTTTTATCAAGCTCCACTCATATTTAATAGCCTTCCAGAACATATAAAGTCATCTAATTCCTTGTACACTTTTAAAAAGAATCTTAAATTATTTGTTTTAGACGAGGATTGCCAATTAATTTTCTCTCCTTTGTCCTTTCTAAATTATTAGCTAAATGAGTATGTTTATAAAATAAGCTAAAATAATTTTTATTTTTGTTTAAACTGTTTTTTTTTTTTTTTTTTTTTTTTTTTTTTTTTTTTTCATCTTCCTCCTGCCAAATCTATAGCATGTTAAATTATATACATATATTTATTATTTACGACTTAATCCTTAAAAACAAAACAAAAAAATACTTTATTTTATTTTATTTTGAATCAGATCTCAAAACTATGGTCACCCTAAAAGTCTACATTAATGTACTACCTAGCGCCATCAGTTTAGTGGGTACTCATAATCTCAATCTGTAAGAAATACAACAATATTGTTCTTTCAAAATCTGTATAATTTTGTGTTATTTTGTCAACTTGTATAATTATTGTTAACCTCAACACAGGCTTGTCCTAGTGAGGTAACAAATTGTATTGTAAACATTTTTACCTACAGTGTAAAGAAACAATAAATAAATAAAATAAATAAATAAATATACAAAGATTAATAATTGAAAATTATTCTTTACACAAGCGGAAAGCTTTAAATACAACCGGTGTATAAATTATGAAATGACATACAAGTACAAATGTAAATACTATTTAATAAAATATTTATATTTTTAATCTCTACATCTATCTATCTATCTATCTATCTTCTATCTTCTATATAAATAAAAATGAATCGCCGAAATGTATGTACGCGCATAACTTGCCAACGACTGCACCAAATTGGGTAATTCTTTTTGCTTTGCGTTAGTTATTGTCAGGACAAGGTTTGTATAAAACTGCTGGTGAGCTCTGGCATTATGAAATTTGTATAAAAAAATTGCAATAGGTGGCACGCGTGCTGTTTGAAAACTGAATGTATGGAATGCGTAAGGGGGGAGGGGAACTCGGGTAGGGGGTTCGCGGGAGTTGGGGGGAGGAGGGTTCGCGGACGGGGGAAGGGGGGGAGTGGAGTGGGAGAGGGAAGGTGGAGGAGGCGGAGTGGGAACGCGAGAGGGGAAGAGGACGCTAGAGAGGAAGGGGAGGCGGAAGCGGAATGGGACGAATGGGAAAGGGCACGCAGGGAGAAACAATTTATTCAATGGCATAGAAACGCGTGCCGGGTACCAGCTAGTATTTTATAAATTAAAATCCTCCGACGCGTCTGTCTGTCTGTACGCGATAAACTCAAAAACGACTGAACGGATTTTCATACATTTTCATACCAATAGATGGTGATTCATGAGGAAGGTTTAGGTATATAATTTGTCATGGTTTAGTGTAAATTGGTGGAAACATATAATATATTAAGGAGAATGTCTGTATGTGGTGAACGAGCGGGCTGGCAAGCGGGCGGTATGGATTTGATTTGTATGCAAATTAACAGAAGGCGGTGGTTATAAAGTTTGGGTAACCATCCAATAGACGGCGTTGTGTTTCGTTAGCTACAGCAAGGCATGGCCGCGTCAGCTAGTAATTAATAACCAGTATTTCTGTGAACGACTGTTACGTGCAAACTCTGGCGGATTAAAAAGGATCTTGACAGAATTGACCGGACACAGAACACACAAACAAATTTACAAGAGTCAAAACAGGACTTCGCTAGGCTTAGACAAATATATTTTCCATTGCTCTCATGTAAAAGAAAGAGCTAGAATAATGAATAAATCAAGTAGATATAATCAAAGACTGTCGACTTATCTGACCAAATTTCCTTGGGGAGAATTCTGTTAGCTTAAATACGAAATCTCACGAAATAAAACTAACATAATGAGTTTTTGCTCAATTAGATTGGTTTTCCCATCGGGGCAGATTTTTTCGGATTTGTTTATTCTCTGACAACAATTTTGTATGAACAACTAAAAACGTCGGAGAGAAACCAATACAGCGGAGGTTAAGGGTGTTTAACCAGCCAGCGGCCGAAAATCCACATTTCGTCGAAAGATGTTCTTACAATCGTACAAGGCGGTTCCAATGAGAAAGATTAATTAATCTCCGGAACAGCTTTTTAAAATTATAACTCAACATCGATTTTATTTCATTCCAAATTTGCTATAATTTATACCTACATCCAAAAATGCTGAAAGGCGTGACGATAAAACTATTAAAATAATGATACTTTTTGTAATTATTCTTTGATCATAAGTATTTATAATTGTTCAATAATGTCCAAGCAAAATAAGAATGTAAAAACATCTGAAATATGTTAGTTCTTAAGTTCGCAAATAAATACACAACGGACCAATTTTCGTCAAGAAACGCTTTAAAAACTCTTGACAGGCCAAGATGCCAAACAGGACGTCCGTAACCGTGGGGGTCGGCTGATGACCCCATTTTTTTTTTTTTTTTTTTAACTTTTAAACCAAAGAAAACACTTTTTCTTTTTTTGATTTTTTTTTTTGTTTTTTATGTTTTTGCAGGGAATATTACCTACCTATATTTGACAAAATATTTTTTCCTGCGATCAACGATTTTTTCACATTTTTTTTTAAATGGCATATTATGTATTAATCCTTTGCGCAGGAATACCTAAAATACTAAAAATATATTTCATGTATTTAAGTAGATATAAGAAGGATAGTTATTTTGGGGTCTACTTTCGGCCCCAGTTGGCTGCGGAAGGGTTAAAAATTTTTTTTTTTCTTTTTTTAGTACTTATCTTAAAAAATGGAACATGTTACAATGTTACTTTTCTTCCATTAAAAGCGTTTGCTTGTGGATGGAGGAAGAGTTTACATTTTAAATATGTACAATTTATACAGTCAGATGTTTCACATATGTACAGATTCACAGTTAATATACTGTTAATATACCGTTAAAAACACAGTTAAATAATATCGCAATCAAGACCCTTTAACTAAAAGATAAAATCATTCACATGTATTCAGTAAGAAGTAAAATAGGTATAATTTTTGTGACATTCATGTGGTGATGGGGGAAGCAGCAATTTTCCCGTTGGTGATTTCTCTAAAATGCTTTTTGATGGAGTTCAACAATTGTACTTTGTCATTAATGCTTCTGATTTCTACTGGAAGGTTATTAAAGAAGTATTTTCCTTAGTGTGTATAATGATGTTGGGAAAAAACGGGGTTTGTTTGGGACATACAAATACATGTGTAAGTCTAGTACGATTTTCAGTTATGAATGAGAATCTTTTTCTTTTATAATTTGTATGATTGAATTTTTCGCAAATAAGTTTTTAAATGTACGCATATATTTTTAAATGAATTTATTTAATCTAAAATAAAAATTCTGAAACTACGTTTACCAGACAATACATTGATTTATTTTACTGCATGATTATATGATTTGAAATGGGTGTAGTATAATACAAAATATTTTTTAAAAATTTAACAAATGCCACGACCTATGGTATAACCTTATTATACTAAAAATAAACATTTTTTCTCAAAATTTAAAACATACCTTTACTAGATAAAAGAACAATCTTTCGAAATCAATTTATATTTTTTTGTGGAAAAGAGTTAATACGTCTAATCTGATTTAAAAATTACATATTTCTGGTTTTCTCTGGTTATATTATCTTGAGAGACTTTTCTTAACGAGAAGGAAAATAAGTATTAACGTAAATGGATATAATATAAAATAGGAGCTAATCAAGACCTAACATAAAACGCGTAATGATGAAGAGAAAAGGGATATTATTATAATTTTAGCTAAAATTTTGGTAAAACAAAAAGTAGAGAAAAGGGGCGTAAAAACCGTCATGAGTGCACATTTGCATAAGAAAAAAAACATAGGTATCTACAAAATATATTATATTTACATTAATAAAACTTCTAAAAATATCTGTAAAAGGCGTTAAGGGACGTATCACAATTCGTAAAAAGCGCTTTTCCCTAAAATAATTAAACTCGCGCTGTCTATGAAGAGTAAATTATGAATTCTTTGAAGTATCACCTTATTATGACTGGTCGGGAAAAATATAAGGACTACGCGCACAGATTAACTTTGGAAATTATTATTTTAGGAATAAATGTGTGGACAAAAAAGGAATATTATACAAGGTTTCCCGGGGTAAAAAACGCACATGTCAGAAATCAGCAATTTTATGTATTTTATTTATATATTGTATGATAATAGGCCACTTGCATCACATTTAAAAAAAATCCTGCTTAGGCAAATATTCTAAGACATTCTGTATTTTTTTTATCGTATTTTTGAAACTCTGGGGATTTTCTGAAAATTTCAATCCGAAAAATCAGACCATTTTTTATAAACCGGAAAGACGGGATATAATTTAATAGGTGTGAAAAAACGATTATTACATAGCCGAAAATCATTTTAAAAAAAAGAACGTTTTCCACACCAATGGCACAGGAGAATAACGAGACATACCAAAAGTATTACATCTCTTATGTACAACGTACAATGTACAATCTATAATGTACAACGTCTATATTACTTAATCCAATGTAATATACTTTTACTTGTAAATTATAATAATAATAAGAATGTTATAAAATTTGATTTTGTTAAAATCAGCACCATAACCATTATACCTCTAAAACACGTACCGACAGTTTTTATCTATATTTGGTGTATTCTACTACGTCAAACACATTGAATATTTGGTCAGTTTTAGTCATTCTATGAAGTTGAACTGGTTATACGTAAAAAAAATCTTCCATGGAATAATATTTTTGTATGAGAAAAAAGCAATGGAATTTCGAAAAACTTATTTATTTTTGTTACTTAAACCATCACGTGGAATCACATCTTAACGTTCGTGCACGTTACCCCCGGTCAACTCGTGTAAGAGCAATCTACCACGGGCAAGCTGAAAGCTGAGAACGATTAACATTTATTATCTACCATATGAATTAAAAGTTCAAACAAAACGCAAAAACATTGCAGTTTTCATACAAATGTATTAAAACAAACTGCAATAAATACTTAAAATCGAGCCCAAGGCCTATTTTTGATAAAGCAACATCTTTTAACGTTCTAGTGTGCGCGGTTTTCTACTCGGGTTAAGAGGGCATTACCAGAGAAAACCAGAAATATGTCATTTTCAAATCAGATTTTAGACGTATTGACTCTTTTCCACAAAAAATTATAAATGGATTTCAAAAGATTGTTCTTTTATCTAGCATTCGCATGTAATAAATTTTGAGATTTTTTTTAAAATTTTTAGTATAATAAGGTTATTCCATAGGGTCGTTGGCATATTTGATTTTAAAAAAGATTTTGTAATATACCACACCCATTTCAAATAATATAATCATGCAGTAAAATAAATCAATACATTATCTAGCAAACGCATGTTTTAAAATTAAATTTTAGTTTCAATAAAATCATTAGAAAATATGTACCTACGTACATGTGTTTCTTGACGAAAATTGGTCCATTTGTGTATTTATTTGCGCACTTGCAAACTAATATATTTCAGATTTTTTTAACATTCTTATTAAATTTAGACATTATTGAAAAATGATAGATACTTATAATCAAAAAATAATTACAAAAAGTACATTATTTTAATAGTTTCATCATCACGCCTTTCAGCATTTTTGGATGAAGGCATAAATTAAAACTAATTTGGATTGAAATAAATTCGATATTGAGTTAAAATTTAAAAAAGCTGGTACGGAGATTAATTAATCTTTCTCATTGTAACCGCTCTGCACGATCGTAAGAACAACTTTCGACGAAATGTGGATTTTCGTCCGCTGGCTGGTTAAACGCTCTGTTAAAGGTGTTGATTTGGAGGTCGTTGGGAACAAAGGCCCGTTCATAAAATCCGTAAAAACACAGTGTGGAAACATTAAATAAAATGGCAGACGTTCGGATAAATCTTGTTTTACAGGTGGCGTAAAACTATAAAATCAACCCGTAAGGTAACTGATATAAATTATAAATCTCGCTAGTCTCACTTCAAAATCACTTATTTTATTGTTCAGATTTCTCCGTAGCAGGAAACATACAATTTGGGAGGCGGGTATGGGTACCGCTGCCCCGGGAACCACTTATTGGATAACCAACACCTCTGCCATAAGTCACCCTAAGAGGTTCGCTACGTTTGGTGACTTTATGGGGTGGGGTTTGTCCAGATCTTGGCGGTGGATGCAACTGCCCATCAACTGCGTGGTTGGCCAGATCGGTAGAGACTGGTTGAGGGAGAAATTTTGATCTCTCCTGGAGGACTCTCTCGGAACATTGCCTTACCGCAGTGAGAGGGATAGATTCATATATGTATCTGTAATTTCTGGACGTACTGACCGCCAGATCCCTACTAACCCCTCACACCTTTTCCATCCCAGATCTTTCTCTCCTTCCTATCCTTAAAAGACCCTGCACACAGCATCCCCAAAGATGACATAGGCTCTGAGGGGATTTTTTCCTCCAGGCCTCCTGTGTGGAGCTAATGTAAAAAATACTTAAAAACGTTTAAAAAAACCTAAAGTGTTTAATTTATTTTTTATTGTTATCAAGTTTAATTTCTAGAACTAAATTTCAATCAAACTAATATTTACGCACAAAGAAATATAAAATTATTATATGAGTCAGTTATATACCTGTTCTAGGAATATTATGGTTTCAAATTGTGCGTCCAAACCTATTGTCGGATTCCACATATAAAGGAAAAGTAGATCACGCAGATAACTTAAGATTTAGTAAAAATGAAGGAGGCGTCTACTAATATCTACAGGAATTCCAAAAACTGAAAAAATCGAACTAATATCTATGAGAACCAAAGTGTTGACGAATGACGAATATCTACAGCTCAAACTGCTGACTAATATCAAACCAGAACAAAAAATCAGAACCAAAGTGTTGACGAATATCTACAGCACTGGCAGAGGTTGGATTTGCAATTATGTATAGCATATTGGAATAACGTAATATTGCGTATGCAGTTTATAAAACTTAATTTATGTAAGTATGTATGTAAAAATCCCTAATATCGGACTATTGGACACATTTAGCTGATTAGTCCAACCTACGCTCTGTAGATATTAGTCAACACTGGGACCGTCATGGATATTCGTCCGAACTTAGCTCTGTAGATATTAGTCAACACTCTGATATTAGTTCAACATATGAGCTGTAGATATTCGTCCGACATACAGGCTGTAGATATTAGTATCTGGAGTCAAAATGAAGGTATGTCCGTTCCGAAAATTACAATTAAATTTGTAATCTTGCGCTTACTATATTTAATAAGACGCCAATGCTAATAAAAAGATAATCATAACCACCCAACGATCAAAAAATATTTAAAAAATGGTTAATAGATCAAGACTTTATATATTGACTAGCAGACCCGGCCACACGTTACTGTGGCTAACGAAACACAACGCCATTACCCAACCTTTATAAAATCCACACCACCTGCTTGCCAGCTGCCCGCTGCCTGAATTGAATATTTGAATTTCTCGGCTTTTCTCTACTATAATAAGCGTGTATTATACATATAAACTAATTAACTCGCCACTAATTATACAATGCTTGCAATGCAACACTAGATATTTGAAAAGGGAAAATCAAATACCTACTTACTCTAGGACATCTATTTTCCAATTTCTTCCGTAGAACGAATTTCAAAAGTGACTATAGTGCGGCCCGCCAGCCGTTTTAAATCGCACTAAAATAGGTTTTCTTTGAATTTCTCGGCTTTTCTCTAATATAATTTACATGTATTATACATATAAACATTCCTCTTCAATCACTCTATCTATTGGTGAAAACCGTATGAAAATCCGTTGCGTACTTTAAAAGATTAACGCGCACATACATTTTGAGCGACTTCATTTTATACTATGTAATGATAATGATAATGATGATGATGATAATGATGATAATGATGATAATGATGATAATGATGATGATACTGAAACAGATATTCGAAATATTCTAAATAACTAACACTACATACTATAGACAGTCACACTTCATACACTTTCTAACGAAATTATATAATTAATGTTACAATATAATTAGTAGTGTTACAATATAATTTCGGCCGAAACCGAAAATTTTTTTAGACGTGTTAAAAATTTTTAAACACCGATACCGAAGTATAGGCGGTTCGGTATTTTTTTCTGATTATTTTTTATCTTTAATAATTGCCAAGTTACCACCGAAATCTAGGGAAATTTCATATCGAATTTTTTTTTTGCTCACTGTTCGGTATTTATTTGGAAAAGACCTGGCAACCCTGCCTATTGGCAGAGGTGTTGTGTGTATCTAAACCCACCTCCGAAATTGTGTTCAATATGTTTTTTAGGCGCTGTAATTAAATATGAATAAAGCCCTAGAAAATCACATTTATCGTCTCGCCTTTTCAACGTTCTGATATTAAAACCAAAACACTACAAACCTTTTAGAATAAATAAAGCTCAGTACTTTCCATTTACAATCAAAAACATGTCCTACGTTCAACGCTATACGACGCTTATCAAGAAAACATCCAATTCAATGCACACAGTGTTATCAACAAATCATATCGATGTATTTACTGAACGAGTACGGAATATTTATTTTATTAAATTTAGGTACACATTAACATCAACTCGTCTAAAGGCAAAACTTAAATAAAAGTGTCTCGCATCGTAAAACTGAAGGTCTGATGGATGTTGTAAAGAATGGAAAACCTGGAGTTCATCGCAAAGATCCATGAGATCGTTGTAATATGAAGAAATAATGTTATTATTATTTTAGTATTTCAGTGAGGTTTTTAGCCGGTAAGACATATTTACATTTCAAGGATGTACCTAGAGTTATTGAGCTACTGTGAAAGATGGGTTAGTGAATTGTCAGATCCGTATTTGGAATAAAAGCAACAAATTAAAGGTTAACAAAAAAAATTGATTTAAAAAAAATCATACAAAAACAACGATTTTTTTGTGGAAATGATAAGCCGTGATACATAGACAATTTTTGTACAATAGTCTCATTTTAACAGTGATGAAAAACACATGATAGCTACTCTAAAAATAATAATATCAAAACAATAAAAAATGACTTTAAAACGACAGAACAAATCTACGGTTTTATTCCGAGATTATTGAAATTTTCTACACTTTAGTTTGAAAATAGCTGGCTTAAGTGTCCCCGAAGGAAAAAAATTACTTGAATGTTATAACTGTATACACCAGCTGTTAAGTAAAAAAAAAGACACCGTTAATAGATTCGTTTGATATCCATACCAACTTATTATTAGGGGTATTTTTGAAGTATTTTAGGTTTAAAATAACCGTCGGGTCACCGTTCAATACCCTTTAATGACAATCAAATTAGATACGATTTTAGATTTTCACGGCCAAAGGTATTTTTGTTATTGGTTTTTGGGATATTATGCCGTGTTGCGCTACCTCCTTCTTTAGCCAACGTTTCGGACAGCGTTAAAGTGTCCATCATCACATCTGCCCTGATGATGGACACTGTAACGCTGTCCGAAACGTTGGCTAAAGAAGGAGGTAGCGCAACACGGCATAATATCCCAAAAACTAATAACAAAAAAAAACAATCAAAATAGTTCAAAAATAATAAAAATTAAATCAAAATGATTTTCCAAGCCTCATTGTATACATTCTGGCGCATTTGGTAACCGAAAGAGTGTAAAACCTATAGATACATATCCTTCCTTTGAGGTTATATAATTTTTTAAATGGCGTTATAAAAAAATCAAGAATTATTGCCACCATCGCCAATGCAGCCCTGGCAGCAAGCAGGTAATGCAGGTAATCGTGATGAATTGCAGCAAGGGTCGCGCGACACAAAGGAATCGAGGAAGCGAGCAGGGCGGCCTGCCTCTACCTGCCCCTGAATGGGACTATGGGACACGACCATCCCCCTCACAAGGGAAGTCACACAACCATGGGATTAAACTTAAACATCAAACGCAGGGTTCACATTTTAAGATGGGCAAAGATACACGGAGCTGTAGCATTTTTGGGAACAACTAAAACTAGTCTGCAATAATACTGAACTTATTTTCAAAGTTATTTTTTAAAGTGAAAACTTCTTGAGAACCGTTGCGATTTGAAACTCGATGAAACGAAAAAGCGACATTAAAAAGAAACAAACAGTTTGCAAGAGAATGAGATTAGTATAATCGATCTCCTCTATGTGCGGTGTTTCGTAGCCTAGTAAGTCACTTTAGTTTTCTGAAGGTTTTACTTCTACCGCGTGTGAACTGCACACTTGTATTTTTTTAAATTAGCTCCACACACGAGACACTGAGGAAAATAATTCCCCTCAGGGCCTATGTAATCTTTGACGATGCTGTGCGGAGGGGTTTTTTAGGAAAGGAAGGAGAGGAAGTTCTAGGAAGGAAAAGGGTGGGTAGGAGTCTGGAGGTCAGTGTGTCCAGGAGTGACGGACATATGAATCCATCCCTTCCACTGCGGTGCAAGTCAACGTTCCAAGAGAGTTCGACTGGAGAAGACAAATGGACTGCCTTAACCATTTTCTCCCGGTCTATCATGCAGTTGGTGGGCAGACATGTCCGCCGCCAAGACCCCGACAAACCAAACTCGTGAAACTGAGCACCCCTGCTAAGTTACCAAACTAAGTAGCGAACCATTTGGGGTGACCTATGACTGGGGTGTGTGACCGCCTCCTAAATTGATATTTTCTTGAAATAAAACGGAGGTAACACCCTTTAACAATAAATATTAGATTTTAATAGTCGTCAAGTTGAACAACAAAATTGTTTTATTCCTTGCTAAATAGCAATCGCGATGAGTTATAAAATTCACTTTGGGACTTTTTAAAAACAAAGAAAAGATACAAACAGGCAGAAAGAAACTGAATAGTGAACAAGTATATAAATATTCATTACAACAGATATACGTATTGTACATTAAATAGTTAGACGGTGACATACATATTTGCATATTTACCATCTAAACGATATTTACCTTTTTAATATGAATATCGTACAAGAGTCCTAAGTGCTCTCTTCTGGAGCCAGTGAGACTATGGCACCCCAATTGGGTATGTTGTGAGTCTGAAGGGAGGGTTGAGGGGAAGGAGATGGGGAAGAGGAAGGTGGAAAAGTACCTGGCTATTTATTCTCTGATCTCGTCACCAAACACGTTTCAATTCTGAATGGTTGTCTTACACCAGGGCGATACTGAGAGATCACTCGGGAACGTGCCGCAAATATCCTGTATATCATTTTAAATGAATTAATTGTGATATAACACAAATAAATCAAATAAAATTTATTTGCGCACGCCAGGATTTGAACACGCGATATTCGGATTGCTAGTCGAGAGCCTTACCCCTCGACCTCGGAGGCCGTCAGCTACCTATAATAATAATAATAATAATAATAATAATTGGATAATTTGTATAGCGCCGTTTTTGTGAAAAATCACCTCAAGGGCGCTTTACAATTTATTGTGAATCCTAGGCTGTATCTAATTTTATTATTTTCAAATAGATACAGAATCATACTTACCTGCAGAACACTTCCGACAAAACACACTTTATTAGAAAGTTTATGCTTATGCTATGGGGAAGATACGACTTTGCACGTGGAGGACATTATATTCAAAACACTGGACATTGCATGAGTTTTACATTTATATTTATATTTAACAGAAGATTAATGCCAAAATTGAGTTAATATATATATTTTTATTTATTTATTTATTTTTATTTTATTTTATTTTTTTTTTTCTGGAGAATTTTAAGAATTTGCTTTTACACACTTAGTTATTTACAATGTTGCGAGCCGTGAAGGCGAAGGTGAAAGTTTTTTTTTTTTTTTTTTTTTTTTTAAATAAACACCCGAGTTGCCAGCAAATGAAATTACAGGCATCAAACCCAAAGAAATTTCAAATTTTCATAGAAATTTTAGATTATTTAAAAAAATATAAAGTACAAGACTAGTATAACAAAATATTATCCATCATCAGGAGCTGATGAACAAAATAAAATTCGTAGGTGTTTTTTCAAACAATCACAAGTAAAAAATACATTTACAAAAAAGTTATTTATAATTTCTGATAACGACGAGAAGAGAAAAATAATCAATTATTATGAACAATAATGTAGCTAACTTGCTTAAAAAAAAAAAGTGCAGTTCACAAGCGGTAGAAATGAAACCTTCAGAATATTAATTGTTTTTGTGTTTAATTCGTAAAACTCCATTTTAATTTTTAGAAATTTAATTAAAATTAAATTTGATAATGTTATTATCGAGTTCTGCAAGTTTTTTGGTTAGTGTTTTAGTTACAGCTGTTTCGACTTGTAAGGTCATTATCAAACTGTGGTGAAGCCACATACGGACGACTTATTTATAAGATTTTAAATGTCAATTTTTAAAGGTGTCTGAGTTGATTTATTACCGGTTAAACCAATTTGTAGAGACACTAATTGAGACAGTGCTAATGTGGGATTCGGAATATTTCCCTTTGGTTTGCCTTGCACTAAGTGTAAGGGTTTTCTTAATTGATTTAGAATGACGTTATTGCTATGACTCATTTAAGTGCATTATATTTTTTGGGTTTGGTAAACATACTAAGTAGTGGGGAATAAATAATTTTCCTTACTTTATTAATTAGCGTTATGTTGGGGTCATTCGTTCGTTTATTGATTTCTAATTGTTCAAGCAAATTTAATCTAAGACCCTTTCGTTCAATATGTAATGGTTTTGGCTGGTTATTTTTAAGTGGAACGTGATTATTCACTAAGAGATGTTCGGCAAATTTTGAAGAGGTGTTTTTATTTTTATAACATCTTATATGTTCTTTGAATCTAGTTGAGAATGCCCTACCTGTTTGTCCGATGTATGTAGCGTTACAGTCGGCGTGGTCACATTTTAATTCATATATGCCACCGTTATTGAGTTTAGGATTTCTACTTTTTGAGTTTTTAAGGCTTGTTCCCATATTATTATTGGTTCTAAAAGCTATATTTAAACCACATTTTTTAATTTCTTTTGCAATTTTTAAAGATATTGGGCCGAGGAATTCGAGACATGCAAATTTTTCTATTTCTTTGTTGTGTACCGGATATATTAAATTAATTTTATTTTTGTATTTCTTATTTTTTATTATTTTTTCAATGTTTTTTGCCTCATAGCCGTTATTAATCGCGATTTTTTTAATAGTTTCCTTTTCTTTTACGTATGCTTTATTATCTAAGGGAATGTTAATGAGTCGATGTACCATTGAATGGTAAGCTGATAATTTGTGAGACCAAGGATGAGTTGAATTTGCATTTATCGTAGTATCTGTAAACGTTGGTTTTCTAAATATTTCGAAGGTATGTTTATTATTACTTCTACCAATTGTCAGATCTAAAAAATTTATTTTACCTTCGATCTCATGTTCAACTGTGAAGCAGATTTTATTATTAATGGTGTTGGCCCAGTTAGTAAAGATATCTAACTGTCGGTTGGTGCCGTTCCAACAAATAAAGATGTCGTCTACATATCTGACATAATATATTATGTGTTTTGCTAAGGGAGATTTAAGCATTATATTTTCAATATAATCCATAAATATCTCTGCGAGGAGTGGACTTAATGGTGACCCCATGGGGAGACCATCATTTTGTTCATAGAATGTATCATTAAAAAGGAAATAATTTGTTTTTAAAAAGGAAAAAATTAAAAATTTTGATCTTCCGCATAACTGTCAATTCCTTTCCTTAGACGTAAAATCCTTATTTAGCAATATTCCCATTGAAGAATGTCTTAAAATAATTGAAAATATCTTGGAAAAATGTAACATCAACCCGGTAATAAGAAAAGAGTTATTCGAGCTCATAAAGATTTGCGTAAAAACAAATTATTTCCTTTTTAATGATACATTCTATGAACAAAATGATGGTCTCCCCATGGGGTCACCATTAAGTCCACTCCTCGCAGAGATATTTATGGATTATATTGAAAATATAATGCTTAAATCTCCCTTAGCAAAACACATAATATATTATGTCAGATATGTAGACGACATCTTTATTTGTTGGAACGGCACCAACCGACAGTTAGATATCTTTACTAACTGGGCCAACACCATTAATAATAAAATCTGCTTCACAGTTGAACATGAGATCGAAGGTAAAATAAATTTTTTAGATCTGACAATTGGTAGAAGTAATAATAAACATACCTTCGAAATATTTAGAAAACCAACGTTTACAGATACTACGATAAATGCAAATTCAACTCATCCTTGGTCTCACAAATTATCAGCTTACCATTCAATGGTACATCGACTCATTAACATTCCCTTAGATAATAAAGCATACGTAAAAGAAAAGGAAACTATTAAAAAAATCGCGATTAATAACGGCTATGAGGCAAAAAACATTGAAAAAATAATAAAAAATAAGAAATACAAAAATAAAATTAATTTAATATATCCGGTACACAACAAAGAAATAGAAAAATTTGCATGTCTCGAATTCCTCGGCCCAATATCTTTAAAAATTGCAAAAGAAATTAAAAAATGTGGTTTAAATATAGCTTTTAGAACCAATAATAATATGGGAACAAGCCTTAAAAACTCAAAAAGTAGAAATCCTAAACTCAATAACGGTGGCATATATGAATTAAAATGTGACCACGCCGACTGTAACGCTACATACATCGGACAAACAGGTAGGGCATTCTCAACTAGATTCAAAGAACATATAAGATGTTATAAAAATAAAAACACCTCTTCAAAATTTGCCGAACATCTCTTAGTGAATAATCACGTTCCACTTAAAAATAACCAGCCAAAACCATTACATATTGAACGAAAGGGTCTTAGATTAAATTTGCTTGAACAATTAGAAATCAATAAACGAACGAATGACCCCAACATAACGCTAATTAATAAAGTAAGGAAAATTATTTATTCCCCACTACTTAGTATGTTTACCAAACCCAAAAAATATAATGCACTTAAATGAGTCATAGCAATAACGTCATTCTAAATCAATTAAGAAAACCCTTACACTTAGTGCAAGGCAAACCAAAGGGAAATATTCCGAATCCCACATTAGCACTGTCTCAATTAGTGTCTCTACAAATTGGTTTAACCGGTAATAAATCAACTCAGACACCTTTAAAAATTGACATTTAAAATCTTATAAATAAGTCGTCCGTATGTGGCTTCACCACAATTTGATAATGACCTTACAAGTCGAAACAGCTGTAACTAAAACACTAACCAAAAAACTTGCAGAACTCGATAATAACATTATCAAATTTAATTTTAATTAAATTTCTAAAAAAAAAAAAAAAAAAAAAAAAAAAAAAAAAAAAAAAAAAAAAAAAAAAAAAAAAAAAAAAAAAAAAAAAAAAAAAAAAAAAAAAAAAAACCTTCAGAAAACTAAAGTAGACAAGAGTGGGGAGGCTCCGAAGCACTGCACAAAGAGGAGGCCGATTAGTCTATCTCTTTCGCAGGCTAATTCCTATAGATATATGTTTTGGTCTCTTTTCAGTGTCGCTATTTTTCGTTTCATCGAGTTTCAAATCACGACGGTGCTAAAGAAGTTTTCACTTCTAAATAAAGGACCGAGTTTACTATTCGGTACTTGCACCTATGAATATGAATAGTGGCTATGTATCGGATAGGTAACCGACGAGTTCATCGAAAATCAATTCACCGAAAGCAAATTCATCGAAACGAGTTAACCGAAACCAAGTACATCGAAAACAAGTTCATCGAAAACCAATTGATCGAAAACCAATTTATCGAATGATCAATTCGTCGATTTGCCAATTCATCGAAAAAAAAGGTTAGGTTTAGGTTAGGTTATGTTAGGTCAGGTTAGTCTCCTTGTCCAAAGTTTTATTATCAATTTTTTTATATATAAATTTATTGTCAACTTTTATTGACCAATGCTTTTTTAACTTCCCGGTCCGCTCGGTATTTCTCTCAAATATCTACAAAATATTTTTTTTTCGATGAATTGGCGATTCGCTAAATTGATGAATTGGTTTTCGATGAACTGGTTTTCGATAAACTCATTTTCGATTAACTCGTTTTCGATGAATTGATTTTCGATGATCTCGCCGTGAACCATCGGATAAGTTAGTCGCATTTTCTACCTATTGCGCGTATTTATTTGTTTTTTTAGTAATATATTTGTACTTTATTCTGCGGATAAAATATCAAGAGGATGGGAAGATACCAACTTAGGAAATTATATACAAATTCGTACGTAACATCAATTTCAATATTTACTACCAACACGCTTTAGACAGGTATTTGTCGCATATTTCAGACAGGTAGTTGAATATTAATTATTGATTGAAATAATAATTAGTCTATTACCCCGCTCAGTGAGTTTGGACTTGGGCTAAGTCCACACATAGAAGATTACTATTTAGTACTGAGAAAATAAATAAACCCGTCAAAACCAAAAAAAAACGTGATGTGTGCGCGTAATCTATAATCTTATCGTTGTTTGTCAGTTTGAATTAATCAGTAGGGCAGTTAAAAATTTCACGTTTTTGTTTTGTGAATTCGCGTTTGTTTTGGAAAAGTGGTGTATTTTGCAACAAAAGTTATGTTGTAATTTATGTATTTTTCAGCAAGAAAATAGCGAATCATTTTTTTAAATCGAAAAATAATAACAGTTAGCGGCGTTTTCGACTTGAAATTAGCCGCGTTCCATTTTTTTGGTATTAAGGGCCCGCAATCCGGATTTGTACCGAATTATTACATATTTCCCTTAAACACGGTAAGTTTTAAAGCTCTTAAAAAAATATATGTTATTCTTGAAGATAATATCTAGACTTTGCCCGCGCCGAAGCGCAAATTATATAAAATTCCCTCGATAGAAAAAAATCGCAAAGTATGCTAAAAAATTATTATTAACACGTTTGTTTCAGTTATTTCACAAGTTATATGTATGAAAAAATTCACAGTGTTTCTTTAAATGCTGTTTAAGATAATGCCCGCGAGATTTTTGCTCTATTTTAAACGAGTCGTGTTTTATCAAACATTTTCGCATCGATTTTGTCGCCGTAAATGTTAGCGCTCTCCTCTAACATTCGTCAATTCGTATCTCTCCATCTTCTTCTTTTCGGGCTCGGTTGCAGAGCCTTAAAGCTTTTAAAGACCAAAGATATAGAAATATTCAGAACGTATATAATTGTTTGTGTACCGAGGTTGATCAATATTTTGACAGTTCAATGGAGCTCCGTAGCTCATGATGGAAATGATGCTGCTAGAAAAATACATAGATAAAGTGCTAAATCATTGACGCAAGAGCTCATAGTTTGAGAGTGAGCCATAAAAACAGATATTCATCAGAAAATTTTCATAACGAAGAAAAACCAACAATTTTTTTTGTAAACAACAAAAATAATTGCGCTCTTGACAGACAGTAGTTAAATGCCAAGAAAAATTCAACAACACAAAGGGCCCTGATATTGTGAAGATCACCTGGAAACCAAAATCTAACCATAAATAACATCACGAGAATAATAATAAAAAATATATCTGTATTATTTCATACCACCAACACACGGTTTGAACGGTCACTCTGGTTTGGCCACAAACCACGTCATTAAAATTAATTACATTATTACTCGCTCGTTTCAGCAGTCATTGCTTAATTGAATTATTGACATTTCACAAGGAAACATTATTTATTCATACATGCGATATTGGTAAGATATTGTTTAGAGTTATCTTTGTTTATTATCGTGTTATCGATGTTTTCAAAACGCAAGCGTTTTTGATCGTGATATCAAGTGTCCATATATTTTTTTTAGTTTCATAATCTGAAGTGAGAAGTGGGTTAACCCGTCAGACTAATTACTTCGCATTTCGGAAACATAGAGACCTCATAGAAATCGTTGTGTCTCCCTTACTAACATACCTAAATATATGATCTAAACGGTATTAGAAAGAGAAAAGATCATGCTTTATATTCAAACTAGCTGTTTTCCGGCATGCGATGCTATGCCATTTTTAATAAAGAAATTGTTTCTCCCTGCGTGTCTTTTCCCATTCGTCTCTCCCGCGTCCCCTTCCCCTCTTGCGTTCCCACTGCGCCTCCTCCATCTTCTCCCCACACCACTCCCCCCTTCCCCCATCCCGCGAACCCTTCTCCCAAGTTTCCCCCCCCCTCCCAGGTTCTCATCCCCCCCTCCCGCGAACCCCCTACCTGTGTTCCCCTCCCCCTTCCCGCATTCCATACATTCAGTTTGCAAACATCTCGCGTACCACCTATTGCAATTTGTTATACAAATTTCATAATGCCAGAGCTCACCAGTAGTTATATACAAACCTTGTCCTGACAATAAGGAACACAGAAAAATTTGGTGCAGTCGTTTGGAAGTTATACGCGTACATACATTACGGCGATTCATTTTTATTTATATAGAATAGATAGATAGGCAGATTTTAAAGTTAACCTCAAAATAATTAAAATGTACCTACACCTGTACGAAACCAAATTTTCCGATTGCCATTTAAAAAAAAAATACGAAAGTTTGAGAATTTTTTATTAATTATTTTTGCATGAAACGACAGAAAGGTGATTAGACGATAACGTTTATAATACATTTGCCTTATTAATTACATAGTATAAAATGAAGTCGCTCAAAATGAATGTGCGCATGTATAATACATGCTTATTATAGTAGAAAAAAGCCGAGAAATTCAAATATTCAATTCAGGCAGCGGGCAGCTGGCAAGCGGTTGGTGTGGATTTTATAAAGGCCGGGTAATGGCGTTGTGTTTCGTTAGCCACAGCAACGTGTGGCCGGGTCAGCTAGTTAAATATAAGTTTGTTATTATTTTTGTAATCAGTAATTTTAATTAGAAAAAACGTAAGATGATCCATTTTTAAAACTTGTTTTTAGTATCACAAATTTTTGTAAATCAAAAATTATGTTTATTTTGAATTATCAAAATTTGAAAGCTTATTTCACCACCTTTCAAAAACACTTTTTAGTTTTCGGATATGTCCAGACATATTCCATTTATTTGGATTTATTGCAATGCCGAAATATTTTAACCTTACGACAAAATAGTCTAATAATTTAAAAATAATAATGATAATAATACTTGTTTATTCCAGAATGCATGCGTGAAAAGCAATATATTCCATATTTTGAAATAACAAAAAAAGGAATTAAATAAATAATAAGTAACAGAAATTACACAAAGTAACAATACATAGGTTCATAATATAATGCGGAAAAGAAGTGGAAAAAAAAACATAAAAATGAATGCAAGCAACCGTTTATGGAGGTTATTTGACCAAGTCTCGTCTCCAGAGGGCCAATTAATTGGTGGTGCGCGTTTTCATCCCGCGACAAAATATCCCCGACAAAATATCCTACGGACAAAACATTCTCCAAGAAAATATCCACTAAATCCTAACCTAAACTAACTTTACAGGATGTCTGTATTATTTCTGTCCCATTTTACTATTTTTGAACAATAATTTATTGTGTTTGTATTATTTTTGTCTCTTGTTAAGTTAGGTTAGGTTTTAGTAGATATTTTGTTGGCGGATGTTTTGTCGTAGGATATATTGTCGCGGGATGAAAAGTGGCGGAACCATTTAATTTAGCCAGAGGGTTTATGCCCAATCACTAGCGATTTTGCGAACGGTATTAAATCTAAGATGTTTAGTTCCACGGTCTGTTTGTGTGCTATATAATTGTTGCAAATTGGGATGTTTAAAAATACAGAAGTTTTGTTCATGATCTAATTAATTATTACAAACCTAAAATATTTTTAGTTTAAGGTTCCGCAACCGGGCCAGAAAAGAAGAAGATGGAGAGATACGAAATTACGAATGTTAGAGGAGAGCGCTAACATTTACAGTTACAGCGACAAAATCGATGCGAATTTGCGAAAATGTTTAATAAAACACGACTCGTTTAAAATAGAGCAAATATCTCGCGGGCATTGTCTTAAACAGCATTTAAAGAAACACTGTGAATTTTTTCATACATATAACTTGTAAAATAACTGAAACAAACGTGTTAATAATAATTTTTGGAGCATACTTTGCGATTTTTTTTATCGAGGGAATTTTATATAATTTGCGTTTTGGCGCGGGCAAAGTCTAGATATTATCTGCAAGAATAACATATATATTTTTTAAGAGCTTTAAAACTTACCGTGTTTAAGGGAAATATGTAATAAATGGGTACAAATCCGGGTTGCGGGCCCTTAAGCAGTTGAGTCGCCCTGCAATGGTGCATTCCAAAGTGCATTCTGATAGGCAGAAGTTCTAGCTTTCGGAGCATAAAATAGTGAGTGGGATCTCCCACGAGTATACGCCTTAGGGACATATAAGTTGATCTCTTTCAATATAAGCGGATTTAGTATGTTACCGGAGATTAACTTAAAAAATGTTTGCCTCAAATTGTCATGTCATAACTCATCCAGTTTACAACAGAAGGCGGTCGGCGCGGAAGTCCTTCCCGACTGGAACTTGGCCGGTGCTGATTAGTTTTTGTTTCTTTGAATAGCGAGAGATTTGATTTTGATTTGAATGAGAGGTGATTTTAAATATTTTGCTTCGGTGAGTAACTTTTCCATCCCTCCAACTGCGGTGCAAGGCGATGGGTCGAGAGTCCGGCTGGAAAGGTCAAATGGCCGCTCTCAACCGGCCTCGTCCGACCCGGCCCGCCACGCAGGTGGTGGACAAATGCATCTGCCGCCAAGACTTTGACATATCGCACCCCATGAACCCGGGCAGTCCTGTTAAGTCACCAAACGTAGCGAACCACACGGGGTTACCTATGGCAGAGGTGATAATTATCCAATAAATTGTTCCCGCTGCCCAAATTGTTAAGTGTTAATATGCTAAAACTGTTTGGTTGTTCATAGCGGCATGTTTATTTGTTCATCGTACAATAGTTTTTCATGATGACACATTATTTAATCGAAAATATTAATTAATTGTTTGTGTTTACTGACATTTGGGATATTCCCAACTCAAAAGCGTTTTGATCAATATAGGTTTGTAGTTTCATATATGGATAATTTATTTATTGTGTTGAAGTTTATACAGATGCACTGTATAAATAATCTAAACTATTCAGTCTCTAAACTATTCAACTATTTATACTGCAAACTATGAAATATGACTTTAAAAACAAAAATAAATTCGAAAAAAATTAAAATAGAGTCAACATTAGAAATAATAATGTATTTTATACCCCTCCCCCCGAATGAATACCAAACAAATGCAAACACAGCAGTTTTATTGGACCTCGTACTTTCAATCTTTTAACGAAAAAAATTCAAGTTACAACTAAACCACCTCAATACATAAAAGAGTTAAAATTATGGCTTAACCCGCCGCCCGTCGCGCCTTTTTAAATTGCGAGGTGTCGCGCGAGCTCGCTTAGGACCTAAAAGGAATATATTAAAGTTATCGATAAGATGCCAATTTAGATTGATTTTAATCGAAATATTTAAAAAAATGTGTACTTTTGTTTAAATTTAGACTCTATTGTTTTTTTTTCTCTGTTCAGTTTTGTAATTTTATTTTTGGAAATCTTAATTATTATTATTTTTTTCAATTATATCTGGCCCTAACCCTTAAAGGGTGTTCTAGGCCATCATTTAAAATTACAGAGAAAGGAAAGGTGAATTTATACATTAATTTTATTAATTTATACATTAATAATAATACATTAATAATAACCTACAGTTAAATAATTTTAAAGAATCCCTTGCTTGGGGGGTGATGCACTGGATTGATAAAAACCTAATTTAATTTAATAATAATTTTGTTTTTAACCATTGAAAACCACATTAGCAACTATCAAACGAAAATTTTAAACAGAAAAATCAGAAAAAGATTCGGTAACATCTAGGAATTGAACCAAGAACATAGCATTGCCGCGGCTCTGCCTTAACCACAGAGCTAATTCAACCCTATCCACTTCGGTCACATCAACCGAATGATTTTTCTGTTTCAAGTTTTCGTTTGAGAATCGCTAATATTGTCTTCCATGATTAAATTTGAGGTTTTACTAAAACCGTGGTTTCAAAATTCCCCCATTTATCCAAAAAAGATATTTCTTCACTTATTCGAATGAGAATCGGATATTGATCCGTTCCTTCTCGTCTTTTTAAAATTCACATCCTTGACTTCCCAGATACAGTACATTCTGTGGTCTAGATGTGGGAACTTTAGATCACATAAATATGTTTTGGTTGGCTCTCTCTAAATAAATATTCTCAAAAATTGCCTCCCCTCCATTCAACATTTCATCTCTTCTAAGTCTGAACTCAACTCCAATCTTCCATATAATTCTGAAATATGCTCATTTAAATAAAATTAATATATAAATTCACCTTTCCTTTCTCTGTAATTTTAAATGATGGCCTAGAACATCCTTTAAGGGTGAAAGCCAGATATAATTGAAAAAAAATAATAATAATTAAGATTTCCAAAAATAAAGTTACAAAACTGAACAGTAAATAAAAAAACAATTGAGTCTAAATTTAAGAGCGTTTAACCAGCCAGCGGACGAAAATCCACATTTCGTCGAAAGTTGTTCTTACGATCGTGCAGGGCGGTTACAATGAGAAAGATTGATTATTTTCCGTACCAGCTTTTTAAAATTATAACTCAATATCGAATTTATTTCAATCCAAATTAGCTTTAATTTAAACCTTCATCCGAAAATGCTGAAAGGCGTGATGATAAAACTATTAAAATAATGTAATTTTTGTAGTTATTTTTTGATTATAAGTACTTTTTACATTACATTTTTCAATAATGTCTAAATTTAATAAGAATGTTAAAAAAATCTGAAATATATTAGTTTGTAAGTCTCAAATAAATACACCAATGGACCGATTTTCGTCAAGAAACACATGTACGTACATATTTTTTTAATGATTTTATTGAAACTAAAATTAAAATTCTAAAACATGCGTTTGATAGATAATGTATTGATTTATTATACTGCATGATTATATTATTTAAAATGGGTGTGGTATAATACAAAATCTTTTTTAAAAATTTAACAAATCTGCCAACGACCTGTGGAATAACCTTATTATACTAAAAATTAAAAAAATTTATTACATGCGAATGCTAGATAAAAGAACAATCTTTCGAAATCCATCTATAATTTTTTATGGAAAAGAGTCAATACGTGCTCACAAACACATGCAAATGAGTAATCTTTAAAATAATGTATTTGCCTCTTTATAGTTTTAAAAATCACCTCAAACATAATATCTATTTAAAGTTAGCTCTGAAAAAGTTCGAATCATACTGTAATGGTCAGAATAAAAATATTTTTTGTCGTAATCCTTCATCATAAACACAAAGACAGTGTAGACATTTTTTTTAAAGTAGCTTCGCACAAGAGGCTAACTAACTGACTAATTAACCATCACGCCGTTTCCTCGCAGGGGTAGGCAAAGAGGACGGACCGCCAAACAACTCGGTCTTGGCACACACTGCTTGCCTCGTTCACATCCATACATCGTCTCATGCATGCTCTTATATTATTCTGATTGACTTGGCCCGACTCAAGTAACCGATTCACTTGGTCGTGCCGTGTCTTCCTCGGGCGTCCCCAACTTCTTCTGCCATACACATTTGCGTCATATATTTTCCTTACACTCCTTTACTCGTTCATTCTCTCTACATACCCAAACCATCTGAGCGTCCCTTTCTTAATTTTACTCATAACGCTTATATCAGCCTTACATTATTTTGAGGAAAATAATTCCCCTCGGGGTCTATGTCATTTTTTGGGGATGCGGAGGGTCTTATAGAAAAGGAAAAAGTTCTAGGAAGCAAAAAGGTATGTGGGGTGGCCAGGATCCTGGGGTTTACGGGCCGGCGGTACTCATCCCTGCCTACCATATTAACGACATGAATCAAATCATTTTTACATAGTGTAAAATGAAGTCGCTCCCGCTGTCTGTGCGTTTAGATCTTTTAAACTACGCAACTGATTTTCATGCGGTTTTCACCAATAGATAGAGTGATTCATGAGGAAGGTTTTTAGGTATATAATTTGTCAAGGTTTTGTGTAAATTGGTTGAAATATATAAATAAAGAGAATAAATGGATTTGATTTGGATTTGATTTTAACAGATGGCGTTGGTTATAAAGGTTGAGTAATGGCGTGGCGTTGTGTTTTGTTAGCCACAGCAACGTGTGGCCGGGTCTGCTAGTTTGGAATAAAAGGAGAAAAAAAATGTAAATAATAATGTGTGGAAGATACAACAGTACAACAGTGCGAAATACATAGATACAAAATAATGTAGTAGATGACGGCCGGCGTAGTCCAGTGGCAAGGCTCTTGACTAGCGCTCCGAAGGTCGCGGGATCGAATCCCGGCGTGGCAAATAAATTTTATTTGATAAATTTGTGTTATTTCACAATTTATTCATTTAAAATAATATATAGTATATTTGCGGCACGTTCCAGAGTGGGAGATACTCTCAGTATCGCCCTGGTGTAAGACCACCATTCAGAATTGAAACGTTGCTTGAAGTGGCTTCTGCCGTGTTTGGTGACCAGATCTGAATAGCCAGGTACTTCCCCACCTTCCTATTCCCTATCTCCTTCCCTTCCCCACTACCTTCAGCCTCACAACATACCTTAATTGGGGATGCCATAGTCCCACTGACTCCAGACGGGAGCAGTTGGGACTCTTGTGCGGTATTCATGTAAAAAAAAAAAAAAACATGAATAAGGAAGATAGTTTGAAACTTACATAATATGTATATAATATAATATACTTATAATCCTGCATTTGTCCCCTTTATATACGTTTTAATGCCGTCACACACCGTCACTCGCTGACGGCCGACAAGTACGAATCACGTAGAAAACGTGAACCGAGCAACTACTTGCGGACCTACAATCGACAGTTTTAAGCCAAATGACCTCTTCTATCGAAATAATAATACCAACTAGCTTTTGCCCGTTGCAGGCAACTAACGGATTGACTAAAACACTAAGCGATTTGACGTGTGAACGCGGATGAAGCGAGAAGTGTGTGTTTAATTAAATATATGAAGAAAAAAAACGATGCCTGAATGCGGATAAAGCGAGGAGTGTGCGCCTACAAAGGACACAGTCGACCGCTCAATTTTGTACACCCGCTCTGGGGCCGCTTCGGTCGCCCGGTTCAAGGCGTTCGGTACGGGACTTTTCTCGTAATACTAATATTACATCCCGTAAGTACTTCCAATGGCTAGGATTGTAATAGCCCAGCCAAGAGTAAAGTCAAATAAATAAATTTTTAACCCATAGAAAAAAGTGTGAAAAAATCAAATTATGAATGAACGCTAGAAAACACGAAAAGAAGAATAAGGTGTCTCATCTTATTATTTTTGACAATTAAAAATTACCTTCAAATTGAATATTGAAATTGAGTATTCCAGCAACGTGTACATGTGAAAATATGGAACTAGTTAAAGAGTATGTTTATTTAGGTGTTATTATTGATTGCTTTTTCAAGTGGGATATACAAATAAACAAAGTTTGTGCACGATTAAGATCAATTGTAAGCAAATTGTATAAACTAAATTTTTTTGTTCCTCTCTGCATACTTCGAATAATTTATTTATCTCTAGCTGAAGCTGTTATAAGGTATGGAATAACAGCTTGGGGATTTTCTTGTAAAACCAATATAGACCATGTTCAATCAGTGCAAAATTCATTGGTTAAATTATTAGCTGAAAAAAATTTATACAAAGAAAGGCATAATATTCCATACTTTTATCAAAGTCTCAAAATTCTTTCAGTGAGAGCAATTATGTGATAAAAAATTATATTTCAGCACATAAATAACCCTTTATATATAAACAGGCTGGAACACAACCATAATACTCGTTTTAACTTTAATGAAGGACTAATTGTACCTAAACATACAAATAAATATGGACAAAGAACGTTAAATTACATGATTCCCAGTTGTTTAAATATGCTTCCAGCTGAAATTAAAAACTGTACCCAAAACAAACAATTGGTGAACTTACTGAAGACTTGGCTCACGGAAAGAATTCATTTGTATTAGCTTACAATAACATATTACTTATTTTAAAGACTTTAAAATTGTTATTCATGTTTTCATATTTTTTTTTATTTAAGTATATTTCTGTAAAAATTTAATTTTATCTTATATCTATAATTGTAAAAATGTATCTAAGTATATTTCTGTAAAAAAAATTAATTTAATTTTATATCTTTAACTGTAAAAATGTAACTATTAAATCTCTATAATAAGATCTTTAATGTAAAGAACCCGTTAGACAAACTGCTAAAAAGTAGTTTATCGGGACTTTTTGTCTTATATTTGTAAAATGTATAAAAAAAAAAAAAAAAGGAAACCGAAATTGGATACGTAAATAAGAAATAGACATAATAGTTGACATATAAATTAGACACTCTTTTAAGGTTATTTAAATTCATCATTTAGAAGGCTTTAGTTCAGTGAAGATAAATCTTTTTAGCCGGAGTGCAAATTCATCCATTTTCAAATTTGTTCGCGGGCCGCAGCGGGTAGGGTACCTTCTGCTCGACGATGTTAAACTTGCAGTCGGTGGCGACGCAAATCGCAAACCTATTTCTACTTCTTAAAAAAGTATTTTTTCAATAAAAAAAATATATAACGCAAAAAAGCACCACAGGCGAAAATATATAATCTCCAAGGACAAACCGATAAATGCCGTCGATTTTTATTTTATTTTAGTTTATTAGGGAAACGAACAGTTATACATATTTTATTAAGGTAATAAAATATTATATGGTTGCATGAACCAGCGAAGTTTCCGCAAAAAAATCATAGCACATATGTAAAAAAACATAGATTAAAACAGTAAAGAAAACATAAAGTGGTAGAAAAAGAAGAAAACAATATATACAAAAGAAATAAAAAACACATATCAAAGCATGTAGGAAAGATAAAATGAAATTAAACTGTGAACCTTTACAGATAATAATAATACATTTTCACATCATAAGATAACGTTCAAGGATAAACATGATTGGATTTGCCAGAGCCCTTGAGGTGATTTTTCACAAAAACGGCGCTGTATAAATCATACAAATATCATTATTATAAAAAGAAAGAAAAACAACGTAATTAGAATGAGAAAATAACACACAGCAGGGGTAGAGGGTTCATAATTAACAATTTGTTTTAATTTTTTCTGTTGTGCATTTAGTTAATTGTCCTGAGGACAAATGGAAAATATCAGCGTCTGAGAAGATATTATATTTTGTGCACGTCCTTCTGAGAAATGAATGTTGTGTGTAATTTGTTTTCGAGTGCGGGATGTAGAATAGTTCGTTTGACCTTGTATTTCGTATTGGACTGTGGAAATTAATGTTTCCTAGAAGATAGTTGTTGATTTGTTAATTTTTAGATTTTTATCATTCTGAAATATTAAAGAACAGAAAAAATACACAATTGCAATTATCGGAAACTTTTGATTATCGTTCGGAAAGTTAAACAAAATTAGTCAAGAAACTTTTAGTACTTCGAGAAATAAGAAGGTGAAACTATTTCTACACGCTCGGACCCCGAAAGAAAAATCTTATTATTTTAGCGGCTTATTCAAAACATTGAAGAAAGTTTTTGTAATAAAATTTCCCTCTAAACCCTTTTGCAAAACAGAAAACCGTTTTAAGATTTTCACGGCCAAAAGCATTTTCGTTATTTGTTTTTGGGGTGTTCCGGTAGATGTGTCGTAGATGGATCTGCCGGATCTGCCCTGATGATGGACACTGCAACGATGTCCGAAACGTTGGCTAAAGAAAGAGGTAGCGCAACACGGCATAACACCCCAAAAACAAATAACGAAAAAAAGAAAAGAAACCGTTGAATATTCTTTCAATCAATTATTTTGATATTTTATTGGGGCCGCAGACTGCAGGTCGCTCAACACTTCGTAAATGCGGCATAAACCTAATTTTTGTTTTATAATATTACTTATAAATATTCGACATTAATCTGCTTTAAAAAAATATGAAGGCAAGCCAAAGAGACTGGGCGAAGTACGTATTATTATCGTTAACTTGGGCCAAGAGACTTGTAAAAACCAACCGAGAAAACGAATCCACAAACTCGAGCCAGGAATATTAACAACTATACATATTATCTATATTATATGTCTGTTTGGCGAACGAAGAGTTAATATTATTATTGTGTTGGTTAATATGCTAAAAATTGTTTACCAAACGTAATCCTGTTCGGAATTAATAATTCAACGTGAAATAATGATTTTTATTCACATTAGAATACTCGGAGGTCACCTTCGACTTAGACGTAACAAAGTGTTTTGTCATCTATAAATAAAAATGGAATGAATGGGGTACATTGGTAATGAGGAATTAAATAAGTTGGAAAATCTCAGGAATGCGTGACATGATGTCTTTTCCTTCGTGTGTCCTCTCTTATCAAAGGTTGGCTATTATCAGAGCAATCTTCCCCCTACAGAGAGCAGCCCGGATCAACTCTGTGAAGTAAATTAAACTCTCGGGCTAATTTGAACGCTTTTGAGAACAAGTCGTATAGGTACCATAGAAATCGTTGTCTCCTTTACTATCATGGTGAGAAATATTATCTAAGCGGCGTTATAAAGAGAAAATACCACGCTTTATATTCAAATCTAAAAGTTGACTACAAATTGATTAAAATGTACACCTTTATAAAATCAAAGTTTCCGACCGCAATTGAAAAAATAAATGGTGAAACTTTGGGAATTTTTCATGAATTATTTTTACATGAAACGACAAAAAAGTGAGACGATGATAACGTTTATAACATAACAAAATATTTTGTGTTTTATTTTTCGTTATCAGCAATTTTAGTTAGAGGGAACGTATTCAAAACTTTTATATTTCAAAAATTATATATTTATTATGAATTATAAAATTTGAAAGCGTATTTCATCGTCTTTCAAACACAGCTGTTCAGTTTTGGGTTAGTTCAGAAATATTGCATTTATTTGGATTTTATTGCAACGCGGAAATATTTTGACCTTCTGATAAGTACTTGATACGACCACGTAGTGCCTAATAAACGAATTAGGACTACATAATAAACGAATGGAGTGCATTCATTTGAGCTACCAAAAAGATATACTTCGAAATACATCCGACAAGAAATACATACATGCAAAAACACCTAGGTACTAAGTAAATAACAACGAATGGAAAGAGACAAGTTACACAGCTCAGAGAAACAAATACGACTCAAGGCCGCCCCAAAGTTCGAAAAAGAAACGAGAAGTGTGAAAGCAACTTTGGGAGGCCATCATACAACGATAGATAGTGGCTGATGATCTATGAACATGTAAAAAATATGACACACGAGTGAATGGAATAAGATTTTTTCTTGTCATCCCAGGAAGACATGATACGATCAAGTTAATCAAATGATCGAGTCGGGTCATCAGTAGTATCAGTGCGAGCGACAGAATCAAGTAGTGTGTACCAGGGAAGAGGTTGTTGGCGCTCCATTCTCTTTGGCAAGCGGAGAACAGAAAAGAAACATAGGAAAGACTTCACCCAGCAATTTAAATATAGTCTGATACATTAAAGAAAGAGAAAGATGGTCTGAAGAATATGGTCGCTCACATTATAACACACCAGGTATATAAAAAAAATATCATTATTTTTAATATATAGGTATAAAAATTATCCTGACGAAGAAAACTTTGTCTTTGAAAAATGTTGAAAATATTGATCATCTAGTGGTGATTTCACAAAGTTATTTGTTTTCATTTAAATAATAAAGACGCCACAAAATGTATTTGCAAAGTTTGAAGAAATAATATTATATATTCCTCACATAAGAACAAATAAAAAAAATCACTAAAGAAGGAGGTAGCGCAACACGGCATAACACCCCAAAAACAAATAACGAAAAAAAATGACTTCTTCAAATACCTGATCCCTAAATATTATCTGACCCTTTTATTCAAAGATATGCTATTTTTGTTAAATAAACTAAATGATTTTTTCGTTATTTGTTTTTGGGGTGTTATGCCGTGTTGCGCTACCTCCTTCTTTAGCCAACGTTTCGGACATCGTTGCGGTGTCCATCATCAGGGCAGATCCGGCAGATCACATCTACCGGATCTGGCCCGACGATGGACACTGCAACGATGTCCGAAACACGCCATAACACCCCGAAAACAAATAACGAAAATACTTTTGGGCGTGAAAATCTTAAAACGTATCTAAATGATTTTTGTTTCCCCTGAAAACCCGTGTAAAATGAGTTACGCTCGATAGAAGAAATTAGTGATGCACCAGATAGAAGTGGGTCGATTAAGGAAACAAACACTTTTGTCGTGTGATAATAAACAGAAAAGTAAGTATGAGACGATGTAGAAATGTGAATGAAGCAACTACCGTGTTTCAGGAGACGCGTGGGGCGTTGTATTCGCTCTTCCTACCGACGCGACGCGGAGAATCGGAAAGACGGTTAATTAATCAATCAAACAAAACAGGTTAGGTTATTTTGGTCCAGGACTAAACAAAACAAAAAGCTTTTTACCTTCTTGAGTCGGTGAGAATACTCCTTGCAGATTTGTTTTTTGCGATACATGGCGGTCGATTTATTTGATAACGATACTGTTGTAATATTATTAATATATGAAATAGTATAATATAAACGATATACGGTGTCTTTAGCAGAAGAGTTCGGCTGCTGGCGCGTTCAGAGCGGCGCACGGCGAGGAGAGGTCGGGACAGAAATACTCTGATTATTGGCAGGGCTTCAAGAGCGCGTAGAGGCTTTCCTCGCCTTGTTGCTTGCTGCTCGCTGCTGGCGGCTTATTTCAATCTTTGTCGTAAAAATAGACACAATTGCCACAGTGCACAATTAGTGTTAAATCGTGATAAAATGCTGCGGCTGCTTCACGTGACAGCGTACACTAGACATAAACGTTTATATCTTCATTAATAAATATTGAATCATTTAAAAAAACCATATGAAAGGAACCTAAACGAAAATAAAAAAAATATAACGATTAGTAGTGTCCGACCGAAACAGGATTTTTTACCGAAACCGAATCCAAAACCGAAACTTTTTTAGACATGTTAAAAATCTATTGTTTACTGAAATTTGGCTTCTTTTTTACACTTATACAAACAGTTAACATGTATTAAATGAAATAAAAAAAATTAAAAAAACAATTATTGAAGTACGTGAAAATAAATATTTTTTGATATTACTAAAAATTAACAAACATGTTAACTACTTCTTGCATCAAAAATTTGTCAATAATCAACACTTATGTACATTATAAAGGAAGGACCTCATTAATTATTTTAATTTCAATTGCGTTTACAATTACAACATTCATAAGACAAAATTTAACATTTATTGAGATCTTTTGCAGAGTTTCGGTGCGGCTGAAGGTATGGCAGAAAATCTGCCCAAACCGAAACTGATGCCGAAACTAGATTTTTTTTGCCAAAACCGAACCTTCGGTCGGTCACTAACTATCAGTTCTGTTAACAGTAAGACTTTGCATAATGATGATTAACCTATTCAATTTGGGTTATTGGATAACCAACAGCTTTGCCATAGGTCACCCCAAGTGGTTTGCTACATTGGTGACTCGGCAGGGGTTCATTGGGTGTGGATAGTCTAGGTCTTGGCGGCGGATGCCTTTTCCCCTCTACTGTGTGGCGGACCGGATTACAAGATTAGGTTGAGAGACCACTTTGCCTCTCAGCAGGACTCTCTCGACCCATCGTTATATACCGCAGTGGGATGGATGGATTTAACTCCTGGAAACTACCTAGATCCCCAGATTCCAACACAACACCCATACCTTTTTCCTTCCCAGATCGTCCTTTCCTTAAATAAATCCTCCACGTAGCATCCGTAAAATGACATAGGCTCTAAGGTATTTTTTTTCCTAGGGCCTCCTGTGTGGAGCCAACGTAATAAAAACTCTGACTTGACATCCCGCAACAGTCGCAATGCTCAGCGCTCTGGCAGAATAAAAAGGTACTATCGAACACGGCTAGTATCTTGACAGGATTTACCGGACACGGAACACACAACAAATTTACAGACATACGAAATGCAAAGTGAGTCAAAACCAAAGATATTGAAATGTAAGCATTAAAGTTTAGACTATTCAACTCAAAAAATATTCGATGAATTCAAAGTTTTACAAATAAACAGAATCTATCAAAAAAATGCATTACTTCAAATCCATAAAGACAAACTCAAAATAAAGTCATTTAGCACCAGGCCGAGAACAACAGGACAAATAATAATCCCTAAACTTAATACTACAACGGCCCAACACCATTACACATACTCAGCCATAAAATGCTTTAACGAACTCCCTAAAGATATTCAATCCGAAAAAAATTATAAAATTTTTAAGAAAAAAATTAAAATACATTTCACCACTAAGTAATTTCATGTTTGTGTTATATTACGACCACTTATATTTTCAATGTGTACACAGGTTTTATATTTTATAATTTAAAAAAAAACTTTCTTCCTAAAATAGTGCACAGGTATATAATTTTACATACATGTTGTTTTTATTTTATTTTTTCATAAATACGCTCATGGTAGCATCAATTAAACATATATCAAAATATCAATTGTGTTAGTACTCCCTCCCTAAACACGAGAAATTCTCAATTAGAGAGGTATTATTACCACCATTAAAAAATATTTGTATTACATGTACATAATTAAAAAAATAATTGTACTTATACCTAACTTTGTAAAATTGTAAAAATGGAATAAATAAATAAATAAATTTAAAAAAAAAAAAAAAAAAAAGTATTTCAAATACATCGCCGTTTTTTTACAGTATGTAAATCGAATAACCCAAAGAAACTTCCTTATTTTTCTCTTTGATTACGAACAATTGAAAAATACCACACAAGAGTTCCATCTGTCCGGGTCAGTGAAACTATGGCATCGAATTTGAGACTAAAAATGTTCAAAAAGTTAATAATCTTCCGCCTTTTCACAATGATGTATGCAAGCAAGGCCCTAAAATTATTCCAGCTAAGAAAAGGCTTTCGGGGGCTGAAAGCTTCCCAGTTAGAGCAAATGAGGAACCTGCCCCACTTCCTTTATCCTTAAAACATTAACTTAATTAGTGAAGTCATGGTTTTAATATCAGGCAGTTTTATCATCTCTTTTACGGCATCACATAAACAAAATCATTACATAGTATAAAATGAAGTCGCTCAAAATGTATGTGCGCATAGATCTTTTAAACTATGCAACGGATTTTCATGCGGTTTTCACCAATAGATAGAGTGATTCAAGAGGAAGGTTAATATGTATAATACATGCTTATTATAGTAGAGAAAAGCCGAGAAATTCAAATACTCAATCCAGGCAGCGGGCAGCTGACAAGCGGGTAGTGTGGATTTTATAAAGGTTGGGTAATGGCGTTGTGTTTCGTTAGCCACAGAAACGTGTGGCCGGGTCTGCTACTGGTTTATATTTCAAGGAAAACATTCACTCAACACTTCTCATGTAATTTCAGTTTTTAATGAAATTCAACCAATTTAGTCATTCAAAGTAACTTTTTTTCAATTTTAGAAAATTACTAGCTGATCCGGCGAACTTCGTACCGCCTCAGAATCAAAAACTGTTGTCAACTTATTAGCTGAATTGATCTAAATTGTTTCTCCCTGCGTATACCATACCTTGATCTAAATTGTTTCTCCCTGCGTATCCTTTCCCCTCTCGCGTTCCCTCTCCCTCTCCCCACTCCACTTCTCCCCTTTCCCCCGTCCCGCTAACCCCCCTTCCTGAGATCCTTACCCCCTCCCCCCAACCCCCTCCCCCCAACCCCCTCCCTCCTCACCCCTCCCCCCTCCACCGGTTCACAGTTCAATATTATACCCCTTACAATATTGCTGCAGTTCTTTCAAAATAGGAGAATTCGTTCACAAAATGTATGGGGAAAATAATTTTCTTCGGAGTGGAACACCTTTACTTTTAGGGGTATGAAAAATAGATGTTGGTCGATTCTCAGACCTACCAGATAAGCACACAAAATTTCATCAAAATTGGTCCAGCCGTTTCGGAGGAGTATGGTAACAAACACCGTGACACGAGAATTTTATATATTAGATAAGAGTTTTCATAGTCTTTGTTACTTAAAACATTTTATTTATTGGGTTATTTATTTATTTAAACCAATCGGGCTTGTGCTTTAAAATAATGAAAATAATAAATTGTGTTAACTAATTGTTGTATGTAGTAACAATGGTAGAGTAAATACATGGTATTGATTTATACGATAAATAAAGTTACAAAGAATAACGCATGCGTAAAATTACGTAGAAAACATAAATAATAAAATAAATTGCAAGCGATATTCAAAATAGAGACATATCCATTTGGAGCGATTAAAAACTATGGAGGGATAATATTTATTTATTTATTTATTCACACATCTACCGGATCTGCCCTGATGATGGACACTGCAACGATGTCCGAAACGTTGGCTAAAGAAGGAGGTAGCGCAACACGGCATAACACCCCAAAAACAAATAACGAAAATATTTATTTGTTTGTTTGTTTACGCCTTGATGGCTTTTACATACAAAATAAATTGTACAGGAGCATTATAACAAGTATGCAGTATCATAAGTATATAGTACATAAAATGATAAACAGAGCTAGAAAGATATAAGTAGGCTTAACATAAGTAGGTATCAATATTCGAGTAATTGTTTACAAAGGAGTTCAACCAGCGGATTCGTATTTGGGCTCACGCTACATTATATTCAATAATTATTGTCACAATATCACACAAAATGTGATTCCAAATATACTCGAAGCATACCGGTATTGCGGTATGCATATTTGTGAATGATGAATACTTGGAGCAGGTGGATGAGTTTGTTTATCTGGGTAGTATGTTTACGAGAGATGGGAAGGCTGATAGAGATATCGAAAGAAGGGTAAATGCCGGTAACTCCATTAATGGAGGACTGAATGCTGTTGACGCTAATAAAAAACTGTCAAAAAAAGCGAAGCTAGCAGTCCACAATGGAGTCCTGGTACCTACCCTGATGTATGGCAGTGAGGCATGGAACTGGCAGAGGAAGGATGAAAGTAAACTGAATGCTGTTGAAATGAGATCCCTGAGACGTATGTATGATCGTGTTAGAAATGTGGATATCCGCAAAGAATGTAAGGCTGATGTAAGTATAATGAGCAAAATTAAGAAAGGGACCCTCAGATGCTTTGGGCACGTAGAGCGAATGAGCGAAGAAAGTAGTGTAAAAAGAATATATGATGCAAATGTGAATGGTAGAAGAAGTCGGGGACGCCCGAGGAAGACATGGCACGATCAAGTGAATCAGATACTTGAGACGGGCCATATCAAAAGTCAGAATAATAGAAGAGTATGTATGAGACGATGTATGAATGTGAGTGAGGCAAAGAGTGTGTGCCAAGACCGAGTTGTTTGGCGGTCCGTCCTCTCTGCCTACCCCTGCGGGGAAACGGCGTGATGGTTAGTTAGTTAGTTAGTTAGTTACCGGTATTGCAGTGGTGTAAAACATTTTTAACGGTTAATATAAAAGTAGGTAATTTTCTTGTAATTAATTATTTTTATTTATTTATTTTTTAAATCATTATTTTTTTGCTATCATAAATGTTCGTATGTTTGTTATTATTATGAAAAAGAAAAAAGAAGAAAGGGTACACAGTAATTACATATGTAAATAAGTAAGTAGGTACTATGAATGTAGTTATCATGAATGTAGTTACAGAGCAGTGGGTATTAAGTTTGTTACTGTTAACAATGTGAAACATTTAAGGATTTTTACGTTAGTTTGTTATTATCAGGAAAAAAATAAAATAAAAGGTACACAGCAATTGCATATATATATATAAAGAAGTAAGTAGATACTATGAAAGTAGTTACAGAGCAATGGGTATTAAATTTGTTACTTTTAACAATCTGGAACATTTAAGGATTTTTGCATCTGCATACATATATGCTTTTTGAAGGAAGCGATGTTTTTATAAATATGTAAGGAGGGAGAGCTAAAAAAACACGGAGGAATAATATGTATGGAGAAGAGCTATAAAAAACACGGAGGAATAATATGTATGGAGAAGAGCTATAAAAAACACGGAGGAATAATATGTATGGAGAAGAGCTATAAAAAACACGGAGGAATAATATGTATGGAGAAGAACTATAAAAAACACGGAGGAATAATATGTATGGAGAAGAGCTATAAAAAACACGGAGGAATAATATGTATGGAGAAGAGCTATAAAAAACACGGAGGAATAATATGTATGGAGAAGAGCTATAAAAAACACGGAGGAATAATATGTATGGAGAAGAGCTATAAAAAACATGGAGAAATAATATGTATGGAGGAGAGCTAAAAAATCTATGGAGGAATAATATTTTTTAATTTTTTTTTTTATAATTTGTTTTACATGGTATCTACATGATTATTTTACATCTCAGGTTTTTTATTACCCTTCCATTGAAAGCATTTGCTTGTATACACATTATAATTTTAGGGAAGGGGAGTGTAAATTAATATTATTAGTTATTAGTTAGTACTTAAATAATTCATTGTACATAAATATATGTGAGCTGCAGTATTTATTTTGATAATAGTGTGTATTTAAAAAAAGAAAGAATGTTTGGAAAACTAAGGATATTTGTAAGATTAATTGACAGTACTTTTTTTCTTAAGAATATTTTTAAAATGTCTCTTGACAGAGAGCAGTATTCGGGTTTTATCATTAATGCTTCTGATTTCTTCTGGTAGACGATTGAAAAAAGTTCTTCCCTGGTAAGTGTAATGATGTTGTGCAAAAGACGTATTTAGTTTTGGGCACAGAAAAACATGTTTAAGCCGAGTTCTGTTTTCATTTAAAAGTGGATATTTATCTTTTTCTTTTATAATTTGAATTAATGTATGGAGGAGAGCTAAAAAAAATCATGGAGGAATAAATAATATGTATGTAGGAGAGCTAAAATAAGACCATGGAGGAATAATATGTATGGAGGAGAGTTAAAAAAAACATGGAGGAATAATTTGTAAAGAGGGAGGGCGAAAAAAAATTCGTTAGAGTGACAGAGATAGCAGAAAGTTTCAAATATCCGCCCCTAGAAACCAAGGCATGAAGCCAGTTTACAAATTCTTTAATTTATAATGCATTTGGATAATTAAAACTAAAGCGAAATCAGTCGATTTTAAGGTCGAAAAAATCATTCAAATCAGTGTTCATATCGACTGACAAAACTTTTCTTATTGGACATCAAAAAAGGCCACCACCTTTGGGTTGACAAAAATAAATCAAACTTTCTTTATTGAATAATAAAAATGGGCCAATTTGTATTTTTAGGATGGTGAAGTGACTTCGCAAGGGCTACGCCAAAACAGTTATTTAATGATTATTTTTGTGGATTCCAAAAAGTTAGAAAAAGTTTAAATGTTTTGATTGTTTTCATAAGTACACAATTAATAATAATAATAATCTATAGCGCCATTTTCGTGAGAAAATCACCTCAAGGTAGAATTAATAGATCATTAAAACCTAACTTTTTTAACGAGTCTACAATGTTTTCATTTTCTTACAATAGCTCCACACAAGAGGCCTGAGCACATTTGCAGTAGTATGGATTCCAAACAGAGCTTCATTCAAGTTTACTTCTAATTAAGGCATTGTAAAGGATTAGAATTGACCGAGGGTCATTGAATGGTTCACATATTCTGTGAATAAATCCGATCATTTTACGTGATTTGCATTGTTTCACAGATTTTTGAAAATTGCATCAAATTTCAAAGATTTAAGTTCTGCGAAAGTCCTATTCAAGTTCTTCTACTATTGTAGTACTGTGTGACAACCGGTCGATGGTAAAATAATAACACAACTTGAGAGAAATTTAATGAATTGTTTACATTCTGTGAAACAACCAATCCTCAATTTCGTTAACGTATACATCAAAAATACGAATTTAGAACCAAGAATGATTCCTAGATCTCTTATGGAAGACATTTTTTTAAGTATTATTAATTATTAATGATATAAGAAAAATCCTTGTATTTCGAGTGAATTTTAAAGTGTAACATTTTCAACCTTTAAGTGAATATCATTGACAGAACACCAGTTATCGAGTATTTTGAAGTAGTTTTAACATAGTTGATGATCCGAAACATGCGTGATTTCCCAAAAAAAAAGTTAAGATCGTCGGCGAAAAAAAAAATCTTATTTTAATTTTGAGCCAAGGTCATTTGTGAATATTAGATTACTAAACTATTTTGTTGTAGCGTAGACCTTTTTAAATAAAACTAGATAGATAATTTTTAATTTTGTATTTTTTACAATACACATATATGTTTTTACATGTTACACATTGTTATAAAGGAAAATAGTAATAGCCTATCCTCACCATAAAGAGGCAAGGCTTTTGTGTTTGGTGAGGGAATTCTAGCTGAAAATAATAAAAAAATCGTGGAAGCAGTAAAATATCGTAAATTTACAACACTAAAATAAATTATTATTTTTTTTTTAATTGTTAAACTAACGTTTAAGACAAGATTTTTATGCATAGCACAAAGGGTAACAATTATCATAAGCAATAATTATCAGCCTGAAACACTCATCCACATTGAAAAATCCTCCGAGAAAAGATACATGACGCCAACGGGACTTGAACCCGTGTCCTTCTGATTGCCGGTCAGCTGCTCTCCCAATTGAGCTATGGCGGCTTATCTTGTACCCGCCAAATTATTCAATATGTACTAGTAAAAATAAGGTTGGTTGTTTTCAGGTGGAAAAAATATGATAAGCAGTAATTGTTGAATGAAACACTAGTACATATTGAATAATTTGGCGGGTACAAGATAAGCCGCCATAGCTCAATTGGGAGAGCAGCTGGCCGGCAATCAGAAGGACATGGGTTCAATTCCCGTTGGCGTCATGTATCTTTTCTCGGAAGATTTTTAATTTGGATGAGTGTTTCAGGCTGATAATTATTGCTTATAATAATAATTAATAAAATAAATAATAAGATTTGAGATTTTCACCGTCATAAATATTAAAGTGATTTATTTTTGGGGTATTATGCTGTGTTGCGCTACCTCCTTCTTTAGTTAACATTTCGAACAGTATTACAAGTCCAATATCAGGCACTGCCTGATGATGGAACCTCTAATGCTGCCCGAAAAGTTGTATATATATTTCCTCCAAGTTAAGAACCGATTTAAATTCGAACGAATGAAGAAAACACGCTTAAAAACAAAAGAACGATTGCCAAATGTCTTTTCGAAGAAATGTTTGCGTTGTAATTTTTATGGATAGAGCAAATATTGTCTATTTTAAAAAACTAACTTTTTTAATGAGTACAATATATTCATTTATTTACAATAGTTCCTAAGTGCCTACCTAATATTTCCAAAGTACCTACCTTATACTTAGATTTATTTTTTATTTATTTATTTACTTTATTTTTATTTTATTTACTGTAGATAGATACAAAAGAAAGTACATTACATATTAGGAAGCTTTGCCTGTCCAACTAGGAAAGTTTCCCGTTCCAGGACAGACAAATTGACAGGTTTAGTTCATATTATACATTACACAATTGCATAGCAAAAAAAATATAAAAAGAACCTGGTAGCATATAGTATATCCGGATTTGCCGAATTAACCTGATAACATATAATATATTACATATAATATAGATTTACAGTGTATGAGATAAGTAGGTAAGTTAGTAGCATTGAAAAGTCAAAAAGTGTAAAACAAGTATCTGATAACAAGTTGGAGGAATTACAACAAGATTTACAATATAGAGAGATGAAGTTATGTGTTAGGTTATGTGTTTAGAAGTGTGAACTTATAATACATAGTTCACTTATAAGAGAAACTACATTAAAATTTACAATATTAGATATAATTTATGCATGTAATAATATATATTATGTTTTTTTTTATTATTTATTTATGCGCTGTAACTACAATATGTAAACAATTATGTGCAAACATGATTATCTTTACTGATTTTAAAACATGTTTTCAGTACATTTTATATTATGACAATTTAAAGCAACAATTTCAAAAATACCTCGGAATAAATTTCCCTCCCCACTTCCTTCATTCCCCAATATTTCCCGATTCCACCGCACACCGCACCGGGCGGTAAAACTTCTGTACGGTATCACATTAAAAAGTGGTACCTTCCCTGCATTTGTACATATAAAGACTATCCATTTATAAATGGTTCTAAAATAGGTTAAAGATGGCAACTTCCAGTCTGGCTAAACTCTTCACTTTTTATTTTGTGTCGGAGTTGGAGCACTTAGTTTCCGTTTGCCGTTTGCATACAATTGGCGAAAGCCATATTTTTCTTCATCCGAGTATTAAACAGTGGTTACACAGCCTTTTAGTTCAGACAGAATAATTTTAAAATCTAATATGATAAATGTTCTGTTAGACGTCTTCCGTGACAGAACGATGCACTATTTTGCTCCAGCCCAGGAATCGGGGGTTCAAATCTCAACGTAGGCAAATAATACTCTGAAAAGACTACTACATTTACAAGTGCAATTCACGTCATATGACGTAGGTTATCGAAGGATTTAGTTAAAATTCATGGGATAAGCAAAAACGAAAAAAAAAACTATAGATAGAAAAATAAACTATTATTGTACAAATTTGTACAATAATACAAATGAAATGTGTCGACACTAGGTGGCTTGTGCAAAACATATTTTATTTTTTATCGACCCATAACTACGAAACGTACCCATACTACGTGACCCATTCAGGAAGGGGGGTCTTCAAAATACCACGCTTGGTACAAATGAGCGGCGGGGGGCTTAGATTTTTAGTCACCGGGGGGGGAGGGGGTTAAAAATTACAAAAAGTTGGTCACGTAGTATGGGTATGTTCCCTACCTAACCATCACGCCGTTTCTTAGCGGGCGTAGGCAGAAGAGGATGGATCGCTAAACAACTCGGTTCTGGCACACGCTCCTTGCTTCTGTCACAATCATACGTACCCTTCTATCTAGGGAATGCAAATCTCACGAGATTGGGGCTCAAGCGAGATCCCGCGAGTTTATGAATAACAATACTGCGAGATTTCGCCAATTTCGAGATCTCGCGAGATTGGCAGTTTTGTGTTTTTTTTTGCAAATAATCACAATATTTGAATAAATTAGGAAAAAAATAATATAATTTTTAAGTATTCTAAGATAAACATTTATTTTCACGAATTTTTCAACAGACTTTATGCATCAAACATTGTTTGACGTATTTGTCTGTAATTTTTTAATAAACTTCTAAGTATTAAACTTTGATGTACATTTCTATCAAATAACAAATGAAAGAAACAACCAGTCTTCTCTTCTAATATCATACAAAAATCTTTTAGTAATAAAACAGTTCTTTTATAACAAACAAAACAACAAGAAGTAAAAAAAAATTAAACTTATTATCTAAGTTGAGTTGACTATAAACTGAGATATTATTATCAATTTAATAAAACTATATCTACGCAGTAGATCCATCAGATATTACAGATTAATTAACAAAATATACTAATCAAATGAAAGATTTGTTCAGTTCAAATCACAAGCCATTATTACGAATTATTTTGAAAATAGCTCCTTAAGAAGCACAAAATGTCCAAAGAATCGTCTGCTAAACGGCTTCTTATTTCCGCGCTTCGAATAAGACGTTTTTATGCTCGATTGCAATCTCGTTAAACTCGCGAAAACGAGATCTCGCGAGAACGAGATTGCATTCCCTACTTCTGTCATTCTGACTCTTGACATGGCCCGACCTAAGTACGAGTATGTATTGGTTTACTTGACCGTGCAATACCTCTTACGTCTCCGACTTCTTCTAACATTCACATTCGCGTCATGTATTCTCCTTCCTCCGTTCATTCGCTCTAAATACATACCCAAACCATCCAAGCGTTCATTTCGTAATTATACTCATTACGCTTGCTCGTTATCCTTGGATTCATCCCGAATCTCCACATTTCTCTTACGATCATATATAGTTTTGCTCAGATATCTCATTTTTATAGCCTCCAGTTAGATTTCATATTTCTCTGCCAGTTTCGTGTCTTACTGCCGTACATCAGGGTAGGTACTAACAAGCCATTATGGAATTAAGTTTATTAAGATTTCCTACGTGTAGGTTTAAGTTTATTTTCTAAAGAAATGTTATTTGAGGTTAGCCCTTGAGTTTTTTAACGTTATGGTTCAAGTGGGAGTAACGCCTGAAATATTCTTGTTGAAGCAATGAAAAGGGGATGAGAACTAATTGTAAAGGATGATAAACAAAATGCATAATATTATACACCAATAACTTTCCATTTTCCATTAATCTATGAAGGGGTGATCTGATGTTCAGTTTCATAGAACGATAAAGGACGTGGTATTTATTATCAGCATTGTGTTAACTTGTATGAGAGGATTAATGTTTCCACGTATCAATTTCCAGATAAGCAGTATCATGACTCAGTTTGGTAAAATTTCAGCAAATTGCAGCACTAATAAAAACCTCGGACGACGAAATATGTTTGTTATTCATGGTAAGTAATCGTTCGAGGTTGCTCTATGACACAGTACTGAAAACATAGCCATAGATCAATTATATTGCTCAATATTACGAATTGAGCAATATTATTGACCGTTTAGGGTTAATATTGAAGATTTCTCAATGATTGAATAAAAGTTTGAGCGAGTTTAATTTTAAGGCGGCCCCTAGACACTACAACAACATTGTACAATATATTGTACAATGTTAGTGTATCGTCTAGGGGCCGCCTTACTCGCGCCTAAAAAGTTACGTAAAGCGTCGATGACACGCGGCGAGTTTACAAGCTACTATCTACTAAGTTTAAAAGCGGGTAAATCGGCGAGTGAGATTGTCATGATGACCCACAAAACTGTCCACTCACTCAGAAGCGTAGAAAACGGAGGCCGCTGCTAGCGCCAGTAACAAGAATAACGACGCCTGCGTGAACTAATTCTTCAGATGTTTGACAGTCGAAATCAGCTGTTTATCGGAAGCCGAGCAATCGAGCAATCGGAGCAAGCGTGTAGACGAGTAAAGTTGACGACCTTTCAACTTTTTTTCGTAGATTGTCAACAATCTGCTAGTGGCTGCTAGTTAGCAAGTAACACGATGACACTGGGCGAGTTTACTAACAGAGAGTGAATTTCCCAAATAGTAGCTTGTAAACTCGCCGTGTGTCATCGACGCTTAAGTCGTCACATGGGGTCTCAAACACCCCGTTTTAGTTTAAAGAAATAAAACAATATGTATACGCAAAATCAGACTTTCATTAATTAATATCTTTGAACTTACATACGTTGTTTAAACTCTTTGAAGTAAAGAAAGTGATAATAATATTTGTAATAACTGCATTAAAAATGACAGTTTTTTCTATAACAATTTTGGCTGACAACAATCATCGTCATTTGGAGCACGTAGTCTTTGTTTTTCTATCTTTGTTTCTTTGGCATATATGACATTTTTTGCATTGTGGCGGTTGGATAGCTCCAGAAGATGAATCATGGCCATCACCACTTCATGTATTCGTTTTGGTTGATTTAGTCGTGCGGGGTGTTACACGCCCCAAAGGCGCTCTCCAAGCACAACCACACACAAGTGTGCACCGCTCGCGACTGATTTACGAAGGTCATGCGCTTACACGAAGCTACTAAGAAAACTAGCGCGGTAAATTCAAATTTGAAAAAATTATAGGCTTTCAACACGGTCTGGGGTATTTAGTACCCCACGCGAGTAATTAAGGGTTAATTTCAGAACATATATTATATTTTACGAAACAACCTCACATTAATTTCGCATATTAAGTGTCGAGGGTCATTTTAAGGAATGGAATGATAGGAAGTTCTGGGGGTTGGTAGAAATCTGGGGGTTAGTGCATCCAGGAGTGGCGTATGAATCCGTCCCTCCCATTATGGTGCAGTAACTTTGTTCAATCTTGTAACGTCATTTTCACTATGAGTTGTACATCGTTGACAAATGCATTGAAGTGCAGGGTAACCGACTTACTCATACAGTGAAGAAGAGGTTTATAAAACTAATCTTAGGTTTTATACATTTTAATTTTGTTTAAAAAAAACAACCCGTAAAAACAAAGTTTTTACTACAATACACCTATTTTCACATTACTTTTAAAACTTAATCAACCTTGCTACCAACACAGCCAAATCCTGGCTGGAAAATACCGAATTTATTTCGTACAGTAACTGCTGTAATGTCATCGAATTTCAGAGAAATGCGTAAAAGTCATATGTCCGCGTGATTGTAGATTGTTGGTGATTGCTACCAAAAGTTGATAGAATGCATTGTCACCGACAACGAGTCTCTTTGCCGAGCTTCAGCTGAAATGGGTTAATTTCCATATCCAAAATTCCACTTCAATCATACGTACATTCAATCACGAAAACAAAAGTGAAATTCAAATACGTACATGTATTTAAAAATCAACCAATAAAAATCTATTTTGAAATTTCTTTTACAACTTAATATTTGTTTGACTGAGGATTCAACCTTCCTACACAGTGATCAGAATCAACCGCGCTACCAAACGGGAAAATTCCCGAGTTGATAAGACCGACATTTATTTCGTGTATTAAGTTTTGTAAGCTGTAATCTCATCAAATTTCAGAAAATGGGTATATGTCAGTTTCAGCTCGATCGGATGACGAGAAGTGGGATAATTTCCACTTCTCTCAAACATTCATTCAACCAAATTTAAAAAGATCTGCAATAGGTAAATAAATAAACCAATCGGTCCTTAAATCAACTAGGTACTTACTCCTTGATTAAATCAAGAGCAGGAATGTAAAAAGAATTCTACACGATTTATGCGGAATTTCAACAAAAATGGAGACAGTTATTGATCATTGAGATGTGACTGGTCATTAATTTATTGTATAAATGGAGGGAATGGTCAATTTACGAAGGAAACAGGTTTACACAAATTACAGCGATTTGCATGACCTTGATTTTAACGGCACGCATAGATTTTTGCCGAATACTGAACAATAAATCAATCAACGTATTAATAACCTAGAATTTTGGTTTGGAATTCAATTAATACATTTTAGTCATGTAAATGGCGACTTTTAAGAGGGTATTATTACCAGAGAAAACCAGAAATATGCCATTTTTAAATCAGATTTTAGACGTATTGACTCTTTTCCACAAAAAATTATAAATGGATTTCGAAAGATTGTTCTTTTATCTAGCATTCGCGTGTTTTAAATTTTGAGAAAAAATGTTTATTTTTAGATTAATAAGGTTATACCATAGGTCGTTGGCAGATTTGTTAAATTTTTAAAAAATATTTTGTATTATACCACACCCATTTCAAATCATATAATCATGCAGTAAAATAAATCAATACATTATCTGGGTATCGCATGTTTTAGAATTTTAATTTTAGTTTAAATAAAATCATTAAAAATATACACGTACATGTGTTTCTTGACGAAAATTGGACCGTTTGTGTATTTATTTGCGCACTTACAAACTAATATATTTCAGATTTTTTTTACATTCTTATTTAACTTAGACATTATTGAAAAATGAAAAATACTAATAATCAAAAAATAATTACAAAAAGTACATTATTTTAAAAAATTTATCATCACGCCTTTCAGCATTTTTGGATGTAGGTATAAATTAAAGCAAATTTGGATTGAAATAAAATCGATATTGAGTTATAATTTTAAAAAGCTGGTACGGAGAATAATTAATCTTTCTCATTGTAATCGCCCTGAACGATCGTAAGAACAACTTTCGACGAAATGCGGATTTTGGATTTGGATTAGAAATGTGGATTTTCGTCCGCTGGCTAGTTAAACACTCTTAACATCAACTTTTTGTATAAGAATGAAAACGACAATTTTAATCTCTACAAATAGCACTATTATCTTTTATGTCTTTTCACCCCACATAAGTGTTCCAGCCAGAATATTGAAATAATTTAAATTGCAGCACATGACATTGCGTAGATTTTAATTTGCGATATAAGGACAATAGATAGTTAATCATTATTAGTTATTGTTAATTAACGATTCTATTTTAAAGACAAAAATTCGATAACGATAAAAGATAACGAATTACTTAACAGCATTGAAGTTCTTCTACCATGGATTGCAAATATAGGACGTTCCACTATTGCAAACATCTGTATAAACAAATCATACTTAGATATGAATATCAATTTTTGTACAACTAAACCTAAATACTATAATACCGCGGGCGGCTTTTGGTTCGGCTTCGCCCAGTTTAAGTGTTGGTGACCATTTTTTAAATCCGATAACAACTGGTTCCAACAATAGCCTGTTCCTCGGATTCAGTGACAGCTAGTCACCGGGACAAAGTAACCGTGACAGGCAATGACGTCATATATAATATATAGACGCGTGGTAAAAATCACAACACGGCATTGTTATTCACAACTGCCTGTTACAATAATCATCATGGCATACCTGGAGAGTTCCACGAAATTACGAATCCAGTAGTACTTACGCATGCCAGCCAACGCTCCTCGCTGTTAACGTAAGTGGCGCCATCGTTTGGCATTGCTTTAATTCGGTTCTATTATAAAAAATCGATTTATAACAAACCCCAAGTACGAAAGCGGTTTTGCGTAAGGCGCGGCGTCAGAGATGTACTCGTAGATGGGTTCTCAAAATTCAACCGTATAGCTAGGCTGTTGATCAAAGATATTGGAATATAAGTAGATGTGCTATCTGCTGTTTTTACTATGTGGGTCTGCGCTTCCGGGTGTCGCCGATATTGTTTACCAATTAACAAATAAACTAAAAGAACAAATAATTAACGAATAAACCAAACGAAAAAACAAAATTCTTTCCTTATTCAAAATATATTGTTGACCAATATTAATGCACGTTTTCAAAAAATCAACGAAATGAACAAATTCTTTTTGTATGAAAACTACGCTAATTAGCGCGTAGCCCGCGACAGTTGCGCGGACACTATAGCATATCTCTTCTGTATTTGAATATCTTTGCTGTTGATACTGTCATAATAATTATTAAAAATTCTATTTTACTTCACCGTTCTTTCTACATTTGTAATAAATTATTCTATTTAACTTACACTTTCTAACATCTTTCTTTTATTTCAACTGGAAGATAATTCTATCAACCACAAAGAAAGAATGTTAAAAAGCATTTAATCTTAGTATTTACGTATCATTTAAGCAAGTATGTTTGTACTTGTATGTACATTCTGTTTCGACATATCTCGTATTTCCTAGTGAGACAGGCATCGTAAAAACACCTGTAAAACGACTTTATATAGATAAATAAATAAAATAAAATTAGAGATTTGTGCAATGGTGGAGGAATTGGCAGAGGATCGACGTATGAGGACGCCTGGGTCAGTTAATGTAAATTTGAGGAAAATGCCATTAAAATAATCACATTACGGATTTGTGGCAAATCCCACAAAACTTGAAAATGTAGTTGATTTCACGAAAATATTAATAAGAAAATAAAAGCAGTTAACCATTAAGAAAACCATTCAATTTTGTTGGGGTTATTGAGGAAGAGGTCGTCTTTTGGACAGATAGGAGATCATTGTAAATATGTGCGAAGTATTCGGAGAAGTGAGCGAATTTAGAAAAGGTGGATGAAAATAAGAGATAAAGATGTTAAGAAATTGATAAAGATGTTGAGAAACAAAGATATTCAAATACAGAATAGATATGCTATGGTGTCCGCGCAACTGTCGCCGGACTACGCGCTAATTAGCGTAGTTTTCATACAAAAATAATTTGTTCATTTCGTTGATTTTTTGAAAATGTGCATTAATATTGGTTAACAATATATTTTGAATAAGGAAAGAATTCGTTCATTTAGTTTAACGTTCGTTTGGTTTATTCGTTAATTATTTGTTCTTTTAGTTTATTTGTTAATTGGTAAACAATATCGGCGACACCCGGAAGCGCAGGCCCACATAGTAAAAACAGCAGATAACACATCTACTTATATTTCAATATCTTTGTTGAGAAATAAATAAAAGTTATTTAATAATTATAAACCCACAACCTGAAAAGCGCTGTTTACCCATAAATATTTATCAAAATAAAAATTAAAAAGAATGACATATATCTAACAGTATGACACGAAATTATGAAATACTATAAAAAAATTAATATGAACTTCTTTACAATGTAGGTTTTTTTTTAAAAAAAAAACTCCATTTATAAACGGGAATTCTTCCCAGTTGGACAGACAAAGCAATGTTGTAATTAGGGTTCATGATTTCTCGAGCTTTTCAATTTCTCGGGTCTCGAGAATTCTCGAGGCTAATTTCTCGGGGCTTCTCGGGTTGCCGAGAAATTTACATTTACGTACGTTTTCTCATATTATTTGGTTCCAATAACGTCAACAAATTCAGTGGTTTTCCTCTCAAATAAAAGTATCAAATTAATTATAAAAACTTTCATTGATTATATTCAAAAATATTAATCTTATGAATAAGCTAATTAACTTTTTAAAAAATACAGAAATAATATTATTCAGACACGTAATTATAATAACAGCACCATTTTTGGCTGGTTATTTAGAACTTATAAACAAAAGTAGCTTCTATTAAACTAAAGAAAAAATCAACATGAAAGAAAACGTTAATATCTTAACTTATAATTAAATAACAATCACAGCACCATTTTTGGCTGGATATTTAGAAAAAAAAATCAACTTAAAACTTGTAAACAAAAATAGCTTCTATAAAACAAAAAAAAAAATAACATGAAAGAAAACGTTAATATCTTAAATTCAGGTAGAAAATAAATGTAAATTGTAATTAAATTACAATCACAGCACCATTTATGGCATGTTAATTAGAATAAAAACAAATTAAAACTTTGCAAGATCAATGGAACATCTTACGCTGAGGAGCTGAACATACAGACAGATTCATAACAATTAGGTCTGCTTACTCTGTCTGATGAAATATGCCTTTAGAAAAACTAAAGCATTTATAGCTTTATCAGACAGCCGGTTTCTTATTTTATTAACTATATTTCCTGAAATTGAAAACACTCTTTCATTTTCAGTTGAAGTAGGCTTAACTGAAAGCAATGCTTTGTACATCGATTCAAAATTTGGTGACCTCTTCCCAGTCTGTTCAAAAAGTAAGAACTCTTTCTTTACTATAGATTTTGACAGTGCCACTGCACTTGCCTCCTCATTTGTTGAAATGCCTTTAATTGCTTTATTTAATTGAATTTTGAAGTTTTCGGGTTCACGTCCCGACTCATTTTCGGTCAAAGTTGTGATGGCAGGGTATAAACGATTATATTCTCTTTCAGCTTATCCGATCAAAAATGTCTATCGTTATCAATGAAGTAGTTACTTTTACGCATGAAATTGTCAGGGCTGTTCAAGTATTTTAGCGGCGATATTATTATTTTGATTTCTCGAGTTCTCGACTTTTCTCGAGCTTGATTTCCCGGGAACAAAGCCCAACGATTTCCCGGGAATTCTCGGCTCGAGAATTCCCGGGAATGAACCCTAGTTGTAATGTATTGTAATATAAATAATAAAAAAAAAATATATATAGAGCCTTCATCCTTTGGAGCTGGTGAAGTTTAACGATATAATCATAGACTTGTGACTAATATTCATATGTCTATGGATTTAATGAAATAAACACTTTTTACGACTTTACATACTTTTTGAGGATATCATAATGGTATTTAAATCTAATTTTTTATGCACCATAGTCATGCCATTCTTTGAAATAATTTTATCTTTTTAGGTTTTTGGTTGACTTCGAAGGCTCGAAACGTTAACATTGTTTATTTTGCGTGTAATAACGGGGTCCGGTGGCAGAATTAGGATTTAAAACTTAAATAAAAAATAAACTGCTAATGATATACATTTATTTCAATAACTGTTACAAAGAGGAGAAGTGCGGATTTTATTTCTTAAAAATTATTTCGTCTAAATGTAGACCATCACGTCGGATACAGTCTTGGAATCTGGTCCCAGTATTTCGTGCCACTCGCTGGAGAAGTGACATCGGGATACCATTAACTTCGCGAACGATATTTTCTTTTAGTGCAGAGATGGTCGCGGGGTCGGTTTCATACACTTTACTTTTGAGGTACCCCCACAGAAAAAAAGTTCATAGGAGTGAGATCTGGTGACCCCCTTGGCCAGGGGATGTCACCGAAACGGCTAATCATTTTTTTAGGGAACAAATCACGAAGTAGCGCCATCGTCTCTCTAGCAGTATGAGGCGTGGCGCCATCTTGCTGGAACCATGCGTGTGAATTGGAGGCAGGAGGTTCTCTCATTTTTGGCAAAAAATAATCGTTAAGCATGCCCCGATAAGAAACCCTGTTCACAGTAATGGCTTTGCCTTCGATGATTTTCAAAAAAATAAGGTCCGATTATTCCACAGCTAGACAATGCGCACCAAACCGTCACTTTGGGACTGTGAAGTGGCTGTTGATGTTTTAAACGTGGGTTCTGTTCTTTAGGTGACCAATAACGACAATTCTGCTTATTTACACTTCCATTTAAATTAAAATGGGCTTCATCACTCCAAAAGATAGTGTTTACCGTACGAAATCGCTCTAACATTGTCTCGTAGGAAATTTTACGTAAATTGTAATTATTAGGTTTAAGCGCTTGCACAATTTGAATCTTAAAAGGATGAAATTTAAGGTCCTTCTTCAATATTTCGTACACAATAGTTTTTGGAAGCCCTAGGATAGCCGCTCTCTTGCGCACGGACTGACGCGGATTATCGCTCAAACTGTTCGTGACGAGTTCGATGTTTTAATTTGTTCTAGACGTCCTCCTGGGCCCCGGCCGTGAGTCGTTTGCTGCCAAACATGTTGCCCGGAACCTCCGGACACATGATCGAATCAAATCTTTACTTGGGGCATCACGTAAACGTCGAATACTGTAACGCGTACTAAATCTTCGACGCGCAATTGCATACGAATCGTTAGCTTGAAATAGGCTCCGATTACGAACGCACGCTACTCTCCCGCCCACTGCGACATCGTGACAGATCGTGATTAAATAATCCGCATGAACGACAAAGCTAACGCGCCCCCCTCCCCGCTCGTCCGCTTAGCCGTTACAGAGAAATTCGAAATTTAAAACCTAATTCTGCCACCGGACACCCGTTACATCTTTTTGCTTTTATAACATATTTTATTTTGTATCATATTTTATGATTTTTTTGCCGTCTGAAAAGTAAGAAGTAATTTTTTTAAACTAAAATATAGTTTGATAAGTTTTAAGATTTTTACGGCCAAAGGAGGAGGTAGCGCAACACGGCACAACACCCCAAAAACAAATAACGAAAATAAAATATAGTTTGTTCTCCTGGTTCTTCCAAGAAATCAACACGTAGAAAAATATGTAATAATTATTGTAGAGAGTTTGCAAAATTTCAGCTGCGGATGTGTGCGGAGAGTTTTTTTTAAGCTTTACTCAAGTTAAAGAAATAATTTTACTACTTGTTTATTTTGTTTCAAAGACGTTAACATAGTTAACATTTAATTAACAAAAAATCCTTCAAAAAAGCTTTCAATGTTTCAGTTTCATTTTAGTACCTGTACCTTATTTTAGGCACATATTTTTAACTACGTTACTCCACCTGGAGATTAATTAGTAAAAAAAAAATTATAAAAATAATAAAATTTACAAAATTTAGGGTACTTCAGTGTTTCAGAATTTGTTTTTCAGTATTCAATTTGGAAAAGATTTTTTCTTGGTTGTTCAATAACCTCAAACGTTTATAAAAATATATAAAAAAAACATAAAATGAACAAATAAATTGATAACATACCGAAAAACCACTGCAATAACAATATTTCCGCGTTTTTGTATTTTTCAGTACCTTTAGCACTAATTTCAGGAACCCAGTTTTGTTTTGCTTGATGCTACATTTATCTAGAAGGTTTGTAAATTTTTTTTTGAAAAAATATCAAACAGTTTTCTCATAAAAAGACCATGACTCGCAAAAGCATGGAGCGTGGATTTGATTTTAATACAAATCTACAGTTTTATTCAGAGATCGATGAAATTTTGGATGCTTAGCCTTCAAAACAAGAGAAGGTCACTGTTTTTATTAGATTTCAAAAAAATCTGCGTAGAGCCCGGCGATTTCAGATAGTATATTACATTTCATTTGGTTCAGAGTGCAATCCCTTCAAATCGTTCCTTCCCATTACCTTAACGCAGTTGTAGTTATACCAAAATTGATCAAACCGCAAGTTCCAACTATTGGGGAATTTCAAAGATAATAACAATAATATTATGACTCAAAATATTTCAAGTTTACACACGAAAATCAACAATAATATTTATTTACTTTAGTGTACATAATACTACAACATTACTTTTTTATACGGGCCGGAATGCTCTCAAGGCGGTTCTACCACTGTAACGACGATGTCAGAAAATTACTCTTCAAGACGTACACATCGGAACTGTGGACGCAATACCCAGCAGCGCAATGGGACAAACTGAGAGTGTGCTACAATCTTATATTTCAATATCTTTGGCTACAACAATGCATACAGGCAACTTATGCAACTACCGAGGTTCCGGAGTGCCTCCACGATGTTCACCGAAGGGAGGGTGCACTCATTCACAGCTTCTGGAGCAGGACACGGACTTCAACCAACATCATTGTCGTGGCTGCATCCGAGTGGCTCTGTTCCCCACTAAATGAGCGATGGATGCAGATGATGAGACGACCTCCCTGATGGACAATCCTAAAATATCTTTTTTTTTTAATTCTGTTTAATTATTTATTTTAATTTTATGCTTATTTTTTGTTATTTATGTGATGAATTTTATTTTCATTTTGTGTTTTAATTAGGTACCTACCTAATATGTAAACATTTTTTTCTTTTATAGTTTATTGTTGTTTATGTAATATGGCAGACTGGGATTGCACTACCCTCCCAGTCCTGCTGGAATAAACACTTAAATAAAAAATAAAAAATAAATATTATTACATTACCTAATTATTGATATGCAAAGGGTAACGTTGACAACTGCATTACGGCATTAAGCGAATTCTTATGTTTAGAACACACCATTCACAACTCTGTTTGACTGAGCGTGTTTTAACTCGACCGTCTTGCATTTCATCTGTCTAGGAAGACATGGCACGATCAAGTGAATCAGATACTTGAGATGGGCCATGTTAAGAGTCAGAATAATAGAAGAGTATGTATGAGACGATATATGAATGTGAATGAGGCAAAAAGTGTGTACAAAGACCGAGTTTTTTGGCGGTCCGTCCTCTCTGCCTACCTCTGCGAGGAAACGGCGTGATGGTTAGTTAGTAAATTTGTTTGTGCGTTCCCTTTTCGAAAATCTGTGGCATCCATTTTAACATTCGAGCAAACCACTTTGACTAGATGGCTAACTTTGGGCATGGTAAAAATTATGTTTTCAAATAGGAAATCGTCGTGCAAGGTTCGAAAAAAATGTACGTTAAATACATCTTCTATATGGACCTTCATCGTCGCCTCTATTTTGACTTATTCGCAATTTTTTAATATTATGGTATCTACCTACCTGCCTAAAGAAAATTTGAAAAAAGAATCCTCATTGCGATAGTGACGTTTATTTGGACATATTGTATAATTCCCCATTTGAAATCAAAAAAATATTACATAAAATATATGGGTTATAATAAAAAAGGTAGGTATTTAAGGGCCATTAACCAGCCGGCGGCCGAGAATTCATATTTTGTCAAAAGATGTTCTTACGACCATGAAGGGCGGATCCAATGAGGAAGATTAATTATTCTCCGTGCGAGCTTTTTAAAATAATAACTCAATATCGATTTTATTTCATTAAAAATTTGCTTTATTTATACCTACATTAAAAAATGCTGAAAGACTTGATGATAAAACTATTAAAATTATGTACTTTTTGTAATTATTTTTTGATCCCAAGTATTTATATTTTTTCAATAATGTCTAAGCAAAATAATAATATAAAAAAATCTTAAATATATTAGTTTGTGAGACCGTAAATAAATAGACAAACTGAAGAATTTTCGTCACAAAGTGTGCGGATCTTTTTTTAAATGTTTTAATTTAAACTTAAATTAAAATTCTGAAACATAGCTTTCCCAGATAATCTATTGATTTATTTTACTGCATGATTATATTTGTGATTTGAAATGTGGGTTGTATAATACAAAATTTAGTTTGAAAATTTAACAAATCTGCCAACGACCTACGGTAAAACCTTATTGTACTAAAAATAAACATTTTCTCAAAATTTAAAACATAGCTTTACTAGATAAAAGAACAGTTTTTCGAAATCAAAAATCATTTTATAATTTTTTGTTGAAAAGAGTCACTACGTCTAAAATTTGATTTAAAAACGACATATTTCCAGTTTTGTCTGGTTATTCCCTCTTAAGTACCTATTTGTACTTATAAATCCTACGATTTCAGAGGAATTTTTGGTTTTGATTTATTAAATGAGAAAAAAATAGAAACATCTTTTTTTGGACGCCAGAACTTTATAACCCACTAGTTTTAAGTGTATCTGAGTCAAACTGTATAATTTGGGCCTTTTACGAATCATCTTCAAACATTTTAAACATTGAAAGAATTCGTAAAAAAAAACTTTTTTTACGCCTACATAGAAGTTTTTCATAATTATATCTATTTAATTTCATTCTAGCTTTTTTTTACATTAACTCCACACAGCAGGAGGCCCTGAAGAAAATATTTTCCCTCAGGGCCTATGTCATCTGGGATGCTGTGTGGAGGGTCTTTTTGAGGAGAGGGAGGAATGAACATTGGTCTTGAAGAGACCCATGTTGTAGAAAGGAGGAAACACAGAGGCCGGCAAATCATTCCACAGCCGAGTTGTTGAACACAAGAACGAATCGAAGAAACGACCCGTTCTCATGTGACCAATGTCAACCGTGTACAAATGTTAAGCACGCGTTTGGCGTGTTTCCCGACTATGCACCGGTGCCGAAGGGATCAATGACGCTAGTTCCTCTGAGCATCTTCCATTATAATACCGGTAGAACAAGGATAGCATTCCCACCCGACGCCTGTGCTCTAAAGATTGCAATCCGTCTGTTAAGATGGGAGAATCTATTAAGCGGACCGCCCGTTTCTGCACAGAGTCGAGGGTATTTTTCAGGTATTTTGGAGCTCCAGACCAGAGTTGGCTGCCAAATTCAACCGTGAGGCGCACTTGTGATTTGATAAACTATCATTCGCTAGAAACGCGCAGATGTTGTGTTTGTTAAAAAAATGTTTTTGATTTAATCTCAATAATGTGAATAATTTAACAGCCACATATCGAACGGTGAAGTTCTGGCATAAACCAACCTATTTGTACCGGAGTCTCACACTCGGAGACGTCGCTACAACTCCACAACTTTTCAATGATTTCACAAAGGAGGCCCTGTGGAAAAAAATCCCTCAGGACCTGTGTCATCTTTGGGGATGCTGGATGCCGGTTTTTTTTTAGGAAAAGGAAGTTCCGGCAAGGAAAAAAGTGTGAGGGGTGGTTAGGAATCTGGGGGTCAGTGCGTCGCGGAGTGAGAGACTCCCACTGCGGTGCAAGGCGATAAGTCGAGAGAATCAGGCTGGAAAGGTATAGATTATGTCTGACTCTCCCGATTCGGCCCGCAACGCAGTAGGTGAGCAAACGCATTCGCCACCAAGACTAGACAAAACCTCACCCCAATAACCAGGGCACCCCTGCTAAATCACCAAACGTAGCGAACCACTTGGGGTGACCTTAGGCAGGAGTGTTGGTTATCAAATAAACGGTTTATGGGCGGCGGTACCCACAACCGCCTCCCAAATTCAAATCTGAATCAAAATTCACCCATGGGAAGAGCGACACTAAGTGTGCAGATGGCAAATTCGACGTATTCTTTGAAACCTACAGTAAGTTTACAACAAGATTTTTGGCGCCACATACTTAATGCACTACGCCGTTCCGAGACGTTACAATTCGCGAAAGCAGCTCTGTAACAAACTGAGCCTGTGGTGAAAAATAAAATAATAATGAGTCATGCCTTGTGAAGGTAAGTACATACATTTGTCACAGCGAGAGGTTGTACGTGACATCACCATTCTAGTATTTTCCATCTTTTTCGTTTTCATACAAGATGTATGACAATCATCGATGACGTGCGAACTAGCTCTCACTGGGACTAGCATATATAATTTAAATAAATTAAAAATCCTACCCTAAAATTCTGTTGGGCCGCTTGCTCTTCCGCATCATACTTGTTCTTGACATTGTCTATCCGCATCTGCTTGAGGATGGCGGCCACCTCTATCCTCTGCCTCATGTTCTCCTGCAGTCTCTGCAGGGGGCCCAGGTAGTCCCGGGACCTGCCACCCCGGACCTCCGAGAGTTGCCACTCCACTTGGGACACCCTCTCCTTGTAGAGCTGTTCGCGGAGCACTGTGAACTGGCGCTCCAGGTCGGCTGGGGGACAAATAGAACATTCTTTAAATTAAATAATCTTGAACCCTGCCGTGAGACACAAAAAAATCGCCCTAAGGGGCCATCCATAAATTACGTCACACCTTAAGGTGGGGGGGGGGGGGAGTAGTGAAGCGTGACAAGGGGTATCGGGGGGTCGTCGGCTCTGTGACGTCACACGTAAAAAAGTTTGAACTTTTGATTTTTAGATGTAAAATTGCAAAATATAGTGAAGACACACTAAAGAGGCGGGGGTGACGTAATTTATGGAAGGCCCTGAAGGCCCGTTCCCACTTCCGTTTAAAAATAGGAAGTCCTTTCGTTTAAAAATCGTATTTCCCAGTGTAGTTTATGTTTAGTGGCTGTAGATGTAGATGATATATCGATTGTCCAGTTGATTAGTCCAGCATCTCGAAATATCGACTTTTGAGTTAATGCATAAAGCAATAAAATCGAATGCTCACCATAAATCAATTATGTCTGTGTATTACATATTATATGTAATAATATAACACCGGGAGGTATAACGGTTCGGTACATTAGTATGCCATTTTGAAATATCTTACTAGTGACCCAGAAAACACGGTGTTTAATTCACTGCAAGTTTTGTGCATTTTAGTTGATTTGGTGGTGTCGTTGTAATCTTAGTATTTTGCATCTTTGAGGATGCTGTGTGGAGGTTTTTTTTAAGGAAAGGAAGGAGAGGAGAGTTCTGGGAAGGAAAGGGTTTAAGGGGTGGGTAGGAATCTGGGGTTCAGTATGTCCTGGTCATCCGCCTCCAAGGCCTAGACAAACCTCACCCCATGAACCCGGGCACCCCTGCTAAATCACCAAACGTGGCGAACCACTTGGGGTGACCTATGGCAAAGGTGTTGTTCGTAGGATTGAGAAACTGCCGTGGTCTCTTGGATTACCAATTTTTAAAGTTTATATATTATATTATAATGTATGTCTACACAAATATAAGTTAATTTGGTTAATCATTTTATTTGCCTTAAAATTAAAATAAGGCAAAACGTAATTATAAAAAAAAGGAAAAGCGATAAAAACGAAGATGGTTATTTTAAATTAAATAATTATTAATCCATTTTTTGGAAAACAAATAGTATTGGACAAATTTAGAGTGGTTTACCCTGGCTTTCACCATATCCTAAGTGAAACTATATTTATTTATTAAATTAATCGAAGGTATTTTTTGTCTGCCTCTTTTGGCCAAGAGGCAGCCAAAATGACCATTTTAGATAAAAAATATATTACACATAAAAGACACATAATAATATGATTAATTAATTAAGTAATTAAAACATTCAACATTGCATTATACAAGTCATAGTGAGACAACATACTGAGAACAATGTTCCCCTTCAACCACCCCCCCACCCCCATAACATTTTTGCAACTGAAAACTTCACTTATATTGTCATGCTTTACTTAAATCATTTACCTCTCCCACCCCCATAAAATATTTGTAATTGAAAACTTCACTTATATTTTCATGCTTTAATTAAATCATTTACCCCCCCCTAACCACTTAAATATTTTGCAACTGAAAACTTTACTTATATTTCCATGCTTTTCTTAAATCATTTATCCCTCCCACCCACATAAAATATTTTGCAACTGAAAAAACTGCATATATTGTCATGCTTTTCTTAAATCATTTACCCCTCCCACCCACATAAAATATTTTGTAACTGAAAACTTTATTTATATTGTCAAGCTTTTCTTAAACCATTTACCCCTCCCACCCCCATAAAATATTTTGTAACTGAAAACTACACTTATATTGTCATGCTTTACTTAAATCATTTACCCCTCCAACCCTTACAAAATATTTTGTAACTGAAAACTTTACTTATATTGTCATACTTTTCTCAAATCTTTACCCCTCCTACTCACATAAAATATTTTGAACTGAAAACTTTATTTATATTGTCAAGCTTTTCTTAAACCATTTACCCCTCCCACCCCCATAAAATATTTTGTAACTGAAAACTTTACTTATATTGTCAAGCTTTTCTTAAACCATTTACCCCTCCCACCCCCATAAAATATTTTGTAACTGAAAACTTTAATTATATTATTGTCAAGCTTTTCTTAAATCATTTACTCCTCCCACCCATATAAAATATTTAGTAAATGAAAACTTCACTTATACTGTCATGCTTTTCTTAAATCATTTACCCCTCCCTCCCACCCCCATAAAATATTTTGTAATTGAAAACTTTACTTATATTGCCATGCTTTTCTTAAATCATTTACTCCTCCCACCCACATAAAATATTTTGTAAATGAAAACTTCACTTATATTGTGTCATGCTTTCCTTAAATCATTTACTATCAGCAGTGGAAATGTTATAATTAGCATAATTTATTAATTTTATTATTATAATATGTACCTAAATAATGTTGATTATAATATTTGCTGTTAATTTGCCTAAAATAAATAAAAATTTATTTAGTGTAAAGCGCACTTGAGGTGACACCTTCACAAAACTACGGTCTACAAAACAACTATTATGGTTAAACGTCACGTTGAAAGATTTGGGTTTGTTTATGGACAAAACTATTTATTTATATTCATATTAAATATGTACGGGGCAAACAATTAATTCACTTCAATATTTTAAAGCAAAATGTGCAATAAGTATTAAAAACCTAAAATAATTAAATTGGCGCCATCTGTGAATACGTAGATTATAATGTATGTGACGTTTAATCAAGGTTAAATATTATATTATAATACTTTTTGCACATTTTACTTCAAAATATTGAGGTGAATTAATAGTTTGCAGTACATATTTAATAGTTTTGTTCATAAACAAACCCAAATCTTTCAAGAAAAGCTGATAAATACAATATTGAATTGAGCCACCGATACAAAATTTAATTTTTCATCTTTTCTTGAAAGGTTGGGGTTTGTTTATGGACAAAACTATTTATTTATATTAATTTACCTTAATATTTTAAAGCGTAACGTGCAAAAAGTATTAAGAACCTAAAATAATTTAATTGGCGCCATCTGTGAATGCGTAGATTATAACGCATTTGACGTTTAACCTTAATATTATAACACAAGAAACCAAACAGAGTGATAAAATACAGCGTTTAGGTTGGCAGCAACTTTCCATGAATCCGCAAATATTCTGCGCTTATGAACCATGCATTATAACGTGCACGGTATAGTGGATGATATGAAGCTAAAGAGAATTATAAAATGGTAATATAATCCATGAATATGAAACACAGTCTGCAATGAATTTATTTAGACATATCTCATATTAATAAGGCCCCATACAAAACATTCACAGAAAAGTTCTGCAATTCAACGGGAAGAAAACCAAAAGTCTTTGGAATCAAAGTTTTAGCGTTATTACCAATATAGTAATATAACACATTAAATAATGCATACAAAACAATCGAAACTTTGATAACATCATTTTATAAAAATCTATAATTACATTGACTATGTTTTGATGTAGATTCAAATTCTATGTAGAGGTTCATTATAATTAGCGTTAAAGTAAAAATGATAATAATTGGGCTAAAATATTTAAGAAGTGGTTGTTTTTAACTTATTTAGTGACTCTATTGTACTAATTAGATTGGATGAGCCTTCTATTAGTTTGTATTGACATATTTCTGCAGAAAGTTCTTACGAACGGGCCACAAAATACATAAATCACATAACCTTCATTTGGGTAATCCAGTAGTTAATATTTAAGAATTTGAATTAGGCTGAGTTGTTTCAAATGTCAAACATAAAACGGTTAGAACAGGATCATTGTTATTATTTTTTTATGAGAATTAGATTTTTTTCTACCCACAAACAATAAGTTTTATATATTATTATTGTATCTTAATATTGAAAAGCTTCTTGTATTGTATACATTAATGAAACAAACTTCATTTCACGTGAATAAACTGCAGAGTTTCATACAGAAATAACAAGATGTAGGATTGATGACAAAATAGAAAGCAGCATTTGAGGTTATGTATACAAAACAAATGGAGTGTTGTTAGTTACCTAGGTTATCCATACACTCGTTGCGCCGCCTCTCGCACTCTCCCTCATCCATCTCTGAGGAGTCATCGGAATCCGGTTCGTCGGCTTCTTCAGCGCTGGAGTCTCTATCAGCTCCTCTCGAAGATGCACCAGAGCGTTCCGACTCTGCCGCCGACAGGTCTCCGTCCCCATCGCTGTCCCCGTCGACTTTCATGGCCGGCATTGTCAACAGATCACGTAAACACACAAAACCCGCTGCCGAAACACAAATTAATCAACAAATCCCACTAATAACAACAAACAGTCAAACGTCACATCGAAAACATTGAGCGCCAAATCGTTAGGTTGCAATCCTGTCTGTCAGATGCGTTGTTTGGTTGGTTTTGTGCAGTTGGCAGTGCGGGCGCCCCTGGCGGCGGCCGGCAGAACGAGCTGTGCTGAATTCCATGATGGCCGCCGCCACACTTCCGCCGAGCGGACTTTATCCGGTGAAATGTCCTTGAGTGCGCGCGGCTCGCAACATGAATAATGAACTTACGACCTAAATGCCGCGTTGTTGCTACGCTCTGTGACGTCACCTGAGTAAATAGTTGAGCATGTAGATAACAACATGTAGCCGCCTATATAATATAAGTACGATATTTATGTATTTTATATGGGAGCTAAGGTCGTCATATCGGATTTTCTTGGAAAGTTTTTATATAACAGCCACGGATCGGAACCGTGCGCGCGAACAACTTTGTCTTTGTTTAGTTTCCGAGAATTTTGCCGTTTGGAAGTTAAATTCACTTCTCACTACCGTTACTTCTATGTAGTAAGACTTCACCATACACGATATATTTCAAACTATGTTTTCTACACAAACATGCTGATCTTAAAAACAAGGAAATCCAGATTATTTGTAATTAGCTTTCCAGATGTTCCGTCTACCGATATTTTATATTAGTTGATGCGTAATATTTTCCACGTGGAGAGTACTGCGTTTAATTTCACAATAAATCGAAATAGGCATTGGGTTGGCATGAATCACTTTCAGGCACTTCATACGAAGTTTGGTAAAGTAATAAATAAAATGACACTAAACTTGTCATTGAATGATGACTAGAATAATTTCTATGATGATATGGCCATGAAAATAGGTACGTTCATAAAAATCTGTTCGGTAGGGAGTGTGAAGTAAATGTGTTTGGATTTATTTTTATTACTTATTGGAAAAATATACGTCAATTACTTGGCCTAATGAACGGAACAACTCATATTCTCATGTCTCGTAGAAATCGTCACGTCTCGAATTTAGAAAGAGAAAATACCACGCTTTATTTTCAAATCTAAAAGTTAACCACAAAACAAGTAAATTGTTCACCTCTCTGAAACCAAAGTTTCGGATCGCAATTTGAAAAAAAAATGAAACTTTGAATTTTTTATCAATTGTTTTTATTTTAAGGTTGTGGGGTGAGGTATAATACATTGTCAAAAAAAATATGTATGTGTTTTTATTTTTTTTCGTTTTCAATAATTTTTTGTTAGAAAAAAACGTTAGGTGAGCCATTTTTTAACTTTTTCATGTTAGCATGCAAACATTTTATATTTTAAAAAGAATATTTTTATTTTGGTTTATAAAATTTGAAAGCGTGTTTTATTGCCTCTCAAAAACCGTTTTTAGTTTTCGGATACGTACAAAAATATTCCATTTATTTGGATTTTATTGCACAGCGGAAATATTTTGACCCTCTGATCTAATTTGCATCAACAATATTACTGATACACCTGATTTGTTACAACTCATCCAGTTCGACATTCCTTCCCGTAGACTCCGAAATAATGAATTTCTGTTCCTCAATCAACATTCTACTAATTATGGATACCATTCTCCCTTATCCAGAATGTTGAGACTTGTCAACGCAAGTCAAAGCATTGATCTTTTTGGTGTAAAACTAAATGACTTTCGGCAGTCGATACGCAATATTTAAATGCTTCTTCATGCTTTGGCTTGTAGTGTGTTCTATATGTACTTTTTACATTTTATATTATTATTACTATTAATTTATATGTGCTCTCCCTTCACGGTCATCTCCTTTTTTATTCGTGTTATTATTATGTTTTTAATGGACTATTATCCATAAATTAACAAATAAATAAAACATGGTCAAGGCCTGAGGGGTTTAGAAACTGTCAGCAGTAAAATACCATCAAATACTGTGTTGCTTTTTTACTATTGTTCAAAAGAAAAATACAATAACATGTTTCCCGGAATAACATAATCGGATACTAAATCTAGTACATACTGTATATAATTTAAATATAATATGTGAAATAAAGAATATGTGAATAAAGACAACATTGAAAGTAATAATAATAATAATAATAATAAAACGTTTATTTGTTATAGAGAATACATCAATACAAAGAAGCTTTGACTGTCCAACTAGGAAGGTCTCCCGTTCTAGGACAGTCAAATGACAAACATTTTGATAGGCGTAAATTTAATTTAGAAATTACCAATTTGGGACACAAATCAACAAATCATCGCCAAAAAACTTTATCTTATTTACTAAAGTTCAGGCAAAAATATTTAATTATTTATAATGTATGCATAATTTAATAATTTACTAATTTAGTTATTATTAATTATTTATATTTATGCACAAGTGTCCTTTACGTACATGTTTTTTTTTTCAATATAGAAAAAAGAAAGAAATGTAAAATTATAAGTTTACTTGTAAATAAACCAAAAGAAAAATAATACATATTACCAAAATAAAAATAATACATTCTACCAAAAGAAAAATAATACATAAGAAAAATAATACCTATTAATTATAAATAAACCAAAAGAAAAATAATACATATTAATACAAAGTTATTGAAAGCAGTGAAGAAGAAGAAGCAAACAGAAAATACTTGTATATGGTGACCTTGTTAAAAAAAACGTACTGCTAAATTGTTTAATTAGTACAGCTTTATACTTCAGTAGAGGCATACAAAAAATATCAGAATCGTTAGCATAAAAGGTTTTCAAAAATGTTTAAAGTGTTTTCCAATCGTACTTATCCAATAGTATTCAAAAGAAATTTCTGCAATACCTAAATTACAGAATGAGCGCACCTAAACGGGGGTACATAAATATGCTCTCGAATTATAACGTCTCCACTCTAACTAACCGGCGAACATACCTTGACCTCATGACGCTTTATAAAATCTGCAATAACGTTATCGACTGTCCTGACCTACTGAAACTAATAAACTTCAAAATACCACCCAGAGTAACAAGGCTTAACGACTTATTCCACATTAGCCGGACACGTACAAATGCTGGTGTCAGGGATCCAATCAGAAGAATGTGCGAATCGTTTAATCTAAATCAAAACCTCAAGGATTCCGACTTATTTTTTGATACGCGCAGTACTTTTAGTAGAAAATTAAAGGCTGTTTTCCTAAATGTTAATTCGTGAGAAATAGTTTGGATGCAGTCTGATGAATTCTCTATTAATTGTTTTGCATATTCTTGTCAATTGACATCTGTATCTGTTTTTTCTCCTTAATAAAAAAAAAAAATAAAAAATAAAAAATAAAATAATAATAATAATTTAATTTATTTCCTTACTCATGTAAAGAACATTATTAGATAACCGTTTTATAAATTTTATGCTACACTGAACTAGTCCCACCGTTTGCTCGTGCGGACGTCATCGATGTTCTTCGTCTTCCTTCTCACGTGTCTTTTTAGAAAACCAAAAAAGACAGAAGATACTAGAACGTTCGCGCTGTTGTAATATGTTTTCTCGTAAAAAGGGTTGGATTTAAACCACCTAGAACCCCAGTTGGATACCATTTGGACACAAGCCTTTCTTGCTTCAGAAGTGCTAAAACAGCAAATTTAAAATATTCTTCATCCGGAACCTTCTTTGAATACTGTTTAAGTTTTGTTTCTGGTGGTTTCTATATAAGTAATAGTTTATACTTTATTTCACCCTTTGACAACTTTCCAAACTGAAATATCTGTTAATACACAGTGTCATCACAGATACAAAGATATATTCCTATTCCCCTACCACATTAATAAAAATATATTAACACAAAAATAAGATTCGAGACCTTGGCGTGATTTTCGAAGCAAATCTCTCTTTTCAAATTCCACATATCTGACATTGTCTCCCGTGCCAAAAAAATATTTGGATGTGTTATTGGTAATGCGAGATCATTTACTAATTGAATTGCAATATGGAGAAGATGCACGAGGCACTTGTTAGCAGCATCTTGGAATAAGGCTTCATTATTTGGGCCCCTTCTGAACAAAACAATATCCTAGAAATAAAAGAAGTACAAAAAACGGTTCATGCGTTACCTGCGGGAATATTCGTACCATCCTTTCCCCTATCCACTCTTCTTCTTAACATGAATGCTCGATTTCGACACCTTAGAAGCCCGCCGAAAAATATTTTTAGGTTAACATTTTTTAAAGTTAATCTCTGGAACCAATACTCAATCCGCCTAAGTTGAAAGAGGTTAATTTATATGTCCCTAACAAGTATACTTGCGGGAGACTCCATGCACTTTTTTATGCCCCGAGTGCGAAGACTTCTGCCTATCAGAATGCCCCAATAAATAGAGCGACTCAACTGTTTAACGATTCTGCATTGACATTTTTAATGTCACTTACAAATAGTTCAGCAACTATCTTTTGACACATGTTAACAAAATTTTAAAACTGCCCCCCTGCCTTTTTAATTTGTAATCTTTTCCATTGGTGCAGTTATATCTGTTTTACGGAGAACATGAGAAATAAATAAATATGGAATAAATCAGGCATTTCTAAACCGATCGATTATCGCGTAGCAAAATTTAGTCGATCTGAATTAGGATTGCTAACTTTGAAAATAATATCTACGTCTAGCTCCAACTATCACAAATTACAAAAATATTTAAATTATGTACCGATATTTTGTCTTTAAAAATCAAGAACAAAAAAGGAATAGCATAAGATTTTATCTCTCATGAGATTCTTATTAGAAGTCTAAGGCCGTGAAAGTTGAGGTAAAAAAAAAGTAGTACTCGACCTCAAAAGGTTGGGATCCTTCGGATTAAACCATCACTGGCCTCTGTAGCAAGAGATAGTCTACGCATTTCAGTTTGGGATTCGGTTTCCTCTGCGAAGCAAAAATTCAAATTCTTCTTTAAAATACTTTTTTTTTAAATTTTAAAATGTGTTTCATTTAGTTATAAAATTTTCACATCTTATATTCAGTACCTATAATCTCAAGAAATGAACCAACGGTATTTGAAACAATGTCAAGCGTCCTTTTTCATACAAAACAAATTTCGTGATTTGAGGCAAAATACTCAACCAAACCGATAATAAACAAAAAAAATCAAATTGCCTAGCAAATATTATTCAGCAATAAAGTGAGCTATTTTATATACATATTTGTATTTTTAATTTTAAAAATATGTATGTTGGAGGCAATTTCGGAATTTTGTTGTGAGTTAATTGTAATCTTCGAAAAAATAATCTTACCCAATGTTGTTAATGTAATCCAATATATTCAAAAATAAGACATCTTAAAAAAGGCGTTTTGGATCGAAATTTTAATTCGTATTTGACAAATTTGTTTTCCATCGTAAATTGATGGTTTGTATATTAAATTTATAAACGTAAATAATTTTTTTTTTTTTTTTTTTTTTTTTTTTTTATTAGTAATAGAAGGTACATAAATTACAAATAAATTTTATACAGTAATTAATTACATAGTAGAATATTTGATGTACCCCCATAATTAAGCAAGGCTTGTGTGTATGGGGGGGTGTTATTGTATTGCTTTTTTAATATCATTCAGTTTAAGTTTTCAGTATAATTTTTTAGGTGAGTTTTAAAACTTTTTATATTGGTATTCATGTTTCTAATTTTTTCTGGTAATGAATTAAAAAATTTTGCTCCGAGATATTTATGACTCAATTGTCCAATTTTTTTTTTACATTTTGGAGTGGGAAGTATTGATGTTTGTCTAAGACTTCTGTTATTTTTAAAGGGTGCAACTTGATTTTTAATATTATCTTTATAAATTTGTAATGTTGCATGATAAAAGTATAATGCACTTAATTTTCTGACCTTAAATTGTTTGAATAAAAGTTCTGACGAATATGAGTAGGGTTTTTTTAAAATTGTTTTTATTATTAGTTTTTGTGATATGTAAATTGTTTGTGTTTGATTTTTATATGTACCGCCCCATCCTATAATGCCGTATTGTATAATTGATTGACAGAAAGCGAAGTATGTGGTTCTAAGTAATTTTTCGTTTAAAATATCTCTTAAACATCTAAATATATATGTTAGTTTCCTTATTCTGTTGTTCAGAATATTTATGTGTGGAGACCATTTTAAACGTTGGTCTATTGTTATGCCCAGGTACTTAATATCAGTTTTGCTTTCTATTTTTGAACATGATATATTACATTTGTGGTTTTCTGTATTTGTCACAGAGTGGATTATTAAGTTTATTTCTTTAGGTGTTTAATTATTGTAATAATGGTTTAATTAATGGTTTGTATATTAAATTTACGGCCATCAACAAGCTTTTTTAATCCTACTTTTTACCATAATCATCTATATAGATATTTATATTTTTATTAAATGAAGACAATATAAGCGAAACTCAATCGAAAATCTGGAAACAGAAAAATCAGAAAAAGTTATTGAAACCTCTGGGACATGAACCCAGGACCTCTTGTTTTCCGGGCAAACGAGCTATCCACTGCGCCACGGTGTCGACATCAAATTCGGTCATTTTTAACTGTACCATACTTCGACTAAGAACCACCCACATTATCTTAATTTTCTTAACGTATTTATTATTGGCTACAATCTTTAGCTCACAAATAAAATTACCAAACTTGCCGCTTAAATCATAAAAAAATTGAATTCTTTAATGGCATTTATTTTATAAATTAGAACTGAAATAAATAAAGTATGTTACATCCGTACTAGATATTATATACACCAGATATTAAGAGCTACATCTTTTGATTTTGAAAAAACATTAGGTTGGTTGAGTAATTCCAAAATTAAGTTTTTAATGATAAAGGCCGAGTAGTTGTTTCTCTGTCGTCAATTTGGATAATGTAAGTACGCTTGAATGTTGTGATAATAAAGATTGTTAAGAATTATTTCTTTTTTGGGACATTCTTGTAAAAATAATATAAGTTACATCCAAACGTAACAAAATTGTTAATGCATAAATATACCAATGCATTCAGAAGTAATATTAAATTAATATACAAGTCTCTGAATGTTTAACTTGTTAGAGATATTGTATAACATTGTAAATCAACATGCTATAATATCTGATTCCTTGTTTAGGGAAAAAGTTTTCCTTAAACATAATACGACTGGTCGGTGGTTGAGTGGGAAGAGCGCTTGGATCCCATCCGGGCGTCGCGTGTTCCATTTCTAGGCTGGCTAAGTCCTCCATCACAACACAAGCAACATTTTCGGCTTTCTGTGGTGGTAGTGGGAGATTTTCAAACATTGTTGGGTTATTCGTAACCCGGGAATGTTTGTCTTTCTTTAAAAAAAAAAAGATTCACGCAAAATGAAGGATTGGCGGTTACGAAATGTACGAATAAATAAGTGAAAGAACCCTTAATTAAAATTGAACTCATAATACACTACCAACGACAATTAAAAACAATTCCTTATAATCTTTCATATTTTCATTTTAGAAGAAGAGTTTCTTTAAAAAAAAAAAAGATTCACGCAAAATGAAGGATTGGCGGTTACGAAATGTACGAATAAATAAGTGAAAGAACCCTTAATTAAAATTGAACTCATAATACACTACCAACGACAATTAAAAACAATTCCTTATAATCTTTCATATTTTCATTTTAGAAGAAGATAACACTAACAATCAAAACGAAAATACGAAGGAGAACAAGACAGAAAAAAAATAGAAAAAGATAACGGCCGCAACTGGGACACGAACCCAGAACCACTCGTCCAACCGGGTGCCTTTACCAATTCGGCCATTGCCATTTTCAATCAAACTCATTTAATTAACATAATTGTCAATCTCACACTTCAAATTTTACAATATTATCTTCGATAATTTAAAAAAAAATCCAGTTGCGACCATTATATTTTTAGTTTTCTGTGTTCTCTTTCATATTTTCGTTTAAATTATTAATGTTATCTTCTTCTTCAATGGTATATTACATTGATGGGAATAACCTTCAAAAAGTTATAAAAAGAGAGTTTTTCTTATAAAAATTGAATTTAGTCTTTAATTAAAACCTCATTAGGCATGCCATATAAATAAAATCGGATTTATTTATCCTAGACACTATCTAGGTTACAAATCAGTTCATTGAATACATTTTTCCGATGAAAAAGGTAGCCGCCAATAATATGGAAAAAAAATAGTAGAATTTTAAATAAGAGGTCTCGGTAGAAAGGCGTTTGACCCGGTAAAACGAGAGGTTCTGGGTTCGAGTCCCAGATGCGACCGTTATCTTTTTATTTTTCTGTTTCTTGTTCTCTTTCATATATTCGTTTAGATTATTAGTACTATCTTTTTCTTCAATGATATAAAAATCATACTATTTCAGCTGCTTAAGTCAAATACTAGGAAATAGGCTATTAGATACAGATGATTTACATTGGTGCACTACTGATGCCCTTGTATTGCTGATTCACATTAGGACTTATAACTTTATAATACCTCATAAATTATACTTTCCTGTATCCATACTGTTGATGTGTCAGTTCATTTACATATGTTTTTTTTGTGTAACGCACTACACTGCTATAAATACATTTATACTTAAAATTACTTATTCGTACTGTTCTATTAATTTAACCATGTTATTGTATATTTCTGTTTTTGAAACTGACAATTCGTGGTGGAATTCCATTATAATATGCAACGTGTTCGGATACTCGTAGTACAAGCGGGAAACTGGTGAATCTACATCACGTAGAGAACCCAAAAAACTTATTTTTTTCGATCTGAGCATTTCGATTTTAATATTATTTTTTTTCTATTTTTCCATTTTTTCGGCAACTAAAGGGTTAAAAAAAAATTTGAGCCCGGTTTACCCTTACCCCTATTTGATTAGACATTAAACAGCTGAAATCAACCCTCTAGTGAAAATTTTTTCAAATTTAACCAAAAAAATTCCAACTTCGAATCCGATTTACTCGAAAACGAAAGCTCAACTCAAAAAAGTTATATCACAAATCGACTCCGAATGTGATTTAGATTTACCAGTTTCCCGCTTGTACTACGAGTTTCCGGACACCGTGTATATTATAATAAACAAATATAAAACTTTATTTCACTTAGTTTTATTGTAATTAGTTTAGAACATTTTTCCTCCAATGTAAATATGTATCCCTTCAAAAAGCAATAAAAAATCCAATACAACATAAATATAATAACAATTTGACAATAAAGTTAGGTCATTAATAATTCATATTACTTGTAACGTTTTTCCCTGAATAATATTGAAGTGAGCTACAAACCCAAGGTAATTAGCCTACTGGAATTACCAAAATAATATAATTGTATAAATCCTTGTATACCACCCCATTGGTTATGTATATAAACTGTAGACTAAGAATTATTTGTACCAGTCTGAAGATGGCTCTGGCGAGCTGAAACCGGTTATGGTCAATAAAATTAAGTAGAATAAAGTTTTATATTTGTTTTGTTATAATATATTACCATGTTATTACAATAAATCTCCATGCACCTGCTGCCAAACTATAAAAGTAGAAAAATTTGAGGACCAATTTTACAAAAACATTGGTGTGTATATAGTAAAGGATTGAACATATAAAAACTATAAAAAGGCTAATTTCTAACTTTTCACGATTCAAGATAAGTAAGTTTGTTTGATCATCAGTTCCGCAAATAAAAATGATAGGTTACAACATGCGTTTGTTTAATTTTGATTTTTTTTTATTACGTGTAAAATGGTTCAATGATTTTATAAATAATATTATTTAAACATTTATACTTAATAATTTATTTTTATATAGAGTTTTTTTCAATCAAACCCATGAAAAATAACTGAAAGTGAATTCTAAACTAACCAGTGTTAATTTTGAAAATGGAAATTGAAATAATTTTCTGTTAATATATTTTATTAGGTAGATACTTTATAGCTTTTCTGAATTCTATAAACAAACACTTGCAATTTTGAAAATGATGACACCTAAATTTAATGTTAAAGTTCTAGAGTTCATAGAACCGGAGTTACAGACAAAGTCAAAGTACCAAAGTAGAACAGAAATTAGTATTTTTAATAATTACATAATTGTTAAAACAACCAAACAATAGTCGAAAATATCAATTTAACGAAACGCGACATTGAGAAACTAATAAACGATGGTTTACCTACCTTAATAATAATAATAATAATAATCTTAATCATCTTCCAGGATGTGGGGAGGATAGTGCAATCCCACACGTCCCATATAGTTATACATATTTATATATTTACACAGTAAAGAAATAAGAACATATATAATACTAATAAAAATTAATAATAACAAAAATAAATAATCAATTATTATGCAGGGCGTGATCTTGAGTGCGCTCGGGCCCATCGCTCACTCAGGAGCAGAGCTTGGTGCTGGAAGGCTGCGGTCACCAACGTGTTGTCGGAGGCCATTAGCCGCATCCTGGCTCCAGTGACCCGGTGTCTCATCAGACTGGCGAATCCATGGAGTCTTAATTCTGTGAACATTGTTGAAGCGCTGCTATACCTTCTGAATCCAAATATGATTCTGCACGCATCATTATATTGGATCCGGAGACGTTCCATTGAGCTTACTCGGTATTGACACCATGTTTCACATGTATACAGGCTAGTGCAGAATGCATTAAATAATGTTTTAAAAAAATCAATACCTCAAAATATTCTACGTAAATGCTCTCACTTCCAATCTTTATGATAAAAGGCTCACAATCGAGTATTCTTTTTTGACGACGTCGTTTTTTTAATTTTTCCAAGTTATAGTGTCAAATATCGTATTTTTTTAAATTAGCTCCCCACGGTAGTCCCGGAGGAAAACAATTTCCTTCGGGGCTTTTGACATCTTTTGGGATGCTGTGTGGAGGATCTTTTTAGGGAAAGGAAGGATAGAAAGTTGTAGAAAGGAAAAATAAATGAAGGGTGTTTGCTAATCTGGCAGTCACTGTGTACAGAATCCATTCCTCCCACTGTGGTGCAAGGCGATGAGTTGAGAGAGTCAGGCTGGAGAGGTCAAAAGGTGTCCCTCAATCAGTCTCCCGATACGGTCCGCCACGCAGTAGATGGACAAACGCATCCGCCGCCAAGACCTAGACAAATCTCACTCCATAAACCTGGCACCTACTAGGTCACCAAATGTAGCGCACCACTTGGGGTGACATACGGCAGGGGTGTTGGTTTTCCGAAAAATGATTCTCTAGGCGGCAGTACCCGTACCCGCCTCCCAAATTAATTAAGTCGATTGTTATTAAGTAACCTTTAGACAAGTAGTATACATATCGAAGATAAAAAGTAAAGAGACTTTTCTCGATTAGTTCATTAAATCAGAATGCAAACAGACAAATCTCCGTTGCATCTCGACGGAAGTATTGCTTCACCTTTTCGGATGGACTTAAATTAAGTTAATTTGAAAGAGAGATGATTCAATTTCCGTGTTTCCCCGGGAAAACCCAATTACAAAGAAAATTGTGTATTTTGCTGCAGCGCATTTAAGATTTAAGGATTATTTATATTTTTTTAATTAAATTCCTGGTGATATCTGATAAACATACAAGAGGACGCATTTATAAATATGTAAAATCTTTAATTTATTTCAAAGTAAACAGAGTTTCAGAATATAATGTTTAATATTTATTTAAATGAAGACAATATTAGCGAAACTTAAGCGAAAATCTGGAAACAGAAAAATCATAAAAAGACATTTGCACCTCTGGGACTCGAACTCAGGGCCTTTCGCTTTCCGGGTAAATGCGCTAACCACTGCGCCAAGATGTCGATATCTGATTCGGTAATTAAATCAAAAAAATCACCCAAATTATCTTCATTTTCTTAACGCGTATCTATTGGCTACTATCATTATTATGATTGCACTATAAAACCAGTCCTCATAGCACAAAATTATACTTAGAATCCCTACAAAGTATGTTTTTAAAGCGCTGAATTTAATGTCACTTAAACAATTATAAACGAAAGATATTCTAATGTATGCATTAAAAAAACAGGGTAACTTTACACAGACAAACTCGGGCCGATTCGCAAGATCTATCTACATTACAACATACATTCCACCAATCTACAACTAAAACGACTTTTGGACCAAGAAACATGCAATACTTCTATATAAAATTATTTAATTTACTCCCTCTTGCAATAAAAACCATAAAAAAAATAACCGCCTTCAAAAGAAGCATAAAAATATGGATTATGGACATGGGAAGGAAGAATATAGATACAATTTTGCAACCTAACAATGAATAATGCTTATTTTGTACATTCTTTTAGATTTAACTTCACAATTTTCCTCGGTAATATTCTAACACAGGTATTTAGGTACTAATAATTCAAATAAGAAAACTAGTACAATGTGTCCTTAGAACGGGGTACCCCAGTAAAGACACATTTCTCTAAAAAACCGTAAAACAAACAAAAATAAATAAATAAAGATTCAAAACTCGAATATCCAGACACTATCTAGATGTGTCTGGATATTCTACTGTGTCTTGCCTGCGAAATGTACGAGAATGGACCGGCATTAGAAGTGTGGAGGAGCTATTCCGGGCAGCGCAAGACAGAGAGACATTTTCCAGAGTTATGGCCAACGTCGGGGGGACCTGATAGGGCACACCAAGAAGAAGACGAACTTTATGAAAAAAAAAGATAATATTTTAGATTTATAAGTCACACATCTACAGGTACACTTCCTTTCTTTAAATATTGTATATTATTCACCTGATTTTTACTAAATGATAAATTTTTACTATTTTATTTACCAAAAATGTACCAGATGGCATTATTAAACAAAATGCCACCTGGTAAATTTTTATTTTCGTAACATCTTCAGAGCATAAATTACAAGTTAAAATAAAAAAATATCAATCTTTTACAGATTATGTAGTATTTTTTTACAAGATAATCATTTATATAAACATATAAACTTAACCAATAATCGAGTGAAAATTTAAGCTTATAATATTCAGTCAAATTTCATTTTTACAATCATTTTCCTATATTTTTATTTAAAGATGTACCTCCATAAAAAATGGAGGTGTTATCTGTTTAGTTTTCTTAACGTAATATCTTTTTATATTACTTTTAGGTACAAGTCTACATTAGGTCCTACACTACAGTTATTTTACTTCTCAGTCTTTATACTAATCTTCCATTAGAACCATTTGCTTATGGATTATTTCATTGGATAATAATATTTTTACGTCATTATTAAATTTTAACAGTTAATCTCTGAAATGATATTTTTTGTTTGAATTGTTTGTTGGTAATTTGTAATTGTCCTGAAGATCATAAGAATAGTGACTAAACTGGCAGGCATCTAAATAAAAAAAAACAAGATTAAGACAAAGAGAATTATAAATCATAAATATGAACATTCACAATCCATCTTTATTTTATATTCACAAAGATAATGTGGCAAACAATTTATCATTTGCATTAACTTCGTCCACAAACTCCACACAACATACGTGAGCCGTACCAAATTACCAATTAAGTTAATAAAAACTCGAACATTGACGGGAAGGCCCGAATATGCTTGTATTCAATTGTGACATGCAATTATTCTTTATACCATGGATATTAAATAAATAAATATATTATTAAAGTGGTAGTTGATTTCATAAACATTATTTGTCCCTTCGAATGTTTAATTATTTATTTGTGTAGTTAGGAACGGCTCACGTGCGGTTTGTGGAATGAATGACCAAAGTTCTTGATATCTTTCTAAATTTCTAAGCAATTCTTTTGGCATGTCTCTTATGCAGCATTTGAACCTGAGAACATTTTTTTTTCAATGTTTTGATGTTCTACTCATTTAACCCAAAATTACCTATTCTGCAGTATATTTTTATTATTTTATTTTCATTCTCCACGTATTTGTCTGGACATTATTGTTATCAGTTATCACCCTTGAATCCGTTATTTGATTAGTTTAGGGAATTGATGCAATGTACGAAGATAAATAAGGAACTCGCAGTCCTAGACCTTTGCCAACCGTATATTATAATAGCTCTCATTCATATATGGAAAAATGGTCGGTTAAATTTCCCACGAAAAGATATACATACAGGCTACTTAACGCACAGAAAATGCATAATCCCTAAAACAAAAACCAGCTTCACACAGGGACAATGCTCATACATTGCATCTAAAATATTCAACACACTAAATAACGACATCAAAAGATCTTGTACAATTACTCACTTTGCATTCGGTGTCCAAAAAGGTATATCCGAAAAGGAGAGAAATTTATTTAAAGAATTTCTTCAAAGAACGGATATCTACACCACCATTCAAGCTTTTGTATGTAAATAACATTTTAATAGCAGAAAGATTAAATATATTTATTGTTTTATTAATATTTATTTCATTTACATTTTCATAATATAACATAATATAGGGTTCATATTTTATACACTCTCCTAAGAAAGCAAATGCTTGTGATTAGGAGAGGACAACATGTTAATAACTTAAAAATTATTTTTAAAAAAAGATCCTTATCACAAACTTAAGAGTTTAACTTGTGAAAAGATTTAGACTTAACATATTTTAAAAGTTTATAGAAGTAATTAAACGAGAAATATAGAGGTACATAAAACTACATCATATATACCTACATACTACATCATCACTATATCATCACCATAATAACTCTTTTTTGTTGCTTACTCTATAATACTACATTGATTTTAGATATTTTTAAATTACTTTCTTTTTATATTCCTTCATATGCTCTTTATTTTTTTTCTCTTTCATACGCTTTTTATATTATTTTATACTAATTTTCTTTATATAATACTATCATCATCATCATTTTTTATATTCCTTCATATGCTCTTTATATATTTTTTTTCTTTCATACGCTTTTTATATTATTTTATACTAATTTTCTTTCTATAATACTATCATCATCATCATCTTCTTCCCCTTTTCCTATTGGGGGCCGGGAACCCACTGCATCGACAAGGCGTCTCCATTCGTCCGTCTTGCGCTGACTGTTCAGCCTCCGTCCATGGCAGTCCTATCATCCTCTCTTCAGATAGTTTCTGGAGTTGTCTCGCCCAATTGTGTCTAGGGCGGCCCACTGGACGTCTACCCTCTCGAATCGCACTCAGTATATTCCTAGGAATTCGGTCATCAGACATTCTTAGTACGTGCCCAAATCACCTACCATTTAATATTATGTTATTATATATTCTTTGATATTATTTTATAATCTTTTACATTCCCTTATATTATTGCTTATTTAAAATGTTAATGCACTATATATATAAAATCGTGCTAATTTAAAATGTTAATGCACTACATATAAAATCGAAAATCATTCGGGCATGTAGCATGGTGGTCGAAAATTCCACAAATTATGTAACCATCAAAGAAATTAATAAAGAAAAATTTAAAAAAAAACTACAAAAAATAACCTTTACATGAATGCAGCAAAACACACAATTATTCCAATAAATCGATACGATTCATCGATCAATTAATTTATTAATTAGATAATACGATTCTTGCAGCAAGGTCATCAATGTTGCTCGCTTGTAAACAAAATGCTCTTTGTTCAAAAAATTGATTCAATTACGACATCCATACTTCACGCGTGCATTTCACTTACCAATATTACACCGCCAGAATTACACATGGATGAAGTTACACACGGAGAGTAATACACCTATTTAAATTACATCTACCAGAAGTACACAATTTACATTTTTTTGTGTTTATATCGTGGAACTGCATTCAATAAAAAAATCAAATTTATTAATGTTTTATCAAGTTCTGCAAGTATATGTGTTTTTTTATTTATTGTGATAGCGGTTTCGGCTTACAAAGACATTTTCAAACTGTGGTTAGACCATTTTGAGACGACAATGCGTAACATTTAAGGCGGGGAAAATAGATTTCAAAGCACCCAACAAAGTAGAATCTTTTGTCACAATTATTTTCTCAGGGTAACCGACGAGTTCATCGAAAATTAATTCATCGAAAGCAAATTCATCGAAAACGAGTTCATCGAAACCGAGTTCATCGAAAACGAGTTCATCGAAAACCAATTCTTTGAAAACCAATTCATCGAATGATCAATTCATCGATTCGCCAATTCACGTTGTCATGTATGGGATAAATATGAGGTGAGGTGTGAGGTGGTTGATGTATTAAACTACATGTCATGTCACGCATAGATTGGGACAAATGTATGAGGTGGTGAGGCGTGAAGTGTTTGTATATTCTATGACATTTTTGTATTAGAACCGTGAGGTGGTGGTGGGGTAAGCCAATTCATATATTGTGAATACCGCAGAAGCGTCCCAACTGCTCCGAAATTTTTATTTTTTTATTCTAAATTATTGTTAAGTGAATACCGCACAAGAGTACCTACCAACTGCTCCAAAAAATTTTTTTTTTGTAATTTTTTTTTATTGCAAATTATTGTTATGTGAATACACCTAACAATAATTTATGAGCACAAGAGTCCCAACTGCTTAAATTTTTTATTTTTTAATCTAAATATTTTTTATTGTAAATTATGTACCTATCGATAAGTGAATACCGTACCAACTGTGAAATTTTTTTGTTTTTTTTTTATATATTTTTATTTTAAATTATTGTTATATGTTATGTAAATACCGCACAAGAGTCCCAACAGCTCCCGAGGGAAGGAGGATGAGGCAGTGTTGAGATGAGGTGGAGGGGGTTGCTGAGGAGGGGGAGGGATAAGAGAAGGGGTGCAAGGCCTTTTTCATATCCATTTTTCGTATTACTAAATAACAGACACGGGAGGCGGGTATGGGTACACCTCACCCCAAATGAGGTGGGACACCTCAACACCTCATTTCAATATTTGAGTACCTCATACAAACTCATCCTTATATCGTGTCCTACCCGTATTATTTCTAGTGAATATTTTTTTGTTATATAAAAATAATGAATGCATTGTAAGAGTGTGGGGATGGCATCTATGACAGAAAGAGGAATGGAGCGCTGTAGACGATGACCACCGATAAAAACAAAAAACTCCACCCATTCATTTTCTCATTCAATGTATTTCATTAAAGTAACAGACATAATTCATTGTTTGGTCTCTTAAAAGTTTAATGTAAAGTGAAAAAAGTTATATTTTTTTTATCCTAAAGTAGGAAAATGAAATAAAGAAAATCAACATTAATTTCGAAGAGCAATTGAGTGTATGATATTTTTTATTTTTTTATTTCGTTATGTTTGAAATACAAGCAACGCTCGACGGTTAAATTTATTCATACAAAAATCGCGATTAAAAAATGGGAGGGTGGGGGTAGGAGGGTGAAAATTTGGGGTAATAGGTATTTTTTATGACAAATAAAAAAATATATAAAAAAAATTGTCAAAAAAGTAGAAAAAAAATTCTGGACAAGACACCCTAATCGCCTAGCGGTATGAAATATATTTTATGACCTATTCTCTTACCAACCAACTATACATAAAAAATTTCATAAAAATCGGTCATGTCGTTTCGGAGGAGCGCGACCACAAAAACCATGACACGAGATTTATATAAATATATAGAATAAAAAGGTATTTCATGTTTGTTTTGTAAAAAAAAAATATTAATTCGAAATTAATAGAATTCTTAGTTTTTACCACTTTTATTGTTTATAAAATCAAACATTTTTCATGAGAAATGGTCGCTTCTTCCAAATGATAAAATATGTTATTATTTTAAAAAATAAAATAAATATATTATTTTTAAAAATTGGCAAGCCTTTACTGGGTGATCTATTTGGCGCGTTCTGTTGGTTCCATGCCATCTCAGAATCAAGTAAACTCAACACCTCTTTAAATAGTCATTAAAAGCTATGAAAAAATAATTTTGAAATAGCCCTTACACCTAACCTAACGTAACGACTTTTCAAAGGTGGTTCCGAATTTTCCGGTTACCATCCCCACCTTTGTATCCAGTGTATTTTTCATAATAATCTCGAAATTAAAATATGTATTTAGTTTAGACCATTCCTACTCCAATGTAAACATGTATCCCTTCAAAAAGCAATATAAAAAAATCCCATACTTCATAAATATAATAACGATTTGACAATAAAATTAGGTCGTTAGTAATTCATATTACTTGTAAGGTTTTTCCCTAATCAACATTAAAGTGAGCTACAAATCCAAGGTAATCAGCCTACTGGAATTACCAAAATATTCAGAAATTCAACAGACCCTAAAACAACTTAGCAACAAATATAATTAATATAATTGATTAAAATCCTTGTAGACCACCCCTCTACCCCTCCCCCATATGTTATGTATATAAACCGAAGGCTAAGAATTATTTGTACCAGTCTGAAGATGGCTCTAACGAGCTAAAACCGGTTACGGTCAAATAAAATTAAGTGGAATAAAATTTTTGTATTCGTTTTATTATAATATATTATAATGAAATTCCACTTTGAATTGTCAGTCTCAAAAATAGAATTTTTTTATTGCAAACTTTTAAATGCAAAGCTTGATGTTATTTCTTTCTAAATCTGTTTATATTGTATGTCTGACGAGTTCGTGTCATTTTGTGACAGATACATATCGAACTACTTGGCCCGAGTACTTAAAAAAACTTGCTCAGATTTTTTACTATAACAATTAATGATTGTGAAGCATTGAAGTTTTGAAAAGAGAAAACGCTCGACATAAATATTATTTTAATATCGTATAAGAGAATTGTTTATGTATTGCTGCTGGTACCCGACATGCGTTGCAATACCATTCAAAGAAATAAATTGATTCTCCCTGCATGTCCTTCCCCGTGCGTCCCCGTTCCCTTCCACCTTCCCCGCCTTCCCCCACCCTCGTCTCTTCCCTGTTCCCTTTCCACGAACCCCACCTTCCCCCTGCCTTTCCTCCCTGCACATTTTTATCTATACAAATTTCACAATGCCGGAACTTACGATTGTATACAGCCTATGTTACTCGCTGATAATGTAGCTTTCTATTGGTTAAAGAATTTTTAATATCGGTTTAGTGGTTTAGGCGTGAAAGCGTAACAAACAAATACACTCACTTTCGCATATATAATATTAATATAGAAGTATAGGAAATGTTTGAAAATTTCAAAATACCTTCTTTCCACCCCCGCGAAGGTTTCTTAATTATTACAATTACATGACTATACATAAGTTTTTAAGCATTACAAAAACTCTGGCGAAACTGTCAAAAATGCCACAATTTGAAAATGACATTTTGCAAACCATCGATTGTTTAATAAAAATTAAATTTTCGAATAAACTCTTTAAATTAATGAATTTACTTGAAGTACTAAGTAAGAATTATTGGCATTTTAAATAGGTACCTGTGATAGGTACCAAATTCGAATGATTGTTTTTATAATATACAAAAATGAATATTTGTAAAATACGAAAAATGAAATTTTGAATAAAAAAATTGTAATAGGTGGCATGCGAACTGTTTGAAAATCTGAATGTACCGGGACTGAAAATATGGATCGCAGGACAGGGGGAGATCGCGGGAGGGGGTTCGCGGAACGGGGGAGCGGGAGAGGGGGAGAGGGGAGGCATGGAAGGTGGAGGGGGAAGGCGTGAGGGGAAGGGGACATGGGAAGGAATGGGGATGCGGAGCGGGAACGGGACGAATTGGAAAGGACACGCTGGAGAAACAAATTTTTCATTAAGTGGCACTGCAATGCATTCCGGAAACTCGCTAATGTCTTATAAATTAGGTCGTTAATCGGTAATGATATACTGCTCTGATGAATATATGCGATATTAAATTATAATGATGACACAATTCAGTTCAGCAATTTAATGCATAATGTTTCATTAAAAACTGATATTAATAACATAGATTGCTTTCGGAACCTCATATTCAGTATTTCATGCGGGTTGTCCCCGGGAAACATCTTTAATCCCGGTCAAAGCCGGGCATGTACCGTTACGTTATATACATTACATTTATTATATAAATACTTTGTGTTACATGATTTAAATACATACATTGTGTTGTAATATCGCTACGACAAAGACTACGAGCTACGAAAACCGCGAAAAGCTACGACAAATCCTACGGTCGTATTTAAATGGTTGCTTAGGTGTATAATAATTTCCTGTGCTGGTACATTTAATTTAAAAAATATATATGATGACTCTTTTATCACCCGAAAGAGACTGAATTAGCCAATTGAACTATTTGGGTATTAATTATGGTTAACAAAACATATTTTAGTTATATATATATATAAACACATCAAAAAAATATATATATATTCGATGGAATGTGTATCATTAAAAACCCATATTTTTTTTTAGAATTTCATCATAATTTTTTTCCTTCCTTTTTGCTTTCATTAGTTTGAATGAAATAAACTCACTTTCTCTTTTCTGTTTTTACTAACACATCAATGTTTAAATGAAAGCCCAGGTATTTTTGAAATAATTATTATACTTTTTGTAACTTTAAAAAGTATAACAGCAGGTTTTACAATAAATTTTCATCATCTTTTTTTGTACTTTAAATGTCGTTATTTTATTGGTCAATGATATAACCCTGAGGCGTATCTTCGGACCGGTTTTAGAAAATGGATTTTGGCGCAGACGTTACAATAATGAGCTATATATTCTGTTTAAGGATCTAAACGTCACAAAATTGATAAAACTAGGAAGACTTCGGTGGCTGGGTCAGAGCAGGCATTAAGCACCAAAGTCCCTGCTGAACTCAAGACCGATAGGGCGAAGGATCCTGGGAAGACCAAGATTAAGATGGAGCGACAATGTCCTCAAAGATATATCTACCTTGGAGTTTCTAAACTGGAGAGAGCTGGCACAAAATCGAGATGAGTAGAGGAAGACTTGAGGAGGCCAAGACCCACCAGGGGTTGTAGAGCCAAGAGTGATGATGATATGATATAACCTTCCTCCGATGTATATTTTAAAGACTATTTATAACGCAAATAAATAAAATAATACAATAATTAAATTAAATATTTACGATAATAATTATCTTAAATCTGAAAGACTCCACGTAGAGAATTCAAGCCTTGTACACTTTAAAAAGGTCTGGATATTTTATAGAGATTTTAAGAAAACAGTATACATTGATTTTTGTGAAAAAATTATTAAATGATTACCTTAAAAGATAGTAGGTAGGTTGGCACTGTTAATAAGATAAACAATGTAAATTAAGGTGATCCACTAGTCCTGGAGAAATTCGATATTGAAATCCCCGCCTCTTTTGCAGTATTTCATAGAAGCATCTATAATATTTCTAAGCGATCAAATTTTCAAACCAAATCACATGATTTTGTATGATTTGGCATTATTTCGCACGACTTCATATTAATGGACATCGTTAATTACCTTTTTATATATAAATTATGTATGTTATTTCAAAAGATGCCTCAGACAGCATATGACTAATTATGATGATACAAAGACGTTTTCAGAAAAATAAAGACAGGTATCACACTTCAATCATAGCCATTGACTCATAGATTGATTCAAATGTAATATCAACTTTCTCAGAATTATGGGGTGAAAACTTTTTTTATTATCGTTTAAAATACACCACTACAGTTATAAAAATTAAAAATATTATTGAACTAAAAACTTCTTTAGCACCGTTGTGATTTGAAACTCGTTGGAAAAAAAAACGATAGTTAAAGGAGAAACACGTAATAATGATAAAGTATAATCGGTCTCCTCTTTGTGCGGTGCTCTGTAGTCTATCGGTCTCCTCTTTGTGTGTGGTGCTTTGTAGCTTGCCCATTCTTGTCTACTTTAGTTTTCTGAAGATTTAAAAAAATATATTTGAGATGAAGTTAAAAATATATTGTTCTTCGGAAACCATCATAAATAATATTTAATTATTTTATTTATATATATAAAAACAGGCTGGAACACAACCATCATACTAGTTTTAACTTTAATGAAGGATTAATTGTACCTAAATATACAAATAAATATGGACAAAGAACGTTAAATTACATGATTCCCAGTTGTTTAAATATGTTACCTGCTGAAATTAAAAACTGTGCCCAAAAAAAAACAATAATGGTGAATTTACCGAAGACTTGGCTTACGAAAAGAAGTAATTAGTATTAGCTTACAATGACATATTATTCTACCGACTTTTAAATTGTTATTTATGTTTTCATAATTTGTCTTTTATCTATATTTCTGTAATTTTTTTAATTTAACTATATATATGTAGACAGACGTATTGGAAATGCTTGGAAACAATATTGGGGTTTTAAAGAAATAATGAAAAACAATGAAAGTAGGATAACTACATATTAAACGGAAACGTTTTGATACCTGCATACTTCCTTGGGCACTCACAAAAAATCACAATAAGAAAATCTAAATTTGCCAAAACTCCATGGAATGGTATGTTAGGGATTGACTGTCCGATTGAATAAAAATCGAAACCATTAAGAAACAAACAAGAACAAAAGATGACACAAAAACAATAATAAAGCTAAAGTGGAAGTTGTCAGGCCACACAATCAGAGGAAATGAAAAATGGTCAAAATTAGTCATGAATTGGTTCACAAGCGAAAAGAAGAGAAAACGAGGTAGACCATTAACGACATCAAAGCCATAGCAGGTGGTACATGGACAAGAGTAGCTAATGATAGAGAGAAATGGCGACAGTTGGAGGAGGTCTTTGTCAACTAGTGACGTACAAACAGGGAGTCGATGCATGATAAGATTGATAAGTGTTATAAATATTATAAATAATGTAATTAATTAATTTACTGTCTGAATAAAGGCTATTATTATTATTAACTATTAAATCACCATAATAAGATCTTTAATGTAAAGAACCCGTTAGACAAACTGCTAAAAAGTAGTTTATCGGGACTTTTTTTGTCTTATATTTGTAAAGTGTACAAAATAAATAAATAAAAAAACAGTACGAAGTAAACAGTTTTTATCATGCAAAGTTGGATAAACAGACTTACGTACGTTAAACGTGCTAAGCAAGTTAAGCTAAAAAGGTTTCTTATGCTGATCTTGGTTAGAGCTAGGATGTTTTTTTTGTGTTTTACTTTAGATTTATTGATACATTATTCTAATTGTATGACTTACCGTCAAGGTTGGTGTTATTGTTATAGGTAGTACACATAAAATCAAACATATTACTGAAATATCACCAATTTTCATTGAATATTCCTTTGGTTCTACAGTGTTGGTTATTTATTGATTAATTGTTGGAAGAAGCCTTACAAATATTTTCTTGGTTTCTAAACTGGAGTGTACAAATTAACCGATTATTTACAGAGGTTGAATGCAACAAAACGCAAACATTTAATTATTTGCTTTAAATAATATTATATATTCCTGTTCCATCTATAATCTATAATATAAAAATGAATCGCTAAATTTGTTTGTAAGCGCAAATCTCGAGAGCGGTTGAACCGATTTCGCTAATTCTTTTTTTAGAATTTTCCTTGAAGTTCGAGGATGGTTCTTACGGAGAGAAAAATTAAGAAAATTGCAGAGAAAATTAGATAATAACAGAAAACATCGCACGTTTGACAGTTCGCGTGTTTGAGAATGACATTTTACAAAACAATGATTGTTCAATCAGGATTCTATTTTTGAAAATCTTTAGTTGATAAATTTATTTAAAGTAGGCACTCCTCTAATAGTTTGAATCGTGTCAAGAATTTTAGATATTTTAAATAGGTACCTATGTTAGGTACCAAATTTAATATACAAGAAAAATGTAAATTTGAATAAAAATTGTAAAAGGTGGCACGCGGGCTGTTTAATAACTGAATGTACTGGGATTGAATACAAGGAACGCGGGAGGAGGGTTGGCGGGACGAGGGAGCGGGAAAGGGAAGAGGGAAGGCGGGGAAGGTGGAAGAGGAACGCGGGAGGGGGGAGGGGGACCTGGGAGGGGAATTCGGGAGGGGGGGTTCGCGGGATGGGTGAAGGGGGGGGGGAAGTGGAGTGGGGAGAGGGAAGGTGGAGGTGACGGAGTGGGAACGCGAGCGGGTAAGAGGACGCATGAGAAGAAGGGAAGGCGGAATGGGAACGGGACGAATGGGAAAGGACACTCAGTGAGAAACAATTTCTTTATTAAATGGCATAGCAACGCATGCCGGGACCAGCTAGTATATAATAAATACGAAGCACATAAAAATATTATTCAAACATATTGATCAGCTGAAAACTTTATTCTGGTCCACGATAGGACGTATATAAAAGATTCCGTGACAACTCAAAATCATGCAATTTCAAATTTCAACACCCCTTTGGATAGTTATCAAAAGTTATGAAAAAAAAATTAGAAAATAGTTCGTATCCTAAATTAACTTAAAATATTTAACCAATTTTTAAATATTTTTTGTCATCACTTTAAAAGACTTTTCAAGGGAGGTATTGAAGTTGCATGATTATGAGTTGTCCGGTCAACAAATAAAGAGGCACACTTTTTTAATTTAAAAAATAAAGTTATAGAAACATTTTTTTTTTCGATTTTACGGAAATTCGGAAATTGGAGACTAGCAATAGTTTGCATTAATAATCTCTAAAAATAATTATTCACGGTTTTTGGGCAATAATAACATTAAACAAAAAACAATTGTGCAGAACTTTCATAAATATAATATTAAATAGCTAAATAAAAATTAACTTCGTAACACCTCTGATAAGTTTTAAGATTTTCACGGCCAAAAGCATTTTCGTTATTTGTTTTTGGGGTGTTATGCCGTGTTGCGCTACCTCCTTCTTTAGCCAACGTTTCGGACATCGTTGCAGTGTCCATCATCAGGGCAGATCCGGCAGATCCGGTAGATGTAACACCTCTATTTGTTTTCATTGTGAACACAAGCAAGACCGCCATATTTCAACAAGGCCTAAATATGAACAAATAGGTTGCGATAACACAAATAACTACAAAATCAACCGTTTTTTTGTCAATATCTACTTGAAATTATATATTTAAATATCTACTTGAAATTCACTTTTTTTTTCTTGGTTGAACGAATGTATGGATGAGGTGAAAACTTGAACGTGAACATTAACTCACTTCCCGACATCCGATCGAGCTGAATCTCGTCATCGATGACAATATGTTGTATTAACGAGTGGTGGCAATTACGCACAAACACGTGGACATATTTGCATTTCTCTGAAATATAATATTACAGCTCTCGAAATAAATGTCCGTCTTATCTACTCGGGATTTGGCTGGGTTGGTATCGCGGTTGCTTCTGATCACTGTGTAATCAGTGATATTCAGTCCTCAACCAAACCAAAAAAAAAAGTTTTAAAAGACATTCGAAAAAAGATGTAAGTAAAAAAACTTTGTTTTTCACGGGTTGATTTTTAATCTTATATTAAAATAACTAACTAGCTGAAGTCTCCGGCATAGCCCGCTTTATACTCGTATAAGTGCGCCCCACGGTTGAATTTGGCAGTCACCTCTGGTCTGGAGCTCCAAAATACCTAAAAAAAAAAACTTGACTCTGTGCAGAAACGGGCGGTCCGTTTGATAGATTCTCCCATCTTATAAGACGGACTGCAATCTTTAGAGCATAGGCGTCCGGTGGGAATGCTGTCCTTGTTCTACCGGTATTACAATGGAAGATGCTCCGAGGAACTAGTGTAATTGATCCCCTCGGCACCGGTGCATAATCGGGAAACACGTCAAACACGCGCCCAACATATGTACACGGTTGACATTAGTCACATGAGAACGGGTCGTTTCTATGACTCCTTCTGGAGTTCAACGGCTCGGTTGTGGAACGATTTGCCGGCCTCTGTGTTTCCTCCCTCCTACAACATGGGTCTCTTCAAGACCCATGTTCACTCCTTCCTTTCCTCAAAAAGACCCTCCACCCAGCATCTTCAAAGATGACATAGACCCTGAGGGAAATTATTTTCGTCGGGGCCTCCTGTGTGGAGTTAATGTAAAACAAAATATTTTTTTTTCGAAATCAAATGTAGACAGACAATTTTCTAATATTTTAAATGTCAATTGTGCAAACGTTCACAAATAAGTTAAAACGCTTCATGGTGTGGGAAAAGGGAATTGGGGTAGTTTGTCGAAATCTCACATGTATACAAACCTTCCTCTTGCTTCGAAGGTCACAAAAAGTGGTGTACAAAATGTCCTAAGAATCACACTGCCACACAAGGACCCTCTTTTTTTACATGTACACTACTGAGGTCCCCGGCGTTACCCGGGTTTTACGGAGAATTATTTGAAATCAGACGCAGACAGCAAATTCCCCTCCTTTAATTTTTGTACCTACGTCCAAGGTTGAAAAGTGCATCAAGTAGAATCGAAATTCTGCTTTAAAGGGTGGGAAAAGGGTATGGGGTAGTTTAAAAAATCTCGTTCTTCGGACTTCGTTGAACCGGAGTTACAGACAGACAACCAAAATTAGTATTTTTAATATGAAACTTTCAGACGGTAGGAAGTAATATACTTATTACTACTAATATACCTATTATACCTTCGATAGGTCAGTGGTTGAGTGAGCATCGCGTTTGGATCTCACCTAGGCGTTCCGTGTTCGATTCCTCGGCTGCTAAGTCCTCCATCACGACTCAAGCAACATTTTCGGCTTACTGTGGTGGCAGTAGGAGATTTTTTAAATATTGTCTGATTATTCGTAACCCAGGAACGTTTGTCTTTCTTTAAAAAAAAACCCAATGAATAATTTCATTAATTGGCAAGATGAATGAGAATGCTTTTGGTTAAGAATAATAATATACGTCGTAACCTACCTAAAATAGAAAGTAGATAACCTTAATAATTATAATTAATGTAAATGACTCTATTTCGGCAACGTGCAATGGTTTCGTAGCCGAATTTACAGATCGTATTTTTTTAAATTCGATTATGATTTATCAAAAAGTCAAATGATGCTTCCAGTATAGCAGGTACGGGGGGCGTGTAGGAATCTGTGGGTCAGCATGTCCAGGAGTGACGGATATATAAATCTATTCCTCCCACTGCGGTAAAGCGATGTCCCGAGAGAGATGTTCCGATGTTCCTGCTGGAGACATTAAAATATCTCCCTTAACCAGTCTCTCCCGATCCGGCCTACCGCACACTTGGTGGGAAGACACATCCGCCGCCAAGATCCGCACAAACCTCACCCCATGAACCCGGGCATCCCTGCTAAATGAATTTTTTAAATGGTGCGAACAAAATATGTTATTTTTGAATACTGAGAAATGTCAAGTAATACGATTTTCCAGAACTCATTCTCATATTTTACATGAATATAATTTTAATAATGTTAAATTAACACCAGTATTACAAATTCGCGACTTGGGAGTTATATTCGATTCAAACTTAACATTCACACCACATATAGATAATATAACTAATAAGGCTTTAAAGATTCTTGGCTTCCTTTGTAGAACCCTAACTGATTTTAAGTCCTTGGATTGCATGAAAACACTCTACATTTCATTAGTTAGATGTCAAGTTGAATATAATTCACCTATTTGGTCCCCTTTCTATAAAGTACACTCTAACAAAATAGAACGAGTTCAACACAAATTTCTTAGGTACTTAAATTTCAAACTCAAAATTCCAATAGAAAACATTAATTATTTAAGTTTAATGAATCGACTAAATTTAATTACGCTGTCTGACAGAAGAATCATTTCAGACCTAATTTTATTGTACAGAATTATGAACAACCTAATTGACAGCCCTGCCATCGTTTCTACTATTAAACTTCTTGTACCGACAAGGAATACTAGACAAAATATAACATTCTTTTGCAACACATACACAACTAACTATCAATCACACTCACTTACCAATAGGATGCATTATTTAGGCAACAAGTTTGGTGGTATTGTAGATGTATTTGCTGATTCCCTTTACATTCTAAAATGCAATTTAAACCAACACTTTGTTGAATCCTACAAATTATTGTAACATGGGTATAATATATTTAACGATTTGATTTGTTATTGTAATGTTTATATTATATTTTGTTCTATTTTATTGTTAAATATTACATTGTTTAAAATATTTCACGGTTTTCCACAAGACATATACAAGTGGTTTTTTTTCTTTAAAAACTACTTGAATATTCTTAAAAGTTTTTTCACTTTTTATAACTTTTGGTATAAATTCTATGTATGTGCAATCCTAGATATCTTAAATGTTATTTTCTAATCTATGTAAAAGCCCCTACGGGCGTATAACAACAATAAATAAATAAATAAATCACCATACGTAGCGAATCACTTGGGGTGATCTATGGCAAAGGTGTTGGTTATCCAATAAATGGTTCCCGGGGCGGCGGTACCCATTCCCGCCTCCAAATTGCCCTGGTGAAACGCCATAATTCAGAACTGAAATATTTTTATTGAAACGGTTTTAGCCACGTTTTGTGACCATGCCTGCCCTTCCTTCCCCTCACGTACACAACCCAACTGGGGATGCCCTAGTCCCGCTGGCTCCTGATGGTTGGGAGCAGTTGGGACTGTACTTCAAATAAAAACCCTCAGACGGATATGGGTATGGGATTTGACAATCTAGCTTAATGTTTTCCATCGTGATTTCTAAAGCCTTCAAATATCTATTAAACTGTTCGACAATAAGACACCACCCGAAAGTTTTTCAATTTTGTAACAAGAAAAGCAGTGTTGAAACCCGGGCGAAGCCGGGTTGCAACTATGTACTAGAATCGTAAGGCGAATTCCGTGAAATCGCTCTGCGAGTGTAAAATATACAGATTTTAAAGTCCAACCTACGTATTTCAGAACATGTGCGTTGTTGGAACGTTTTCTTTGTTCTCAATAACGGTTGTAACTTCGTTATTTCCACAAATTTATTTAAGATTTCGCTGTATGTTCTTATCAAAAGACTGCAGCAGGTAAATACGTTATATATTCAACGCTTCTATTGCGTTTTGCGACATTATTACATAAAACTTCGCTTCGTGTTTCGCCCAAGGTGACCTTCGGAAATTATTTCCAGCTTGTAGAGTTTAATTGCTTGAAACGGGAGAGGCAGAGCCACCTAGCGCGGGTTGGCGGAAGCTCGTAATTATTTTTCCTCTCTCCTATTGGCCGGTCGAACTGACATGCGGAGGTACGTTGGTATGTCACTATATTTCATGTTAGTATGTTTGTCATTCCTCTCATGATTATTTGCATTGGATATTTTAACCTTTGGACTTGGGCTGATTTTCATTAATCAGCGCTTATTGCGATAGCGTATTTAGTACTAACGATTGTTCTGAATCAATAAGCATTTTCGAAAAATGTCGTCTGGTGGGTAGAGGTGACTTCTTGCAACTTTAAAATAACCGCTGGGTAGTCGTTTAATCAACTTATTTATAGAATATTAATGTCAGCGTTTGGCAACAAAACGACCTTCGTGGCAAAGAAATAAGTTTTGGCTCTGAAACCAGAGGTCTCGGGTTTTGAGATCCACCAGGCAGACAAATAAAAATGCTCGTAAATGTACATGGATACATATAATATAGAAATAAGTTTAATAAAATAACGTTTGCAGAAATTGTTTCTTTGGAAAAAGACAAACATTCCCTCGTTGTGAATAACCTGACAATATTTAATTTCTCTTAATATCATCACTCTGGTTCGCTACGTTTGGTGACTTAGCAGGGGTGCCCGGGTTCACGGGGTGAGATTTGTCTAAGTCTTGGCGGCAGATGCGCCCGCCCACCTACTGCGTGGCGAACCGGACCGGGAGGGACTGGTTGAGAGAGATCTCTCCAGTCGGACTCTCTCGATGTAACGCCTTGCACCGCATTGAGAGGAATGAATTCATATGTCCATCACTCCTGGACACACTGTCCCCCAGATTCCTATTCACCCCTCATGCCTTTTTTATTTCGAGAACTTTCTCTTCTTCCTTTCACTAAACACACAGCATCCTCAAAGATGATATAGGCCTCAAGGGAAATTGTTTTCCTCAGGGCCTCCTGCATGGAGCTTATATAAAAAAAACTCTTAGAGGAAAATGTTGCTTATGTAATGTCGATTATTTCGAACCCAACGTTTTGGACTCTCAGTTTAACTAATTTGAACCACTCGGCAATACACCTGGTGGCACCTAGTTCCCGAGAGGAAGATTATGAATTTATTTCACAGAATTTTAACAATTCATCAAATTTCATGGATTATATTCAAGTTCTGTGAAAGTTCTTTTCAAGTTCTGTCATTTAAAAAAGAAACTCCTTCTCGGGTTATGAATAACCTGACTTATTTGAAAATCTCCTTCAACCGATACAGTTAACGAAAAATGTTGTTTGTATCCTGATGGAGGACTTAGCCAACCGAGTAATTGCACAGTCGATCCCAACTCGGCCAATGAGCGGCCATGTTAAACAACTGGCCAATAATGATATAACAACTGAAATTAAATAGAACCTTTATAGAAATTTTAAATTAAAATTGATGAATTGCTTAAATTCTGTGAAACAAGCGGCCCTACATCAAAAGCATCACCGCCTGGTAAAAGGCCACAATTCAGAATCTAACAGATTTTGTGATTCGATCTACATTCATTTTGGGATATGAGTACGGTTACTGCTATATTACACCCATATTCGTATTTATTGATTAATCAACACCTCTGCCATAGGATTTAGCAGGAGTTCCCGGGTTGATGTTCCCGGGGTGAGGTTTTCCGGATCTTTGCCCACCAGCTGCATGGCAAGTCGGATCGGGAGAGAATGGTTGAACGAATCCCTTTGACCTCTCAAGACGGACTCTCTCGGAACGTCGCCTTGCCCCGTAGTGGGAAGGATGGATTCAAACGTCCGGCACTCCTGGACACACCAACCCCTAGATTCCTATCCACCCCTCATACCTTTTTCCTTCCCAGAACTTCCTCTCCTTACTTTCCTAAAAATTCTCTCCACACAACATCCCTTAAGACGACATAGGGCCCTGAGCGAAAATATTTTACTACAAGGGCACCTGTAAGGAGTTCATGAAAAAAAAATAGCCAGGTAGGTAGGTATTCCCATTTGCCTTCATCTACGCTCCCAACATCCTTTACTATATCTATGTAAACACAATTCACAATTTGGTGATCCAATAAACAGTCCAGCTGACTTGCTGAAAAGCGAATGAAAATTTGTCATATAAAGGTAAATTATAATTACTACGCAAAAAACCCAATTTTTTATAGGTTTTGTATTGCTCCAGAGGGAATGAAAATTGAATTCTTTAATCACCAATGCATCATTATTTAAAATATATTTTTTTTAAATCAGTTTCATCACCATAGACCACCATAACACGGGCATCAGCCTACCATGGTGGTCAAAAAATCCACTAATTAATGTAACCATAATATTTATGCAATGAATAAAGAAAATTATTAAAAAAAAGTTTGGTTGGATATTTTGGCCTCGAGCCGTTTCGCAGTCGTTCCTCTTATGCATGTATATAAAAATCGAATACAAACCTATTTTATATGAACCCCCTTAAAATATCTTTAATAATTATAAAATACACAAATTTAAAAATAAACACAAAAATATTTATTATTAGTTTTCAGCGTTCGGATTAATTGTCAGGTTAATTAATTATTAATCGTTATTATTGGGTTAATTAATTATTAATCGTAGGTTACGATATTTCGATATTACCTAGCATGGTCGATCGATATAGGTTTTATCGAAAATGTCGGTAACTTTTCATCGCTCCGAGCACGACTGCAGACAGCTAACGAACAAATAATAGTTCACGTCAAATAAAATAGGAACCCTTAGTCGTTGTGAACTGTTATTTGTTCGTTCGCTGCCTGCAGTCGTGATCGGGAGCGATGACAAGTTACCGACATTTTCGATAAAACCTATATCGATCGACCATGCTAGGGGGTCTGGTATACCAAAGGAAAAAAAATAACAAAGGCTGGACACGTAGTCTTGAGAATTGATTCCATTATCATTGACCATTCACTTTGCATTTTTTTACATGAGCTCCACACAGGAGGCCCTGAGGAAAATAATTTCCCTCAGGGCCTATGTCATCTTTGGGGATGCTCTGTAGAGGTTTTTTTTAAGGAAATGAAGGAAACGAGAGTTCTGGGAAGGAAAAGTGATTAAGGGGTGGGTAGGAATCTGGGGTTCAGTATGTCCTGGTCATCCGCCTCCAAGACCTAGACAAACCTCACCCCATGAACCCGGGCACCCCTGCTAAATCACCAAACGTAGCGAACCACTTGGGGTGACCTATGGCAGAGGTGTTAGTCATCCAATAAGGGTTCCCGGGGCGGCGGTACCCATTTCCGCCTCCCAAATTGCATGGATTGAGATTGACAGAAATGCATCACAAGTTTAGTGTGATTAGAAATTGGAATACAAAAAGTGAAGGTATTTTTTCTGTCATTTTGAAATTAAACCGATGTCATAAAAAAACATCATTAAAAAAAACTAATTTCGGTTGTGTGTCTGACCCAAGTACGAGTAACTCTTGTTCAATGAACTTTTGGAAGTCGGATGTGCTTTGAATGTGTTATTCTCAAAATTGACACTGATTGTGTGAAGAATTCAGATAAGCGATAAAGTACCTATCTACATATACGAGTAAATTAGTACATTTTCGTGAATATTTTTTCTTGGTCATTCTGCGGCAATGTCCTATCTGCGTTATTGACATAAACTTTCAGCTTCACGAATTCCACAAGTAAATTGATCATACCAATTATAATAATAATAATAGTAGGTACCACGTGATTTTTCACGGGTCGGCGAAAGTTTTAACACAGTCGAATAGATTTTTACCCTTTTGCTCTGTACAGGAATTAAAATGTACACAATATAACAATTTCGTAACACGAGACTTCCAGAGTTTGTTCTTTGTTTATTCGTCGAAACAAACTACTTATTTCATTCCCCATTTCAAAGTACGAGTATACACGGGTTTGGAAATAAATTAAGTGCTGTTGATATTTTCATTTATTCCGTAATACTCGTAAAATGTTTAACAAAAATTTATAACTTTTTGTTTCTCTAGTTATGTTATATAATATAGCCTGCAACTTACTTTTTATGTCAATATTTACCATACACATTAATTTTTATTGTTGATTGTTGCTATTTACTCCAGGCACGTGTATCAATACTTGTTTCTCTTTATTATTCTTTGTATTTCTTGTACTGAGGGGGAAGGCTCTCGACAAAACTCGTTTTCGACAAAACTTGAGTACTGCCGACGACATAGACGATATCATAAACACGATCACGAAAAGCCTAGACAAGGGAAATAAATCTTTTACAATATTATTAGACCTGCAAAAGGCCTTTGACACAATAGACGATAGACCATAAAATCCTTTCCAAGAAACTTAAAATAATTGGGATTTCAAACACAACTTTAAATCTGCTAATAAGATGCATAACAGGACTTCAGAGTGCGTTAAAATTGAAAAACGTAAAAGTAAACCTCTCCCAATCAATTACGGTGTACCGCAAGGAAGTGTCTTAGGACCATTTTTGATATATATATATATATATATATATATATATATATATATATATATATATATATATATCATATCTGCAACTTACACACCAAAGGAAAAATCATTAGTTTTGCCAATGACACTGTCATTTTATTTAATGAAAGTGATTGGATAACCACTTACAAAGAAGCTGAACACGGGCTTGTATGCCTGCGAAAATGGCTTAAGCAAAACTCAGTTACACTTAATGTTAACAAAACTAAATATTTAACTTTTTCCATAACGGCCAGAGGACAACCAGTTGAGAATTATGCTCTTAAATTACGTGATTGCCAAGGAAAAAAATTAATGCAGCCATTTCCCCACTATAACACATACTAGAAATATAAATCTCGGCATTGAAATCGATGAAAATCTTCGATTTCACTTCCACATAAATAGCATTACAAAGAAACTTACAAAGCTCATGTAAGTACTACAAATTTTTTAAAACTTTAATGTATTCAGCATTACTATCTTACTGACTAACACTACAAGGACGAAATTCTCAAAACTACTGAACATGCCGAAATTAAATATATCTTTTGGCCAGAGAAATCATAATTTATATGATTTTATATTATATTCTATTTGTTGTTTATTTTGTGAATATCAGCAAAAGATGATACAATCATGATCAGCACCCTTACAACAACATACAGTCCGCCTCGGAACAAGAATACCTAGTGAGGAGGACTGTGAAAAAACTGCTTTACCTTGTATTTTTATATTGTCACTAACGTGTTGCTTTTTGCAGATGATTTGAAAATTTTTAAAATAATTAAAACGGCCGAAGATTGTATCTGTCTACAAAATAATTTAAACAAGTTAATTAATTGGTGTTCTCTTAACAAACTTTTTCTGAACATAAATAAGTGTCATTCAATAAGATTTTACAGAATAAGTCAACCAATAATTCATCCGTATGTACTTAACAACTCTACCCTTACCTCTGTCGAAGAAATTAATGAGGGCATAATTTTCGACTCAAAATTAAACTTTATATCCCATATAAACACAATCACTAATAAAGGAATAAAAATGCTTGACTTCATTCTTCGAAATACCAGAGGTTTTAGGAATATTTCAACTGTAAAAATTTTGTATACATCCTTAGTACGTAGTCAAATCGAATATAACTCCTCGATCTGATCCCCCCATTTTAAATTACATTCAGATACAATCGAAAAAATTCAACGCAAATTTCTAAGACATATAAATTTTAAACTCGGTATTACCATTGAAAACATAAATTATAACTACTTGATGAAAGAATTAAATTTATTAAATCTCTCAGATCGAAGAATTATATCCGACTTAATATTTATGTTCAAAATTGTAAATGGTAAAATAGACAGTCCTTAACTAAGCTCATCGAATTTCATATACCCACTAGAGCAACTCGCTCCAAAATCTTGTTTCAATGTAACAACAACAGAACTGAGTACACGAAACACTCGCTTTTACCTAGATTACATGAAGTTAGTAATAGATACGCAGATGTGGCGGATCTATTTAACTGCACGGAAGCTAGGTACAAGAAGGCTATTCTATATATCTTCAGTCAATATTAATTTTATTTATACTATAGTATTGAATGTAATTGTAGCCCTTTGTGTCATTTCATAATGAAATGCCACAATTAACTTAACTCTGTTTTATAATTATTTCTTATGTACCTACAACTAATATTTTGTGACATGTAATATGGTATATTTATACCGTTAATAAATAAATAAATAAATAAACCAAAAAAATAATAAAAAAATAAATAAAAAAAAATTCAAAATAGTCTCACTGGCTGAAGGGGTTGGGAGCAGTTGGGATTCTTGTGCGGTATTCACATAAACAAAAATTAAACAAAAAAAAAAACAAAAAAACGACTTAAAAAAATGCACTAAAAAGTTAAAAAAAATAATTTCGTGTTCTTCTACAACTTAATATTACTTTGTACCTAATTACTTTTTCTACTCATCAATATGTAACTTGGTCAATCGCATTGAGCGTAGAGTCAAAAACTGCTTTCATTTCGACCTTGGGCAAAATAATATTGGTTTGATGAACTGACAAACACACACGAACATAATATTAGTTCTCAGATATATAAACAGTAGATAAGACCGAGATTCGAAATGGCTAACTACGCAGAAATCGGATCTATTGTCATAATTTATTTATGATAAATGAATTTATGATACACAAAAAAAAACATTACAAACAGAACAAGACATAGAAAAAAAAGTAACGGACGTAAATGGGAATCGAAAATTTAAAATGAAAGCCGAAAAAAATGTGGGAAAAATTAGTTAAAATAACATTGTTAATTCTGAATTCAAAATATTAGACTTTGCTAGAGGTGTTGCCCAGGTTTAATATACAATATACATATAATAAGATTACCTTTATTCAATGAAATTGGCAACATTATAACTAAAAAAATTACATGTTCAATGTAGTTTACAAATAGATTACATCAGTACAAAAAAAATCACAAATAGAAGGTAATGTAAGAACGATTACACAGAAGTAGCACAATTATACAATATTTTTAGTTGTGCATAGCCTGCCTCACTAGGTGAACCTGTATTGAGGCAGAATTTTTTGTAAATTGTTTCTCGCAATTTTATCTATGGTTTTTTATAAATGTATAAAGTAGGTTTCTATAAAGCGAAAACTTTATTTTAGCTTAGGTAAGACGCATATATAGATATGTAAGACAGAGATACTGGGTTCGATTCTCAGTTTCAACCGTTACCTTTTTTCTGCGTTTTTTTTTTACAAAAGCTCCACACAAAAGGCCTTGAGGATAAACAAATCCCTCAGGGCCTGTCATTTTTGGCGATGCTGTGTGGAGGGTCTTTTTATGAAAAGGAAGGAGAGGAAGTTCTGGAAAGGAAAAAGGTATGAGGAGTGGATAGGAATCTGGGGATCCAGATCTATCAATCCCTCCCACTGCGGTGCAAGGCGGTTTGTTGAGACCGGCTGGAGAGGTCTGGATTATTTATTTATATATAAGTTGTACATTTATTTATAACAATTACAGGCAATATAGCCTAAGACGTTATAATTGTACCATTTATGCAGTGTATATGCAATGCCAAAAATCTTACAAATGCGCTATAGGCCACAATAAATAAATCAAATTTTTTATCCACCGCATTCAAAAAGCACGTAGCTCTCCCCAGAGGTGAGTTCATAAATAAATTAGTGCGGCTTGCTCTACTATATAGGAGGTTGTGATGACGTCCTCGAGAGTGAGACTCTGGTACAAAAAAATTTAATTGGGCCAATATCTCATTATTAGATAAGTGACCGTTCATTAATTGAAAAAAATATTTAAACAAAGCAATACCTCTACGTGTCTCTAGGGAGTGGTAATTGGTCATGCCTAATATATAAATCGATGGGTAAAGCCAAGGGTAACGTCCATAGAGCCGCGAGAATAAAAACCTTAAAAATTTCTTATGGACTCTTTCAACGCGTAAAGTGTATGTTAATTCGTGTGGGGCCCAGATGATCGAATTTGACTCAAGTACACTCAGGACTAGTGTGTTATATAATAACGTTAGTGTTTGTGTTACGAAACGGATATGAGTTTCTAATTACGAAGCCGAGAATCCTGTATGCTCTGCTTATTAAATCATCGATGTGTTGGTGAAAAGTTAGTTTGCTGTCGTAAATAACTCCTAGATCTTTGATTTGGTTTAGGTGTTGGAGAATAATTTCATTAATTGTATAATCAAATACATGAGGTTTCTTTGATCTTGTATACTAGACGATATTGCACTTGGGTGTACTGAAGTTCAAGCCATTTATTTTGGCCCAGTTTGAGACGCATTCAATGTCACGTTGAAGGAGAATACAGTCAAGAAGATTTTTTATTGAGCGATATAGTTTCAAGTCATCTGCAAATAGTAAATACAGCGAATGTGTGATAACTGAACCAATATCGTTAATAAAAATCAAAAACAGAAGTGGTCCAAGGATAGACCCCTGAGGAACTCCAGAAAAAACTACGAATTCAAAAGAACTGGAACCCTTATAATAAACAAACTGTCTATGATTTCGAAAATATGAAGCAAAAAAACAGAGTAGTCTTTTGGAAAAACCAAATGAAGCTAGCTTATTTAGAAGAATGTCGATGTCAACCTTGTCGAATGCTTTTTCCAGGCCAAAATAAGCAACATCCACCTGGCCACCATTGTGTCTTAAATTATGTCTTTACAGAAAAAAAACTAAAAATCCATGTGTGTCTATTCAAGTGTTTTAAGTTTTACGAAAATAACGTTGAATAATTCCATAAAATAAAGTTGTTCGAGGGGTACAAATCCCAGAGTCGCGAGTTCGAATCCCGGCGTGCGCAAGTAAATTTATTTTATTAATTTTTGTTTTAACATAATATATAATAAGTATAGGTACCTACTTCCGATACTTTCCAGGATGGTAGACAACGGTATGGTTAAGTATCGCCCTGCCGAAGGACTACCGGAATCGAAGCGTTGCTTGAAATAATATGTTTTATGTTTGCTTGATGACAACGTAAAAATTGATTGTGTAACGTTATCAACCTATTAATGTTCTAAATAAAATGAAAATAAATGGCTTTAGCCGTGTTTGGTGACCGAATCTGAATAACCAGGAACTTCCCCTTCTCCATCTTCCCCATCTCTTTGCCTTCTCCATATCATTCAGCCTCACAACATAACCCAGTTGAGGATGCCGTAGTCGCACTGACTCCCGCTTGCAAGGGGCAGTTGGGACCCTTTCGCAGTATTCACATAAAAAGGTCATCAATAGTACAGTTCTTTTCATAGAAAATGCTAGTTTAGATAAATAAAAAAAATAATAAATTATTCTAAATTTCTAAAGAAAGAATGACCAGGCGCTCTTCTAAAAATACCTATAAGGAAAATAAATATTCGTCCACCATAACAAAGTGACGGGCGAAAAATATAACTAACGTAAAAGTTCAAAGTGTACATATGCTGTAAGAATTTTCTAGATTTTTGGGATTTGGCGTATACGTAAATTTTAAAAATTTAAATTCCTATTCCAGAACTCAAGTATCTTAAGCCTTTTAGGATATTCTTCAATATTCTGAAACACAGAAACTCCCATTGTTTTATTTCTGTAATGTTCTTTTATTGTAGCCTTACTAGCCCACAAATAATAATAGAGATGTACACGTAAGTTCTTTCGTCTTTATTGCAATGTACAATGGATTCAATAGTACTGTATTATTGTCTACGTAGCGAGTGATTACTAAGGCTGCTAAAATGGTTCTGTCGAGTACATCTCTATTATTATTTGTGGGCTAGTAAGGCCACAATAAAAGAACATTACAATTTCCAATATTTAAAATTATGTAAATTAAAAATTATGTAATATCACCAATCAAACAGATATCAAGACAACATCAAAATACCAAAATTTAACGCCAAACTAATGCAAAACAATTATATCTTTTTAGGAATAAAGTTTTTCAACAACCTTCCTATTGAAATAAAATAAACCAAAGACATCAATAAACTGAAACTCAAACTGAAGCTACACTTCATCAGGAATAATTAACTAAATAATTACCTGTTTTTCTCGTTCCTTCTATTTATTATTAATTCATCTCTAGATTTATCATTTAGATTTTTCGAATTTCTCCTAAGTGCGCAATATTTTAGTATGTAACCGTATCCTATGTATGTACACCTACACATATAGATGATCCAGAAGTCTCAATTGATCCTATTATATACTTACCTATTGCATAATGTTATTCTATTTCAGTTCTAATTAGTGTAACTCGCTCATCAAGCACAAGAACTAGCTTCTTCTTTGGTGAGATTGCAATTATTATTGCAATAATTTCTGTACCGATATGTAATTTATATAACTCCACTGTACACTTATATACCTATATTAAATAAAATAAAATAAAAAAAAATGTACATTCAATGTAACCCCATGACATAATAAAAATTAATATCACCGTACAAAAGGAAACGCACATTTGCGGATATGGTTTGATTCTGTAGAACATGTAAGTTCCTGACGCCTGAAGGGTGGCTGTAGTTCCCTACCCAATGCTCCGTTTTTTACGTGAATTCTGAACAAGAGTCCCAACTGCTTTCAACCGCCTGGAGCCAGTGTGACTATGACATCCCCAATTGAGGTACGTTTTGAGGCTGAAGATAAGTGGAGAGGGGGAGAAGATGGAAAGGAGGAAGGTGGGGAAGTACTCGGCTATTCAGATCTAGTCACTAAACAAGGTCATTTCAAGCGACGTTTCAATTCTAAATGTTGGTTCCTTCCACTCTGGAAAGTGCCTCAAGTATACCTTTTAGATATTAAATTTTTAAATTGTGAAAACACAAAAAGGAGGCCATCACCAATACAAAAAAAAATACAACAAAAGGGGAGAAATCGACGGATGCTCACGTAATTGCATCCCCAAAAGGCCGAAAGACCAACCAGTAGTTCTGTGAACAGTAGTCCTCGCTTCCAAAAAAGAATGTTTCTAATTTTCTCATAAAAATGAAACAAACACTTTGTATTTAACCACAAATTTATTATTTTATATATCGACCGTTTCGCTTCGACCAAGCTTCCTCAGGATATAATAATAACTGAATTACTGAAGGATATAACAATAACTGAAAAAAAATTCTAGTTTTCTGTTATTTAATAAATCATAACCAAAATTTCCTCTGAAATCGTAATATTTGCAAGTAGGTACTTACTCGTAAATCTCTAAATTCTTATTTATAAACCATATATTTTACGCAAAAAAAAAACAAATAAGGATCACACAATTAAACAAAATTAAAAAAAAAATAATTTCATTTATTTAGAAACTAATATTTCAACTACTTTTTTTTTAAAGTTTCATCAAGCAGTACAATTATATTGAAAAATGCGAACAAGAAAGTCAAAATAAAATAAAAAAGATTTCACAACTTCCACCTTCAACCGGAAACGGAATGTCCAAAAAATTATTACACCCTTTCAATTTTTATTTTTCGGTACTTTTTAAACATTAATTTATCAAAGTTTTGTTTAAATAATTTTTCATTCTTTTCAAGGAATAGCAAGGTGTTCAGGGACCTACTTAACTTACTTACCAATGATTCATGACATTAGCTGGAGTAAAAACGGTGAGTTTTAATTTATTAATTTTTCAATAAGAATTTTTTATACACAGCGAAATAATTTGGATTTTTGATCGTCCTAACTGAGACGCTCAGATTAAAAAAAAACCCTACATATAAAATCAACTATATTCTTGAATCATTATTGTTGTCCGGAGATTTCAGTGCATGAAAAGTTTAATAAAGGCATTGAAGGGTGGAACAGGCTTTATGTCTTCAAATGAAATAAAACACGTTAAAATGCGGATGTGAAAATTGTTAACATTTTACATGGACGCAAATGTAAAAAACATTGCAATTTTATTTTTAATTTGCTTTTCCGCGTCAGGATAATTTCTGGAACATTTTCCTCTTTGGTTTGTTTGTCAAATGTTGGTATAAAAAAAATAAAACAATTTTTTGGTTCAATTTATTTGATTTATTGCAATGAAACATTATTGTCAGGGCACTTTACGAAGCCTTAAAATAAAATAAAAGTTAAATACCTTTTAAACAATAGGAAATGTTTCGACTCTTAAGACATTAAAACCTTTTTCAAACAAGTTTTGGATTTGAGTTTAAAATTCCCAACTCAAGTAATTTTTTTACAGCAAAATTTTAAACAATAAAGGAGAAGAGAGTTCTGGGAAGGAAAAGGGTTTAAGGGGTGGGTAGGAATATGGGGTTCAGTGTTTCCAGGTCATCCGCCTCCAAGACCTAGACAAACCTCACCCCATGGACCCGGGCACCCCTGCTAAATCACCAAACGTAGCGAACCACTTAGGGTGAGCTGCGGCAGAGATGTTGGTTATCCAATAAAGGTTCCCAGGGCGGCGGTACCCATTCCCGCCACCCAAATTGTAAATTATTAAAATTTAAAAAGAAAACTCTGAAAAGCCTTTTATTTACAAATTAGAAATTAAGACGATCAAGTTACAAATAAAGACGATTTTTCCACAGCAACTTCAAAATTGATGTTGAATTTTTAGAATGTAACGACACATTCTGAAAAATTGTCAAAATATTGAAGAAAATGGGGCACATAAGATAGAGTTAGTCGATATTCCTGTGCCGGTTATTTTGATCCGTTTCCTATGCTTTCACAGTAACCGTCGATATTATTGCTTGTTTTACTGGTATTATTTCAACGGAAGATGCTCCGAAAAACTAGTATTTCGCTTTGGCAGTCGAAAAACACGCCAAAGGTTTGTCACATGGGAATGGGTGGATTCCTCCCTCCTCCAACAACGGTCTATTCAAGAGTTCACTCCTTCCTTTCCTCAAAAACACCCTTTATACAGCATCCCCAAATATGACTTAGGCCCTGGGGAAAGTAATTTTCTACAGGGTCTCCTATGTGGAGTTAATGTAAAAAAAAATTTTTTTGAATCGGTTCCTTGTAGAATATTTTTACCAAAAATTATAACACATGACAAAAATTGTTGGCCATTTAATTATGCACACATTATAAAGAGGCGGTTTAGGTTTCAAGAACCCATATTAAATAAAAACAAATCAGTATATATACACTACTTCTCTACATCTTCTCTATCTCTATCTCTACATCTTTCTCTATTCTCTACATATTATTATAAATTAAAGTCCCCCGCGCCGTCTGTCTGTCAATAGATAGAGTGTTTCGTGAGGAAGGTTTAGGTATGTAATTTGTCAAGGATTTGTGTAAATTGGTTGAAACATAACGATAATTGTTAGAAGTGTCGGAAAAAGTCAAGCCGCCTGGTAGCTTTCATCGAAAACGCTGCCTAATCCTTTTGGAATATAACAAAACAATTCATGGTAGAATATTCCTCTTTTATAGATCTACAAAAAAGTCCGCAAAGGCATATATCTATCTTTTACGGATAGCTTACCATACCCATTCTATCTTCTTAAAAAATGGTCACGGACATTGCGGTAATTGAAAAGTTATTTAGACGGATACAGTATTAATCCTTATTAACTTAAATACGTTAGTTACCCCAAGCATTTCATGCACATTATTATAATCTTTCATACCATCTCTACGTATTATAAATTAAAGTCCTCCGCGGCATCTGTCTGTCTCTTCGCGATAAACTCAAAGATGGCGGTGGTTACAAAGGTTGGATTTTACAAAGTGTTTTTTTAGCCACAGCAACGCGTTGCCGGGTCAGCTAGTATTTAATAAAAATTATCAATGTTTTGAAACCACTGGTTCCTTCGTCAGGACAAAATGAAAATAATTTGAAAATTATTTCAATTAAGAATCACGCCACAAAGTAAATTTGCGATTATTGAAGTAGTTGTAATAAAAACTTTTTTTATCAAAATATTTCCTCAATCTCACAGACAAATTTGGTATCAGTCTGAAGTCTGAAGATTGTGATGTGGTTGGTACCTACGTGGTCGTATCGGATAGTTGATAGTTCTGATTTAATGATAAATTGCCTGGTATTTGTCTAACATTTGGCCCCAGTAATCGATTACACACTGTGGTGTCAAATACGATAGTCAAGTCATCTTAAACAGTGCGAATTTCAACACGTGTATATAAATTCTTATTTATTACATTCAGTTTTCTTCCTAAAAAATTTACATCTGTTGGGTTGACAATGAAAAAAAAATCACTTATATACGGTAAGGGAACGTACCCATACTACGTGACCAACTTTTTGCAATCTTTAACCCCCCCCCCCCCCCCCCCCGGTGACTAAAAACCTAAGAACCCCCTCCCCCTGAACGGGTCACGTAGTATGAATACGTTTCCTAAACACGATTAGTCTTTATTGGAGTAGATACAATCAATTCGTAAGTATGACACAGTACGATAATTGTATGACAGTACCAAACTATAACAATTATTACTTTATGGGTATTTTAACAATAAATAACCCAAAGGAAACTACCTATCTCCTAACCGCTCGTTAAACCTTATAACAAAAGGATTACGAGTATTTTTTCTCATTGGAGACCTGAAGATGCGCGGGTGACTCCGGAAGGCAAACTTCTTCAAGGTCGCACATTTCTTTACGTTGGTCAGACCATCTGTACCACTACCAATATTTACTCTAAATTTTTCAGAAATTAGATTAATTATTAGTCGTTTCCAGGGTAGAACATTCTATTCGTGTATCTCTGCTGACAGGCAATCATTCAGGAACGATCTACAGGATGTTAAGATACGTACTTTACTTACTTACTTACTTTTAACTAGTGATTCCTGACATTATTTGGAGTAAAAAATGTTAATTATCCGGTGACATTTTTTTAAATTTATTTTTTCAAAAGAAAAATCAGTACGATCAGGGTGAGAGGTTGGGCGATTACTGGATCTAGTAATTACACACAAATGAAACAGTAATTACATGTGTAAGAATTTTTTGAAGTGAATACTTCTTTAGCACATTGTGATTTGAATCTCGATGAAAGGAAAAATAGCGACATTAAAAACACATCCTCTAAAGCAGTGTTTTTCAACCTGTGGGTCGCGACCCCCTGGGGGGTCGCGAAGCCTCTACAAGGGGGTCGCAGGTGGTCCAAAGTAAAATATTTAAAAAAAAACAATAAAGCTCAAAAATATTTTTATCATGAAAAAATTAATTATAGGACATTTTGAAGTTAACATGAAATTTAAATTATAAAATTTCTATGGATTACGGATTTACTGGCAGAATCAAATAGAACGAAAAATTCACAACCTGAAATTCTCTAGCCACCCCCTGTTGGTGTACACTAGGTGTCATTCTTTTTTCATCTCATTCAATTTGTGATTCCTGAATTTCTCTAGCCACCCCCCCCCCTCCAGGAACCATAGTCGTCGAAGGTAAATTGCAGGCGCAGGGTAGGGGGTCGCGAAATATTTTTTACATAATAAGGGGGTCGTGCCATGAAAAAGGTTGAAAAACGCTGCTCTAAAGGATTTAGCCTGCGAGTGAATGAGATACTATAATCGGTCTTCTCTTTGTGCGGTGATTCATAGCATAACAGTCTCCTCTTTGTGGGGTGCTTCGTAGTCTCCGCACACTTGTCTACTTTAGTTTTCAGAAGGTTTTATTGCTACAAGGTGTGAATTGCACACTCTGATTTTTGTTTTTGTTGAGTTTAGAAGAAAAAATAATTTAAAAAAAAAACGTTTCATAGTCACCAGAGACCAAAATTTCATTCTCGTTTTTTACACCAAATATTATCACCACTCAAGTACGTCCCGTATGTGTTGCATGGATTGGCTTTATCTGTTTTTAGTGAGCAAATCTACATAGGTAGGCAGCAGTGGCGGTCCGTGAGTTTTCAGTGAGCTAGAGTGCTAAGATTAAAAAAAATACGACATTGTTGTTGTTGATGTAGCTGAAAATGAATTTTATTTATTTTTTAAAAAAATCAACTTTTTGTATGGAGATCTTCATGCAATATGCGAAATTTTGAAAAAAAAACAATGAATCATTTTCAGCTACAATCACATCAATAACGCCGTATTTTTCAATTTTAGCACTCTACCTCACTGAAAACTCTCGAACCGCCACTGGTAGACAGGTACTTTCCATTTTCCTTTCCCTCTCCGCTGCCTTCAACTGTGTACACTACAAATTGGGGATGCCATAGATCTACTGGCTCTGGGCAGTTGATACCGTTGCTCGGTAGATAATCACGTAAAATGGTAATTTGAGTTACGCGTACAGTCGCCCTTTAATTATATTTTTACAATTTACACCTCTTCCTAACACCGTTTTAAAAAATCGTTCTCTACCGTTGTATTTTTTCAAATTTCTTTCATATCATTATATTCAAATAAGACAATATGACCATAAATATGTATCTACTCTTCTATACAGTTAAGTACTTTTATAATCAGTAGGGTTTTTCATTATTATAATAATTAGATAGTATAGTGGCATACATATGCATGTAAAGGCATACTTATGCATGTATAGGTATGATTATGCATCATAGATTGTTCTACCTCGTAATCTGAAGAACTAACTTGCCAGTGGCTATGCCAGGGGGGAGAGCAATCTTACTGTTGAACAGAATCAATTCGGATATTGAGATGTTTAGCATCTTACTACTAATAAGGTTCCATTACCACTCATGTCATCAATGAGAAGACGCAACCTATTTAACCAAGTTTTTTTTTCTCATCAGGCCGGCGTCGAACAGCGGTAAGGCTCTTGACTCGCATACCGAAGGTCGCGGGATCGAATCCCAGCGTGGCAAATACATTTTATTTGATTTATTTGTATTTTTTCACAATTTATTCATTTAAAAATAATATATAGTATATTTGTGGCACGTTCCAGAGTGGAAGATACTCTCAGTATCGCCCTGGCGGTGACCCGACATTTGATCCGGCGACATTTGGTCCGGCGACAGTTGGTCTGGCGACATTTGATCCGGCCGACACTTCATCCGGCGGACAGTTGATCCGGCTCCGTCCCCTCCCTACTACCCTCAGTACCACACCATACCAAAATTGGGGATGCCATTGGCACTCACTGGCTCGAGACGGTTGAGATCAGTTGGGACTATAGTGTAATTTTCAGCTAAAAAAATTATTCGCAAGCAGGAATCTTTTACGGTTTTTTTGTTAAACTGAGTGCACGTATAAGTATGTCGTATTTTGTATTGCCGCATGCTTCTTCGGAGAGTCGAAATTATTGTTAGTAAAAATATTTTAACAGCGGATTTTCACTCAAGATGCCTTCAGATATAAGTACATCGACTTTGGTGATACGGCCGTATATCCTCTTTACATACTTACTTGAAGAAAAAATCTTCTAAAGGATCAGGCCGGACCAATTGTCGCCGGATCAACTGTCCGCCGGATCAACTGTCCGCCGGATCAAGTGTCGGCCGGATCAAATGTCGGCCGGATCAAATGTCGCCGGACCAACTGTCGCCGGACCAAATGTCGCCGGATCAACTGTCATGGAACCCACCCTGGTGTAAGACCACCATTTAGCATTGAAACGTTGCTTGAAATGGCATAAGCCGTGTTTGGTGGCCAAATCTGGATAGCCAGGTACTTCCCCACCTTTCTCTTCCCTATCTCCTTCCCCTCCCCACTACCTTCAGCCTCACAACATACCCCAATTGGGGATGCCATAGTCTCACTGGCTTCAGACGGGAGCAGTTGGGACTCTTGTGCGGTATTCATACACAAACATTTTTTTTTGCAATTTGCTTGGTTAAAGTGTCTTTTTGTGTTTTTTTTTTTTTTTTTTTTTTTCAATTATTTCTGGCTTTCACCCTTCAAGGGTGTTCTAGGCCATCATTTATAATTACAGAGAAATGAAAAGTGAATTTATATATTAATTTTATTTAAATGTGCAAATTTCAGAATTTTATGGAAGATTGGAGTGGAGTTAAGAAACGATTTAACAAGATAAATTAATAATACCCCCCCATACACACAAGCCTTGCTTAATTATGGGGGTACATCAAATACATCTACTATGTAATTAATTACTGTATAAAATTTATTTGTAATTTATGTACCTTCTATTACTAATAAAAAAAAAATAAAAAAAAAAAAATAATAATGAGCGAGTTAAAACACAAAAGCGTAGATGGATACGTAGTAACACACATTTTTAAAAGAACAGTAACGGTACCTACTACCGTTTGATTTTGATGTGCCGCACCGCAAACTAAAATTCATATCAGGTATTTTCATTGTTCCACAGTAGAAGGTACCCTCAATATGGCAGTCGGGGGAATACATCATTCAGAGTCGAAACAATAAATACGTAACTACCGATGATTTTATATCGATTTCCCGAGGACGGACGCACTGCTGACAGCCAGACCGATATTGATAGGAAATAAATAAGAAATCATAATGGCAACACTGGCGAATCTGTCTACGGATTTATATTCGAAAATGACAAACGGATACTTAATATAAATTGACGATTTTGAATTAAAATACTAATTTTAATATATATTTATTGGCGCTTGGCATATACTTTAGGAAGCTAAACGGGATTTAATTAGTTAATGAGGTCTTAAATCATATTTCAACCACTTTCGTTTCTCCAAGATCGAACGGAGTAAATTTATCTCGTCTTAGAAGAATTATTTAAGTTCATGGATCGCGTATATAATTTATTTCAATTCTAAGAGCTTCGTTAGTTCAACTCCATTAATTAATAAACCCGTTATTTTGCATAACAAACAATGTGTTGAATATTGACGGCTTATCTGATATTCAGGAGGCCGCGCTAAAACATGTCAATCGTGTCGGTCGAAATATCTCTTATCAATTGTTGACCGTAGGTACTTCCAAATATTGATAACTGACTGTGGGTGACGGGTTTAGTCAATATCATATTGATATAGGGTTTTATCAAGCATCCGTGCTAGACCTCTTGAATAACCCAGTTTTTCTCAATCATTTTTCAAAAAGCGGTGAAACATAGACTCTGTAAGTTTCTCGAAGATAACAAAATATTATCGGACAATCGATACGACTTTCGCAAAGGTGGAAGTACTTCAGATGCAATAGCCGCCCTCACAAAGATCGTTTCCTATAATCTTGACATTGGTCGCAAACCACTTGCTGTTTTTCTCGATCTCGCAAAAGCATTAGATAGGGTCTCACATGATGTGACGGTCACATCCCTTACTGCTAAAAAAACTGCAGCAGGTTGGAACAACTGAAGTAACCTACACATGGTTTGAAAACTATCTAACAAACCGAACACAACAAACTCTCATCCAATCTGACAAAATACATATAAGCAATAGATTTATCTGTGTCCTGTGGTGTACCCCAAGGCAGCATACTAGGACCAATTTTATTTCTTATATACATTTACTCACTATGTGCCATGAATATTGGTGGGAAGATATTATCATTTGCCGATGACACGGTCTTAATATTCGAAGATGAAACATGGCAATCAGTTATTAACAAAACTAATAATGCTCTAATAAAAGTAAAGCATTGGCTTGACACTAACCTCCTCACACTTAACATCGACAAAACACAATATATGACATTTTCCATACGCAAACACAATATACCCAACAACTGCCCTAAACCAATCATTCACTCGTGTCCACTCAATTAAGACACTCCAGAAACCAGATACATTTTAAGATTTTCACGGCCAAAAGTATTTTCGTTATTTAATTTTAGGGTGTTATGCCGAGTTGCACTACCTCCTTCTTTAGCCAACGTTTCGGACAGCGTTGCAGTGTCCATCATCAGGGCGGATCCGGGAGATCCGGAAGATGTGTAATTTTTAGTGGTGAAATGTGTGCTTATTTTCTAGGAAGCGATACCGTGTCCTTAATTTTATAAAATTTAATCCTTCTCCTTGCTCTCCTCTCATTTAGGCTCAGAAAATCAGTACATTCTTACTTTGGGCATGACAAAGTTCGACTGGCTCCAGACACTTGGGACTCTTTGGCGGAATCATCGTATTAAAATTGAATTTGAAAATTATAGGCAGACTTACTAGGCCATAAAATTCCAAACTCGGTTCGTGAATGATTTTTCTCACGGTGGGTTAATATCTCAAAAATAATATGTTTTTTAAATACAGATTTTTTTTACCTGTGATGCAATAACTCAGGAATGCCAAAGTCCTACCTTCAAAGCCTTCGGAAAGTAGGGAATGGCAATTTAGAATTTGGGAATGCCAAAGTCCTACTGCTTTCACACAAAAAAAAACTATTTTTTTCTGAGTTGTTTGTAATTTTTGGGTTTTGAGGAATCTATAGGCGGAAAGGACTATTTTTCACCAAGCCCTTTATTTTCTAAAATTTTATTATTCGTATTTGTTATTTTCGGAGTATTTTTTTTATGCATTTCTGCCACATGTGTAGATACAAATATGAAGAAGTGATGATATTGTTTGTATAAACTATTGTTCACCTTAGAACGAGTGTCTAGCGACCTAGTTCGGTACAGACCGCAGAAAAACCAATAAATGTGACTTCTTTAAACACAAAACACTTATTTTGTAGCACCATTTTAATTTAAAATTAATATAAGACTTACTTTAAGCTACTTATATTATTAAAAAAACCAACATGCTTCGGAAGCAATGCTTACTTCATCAGGGTTTACTTAAAACTCAAAGATATCGAAATACAAAATTAAAACTGTTTTAAGCTTCCTTGCTGAAGTATTGCTTACGAAACACGTTGGTTTTTCTAAACAATAATAGAAAGTATTTTATCAATTTTGAAATTGAAATATACATAGGTCTAAAGCAAATAAATAGACAACTTCTTATTCTTGAAAAACTAACGTGAGCAAAGTGTTAACAATTTTCAGAAGGTAGACATGACGCCGCTATTGTTTGGCATTAGCAAGGCCACTAATAAATCTTGGCATTTTACAGGCTTCACAATGTCTAAACAACTTATTTATGGTCTGAACTTTTATTAGTGCACGTTTATTGGTTCGCTTTTGTGTGTATGTGTGTGTAAAAGATGTGAGTATTAAATATGTACATTAATCATATAGTTTATCGCAGTTATGTTAGTTACACAACTGTTTGACGTAATTTTTTTTTCCATTTAGTTGAAATTTAAATTTGTCGGGTGACCGGACAACTCAACAACATGCAACTTCATCACTCCTTTGAAAAGCCATTAAAATTGATGGGGAAAAAAACTTGGTTAAATGGGATACGTTAGATTAGGTTATGGGCTATTATTTAAAATGTTGGAAAATATTATGCTCTTTTTATTTCAAATATACTTATCTAGCAAACCCGGCCACACGTTGCTGTTGCTAACGAAACACAACGCCATTACTCAACCTTTATAAAATCCACACCACCCGCTTGCCTGCTGCCCGCTGCCTGAATTGAATATTTGAATTTCTCGGCTTTTCTCTACTATAATAAGCATGTATTATACATATTAACCTTCCTCTTGAATCACTCTATCTATTGGTGAAAACCGCATGAACATCCGTTGCGTAGTTTAAAAGATCTATGCGCACATACATTTTGAGCAACTTCATTTTATACTATGTAATGATGATGATGATATCAGTTAGATAATAATAAGAAGTAAGTAAACAATTATTATTAGTAATTATTATTAGCCTGAAACACTCATCTACATTAAAAAAATCTCCCGAGAAAAGATACATGCCACCGACGGGACTCGAACCCGCGTCCTTCTGATTTCCGGTCAACTGCTCTTATCCACTGAGCTACATCGGCTTATCTCCTGCCCGCTAAATAAAATGCATATATACTAGTGTTTCATTCAACAATTACTGCTTATTACATTTTTCGACCTGCAAACAACCAACTTTATTTGTATATGAGAAAAGCTAAATCTCCCACTAGGTGGCGTCGGTCGTGACAAATTTTGTCAACATTTTTTTGTGAAATACTTTAACTCTTCAAATATCGTCGGCGGCATGTATCTTTTCTCGGGAGATTTTTTCAATATAGATGAGTGTTTCAGGCTAATAATTATTACTCATAATACTTTTTACCCTTTGTGCTATGCATAAAAATATTGTCTTAAACATTACTTTATCAATTAAAAATAATAAGAAATAAGTACTTCAGTTTTCGGAAATGGAAAATAATGCATTTTAGTAGCTTTTTCATTAAAATAACAGACAATTTGACATCTTTTCTTGACGTCATGTTTTGACATTATAATATAAAAATAGTTTTTTAGGTTAGTTTTTTTTTCTTCTTTTAATTAAACCCTAACTAAGAACCTATTTTTGGGTCATAGTTTAATATTTTGGATTAAATAAGAGAAGAAAAAAACTAACCTTAAAACTTTGACGTCAATGAAATGGTTGACAAGTGAAAAACCGATTTTAATTTTATCGAAATAACTTATAAAATTCATTACTTTCCAATACGGGAAACTGAAATATTTACTTCTCAATATTATCTTACTGATATTAAGTGTTTTTGTGTGAAGGGTTGTTGAAATGCCATTTTGATGAGTTGTCATGGAACCATTTGTCATAGTCACAATATTATATTTATGTTATATATTATTTAATTTTAATTTCTTCAAGCCCAGCTAAGCTTTAAGATGTAAATTTTTTTTAAAGCCAAAACATCTAAATGTGCACAACAACAAAAAAACAGAGTGTGCAATTCACACGCGGTAGAAGTGAAACTTTCAAAAAACTAAAGTAGACAAGAATGCGAAAGATACGAAGCACCGCACAAAGAGAAGACCGATTAGTCACGACTCATCCTCTCGCAGGCTAAATCCTATAGATGTAGGTATCTGTTTGTCTCTTTTTAGTGTCGCTTTTTCGGTTCATCGAGTTTGAAATCACAACGGTGATAAAGAAGTTTTCACTTCAAACACTTGGTTAAATAGGTTACGTTAGGTTAGTTTTTTAATGTTTTTCATCACTTTTATTTACTTTTAAAAGGGTTGTTGAAATGCCATTTTGATGAGTTGTCATGGAACCAATTGTCATCGTCATAATATTAGATTTAAATTATAATTTACTTAACTGTCGATTTTTTTAAGCCCGGCTAGGCTTTAACATGTAATTTTTTTTTAAAGCCAAATCATCTTAATGTGCACAATAACAAAACATAAAATACTTTACCTTGCAAGGTAGAAAAATAGTAGATAATGAACAAAAACATTCATTTTATGTAATGCAAGATTCTGAAACACTACTTAGAAACACCACTTAAGATTCCCATAACGCACACTACTTTAGGTCAACGAAGCTTCAGATACCTTGCAACAAGACTTTACAACATTCTTCCAATTAGTATTAAAAAAATGTGATTCACAAAAAAATTTCTAAAAAAACATTATAATTTGGATAAAAAATAATGAAAGAACATTTACACGTGAACTCACCTAAATTCGAAATTAGTAATGAACCAATGTTGTTATTTTTGTACCGATGATATTGTTATTATTAATGCAACCAATCTATTGTGTGATTATATTCTAATATAAATGTAGGTATGTTCACAGTATAATAAATTGACGTAAAATTACTGCCTCAACACAGGCTAGCCTAGTGAGGCAGGTTACGAGAAACCTAAATTTATAATTATAAATTTCTCTTCTTTAAGTACCTGCTGTTTATATGTATATTGCTTTCTGTTATTAACTTTTGTACTTATGCAACTTTACTACTGTATGATGTACTTTTTTTTGTAGTTATAAATCTTTATATTTTTGTTCAATAAAGGTATATTTTATTATTATTAATGAGCCGATACAAAATCCTTTAGAGTACTTAAATACTACAGCCTATGTACATATTATACCTACAGGTATCAGTCGCACAATAAATAAAATAAATAAGTCGAAGCAGAGTTTGGCAGTTTGTTTAATTAGACCAGTTGTACTACTTACCAAAATGAATTCTATTAAGGCCTGTTTATATTTAGTGATCGATGGGTTAAATATGTCAATAACATCCTTGTAATCATTACCCAAATTCTGTAATCGGTGAACGAGAGATACAATAGGCCACTTGCATCACATTTAAAAAAAATTCCGGTTTAGGCAAATATTCTAAACTTCTTTGAAACCCTGGCGTTTTTTGAAAATTTCAATTCGAAAAATCAGACCATTTTTTATAAACCGCAAAGATGGGATATAATTTTATAGGTGCAAAAAAACGATAATTACGTAGCTGAAAATCGTTTTTAAAAAAGAACGTTTTCCGCAAGAAAGGGCACAGGAGAATAATGAGGCATACCAAAAATATTACATCTCATAAATATTTTTTTCCTTAATCCATCTTATTGATCATAAATCATTATAATGTTCAACGTCTATATTACTAAATCCAATGTAATATACTTGTACTTGTAAACTATAATAATAATAAGAATATTATAAAATTTGATTTTGTTAAAATCAGCACCACAACCATTGTACCTCTAAAACACGTAAAGATAGCGTAAAATATACGGGGTTCTCCTCATAACATCAGTCAAAAGGTCAAACCAAATGATAAGTTCACGGAGAACAAACAAAATCTAGTTAACGTTAAATGTCAAATTCACAAATTCGCCTGAAATCAAAGTGTTGCCATATAAAAAAAATGAATCAGTGTGAAATTTTACAAAATTAATAGGAACATTTTCGGAGACGAGACATTTTCATGTAGTAACGTCACGGGCTCAAATAATGGTTTTATTTATTTAAAAATAAAAATAAAACTGTATTTCTACAATTTTTTACTAATATTTTCGTAATCTTGGTAAAAAAATCTATCCACACGTTTTTTTCCAAGTCGTTATGAAATCCATGCAAGTGGCCTATTGTGGATGACCCGACAGTTGATCCGCCGACAATTAACCCCCCTCTTTAATATATAAAACAAAGTCGGGTTAGTTGCACCATGTGTAACTCAAGAACGGCTGGACCGATTTTTATGATCTTTGATTTGTTGGATTTGTCTTCACCCCGAATAGCACAATAGCTATTAAAACACCGGAAAAATTCAGGAAAAAAAATTATAAAGAAAATTCTTTTCCTCATATGTATATTTTGCTTGGAACAAATTCTCATATTTTCAAAGAGCTGTAGCAATATTGAGATAAGTATAATATTGAGTAGTGAGTGAATTCCAAAAATTCAAAAACGTCAGCATATAATGCTGCCCCTCTTTCCTACACACTAAATGTCAACAGTCGAAAATGGGACAAACGGTGAACGTAGTTTGCACCACTCAACAGAAAAAATACAATAATTATAATAAATCTCCCTATGTAAAGAAAATGAAACGCCATTTCCGTGAGTAAGTGGAAAACTAAGAAAATCACAAAAAATATAAATCCGTGCACAACGCCATCTCTGATACTGACTAAAACAAAACACGGACAGTTAGGCTTCATGTGTAATTTTTAACTTATTTAAAAAAATTGAATTTAATTCAGCTAATAAGTTAACACAACAGTTTTTGATTCTGAGGCGGTACGAAGTTCGCCGGGTCAGCTAATTTACTATAAAATTAAAAAAAATTGTTTTGACAGGGCATTATTTACCAATTTCAAACTAAAATCGACATCAAAAATACCCTTGTTAAATACCCTTAGTTGGTTTGAATTTTGAATAACATACGAATTTATACATATGTATACAGTTTCGAAACGGTACCAAGATTCACATACCTAGGCTCCCTGATAACAAACGACAATAATACCACAGAGGAGATCCAGAAGCGCATAGTGAACGCAAATCGCTGTTATTTCCGCCTACAAAACCAATTAAAGTCCAGACTGCTGTCCAGAAACACGAAGTTATTAGTGTACAAAACACTTATCAGACCAGTACTTACGTACGCAGCTGAGACTTGGGTACTAACTAAGAGGAATGAGCGAGCACTGGACTTTTTTGAAAGAAAAATTTTGAGGCGCATCTTCGGACCGGTTCTAGAAAATGGATTTTGGCGCAGACGTTATAACAATGAGCTCTATACTTTGTTTAAGGAGCTAAACGTCGCAAAATTTATAAAATTGGGAAGACTTCGGTGGCTGGGTTATGTGGAGAGAATGACCGAGCATCAAGCACCAAAGTCCCTGCTGAACTCAAGACCAATAGGGCGAAGGAGCCTGGGAAGGCCAAGACTAAGATGGAGCGACAACGTCCTCAAAGACTTATCTATCTTGGAGCTTCCAAACTGGAGAGAGCTGGCACAAAACCGAGATGAGTGGAGGAAGACTCTTGAGGAGGCCAAGACCCACCAGGGGTTGTACAGCCAATAGTGATGATGATGATGATACAGTGTCGACTTTTTGTACTTATGCGCAGGTACACATATAATGTTTCAGCGCCCTCGAGGTGATTTTTCACGAAAACGTCGCTAAATAAATTAGCCAAAAATTATTATTATTATTACTTACATAATAAAGATAATAATTTTTTTATTCCACGATGTGGGGAGGATAATGCAATCACACACGTCCCATTTAATTATACATATTAACACAGCATATTCTTAAATAAAAAAATCATAGGAATATGGAATAGAAAATAATAATAATATTCAATTGTATGTAGGGCGTGGTCTGGGGTGAGCTCGGACCCAACGCTCACTCAGGAGTGGCGGTTGGTGCTGGAACGCTGGGGTCACCACCGTGTTGTTGGAGGCCATTAGCCGCATCCTGGTTCCAGTGACTCGATGTGTCCTCAAACCGGCGAATCCGTGCAATCGTAGTTCCGTAAACATTGTGGATGCATTGCTATATCTTCTATTATACAGAAGCAGATTTTTCTTTGGTGCATTTGAATGAAAATATGTTTTATACTTTTGTTTTTTGGTGGTGCATCCTCTCTGCACATCCTTCGGGGTCACTTAGTTATATAATGTTTAATTAGGTATAACGTATTTTGCCTAAACTGATTGCACATTTTATATAAGTATGCAGGGGGGCCAACTGTTGGCGGGTTGACTGTCATTGAACGATAGGCTGTCGAGGAGACGATAAAGTTCAAAATTCATTTGTCTAATTAAGTGCGTGTTTTATTTCATTATCACTGTTATCAGTAATTATAAATAAAGGTAAGCTGCTTTTTAAATTTATTTATATCTATATTAAAAAAATTGTATTCAAATCATTTCTTTCAAATCTTAATATATAAAACAAAGTCGGGTTAGTTACACTATTTATAACTCGAGACCGGCTGGACCGATTTTGATGATCTTTGATTTGTTGGATTTGTCTCCGTCCCGGATAATAGAATAACTTTTAAAACGTCGCAAAAATTCACGAAAAAGAAAGTTATGAAGAAAAATAATTTTACATACATTTTGTATGGAACGAATTCTCATATTTTGAAAGAACTGCAGCAATATTGTGATAGGTATAATATTTAACTGTGTGTGAATTCCAAAAATTCGAAAACGTCAAATGTCAATGCGCTAATTGTTTTGCTTTTGTTTTTAATCATATAATGCTGCCAATCTTTCTTACATACTAAATGTCAATAGTAGAAAATGAGACAAACGGTGAACGCATGTCTCTGCAACCCTCCAAAGGAAAAATACAATAATAATAAATCTCTGAATTGAAACGCATTTTTTTTTTTAAGTAAGCTCCACTCAGGACCTATGTCATCTTAGGGGATGCTGTGTGGAGCGGCTTTTTAAGGAAGGGTAAGATAGGAAGTTCTGGGAAGGAAAAAGGCATGATGGGTGGGTAGGAATCAGGAGGTAAGTGTATCCGGGAGTGAATCCATCCCTCGAACTGCGGTGCAAGGCCATTGATTTGACCGGAATTGACCTTTTACCTTGACCTTTCCAGCCGGACTCTTTCGACCCATTGGGCATCGATAATTGCTTCATTGTGTAATTTTTAACTTAATTTTATTCAACAGTTATTGATTCTGAGGCGGTACGAAGTACGTCGGGTCAACTAGTTATAAATAAAGTTTGAAAGCTCATTTTATCATCTTCAAAAAAATGTTTTTGGAAATCAGAAACGATCAGAAATTTTCAATTTTTTTTAAATTTTATTGCAAAGTGGAAATATATTGAACCTGACAAACTATGCCCGAGGCCTGAAAGGTTAAGAAATAAATGTAAGAAGGTACATTTATTTATTTATTTACAATGTGTTTTTACAGATTATTTACAAACATGTGAGAACAAACGAGTTATAAAAACTTAATTATATAAATAAGACAAATAGGTAAAAATTTACATAAAATCAATCAGCCAAATTATACAATAATGGTTAATTTTGAAACAGTTTAAATAAAATTTACATAAAATAAAAAAAAAAAAAAAAACAGTTAGAAATAGATAAAATACCAAGAAATATTATAAAAATACAAAGTTTACTCAAATGACAAAAGAGAGGCAAGACAAGATACATAATTATAGACACAAATGATACATAATAAATTAGCACATATTTTTCAGCAATCGCAGAGCATTTTTTTTTAATTTATATAAATTATCGACAAAAATATCTACTTCAGCACACTCTATCTTACTATATAGTCGACACATTCGGGTCAGAGGGCTAAAATAGGCGACATTATTTTTAAATGTATTCAGGTGAAACATATTATGACGTCTTAAACAATAGGAATTGGGAATATTTATATCAATATTGCTAAGTCATAATGAAGTATCAAGATGGCCGTGAATTATTTTATGTACACATATTAGATCAGTCAATTGCCTTCTGATTTTAAGTGCATTAATTTTGAAGTATTCAAGTCGAATGTCGTATGATCTACGATGTTTATGTAATCCACATTTAAAAGATAACAGTCTTAGCATTTTTTAACAGATTCTACAATGTTTTCATATTTGCAGTAATGTGGATTCCAAACAGTGCTTCCATATTCAACTTTACTTCTAATTAAGGCATTGTAAAGGATTAGAATTGATAGAGGATCTTAGAAAGGTTTTCATATTCTATGAATAAATTTCATAATTTTAAATTTGCCCTTAATGTCGTTAATGTGTACATCTAATAGGAATTTAGAATCAAGAGTGATTTCTAGATCTCTTATGGAAAACACATTTTTAAGAATAGTATTAATAACACAGGTAAAATCATTTATAATTCTATTCCGAGTGAAGTTTAAAGTGTAACATTTAGGCTGGGCGCAAATGGACGTTTTCCTTATTCGATCTAGCGCAAACGTTCGTTTTTCTTCATTCGGAATGTATACACGTCAGTACAGATAGTGATAGCGTGGTGAACGCACGACGATGGAGGTTGAAGATTTATTAGCAATTGCATTTCTGTTAATAATGAAGAAGAAAAAAATAATGGAATGATGAAAAATAATGAATTAATAATGAAAGTTTCTGCCTCACACATTATCGTGTTGCGATTCTATGCGTAACAAATACAAAGAATACGTCCGATGCACGCGGTGCCGATGCGATACTGAATAGAAATTTCCGAACGTATGCGCCGGCCCAAACAAAATGTATGGAAGCGCTACGTTCCGCATGACGTCATTAGGTTTTTTCCGTTCGGTTTCTCCGAACGCGCCGGCTTGCATTCGGAACGTACGTACGGAATTTTTTCCGTTCGGAAAAAAACCGAACGTGTGCGTCAGTTAATGTATTTTCTACTGATTCCATGCATTCCGGTCTCCGAATACGGAAAACGAATTCGGAAATCGAATAAGGAAAACGTGCTTGTGCGGCAAGCCTTAAGTGCATATCATTGACAGTACACCAGTTATTGAGCATGTCGAGGTCATTTTGAAGCAGTTGATGATCAGAAACAGACTTAATTTAACGAAAAAATTTAAGATCATCGGCGAAAAAAGCATAATCACAGTTTAATTTGAACCAAGGTCATTTATGAATATTAGTAGAAGAAGAGAGCCCAGATTTGACGCCTTTTTTAACATGAATACCGCACAAGAGTCCCAACTGCTCCCGTCTGGAGCCAGTGGGACTATGGCATCCTCAATTGAGGCTGAAGGTAGTGAAGAGGGGAAGGAGATAGGGAAGATGAAGGTGGGGAAGTACCTGGCTATTCAGATCTGGTCACCAAACACGGCAGAAGCCATTTCAAGCAACGTTTCAATTCTGAATGGTGGTCTTACACCAGGGTGATACTGAGAGTATCTTCCACTCTGCCTGTGACACACCAAAAGTTACATCTATAGGGGATGATTTGTATCCATTAATAAATACTAGTTGCGTTCTAATACATAAATATGATTTCACTCAGCGAAATACATAACTCGATTTTTATCACTGTCAATACCGTCAAAAATATCGCCGTCGTGCAACGATAATATGAAATGAATGTGCCTAAAGCTCTTACGTCAAATTCTTATGATGTCTGAAGATGAATTGCAGTGGTGAACTATAAAACAAAATGTTACTTTAAAATGCTGTCAAACGGCACCCTCATACGGTCGATATTATTTACTTTTTAATGTAATGAATATATGAACAGAAGCTCGGCCGTTGATCGTAATTTCCTTCACAGAATCACAGAAATTTGAAGTGCTGTAAAGAACAAAATGTTATTCAGGAGAACGAAAAGAAAGTTTTATTTAATTATTTTTTCGAAAAATCTTATCACCTGATTTTTTAGACCTTTTTTTACATTAGCTCCACACAGGAGGACCTTCTTCTTCTTCTTCTTCTTGTGCCCTGTCCGTTCAACAGACGTTGGCTATGCTATGATGTTTACTGCGGCCCGGATGCGTATTTACAAAACCTATACCGATTCAGTCGCGGTAACGACAATTTACATTTTAAATATACCTCTATATTGGTTATTTTTTATCACATTGCAATAACAAAAATTGTTCTAAAATCTAGATAAAATAAACTTTCTGATGTGTATATTAGAAATTAATAATTTCATTTCTAAATATTTAAATTTTAATATTATTCCCATATATTGTAAATACACCTCTATATTGATAATTTTTTACCACTTTGCAAAAACCAAAATTGTTCTAAAATCTAGATAAAATAATCTTTCCAATGTGTATATTAGAAATTAGTAATTTTTTTTCTAAATATTTAAATTTTGATATTGAAAATTTAAAGCCACTGAAACGCGGTAGGAATTGTAAATACGCGGCCTGGAACAGCTCCACGGTAGACGGGCCAAACCACTGTCTCAGGTTTTTCAGCCATGAGGTTCTCCTTCTTCCAGGGCCCCGTCTTCCGGCAATCTTTCCCTGCATTATGAGATGCAGGATCTCATACTTCTCTGGATGTCTCATCACATGTCCAAGATATTGAAGTTTTCGGATTTTTATATATTTAATTACTTCCTTATCTTTATTCATCCGAACCATAACATCTTCGTTTGTAACCCTGTCCATCCAGCTTATTTTAAGTATTCTTCTGTAGATCCACATCTCTAATGCCTCAAGTCGCCTAATTAGTTCTTCAGTAAGCGTCCATGCTTTCATTCCGTAAAATAGTATCGAAAACACGTAGCATCTGACCATTCGCATTCGTAATCCAATGTTGAGATCATGACTGCAGAACATTTTTTTCATGCGGATAAAGGTTGCACGAGCTTGCTTAATGCGGCATTTGATTTCAACTGAAGGATCCCATCTATCATTTACATTTTTTTTTTCTTTTCTTTATTCATCATATAATTTTTTATACATTTTTTACAGGTGATTCGACTACCACGCTAGGCACATGCCCGTATTATGGTACATTGCAGCTCAAGTATACAATTTATTTTATTTATATATTTATTTATTTAAACGCCCATAGGGCTTTTACATAGAATGCAGTACATTTTTTTTAATTACAGTGAAAAGATTATAAGTAACATAATATATGTTAAAAACAAAATATAGATTATATAAAATATAAGCGTTAACAAAATACAGGTAACATAAAATATAAGAAATAAAATATAGGAGTTGAGATAAAGTAGGTAAGGTTAAAATTGTTGTTCACATTGGTTTATGGGATAGGTAGAAATAAATAGTTGGCACATATGGTGTTTGAAGTTTGCTAAGTTCAAATTATTGTCAGATACATCCATATTGTTTAAGTATTTGTTACCAAGACTATGTAAACGTTGTATTGGAGAATGTAAATCATAGTTCGAATGAGATGTACGTATATAAAATGTCAATGTTTGTCTTGTTGTTCGTGTAGGTACATGTAGATTTATTAATTGCAGAAGTTCACAACTGTTGAATTTAGAGTTTAATAATTTTAATAAAAAGGTCAGGTCGTTTATTTGTCGTCTGTTTTCTAATGTTGGAATATTTAAAGTATTCATTAGCGACGGGTAATTTATGTGCTCTAAAGGGATGTTAAGTTTAAAATTTACAAAACGTAGAAATTTTCTTTGAATTCTTTCAATAGTATGATTATGCATTTTGTAGAAGGGCGACCAGACTATGGAGTTATATTCCATTAGGCTTCTAACAAGGGATGGGTACAATAGTTTAATGATTTGTAACGATTCAAAGTTTTTAATTGTTCTTAATACAAATCCTAATGTTTTCATACCCTTATTTCCAGTTTGTTGAATGTGATATACAATACTCTGTACCTTCTCTAGTTTTGTTCCAGCAATATAAAGATTTTTATCCAATGCGTTATTTTTGCTTATGAGCATGTATTTTGTCTTATTTATGTTCAGTTCTCTCCCAAAATTCTCACAAGTCTTCACTACTCGATTCAGCAAGAGTTGTAAATCCTCAATGTTACTTGTTAGAAGTACTGTATCATCTTCATAGGAAAAGGAGGACCTGAGGAAAATAATTCCCCTCATGGCCTTTGTCATATTTGAATGCCGTGTGGAGGGACTTTTTAGGAAAGGAAGGAGAGTAAGTTCTGAGAAGGGAAAAGGTATTAGGGGTAGGTAGGAATCTGGGGATCAGTGTATCCAGGAGTGATCCATCCCTCCCACTGCGGTGCAAGGAGATGTTCCGAGAGAGTACGGTAAGAAGTCAAAAAGGATTCCCTCAAACCGTTCTCTCCCGATCTGGCCTGCCATGCAGCTGGTGGACAGACGCATCCGCCGCCAAGACCCGGACGATCCTCACCCCATGAACGCGGGCCCCCCTGCCAAGTCACCAAAGTAACTTAGCGGACCACTTGGAGTGTCCTATGGAAGATAACCAACGTTATCCAATAAATAGATAAAGTTGGTTATCCATTTATTACCGGTACCCATACCCGCCTCCTAAATTGAGACCTGTATATAAGTATGAATTTTTATTATAAACCAAGATTTAACAGATCTTTAAGAAATCTTCTTTTATAAAATTTCTTTAATAATAGTATTTAATTTTTCAGAAAAAATCCTCTTAAATTGCACCTCGTCAATGACGCACTTATTTTCTAAGAAATCCTTCGACGACCCAGATCTAAAGATAAAAAAAATTGAGAAAAATAACTATTTTAACAAAATTTTGGATTTATTGTTCTTTACAGCATTTCAAATTTCCGCTATCGTATAATATGTCGTTCACATTATCTGAATAATTTGTTTTACATATTTGTGTAAGGAAGCCTAAAGGGTGAAGATTGCACTGGCGCTCGAAATAATCAATAAATTAGCCAATTTACAATAGGAGAAAACACATAATAAAATAAAGAATTGTAAGAAATAGAGCTTTTTTTAAATATTAAATATATAAGGTGCTAGGAGCGAAGAATAGGACATTAACCATAAATTATTTCAGTTCTGACAAATCGTTCTAACAAGAAAAAATGCAATAAAGATATCGAAACTTCTGCACACACAAAAGAGTCGCATTTCAAAGCAAGATGGCGTGCTTCACATTTCACAACATATCATTTTAATTTCCCCATTTGACTGGAATATCCATTTTACATTCCTCTCCCATGGTCAGCCATCTTGCCGGTTTATGGCGGGAACTGGCGAGCTGCGCGCGCAACCGCGGCTAATAACCCCAAACCCGTTATAGGTTATAGCTCTTTATAAGTAAAGTTCTTACTTCTTACTGAACTTCTGTCTACCGTAGCTTCTTGAACAGTTTCCTTGGTCAAGTTTAACTAGGTACTTTATCACAACGTGCATTTTCCAAATGATACTTTTAAAAGTACAGCACTTGATTGATTGAGGTTTTTTTATGAAGTGGCGTGATTTTATCAAGGATTTTTCTTGGTTTTTGGGCCGTAAGAAACTTCCATTTAAGATAAAAATAAAGTAACGTTGTCTGGTGGAGAAGTACTGGATCAAGTAGGAACTTTGAGTAGATATTGCATTTCAAATGAATCTCAGTGTTACACGATTACTTTTCTATAAGAACTAAGCACTAAAATATGTTATAATCGAATGATGTTTCAGATTAATAACCTTTTTACACTAAACAAAAAATCCGTGTTCTTTATCGATTTGAAAGATATCTACATGATTTCGCCAATTTTAATAAGTGGTTTCGGATCCTAGGCTCCACACAGAATATTCTTCAGGCCTCGGTCGTATTATTTCAGAGGGTCAAAATATTTCCACTTTACTTAAAAATCCAACTAAATGGAAGACTTCCGAACGTATCCGAAAACTAAAAACTGTTTTAGAATAGATACATTTTGATACGCTTGCAAATTCTATAAATCAAAATGAACAATGTAATTTTTGAAATATAAAAATTTCACACGCAAACATAAAAAAGTTTTAAAAATGGCTCACCTCACGTTTTTTCTAACTGATTATTTATACCGAAAAAATAAAAATACCTACATATTTTATAAATACCTACATATTTTAAAGTTAGCCTCCCAAAAACTGGGCGTACTGTACAGGGCCTGCAGATACTTTAATAGTACACAACTGCTAACCCTGTACAAATCATAAGTGCGCCCCACGGTTGAATTTGGCAGCCACCTCTGGTCTGGAGCTCCAAAATACCTGAAAAATACCCTCGACTCTGTGCAGAAACGGGCGGTCCGTTTGATAGATTCTCCCATCTTAACAGACGGATTGCAATCTTTAGAGCACAGGCGTCGGGTGGGAATGCTATCTTTGTTCTACCGGTATTACAATGGAAGATGCTCCGAGGAACTAGCATCATTGATCCCTTCGGCACCCGTGCATAGTCGGGAAACACGCCAAACGCGTGCCCAACATTTGTACACGGTTGACATTTGCCACATGAGAACGGGTCGTTTCTTCGACTCGTTCTTGTGTTCAACAGCTCGGCTGTGGAATGATTTGCCGGCCTCTGTGTTTCCTCCTTTCTACAACATGGGTCTCTTCAAGACCAATGTTCATTCCTTCTTCTCCTCAAAAAGACCCTCCACACAGCATCCCAGATGACATAGGCCCTGAGGGAAATTATTTTCCTCAGGACCTCCTGTGTGGAGTTAACGTAAAAAATAAATATATATTTTATTTTATACCTACATGCATTATAAACATCACTTTTACCTCAATTTATTTTATCGTTTTATGTAAAAATAATTTATAAAAAAATCTAACACAGTTCATATCATATTTCTCACTTTGATAATAAGGGGGATACAACCATTTCTATAAGACCTACATGAGTTGTCCCTTAAAAAGGACGGTTGGTGTTTGAAGTAGTTAATTAATTTAATTAATAATTCGCTCAAAGTAAGGGAAATGATGACACTATTAATACGGACGTACGAGTGTCAGGCACGCCCAATTCTCTAACTTTATCTACTATAGAAATGTACACATATATGCCCTGACTATACATTTGATGTCCTTACATGTACCTCCGAAGCATACTTGATGGAATATATTATTTCATAACAATAACTTCATGTTCAATTCTGTTATGGAGAGAATACGTAGACTGGGCAATGAACTAATAGACGCCGCGCCGCTGATATTTTCGAGATGAATTTTGACACGTTCAAAACCAAATTATTTCAGCACTTTTTAATAAAAATAAAGATTAATTATAATTTATATTTTTTTTCTTTTTTTTAAAAGAAAGACAAACGTTCCCGGGTTAGGAATAACCTGCCAACATTTTAAAATATGCTACTGCCACCACAAGTGGAAAATGTTACTTGTGTCTGGAGGACTTGAAGATTGTCGAGGAATTGACACACGACGCCTGGGAGGTACCCAAACGCGATGCCAACTCAGCCACTGACCTTGCACATGCTTGATATGACCGGTCAGTGGTTGAGTGTTCATAATATCTTTTGTGAAATTCAATTATTTTAGAAATATTAAAATATTTTTTTTTGTTAATACTCGAATATAAATTTTATGGATTCTTTAAAGTTAGTGTCATAATAACTTAAGGCTCCGCAACCAGGCCCGAAAAGAAGAAGATGGAGACATATGAAATTATGAATGTTAGAGGAGAGCGCTAACAATTACAGCCACAAAATTGATTCGAAAATTGCGAAAATGTTTAATAAAACACGACTCATTTAAAACAGAGCAAAAATCTCGCGGGCATTGTTTTAAACAGCATTTAAAGAAACTCTATGATTTTTTTCAAACTTATAACTTGTAAAATAACTGAAAAAAACTTGTTTATAATAATTTTTGGAGCATACTTTGCGATTTTTTTCTATCGAGGGAATTTTATATAATTTGCATTTCGGCGCGGGCAATGTTTAGATGTTATCTTCAAGAATAACATATATTTTTTTAAGAGCTTTAAAACTTGACGTGTTTAAGGGAGATATGTAAGAAATCGGTAGTATTTCGGGTAGCGGGCCCTTAAAAATTGTTTTGTATTTTATGCTTTATTTTTTAAATCTTTTTATTTATTTATGTTATACTGTTGTTATATTTTAATTTATAATTGTTTTATTAATAATAATTAAAAAATAAAATAAATGTATGGGATGTTAAAGGACGTACCTACCTGACTTACTTTAATCAGTGATTCTAACATTATTTGGAAAAAAATATTAAATGAAAATTTGGTGTTCGGTGACTTTTTAAATGTCTATTTTAAAAAAATAATTCTTCTAAATTTTATTTTCTTTCGTATGTCGTCATTAACCAACCAATCCGTTTCCCCGCCCCTAAATGCTCAGTTATTTTTAATGTTTTTAGATGGAAGCTTTTAGTGAAAATGTCACCGAAGACCAAAATTTCTTTTTCATATTTTACTCCAAATAATGTCAGGAATCATTGGTTAAAGTAAGTCATGTCCCTTAAGGGGGTAATACCAGAGAAAACTAGAAATATGTCATTTTTAAATCATATTTTAGACGTATTGACTCTTTTCCACAAAAAAATATAAATGGATTTCAAAAGATTGTTCTTTTATCTAGCATTCGCATGTTTTAAATTTTGAGAAATTTCAAAAAAGATTTGGTATTATACCACACCCATTTCAAATCATATAATCATTCAGTAAAATAAATCAATACATTATCTGAGTATCGCATATTTTGGAATTTTAATTTTAGTTTAAATAAAATCATTAAAAAATATATACGTACATGTGTTTCTTGACGAAAATTGGTCCGTTTGTGTATTTATTTGCGCACTTACAAACTAATATATTTCAGAAGTTTTTAACATTCTTATTAAATTTAGACATTATTGAAAAATGATAAATACCTACTTATAATCAAAAAATAATTACAAAAAGTACATTATTTTAATAGTTTTATCATCACACCTTTCAGCATTTTTGGATGTAGGCATAAATTAAAACAAATTCGGAATGAAATTAAATCGACACTGAGTTATAATTTAAAAAGGTGGTACGGAGAATAATTAATCTTTTTCATTGTCACCGCCCTGCACGATCGTAAGAACAACTTTCGACGAAATGTGGATTTTCGTCCGCTGGCTGGTTAAACGCCCCTTAACCCTACACACACATACATTTATCCCTTCTTAAAATCAAGCTGATGTTTTAGTTGCCTCTCTCCTGGGTTATTGGTAGGCATAATTTTGAGATGAAATAAGATTCGGATTCGAATCTTTGGTGGGAATGCTAACCTTGTTATACCGGTATTACAATGGAAGATACTCCGAGGAACTAGCTTCATTAACCCCTCGGCACCGGTGCATAGTCGCGAATTACGGCAAACACGCGTTCAAATTTGTACGCGGTTGACATTAGTCACATAAGAACGGGTCGTTTTTACGACTCGTTCTTGAGTTCAACAGCTCGGCTGTGGAACGCTTTGCCGGCCTCTGTGTTTTCTCTGTTGTTCTCTCCTAAAACATGGGTCTCGAAGAGACCCATGTTCACTCCTTCCTCTCCTGACAAAGACCCTCAACACAGCATCTTCCAAGATGACATAGACCCTGAGGGAAATTGTTTTCCTCAGAGCCTCCTGTGTGGAGTTATTGTTAAAAAAGAAAATGATAATATCGAAATGGATATTATCGCCAGTAAATTATGAACACGTTTTCTGTGTAAATTTAATTATTATTACCAGTACTACACCTACTATACCAAAGCTTACTCCAATGTGTTATTTGTGCTCACAATATGACACTAGTTTCATAGAATCAAAATAATATTATCGGCAACAACAATGGCAGAGCGGATATTCTGGTATCTGGGTTCATACAATATAAACCTGCTCTAACTGTTAGAGAACGGCAGTTGAAAACACAGTTAGACCAATAATATAAAACGTGGGATGGATTTTTCACGTTGGAATAAAATAAAGTATATTTGCCACTTGCTGTACTAGCGTATGAACGATGATTTTTGAAGTGAAAACTTCTTTAGCACCATCGTGATTTGAAACTCGATGAAACGAAAAAGCGACACTAAAAAGAGACCAACACATACATCTATAGGAGAGAATGAGATACGATTGTCGGTCACCTCTTTGTGTGGTGCTTCGTAGCCTCCCCGCTCTTATCTACTTTAGTTTTCTGAAGGTTTCACTTCTACCGCGTGTGAACTGCACACCTGTAATTTTTTTTCATACCGATCCTCTTACGGAAACTTTATCGGAACCCATCCGAAAAATCTTCACTTTACACGATAATTATTTTTATAATCTTACGCTTTCATACAAATATCAACGAATTCGCAATACCGTACGGCAATACGTATTCACAATCTGTAATAAACAAAATTTGTACTTAATCATTAAGACAATATTAGCGATTCTCAAATGAAAATTAGAAAATGAAAAATCAGAAAATATACGGTCGCATATAAGACCCAAACTTGCCGAGGCCTTGCTCTAACCGTTGAGCTAAATCGACCCTTTCCCCGTGGTATTTAGCTGTATCATTCGTGTTTATTAGTTCGGGAAGAATCTTGCAATAATAAATAGAGATATCAGTCGATAAAAATATGCATTATTTGCAATAAGAAAATTAAGATAATTTTTGTAGTTCTGGGTAGTATTAAATCTGGGTTCAATTCCTAGATGCGACCCTACTTATTTCTGTTTCAAATTAACTTTTGGGAGTCGCTGATCTATTCTTTAATGATTAAATATACAACTTTAGGTTTTTACTCATTAAGTTGTTGCAAATATAAAAAGAAATACACTGTTTTTTATATCCATCCAACTAAATAAATATGCAACATTTCATGATGACAGTAGTTGTCAAATAATGTTCGCCATCTTAAACTGTACGAAAATCGTAGGTAACAAAATAGAACACGTCTTTTTTCATCCCGAATCTTAAAAGACACCCGTTAGAATGGAAGCAAGTTTGAAGAAATTGTCATTAGAATCTAATCGTGGCTTGAAATGGTTTTAATTTTTTTACCAAAACTTTCCCTTCCCATTGACAAAATTCTACACAATTTTTTTTTGTGCATAACAGTATAATATAATCCTATTACAATACACATAGAATATTAGATTGGATTATGTACATGTAGGTACATTGTACATACAATACAAATACAATATTGTGTTTCACATCATCTGATTGCATAAATAAAATTACAATAATACATATTTTAGAGCTCTTGCCTAAAATTACTACTAATAATTACTAACGTTCAAGACTAATGTTGAAAATGTCAAGGGACCTAGAGATATCATTTAGCAGTACCATAGCTCTTGCCATGCTGTGCTGGGCCAGAACATCTGTTCTGCCATGTGGGATACAGAGCAAGTCGTGGTGGCAATCCTGTTAGTAGTTGTTCGGTACGAACAATTTATAGCATTCCAAGAGGTATGGGCTGTCAATGTAATAGTTCATAATTTTGAAAGCTGTTACTGTTAGGGTTCCAATCCTTCTAGATTGGAGACTTTCGAAGGATAGCAAATCCATATGATGCATAAATCGCGGGTATTCACCATGCATTCTCATATAAAGATACCGTAGAATTTTTTAGGATTTGTTCCAATAAATCTATGTATTTTTTCTGGTATGGGGCCCAAACAGCAGAGGCGTATTCTAATTTTGATCGTATAATACAGTTGAACATCGATGTCATTGCTTCGGGCTTGGAAAATTGTTTACTTATTCTTATCACAAATCTAAGAAGTTTGTAACACGATGATGCCAACCCTACCATATGATCTGAAAAAGTAAGTTTGGGATCAAATGTGACCCCGAGGTCCCTTATGGATTTTACTGATGACAATATTTCATTATTTAATTTATAATCAAATTTAATCGGGTTTTCACGCTTATACGTCATAGTGACACATTTTTTTACATTAAAGAAAAGTTTATTCTCATCTGCCCATGAAGGTATTGCGTCTAAATCAAGTTGTAACTTAAAACAATCTTGAATATAGCGTTTCGTCCTGAGCAGTTTGAGATCGTCAGCAAACAGCAAGCAAGTAGTACTCTGGATGCATTCTTGAATATCATCGATTAATATTAAGAATAGTAGAGGTCCCAAGTTTGACCCCTGAGGTATTCCTGAAAATGCAGGGAATTCTCTGGACTCTTGACCACTGATGCATACATACTGTGTTCTGTTTTTTAAATACGTCACAAGAAACTTATTAAAAACTAATGCAGGTTTTGTAGTTCGATACCCATTATAAATATAAAGTCGATTAAAACTAATGCGGCTTATTACAACATAACATTTTACAAATTTCACGAACTTCAGAAGAAATCAGACCCGCAAAAATTTCATATCGATATTCTGTACCTTAGCATTTTGATATATCAGACGTCCACGAAAATAATTTTACAATTAAGAATTTTTGTGAAACATTTAAGTATCCACCTGCTACGCTTAAAGTGCCATGTCGGTAGGAGCATAGCGGTTTTACTAACACACGTACATTTACTTGTACTTTACGTACATTTAAAAAAATCATTGAAATAAAGTAGACACAAGATAACTCTGAGAAAAGAATTTTTTAAAATTAACTGTTTTATCCTTAGATCATTTGAATAGTTTTACCAGAAATTCATGACACAAACATTTTTTTTGTAACAAAAAGAGTCAAAGAATTAATATAAAATAATATTACAAATAAAATAATTGAATTGCTACAACAAAGCTTTGATTAAAACATTAAATTTGATTAGAGTGGGATGGTCTCATTAAGTTCAATACAAATTCGTGTAGCGTTTGTAATCCGATAATTATAATGAAATGCAGTTTAGAATTCCGTTACTTGACTTCAAATTCATTATACCAACTATCACGAACTGTGAACACACTTTGGTAATTACTAGAGAGAAAGAATTCTTACGAAAACGAAACGTTGAGACTTTATTGTGGGGATTGTTTTCAATCGATATTGAAAATCTAATAAAATAACACATCATCATACGTAATATGTTATCCTCAAATAAGTCTAGAATACTTTTTACATTCTTATTTGAAGTCCCAACTGCTTTCACCTATCCGGAGCCAGTAGGATCACTGCGTCCTCAATTGGAGTGTTGTGATGCTTAAGGAAAAGGGCAGAAAAGGAGATTGGGTAGAGATGGGTTGGGAAGTACCAGGTTATTACGACCACCACAACACGGACATGTGCCTAGCATGGTGTTCGAAAAAATCCTCAAATTATGTAATTACAAAGTAATGACTAAAGAAAAATTATAAAACAACAAAATTAGATCTGATCACAAAACACGGCAATCCAATTCAAACAAATTTAAAAAATATTATAAATGAACGTCTTTCACCATTTTATAGAAGATACATTGCACCTATCACCCTCTGGATAAACCCGTATTAAAGTAATGATACTGATGAAAATAACTGGGTTAGATCATTTTTAATCGACCCAATGATGTTAATTTAATTAAGTTTTCTGATATTAAAGATAAATGTATCATTAGAAAATTTAGAAGCGTTTTCAAAATATGATATGAAGATAAAACTTGGTTTTCTGTGAAAATCACTCGGAGTTAATATTTTATGAGTTATCTTCATCTACATGTGTTTTTTTAGTTCTTCTGTCATGGTTACCCAGACTCTTATAACCTGGTATCCTTTTTTCAAATTATTTTTTATTTTTCCAAAAGCACCACTTTTCATTATCTCCTCGCGATGGCTGGCGAATTGTAGCATTTCTGGTATTGTAAATACTTTTTCATCACTTATGACTATTTTTGTAATGCTAATAATATTTGACCTGCCATCACCTCGTAATAGTGTAAATTCAAAGTTTCTCCATTTTTGGTTTAACACGAAAAATGTCGTTTTATAATAAGTTGAGAGGTTTAATTCCTTTCTATTAATTTATAAATAAAACACTTGTGTTGCAAAGTTTTTTAACAAAGAAACGACATTAATATTTATTTATATACTTTCCTTTGAATGGTTTCTTCTAACAAAAACTCATATTTTACAATCAAATAATAGAAAAACAAAACAAGTTACAATTGATGATTGCATTCTAAGTGACACTATAGGATTCAAATTTAAAGGGAATATATTTCCTTTACATATTTATGTTGTATGTCTAAATAATAGAAAAAAAATCATTTCATTTTTAAACAGTCATCTTTATTTAAAGTCTTTTTAAGGGAAAAGAATTTTTCCAAAAAAATTCAACAATAAAATTATTAAAAAAAATGTTTTTGTACCACCTACCTACATCTAAAAAATTATTTATAAACCGAAATATGTAATAAAAAAGTACCTACCATTTATACGCAGACACAAAAAGCATTGGTTTTTTTTATTGAAATAGGCAATTCACCCTAAAAAGAGTGCTTTGTGAAAAGCATTAATAATACCCAGCCAATTCTTTTGATAGGGAATAATAAATAAAGTTTCTTCTATATGTAACGGGGTGCCTATTCAGACACATTGAAATAAGACGTTAACGTTTCTATAAATTATATAACTATCTGGTTATTTCATTTTCACGTAATATATTATGTGGTTGGTAGATGTTTCACTTGGTGAAGATTTATCATTTTCTAATACGCATAAAGCAGGTAAATATATTGCTTTATGAAAATCTGATTTTCGAAGAAACCTACGTGGAGAATACAAATAAAAAATAAAATGGCTAACAAACTATTATAATTCTAACACCTCAAATGCTTCTTTATCCTAATTTCAAAGTTCCTCGAAGTTTTACATACATAAAAAAACCATAATCTTTACAACAGATTTATTCATATTTAAGTCGCCATCGTCATTATTTAATTTGTAATTTTTCAGTTTATTATTAACATAAAATGCTGACAAAATTTCACTTTGTACATTATTTGTTACAGAACAGTAAATTTTGCTATTCATTATTACTTAGGTTTTATATAGATTTTTTAAATAGGTAAAATGGGAATACGGATAAATGAGCATATGAGGGATTTGATCAATAATAATTTCTCAAAGTTTGCTAATCATTTATTGGAAACGAATCATTCTTTTGATTTTAATAATGGAATAGAGTTGCTACACTGTAATGTTAATGGTATCCATTTAGACAAACTTGAAACCTTGAAAATTAGAAAAGGTGTGAAAATGAAAAGATGAGCTTAAGTATTATAAATAACCAAAAAATAATTTTAAACGACCCGTTATTAATTTTTTTCCTTTGTAAATTACGCCATATTACCCCCTCTTCTTCCCACTCTCATTCATCCATTGACATCTTCATTGAAGTCTATTGTTGTAATTAGTTTTAACTAAAACCTGATTAAGTATGCATTGCTTACGAAACATATTGGTTTTTAAACAACAAAAGTATTTTATGAATTTAAACATTTAAACAACCCAAACTATGAATCTGTTTTGTGATTTTTTCCACTTCCCCCGAAATAAATAGTGGTTTCTAACGTTGGGTTAAGTTGAAACGAGGTATTATTTCAATAACAATATAATTTATGCTGAATTATATAATTTCACCAAGGGTTTTTTTTAACAATTATTGTTTGGGTGTCGTGTTTATTCTTTACTAGCTTTTCCGCGCAGCTTCGCTCGCATGGTATTAGGGGATTCCCACTCCGCCTCCACCACCTTCCCTCTCCCCACACCACTCCCCCAATCAACCCCCCTCCTACTCCTCCCACCCCTCACCCCACCCCCTACCACTGCTCACACCCTCCTCCACCCCTCCCCCTTACCTCCCTCCCCCCTCCACCACCCCTAACCCCCTTCACCCCATCCTCCTCCCCTCCCCCACCGCCCTCCCCAAATACCCCTTCCACCTCCCCTCACCCACCTCTCGCATTCCACACATTCATTCCCGGTACATTAAGTTTTGAAACTGCTCGCGCGCCACCTATTACAATTTTTTATACGAGTTTCGTAATGGCAGAGCTCAACGATAGTTTTATACAAAATAAAGAATTATCCAATTTGGTGCCGTCGTTCGGAAGTTACGCGCATACATACATTTCGGCGATCGATGCGAGATAGATATTAACTGCGACGCCAACAAAGCACTCTTTTTAGCGTGAATTGCCTAATTAAAAAAAAAAACATCGTTTCCAAGGCAACAATTTGTTTGCTTTTCTTCTGACTTTTGCAATAACTCGATTTTGTTAGGGACAGAAAACGTATGATAAATAATTTCATAACGCCAGAGGTTACCAATATATATAGCCTTATAGTGCTCGCAAATAATGTAGCTTTCTATTAGTGAAAGAATTTTTAAAGTCCATTCAGTAGTTTTTGTGTGAAAGAGTAACAAACATACATCCATACAAACTTTCGCCTTTATAATATTATAATATAATAGGACTAGCTGGTCCACGACATGCGTTGCAATGCCAAATACATTGTTTCTCCCTGAATCTCCTGCATACCCTTTCTAGCTAGCTTTATTAATTTTAGCCTATGTCACCCGAGGATAGTGTAGCTTCCCAACAGTGAAAGAAGTTTTCAAATCGGTCCAGTAGTTTCGGATCTATTCAATGCAAACAAACAAACAATCAAATATTTCCTCTTTATAATATTAGCAATGACTAATAAAAAAATCATGTGTGCAGTTCACACGCGGTAGAAGTGAAACCTTCAGAAAACTAAACTTCGAGAGAATGAGACGAATAGAGAATCAGGAGTAGAATAATTGCAGGGTTTATTTATTATAATACTAGCTGAACACAGAGTTTTCGAAATCATATGTACACAGTGACCTTCCAATCTCGGAATAAAACTGTAGATTTGCATACAAATCTAATCCACACCGCCTACTCGCCAGCCCGCTCGCCCACCACTATATTATATAAACCTTGACAAATTATATTCCTAAACCTTTCTCATGAATCACTCTATCTATTGGTGAAAACCGCATGAAAATCCGTTCAGTAGTTTCGAAGTTTACCGCGAACAGACAGACATACAAACGCGGCGGAGGATTTTAATTTATCATGTGTAGAAATTGTTACCAAGTTTAAAAGTTATTGTACGTTTTATTCTACGAAGCACCGCATAAACAGGAGGCCGATAGGCTACGATGCACCGCACAAAGAGGATACTGATTAGTCTGTCTGATTCTCTCGCAGGCTAAATCCTATATATGTATGAGTATGTGTTTGTCTCTTTAGTGTCGCTAGTTTTCGTTTCATCGAGTTTCACATCACAACGGTGCTAAAGAAGTTTTCACTTCAAAAAGTATCCGTTGGGGCCAAAAATATTTAAAATAAAACAAATTAGAAAAAAAAAAATCTAAATTGGGGAACAAGAAAAAAAATTACACTGACAATTCTCAAGTAATTATATTATCTAAGGTGTTGTTAGCAACCATTAAATGTGCTCCAAATGTGCATTCCTTTTTTTTGCATTACACAGGACTTCGATGAATCCATCAATCCCGCTGCGGTGCAAGACGATGGGCCAACACCTCTACACACGTCACCCGATGAACCCGGGCCCCTGCTAATTCACCAAACGTAGCGAACCATTTAGGGTGACCTATGTCAGAGATGTTAGTTATCTAATAAAATATTCCCGGGGCGGCAGTACACACACCCGCCTCCCAAATTTTCAGGAAGCGCTTACACTTCTTCCGGTCTCATGCTCTCTTCCTTAAGAGGGCATTACCAGAGAAAGCCGGAAATACGTCATTTTCAAAAAAGTTTTTAGACGTATTGACTCTTTTCCACAAAAAATTATAAATGGATTTCGAAAGATTGTTCTTTTATCTAGCATTCGTATGTAATAAATTTTTAGAATTTTTTAAATTTTTAGTATAATAAGGTTATTCCATAGGTCGTTGGCAGATTTGTTAAATTTTCAAAAAAGTTTTTGTATTATACCACACCCATTTCAAATAATGTAATCATTCAGTAAAATAAATCAATACATTATCTAGCAGAGTTATGTATTAGAATTTTAATTTTAGTTTCAATAAAATCATTAAAAAATATGTACGTACATGTGTTTCTTGACGAAAATTGGTCCATTTGTGTATTTATTTGCGCACTTACAAACTAATATATTTCAGATTTTTTTAACATTCTTATTAAATTTAGACATTATTGAAAAATGATAAATACTTATAATCAAAAAATAACTACAAAAAGTACACTATTTTAATAGTTTTATCATCACGCCTTTCAGCATTTTTGGATGAATGTATAAATTAAAGCTAATTTGGATTGAAATAAATTCGATATTGAGTTATAATTTAAAAAAGCTGGTACGGAGAATAATTAATCTTTCTCATTGTAATTGCACGATCGGAAGAACAACTTTCGACGAAATGTGGATTTTCGTACGCTGGCTGGTTAAACGCTCTTAAGTTCCTAGTGTCAATAAATGCAATAATACATTGATACACTGGTCAACAGTGGTTTTGGTGCCGAGTAGCTGTATTTCTTTTTAAACTTAAGACCCTTACACTGAGTATAACAATAGCAAAAATTTTGGATTCCTACGTGTAGTTTATTAGATTTTGACTTATACATATATAAATAAAATTACGTAAAAAAACAGCATTTATTACATTACTATGGACTTAAAAAACTTTCTCTATCGCGATTTTCCTGAATGAGGTGTAGTGGGACAATCACGTTGCACCCCCCAACAGTAATCAGCCATCATATGCTGATCCCATCGGCCTTGGTACCTTTCTTCCATAGTTTTTAGGTCCTGGTAAAATCGCTCCCCTTGTTCTTCGCTATAGGATCCAAGATTCTCTGGAAATTGATCAAGATGACTGTGTAGGTAGTGCACTTTAATGGACTTATTACATCCTAAGTTTTTAAAGGTATCTAACATTTCGTTTACAATTTCAGTGTAGTTACTTGACTTGTGATTTCCGAGAAAAATTTTTGAACTTCATGAACGAAATCCACGCGGGTCGTTCCACATTGTTCATTGAACTTAAGAAGTCCGTATCATTTATTAATATTCTTATTTGTGGGCCATCGAAAATATCCGCTTTAACAAAAACAATTGTGGTTTTTTCAAACTTTTTTTTTTTTAGTAACAGTCGTAGAAGTGATTTTTTTGTTCTTTCTATTGCATAGGCACTCCGAACCTAATATGATTTCTTTGACCACTGACCCACTGTATTTATAGCACATTTTACAAACAATCTGGGGTATCCACAACTTGAATTTATCCACAATTTTCAAAGTAAAATACGAAAAATAGGAACTTTTTATAAATTCTGTCATGGATTTCTTAAATTTGTTTACTGTATATTCACCGCAAATATAACAAAACACATTTGGATCATTGTGACAACTTCTTCGCGATGAAGACACTATAGGAAAATAAATTTATTTATATAAATGTACTGATAAGATAGCAAAACGCACACATGAAAGTGCTAATTGCAGCCAATACTCAAAACAGAGGGTAGATCAAAAACTACACGTAGGAAAAAAAAAGAAAAAATTATTTAGTGTTGCCAATATACACCTAAATACAAATCCATCAACGGTATTTCGGCACCAAAAATATTTTTAAAATAATAAATGAATACGTCGTCGAATATTTCTTCATACTGAATGTTATTATAAAGAAGCACCTATGTCTTTCGGCAATCTCCCGTCGTTGCTGACTTGCTGTACAACTACAACGCTAATGACACCAAAAAAATGAGTCAACAGAAATGATAGAATTTTCTATCTCAAAAATATTCGGCACCATTTCAAAAATCTTCATAAAAATATATACGAGATTAGATGAAGGATAAGAAAAGTGTTTGACTATAATATGTAATACATCTATTTTCACTTTTCGACCTTGTTGCGCCATCTTTCGGGCCGGGTAGTAGCCAATTTCAAGGAATTTTTTTTTTTGTTTAAATAAAGATTGAACATTAATTCCCTGACTGACTAAAATGAGTGAACACCGCTAACTCCTAAGACAAATTCTTATTGGATGGTACCTTAATTGATGATATTTTTTTAAAATATAATGCATCCAATTTCATAAAAATGCGTGTGTATGCGTGTTCGTACGTGAGTGCCATCATGTTGCATTGTGATATTGTGATGAGTTGCCGAGTTTCAGCTCGATCTTATATCGGGAATTGGGTTAATTTTCACTTTCAAGATTTGCATTTATTCATTCACGAAAGCCAAATCTAAATTCAAACAGATGAAAAGGAAACAGATGCTGACCTAGAACACGATGATATTTATCCATAAAATAGTAAACAACCTTTTACCAAAATACTTATCAAATAAAACTATATAACACAAGGACGTATAAAGAAATCAGGCTATAAAAAAAGACAAAGCGAATACGCAGAACAGTTCACTAAACAAAAGGATGAAGTTTTAAAACTTGTTTGTTCTTCCAGAAACTTTAAAGTCCGTACCACGAAAGCTATATCAAACTTGAAAAAACATAGTGTGCAATATATAATATTGTAATTAAGTAGCAATTTTTAAATGTACAAATTACTAAAATGAAATTAATAAATAAATAAAATAAGTTTTTTCGTTATTTGTTTTTGGGGTGTTATGCCGTGTTGAACTACCTCCTTCTTTAGCCAACGTTTCGGACATCGTTGCAGTGTCCATCATCAGGGCAGATCCGGTAGATGTGTGTAAATAAAATAAGCTTTTAAAAAATAAGGTTAGAACAGAAACATGAGTCTAGAGTCTAGAGATATACTAGAATAAAAACAATAGAATACCAACTTAACATGATAAATTTCTTGGCAACGTTTGGTCCATGATATAGTATTTATTTATCAATTTAAAAAATTAAATGTTAAGATATATTACGAGATTATTTATTATTTCAGGTTTGTAGAATAGCCATGTTAAAATATGTTACCAGATTATAAGTTTATAGATTATTAGTTTGTAGGATAGTCCTGTTAAAATATTTTACCAGATTTCAGATTTGTAGAATAGCCTTGTTAAAATATGTTACCAGATTACATGTTTGTAGGATGGCCATGTTAAAATATGTTACCAGATTATAGGTTTGTAGTTTGCGGAATAGCCGGGAACTTTTACGGCTGTCCCACGAGAAGCTGCAACGGTTTTATCTTTTAAAAATACAAATCAATATTTAGCATAAAGGTTCTAAAATTTTCAATAATTAACTCCCATTAAGGAAGCTAAAAGTCTTTCGTGGGTTGTGTCTCAAAGTTGAAAAGTTTAAATTTTAGTACGTAAGTACAAGAATATTATTATGGTAGTTTTAGAATGGATATGCACTAGATATAGAATGTAAAAAAAAATAGCTAACCAAAATATACAAAAAATAAACAATATAGTTTTGCCATAGGGGGTTTCAACATTATGATTGACGTACTCGTAAATCCCATTGATTTGAATCTATCAATAGCAGAATCAAAAGCGTGAATTTTGTAATTTCAATTTTATACATTTAGGGTTCATGGGTTGAGGTTTGTCTAGGTCGTGGAGGCGGATGTTCGGGACACACTGAACCCCAGATTCCTACCCACCCCTTAAACCATTTTCCATCCCAGAACTCTCCTCCCCTTCCTTTTCTTAAAAAACCCTCCTGAGGGAAATTATTTTCCTCAGAGTCTCTTGTGTGGAGCTCATGTTAAAAAAACATTAAATTTGCCTACGTTAACTACTTTCTAGCCATATTTTTTCCTTAATAATAATAAATAACGTGTTGCATGGAGGTTTTTCATGCCCTCCCCCCCCCCCTCCCCTTCCCCTCCGCTCTCAATAATTCCGTTCTGAGAGTGCGATTTTCTTGCCAATCACGTTCTGCAAATTGGATAATTATTGTTAAAATATAAAAGTAAATAGGTTATTTTTCTCAAAGTTCTATACACAAAATTTGATTGGGTTCCGCTGAAAAATTTTTGAATAGTTTATTTGAATACGAAAATTTGCCGAACCTCGATAATTTAAAAGTGTTTGCATTTTAAGTTCCGCTCGTTTTTATCCCACGACAAAACTTCCCCCGACAAAATATATCCGACAAAATATCCTACGCACAAAACATCCCTAAACAAAATATTTACTAAACCTAACCCAACCTAACCAAAAAGGGACAAAAATAATACACAAATCCTGTAAAGACAATAAATTATAATTTTCAAAAATAATAAAATGGGATTAAAAGATACAGACATCCCGTAAAGACAGTACATTCTCGGGAGATTTTTTCAATGTATATGAGTGTTTCAGGCTAATAATTATTACTTATAATAATTGTTACCCTTTGTGCTATGCATAAAAATCTTGTCTTAAACATTAGTTTATCAATTAAATGAAGACAATATTAGCGAAATTCAATCGAAAATCTGGATATTGGCTCCACTGGAACAGAAGATAATGTAGATAATGTTGGTAGTTCTTAGTCGAAGTTAACAGTTAAAAGTGACCAAATTTGATATGGGCTCCGTAGCTCAGTTGGTAGAGCACTTGCCATGTAAGCAAAGGGTCCTGGGTTCGAGTTCCAGTGGAGCCAATATTTTTTTCCGATTTTTCTGTCTCCAGATTTTCGATTGAGTTTCGCTAATATTGTCTTCATTTAATTAAATATTATAATTTGAGATTTTACTCATAAAGTTAAAATTTAAAAATAAATATTAGTTTATCAATTAAAAACAAATAAATTTTATTTGTGCACGCCAGGATTTGAACCTGCGGTCTTTTTTATTGCTAGTCGAGAGCCTTACCCATCAACCACGGAGGCCGTTTTAATTCAGATTTATAGCTCAAGGGCTCTCTTGCGCAATAATACAATCCACACGCTAGGAGCTCATTGGTCGAAAACAACACCTCGTAATCTAGCAGAGTAAATACAAGATACTGACAGGCCCGGACTTAGAAGCCCAGGGGCTCTAGGCTACACTAATAATTAATACGTACCTAATACATGTATCCACCTATCCCAACAATTAGGCTGGCGGAAATAAGGTAAGGGAACGTACCCATAGTACGTGACACGTTTAGGAGGGGGGGGGGGGGTCTTCAAAATGTCACGCTCCATACAAATGAGCGGTGGGTTGCTAAGAATTTTGGTCACCGGGGGGGGGGGGGGGGTTAAAAATTGCAAAAAGTTGGTCACGTAGTATGGGTACGTTCCCTAATACCTATAAGTGTACAAATAAAATCATTTTAAAGAGATTCTTGCTTTTGTTATGATATGTGGTGCACTGCATCGTAGGACTATTGTGGGCAGGGCCGTCTTAAACCGTAGGCATACTGAGTTTAGTAGCCCTTTTCAAAAGCCAAAATCCAACAGCAAAACAAACCACAAAACATTGTGACTAACATTTTATTGAAGGGGTTTGTACAAGACATTGCTATGCCACCTAATTGTGATTTGGAGATATACATATTAGCATTTAAAAGTTTGATATGATTACAAAAGTTGAAGATCCCGCAATTGTGTATTGTACTGTTATATATTTATGAAAATATTATTTTGCATTTGAAAAGGTCTTAATAAATAGTGTCCGACCGAAACAGGATTTTCTACCGAAACCGAAACTTTTTAGATGTGTTAAAAATCTTTTGTTTACTGAAATTTGGTTTATTTTTTACAGTTTTACAAACAGTTAACATGTATTAAATAAAATAATAAATAAACAATAATTAAAGTGCGTGAAAAAAAAAACTACTTTTTGGAACAAAAATTTGTCAGTAATCAACACTCATATACATTATAAAAGAAGGACCTTATTCATTGAGTATTTTAATTTAAATTGCGTTTACAATCACCACTTTCTTAAGACTAAATTTACCATTTATTGAGATGTTTTGCAGAGTTTCGGTGCGGCCGAAGGTTCGGCAGAAAATCTGCCGAAACCAAAACTGATGCCGAAACTAGATTTTTTTCCGAAACTTGACGAAACTGAAACCGAACCTTCGGTCGGTCACTAATAAATATTAATTTTAGAAATATATTTTTTACGCAGCTAATTAACTGCATAGATATCTGTGTAACGAGAACGAAAGAATTGGAATAAAAATTCCATTGAATCCCCTTAGTGATGTGGGTAAAAGAAGTGAAATATGATTTTTTTCTATATTCATAAGGATGCGGAATACGGAAAAAAATCTAGGTTGAAGGGCAAACAAATTAATACTTTCGATTTTTGTTTTCGTAAAGTTAGTATCCCAACTAGGGAATGCAATCTCGATCTCGCGAGATCTCGTTCTCGCGAGATCTCTACCTTTCTCTCGGATCTCCGACGAAAAAAGGGCGAGATCTCGCGAGTTTAACGAGATTACACTCGAGCATAAAAACGTCTTATTCGAAACGCGGACTGACATGGATGGAGTTGCGATCTGTCGGTTTCGTTCGATGCGCGTGAGGCGGCGCGCGGCCTGAGGTAGCCTGAGATCTGTGGTTCCAATGAATCCGAAAGGGCTGGTTATCTGGCCAACAAAATAAAAAGCCGTTTAGCAGACGATTCTTTGGACATATTGACTAAAAATGCTTAGTTCGTAAATTAAATTCGTAATAATGGCTTGTGATTTGAACTGACCAAATCTTTCTTTTTTTTCATTTTTTATTGTAATATAAAAAAATATGAGTTACATTATATACATATATATTTTACAAAATATTAAATTAAAGGTCGTTTTATGATTGGTACATTTTGTTAATTATTCTGTAATTTCTAATAGTCTGACTAATTGGTATATTTTGTTAATTAATCTGCATGGATCAGTTTAATAGTCAACTCAACTTAGATAAAAAGTTTCATTTTTTGACTTCTCGTTGTTTTGTTTGTTATAAAAGAACTGTTTTATTACTAAAAGATTTTTGTTCGATATATTGGAAGAGGAGACTGATTGTTTCTTTCATTAGTTATTTGGTAGATACGTACGTCAAAGTTTACTACTTAAAATTTTATTAAAAAACTAGCTGATCCGGCGAACTTCGTACCGCCTCAGAATCAAAAACTATTGTCAACTTATTAGCTGAATTGATCTAAATTGTTTCTCCCTGCGTATCCTTTCCCCTCTCGCGTTCCCTCTCCCTCTCCCCACTCCACTTCTCCCCTTCCCCCGTCCTGCTAACCCCCCTTCCTGAGTTCCTTTCCCCCCTCCCCCGGTTCACAGTTCAATATTATACCCCTTACAATATTGCTGCAGTTCTTTCAAAATAGGAGAATTCGTTCCATACAAAATGTATGGGGAAAATAATTTTCTTCGGAGTGGAACACCCTTTACTTTTAGGGGTATGAAAAATAGATGTTGGTCGATTCTCAGACCTACCAGATAAGCACACAAAATTTCATCAAAATTGGTCCAGCCGTTTCGGAGGAGTATGGTAACAAACACCGTGACACGAGAATTTTATTTATTAGATTTTAGAAAAATACGTCAAACAATGTTTGATGCATAAAAGTCTATTGAAAAATTCGTGAAAATAAATATTTATCTTATAATACTTAAAATGTTTATTATTATTTTCCTAATTTATTCAAATATTGTGAAATGTCTTTGCAAAAAAACACACAAAACTGCCAATCTCGCGAGATCTCGAAATTGGCAAGATCTCGCAGTATTATTATTCATAATCTCGCGGGATCTCGCTTAAGCCCCAATCTCGCGAGATTTGCATTCCCTAATCCCAACAGTATATGTATGGAAAACCTTAACATTCAATGAAAATCTTATATTTTTGAATGTAGCTATTACTTTGTGGTTATCCATTATAGAATAATGAAATAATTTTACTTTGTATAAACCACTTATTTGATGTGCAAATCCGACCGGTTTCGGAACAAACGTTCCTTCGTCAGGGAAAGCTTATACTAATTTGACAGTTTCGAACAATGTTTTATTATGGTAGGGGTGGAGCTGTTGCTAGATAATAATGTAGATTGGGTAGGTAGGTATTAGTTAATAGTTAATAGATATTACGTTTAGATAACTTAGAAGCCTTGGAAATTAAAAAATCCCTTAAAAATAATGAATCTATTATCAACAAACAAAAAATATTGTCATATAGCCCAATCATGGATTTGTTCCCCTACCCACCCACTCTACACTAATACCTACCTACCCAATCTATTATTATCTAGCAACAGCTCCACCCCTACCATAATAAAACATTGTACTAGGGAAAGCTTATACTAATTTGACAGTTTCGAACAATGTTTTATTATGGTAGGCTACCATAATAAAACATTGTTCGAAAATGTCAAATTAGTATAAGCTTTCCCTGACGAAGGAACGTTTGTTCCGAAACCGGTCGGATTTGCACATCAAATAAGTGGTTTATACAAAGTAAAATTATTTCATTATTCGAAAATCTTATAGTTTTGTTAAATCGGAAAACGTTAAAACTTATCAGCTTAACCCCGTGCTATCCCACACAGGCGTCATGAGTTCAATCCCTGGCACCTTGCCGGTAAAAAAATGTTAGAGAACTTATTTTGGCACGTTGCCGGGGGGTCCCCGAAGTGGAGTCCCTAGGAAATAAGATGTAATATTTATTTCCAAATCCCGACGTGTCTTCAATGTGTATCGTTTTGGCAACCAGACGGCCCCCATCCGAATTAGGGGCCGTAGAAAATGTGTTGAAATATGTAGCAAAAAAAAGTCTCTCGCTGGGGGTCCCTCCCGATGTTGGTGCCCTAGGCCCGTTCATCATTGCCCGTGTTAAGGTATGATTACCTTAACACGGGCATTAGCCTAGTATGGTAATCAAGAAAAAAACATAAAAGTGTATTTTCAAAAATTGTATGAAATAAAAAAAAAAAATAAATAAATAAAAAAAAAATAAAAAAAAATCTCGGTGCTCTAACCGAAGCCCGGCCCTAGCTATTAAATGACTGTAAATGACCGAACGTAAACTATCGAACGAAGCTGGTACTAGTGTGGGGCGACCGAACAAACGTAGGCATTATTAAATGATTTTATTCATATTACTACCATCGGAACGGTCTTGGTCATTGTCTGATGGAAATTTTCGTATTTTTTCAATATGCGGAAAATTGATGGGTTAGCCCATGTGATAAAAATAGCCAATGAAATACCTATTACTAAAAACGATTTTAAAAATTCATAGCATCAGCATCATGGAATGTTTACTGAATTATCAGACATCTGATATTATGTATTCTAATAGATACGACCATCTATAGGTATATATACAAATTTATTTCACGGTGTTTGTGGTCGCACTGCTCCGAAACGCCTCTACCGATTATTATGAATTTTTTATGTATATTTGATAGGTATTATACTAGGTCGTAAAGTATATTTCATACTGCTAGGTGATTAGGGTGTCCCTATCCAGAACAGACGAGCGGGCTGGCAAGCGGGCGGTGTGGATTTGATTTGTCTTAGGTGTGAGTTAATTTATCGTGATTATAAAGATTAGGTAACCATCCAGTAGATGGCGTTGTGTTTCGTTAGCCACAGCAACACGTTTTCCGGGTCAGCTAGTATATATATGTGTATATATACATATTTATTTTTTTAAGTGAAACTTCTATAGCCCCGCTGTGATTTGGATTTCGAATGAAACGGAAATGACGATTACTGCATCTGCGACGCATCAACTGCGTTCATTGGCCGCTTTGATTATGATGTCACTTTTAAAAGCTCCTATTGGTTGAGATAAGAAATGGAAATTACGCTGGGTCTGCGCTTATGACCAATAATGCTTTGATTATGACATCACTTATCAAGTATTGGTTGAGATTGTTTTGGTAAAGTTTCGCTTCTACCGCGTGTAAACTGCTCTCGAATTTTTTTTCATGTTCTCCGTAAAACGGTTGTATAACCAATAAATCATATTTAAGATTTCAAATTATAAAGCCATGGGGGCAGTTTCATTATTTTGTGACGATAACGGACAACTCAGAATCATGCAACTTCAAAACCTCCTCTTAAAGGTGATCAAAAGTGATTAAAAAATTGTTAAATAGGTTACGTTATGTTAGACTATTAGATACTTTAAAAAAAATCATAACTTTTAATGACTTTTCAACGGGGGTGTTGAAGTTGCATGATTCCCAGTTCTCATGGAACCTTCGTGACATGCATCAAAATATAGTTGCTGTTTTTTTCTGAAGTGACATTTAAAATGTCGATGGCCAATGCAGATTGCAGAATCGTTAAGCAGTTGAGTCGCTCGGTTTATTGGCGCTTTCTGATGGGCAGAAGTCCTCGCTTTCGGAGCATAAAAAAGTGCTTGGAGTCTCACACGAGTACACTCTTACTTGTTAGGGACATACTCGTACAAATTAACCCCTTTCAACATAGGTGGATTGAGTATAGTTCCAGGGATTAAGTTAAAAAATGTTTTTTACTAAAATCAATACATAAAAAATATTTTTCGGTGAGCTTCTAAGGTGTTGAAATCGAGCATTCCTGCTAAGAACAAAGGTGGATACAGGAATTGATAGTCCCTCATAAACAGGTAAAGAAAGCATAAACCTTTTTGGTACATTTTTCAATTTCTAGGATATGGTTTTGTTCAGAAGGGGCTAAAATAATGAATCTGTATTCCAGGATGCTGCGAACAAGTGCTTCGTGTATTAAGTTCTTTATGTATATATGTGTGTACATTTATTATATATTGTTTTGCTCTAACGTAACCTTCATGATAAATATTTTAAAATCATCGCATGGTGTAACTCTAAGTGACCAGCTCAGGTACGGGAGCTCCATCGAAACCAGAGTTAAGTTAGCCTCTCAGAAACTGGGTGTACTGAACAGGACCCGCAGATACTTTAATAGTACACAACTGCTAACCCTGTACAAATCGCAAGTGCGTCCCACGGTTGAATTTGGCAGTCACCTCTGGTCTGGAGCTCCAAAATACATAAAAAAACCCTTGACTCTGTGCAGAAACGGGCGGTCCGTTTGATAGATTCTCCCATCTTAACAGACGGACTGCAATCTTTAGAGCACATGCGTCAGGTGGGAATGCTGTCCTTGTTCTACCGGTATTACAATGGAAGATGCTCCGAGGAACTAGAGTCATTGATCCCCTCGACACGCCAAACACGCGCCCAACATTTGTACACGGTTGACATTAGTCACATGAGAACGGGTCGTTTCTATGACTCGTTCTTGAGTTCAACGGCTCGGCTTTGGAACGATTTGCCGGCCTCTGTGTTTCCTCCCTCCTACAACACGGGTCTCTTCAAGACACGTGTTCACTCCTTCCTTTCCTCAAAAAGACCCTCCACACAGCATCTTCAAAGATGACATAGGCCCTGAGGGAAGTTATTTTCCTCAGGGCCTCCTGTGTGGAGTTAATGTAAAAAAAAAAATGTTTTTCCCCCATCATTTACAAAAGTACCTATATAAAATATAACTTTGATCTCATGTAAAAACTAGTAGGTTTGAAGAAATTGCCAAGTTAGAATTAATATGACAATCATTAATCACAAGAGGAAAATAATTCCCCTCAGAGCTTATGTCATCTTTAATGATGTGGATGGTCTTTTTAGGAAAGGAAGGAGAGGAAGTTCTGCGAAGAACGGGGTATGAGAGGTGGGTAGGAATCTGGGGGCCAGTATGTCCAGGAGTGACGAACGCTTGAATCCATCCCTCCCATTGCGGTGAAAGACGACAATTTCCGAGAGAGTACGGCTGGAGAAGTCAGAGGGATGATCCGGCCTCACTAAACACCTCGGCCAAACCGCACCTCATGAACCCGGGCACCCCTGCTAAGTTACCAAATGTAGCGAACCACTTGGGGTGATCTATGGCAGAGGTGTCGGTTATCCAATAAAAGGTTCCCGGGGCGTCGGTACCCATACCCGCCTCCCAAATTGATCTATGTGTGATGTTAACCATACATTTCAATTGATTGAATTGAAATCCAGAAATCCAATAGAAATTGGATTTCAATTCATTTCAAGAACTTTAGACGAATATTCCATGTCATGTACAAGGGGTATCATTTAGACTTTCAATGAATACAATTTGGGAGGCGGGAATGGGTACCGCCGCCCGGGAACCTTTATTGGATAACCAACACCTCTGCCGTAGATCGCCCCAAGTGGTCCGCTACGTTTGGTGATTTAGCAGGGTTGCCCGGGTTCATGGGATGAGGTTTGTCTAGGTCTTGGAGGCGGATGACCAGGACACACTGAACCCCAGATTCATACCCACCCCTTAAACCCTTTTCCTTCCCAGAACTCTCCTCTCCTTCCTTTCCTTAAAAAACCCACCACACAGCATCCCCAAAGAAGGCATGGGCCCTGAGGGAAATTATTTTCCTCAGGGCCTCCTCTGTGGAACTCATGTAAAAAAAAAGATGTTTTTGAAAAACATAGCAAGAAATACTCGAGGAAACTATAATCATTATTTCATGAAAAAAAATTATAATATTTATTTAAAAAAGTAAAATCAAATAATTTTTGTTTGCATCTCTCCGGTAATCTCGATTATTGACTGGTGCGGCGTTTATTCGTGTAATTAACTAGTAATTGCTTTAGTTATTCGACCGGAACTGACTGTTTAGTACGCTAGACTAAACCTGGGCAGATAGGTACCTCATGTTGGACGTCATGTTATTGACGGGGATGCGTTTTACGCCGTCGTTTCACAATATTCATGGAAAATGGAAATGGTTAGACCGTTAGACGTATATGGGTTCGGTTTCATGCCAACTCAGAATCAAGTCAACTCAACACCACTTGAAAAGTCATTAAAAGCCAAGAAAAAAATAACCCATAACCTAACCTAACGTAACTTATTTAAATATATTTTTTCATCATTTTTGATGACTTTTCAAAGGAGGTGTTGAGTTGATTTTATTCTGAGTGGTCCGGTCACTACGGGTTAGGGGTTTAATTATTAATAACTAATGTAATCCTTTTATTAACCCCTCAGGCCTCGACCATGTTTTGTTACATGGTCAAAATATTTTCACTGTGCAATAAAATTCAAATAAATAGAATAATTCAGAACATATCCGAAAACTAAAAACTGTTTTTGAAAGGTGATAAAATACGCTTTCAATCTTATAAATCGGAATAAACGTATAATTTTTTAAATATAAAAATTTTGCAAGCAAACATCGAAAAAAATGTAAATGCAAACATCGTTAAAATGGCTCACCTTATGTTTTTTTCTAAAATTGAAATAAATTTATAAAATTTACTGATAACGAAAAAATAAAAACACATGCATGTTTTATTAGACAAGTGTATTATAAACATTATTGTCATCTGATCTTTTTGTCGTTCATGTAAAAGTAATTAATTAAAAATTTCCAAAATTTAATTATTATTTTTTTTTAAATTGTGATCCAAAACTTAGATTTTATAAAGGTGTACAATTTACTGCTTTTGTGGTTAACAAAAAAATATTTGGACTACATGATACCTACTTGCTTAAATATGTTACCTGCTAAAATTAAAAAATGTACACATAATGTAAAAACAAATATTATATTGAAAAATTGGCTCGCCGAAAGAAATAGTTTGTATTAACACTTTTTGTAGTAACACAAAAAAATGTCTAACTGCATAATAAGTTTTATTTTTTAAAAACTTCAAAGTAAAAGCATCCATTGACAAACTACTTAAAAGTAGTTTATTGGGACTTTTCTTTTTTCTGTAATATTTTATTTTATTTGATTTCCTGTAATATTGTATAACTTATTCTTTCAAAAAAAAAAAAAATACTTTTAGATTAACTTTTAGATTTTTATATTATTGAGCGTGGTGTTTTCTCTTTCTAAAACCGTTTACATCATGCTTATCACTATGATAGTAAGAGAGATACAAAGATTTCTATGAGACCTTTATGAGTCGTTCCGAAAAGCAAAGAAATTAGCCTGAGGGCTTAACGGTACTATTTAATTTTTTTATTATTTAATAGTGTGAGTTTATTTATTTTTACGTATTGTTTGATTTCTTTTTAGTTTCCTTCGGGAACATATAATATAAAATCGATCATCTGTCCAACCGCATTGCGACATAATGAGGAGAAAATGGAGTATTAATTAATTGGTATACATTTACATAGATATCTAATATATAAAATTCTCGTGTCACGGTGTTTGTTACCATACTCCTCCGAAACGGCTGGACCAATTTTGATTAAATTTTGTGTGCTTATCTGGTAGGTCTGAGAATCGACCAACATCTATTTTTCATACCCCTAAAAGTAAAGGGTGTTCCACTCCGAAGAAAATTATTTTCCCCATACATTTTGTATGGAACGAATTCTCCTATTTTGAAAGAACTGCAGCAATATTGTAAGGGGTATAATATTGAACTATGAACCTGGGGATGGGGGAGGGGGGGAGCGGGGAGGGGGGAAAGGAACTCAGGAAGGGGGGTTAGTGGGACGGGGGAAGGGGAGAAGTGGAGTGGGGAGAGGGAGAGGGAACGCGAGAGGGGAAAGGATACGCAGGGAGAAACAATTTAGATCAAGGTATGGTATACGCAGGGAGAAACAATTTAGATCAATTCAGCTAATAAGTTGACAACAGTTTTTGATTCTGAGGCGGTACGAAGTTCGCCGGATCAGCTAGTATGTTTATAATATTTTCAATGGCCTCTGTGGTTGTGAGGTCCTCGATCAGGAATTCGAAAGTCGCGAATTCGAATCCCACAGTACGCATGTAAATTTAATTTAATTAATTTGTATTAAGGCATGTAAAACAATATTTATTTTTCTTGCGGCTCGTTCCAGAGTGATATACCTAATATGACCAGACGTCCCGTTTTCACCGGGACAGTCCCATTTTCTGGCAGCGTGTCCCTGTGTCCCCGAACATAGCTTCGGGACGTCAAAATGTCCATTTTTGAAAAGAAAGAAACTCGCAGTAGAATTTTTGAAAATATAAAAAAGCACGCAAATAAGAATCCTGGTGGTGGAATCTAGTGACCAAAATACATAAATAATTGACGAGTATTCACTTATTTCTAACTACATTACACCGAAAAAAGTGTCGGAGTGGAGCACTGAGATATTTCGACTGAAAGTTGTTGGGTGGAATTGTTCAAACATTTTCGCGACAATAATTTGAATCCCAAGAATTTTCGTATAATCTATATAAATCTATCTATCTATCTATATAATATATCTATCTATTTATCTATATAAATGAAAATGAATCGCCGAAATGTATGTACGCGCATAACTTCCGAACGACTGCACCAAATTGGATAATTCGTTTTTTATTAATTTTTTGGAGATAGCTGGCAACGGTTAATATGCATTTTTTTTAAAAAACCTTTTGATTCACCTTAATTACATTAAAAGGCAACTATTTGCATTGGGGGAAGTTGAAAATATTTCATTCTAAATTTCGATTACGTAAAATTAAAATTAGCTTTCGTCTTGTGAGATTGTACGCCATTAGCTATTAGCTCATTCGCTATTCCTTTTTATGTTGGTATTCCTGATACACTTGAATGTATAACGAACCATGAATTACAAACCATGTTACACAAACCTAGCGTAGCCGCTAAACTACTTGAAAACTGGGATGTTTTTCTTGCCTTGACGCGAGTAGGCGTTACAAAGGGGCACTTTCTTTTGTATCACAAACCATGTTACACAAACCTAGAATTCCCATGAAGTCTGCTACGCTTTGCTCTAGCATCTTTTCGTACAGTAACAAGAATGCCAACATAACAAAATGACATTTGAAAATAATGTTTGAAAATGGACGGTCTCGTTTCACAGAATGAAAGCTAATTTTAATTTTACGTAATCGAAATTTAGAATGAAATATTTTCCACTTCCCCCAATGTTGTCTATAATGAATAATAAATAGTTGTCTTTTAATGTAATTAAGGTGAATCAAAAGATTTTTTCAAAAAAAGTGCGTATTAACCATTGCCAGCGATCTCAAAAATTTACCCTTTTTTTGTGTTCGTTATTGTCAGGACAAGGTTTGTATAAAACTGCTGGTGATCTCTAGCATTATGAAATTTGTATAAAAAAATTGCAATAGTTTTGAAAACGGTACGTACCGGGAATGAATGTATGGAAAGCGGGAGGGGGGAGGGGAACTCGGGTAGGAGGTGCGCAGGAGGGAAGGGAGAGCAACCCGGGAGGGGGGAGGGAACCTGGAAGGAGGGTGGGGAACTCGGGAAAGGGGTTCGCGGGATGGGGGAAGGGGCGGGAATGGAGTGGGAAGAGGGAAGGTGGAGGAGGCGGTGTGGGAACGCGAGAGGGGAAGGGGACGCGGGAGAGGGAGGGGAGGCGGAAGGGGAACGGGACGAATGGGAAAAGACACGCAGGGAGAGACAATTTCTTTATGTAATGGCATAGCAACGCATGCCGGGTACCAGCTAGTTATTAAATATATTTTATGTCTGCCGGCACTAATGCACCAGAAGGAAGAGTCTTCTCTGTGATGAAAAAATTATGGACGAGTGAAAAAACACAGTTGAAGTCCTTAAAGAACTGTTAATTATAAAAGTAAATTCGAACAAATCCTGCCGAGAATTTCAGTCGTTTTTGAAATCAACATCAGATATGCTTAAGAAAATTTCTTCGGAAAAATATAAAATATCAAATAAATTTTATTGTATTTTTTAATGTAGCTATCACTTTGTGGTTATCCATTATAGAAAAATGAAACAATACAACTTTGTATAAACCACTTATATAATGCGTAAATCCTACCAGTTTCGGAACAAACGTTCCTTTTTCAGGGAAAGCTTATACTAATTTGACAGTTTCTAACAATGTTTTATTATGGTAGGAGTGGAGCCGTTGCTAGTTATTAATGTAGATTGGGTGGGTAGGTATTAATGTAGAGTGGGTGGGTAGAAGATCAAATCCATGATTGGGCTATAAGATCATATTTTTTGTTTGTTGATAATAGATTCATTATTTTTAAGGGATTTTTTAGTTTCCAAGGCTTCTAAGTTATCCAAACTTTTTCCTTTATGATTAATATTAATATGAAATTTTATTGTGTCATTCCTGTATGCACTTTTCATAAATAAATAAAATATTATGTATATACTATGAAAAATTATTGGGGAGCTCATGCGTTTAATTTATTTTATTCGCCTACACAAACCTAATGATAATCTTAAAATACATAGATACCCATGTAAGATATTTTATTAAATTTATGAAGGGGATAGAATTCCAATAATCCACGCGCTTGGTAGCTGTACGAGTTGTGATTAGGGATGTCGAAAGTGAAAAAAAATATCGATATATCGATGTATCAATATTTATTAAAATATCAATATCGACGTCGATATATCGAGGAAAAAATATCGATGTATCGATATATCGGTGAAATTTTCAAAAGATTTTGCGTTTTCTAAATAATAGTGTATCAATAGTAATTTTTATACACAATGTGCATTATTTTAATGTACAAAAATCTCAATAAAAATGACAGAATTTTTATTAGGTAATAATTACAAAAATATCAAAACTAAAAAGCTATCTTCTAACTTATATGTAAACTTAGACGCTTACAAAGTTTGTATGCGTCTCAGTAACATTCTATTGGCGTATTAATCTGTCAAAAAGGACTTCGTATTTGGAACAACGCAACGTATAGTCAATAATCGTAGACAATTGGGAATCAACACGTAGGAGTGGCTTAGAAAAAAATGGCGAAAAATAGCATACATTTCTATGTATGTACCTACACATATGAGATAGTGTTAGTGATCACAAATACTAATGCAGAGACGATAGATTTGTAAGTTATTAATAGTTAAAATTTCAACCGCCAGATGTCATGACCCAATACAGTTACTTTTTTCCGTTCGTTCCTATACGGTTTTGGATTCTAGTGACTTAAGTTACATAAGTAAATAAAAATATCGTTTTTGATACAATTTTCGATATTGGATATTTTGTATCGAAATATCGGATCAAAATATTTCGGTTAAAAATATAAATATAATATCGATACATCGATACTTTTTCAACAAGCCTAGTTGTGATCTAGCCTCCTAACTACATTGTAAAGTAAATTCACTCGTAAAATCCATGCTAATTTTAGTCAAAAATATTTTTACTGTAACATATTGCTTTATTTCGTTTATTAGTAAAAAAGGGTCATAAAATTTTGAATAAGGATCCAGAATTCCAATCGTCCATGCGACGGTAGCTGCATAATTGTAATCTAGCCTCTTTTGTACAGCGCTCTTAAGAGCGTTTTTAACCAGCCAGCGAACGAAAATCCACATTTCGTCGAAAGTTGTTCTTACGATCGTGCAGGGCGGTTACAACGAGAAAGATTAATTGTTCTCCGTACTAGCTTTTTTAAATTATAACTCAATATCGAATTTATTTCAATTCAAATTAGCTTTAATTTATACCTTCATCCAAAAATGCTGAAAGGCGTGATGATAAAACTATTAAAATAATGTACTTTTTGTAATTATTTTTTGATTATAAGTATTTATGATTTTTCAATAATGTCAAAATTTAATAAGAATGTTAAAAAAATCTGAAATATATTAGTTTGTAAGTGCGCAAATAAATACACAAATTGACCAATTTTCGTCAAGAAACACACGTTAGTACATAATTTTTAATGATTTTATTGAAACTAAAATTAAAATTCTAAAACATGCGTTTGCTAGATAATGTATTGATTTATTTTACTGCATGATTATATTATTTGAAATGGGTGTGGTATAATACAAAATCTTTTTTGAAAATTTAACAAATTTGCCAACGATCTATGGAATAACCTTATTATACTAAAAAATTTTAAAAAATTCTCAAATTTTAAAACATGCGAATGCTAGATAAAAGAACAATTTTTCGAAATCCATTTATAATTTTATGTGGAAAAGAGTCAATACGTCTAAAATCAGATTTGAAAATGACATATTTCTGGTTTTCTCTGGTAATGCCCTCTTAAGGCGTACACCACAATTCAGAATCATAATGTTTATTTTATTCTTCCCCATCTCCTTGTCTACCCATACCACTCATGCCATAGTCTCACTGGTTCTGCTTAACTGGGAGCATTTGAGACTCTGGTATGGTAATCACATTAAAAAAACCCTTTCACAATAGGTACAGATTAAGAAATAGCAGAAATGATTATGAATTATTCTGCACCGTTCACGTTTGTAATTTTCGTCGTAGCAATAAGCGACTTTTTTATTGGGTAGAAATAAACATTTGAAAATACTGTTTGATAGCTGCGATAAAACAGAGAATTATGTGAAATTTTATTTCTGCTTGTTAATACTAGGTGCATGTGACACAGCGGTAAAAATAGCACAATATCATAATTTTTTTAAATATTATTCTACACGGTAACAGCGCACTTCGTAATAAGAACCATTCAATCATTGGCAGGAATTCCCGGTTAGTGAGATCAATACTTTATAAATAAATATTTTCTATTTCTTTATTATGTTTCCAACTTTTAGCATCATTTATACTAAACCCATATGTTTACATTAGACTTCATATTTCATACAAAGTAAATTTACTCCATTGGTCACCATGATACAGGCAGCTGCCTAGTATGGTGATCTAATATGTCGTAAAATGTCTAATTATGTATCATGTGATTTATAAAAAAATAAATAAAAATACGGCTACATAATGTACACTTATACAAAAGGGAGTCAAATGAAGGAAAAACTTTGATTCCATCCTGATGCAACCCCGATGAACGATATGGGTCGCTGCCACCATCAAAGCAGTTACTAATTAAATATAGTATGAGGTTTAAAATAATGAACCATCTCTGTAGCAGTTATTTTCTGACCAGTATATCTAAGTTGTTACATACGAAATTCACTGCTTCGCTTGTGGGAAAGCACCCTAAAAAATACAAAAATTCTCATTACGAAATTCCCTGTATTTCACGTGTTACATGAATTGTCTAGAAGTGGGTGCAGTAATTTGTATTCTTACTGGATCCTGAAATCGAATTTCTTTGTTTTATGCATTTTGACCTTAGAGGAATAATTTTATGGTAGGTAGTGTGTAGTGCTTGAACTCAGTAGTTTTCTTATTAGGTATTTTTATTTATTTTTTTTTTTAATTCCTTTATTTTTCACATATTTTACATTTTATATTTGCATATTGTGAAAATCATAACAATTATGTAGGAACCCACTAAGGCGCAGCCTGTGCGTGGGTAATATAGTTAAAATAAATTTTATTTAGTACCTAGAAAAAAACAAACAGTGGTACCTATATAAAACAGTTTGTACAAAAAGTGTATACAATAGTGTACGGTTAAATACTTGTATAGTGTAATAAATGATATATATTGTAATAATAGGTGTAAAGTTTGTGAGAAAAGTGATATAAAACTAAATAAATAGAGTTTTTAGATATATAAAGTGATATAAAACTAAATAAATAGAGTTTTTAGAAACATAAAGTGATATAAAACTAAATAAATAGAGTTTTTAGAAACATAAAGTGATATAAAACTAAATAAATAGAGTTTTTAGAAACATAAAGTGATATAAAACTAAATAAATAGAGTTTTTAGAAACATAAAGTGATATAAAACTAAATAAATAGATTTTAAAATAAAACAATAACTTTGTAAACACCACTTTTATTTTATATATAATTCTCTACTAACATTAGGTTACATGTGTGTTATAATATATAATGGGCTGGACTCGTCAAGTGTAGGGGAAGGAAGAAGACATAGATGGAGAATTGGGAAGGGAACGGACGTGTTCTTTATCAATAGGGAACAATCTTAGAATGGGACTTTTATTTAAATTTAGTTGATTATTAATTACCTTATTATTAGTGTTTATGGCTTTCCTAAGTTCAAGTGCCTCTAAGTTATCCAACCTTACACCGATATTGTACATATGAACAAATAAATAAATAGAGTTTTTACATCTGTATGGTTTAGCCATAATTTTAACTCTTTTATGTAATACGGAAGTTTAGTTGCAACTTGAATTTTTTTTTTTTTTTTTTTTTTTTTTAAATACATAAACGGCTATACTGCCTTTTATAAATAAACATATAATAGAGTACAAAAGTAAGAAAAGTAATATCATTACATAATAGTAGTTTTAAACTTAAAAAATAACATACAATTATTTTGTGTATCACAACAAAAAATAACAAGAAATAAAAGTGAGAAATATCATCATTTCATTTCAACATGTCCATATTGCGTGTATAAAGTTACATTATGGAAAAAATAAAAAAAATAAAACTTAAAAACTGAAACCTAAAAATAACATACAATTATTTTGTGTATCACAACAAAAAATAACAAAAAAGAACAATGAGAAATATCATCATTTCATTTTAACATGTCCATATTGCGTATATAAAGTTACATTATGGAAAAATAATTTTTGAGTGCATATTTATATTGCGCTAATTTTAAGAAATAAATGTCGCCGATGTTAGCATATTCATTTCCCAAAATATGTAGTCGACTGATTGGTGAGTAATAGTGTGATAATGTATGTGTGTTATTATAGTAGAACGGTAGAGTCAGTCTATTGTTAGCGCGACCAGGGCAATGAAATCGTATTAGTTCTATTAAATCAGGGGTATCCAAGACCGAGTGAATTATTTTATATAATATTAATAGATCACAGATTTTTTGGTAAACTATTGAAGGTACGAAGTCCAATAAAGCTGCTGTGAGTTTGCATTTGTTTTGTGTGTGTTTGGGGGGTATAGAATACATTATTTTTTCTAATGTTGATTCTGTTTACATTTTTTTCGAATTTATTTATGTTTTTAAAGATATATTCATAGTTTGCAGTATAAATAGTTTACGGAGACTGAATAGTTTAGATTCTTTGTATAAAGCATCCGTCGAAAATGTTTTAATTCTATTTATTATACATAATTTTGATAATATAATTTTGTGTTGTTTGTAAAGGTTTTATAAAAGCATGAAGCGCACCACCCCATCCTATTATTCCATACATGAGTGAAGATTATACCAGAGAAAAATAAATCATTTTCAATTTGTCAATATTCAATACTTCTTTAAGTCTGTAAAATAAAGATATCTCAATTTAGAAACGGTATTATTAATTTGTGATTGCCAATTTAAATTTGTATCAATACATATACCCAAATATTTGATCTTTTCAACTTTTCCAATTTCAGAGCAAGATGAGTATATTACTTGATTACAGTTAGCATTATGAATTCTAATTTTAAGGTTATTGGGGGGTTTGTTTTTACTGTTTTTATAAAAAGGTTGGAAAAGTTTTATTGTAGTTTAGGAAGAGTCTATTACTATTTAGCCATGATGAGACATGTGCAATACATTTTGATGCATTTAAATAAGTTTCAAGCCAGGATTTTCCGTTTACTATTATGATTGTATCATCAGCGTAAGATACATTATAACCAGGGATAAATTTTTATCGCAGTATTAAAATTGCATACCTATGTATAATATGAAATTAAATTCATTTAGTGCAGTGTCATATTTTGAAGTTCGCATAATTTAATGAATATGTTTTTTGGCAAACCGATAAACGTAACTATGGTGTTTTCACGAGTAATTTACTAAAATCCAAACCGTTTTTTAGTAACCTAATATCTAAAGGAAACCAATCGTTTTATCTCATTTCTTGGAAAAAATAAATATTTTTTCGCAGAAATGGTATTTTTTTGTTCCATCTTTTGCGTAGAAACTGCTCTCTTCAGAAACTTTTTTTCATGTTATCATAGAAACCATTTAAAATCAGTTCCCACAATGGCTCATTTCACTTGAGCCATTGTCAATCTATCTTAGGTTTACCCATAGACATCCAAATGGATAGACAAGCAGTTACAGATGAGGGGTAAAACCAAACTATGGAGAGCGGAGAGGGGAAAGATGACTGTCATTCGTTGAACAATCAATCTGACAGTATATAGGCATCTCGCATTACAATATCACCATTTAGTTCTTAAAAGCAAAATCTGCTTTGAATGAATAGACCTTTTTACATGGGAGCGCGAATTGCTTGCCACGTTCAAAACATATTTGCTAAGGCCAAATGCTCGCCCCAAAAAGACTCGCGCCAATACACATATCAATATTTTGTTTTCGTGTTTAGTTAAAACACTTTTACAAATGTTTCATAATTTACTTACCCCTGTAACCAGCGACGAGCACATTGGAGTACCGCCCACATTCCCTATGTGTACATTGATACGTAGATATATTGTATAGCACAAGCTGCCGTTATTTCGTTAAATGTATGGATGTCAGCTTCTCGCTGTTCACGGCAAGAATGATGACGTCACACATTTTAGATTCAAGCGAGGCTATATCCCCTCCCCATGGAGCGAGCCGGTTCCAAGGAGGAGCTACAGCCGGCGCCATGTGGAGGGGGAAATAATACGTTTTTATCACTTAGGGCAGGTCCAGATATATTCATATGTCCGTGGGTTTACCTTTTTTTTTTCAAGAACGTGTTAACTTATGCGAGCTTTGTACGAATTTAAAAATCTTTTTTCAAATTTTCGATATAAAGGAAAACACCATATTGTTGTACCAATTTATGACATATGTAAGTCATATTACCATTTTAACAACTAAAGTTATATTAGTGAGTGGTAAGGTGGAGGACGAGCTGTGGGAAACTATGTAATACTAATACTATGCGAGCAAACCGGGGACAAAAGCTAGTAACACATAAAATGAAAAAGAAATCATAGCAAAAAAGGCAAATCGGTCCTATTTCCTATCGGTTTTATTAATATTTTGCATACTTTTTTATTTATATATTATAATTTTCATCTGTATAATTTGTTTTCATTTAATGTTTACTATTAAACAAAGTTATATGATATTAAAAAACACACCACTTTTCATTAATGTACCACTTCAAATATACTTCAGTGTTATTTCACATAGCTTTGTATTTAATTTGTATACTATGTCGGTTACTGAATTCACATTGACTGAATGCCAGAAAGATGAACAGCCATGTCCAAAAATAGAAACATATTAATTTGGCTGTCAGAAATAGGTGTTTTGTAAGCATGCTACATATTGAATGATTTTAAATATTTAACCAAAATAAATTTATCAAAAAGTGAGATTTTATTATTTGAAATCGAACCGTTTTCCAAAAATTCTAAATTTCGTTTCAATAATACAAGGTTGATTTTAGAAAAAAAACTAGCTATCCAGACAGCTAAAAGTGTCATAAATAGGGAAAGAAATAGGGTTTTACCTTGGATATAATTTTAGATTTTCACGGCCAAAGGTATTTTTGTTATTTGTTTTAGGGGTGTTATGCCGTGTTGCGCTACCTCCTCCTTTAGCCAACGATTCGGACAGCATTACAGTGTCAATCATCAAGGCAAATGTGTAAATGTTAGTGGTGAATGTGTGCTTAAGTACTTCGAAGCAATACCGTGTTGCCAGCTCCACTCCACCGCAAGCTGGCATTACAGTATACTTGAAGATGGTTTTCTGCATTTAGCTTTGGTGTAGCCGTCAATTACTGGATACCAAGAACTATTGAGCTTAGCTCCGTCATCTCCATTAATGTTAATAGGATTTTTATGAATTTCAATTGCCTCTGTAATTAGGCGTAATAACAAAAAGGGTTTTACATTACTCTATTTACACAAAGGATATCCCATTCTGCATTACCTACTATTAAATAATCTTTAACGAAGTGAAAAAAAAATATTTTTTCATATGGTACATCACATTTGAAGCACCAAATGTAGATATTTTACGATATGTGCAATAAATAACTAAAAATCTCTTGGTCCTTATAATTTTGAATGTTTGTCTTGGGATGTTATTTTTTAAGGAAAATTTTGCAAAAAATTCTACAAAAACCTATTTAATCATTATTTATCTAACACTTCCATTATTCGGAGCCAATAAAATTATTATAATTATAATATAATATATTCTACATCGCCGTTTTTGTGAAAAATCACCTCAAGAGCGCTATACAGTTTTATAGTTTAATATGCAAATCAAGACGGCCGCGGCTCAAGGATTTATTTAAGTGTAAAAGAAGGTTAGGGACTATCTGACTATTCAGACCCATCCACTAAACATGTATAAGCCATTTTACCGATCTTCCAATCTAATACTAAAATAATTAAATAATCGCTCCTAAAATATATAATGCTCTGAGTACTGACATAAAGTCAAGTAATTTTAATTCTCTTTTTATAGCACGTGTACAACGTTGGATTTTTGAAAGGGGACGAACGTACTTTAAAGAATTCATGAGTTCTAATACTACATTTTAATTATTAATTTTTGCATTTCAAAATTTTAATTTCCATTTTTATTTCTATTTTTCTTTAAAATGTTGTTATTTTTTTTTCTCTTAGTTTTTCACTAAATTTTATTTATGTTTTTAATTTCGATTTATATACCTACTTATATGTTTTAATTTATATAGAACACTTGAGTTCTTAACATTTAATCTTTATTATTATTTTTTGTATTTCAAAATTTTTATTTGAATTTTCATTTTTATTTCTACTTTTCTTTAAAATATGATCTTTTTTTTTCTCTTTAGTTTTAAGTATTTCTTAATATTTTTTGGAATGTTAAAATATTAAATGTAGGACTACCACAACACGGGCATTAGCCTAGTGTGGTAGCCAAAAAAAAAACAAATATCTGTAACTAATAAAAAATTTATGAAATAAAAAATAAATAAATAAAAAAATACGAAAGGTAAAAGTCCCAAAAACGTAAGCTTTTAACCTGCACTTAAATTACGAATTCGCTTTTTAACATTTTTATTGGCCTTTTTACTCGCCAAATAAACGATCACACCCTCTAGCCCCAGAGCCAAGAATCCCATTTAATATTACCAAAAATAAGTTCTTTTTATAAATAAGAACTTCCTTCTTTCAGGCCCTTGGTTTTATTTTATTTTTATTTGAAGCGTTTACTCCTGCAAAATGAGCAAAGTAATGTAATAAATCATGTCACGAACACAGTAAAATTACGTTCATGCTTGGATGATTTAGATTTCCCGGTTTGTGTGTATAACCATACGAGGAGAATCATTGAAAAATTTCTACAGAATTCCTTGAACTATCGGCGACTACAATTTTTCGAAATTTTACAAAAACTAAAGTAAGAAATTTTGTAGATATTGATATTACGTTCTTCCCAAATGAAAACTTAGAGCCAATTGTTTTACAGAATTTCAACATTTCGTCAATTTTCGAAGTTAATTTTCAAGTTCTAAGAAAGTTCTATTTAAGATTTCTTATTACATCATTATGGGAAAGTTGTTTCACAGAACTGAAATAATAACACAACCTGAATAGAACTTTCAGAGAATTTGAAAATTAACTTCGAAATTTGATGAAACGTTCAAATTCTGTGTATCAACTAAATCTCATAACCTCACAGATATAATATTATTATAATCATGTTTTTTTTTCTTAATTTAATCAGAATTTTCTGTATTATTTACAATTAGAGAGATAGGTTTAAGTACCGCCACCCCGAGAACCAACACCTCAGCATAGGTTACCCCAAGTAATTCTCTACATTTGGTGTGGCCTATGTTTGGTTCAGGTCTTGGCGGTGGATGTGCCTGGCTACCAGATGCGTGGAGGGCCAGATAGGGAAAGGCCGGTTTGTAGAGACCCTTTGACCTCTCTAACTGGTCTCTCTTGACCCACCATCATGCACCAAAGCTGGAGGAAAGACCCCTAAATTCCTACCCAATCTCATACTTCCTCTTCCTTCTCTCTCTTTTTAAAAAGACCTTCTACCCAGCATCTCCAAATATGATGGTGTGGGGTTCGAGTAAAAAAAAAGATTTTTCCCTCAAATATAAAGCTACCGTAAGTTTAAAAATTGTTTTTCTTTTCTTTTATTTTATTGAAGAAGCAGATAACACTAATTAACTATAATTATCTAAACGAAAATATGGAAAAGAACAAGACACAGAAAAATAGAAAAAGATAACGGTCGCAGCTGGGACTCGACCCCAGAACCTCTTAATTTGTTATTATTTGTTTTAAGTTTTCTTTTACATTAGCTCCACACGGGAGGGCCTCCACACAGAGGAAAATAATTTTCCTCAGAGCTTATGCCATCTTAGGAGGTACTGTGTGGAGGGTCTTTTTAAGGAAAGAAAGGAGAGGAAGTTGTGGGAAGGAAAAATATGAAGGGTTTGTAGGAATCTGGGGGTCAGTGTGTTCAGTAGTGACGGAATGAATCCAGTCCTTTCACTGCGATGTAAGGCGATGGGTCGAGAGAGTTCGGCTGGTGAAATCAAAAGGTCTCCTTCAACCAGTCCCTTCTGATCCGGTCCGCCACGATGGCAAACACATCCGCCACCAAGACCTAAACAAACCTCACCCCATGAACCCGAGCACCTAATCACCAAACGTAGCGAACCACTTGGGGTGACACATGACAGAGGTGTTGGTTATCCAGTAAATGGTTCCCGGGGCGGCGGTACTCATACCCGCCTCCCAAATTGGAAATGTGTATTTATTTTACAGTTGTTTTAATTTAGAACATATGTAAATAATATTACACTTTTTTATCTTTTATTTTATGTAGTGAAAAGTAAGAATAATGTGTACCGTAAATGATTTATAGTGTTTTGTAAACACCTCACTAGGAGAACCTGTGATGAGATGTTCACTTTATTTTTATATGGTATTATGAAATTTCAAAAATTATTATTCATTAACATTATATGAAATACGTAAATCTTAAAAACATCTAAAGTCTAAACGGATGCAACAATTATATTTATACAATTTGGGAGGCGGAAATGGGTACCGCCGCCCCGGGAACCTTTATTGGATAACCAACACCTCTGCCATAGGTCGTCCCAAGTGGATAGCTACAAGGTGAGGTTTGTCTAGGTCATAGAGGCGGATGACCAGGACACACACTGAACCCCAGATTCCTACCCACCCCTTAAACCTCCTTCCCAGAACTCTCCTCTCCTTCACAGCATCCCCAAAGATGACATAGGCCCTGAGGGAAATTTTTTTCCCCAGGGCCTCCTGTGTGGAGCTCATGTAAAAAAAAAAAAAACAAAGTAAAAAGAACAAAATGGCCAAAACAAGCAAAAAAACAAAATTTTAACATGTTTCACAAGGATAACGGTTTTAAAAAATTATTGAAAAATTTGTTTTTTTTTTAAATAACTTCTATTTTATATTTTAATGAAAGCGTGGCTGGATTACAAAGAATCTACTACGTAGTTAGTAATTCAAATAATTTGGGATTTTTTTTTACTTTACCACCATAAACACCGATAAAAACTAAATTGTGAGATTTCTTTTTATATAATTGGCTTTAAAAATCACAGTAAAAGTGAGGTTTTTAAAATTTTATGATATAAATATGTAATGGATATGACAGCCACTTTCGAGCCTTTCAAAGTAGGAAACCATCGTGGGATCCATCCACACTAAGCCAACAAAATGCCGAACTCTGCAGCAAAGGGGACCATTCCATCAATATTCAAGTTGTTTTTAAACTTACTTGCTAGTTCTCGTGGCTCAGTGCATTGTACGGGCGTCGTGTAGACGTTGCCGTAGGTACTCAATAATAGAAGTTCTATGATCTGCGGTTACTATAGTCCCACGGCTCCATGACAACTCAACGATAGGTGGCATTTCTACACCCCTTTGAAAATTCATTAAAAGTTGTGAAAAAAGTAGTCCATAACCTATTTAACCTAGTTTTTTCATCTGTTTTTATGACCTTTCAAAGAGTGATGAAGTGCCTATTTAATGAGATGTCCGGTCACCAGTCCATTTAAGTTACAGTTACTTAAAAAATTCAATAATATTTATTTTTCAGCCCATAATTCAGTCAACACAATAGTTTAAATTCTAAAATAAAAAGCAACTGAGCGTACTAAAGTTAGAACCCCCTGTAAAATAAATGAACATGTTTAATGGTTCCGCGACTTTTCGTATAGCGACAAAATACCCCCCGACAAAATATCCCCGACAAAATATCCTACGAACAAAACAAGTAAAATAAATGGACATGTTTTATGGTTCCGCGACTTTTCGTATAGCGACAAAATACCCAACGACAAAATATCCCCGACAAAATATCCTACGAACAAAACATCCTGCGACAAAATATCCTACAGACAAAACATCCTCCAATAAAATATCTACTAAAACCTGACCTAATCTAACCTAACCTAACCTAACATGACCTAGCCGAACCTAACCTAAAAAAAATGGGAAGAAAATAATACAGACTGTAAAGAAAATAAATTATTATTCATAATAGTAAAATGGGTCAAAAATTATACAGATACCCTGTAAAGACAATAAATTATTATTCATAATAGTAAAATGTAAAATAAAGTTAGGTTGGTTTAGGTTAGGTTAGATTAAGTTAGGTTAGAGTTAGGTTAACTTTTCGCTTGCAATTTGGGAGGCGGGAATGGTTACCGCCGCCCCGGGAACCTTTATTGGATAACCAACACTTCTGCCATAGGTCACCCCAAGCGGTTCGCTACGTTTGGTGATTAAGCAGGGGTGCCCGGGTTTATGAGGCGAGGTTTGTCTTGGTCTTGGAGGCGGATGACCAGGACACATTGAACCCCAGATTCCTACCCACCCCTTAAACCCTATTACTTCCCAAAACTCTCCTCTCTTCCTTTTCTTAAAAAAACTCTCCACACAGCATCCCCAAAGATGACATAGGCCCTGAGGGAATTTTTTTTCCTCAGGACCTCCTGTGTGGAGCTCATGTAAAAATAAAAAGTAAAAAAAATAAAAAAACGAAAAGATATTTTGTTGGAGAATGTTTTGTCCGTAGGATAGTTTGTCATTGGGATATTATGTCAGGGGATATTTTGTCGGAGGATATTGTGACGGGGATATTTGGATGAAAACGTGCGGTACCATATTTTGTAGCGACCATTTAAAAAAAACGTTGTTTTAGTCCCCACATTAAAGACGGGTCGCCAGATCGATCGTCTCTAAAGAAGCCTTCACCGTAGAGCCTGACTGCGGCAGTAGCAAGTGGCGAGGTAAGAGGTTAGAGGTTTGAGGTAAGGAAGGAGGCCACCGATCATTGATTGTTGTGTTCACCGTGCGTTACAAAAGTAATGAAGTTAATTTAATTAAATAAACCGTTTTTTGGGCCTGCGCACAACCACCCAGTTTTTTAGGTTACACAACTGTCTAAATATACAACCTTGTGCATTTGGCTACGTTTAGGCTAAGTTCGTCTACCTGTAATGCAGGTAAAATGGGGTTTGATAAATGTCAAAACTCGTGCAATTATATAACTTTGGCCATACATATTTAGCAGTTTAAATGCGTCAACCCAATCCAAGTCATACCCTTTTAGGAGGAGATTTTTTGAAGAATTTACAAACTGGTCGAGTGATTATGTTTTCATTAGTGTTGAAAATAATAAGACCACTCCAAAGTCGATAATATCAATATTTGGTGAGATAAAACAAAATTTTAATGAAAAAAATGAACATAACGCAATCATGTCGATCACGGAAATTTGAAATACTGAAAAGGACAAAATGTTAATTGTTCAGGAGAGCGAAAAATTTTTTTTTCAAAAAATTATATATCCTGTTTTTGTAGACGTATAATTATGAAATTTTATTATAAAATAACGTTTAATTGATCCTCCAGAATACTAAAATACTAGAATACCTTTTTTTGTAAAAAAAATTAAGAATAGTTTTTAATTTTCTTTGCATTTTTCAGTACGAACATCCTCTTAAGATGCATGTCGTAAAAGACGCACTTAATTTTACTTGGAATTTTTTTCCTAGAAATATTAGGTCCTTACATGTGAAATTGGCGTTTTGTATGGGAGGAACATAAAGTCGATTTTTTTAAATATAATATATTTATTTAATCAAAGTATGTACCATTGCTATCTTTGCACTTTTGCAATCTGATAGGTAGTTCATCGATCCCTTTACTAAAAAAAACCATTCGGACGGGAATCAATAAAATCTTTGAAGGCGGTTTGGACTGCCCCATCGGAGTTGAATTTTTTCCCTTGCAAGAAGTTATCCAAATTTCTAAAAAATTGGTAATCTGTTGGGGTAAGGTCCGGAGAGTACGGTGGATGTCTTAGACATTCCAATTGAAGCTCCTCTAATTTGGTAGCCGTCTGTTGTGCCGTGTGTGGTCTAGCGTTCTAAGGCGCGTTTGTTGATTTGCTTCACTGAATTCGTGAGGTACCCACCTTTCAAGCTTTTTCAGCTTCCCAATTTGCTTCAAGTGGATTAAAAAAGTTTTATCACTAACACCGCAGCCTGCTCGGTGTTAGTGATAAAACTCGGACGCGGTTTGCGATGGATCCGCTTCCACAATAGCCTTCAATTCTTCATTATCAACTTTGGTCTCCGGCCGTCCACGGAGCTTGTTCTGCAGGTCGAAATTTCCAGAACGAAAACGTTGGAACCAAAAACGCACTGTGTTTTCTTTTGCGGCACCGTCGCCGTACACATCATTAATCCTTCGAGCCGTTTCTGCAGCACTGGTGCCACGGTAGAACTCGTACTCGTAAATAACGTGATATTTCAAGTTTTCCATTTTGTAAACTAAGTGACGCAAAGAAAAAAAAACTATTAAGGAAAAAACAAATGAATTATAATTTTCGAAACACAAATACATGAGTAAATAGCTGCATAAATTTGAATTTGGTATTCCTAACCAAAGAGAAGATATTTGAGATCAAGGTTGCCAGTTTCGCCAATTTCATATGTAAGGACCTAATATTTAGACGACGCAGATCGAAAAGAGAGTAAAAACGGAGAAAATTTCAAATTTCCACTGTCGATGTCATTAAATCTGATCCTATCAAATCTAAAAATTATCGAAAATATTCATGAAATTCAGCTTAAAATATAAATTACCTAAAACTACCATGAGAATCATTTTATTATTTTTCAAAAAATCAGCTGTTATTAATGAATCTAGAATTTTTCTTACTTATCTTTTTCTTATTATTTTAAATAATTGAGCTAGAAATACCTCACCAAAACCAGAGCCCCACGTCTCTTCATGGTGAGAAAAGGCTATTTTTATTTTCCTTTGTAACTGTGTACAAAATGTACGTTTTATAAAAAGTTAAAATATATATTTTGTAAATGTGTTCCGTCACCTTATTTTGGGGGAACCTGCAAATCTTCGTTAATACTGCCAAGACCAAAGTTTCGTGAATCTTGCAATTATGTCATTTATTTTGTCCATTTTAATACCGATTACCTGTTCTACTGTAATACATGCTTCTGAATTTTTAGAAATGAAGAATTATAAACATAAGGATTATAAACAAACTTCTATCGAAGATTGGCTATCATCGGGTGATCTTCACAAAGGAACTGCACTCGTAGGATTCGAAACTATGAAGTACTTCGTTTTCTCTGCTGCGATATCATCAATATCCTGAAATATATTAGGTAGGATAATCTTGTATTTGTCTTCGATTATAATCTTATCATTTTTTTCATATCTAGAATGATTTTTCGATGATGGAATGGGTAAAAAAATTTTATTTGTATTCGTTGTACGTATGGTAATAAAAATAAAAATAATTTCAAATAACGGTTCGTGCAAAACAATGATTATATCAATAATTGATCATTTTTAATTTCAACACATCGCTTGTACTGGAAGATTTTCTACAACTTGGTAAATAAATGTTCACTAGTGGTCCTTAGAAAAAAAATTTGATTCAGTGAAATCATACCACCTATTTTCAAAAGTGAAACTTTTAAGGGGTAAAAATACATGAGGTTGCTTTGTGCCAGTTAATGAGTTTTTCCTTTCCTCTGGGGATAATTACTCAATCAAGAGCAGCCTTGATTAATATGGAGCCAGAATTGCCTTTTCTATCTCGCCGGAAAAACCTAGAAAAACGATTCCACATTTTTTCCAGCAAGTTAACCAATGTATTAATAAATCAGATAAAAATTATATTAGTATTTCTCGATAAATCTTAACATAAATCTTATCGGGTTAGCCCATTAGACTAATTTGTTCACTTTTAGGAACAACTCATATAGGTCTCATAACAATCGTTTTGTCTTCCTTACTATCATTGTGAGATATATGTTATAAACAGTGTTAGAAAGAGAAAACACCACGCTTTATATTCAAATATAAAAGTTAACCACAAAAGAAGAAAGATGTAGACCTTTATGAATCCAAAGTTGTTTTTATATTTAATATCTATAATATCTATATAAATAACAATAAAATAAATAAATATTTTTTCTTTTCATTATCAGTGATTTTAGTTTGCAAAAACGAAACGTGAGCCATTTAAAAAAAAAATTGTTTGCAAGTAAAATTTTTATATTTCAAAAATCACAAGTTTTTTGATTTATAGAATTTGAAAGCGCTTTTTATCACCTTTCAAAAACGGTTTTCAGTTTTTGGATACGTTAAGAAATATTCCATTTATTTCGATTTTATTGAACAATGGAAATATTTTGACCCTCTGACAAAATATGGACGAGGCCTGAGGGGTTAATTTCACAGATAAACAAATAATATTTTCTAGAAAAACAAAAAATTAAGTCTTTGAAAAGAACTCAATCAATTTTGTTATGGAATCGTTTTTCAGCACATATTTAATAAGTAAACAAATAAATGGATAATATACAGGAGAGATAACCTGTAAACAGGAAAGGTAAATTTTTTAAAGAAAAATAAACAAATATTTAACTGGGAAACCTTTCAAAGGAAAAATACTGAATTTCAATGGAAAATGTAATGTAATCCATGTAAAATGCACTTATATGTCTCTGTCCTTCCCGTACTGAGTTTGTTTCTTAACTCATTGGGAATAATGTGTTACCATGTTTTTGTAATACATTATAATTAATTAAATAAAATGGGTTATTAAATTAGTTAACAGTACATAAATAAATAAATAAATTATGATAAAAAGATAAAATTGAAAAAAGTAATAGGCACTATATGAGTAGGTACCTATTGGTAGATGTCGGAAAATTTTAATTTTACAGGAAAAGTGTTAATGTTAAAATAAAATGTTTATTTGAAGAATATAACAATACTGATCTAAATGAAAATATGAAAGAGAGTAAGACACAGAAAAATCGAAAACGATAATGATCGCAACTGGGACTCGAACCCAGAACCTCTCATCTAACCGGGACGTGCGCCTTTACCAATTCTACCATTGCCACCTTCTGTCAAAGCGTCATATTTGTAAATCACATCTTTCAAATTTTAGAATTAACAATATTATCTATCCTGTCGCCACTATTGTTTAATCTCTATTCCAACCAAACGTATTGAAATTTTGAATATCTTTGATTCCAACTATGTCTTTAAAAGAGCCTTAAGTAATACTGAGAAGGGCCTGAAGATCAAAGGAGTTGTCATTAATAACATAAGATACGCAGATGATACTGAATTACTAGCTGACTGTATCGACGGCCTCCAAGACCTATTAAATCTTGTTAATAATGCTGGTGAGCAACTGGGTCTATCAATCAACGTCAATAAAACTAAATGGATGACATTTGGACCACTAGATCACTCTAAATCGATGATACAGTTAAATGGTTGCAATGTCGAAAAGGTGGAAAGATTTAAATACTTTGGCAGTATTCTCACGGAGACTCTTGACCCAGATGTAGAGGTTAGGTGCAGAATTGAAGCAGTAAGAACTGCGTTCATTAAAATGAAATCCCACTTCTGCAACGACAATATCAGCTTAAAACTAAGGCAGAGAATGCTAAAATGTTATGTGTGGTCGGTCTTGCTGTATGGATGTGAAACATGGACCTTGAAAGTTAATACCATGAACAGGTTAGAGGCTTTTGAAATGTGGCTTCACCGGAGAATGCTCAAGGTCCCATGGACTGACATGATCACCAACACAGAAATTCTCAGGCGGGCTAGAGCAGATAGAGAACTGCTTACATTAATAAAAATCAGGAAAATTTCATATCTGGGTCATATACTTCGAGGGGAGAAGTATAACTTGCTCCATTTAATATTGAAAGGCAAGATAGAGGGCCGCCGAGGGCCTGGTAGTAGACAAATGTCTTGGCTGCGAAATATACGAGAGTGGTCCGGCATTAGAAGTGTGGAGGAACTATTCCGGGCAGCGCAAGACAGAGAGACATTTTCAAGAGTGATCGCCAACGTCGGGAGGGACCTGATACAGTACACAAATAAGAATATTATCTTCAACTATTTTTTTCATGGAGAGGTTCTGGGTTCAAGTCCCAGTTCCGACAATTTTCTTTTTCTATTTTTCTGCGTCTTTTTTTCTTTTTCATATTTTCGTTTAGATTATTATTGTTATCTTCTACTTCGATGATATATTACATTAATGGGAATAACCTTCAAAAGTTATAAAAAGAAAGTTTTTCTTACGTAAAATTGAATGTGTATGTTTTATTTAAAACGCTAATACTTAATTTATAAAGTAACTTTTAGTAGCAGCAGCTTTTGGGGAGTATTATTTGGAAAACTTTATAAATATTCATAGCCTACTTCAGTTAACTCTCAGCTCTGAGCTCAATGCTCATAAGTCAAGTCTGGCGGAGCTCACTGAAGCCCGACAAGCTCGCTGAAACATTGATTTTTCTATTTGCTTTTCAGGAAATGCAATAGACCGCTGCGCAGCAAAAACGGAGGTATACATAACTACCAATATGTTGATTTAGGAAAAGGGAAATTCATTAAGAGGGAATAACCTGACAGAACCGGAAATATGTCATTTTTAAATCAAATTTTGACTTATTGACTCTTTTCCACAAAAAATATAAATTGATTTCCAAAGACTATTCTTTTATCCAGTAAAGCTATATTTTAAATTTTTGAGAAAATATATTTATTTTTATTACAATAAGGTTTTACCGTAGGTCGTTGGCAGATAAATTTTAAAAAAATCTATTATACAGCACACTTTTCAAATCATATGCAGTAAAATAAATCAATAAATTTTCTGGGAAAGCTACTTTTCAGAATTTTAATTTTAGTTTAGGTAAATAAAATCTTTAAAATCTTTTCCCTTTTCCTAAATCAAAATTTGATTTAGGAAAAGGGAAATTCATTAAGAGGGAATAACCTGACAGAACCGGAAATATGTCATTTTTAAATCAAATTTTGACTTATTGACTCTTTTCCACAAAAAATATAAATTGATTTCCAAAGACTATTCTTTTATCCAGTAAAGCTATATTTTAAATTTTTGAGAAAATATATTTATTTTTAGTACAATAAGGTTTTACCGTAGGTCGTTGGCAGATAAATTTAAAAAAAAACTATTATACAGCACACATTTCAAATCATATGCAGTAAAATAAATCAATAAATTTTCTGGGAAAGCTACTTTTCAGAATTTTAATTTTAGTTTAGGTAAATAAAATCTTTAAAAAAGGATCCGCGCACGTGTTTTGTGGCGAAAATACTTCAGTTTGTCAATTTATTTAGGCTAAGAACGCATAGGCAGGTGGCTGGCTTAGCGCCTAGAGCCTAGTGGCAAAAAACCAACACGTTGGTTTACCTGGATACACGCTAAGCGGCTATCCATCGGCTATCTACTACCCATCTATGCTCTAGGCGCTAAGCAAGCCGCCTGCCTGTGTGTTCGTAGCCTTACGGTCTTATAAGAATTATTATAAGTATAATGAATAACATATCACTTTGTTTAAACCACTATTGACATATCCTGATGAAGATAACATGTAGATATTGTGTTTAATATAGTGGTTTAAACAAAGTGATATGTTATTCATTATATAATTAATGATGCCACAAAGTAATTTTGCGAAGTTTGAAGAAGAAATTATTATAAGAATTATATTTAAGATTTTTTTTACTTTCTTATTTTGCTTAGTCATTATTAAAAAATTATAAATACTTATCATCAAAAAATAATTACAAAAAGTACGTATTTTAAATGTTTTATCATCATGCCTTTCAGCATTTTTGAATGTAGGTATAAATTAAAGCAAATTTTGAATGAAATAAAATAGATATTGAGTTATTATTTAAAAAAAGCTGGTACGGAGAATAATTAATCTTTCCATTGGAACCGCCCTGTACGATCGTAAGAACATCTTTCGACGAAATTTGAATTCTCGACCGCTGGCTGGTTAATGGCCCTTAATATCAGTCCTCGGGAAATTTGTATAATATAATAATATTAGTTCATAAATAATTTTTGAACTGAAAACTTCTTTAGCACCGTTGCGATTTGGAACACGATGAAACGGAAACGAGCGATACTAAAACGAGACAAATGCAAACACATGTGGGATTTAGCCTGCGAGAGAATGAGATAGACTAATCCGTGTCCTCTTTGTGCTGTGCTTCTTAGCCTATTAGCCTCCTCTTTGTACGGTGCTTCGTAGAATAAAACGTAAAATAATTTTAAAACTTAGTGACAATATTAAAATAGATAAATCCTATAATCATTCTACTCCTGATAACCTGCATTTGTCTCATTCTCTCGAAGTTTAGTTTTCTGAAGGTTTCACTTCTACCGCGTGTGAATTGCACACTCTGATTTTATTTGTTTTAAATTTGACTTTCCCACATTTTTCAACAGTTTTTTAACTGAAAACCTCTTTAGCACCGTTGTGATTTGAAACTCGATGAAACGAAAAAGCGACACTAAAAAAAAACAAATACATACAACTATAGGATTTAGCCTGCAAGAGAATGAGATAGAATAATCGTTCTCCTCTTTGTGCGGTGCTTCGTAGTCTCCCCACTCTTGTCTACTTTAGTTTTCTAAAGGTTTCACTTCTTCCGCATGTGAACTGCACACATTTTTTTTTTAGTTTTTATGCGAGTACCACTCTAACTGTCATTAACAAGTGTGGTGTGTAACATTGATATAAGTATTTGGGGTATGTTGTGAGGTAGATGGGATTGGAGAGGCGAAGCAAAGGGGTAGGTTGAGAAGGTAAAGTTAATTATTAAGATTGAAAAAATTAGTTTCCTTTGTTTATTTGGGAACCGGGCTTGTTAGACCCTATTGCGGGCATTTTCATATTGATACATTTAAACTTGCGTTTACATAACATAGTTGTTTCACCGTGAATAGCAGTTACAAAGAATAATTTTCGCAAACCTTTTTTACACCTAATTATTTTTCTAGTCTCCGGTTTCCCCCAAGATTTAATACTTTAAAAAAAGATGTCCATAACAATCGGAAAATACTAAAACCAACAATACCTACGCCATCTTATTTTTTTTTATATATCGTCTACGCTCAATTCTGTTATTTTTCAAAGACAACGAGGAATATTATTTTTAGTCATGTAGTTTTAAGAAGTTAACGTTTGTGGATGTTCTTGAAAGAGTTTGAAAACCTTCCGCTAAAATTTAGAAAAAATATTTTTTAGGCTTAATATTTAACCTTAGGTTGCCAAACTTTATTTTTGGCTAATTTCCACATTTAGCCCGAACTGTACATTACATAACTTCCCTGAAAATATATCCTGTAACATTGTTCGAAACGTTGGCTAATCAACAACACGGCATAATACCTCTAGCAACCAAGTGAGCTTCACAATTTTTAAGACTACCAAAATAATTGTAACCACACAGCAAAATCGTTACCTAACGGCCACCGTGGTCGAGAGGTAATGCTCTTGACTCACAATCCGAAAGTCGTGGGATCGAATACCGGTGTGCGCAAATAATTTTTATTTCATTAATTTGTGTTAATTCACAATTAATTCATTTAAAAATAATATATTGTACATTTGCGACACGTTTCAGAAGATACTCTCAGTATCGCCCTGGTGTAAGATCTCCATTCAGAATTGAAACGTTGCTTGAAATGGCTTTAGCCGTGTTTGGTGACCAGATCTGAATAGCCAGGAACTTCCCCACTTTCATCTTCCATATCTCATGTCTTACTATCTTCAGCCTTATAACGTACCCCAATTGGGGATGCTATAGTCTCACTGGCTCCAGAATGGAGCAGCTGGGATTCCTTGTGAGGTATTCACATAAAAAAAATTGGTAAATTTTCGGGATTAGTGTCCATGGCTATTACGAATAATTTTTAGAAAAAAACTTTAGATTCGCCTTAATCACTATAAAAGGAAACTTTTTGCATCACGGCTGGCGGAAAATAATGCATTTTAATTTTCAATGTCGTTAAATAAAATTTCACTTCGCGAACCGACACTAAGAGAGCCCGCCCGCTGCCGCCCGCCATTTTGTCACTGTTAAAATAAGTTTTTGAATGGTTTGTATGGGTAGAAGGGTTTGTGTAGCGGGCTTGTGTATGTTATCTTTAGTTTAAAAAACAGCCTACGTTTTTGAATGGTTTGTTTGGCTACGCAGGGTTTGTGTAGCGGGCTTGTGTATGTTATCTTTACTTTAAAAAACAGCCTACGTTTTTGAATGGTTTGTTAGGCTACGCAGGGTTTGTGTAGCGGGCTTGTGTATGTGACAAAATAGCGGGCGGCAGCGGGCGGGCTGTCGTAGTGTCGGTTCGCGAAGTGAAATTTTATTTAACGACATTAAAAATTAAAATGCATTATTTTCCGCCGGCCGTGATGCAAAAAGTTTCCTTTTATAGTGATTAAAGCGAATCTAAAGTTTTTTTCTAAAAATTATTCGTAATAGCCATGGACACTAATCCCGAAAAATTACCAAAAAATTACCCACAATGGTGGACAAAGCAAACTTGTCCTGTATGTCTGTACGCTATCATCAGTGAAGCATTGCCAAAAGGTGAAAAAAAAATTATATTTGTGTATTAATTTTACACGACTTATAAGATTTTCATAAGAAACTAAGTCCAGTGAAAAATATTATGGCTGAAAAATATATGTAGATTCATGCATCAGCAAACGCTGATTCTAATAACTTTTATCATATAATATTATTACATGTGGAATTTAACCGTCATTTAAAAACGCATAAAACACCGTCATATTAAAGTACACTGTTTAGTTGGTACGACTGAATCTGCATAGGTATATTCTGAAACCAGTGCACGAGTCAACATTTGATTTTGAGGTTTTGTATGAATATTAAGCCAATGAAATATATTTTTTTAATTATTTTTTATTTTTAATATGATGTTTTACATGGTATTTACATGGTAATTTTACATCTCAGATTTTTTACTACCCTTCCATTGAAAGAATTTGCATGTGTATGGAAGGGGAGTGTACATTAATGTTATTAGTTAGGACTTAAATAATTCATTGTACATAAATATTTGTGAGCTGCAGTATTTATTTTGATAAAATGGTGTATTTAAGGAAAGAAAGAATGTTATGGAAAACTAAGGATTTTTATAAGATTAATTAAGTGACAGTAGTTTTTTCTTAAGAATATTTTTAAAACGTCTCTTGACAGAGAGCAGTATTCGGGTTTTATCATTAATGCTTCTGATTTCTTCTGGTAGACGATTGAAAAAAGTTCTTCCTTGGTAAGTGTAATGATGCTGTGCAAAAGACATAGAAAAACATGTTTAAGTCGAGTTTTGTTTTCATTTAAAAATAGATATTTATCTTTTTCTTTTATAATTTGAATTAATGAATTTTTAATATACAAATCTTTAAATGTGGGTACATGAAATTCTTCAAACAGGCGTTCTGTTGGGTAGTCCAAGGTTTTTTAAAATATAATTTTAATAATTGTTCTTTGTACAATTTCTATTGGAAGAAGGTTACATTTATACGCGAAACCCAACTAATAATAGTTTTGTTTCTATTTAACATTATTTGCGAATTAAAATTAAAATTTAAAACTTAACAACGTTATTGTTATGTCATTGTTAAAGGTGTGAAACATCATGTAGGCCCCCAATAAATAAAACCCGACGTAAGTCGGTTACATTCGGAAAATGTTCCCATGCCTAGTTGATTAATACCGGACATGATTATTTTATTTTATTTTATTACTAGTGCTATAAATCGTGGAATTTTAATTATGTACGTTAAGTTTCATAATTTTGAGGTTATGATCATGTCATTTTTGATATTTTATTTACACCTATTTCTAAAATGGATATTATTTTCGAATTGATTTCCTCACCAAACGATTTTAATATAAAAATAAAATTTTAATATATTTTATAAAGTGATTTGTTTTCATTCGATTTTAATAAACATCACGGTCGTCATGATATGTATATTATAAATTCCAATATGTTGTTTAACACTGATAAATTGTTTATCAAATGCGTTTATTTGCACTTTGGTAGAATACAATAACAGTTGTGTTGACATTTTACTTAATAAATGTTCTTCAATATTAAACCCGTTAACTAAATAACAAAATACGGTGCTTTTTGCAATAAAACGCAAGCTTTTTGAGACTGGTGATGTCACATAGAGAATCACAGATTCGGGAGAACCGAGAAAATTAAACTTTGTAAATTTTTTGAACTATTAAAACTAACTATAACACTAATAATAAATTAAAAGATAATTTTTGTTTAAAAAATGATAAAGGAAAGGAACTGGAGTTCCTTATTTTTTTATTTTTTTTTACATGAGCTCCACACAGGAGGCCCTGAGGAAAATAATTTCCCTCAAGGCCTATGTCATCTTTGGGAATGCTGTATGGAGGGGTTTTTTAAGGAAAGGAAGGAGAGAAGAGTTCTGGGAACGAAAAGGGTTTAAGGGGTGGGAAGAAATCTGGGGTTCAGTGTGTCCTGGTCAACCGTCATCCGCCTCCAAGACCTAGACAAACCCGAGCACCCCTGCTATGTGCCCTGTTATGTCGAATTAGAAGAAAGTATTGTTAATACTCCCTACAGAAAGTGAAACAAATGAACGCCCAAACTTCAATTATTTGTGAGTCAAACAAGTTTCCGAAAAAACACCGATTTGATCATTCTTGTTTTGATTTTGTGCGTCATAGAGATTCACATTACGTACGAGTATTTCGAAACTAGGTGCAACCAATAATTGTTATTTTTCCATGAGTCAGAATGGAAATATTTAACGCAGTATCATAATAATACGATTATGATATCACTTCGGGCGGTATTTTTTCCATCTAAGTATGTGTTTGGTTGTTTATCGATTACGGCTGATTGTTCGATACCAACTATCGTCTAAATGAACGAACATTGATTATAATTTAACACTCTCGAGTTCCAGGCGTGCGTTGCAATACCACTTAATCAATAAATTGTTTCTCCCTGCCTGTCCTTTCCCATTCTTCAGCTCCCCTTCCGCCTCCCCTTCCTCTCCCGTGTCTCCTTCTCCTCACGCGTTCCCAATCCGCCTTCCTTCTCCCCACTCCCCTCTCCCGCTTCTGTATTCCCCTCCCCCCTTCCACATCCACGATACATTCAGTTTTCAAACAGTTCGCAATTTTTTTTTGCAAATTTCATAACGTCAGAGCTCATTGGTGTATATGGATCGCCTTAAACCATAAACCAAAAGAAAAAAAATCAGAGTAATGCTTTAAAAGAATATTTTTTAAGTATGTTTAAGGATGAAACTTTGTAATTTTCTTGTCATGTTCAATTGTCTCGTTTCTTTTCTCATCTTTTCTTTTCCATTTAGTTGTAATCATCCATATCTGTATAACCTTGTTCCCTTTTTCTTTAATTGTTTTCCATTGCTGTTTGTTCTACTCAACCTGTCTTTTATTTTTCGTCTATATTGTATGTGAAACTTACATTTTTAGTATCTAAATTCCTGTGTAAAATTTTAACTACTTCCTCCCACCCATGATTTGTATGTTCCTCCTGCCCTAAAATGAGTTTTGTAACTCATCGGGATTACTCTACAAAGAAATAAAATACAACAAATAAAAATAAAATAGTCAACTAACTCACTTTTTGCAATTTCTGAGCTTGAAATAAGGGCTCCAAATATTCTAGCACTGCCAGAGAAAACCAATCAGAGAAATACTGTCTTGACCAAACATAGTCAGTTTTATACTGATTGGTTCTTCCTGGCAGAGCTAGATTAGTATTTGGAGCCCTCATTTCAAGCCCTAACTCGGAAACTACAAAAAGTTAGTTAGTTAACTATGGTTTAAGACGATCGATATAGAAACATTCGCGAGCGTGCTCTCAACAACTCACCAAAGTTTTATCGAAATCGGATGAACGGTTTAGCAAACGAATTGTTAGCAAAGCATAATTTCATGACGCCAGAACTCACTATTGCAAACCATCGAGGGCATGCGCACATCAAATCCTCAAAGTTTCATCGCAATCGGATGAATGGTTTAGCAACGCATAAGAAACACACATACAAACATATTTACACACATAGATCGTATGTGGATGGAACATTAGGTTTTAATTTATTTGGCTCGATCTTTTTAAAAGTATGCAAAAAAATGAATCTGTTCCACTTTTAACAGAAAAAATTAATAAAAATAAATGTCTATCATTAAAAAAATATATAATTATAAATTATAAGTCATTCATCATGATATCTACCTATTAATTATTTTTACTTTTAATAATTTTTTGTTCTTGCTCCTAAAAGGATTTCTTACTTTTATTATTTTTTACGCACCAGATTTAAATGTCCGGGTTAAATTTTCCCCACAGGAAAAACTAAACCCTTTCACACACTTCCCCAAATGATCATCTAGTCAACCCACGCTATGCAATTGCACTATATAAGTATTATAAATATTAAGTTTTTGTATTTTATATTTATTAATTTTTATAATTTATACATAAAACTTTGTACCTTTTAAGGATATCTTATATTTCTATATTTTACTTTTTACTATAATATTTTTAACTTTTGTTTTTACTCTTTTCTTAAAACTTTATACTTTGTACTCTTTACTTTATATTTTATACCTACTATACTCTATATATACATGTATGTTAATGGCACATGTTGTGCCGTGTATTTCAAAATAGAAAAGTTTCAAAATTTCAGATAGAAAAGAATTAGCTTTGATCCCAAAAGATATAAATATTATTACCATTTGTTATTTCGGCCACTGGCATAATACCTAGGAATCTGATTCAAAATTAAAGCATATTAGATTTGTCAAAGAATTTGTATATAAAAATGCAAAAATCAGTAATTTTAAATACATGTTGGATTACAAAAGATTTTTTAAATATTTATATTGAGGTATCGGTAGGATTTATTGGTTCAATTAGAAATGCCACAGAGCCGAACCCTCTGATATGAAAATATCTGGAGTCGGTGAATTATATTCCCATTTGGTCTCTAGTAGGTTGACATGTTGTTCTTGTATTATTTTGTATTTATAATACTTATATAGTGCAATTGCATAGCGTGGGTTGACTAGATGATCATTCGGGGAAGTGTGTGAAAGGGTTTAGTTTTTCCTGTGGGGAAAATTTAAACCGTGCTAAACAATGCTCTGAAGAGACTACTAACCTGTAGAAGTGTCTCGTATCCGTGTGCCCAAAGTAAGCTCTATTTTTTCTTTACTTCTGGTGATGTTTTTTTTTTCTTTGTTTTACAGTTTTTTAGAGAAAAATGTGTCCTTATAGGGGTACCCCGTTCTAACGACACATTGTACAAGTTTTCTTATTTGAATTATAAGTAAATACCTATGTTAGAATATTACCGAGGAAAATTATGAAGTTAAATCTGAAAGAAAGTACAAACAAGCATTATTTGTTAGGTTGCAAAATTGTATCTATATTCTCCCTTCAAATGTCCATAATCCATATTTTTATGCTTCTTTTGAAGGCGGTTATTTTTTATGGTTTTTATTGCAAGAGGGAGTAAATTAAATAATTTTATAGAGAAGTATTGCATATTTCTTTGTCCAAAAGTCGTTTTAGTTGTAGGTTGGTGGAATGTATGTTGTAATGTAGATCTGGTGAATCGGCCCGAGTTTGTCTATGTAAAGTTATCCTGGTTTTTGAATGCGTACATTAGAATATCTTTTGTATATAATTGTTTCAGTGACATTAAATTCAGCGCTTTAAAAACATAGTCTGTAGGGGTTCTGATGGGTACTCTAAGTACAATTTTCAGAATTGCCCTTTGGGCTATGAGGACTAGTTTTATAGTGGAATCTCATGAGCTTCCCCATCCGATAAGACCATATTGTAGTTGAGATTGGGCTAAGGCATAATAGATTTAAATTAAACAGTTTTAAATAGATATCTAAATTCGTTAATTTTACAATAATAATTCAAGTTTTAAATTTCATATAACTGATAAACAACAATTAATGACGGGTAAATAGTTATCAGTTGTGTATAAAATATAAAACACATTTATTAGTAAGGGGGAGAAATACTTACGTATCGTTTGACGGGGCAGTGGCGGTGGAGATTTGAAGGGGGTGGGGGATAGAGGGAAGAATCGAAAAAGAAAACACGGTTATAGTATAGGATCCCGATATAAAACGACCTTCACCGAGATGTTTATTTGATGAAACGTATTTTATATTTAATTGAATATATCAATAAATATATTGCACATGGGTTGCCTAACAAATTTTAGCCTAGGGTATGATTAATTAATAATTTTAAAAAAATATTTTTTTAAACATTTCACTGGTTTGATTTTGCTAGACAAATTCCATACCAATCGAAAGTATGAAGCCCATAGAATATGCAAACGTTATGTTGCCTATTCTTTTCCGGTCACAACTCTCGGGTATACAGGTATAAACAGGTAAATCGATACTAGCATTTTGCACCAGTCTGATTATTGAATTAAAATTAAATGAAATTGAAGATTATTTCATTATGAACACGGTGGTATCAAAATATACGCACATAAATAATTAATTGATTAAAAAAATTAATAACTATTCCTCTATTTTAATAATAAATAAACTACTCCAAAATGATGCACAGCATATACGAGTCTATCGATATCTTTTTCATTTTCAATAAAAAATAGCATGCGCACTCTCTTTCTTTAAATGGACGGACTTCAAACAGCTGCTATGCTGTGTCCTCTCTTCTATCGCATGGGATGGTTGGTTGGGACATCTCAGTCGCACACATTCACTCAAACCGGTGAAATGTTTAAAAACAAATTAAATTATTAATTAATCATGCCCTGGACTAAAATTTGTCAACCCATATGCATTATATTTATTGACATATTAAATTAAATATAAAATACGTTTCATCAAATAAACATCTCGGTGTAGGTCGTTTTATATCGGGATCTTAGACTATTAGCAAAGATGAATTTCAGGATGCTGTTTTTTATAGGTATATATGTAATTTCTCAAGATTCTAAGACGGATAATTAAAACTAGTATTAAATTATCATGTTTTGAATTCGGTTTGAATGGAAAAGTTCAGGCCCTGCACGTCCTGTATTCTGCATTCTGCCATTCTTAATGGCAAACGGCAAAAATGGTAAAAGGCGGATACTGAGAACGTATTTATAAGTGATTTGTTTATCATGTTTATGGATTAAGGCGATGTATCACATCGTGTAAAATTAGAAATCGAGCTGCTACTAATAACACTCCTTGTGCAGATGACAAAGGTTAAAATTTCCGCCTAACAGCAGTCGCCTGTTTTGATTTATCCTTGTAAAAACCATCGCCAAAAGCGATTTTGCTTTATTTTCAGAAGTTCGTGCACAAATTTGAAATGTTTTTAGCATCATTTTCTAATTCCCCACGTTATGCAATAAAACCATAACCCAAAAGTTAGTTTTACCGCTAGCAAATTATAAAAAAATAAGTAATACGTGTAAAATAAAATTCTGAAAAAGTAAAATATCAAAATTCTTCCCCGATATTTATGTAAAGGAATACCTACCTAGAAATGCATAGGGATTCCTTCGTGTTCGAATAATGAATTACTTTTCAAATGTCATTCATTGATGTGTTGTCATGGTGACATAAAAACAGATGATTATTGTTTTTGATTAGCTACGTAGCAGACATTCAATTAATCAAGATATCAGAAAAATAAGTGTTAAAGTGTTATAATGTTTTTAAGATCGACAAATAAACTTCAAATTAGTTTCTTTGTTAACAGAGCAACACATGATTTGTTTTGTCATTACCAATAAAGAAGTACAACCAATAGACAAATTGTCTTATATTTATTTAAATATTTAATTGTAGGTAGGTACTGTCTAAGACCTAGGAGTCTAAGTATAAGGACTTATATAAATTAAGAAAATGACAGTTTTCTTTCAAAAGGGTAAATATCACAATTCTTGCAGTAATTTTGTTCGATGACAAACAAAACGTATTATATTATTTATTCTCAATCATACTGAATTCCATGCATTTCTCAAATTTTTGGATCGAATATAGGATAACTACAATAAATGTTATTCATGGTTTGAATGAAAAATTTCGGTCGAAATTTTTTCGTGTATTGGTTAAAGTGCGTGGAAAAAATTAAAGATCTTCTGTCTATGCTATTTAGCTTCATAATAAATCATTTATACAAAGGAGAGCGCGCCTGTGCCCTGTGGCATGCATTTAGTTTTTATTCAAATCCATTATTCGAAGATTTTGCATACTTGACCTTTAAAATAAAAACAACTGCCCGCAACAAAAACAACCGAGATCCCTTTTTCCCACCCTTTAAAGCAGAATTTTGATACCTTTTCAAGAAGTTTCTTTTACACTTGACATTCAAAGTAATAGCAAAATTATTTTCTAAATCTGAATTTAGAAAAAATTCTACGTAAAACTCGGGCAGCGCCGGAAAAAATTAAACATTTTACCCGATGTTGGTTGGTTTTATATGAAAATATATAATTTTTGTTTCCTCTTGATACTACGTTCGAAGAGCAATTGAGTGCTGATAAAATAATCAAGACCGATCCGGAAATACTCGAATAATGGTAAATACTGGGTTTTAAAATCCAGGACGCCTATCCTGGTGTGAGTAAAATTTTAGCACCCCTTGTCAAAACAAGTAGATGATTATGGTATAATATTGTATAATATTTTTATGTTTGTTTAGCGCCGTTTCATGAAAATAATCTTCTAGGATGACGGATTAGGTATTAGCAGTGTCTAGGCGCCTTTTTAATTCGGCGCCCGGAGCGGACTGCTCCAATTGCGCCCGCATATAGTCGGCCCTGCCAAACCCATCTTAAATACAGTTACTAAATTTATGTCAAAATATCAATGTTTGCCCTACAGTAGGAATGTAAGCCAGAAACACGACTCGAATCCAAAGGCGTACATCATTTTAGATGTCACGTGTTCTGGAATCAATTATTACAAGATATTCTAGAAGCTGCAATAACTCCACGATCTGTAAAATGTAATGGGCGAAACGTTTGCGGCGGGATGAATCGGTCATGTACTATTGCAATGGGCACCTGCGGTTTCTGATCACTCCTTTACAAGTCACTCATAAATAGACCAACCAAACTCTGAATCTGTGATACAGCATAAGTAAGAAAAATATTTCGCTAAGTCCTCCACCACCATAAAAGCAATATTTTTCAGTTTTTGTGGTGCTAGAAGGAGGTTTTCAATTATTGTAATGTGTTCGTAACCCGGGAATGTTTGTCTTTCTTTGTGAATATTAAAAAAAAACCAGAGTGTGCATTTCACACGCGGTAGAAGTTAAACATTCAGAAAACAAAAGTAGACAAGAGTGAGGAGGCTACAATGATTTTTTCCATACTTTCGTTGTCAAATTCCAGTGCATCTTTCTCTGCACATTGGTCTTCTTATTGGTATTTGTATTTTCTTCTTCGGAATCGTTAGTTGTTGCTTTCTTTTGTGTTTTCCTTTGCCTGTTCTTTTTGGAGTGGTTTGATTTTACAAAAATAAAAATATTTATTTTTTCGACCGATTCTTAGTTCGCTAAATATCTGCAGAGGTTTGTCAGGCGCCTTTTACCACTACACCAAAGGAGTGGGACTGTGGATTTATCGTATTATATAGGAACCGAGTATCCGTGAATTAAATAAGTATTCTATTGCTATCTCATTCTCCCGCAGCCTAATTAAATTAAATCCTATAGATGTGCAATGTGTTTCACCTCTTTTTAGTGTCGCTCGTTTCCGTTTCGTCGAGTGAAATTTAAACGTTTCAAATTTTTGACGTATGTAGGTAATTCCAAATAGATGTAATCTCTCCATGTGTAATTCTGGCAGTGTGGTAAGAACGTGAAATTTACGCCTTAATTTGGTCTTGACACCTCTTGACGTCACCCTGAGCAGCAATATACTTCTAAACCATTCCACTCTAATTCCACAATACCTACGTGTGACAACTTTATTAATTACGTTCGTTTTTCGTGTTATTAAAAGTAATTCATTCATTCACAGCATGGTTAACTGTAGAATACTTTTCTTACCCCAGCGGTGATTACGAAATTGGTACAACTCCATAATGAAAAGAATTACAACTACAATAATTCTTGAAACCTGATGCCACAAAAAATATTCACGCGTACCTAAGGACGTTAGAAAGGTTCCCTGGATGTTTTAGCTAACGTTTTCCCTTTCCTCCGATTATACTACCGACCATCATGAGACCTGCATTTGCCCAGAATGATAGTCGCTGAAACCCAAAAACTAAGTAAAATGTACAAAACAGACAATAAATAAAAAAAAACATAATAATTTAGCCCAGCAACAACGCCAATGAGGTTAGATATTTACATCTGTTTATTGTCCTGGAGGTCGCAAATTAAAAAATATACATACGAGTATATATGTGCAATTATATACCTTGTACGACATGCATAATTATTAAACCGGTCAGTGGCTGACTTGGCATCGCGTTTGTGTACCACCCAGGCGTCGCGTGTTCGATTCCTCTGCTGGCTTAATCCTCCATCATGACACAGCCTCCTGGTGGTTTTGCCGATAGAAAGGAGCAACTATAAAGGCCTAGCCGGTCGGTTACCGTATTTGGGTAATGCCCCCATTTTGCCGAATTTTCCGCCACGCGCCAGTATAACGGCGCCTGGGATCGAGTGGATGACAATAAGACGACAGCAGCGGAGTCCTCGGGAACGTAGAACGTCGAAGGGCGGCACGCCTTTGCCGGATCGAGGGCCAGCACGCCTTCGCCGGATGCAGCCGTGGATCCCGGGGAGAAGGCATCTCTGTTCATCAACAGCTCAACTTCGCGTTAGATAGGTTAGCTTAGTTATCAAACGGTCTGGGGGGTAAGTCGAATCCAAATTACCACTTTGTATACTTGTCTTATTTAAATAGAATTTCAATTGTATTTGCAAACAATGTTAATTTCTCATATCTCCTCATCCTCATGTAATTGCGGTGGTAACACCATATGCCCATCCTTGGGAAAGGTTTCTCATGCCTACCGCAGTGACAGCATACCTTGTCATTGACAAGATTTGGCGTCCCAGTTTCCGATAGGAAACGAAGCTGTTCAGTGTAATGATTACCTATTTAACACACCCACTTCATAAGCGGTGTAATCTACACATAGTAGGAGAAACACTCATCAGTTACTAACCACACAGCATGCCCAAGAACAGCATAGCAGGGCCCATCATACATTTAGGAAATACAGGGAGTAATTCATGCTTCTCTCACCGATAACTGTGAGCAGTTTGTGTATTTCATTTAGTTAAGCAGCAGAGTGGGAATCGGGAAGAGAATCCGAGAGGGCGGAGAGGAACAAAGAAGGGGGGTTCGAGAGAGCGGTAGGGAATAGCAGGGGGTGAATTTGGAAAAACCATTCTTCTCACACGGACAACTGTATGTGGCCTGTTTACGCGAAGGAAAACCATAAAATCTTGTGTTTCCACACGCACTTCAATAAATAGAATTAAGGCGGTACACAACTCTAAGATTTTTTTTGCTCAAAACTCACATTTTAATCATATCCGGCGAATCCCTAACTATAATAACTTTTTTTATTTCCATGCCGCACAAGAAATGCGAGTTATTTATATATTAGATTAATAAAAATACTACCTTACCATTAATATATTTTGCGAAAAACGATTTCAAAACGTTTTAACCCGTTTTTTTTCAAACATAAAGTTAGCGGTAAGCACCGGATTTTATTTTCTAGACGATGAATTAATAACTTCGGGAGGACAACATAGAGACACATTTTAAATATTTGTAACACGTTCTTCAGAATTAATTAAAATGAACGCGCCAGAAAGGTAGAATCTCCGGCCTGCTAGAGTGAATTCGACCGTACGTTGGTACAATACGCCGCACAGTGATTCGTTTCATACATGCTAGACGCTAAAAACTGTTACTTGATCGAAGCTTACACATGATTAAATTATTTTTAACTAAAATTACGCTTAAATTAAGGCTTATTTTCAAAGATATAAAGCCTTATTTGGTTTTTTAATTTTTTTTCACCACTTGCACTGAGCTTATCAAGTTCAAATATACTTAAAATTTTGTTAAACATTCCCTCAACCTTTTTTTTCTTCGGCAAACTCTTCCATGTCACGAACAATTCTAGCCTGGAAATCTCGCATGTGGTTCCTGTAAAATGAAAAAATAGTAATAATGTGGATTGGTGTGGGTTAATATTGAAACTGATATGAATAGAATATTAGTTGCACTATTTAAAAAATAAATATTTTTTTGCGATTTTGATATACTCTCTGAGATAAACTCTCGAGAAGATAGAAATTTATCATTTTTTAGGCCAAAAAAAAACACAAAACTTATTTATTATTTAAAAAACAACTAAAATTATTTACACTAAAATATTAAGAAAAAGCTTTAAAACATACCTTCCGAAGTAGCCTCCATTTTACAGAACGGAAAAAAAACACTTTTCAAACGAAGTACACAATTTTAAATGTCGAGCTGCAACGAGCGAATAAATGCAAATGATAATTTCAAAACACATTATCCGACTTTATGCCTCTGGTATGAGTAAATGCGTGCTCTAATCACCCCAATTAAGCATGCATTTATTATCCTGTCTATCTGGTAATGTCGCCATGACGTCATTGTTTGGGAATTCAAAAGGGACTTATTAGCGTCCAGCTTGTATGAAACGAATCACTGTGCGCCGTGCCGCGGCGTATGTTTGCTTACACGTTCTCTTCACTTACGCCGTTACGATTCACACATTATTTATCTTCTTCTTCTTTTCTTTGATACGGCAAATTCGACAGTAGGTCTGTCCAGTGCACGGGTCGCGAGTCGCAATTTGTATACACGTTTTCTTTACTTACGTCGCCGTCGTTAAGATTCTGAATATATTTTAGGGTATATTGTCGTCTTAAAACTCAAACACTTTCTTCCTTTGAGTGGAATTGCAACGCATGCCGGGTACTCGCTAGTAATTAAATAAAAATAAAAACGTTTTGCACTTTCGGTCTAAAAATTGAACTGTAAAGCGTAAAAGTAATTTTTATCCAAGCCGATAAAATCTCACAAATCATTTGATTGGTTGCCATCAATGTTAAAGCCACTCAAATTACTTACAGCTTCTAACAAAAAAAAACTGTTGCAATTGATAAATATATTAAATCGTGTATATCGGTATCTTGCCATGTTATTGTGACGGTGATGATATTTTAAAGATCCGACGAAAGTGAAAGGATGTTTCATGTTCGTATTTGGTAACTAGATTAAGATTAGGCACAAGGTAGAGGCAGCAATCACTCTGTGACATGCGCCGTCAAGGCTTTTCAATAGAGAACTCCAGTCCATTTTTTTTTTTTATGAAATGATAAAAATGCAGTTATATAAGTTAGAAGGTCATTTCCTTCTAACTTAAATAACTGCATTTTTATTTTTATTTTTAGAGTTAGTTTTAATAGTTAAAATAATTTTCAAAGGTTTAATTTTTCAAGACCCCCCCCCCCCCCCGAAAACCACCTTAAATATGGTAAATCGTGTGACGTCATCACTCCTGAAAAATTAGTATAGGATTGGGCAATCAGCTGATCAACTACCGCCATTTTGAAATCCGTTGTTCGAAGATTTATCCCTAGAAGAAGCATTACTATTTTTTTTGTGCAGTAGTTTTTCAATATTTTAAATAATAGAGATAAACTATAAACTAATACCTCTATTTTTGATATTGAATTATTTAGGCTTAAATATTGTTTCAATAAACACAACAACTAAATCTCCATAAACAGTACGAAATAAAGAATAACATGAAATGTTGTTAATACTGATGGCTTGTGCCATACCTACATTTCAATTGATTTCAATACAATGTGATACAATGACTGGTAACGCTTGACGTCAGCACTAACCATTCAATCGTACCAACTTTACAGTGTATTTTAACGAGACGTTAAAAAATGCACTTTTTAATATTTTTTTACGAACTCTACATTTAATATTATGAAAAAAAAAACTTATATATTCAGAATCAGCGTTTATTGGTCTATATGAACATTTTTTTAAAGCCATAATATTTTTCACTGGAGTTCCATTGTATATAATTCTATGCTGCCGAAATAGAAAGTTTGCCATTATATTCTTTATTCCTTGGGAACTAAGCGTAAAACAAACATAGTGGGAACTGCCAAACATCCTGAAGGGGTGTTTTTTTAATTCATTTATTTTCTGCCTTGGTTTTTTATAAATTTCGGCTTTATTTAACTTATTATTGTCAGCACTGCAATTGTGTACCACCGTAAAATTTAATTAACGCGGCGAAATGACCCATTTTTCCGCAACAATAAAATTATTCAATCAACCGTCACAGACCAATTAACAGAATGCATAATAATTTAAGGAGTGCTATTTATGTACGACTATAATGTGTACAAAATAATACATTCTCTCCAACAATCCATTTCTTTGTATGCCTACGTGTTTTGAAAAAGACGTAAATTTATTTAATGTATAATGTATTATTATGACTTACTCTATGTTATCTTTTGTTTATACAAGTATACTAACTAGTAAGTATGTATGAATGAAAGTAATTGTGAGTATTAGTAAGCATGCACTAATTAAAGTAAGTAGTATACTAGTAAGTAACGAGTAAGTATGTATTAATTAAAGTGATTTATTAAATCTGTGAGTAACTTAAAAGTAAGTACGTATTAATTAAAATAATTAGTATACCCGTGAGTAACTAGTAAGTAGGTACGTTTCAATTAAAGTAATCAGTAGACTTATGCGTAATTAGTAAGTATGAATTAATTAAAGTAATTAGTAGACTTGTGAGTAACTAGTACGTGTGTATTAATTAAAGTATTTTGTAGGCTTGTGAGTAACAAGCAAGTACGTATCAATTAAAGTAATTAATAAACTTGTGAGTAACTAGTAAGTATGTATTAATTAAAGTAATTAGTAGACTTGTGAGTAGATTACTAAGTATGCATTAATTAAAGTAATTAGTAAACTTGTGAGTAACTAGTAAGTATGTATTAATTAAAGTAAAGAGCACGTTTGTGAGTAACCAGCAAGTATGTATTAAGAGGGCATTACCAGAGAAAGCCGGAAATACGAAATATAATTTTCAAAAAAGTTTTTAGACGTATTGACTCTTTTCCACAAAAAATTATAAATGGATTTCGAAAGATTGTTCTTTTATCTAGCATTCGTATGTAATAAATTTTTAGATTTTTTTTTTAATTTTTAGTATAATAAGGTTATTCCATAGGTCGTTGGCAGATTTGTTAAATTTTCAAAAAAGTTTTTGTATTATACCACACCCATTTCAAATAATGTAATCATGCAGTAAAATAAATCAATACATTATCTAGCAGAGTTATGTATTAGAATTTTAATTTTAGTTTCAATAAAATCATTAAAAAATATGTACGTACATGTGTTTCTTGACGAAAATTGGTTCATTTGTGTATTTATTTGCGCACTTACAAACTAATATATTTCAGATTTTTTTAACATTCTTATTAAATTTAGACATTATTGAAAAATGATAAATACTTATAATAAAAAAATAACTACAAAAAGTACACTATTTTAATAGTTTTATCATCACGCCTTTCAGCATTTTTGGATGAGGGTATAAATTAAAGCTAATTTGGATTGAAATAAATTCGATATTGAGTTATAAATTTAAAAAGCTGGTACGGAGAATAATTAATCTTTCTCATTGTAACCGCCCTGCACGATCGGAAGAACAACTTTCGACGAAATGTGGATTTTCGTCCGCTGGCTGGTTAAACGCTCTTAATACAAACGTGAGTAACTAGTAGTATGTATTAATTAAAGCAATTAGAACACTTGTAAATAACTGATAATTATGTATTAGTTAAAGTTTTTAGTACACTTGTGATTAACCAGTAAGTATGTATCAATTAAAGGAGACCAGATCTGAATTTCCAGGTACTTTCCCATCTCCCTCCTCTCTATCTCCTTCGCCTCCCCACTACCTTTAGCCTCACAACGTACCCCAATTGGGGATGCCATATTCTCACTGGCTCCAGACGGGAGCAGTTGGGCTTTTGTACGGTTTTCCAATAAAAAACATAGCGTTACAATAACTCCTAATAACTTTTTGAGTTATTTTGAATTATCCTTACTCCTCATTTTTTATTGATTTTTTTTTCTTTCCAACAAATATTAATGCTTTTTAATTTTAATTGGATCTTCATCGCAGCTGAGAAGGAAAGCGAGATGAAAATATACAAATCCAATAAATAATAATAAACAAACTAATTATTCAAGACAAACATTTCAACATTTTTTTTTTTACATTAACTCCACACAGGAGGCCCTGAGGAAAATAATTTCCCTCAGGGCCTATGTCATCTGGGATGCTGTGTGGAGGGTCTTTTTGAGGAGAGGAAGGAATTAACATTGGTCTTGAAGAGACCCATGTTGTAGGAAGGAGGAAACACAGAGGCCGGCAAATCATTCCACAGCCGAGCTGTTGAACACAAGAACGAGTCGAATAAACGGCCCGTTCTCATGTGACAAATGTCAACCGTGTACAAATGTTGGGCACGCGTTTGGCGTGTTTCCCGACTATGCACCGGTGCCGAAGGGATCAATGATGCTAGTTCCTCGGAGCATCTTCCATTGTAATACCGGTAGAACAAGGATAGCATTCCCACCCGACGCCTGTGCTCTAAAGATTGCAATCCGTCTGTTAAGATGGGAGAATCTATCAAACGGACCGCCCGTTTCTGCACAGAGTCAAGGGTATTTTTCAGGTATTTTGGAGCTCCAGACCAGAGATGGCTGCCAAATTCAACCGTGGGGCGTACTTGTGATTTGTACAAGGTTAGCAGTTGTGTACTATTTAAGTATCTGCGGGCCCTGTACAGTACGCCCAGTTTTTGGGAGGCTAACTTTACTCTGGCTTCGATGGAGCCCCCATACCTGAGCTGGTCACTTAGGGTTACACCAAGCATATCAATGGAGGGCCTGTTCGGAAGATTGCTTCCGTTGAAAGAGACTAGATTTTCATTTCGATCCCTTTTAGACGTAATCAGACAAGATTGGGTCTTTGAAACATTAAATTCAACGAGATTATTTTTACCCCAAGAGAAAACACTCTCGAGGTAACCGTCCATTCTTTGCTTCAAAGCCCTACGAGCTGTTGGAGTTTGTGAGCCCTTTGGGGGCTTGTCAAACAAAAAGCTATCATGAACTGTACTGCCATCCGCATAACAGTGAATTGGTGCACATGACAAAAGGTTGTTGATGTGCAACAAAAACAAAGTCGGAGACAGAACCGATCCCTGCGGGACGCCAACATATTCAAGACAAACAAAAAACAACATTTTTACAGAATAAATTTTTGGCATTTTCACCAACATTTGGTTCCTTAGAACGGGCAATCTGCCTAGCTAGGAACTATGTAATATTGATCTACAAGACATAATAACACTTGCACACATTTTTAATATTTACAGTTATTTTGCAATATTATTACTTAGTTATTTTTGTTATATAAATGTATCTAATGTGATGTAATAAATAAATAAAAACAGATTTTTGTAAAAGGCTACAAACCATAATATTATATAACATGAAAATTACTAGAAAATTTGATTTTCGGTGGGGCGGCACAGCCATTTTTCGATTTTTGCGATTATAGCTAAAAATCTTCGATTTAAATATAAATTATGCAATTAACGTAAAGGGACGTAAACGATAAAGAAACAAAGAATATTTTTAATTTCCTTTAAATTATAACCAAATAAATGTTAAATACGCGCAAGAAATACATTTGTAGGATTCAAAGCTAATGTTACAAAGATTAACCAAATAAAAGTAAAACTGCATGCAGTCGTGAGACTCTTTCAAGATTCAACCCCTCGGGTTAAATTTGTAGGTCTGCGAAAAAGCAGCTACTACCCTTAGGGTCTATTTATTCGGTTTTGGGAACAGCTCATAAGGACTCATAGAAATCTTTGTGTCTTCCTTACTGCCATGGTGAGAAATGTGATCTAAATGGTGTTGGAAAGAGAAAACATTACACTTTGTATTCAAATTAAATGTTAATCACAGAAGAATTAAAATGTTATAAATGGCTATGGTTTCCGGCCGCTATTTGAGGAAAATTCATGAAACTTTGTGAATTTTTTTATTAAATATTTTTATATGAAACGATAAAAGAGTGAGGTGACATTGATATTTATAATACTTTTTTGTAAATTGTCTAATAAAACGGGTGTTTTTTCTTTATCAGTAATTTTAATTAAGTAACAAGTAATAATAGCAGTTGATCGGAAATCAGAAGGAAATCTTTTCTCGGGAATGTAGATGAGTGTTTCAGGCTAATAATAATTATTACTTATAATGATTTTACCCTTTGTGCTATGCATAAAATCTTGTCTTAAATATTAGTATATCAATTAAAAATTTTAATTAAGTGTTTAGATGAAAAAACGCAAGGTGAACAATTTTATTTTTGCAGTCTAAAATTTAATATTTAAAAAACTATATGTTTTTTATAATAAGATCAGAAACCGTATTTCATTCCATATCTAAAACAGTTTTTAGTTTACGAATACCTTCAGAAATATTCAGTTTATTGGATTTTATTGTAACGTGGAAATACACAAGTTCTCCGACCTTCCGAAAACGTCTTTGAAATATAACTGTCAACGTGCCAGAGGCCTGAGGGATATAGCATTTCACTTTTGAATCTCTACTCACGTTAATATGTCGATATCATATATTATAATAAAACTTTATTCCGCTTAAATTTATTCGACCGTAACCGGTTTCAGCTCGTCAAAGCCATCTTCAGACTGGTACAAATATTTCCTAGTCTACGGTTTATATACACAACATATTGGGGAGGGGAAAGGGGTGGTCTACAAGGATTTTAATCAATTACAATAATTAATTTGTTGCTAAGTCATTTTAGACTATCGAATTTCTAAATATCTTGGTAATTCCAGTAAGCTAATTACATTGGGTTTGCAGCTCACTTCAATGCCCCAATCATCATTGAAGTGAGCTGTAATATGAGCTCCCCTGCCCAATATGTTGTGTATATAAACCGTAGAGTAGGAAATATTTGTACCAGTCTGAAGATGGCTTTGACGAGCTAAAACCGGTTACGGTCGAATAAAATTAAGTGGAATAAAGTTTTATATTAGTTTATTATAATATATTATAATGGAATTCCACCATTAATTATCACTCTCAAAAATAGAAATATTATGTCGATATCAGATAAGACCGTTGTGTATCATTATATTCTCGCTTCATCAACAGTGTTGTGGTTAATTGGTTAGTTTAATGCTTACGAACATTTTAGTTTAAAATACAACACATTATTTTGTTAATTTCATTTATTTTTCTCGATGAAAGAAGAAATGAGATCTCTGAGGAGTATTTGTGGTAAAATCATGTATGAGTATGGGGATTGCAAAGAACGCAAAACTGATGTACCTAAGCGTAAAGAGTAAAATTGAGAGGAACGGCTGTGTGATCTTTACTTACAAAATTTTATTTGGATTTAAGACCGAAATGACCAAATTAAACTAAATAATTAGTTTTTCAATCAGAAGGTACAGCAAATAACTAAAACGAATGTGTGCTATTTTATTTACTTGTATTTTAATTTTAATTTTGCATGATTTTAGAGGCAACTTTATCATTTTTGTGAGTTAATTGTAATTACTAAAAATATATATTTTGCCCTATCTACTGTTATAACGATGTTTTATTTATTTTTATTGTAATATAAAAAATATGGGTTTCATATATCCATATATATTTTACAAAATATTATATTAAAGGTCTTTCTTGGTCAAGTATACGTGATCAGAAAAGAGGAACTCTTGTGACTGACAAGGAAGCCACGATTCTTACTTAGGTTGTAAGTTATAATATGTTTTTTTATAAAATATTTATTTCTTACTGTAAGTTCTTTTTTGAAAAATTGTTTAATTAAATTTATTTGTTCTGATTGGTTGATGATACAGCGTAATTAAAAAAAACATAAATAATAATAATTAACTAAATAATTACCTGTTTTTATCTTTCTTTCTATTTATTTTGAATATATATTCATCTCTATTTTATTTAGATTTTTCGAATTTCTCCCAAGTGCACAATATTTTAGTATGTAACCGTATGTACACCTACACATATAGATGATCCAGAAGTCTCAATTGATCCTATTATATACTTACTTATTGCATAATGTTATTCTATTTCATTTATAATTAGTGTATCTCGCTCATCAAGCACAAGAACTAGCATCTTATTTAGTGAGATAGCAATTTTTAAATAATTTCTGTACCGATATGTAATTTCTATAACTCCACTGTACAATTATATATCTATATTAAATAAAAAAATAAAAAACGTATTTGGATTGAAATTTTAATTTATAAGCAACACATTTGTGTTCCAACATAAATCGGTCATTTGTAATTTAACTTTACGCCCATCAAAATCATTTTTATTTCTATCACAAATTTATAGTAAATACGGCAAAATTATTTTTAAAAATAACTATCATTAAATCACAAAGAATTACCAAAGTTACTTTCAAAATCATGAAAAATTGAATTCTTTAATGGCTGTTAACTTATAATTTAACACACAAATAAATTGAGTTGCACATATCAGTACTAGATATTTGATATAATTACTTTTGTGGTTATTTCCTTTTGGGGTATTATGCCGTGTTGCGCTACCTCCTCCTTTAGCCAACGTTTCGGACAGCGTTACAGTGTCCATCATCAGGGCAGATGTGCCACACATCTGCCCTGATGATGGACACTGTAACGCTGTCCAAAACGTTGGCTAAAGGAGGAGGTAGCGCAACACGGCATAATACCCCAAAAGGAAATAACCATAAAAAAAATAAAAAAAATTTTTGGCCGTGAAAATCTAAAATCATATAATTACTTTTGATTACAAAAATAATTTATCAGTTTGGTTCGGTTTTTTGGCCTTAAATCCTAAATTTGCTTGAAAAAGCCACTGAACCGTTCCCCTTAAAGAAAGTTTGAGAAAGGAGTATAGGCTGAATTTAGTCTCACGCTGACCGCACGCGCACCGTCTGCGCTGATGGTCGAGATATATGAACTTCTAGGAAGCGTTTTTGAATGACGCGTAGCTATCAGCGCGCAAGGTGGTCAGCGCTGATGGCTACGCGGCCGTACGCGTCGCGCGTCGGCGCCGCGTAGCTGTTGGCGCTGACGATTGCACGAGCGCCTCTGCTTTCAGTGATCGTTCTAGTGTCGAGCGGAACGGACGTCGTCAGCGTGTACAGTCATGGCGAATCGTTTTTCCTTTTTTTGGGATAGGTAGTGCAAAGCAGCAATAATTAATACACTCCGCATTTTGGTCTTCGTCTGTACAGTAAGGTGGTCAGTACGTTACTGAAACGAGCCACGCTGAGCCTCAGCGCTGACGAACTACGCGCTGATCTATGAGCGATGACGGTGAGCGTGAGACTAAATTCAGCCTAAAGATAATATATCACCCAAATGGGAATTATAGAAGAATTCGGGGACGTCCACAGAAGACATGCCACGACGAAGTGCAAATTAAAAAAAACTGTTCTATCAGATAAGTTAACAAAATTATAATGTGGAATAATTTTCTTATATTTTATAATATAAGTAGGTACCTAGCATAGCTTAGAATAATAGGTACTAGGAATTATAGCATAGGTACTTATAATATGAAAGCTAGGTACCTTCTTAGCTATGCTAGGTACTTATAATGTAAGTACCTATCATAGCTAAGAATAATAATATTATATACATTAATGATAATTGCAATGTAGTTAGAAATAATCTTATATAGTATATATATAATCTTAATATTTATATATTTGATGTAATATCTTACATTTCAAATACAATTAAGCAATGTCGGCCTCACTGGGTAGCTCACCTGTGCTGAGGCCTCCATTTTACAAAATGAAAATTTATACATAATACATTAAAAATAATATAAAAATATTGCTGTATAAAAAAAGTAAGCTCAATTTGGGAGGCGGGAATGGGTACCGCCGCCCCGGGAACCTTTATTGGATAACCAACACCTCTGCCATAGGTCACCGCAAGTGGGTCGCTATGTTTGGTGATTTAGCAGGGATGCCCGGGTTCATGGGGTGAGGTTTGTCTAGGTCTTGGAGGCGGATGACCAAGACACACTGAACCCCAGATTCCTACCCACCCCTTAAACCCTTTTCCTTCCGAACTCTCCTCTCCTTCCTTTCCTTAAAAAAACCCTCCACACAGCATCCCCAAAGATGACATAGGCCCTGAGGGAAAATATTTTCCTCAGGGTCTCCTGTGTGGAGCTCATGTAAAAAAAAAAAAGCTAAAATTAAACTAAAAATAAAAATTTATAAAAGTAAAATGAATTCTTTTTTGATGTGTTTTATATTGGTTTTGTGGGTTACGTGTATGTGTTTTATTCTCATTATGTTATGAGATTTTGGTAATATTGTCTTTTTTGTTCTTTAATCCGTTTTTTAATTTTGAGTATGAATTTATTTTTGTTTTCTTTTATTTTATTTTCAAGGGTAAGACTGTTAAAAATGAATGTTTCTATGTTTATCCCTTGTTGTTCCTAAACCATCCATCCGATCGCGATGAAACTTAGGTGATTTGTTGTGCGTATGTCCGCAAAGGTAATGGTGAGCTCTGGCGTTATGAAATTATTCCCTGTACTATTCATCCGATTGCGATGAATCTTTGATCAGTTGTTGTGGGCGGAAAAACAAAAAGAAATTGTGTATCCAAAACACTTCAATATAAATAAATAAAGCACAGACATTTTCCTTCTTTACATGGCACTCAACGCGTGCCGGGTACACGCTAGTAAATAATAAATAAATTATCCAAATACTTCAGTCGGTCCATGTCAAGAATCAGATTATCAGAAGGGTTTGTAGGAGAATGAGACGATATATGACAGTGAATGAAGCAAAGAGTGTGTGGCAATACGGAGTTGTTTGTCGGTCCATGTTCTCTGCCTACCCATGAGAGACACCTATTCTGCAAACCTCACAAGAGCGCTCCTGTCCGCACAGCGTAAAGACAAGAGAACTTTATCGTCATCCGGTTAGGCAGCGTTATAGCGCCTGTAGGGATATATTAATGCGGGTCTAGAAGAGGCCCGGATTTCAATATATAGGTGGAAACACAGGGGGCCAAGTCTCTATCTTTTATTGTTTACTAACAGCCTGTTACTTAACATTAATTACGTCACAAAATTCCGCATCGCATTGTCACAAATTAATAGAGACTACAAAAAATAGCGTTAAGGTCAAAATACGTGTTTGTGACGTAATTAATGTTAAGTAACAAGCTGTTAGTAAACAATAAAAGATAGAGACTTGGCCCCCAGGTGACGGTAGCTTGTTCCACATGCGAGCCGACTTACACAAAAGTCAAAGAAACGACCCTCTCTTTGAAGCCAATATCAACTGTGAATGTGAAAGGCGTAATGATTAGTCTGTTAGTTACTTTAACCCAGTGATTCTTAACGGGGGCGCCAGCCCCCTTGCGCCCTTGTGGGCGTTTTGGAGGTCTGGGGGAGCGTTTTTAAATTTTTAGCATTTAGGGGGTGCTGCAAATTGTGTCAATATAGAAAATGAGCTCATTTACAAGCTATGCACACTGATACACTTTCTTTAGGTGCAACGTTTTGACAAGTTCTATTAAATCAAGTACACTCTCACGCACAAAAAATTAAACTGAGGCATTTGTTTATTTTTTGTTTATTTGTTTATTAAGACATACACCGTACATTATCATTCAAGTTTTAGGGTATGTTAAATTAAGTTATTATATGGTTATGTACCTATTACTCAAGTCAACAGAATGTCATTTGGTAGCTTCGTCTGACATATGAACAGATCTTAAGACTTAATTAGTAAATGAATGAATAATAATAATAAAAAGGAATAAAAAAAGGGGGGGGGGAGATAAAGAGACATTTTAAAATCAAGAATTGTATGCTCACTAATTATAATTGATTGATTAAAGTTTAATGAAAAGTTAAGTGTAAGTAGTTTTTTAAATAATTTATAATAGTTTACATCACGCCAAGAAATTTAATAAATTAGTTTTACAGTTAGTATCTAAGTGCGGTAATTTTTCGTAGTGGGTATAAATTGTGATTGCGCGAGTAATTGGTGAGTTACCTGCTGCATCAGTGTTTTTAGCTTCTATATGAAAAAGGGGAGAGTGCCTGGTACGCCTCATTGGAACATTATAACCAATGTCGGATAGCAATTCAGGACTGCCTTTTTTATTATTTAGCAGTTTATATAGAAACAACAGATCTGACAATGTGCGCCTTTTTTGTAAACTTAACAAATGTTGTTTGTAGTTTTGTTGTATTTCTTGATTAAATGTTTCGAAAATTTATTCTGTATACTTTCGAATAAATCTATGTAAATAAATAATAATACTCAATGTCAATGTAATAATAATGTGTTAATATTACATTGACATTGAGTATATTTTCTCATCATTTTTTATTTGTATTGCGATGAAACTTTGGGGTTTTTATGTGCGCATACCTGTGATGATTTCAATATATAATAGTGAGTTTTGGCATCATGAAATTATGCGTTGCTAACCATTCATCCGATTGCGATGAAACTTTGGGGATTTGATGTGTGTAATGTGTGCATGCCCGCGATGTTTTTTTTTATATATAATAGTGAGTTCTGGCATCATGAAATTATGCGTTGCTAAACCGTTCATTCGATTGCGATAAAACTTTGGTGGGTTGTTGTAAGCATGCCCGCGAAGGTTTCTATATATACTGGGGAGCTCTGGCATTATTTAATTTGTATTAAAAATTTTCTATATATGGCACGCGAGCTGTTTGAAAACTGAATGTACCAGAACTGAATGCGTGGAATGGGGGAGGGGAGAGTGAAACTCGGGAGGAGGGTTCGCGGGACGGGGGAACCGGGAGAGGGGATTGGGGAAAAGGAAGGCACAGTGGGAACACGTGAGGGGAAGGGGACGCCAGAGAGGAAGGGGAACGGGACGGATGGGAAAGGACACGCAGGGAGAAAAAAATCTTTATTTTTTTAGTAATAATTATAAAATTAAAATAATTTATACATTTTTTAACAATTTCAAACCTAAAATTGAATTCCATAAACTCTCACCCCAGAAGATAGGTGGAAGCTTGAGTGGCAATCAGCCAACGTCAAAAACGCCCATCTCGTGCAAAACCCCACTGAGAGACAGCCTGGGTTCTCACTGCCTCGCTAACTCTGGACTGCCATCAATAGGATAAGGTGCTCCCATAGCCGTTGTGCTCACATGATGCATAGATGGGGCCTTAAAGAGTCGGCGACGTGTGAATGCGGTGCGGTGCAGACCACCGAACATGTGGTCAACGAATGTCCACTCCATTCATTCCCCGGCGGGATTGATGAGGTCCACAGGGCAACGCCTGAGGCCCTAGACTGGCTCGCAGGCCTAGATGTCCCCCTCTGACCCCCCACCATATGAAAGAAGATGAAGAAGAAGAATTCCATAATACCTTTAATAATAAGTTGGATATAAATCGAATTTATTTACGGTTTAGATTTTTGTACTTATACGCCGTATATACAGTATGTAAACAGTTTTATCGTTGATGCTTTTGAAAGACAATATTTTTTATACTTTTGTTATTCGGCGGTACATCCACTCCGCACACCCCTTGAGGAACTTAGTTATATTTTGTGTAAGTACTGTAATTTCCCTAAACCGACTGCGTATTGTAAAGTATGCGGGGGGGTAACTGTCGGGGGTTTAACTGAAATGGATTGTTTATAACTTAAGCTCCAAATGTCACATTTTTCCATGTTTATATCTCGGTAAAAAACAGAATTCATTCACACTCTCACATCATATAGCTCGCTTCTCGCTTACTCAAAAGGGCTCATTATTTTTTGCAAGGTTTGTATCGGGTAATTTACACAAATAAACTCCCGACTGGAGGCATAAAGTGGGGCACCTTAACCGTGGAGTTGGCTATACCTACAGCCTACTAAACCAAGTAAGCCCATTAAATTTACTGAACCAGTTTCCACACTTTGAATTGCACTAAAAATACTTTTAATGCAGCAAAGCGCGAGGCTACTGAAATCGTGAATGATTTTTTAGCCATTTTCGTGGTGGTGAAGGTGGAGAGGATAAAACGCCTCTTCTATATTATCGAGGACCTCAGTTGCCGTTGCGTTAAGATCATCCAGTATCCAGAAGTGTCAGTTTCGAATATATCGATCGTACAGTTGATTAATCAAGTATCTACGAAAAATCAAAATTTTAGTTGAGTATGCAGTTATATGTAAAAGTGTACCCTCTATCTGGTAGAATACTCAGATTACTCATAAACATCACTTAATCAATTATAATGCAGAAAAACTTGTAGTGAATTAGACAAAATGTTTGGTGTTGTCTGGGTAACTAGTAAGATATTTGAAAATTTCATACTAATGTAACGTACCGTCACGCCTCCCGGTGTTATTTTGTAGTATATTTAATATGTAAAACACAGTCACGTGAAAATAATATTTGAATTATGGTGAATACTCAAATATTGCTTTCCTCATTATCTCAAAAGTTAGTGTTTGGAGATGTCTGACTAATCAACTGGACGATCGATAAATGTGGTATTTTGCAATTACAATTCCGTGTCTTGCTTCAAAGGGGGTCAATCAGGCTTTCAAATTTCACGAGGTCTATAAAGAATTTACTTTATATGTTTACATGTTTTGATTTAAATAATCGTTTTTCTAGTGTCGAATTAGCCCTCGTAATTCGAAAAATCCTTTCTTGAAATCTAAAGGTTCGTTTAGAATTCGGAAAATAACGAATTTAAAAGCAAGCCGAAGTTATATTTAATAATATAATATAATCTATCTATATAATAATCAATTGCTGTTCGTTTGTCTCGCTAAAACTCAAGAACGGCTGGGCCGGTTTAGCTGATTTTGGTTTTGAAATGTTTGTTGTAGTCCAGGGAAGGTTTTGAGAAAATATGGAATATTGCGAGGAAGATAGTAAAAACAACAATTTCATTTTCCCATATAAACTGTTCTACGTATTTTCCTGTGAATTGCGAACCGTTCATCCGATTGCGATGAAACTTAGGTGAGTTGTTGTGAGCACGCCCGCAAAGGTTTCTGTATATACTGGTGAGCTCTGGCATTATGAAATTAGTATATAAAATTGCAATAGGTGCCACGCAAACTGTTTGAAAACTGAATGTACTGGGACTGAATGTATGGAATGCGGGAGGGGGTGGCAGATGGGAGAGGGGTAAAGGATGAGGGAGGGGAGGGGAGGGAAACAAGGGAGGGGATCTTGAGAAAGGGGATCCGCGGGAAGGGGGGGAGGGGTACCCGGGAGGGGGAAGGGGAACTCGGGAGGGGAGAGAGGAGCACGGGAGGGGGGTTTAAGGGATAAGGGTAGCGGGCGAGGGGAGTGAGGAGAGGGAAGGCGGAAAAGGCGGAGTGGGAACGCGAGAGGGGAAGGGGACGCGAGAGAGGAAGGGGAGGCGGAAGTGGAACGGGACGAATGGGAAAGGACACGTGCTCTGGCATCATTAAATTTGTATAAAATAATTGCAATAAATGGCACACGAGCTCTTTGAAAACTGAATATATCGGGAATGAATATATGGAATGCAGGAGGGAGGAGAGGAACCCGGGAGGGCGGAGGGGCACTCGGGAGGGGGGAGGGGATATCGAGAGGGGGATCCACGGGAGGGAGGAGGTGATTATGGGAGGGGGGAGGGGAACTCAGGAGGGGGGTTCGCGGGACGGGGAAGGGGGGAAGTAGAGTGAGGAGAGGGAAGGTGGAGGAGGAGTGGGAAAAGCGAGAGGGGAAGGAACGCGGGAGAGAAAGGGGAGGAGGAAGGTGAACGGGACGAATGGGAAAGGACGCGCAGTGAGAAACAATTTCGTTATTAAATGGCATAGCAACGCATGCCGGGTACCAGCTAGTATGTAAAATAAAATAATTTCTTCATTTATAACCAAGAAATTAATTTTGTTTATTACGACCGACCGGTTTCGCTTGATACAAGCATCATAAGGGTATAAATTAAATTAATCTTAAAAATACATTATGCCAACTTATAATAATACACATTAGAGCATTATTATTTGTATATACATTTAGAATGCCACAAAACATAACATAGAATAAAGGAACAGTGAAAGCTTGAAATTAAAATCTTACAAAGTAACGGAGTGAAAGTGACAGATGTGTACATAATGGGTTACCTTTTATTATATCTAAAGAGACAAAGCATCAATTGAAAGGTGATTACGGAATAATGAAATTTATGGGAAATATACCTGAAATTTGGCTGTTGGACACATTTCGATTGATAAGAATTCGACTCTTGGTTTAAACGGTTTTTTTTTTTATTTCAAGTGACTAAGTAACTAACTAACCATCACGCCGTTTCCCCATAGAGGTAGGCAGAGAGAACGGACCGCCAAACAACTCGGTCTTGCCTCGTTCACATTCTTGCATCATCTCATACACGCTCTTCTATTATTCTGACTTTTGACGTGGCCCGACTCAAGTATCTGTTTCACTTGGTCGTGCCATGTTTTTCTCGGGCATCGCCGACATCTTCTACCATTCATATTTGCGTCATATATTATTCTGATTAACCTGTTTAATCGGTTTAACCTGATGATGCTTGTTTTTAGCGAAACGTATCTTTATTAAATGGCTTTATCGGTAGTTGGTGAATAACCAGGTATTTCCCAACCTTCCTTCTCTCCCCATCTCCTTATCTTCACTCTCTTTAGCCTCAACACAACCTAATTTGAGGATGCCATAGTCCCACTGACTTGACAGACTTCGGGAAGTTGGGGCTTCTGTACGGTTTACATTATATTTTTAATTGGTGCAAACGTGAACACTTATAATTTGATAACTTTTCTTGCTTTTTATATATGGATCATTCTGGAATGTCGAATGAATGATTGAATCTAGACTGAATTATTGCCGGCTGTAAGTATTGCTCTACAAGTTATGCATAATCAGAATTAACGGGGAAAAGTTTTAATGGCGTTACGGCGAGATTGCCGAGTGTGGGAGTGATGGAAAACTTTCTGAAATGGCCTCAATCCGAGGCGTTTTCAATAGGTGTAATTGTGACAACTTCGTTCTTCATCCGTGTCAAGGTCTTCATTTTACCGCCGAGCTTCTGAAGCGGTCGCCGTGCGGCGCCACTGGCCGGACCTACCGACGAAACGCGGAACTACATCCAAATGGCGTAGACTGAAAACACCACAGCCAAACAAAAACATTACCCCTGAATGAAAAATGCTCAACCAACTCACTATCAATTAGCAAAACCACTTTATGGTTTTATCTGCTACCTTTTTGCACCGGGGTAAGAGCTTATAATGAAAGCTCTTCGCCTGTGGACGGGTTTTGACTTAATACTGGAAGGAACTCGATGTATATTTTTATTGTGTTGTTTTTTTTCATTCCACTACTTCCGTTGGCATTGCGTTTTGGCAAACGGAGTCAATGTAAAAATAAAATTAATCCACAAAGCGGTTTACACTTTGTCAAGCATACTTTATAAAGGAATTTTATTCTAGAATATATTTTATTTATTTATTTATTTATAACTTCTCACCATTCATTCTTATTTTTTATTATTACATACAAAAAAAAATTAACCTCACTAGGACTAGGCCTGTGTTGAGGTTAACTTTTATAAATTTGAGTGATTTTACACACACAAAATACTAAAATACACTACATTTAAAACACTAAAATATTATAATAAAGTAAGAAATAAAAATATCATATTAGTGACCAGATGGGTAATTTAAGTATGATTTGTAACAATATATAAATAAATCTTTAATTACTATACCCACCAAGAAACAAAGCTAGTTCATAACATCTAGGGTGACACTCCAATTTTGGAAAATGGAACTCAAATAAAATCTATTTATTTAAAAAAAAGCTTATTATTCAAAAAAAAAATTATTATAAACAAATCTTATTATTTAAAAATTGAAATCTTATTATTTAAAAAAGGACAAGGATGAAAAAACAGTATGCCAATCCTCTGTTAACACAAATATCTTAACATTCTTTTTAAATTTAGCTAATGAATTGGAAGATTTAATGTAGTCTGGCATATTGATAAATGTTTAACTTGTATAGTTTGAGGAAAAATGACATAAAGGGTGCTTTACAACAATTATTAGTCAAATTGTCAAATAATGACACAAATAAATTAAAGATATTTGAAACCAAACTTTTTAGAAGTGAAAACTTCTTTAGCATTGAAATCTGATTTGAAACTCGATGAAACGAAAAATAGCCACACTAAAAAGAGACAAACCACACACCTACAGAATTGAGCCTGCGAGAGAATGAAATACTTAGTACAATCGGTCTCTTCTTCGTAGCCTCCCCACTTTTGTCTACTTTCATTTCCTGATAGTTTCACTTCTACCTGCGTGTGAATTGCACACTGTGTTTTTTTCCCCCCTAAACTTATAACCAGTGGCTTATCTCAAGTAAACTACTACAAACTTTTTTCTTGCAACTTAACAAACTTTTTCTTACACCTTACAAATAACTTACGTGTAAGGAGATTCCAATAAACACAATTTAATCTTTTCTAACTTACGATAAGAAATATCTCATTTCGATAAGAAATATCTCATTTCGATAAGAAATATCTCATTTCGATAAGAAATATCTCATTTCGATAAGAAATATCTCATTTCGATACCATGATTATTTACTTAGGTTTTAAAAAAATTATGTTTCAGTTACAGTTTGGGAAGCGGGTATGGTTACCGCCACCCCGGGAACCATTTATTGCACAACCACCACCACAGCCAAACGTCACCCCAATTGGTTCGCTACGTTTGGTGACTTAGCAGCAGGGGTGCCCGGGTACATCAGGTGAGGTGCGTTCAGGTCTTGGCGGCGGATGCGCCCGCCCACTAGTTGCGTGGCGGGTCGGATCGGGAGAGGCCCATCGTCTTGCATCGCTGCGGGATGGATGGATTCATACGTCCGTGTCTCCTGGATACCATAGACTCCTAGATTCCTACCCACCCTTCATACCTTTTCGTTTCCAGTATTTCCTCTCCTTCCTTTTCTTGTAAAGACTCCACATTGCATACCGAAATATGACATTGGCCCTAAGGAAAATTATTGCCCTCGTGTAATGTAAAAAAAGGGAAACCAAAAATAGAGTTGCCAAGATGCAGATAATGCAGCAAGTTTATTTGAACCGTTTTAGATTGTTCTAAGGTAAAAGATTCTCAAAATATCTAAGGTCAATAGAGAACTCCAGTCCAATTTAAAAAAAAAAATTAATGAATAGTGAACTTCTAACTTAAGTAACTGCATTTTTATTTTTATTTTTAGAGTTAGTTTTAATAGTTAAAATAATTGTCAAAGTTTTAATTTTTCAAGACCCTCAAAAAACCACCGTATGTATGGTGAATCGTGTGACGTCAACACTCCTGAAAAATTACTGTAGGATCTGGCAATCAGCTGATCAACTGCCGCCATTTTGAATTCCGTTGTTCGAAGTATTCTCCCTAGAAGTAACATTACAAATTTTTTTGCGCAGTAGTTTTTGAGTATTTTCAATAATAGAGATAAACTAATTAGAGATACCTTTATTTTTGAAACATTATTTAGGCCTAAATAATGTTTCAATAAACACAACAACTAAATCTCTATAAACAGTACCTATGTAAATAATCGAATAAATGCATTAGATGGCTTGTGTCATTATCATACATCCCCATGCAATGACTTTACGGTGACGTCACGACACGTCGAACAGTGACCTCACCACTAAAATTTCAATAATGCCAACTTGACGGCGTGTTTTTACGGATGGATAAAAATGGACTTTTTAATAATTTTTTAAAAACTCTGCGTTTAATATTATTAAATAAAACTTATATATTCAGAATCAGCGTTTTTGGTCTATATGAACATATTTTTTTAAAGCCATAACATTTTTCACTGGAGTTCCTTATTCCAACAGGTTGTTTGAAATAGCTATAACTATGTTTGTTTCCAGATTTGAATAGCCAGGTAAGTACCAGGGATGTCGCAAACTTCCTACAGCATATCTACTTTCTCTTTCTACTTTTCAACTGCGGGTGCAATAATCGGGACGTACTTGACTTACTTGGGGTAAAAAACGTAAATGAAATTTTGCTCTCCGATGACATTTTCGATCCTTTTTTTAAATTAAAACCAATAAAATCAATAGGGTATTGGACGGGTAGGGTCGGGTTAAGGGGTTGGGCTGTGTGACTAGTGATAACATGTGGAAAAGTTTTTTTTTTAATCCCAAAACAGTCGCACGAGACCAAAATTTCATTTTGACATTTTTTCTCCAAATAATGTCAGGAATCACAGGTTAAAGAAAATCAAGCACGACCCTTAACAACCGTTTATACGTTGTCAATTGTAAAAATCCCAGTTGTCAATAGAATCAAAGTAATAAAAAATAAGATGTATAAATATGTAACAATCTATGTACAAATAAATTATTATCGTGATTTATTTTTGGGGTCTACCCGTCTACCAAATGCAATCAGCGGCGTAGCGAGGGGGGGGGACCGCCCGGGGTGTCACCCACCCGAAGGGGGGTGCCACTCGACCAAGATATTGCATATACATAACCAAGATATTGCATACACATGAACGCGGTCTGTTATTAATATTTTCGTAACTCTATGGCTCCCCGTGGAAATTTTATGAAGTCGAAATTAGCGTTTTGAATTTCTCAGGTCAACTTTTGGATGACGTCTTTCCGACAGATAAAGATCATTTGATTGTACTACAATATGATAATGATTTTTTTAACATAATCCAATGAATGGTTGCGCACGCGGAGGGAATCGTATTCCGGAGTATTTTCAATGTTCTTAATTTAAATGTACTGCTTGTTCACCTGTATTTTATTTTTTGTTTTATCTATTAACCCTTGACATATTTTAGTAAAAACTGAGTTTTCCATATTAACATTAAGTTTGTCGCAGCCCTAGTATTCCAGGAGTATTTTCAACTTTTTTTATATTTATTTTAAGTGTACTGTTTGTTCTCCTTTATTTTATTTTTTGTTTTATCTACTAACCCCTGATATTTTTTTAGTAAAAACAGAGTTTTCCATTTTAATATTAAGTTTTTCGCACCCCTAGCTTGACAAGTAAAAATGTCGATTTTTGAGTTAGGAAAATTTCAAGTTAGGAGCAAAAAAATCTCAGAGCGAAATGCGAAAGGAGTAATATAATAGTACTTAATGTTAAATAAATTAATATAAAAAATATAAACCAAAGCGGGTTAGTTACACCATTTATAACTCGAGAACAGGTGGACCGATTTTTATGATCTATGATTTCTTAGATTTGTCTCCGCCCCGAATAGCAGAATAGCTATTAATTATACATTGTATAATTAATATAAATAATGTTAAGAAAAAAATAATTATGGAGAAAATTCCATCTCTCATACATTTTGCATCGAACGAATTTTCATCTTTTGGAAGAGCTGCAGGAATAATGTGATAAATATAATATTGAGTAGTGAGTGAATTCCAAATGATTGTTTTGCTTTTGTTCTTAAACATATAATGCTGGCCCTCTTTCTTACACACTAAATGTCAACAGTCGAAAATGGGACAAACGGTGAACGTATGTCTGCACCCCTCCAAAGGAAAAATACAATAATTATAATAAATCCTCACACGAATAAAGATTTCGTAAGTAAGTGGAAAAGTAAGAAAATTACAAAAATTATATATCCGTACACAACGCCATCTCTGATACTGACAAAAACATGCACCGGTGCCGAGGGGATCAATGACGCTAGTTCCTAGAAACATCTTCCATTGTAATACCGGTAGAACAAGGACAGCATTCCCACCTGACGCCTGTGCTCTAAAGATTGCTGTCCGTCTGTTAAGATGGGAGAATCTATCAAACGGACCGCCCGTTTCTGCACAGAGTCAAGGGTTTTAAACGAACGATGAATGGTGAAAATTAAATATCCAAATTGCAAGAATAATAATTCACATTTTTATCTAACAGTTCTGTGAACACTAAACCTAGCCTCAAAAAAAAACATTTTAATTTTCTTTTACATAATAAATAAAAACCAAAATATGCACTAAAGTCATGAGATTTGTAAGTAGGTTCCTAAATACCTACCTACTTAGTTAATAAACCCAACGATTCAATGACATGATCGGTCACAAAAAATTATATTTACTGAACCATTAACCCGTCGCGTCGCGTCGTGTCGCTAAATTGTCTCAGTATGTCAGCTGATTCTTTTTCCGTATTAACTTACTTTCTTGGAAAAGTTATGTTTTTGTAAATTATAACGTGTTTATACCTATATTTTTTTATAAATGCATTACGTACTCTCCCCAGAATAGCTACTTACATGCAGAGAAACGATTTTTTTCATCGTTTTAGTCGGCTACTGTGGCGCACGACAAGTTAAAACGGCCACCATCTTTAACCGGAACCGGAAGGTAACAAACGAATTTAAAGAAAGACAAAATGCAAAATGTTCGAGTAGTCAAAGTTAAAACAGTGCAATTTTCTGCGCTCAGTTAATATAAAACTTAACGACCCACTGCATTATCGACCAAATTCAGGTAAACGTGTTAACCTAACCTAACATATCTCCCTTAAACATTTGAAGTTTTTAAGCTCTTAAAAAATATATGTTACTAGCTGAACCCGACATGCGTTGCAACGTCACTTAAATAAAGATATTGTTTCTCCCTACGTGTCCTTTCCAATTCGTCCCCGTCCGAAATCGGTCGAGCCGTTTCGGAGGAGTGCGACACAAACACCGTAACAAGAGCTTTTTATGTATATATATTTTTGAAGATAATATCTAGGCGCGTTCCACGCCGAAACGCAAATTATATGAAATTCCCTCGACAGAAAAAAATCGCAAAGTATGCTCCGAAAATTATTATAAACACGTTTGTTTCGGTTATTTTACAAGTTATAGTTGTGAAAAAAAATCACAATGTTTCTTTAAATGATTCTTAAGGCGCCTTCCACGAGATTTTGCTCTATTTTAAACGAGTCGTGTTTTATTAAACATTTTCACAATTTTTGCATCGATTTTATCGCTTTAAATATTAGCGCGCTCCTCTAACATTCGTAATTATATGTATATCTCTCCATCTACTTTTTGAGCGCGGATGTGGCGCCTGAATGTAAAATGCGTTTGCATTGATTTCGTACCTGATTTATATCATAAATCTCAAAATCCCTAATACCACAGAGACATGAAAGTAAATTCCATCACGTGCTTCACTATATAATCCAGAACATCATCACACGACCATTCTAATTAATATCTTCAAACACGAAATGTGTAAATTAATATCATGGACTTATTCCAACGAATATCAGAGTGTGCATTGTACTAAATGAATTGGAAAACGTGCAATAATTACAAGCCACGCAATCTTCTATGTATAATAATAATGATACAATGGGCAGGTTCTGTATGGTACAAACCAGCCTTCGAACAGATAAACAAAACAAAATTACATAATAATACAAGCATCAATACAAAACAAACAATGGTTTAATGCTAACAGAATGGCGTATATGAAATACGTAGGTGCATTGTTTTAAAATAATCTAAATTAAAATTGTTGGCAATTCACCACACATTCTTTGTAACGAATCGTTGTACATTTAAATATTTTACTGGTTTTACTACCCGGTTTCGCCCAGGCATGTTTTTTTCGAAATAGATTTTCTCAATGAAAACCATTTAATAATAATAGTAATAAGTTATTTATTTCAGCCGAACAGAGCGGTGGGTGCAATACTCTGTCTGCCATAAAAAAAAGTATACATTACATAAAATGGATTTACATACTATATAAAAAAGATAAAATAAAATAATATAAAAAGATTTAAAAAGAAATATATATACACATATTTAGTACTTGTATATCTACTACGGGGGCTTCAGATGAATTCTCCATGTTTGGTGAAGAGGCGCGCCCTGCCACTGGGCCACGGCCTGGACGAGAGTGTTCTCCGATCTTTGGTAGCGCTATCTCACCCCGGCTATTCTGTAGCGCATCAAAGCGGCGAACCCATGTACCCTTCCTTCTGCGAACATCTGCGAGGCACTGCATCGCCAAGGTAGGCAAGGTAGGTAGGTTATTGTATTGTACTCGAAGTGTGTTCATGACGCCTTGTGAGTATCTTGTCCATAGTTCGCCGGTGTAAAAGCTCATGCAGTAGCTCTGGAATATTTACTTCTTCACCGGAGAACTGCTCCTGTTGAATCTCCTGGCGAGCATGTTGGCTCGCACGCTTAGTACTCTTCTTCGGCGTTCTATGTCATTTTTATCATTTAGGTCATCAGTGACGACACGCCCCAAATATTTTATTTCACTGCAGATTTTGACATTGTCTCCGCCGAGGAGAATGGTTGGAGTGACAGTAGCTAATGTTGTAAACACTTTTTTTACATTAGCTCCATAAAGGAGGGCTCTTTGTGGAGGGTGGTTTTAGGAAAATTAAGGAGAGGAAGTTCTGGGAAGGAAAAGGATATGAGAGGTGGGTAGGAATCTGGGGGATAATGTGACGGACCCCTTGGGGTGACCTATGGCGGAAGTGTTGGTTATACAATAAATGGGTCACGGGGTGGTGGTACTCATACTCGCCTCGCAAATTGAAATGGAAAAATGACATGGCATCTTACCATATTTACTTAAAATGGTTTTATTTACAATATAATGTAGATATTTCAATGCATAATGGCCATCGACCAATTATTTTCTATGTATGGATTACAATTTTTTTTTATTGGAACATTTAGCAAAGTTACAATTTTACAACATAATATAACATCAATATTTCAATCACTCTCCTAATAAAGCAGCTTCTTTCAACAACAAAACATTTTATCAACAGTAATAAAAATATAGGTTACTTAATAAATGATTCAAAGAATTGATAAGGCAAAAATATATTTCTAAACAATAAGTAAAGTTAACAAGTGGTACTAGAGTATTTTAATTTAATTTTTTTTATATATTTATTTTTCGTAGTTTTTTTCCGATCGTATATCTAGGGGTAATTTATTAAGTAATTTTATACCCTTGAATATACAGGGTGTTAAGGGACGTACTTGACTTACTTTAACCAGTGATTCCTGACATTATTTGGAGTAAAAAATGTAAATGAAATTTTGGTCGCCGGTGACATTTTGATGTTTTTTTTTTTTTTCTACAAAAGCTTAAAAAAATTATAGTTGTTGAACAGTTGGAGGCGGGGTAAGAGGTTCGTCGGACACTCGGCTGAGTGACCAGTGACGACATGCGGAAGAAATTTTTTTTTGTTTGATTTTAAAGAAAAAAAATTTGAAAAAAAAAAAAAAATATCGTTAAAAAAAGTCACCGGAGACCAAAATTTCATTTACATTTTTCACTCCAAATAATGTCAGGAATCACTGGTTAAAGTAAATCAAGTACGTCCCTTAACACCCTGTATAGTAATGCTGTGCTGTTGTGGTTCGTACTAGTGGCATGTAGGGAATGCAAATCTCGCGAGATTGGGGCTCAAGCGAGATCCCGCGAGTTTATGAATAACAATACTGCGAAATCTCGCCAATTTCAAGATCTCGCGAGATTGGCAGTTTTGTGTGTTTTTTTTTTGCAAATAATCACAATATTTTAATAAATTAGGAAAAAATAACAAATATTATAAGTATTATAAGATAAACATTGATTTTCACGATTTTTTCAATAGACTTTTATGCATCAAACATTGTTTGTAGTATTTGTCTATAATTTTTTAATAAACTTCTAAGTAGTAAACTTTGACGTACGTATCTATCAAATAACAAACAAAAGAAGCAACCAGTCTTCTCTTCTAATATCAAACAAAAATCTTTTAGTAATAAAACAGTTCTTTTATTACAAATAAAACAACGGGAAGTGAAAAAAATGAAACTTATTATTTATTATCTAAGTTGAGTTGACTATTAAACTGAGATATTATTATCAAATAAATAAAACTATATTTACTCAGTGGATTCATTACATAATACAGATTAATTAACAAAATATACCAATTAGTCAGACTATTAGAAATTACAGATTAATTAACAAAATATACCAATCAAATGAAAGATTTGTTCAGTTCAAATCACAAGCCATTATTACGAATTATTTTGAAAATATCTTCTTAAGAAGCACAAAATGTCTAAAGAATCGTCTGCTAAACGGCGTCTTATTTTGTTGGCCAGATAACCAGCCATTGAGAAGGCCCCTTCGGATTCAACGCTAGTTGGAACCACAGATCTCAGGCTACCTCAGGCCGCCGCCTCACGCACACTGAACGAAACCGACAGATCGCAACTCCGTCCGTGTCAGTCCGCACTTCGAATAAGACGTTTTTATGCTCGAGTGCAATCTCGTTAAACTCACGAGATCTCGCCCTTTTTTCGTCCGAGATCAATCTGGCTAAAAAAGGCCGAGATCTCGCGAGAACGAGATTGCATTCCCTAGTGGCATGGTTAGTCCTCCAACAGATATTATTCTTTTGCTAATATTTAATTATGGTAAGTTATTTTTATTAAAGAAATCTTCATGTAATTGCAGTAGTGCAATTTTGTCATAAATTATTGTAATTGGGGGAACCGTGAAATCTTGGAAAACATTTATTGTTGGGTAGTAATAGGGCTTTTTTAAGATGATTTTTATTAATACTTTTTGAATTGCTTCCAGTGGAAGTAGGGTTGATTTAGATGCACCCCCCAAGCCACGATTCCATATTGTAATTCTGAGTGCGCAAGTGTATAATAAATATCTTTTAGTATTTTTAATGATACACTATTTCTTGGTCTAAAAAATACGAAGATCAGTTTTCTCATTCTGTCTACTGTGGAATTTATTTGACTTTTCCATTTTATGTTATTATATGGCTGATGACAGAAATTAAATTGCAGGGTCAAAACAGTTGACATATTATGAATTCAAGTCTGAAAGAGCAACCTAATTATATTTGTTTCTTTGCGAACATTTTGATTGCGCATCCGAACATCGGTTGGTTGATATTATTTATTGAGCATATTTCGCCACACCTCTACCGGCATAGGATACTAAGTATGTAACCAACACCTCTGTCATAGGTTACCCCATGCGGTTCGCTATGTTTGGTGACGTAGCACAGGTGCCCGGGTTCATGGGGTGAGGTTGTTCTTGGTCTTGGCGGTTGTGCATCTACCCACAAGCTGCGTAGCAGGCCGAAACGAGAGAGACTGGTTCAGGGAGACCTTTTGACCTCTCCAGCAGGACTCTCTCGGAACATCGCCTTGCACCGGAGTAAGGGGGAAGGATTCATACATCTGTCACTCTCTCTCTCTGGTTTCAATCGTGGGATTGGTTTGCAGCAATTTCATCTATACGTTTCTTCCGCTCTTCCCTGTCTTGTGCGGTTCTTTTGAAGTCTGCATATGATGAGCAGCGCACGTCCACCAGCAGGTCCTCCAGGTACTCTCGGCGTAGGCGTCCCCTAGCGTTTGTCCCCTCAGTCATACCCTCCATTATGGCATGCAAGAGGCCTTCTTGTCTTATTACATGGCCGATCCATCTTGCGCGCCTTTCGGACAAGGTCCTGAGCAGGTGCCTTCCTCCTTTCATTCTTTGGAGAACCTTCTCATTTGTGATGTGGTCTCTCCAGGAAATTCCTAATAGTCTTCTATAGGACTGGAGACAATAACCGCCAGATTCCTACCCAGCCTTCATACCTTTTTCCTTCCCATAACCTCATCTCCTTCCTTTCCTTAAAATTCCCTCCACAAAGCATCCCCAAAGATGGCAAAGGCCTTGAGGGGTACTATTTTCCTTAGGGCCTCCTGTGTGAAACTAACGTAAAAAAAAGAAAGAAGTTAAGTACATCAAATGTGTCAAAATTACAGTATGACTAATTATTCGTAGGATCCTGCCTAACTGTTTGACAGACTGCAGTAGTCGCGTGGCTCTCATACATACAGTGCACGCCAAAGAGACCATTTAATTTTCTTGTTCTCCCCAGACATAAAACTTCCGTATTTGATGGTGGTAACATCTATTCATCATCAAGACTTTGGAATTAAATACCATTGGCGCTGTATGGTTGGTACCGTGACGGCAAAAAATTCTGCAGATCTTTCTTATGCATTAAATAATGGTGAAACCCAAAATACATGTGACTGTTTCCCCCAAAGTACTACTTTTCCTTGCATTTACTTTATACGTGTGAGGGAGTTGTATTATAATGATTGTATGTTTCCTTTCGGGGAAGGGGGGTGGGGATGCAGACACACGTTAACATTTTGTCTGATTTTCGACTGTTGTTATTTAGTGTGTAAGAAAGAACTGCAGCAAACTTATTCGATAGAATTTATTTTTAAAATCCTATATCGAAAGGGATACTTACCTATTTGTGTTATTCATTTTGTGATTATATTTTTTATTTAATTTTATATGATTTTTTAATTTTAATTATTTGATTTAAGGCTCTGCAACCGGGCCCGAAAAGAAGAAGATGGAAAGATACGAAATTACGAATGTTAGAGGAGAGCGCTAACATTTACAGCGACAAAATCGATGCGAAAATTGCGAAAATGTTTAAACAAGCCAAGATGAAAAACTAACGTCGGTAACCATGTTGGTCGGCCGATGACCCCATGCATTTTTCAATTTTTTTTTTGGGGATCTTGACCGCCTTCCCTCTCCCCTCCCCCTACTAAATATATATTTCATGTATTTAAGTAGGTGTAGGAAGGATAGTAATTTTGGGTAATACCTTCGGCCATAGTTGGCTGCGGGAGAGTTATAAAACACGACTCGTTTAAAATAGAGCAAAAATCTCGCGGGCATTGTCTTAAACAGCACTTAAAGAATCATAAATGTAACTTGTAAAATAACTGAAACAAACGTGTTAATAATAATTTTTGGAGCATACTTTGCGATTTTTTTCAATCGAGGGAATTTTATATAATTTGCGTTTCGGCGCGGGCAAAATCTAGATATTATCTTCAAGGATAACATATATTTTTTAAGAGCTTTAAAACTTACCGTGTTTAAAGCGTCGATGACACACGGCTAGTTTACAAGCTACTATCTGGGAAGTACCAACCTTAAAAAATATATTCTCGTCAAAATAAAAACACAATAGTACCTACTTCGAAATATTATTAGTAATATAAGGGTTGAGGTTCAAGCTACGAAAGCTGCATTTAATCATAATTTAGATATACATCCCAGGTTTTGAATGGTTTGTTTGGCATGCAGGGTTTGTCTAACGGGTGTGGGTATATTTTTTCGTCTCCCACGACATAAATACTCACTTTTCGTGATAATAAAGCTAAATCTAACTGTTTGAATAAGAAATATTGCGAATTAACCAGTAAGCGGATTAAGACATAAAAATTGATATTTTTATAAAGATAGTATGTAATCTACTATAAGCAGGTAGTTTCCAGGAAGAAAAGTCATATGCTCCTTTATTTATTTGTGTTTTAAATTATCAAATATAGGCATTATGATTTAAGAAGCGACTTTAACAATTATTTGTGAGTTTAAGATAATTATCTAAAAATATAATAAATTACAATCTCTAACGAAGAAACGTATTTTAATGATTTTTTAAGTCTTCATTATATTTTTTATTATATTGGCCCTATAAGGAGGTTAAGACCATTTTTTATATAATTATAATTGACTCGTTAAAAAATACCAATTGCCTATAAAAATATGTCAAAATTTAAAACCCAAATAAATAAAGTAGCACAATCCATTATAGATAATTACTAAACCTTTCGATTTAAAAAAATATATTATTTAGTTTGGTTGAGTATTTTGACCTAAAATAAATTTAACTTTTGTATAAAAAAGGCCGCGCAGTAGTTTGGCTCACAAGATGAATTTTGAATATATTTGTAACCAATAAAAATTAATTTAAATTACTGAATACTTTCTAAATGCCACTTCCACTTTAATAAACTGTAGTTTTATAGGCCAGATTGATTGCACTACTTAATTGGTTTGTTTTCTGGTCGAAATCAGGATAACTTTAGTGTCTAATTGCGGACTAACTAGAGAAAAACTTCCTTTTCACAGAATTTGAACAATTCAACAATTAACAAGTTTTGTTATTATTCCATTATGAGCCAGTTGCTTCTCAGAACTGAAATAACAGAACATGGATAGATCTTTTACAGAACGTGAAATTTGATGCTTTGTTCAAATTCTGTGAAACAACTGGCCCTCACAATCATTGTTAGGGTCAGTTGTACACAAAAAGGGTACATTTACTCCTGGTGATGTGAACATTGTTCACGAAACATGTAGATTGTGTATAAAATAAAGTGATGTAAACAAAGTTATGTATCTTCTAATTTGTTTTCTTTTTTTGTGAAAAAGTATCTATTGCTTCTCAGATTCCAACTTAGTCTACATGACACTATTGTCGATTTCTTCGAGTCTCGCGAATAAAAATCGAGCCAAGTTACTACTAATCCCACACTACCGCTTAATTGAATATTAATAGGTTTGTAATTATATTCAATTACATAATTGGAAAAGTTTAATTCAAACTTTCAAAAATAAAAAAGCAATCATCAAGAATACATAATTTTTAAAACCTACTTCAAAACCTACATTAAATGATTTGTTCAAATTAGATCATTATGTAATTTTGCAACATGAAATTTATTAATTTATATAGGGTGTATCTCTCTCCAAAAGATTGTAAAGATGTATTGAAATTAGGGATAATCATTATATTTTGGCTTATTGCCCTTATTGAGAGTTTATGCTGGGCATTGGAGTAATCAGATATTTTTTTAAAGTTAAAATAAAATCTTTTCGAACAAAATTTTCGTGCATTGAAAACTTGAAAACTTTAATATTTCGACTGTAGTTTGCACAGCGATTAATATTTTCTTGCGTAGTTCCGAATAAAAATGGTAAATTATTGCAACTGTAACAAATGTAGTTATTTTGAGCGCATTTTGAGAAGTGTTCACGCTCGAATACTTTATCTGTCTTGCATTGGTACTTAATATACTTTATCACTACCTAATACGTATATAAAGACAAGCGAAACCTTAGAGTTTTGAGTTTTGACCTGCCGGGGAGTCCCGCGCTGAGCTCCAGGAAAATAGTAAAAGTCGAAGTCTGCCCTCCGAGATCAGCTCGCGCGGCTTCAAGGAACTCGTAAACCTTTTGTATAAAGTGACGAGTAGGTAATTAAGGATAATTGGTTGATAATTTGGAGTTATAATAATAATAATAATAACCATAAAGCTACTGTTGTAGTTGGTACGTTAAAGTTACTACTGTTTTTACGATTATTGAACTGGCTACTTGTGTAATTGATTATACCCACCCAATAAAAGACTAATTGTGTTTATAGAAGAAAAGCGTGGATTTAATTTAATTACCCCGCTATATAACTGATTTCCAGATATTATTTTCACTGTCGTAGAGGTCTATGCATATTATAGCTTTCTCTTAATGTTGGAAGTCGCGGGTCAGAATAGCGCTTGTTACGTGATATTTTTAATTTCCTAAGCTAAAACCTGTTCTAGGTTGCAGGCAAATAAATTACACGTTCACTATTCCGTAATAACGATAGATTATTCTTGTTGATGTAGGAAAACAACCACAATAGATAACATCCGTAGTGATAATTCAGAAAAGAATGTACTTTTAGTTGTAATAGGTACCTATAAAGAAATATTTCAATTTTAAACACATTTTTTTTTGGACGACACGAAATACTCGAACGAAATTATTCTAAAATTCATTTTATCGAAAATGTTTATAAATGTTGCTGGGATAAAGTGCAAGTAAAAATAATAAATTACTTTTTTCCGAAATTCAAACGTTTTAAGGTAGTTTTCGGGTAAAATGGTTAAATTGTTTGTATGGAAAACATAATTCTATGGAAAAATATTTTTGTATTGGGAAAAAAATTGGAACTTCATTTAAAGTTATTTATCTTTTTTACTTCTACCGTCGTATAGAATCATCTCCCGAAGATTGTGCACTTGCATAAATTGTTAAAAATTAGGTATGTTTAAACAATTTATTTTGTTTTATTGTTGTCTATGATAAATAGACAACAAACTTCGTTTCAACTTTAACCAAGCAAAGCTGATGCACAAAAAAATCAGTGTGCAATTCACACGCGGTAGAAGAGAAACCAAACAGAAAACTAAAGCAGACAAGAGTGGGGAGGCTACAAAGCACCACAATGTACAATGAGGAGACCGATAGGCAACGAAGCACCGCACAAAGAGGATACCAATTATACTATCTCATTCTATCGCAGGCTAAATTCTATAAATATATGAGTAAATAGTATCACTCTTTTGGGTTTCATAGAGTTTCAAATCACAACGGTGCTAAAGAAGTTGTCACTTCAAAAATGGAGTTTCATAGTTTATAATAGATTTCCAAAATAACAACATGTTTTAAGTACGGTATTTATACACACTGGCTTGAAGTCAATAATAATAATCAATACTTTACACTGAGGCAATGCGGTAATTATCAAGCGGCGGGTACTTTTGCTTTACCACAACTTTTGATAAAACTGTTGTTTTTGTTTACTCTTTACATTTCCACTTCATAAAAAACATGTTAATACAATGTTATAATATGAGCTCGGTTCCATGGCAGCTTAGCCAACCATTGAATAGTAGATAATTTATGAAAAAATTGAATAAAAGCATTGTCTACGAGGAATTAAGAAACGTTATAGGGTACGTTAATGTTTAATCATCAGATACCTATACGGACGCGAGACGAGAAATGCAAAACTGTTTCGATTGCTTACAAGAACAAAAACACTCTACAACTCTAAAACAAATTCCCGCAAAAAAATTATAACATGAATATTTGAAAACTCAGTAACTTTTTGCATATAAAGGCTTGTGTAGAGAATAATTTATTTTTGTCAAATAAAATAAATCATTAGCATGTATGTAGGTACATAAGGTCATTTGGGTTTTCAGTGTAAATCTAGTAGGGAATTTCACAAACATAAAATAATTGACAGTCATAAAATCGAAAATTTTATACTTAAACCCACTTAATAATTTTGGTTGTTGATGCACGCGTTAGTAATATGAAGTATTCCTGCGTAATTTATAAAATTATTCAAGTTTAATTTACTTTTAATTTTTAAAATTGGAACTACTTATCATGTACATAAGTGATGAAGTTGAAAATTTTTTAAGAATTAATTTAATCGAAATACTTTTTTATTTTGTTCAAATGTTTGAGATAAGGTTAAATGAATCACTAGAAGACACAATACTGATAGAGAGCGTAGAGAGCGCTTGGTTTCACACTGAACTATAGTGGACATGTACACATTGTTTGAATGGCTATCCTCTTTGCGGTTCAACTTTTTTTTTCGATTAGTGTGAATATAACACGTGTCTCGTAATTTTATAAGGACATTGAATAGATGTCGTAATTTTTCAAGATTACTAACATTCGATACATGCATGTTTTTATTTTTTTTTTAGTTAGTTTATACTACATCCGTATATAAACTGATGTGAATAAGGTAAAATATCATTTTTAAAATTATATTTTTGCAGTAAGCATAACATCCCTTTAATTCATCAATTCTTCCTTCATTTCATTTGACTTACAGGCATTTCAACATACATCTTTAGCCCTTTATACATTAGGCAGTTCTGTGACTCTGATTTTTTCGTATGTGGCCATCTAACTCAATTTTTTATTTCTGGTTTCATAATTGAGCCCTAGAGCCTGGAATAAGGTTGCATACAACAATATTCTTGTTATAATATAATAAATTAATTTATTTTTTTATCATAATCGATTTCAGCTTGTTAAAGCCACCTTCAGATTGGTACAAATTATTATATTAATCTAGAGTTTATAAACAAAATATATAAGGGAGAGGAGGGGAGTAGTCTAAAAGGATTTTATAAAATTTATATGGTTTTTCCATATCTGTTGCCATGTCGTCTTTGACGATTGGTTTTAATTTGGCTTTTACCAGTAGTAGCCAGTAATTGTCAAATAACTAAAAGTCCAATCGTCAAAGACGACATAAAAAACAAATATGGAAAAATCATATAAATTACATAAAATCATATATATTGAATAAAACTTGAACCCCTTTTCCCTCCCCCATGTGTTATATTTAATATTGACGGTGATAAGTTTTATATGTGTTTTATTATATTGGAATTCCACCACGAATTGTCAGTATCAAAAATATAAATAATCTCCCGAGAAAAATGGAAAAAAAATCAGTTGTTTCGCAGCCCTTCGCGTAAGTGGTGGAATTATTCACCGCTGTAGGTAGACACATACCAGCGCGCGCTGTACGCCGTAGTATTCAGTAGTAATTCTGGATGTTCGTACAGCGACAGTGGCGGCGCAATTAATTCGGCAAAAGTGGCCGCCACAAGTGCATAAAAATTTCACAAACGGGTTTAATCCGCAAAATAAATTTTTTTAACTCTTCGTCGCTTAAAAAAAAGCAACACGTTTTTCTAACATGAGTGTATTAGTGTATTTAAGCTTAAATTGCAAATATCGTCATGAATTAAAATCATTTACGTTTGAGATATTGGCACGAGATCAACTTACAACATTATTCCATAAACCTATTTCAACGGTTAAAAGCAGGCTTAATAACATTTTTTCTGCAGGAATACTACTTTCCGGCATCCTTCAGCTTCTTGGCTTTGAAATCTTTGTAGATGAAGTCATAAGATGTTCGTTTTCTCCCTTTATTCCCAAAAATTAAACTATACTACATGACTTTGACAAACAACATTATACATCGAACTTCCACAAACCAAATTTTAAAACGCTGCGTTTGGTGGAGAAAATGTGGGGAAAGGCAAGCATGCAAGGGTTAATCAAATGAGAGTTGAGCTAAATTGGATTCCAATAAAATAGAGACTGCTATTTAATGCATGGGTCGGCAACCTGCGGCCCGCGAGGGGTCTTGGTGCGCAAGATTCTCGCCGCAACGCACGTGACTTTTAACTTACCTTGGATTTTTAACTGATTTGACTGCCGAACTGAATCTACTCAATACTCGTTTACAGGGAAAAAATAAATTGATATGCCATTTGTATTCAGATGTTAAATAATTTGAAATTAAACTATCATTGTTTATCAAGCATATCGACGAAAGGAAATTCGATCATTTTCCATTTTAACAACAATAAATGTCGTAAAAATAAGAAAACCGTTTTATTTTTAGAACTGAAATATTGTAGTTATACTGTAATAATATGCAGTGGCGTAGCTAGCATGGGTGCCACCCGGGCAGATAACGTTGTGTCACCTCCCCCCCTCCCATTAAAGTTGACTTTGAGCATATCGATCTTATAAAAAAACTACTACCCTAGTCAAATGAGATCCGTCCCAGGGGGGGCGGGGGGGGGGGGGGGGGCTAGAGAATTTATTTTTGTAAGTGCGGCCCGCGCAAGTTCCCACGTCAAATATTTGGCCCTTGGACCACAAAAGGCTGCCGACCCATTATTTAATGTGTTCATTTTTGTGCATAAAGTTATGAAAAACCAATTGTCAAAATACCAAGGATGAAATGGTTTTATTTATTTATTTATTAATTTTCAACGCCCTGATGGGCTTTTACATGACAAGATTATAATACAGAGACAGTTTTTTTTTTTTTAATAAAAAAGATGAACTATAAAAATATAACTAGTAGGTAAACATCATACAGATAAATTTAGGAATGATAGTGCATTACAATAAAAGAGAAAGTTTCTAAGTTGTAAATGACATAGAAATAAACTAGTAGGTATGTTAGCAATTACAAAATTTACAGGTGACTGATTAAATGTCATGAATAATACATGACAAAATGCAAGATACATAAAAAGAAAACGTTAACAAGTTTTTACATTGTAGATTAATATAGAAATACACAAATATATGCAATAGACCCTAGGTGATGCTCCTTAGATATCAAAATATTCTACATAAAAATATTGTTTAGATATTTCTTGAATAACGGTAAACTTATATTAAATACATCGATATTTGGGGTGTATTTGTTCCCTAGTGTGTGAAGTCAAGAAATTGATGCATGTGTGTGATAGTTGGTTAGAGAATTATTGTTACAGAATAATATGTTTTGCCTTGTCGCTCGGGTTGGTACCTTAAAATCAATGAGATGCAGAAGTTCACAACAGTTTAATTCGGAGTGAATAATTTTAAACAAAAAAGTTAGGTCAATTATTTTTCTTCTGTTTTCTAGGGAATGCAATTTAAGTGTATTTAGTAGGAATGTATAGTTAATGTGTTGAATAGGTATATGTAACTTGAAGTTAATAAATCGTAAAAATTTGTGCTGCACTCGTTCAATATTTTTTATATGAATTTGATAATTTGGGGACCAAACGATGGAATTGTATTCCAGCAAGCTGCGTACTAGTGACAAATATACAATTTTAATAGCTTCTAGTGAATCAAAGTCTTTGATGGTTCTGATTATAAATCCTAGTGTCTTCATGCCTTTGTTGGTTATTTCTTGTATGTGGTTTATAAAATTTAATTGGGTGTCAAATAAAACTCCAAGATCCCTGATTTCTTTGACTTTTTCTAAGATTTTGTTATTTATTGTGTATTCAAAAGATAACGGGGTCTTTGTTCTACAAAATGTTAGTGTCTTACATTTATCGATATTGAGGAATAAGTTGTTTGCAACACACCAATTGTGTAATTTGTCAATGTTTGACTGTAGGATAAGGCAGTCTCTTATATTAGATATTTGTTTATATAATTTGATGTCATCGGCAAAAAGCAGAACTTCTACATCGTCGAAACAACTTATTATATCATTTATGAATATAAGGAAAAGGATGGGTCCGAGATGACTCCCTTGCGGTAGACCACTAGTTGCATAAAATAACTTAGATAATAGACTTATACACCCTTCCCAGGAATAATGTTGTATTTAACAAAACTATCAATGTTGAGTTATTGATGGAATAATTTTCGCCATAAAGTAAAGAAAACATTTAAGACGTGGGGCAGCGTTTTAAAATTATAGTTTTTTACATGAATACCGCACAAGAGTCCCAACTACTCTCGTCTGGAGCCAGTGAGACTATGGCATTCCCAATTGGGGTATTTTGTGAGGCTGAAGGTAGTGGGGAGGGAAGGAGATAGGGAAGAGGAAGGTGGAGAATTACCTGGCTATTCAGATCAGGTCACCAAAACACGGCGAAGGCCACTTCAGGCAACGTTTCAATTCTGAATGGCGGTCTTACACCAGGGCGATTCTGAGAGTATCTTCCACTCTGGAACATGCCGCAAATATACCATATATTATTTTAAATGAATAAATTGTGAAATACACAAATTAATCAAATAAAATTTATTTGCCACGCCGGGATTCGATCCCGCGACCTTCGGAATGCGAGTCAAGCGCCTTTCCGCTGCACTACGCCAGCCGGCTTCTAGCTTGTTGAAGTTTCCTTCACTGGGAAAATTAAACTCTACAGTAGACAGAATGAGAAAACTCATCCATATATAGTTTTTAGACTTAGAAAAACTGTATCATCAAAAATGCTAAAAGATATTTATTTTGCACTCGTGCATTCTGTACTACAATATGGAATCGTGGCTTGGGGGGCACTTCAATTACTTAGATTTCTTTGATAATTATAATATTCGACAGTTAAATATTAGCAAAAGAATTATTTTTGTTGGAGGACTAACCGTACCACTAATACGAACTACAACAGCACAGCATCACTATATACCCTTAAATATACTGATATAGTATATTTAGCCTTTTACCTCTATTCATTTTTAGGTAGCCTCTAATACATTTGTGTGCTCTAATACGCACACTTACAAATACTGCAGTACTCCTTTTATTATTTGACTAGCGCAGACGCGTGAAAAATCGCGGGATTTTAATTGCAGAATTTGAAAGTATTTATCTTCTATCTTCTTCTTTATATCTATATGTATATATATTATATATCTCTTCTTCTTTCTTTCTTTCTATAAATAAAAATGAATCCCCGAAATGTATGTACGCGCATAACTTCCGAACGACTGCACCAAATTAGATAATTCTTTTATTGTTGTGTTCGATATTGTCAGGACAAGGTTTGTATAAAACTATTGGTGAGCTCTGGCATTATAAAATTTGTATAAAAAAATTGCAACAGGTGGCACGCGAGCTGTTTTAAAACTTAATGTATCGGGACTGAATGTATGGAATGCAGGAGCGTTGAGGGGGGAGGGGAGAGGGGGAACTCGGAAGGAGGGTTCGGGGGACGACCGAAAGGGGGAATGGAGTGGGAAGACGGAAGGTTGAGGAGGCGGAGTGGGAACGCGAGAGGGGAGGGGGACGCGGGAGAGGAAGGGGAGGCGGAAGGGGAATGGGACAAATGGGAAAGGACACACAGGGAGAAACAATTTATTTATTAAATGGCACAGCAACGCATGCCGGGAACCAGCTAGTATTATTAATTCTGAGTCAAATATATTTTTACTAGCTGGTTCCCGGCATGCGTTGCCATGCCATTGAATAAAGAAATTGTATCTCCCTGCGTGTTCTTTCCCATTCGTCCCGTTCCCCTTCCGCCTCCCCTTCTTCTCCCGCGTGCACTTCCCTTTTGCGTTCCTACTCCGCCTCATCCACCTTCCCTCTCCCCATTCCACTCCCCCCCTTCCCCCGTACCGCGAACCCCCTTCCCCCCTCCCTCATTCCATACTTTCAGTCCCTGTATATTCAGTTTTCAAACAGCTCGCGTGCCACCTATTGCAATTTTTTTATACAAATTTCATAATGAGCTCACTAGTAGTTTTATATAAACCTTGTCCTAAAAATAACGAACATACAAAAAAAGATTTATGCAATTTGGTGCAGTCGTTCAGAAGTTATTCGCGTACATACATTTCGGCGATTCATTTTTATTTATATATAATAATACTAGCTTGTTCCCGGCATGCGTTGCTGTGCCATTTAATAAAGAAATTGTTTCTCCCTGTGTGTCCTTTCCCATTTGTCCCATTCCCCTTCCGCCTCCCCTTCCTCTCCCGCGTCCCCTTCCCCTCTCGCGTTCCCACTCCGCCTCCTCAACCTTCCGTCTTCCCACTCCACTCCCCCTTTCGGTCGTCCCCCGAACCCCCCTTCCGAGTTCCCCCTCTCCCCTCCCCCCTCCACGCTCCTGCATTCCATACATTCAGTCCCGATACATTCAGTTTTCAAACAGCTCGCGTGCCACCTATTGCAATTTTTTACACAAATTTCATAATGCCAGAGCTTTATACAAACCTTGTCCTAAAAATAACGAACATACAAAAAAAAGATTTAGCCAATTTGGTGCAGTCGTTCGGAAGTTAATCGCGTACATACATTTCGGCGATTCATTTTTATTTATATATATATATAGATATGTAGAAGAAAATAGAAGATAAATACTTTCAAATTCTGCAATTAAAATCCCGTGATTTTTCACGTGTCTGCGCTAGTCAAATAATAAAAGGAGTACTGCAGTATTTATAAGTATGCGTATTAGAGCACAAAAATGTATTAGAGGCTACCTAAAAATGAATAGAGGTCTTCTTCCTTGCGCTGCCCCAACTCATTGCCTAGGTAGGCTGTTGGGGTCGGCTCTTCTCGTTCTCAGGTTGTAATATCTTCTGTTCTGGGTATCGCCTTCATCCAGGCCGTTTCTCTGAAGAATTTTGGAACATTGAGTCATCCAGGAATTCTTTGGTCTTCCTCTGGATGACTGTCGATGAAGCTCCATAGACATTGCCTGCCTCACTGTGTGGTCTGATGGTCTCCGTCTTATGTGTCCATACCATCTCAACTGTCGTTCTTCCAGCTTACTATTTATGTCTGTGACACCCAGGCAGGCACCACGAATGCGTGAACTTTTGATCTTATCGTTTAGTGACACTCCTGCCGACCATCTAAGCATTCGCATTTCTGCTGTTTCAAGTTGTCTAGAGTAGGAGTTGTACATAGTCCAGCATTCGGAGCCATACATTATTGCGGGTCTTACAATAGTCTGATATATCTTTCCTTTCAGTTTTATAGGCATTTTGGAGTCACACAATATTCCTGTTACGGATCTAAATTTAATCCATCCCACACCTATTCTATGGATGACATCCGCTGCACATCCTCCGTCTCTGTGGATTAGTGAGCCCAGATACTAAAAATGAATAGAGGTAAAAGGCTAAATATAAATTGACACATCGATTAGTCAGACATCTCCGAAAAATACAAATTTGAATTGAGTTTGCAGTTATATGTAAAAGTGTACCCTATTTCTGGTACAATACTCAGATTATTAATAAAAACCACCAAATCAATTATAATGCCCAAAAACTTATAGTGAAATAAACAAAAAAAATTATATATTGGAACCATTATGCTTCCCGGTGCTATTTCTTAGCATATTCAATATGTAAAACACAGACAAGTGTAAATGATAATTTCATTTATGGTGATCATTCGAATTTTGCTTTCATCATTATCTCGAAGTATTTAGAGAAGTCTGACTAATCAAATGGACGATCAATATATATATATATATATATATATTAAAATATATATATATATATATATATATATATATATATATATATATATATATATATATATTTTAATTATTTTTTAGCATATAAAATATAATGTACATTTAGATGATGTATTAATTTGCTTACATGTTCATATTCAAATATGTTAATACCACTCTTCCATGGAAGCGTTAGCTTGTGTCTGGAAGAGTAGTGTACATTTTTTAATGCTATATTTAAGTTCTTAAATTACAATGTGAATGTAAAAAACAATAAGTTGTAAGTTCGGTGATATGTAATTATAAGTATTTATCTACTATCAAAACAATTTTACTGTTTGGATAATGTGTCTAGAATTATTGTAATTAGTTGCTAAAAACAATACAAAATTTAACTTATTTGAAGAATGGAGTATCACTTGGAAACTGAGTTATAAGTAGTTGCTCTTGAGATTAGATTAGTCGGAAACTGTTTTTTTTTTTTTGAGATTATCTTTAAAATATTTTTTTACAGTGTTTATTAATTGGATTTTATCATTAATTTTTCTAATTTCATCCGGTAATCGGTTGAAAATAAGTCTTCCTTGATAAGTATAATAATTTTGTGCAAAGGAAGTGTTTAATTTTGGGCATGAAAAAATATATTTATGTCTAGTACGGTTTTCAGTTATAAATTGATACTTTTCTTTTTCTTTTATAATTTGAATCAATGCATTTCTATTGTATAGATCTTTGAAAGATGGTACTTGGAATTCCTTAAATAATTGATCCGTTGGGTAGTCAGAAGGTTTTTTTAATATGATTTTAATTATTAGCCTCTGCACAACTTCAATTGGGGAAAGATTAGTTTTGTATGCGGATCCCCAGCTAATGATAGCATATTGTAAAGTTGATTGAACCAAAGCGTAATATATTAGATATAAGTTTTTTACAGATAAAAAATTTCTGATTCTTAAAAATATATAGATCAATTTTATAATTTTTTTTACAACTTGACAAATTTGTTCCTTCCATTTCAAATTTTTATCGATAATGACTCCTAAATATTTGATTGTGTTTGTTGTTTTTAATATTATGCAAATATTAAAATTATTTTCAAACAAAAATATGTGAAAGCGCTACTGGCGTTTAATAAATAAATAGATGAGTACCTAAAACATTTATTTATCTGTTACAAATCTATATCTATATCTATATAAATAAAAATGAATCGTCGAAATGTATGTACGCGCATAACTTTCGAACGACTGCACCAAATTGGATATTTTTTTTGTGTGTCCGTTATTGTCAGGACAAGGTTTGTATAAGACTTCTGATGAGCTCTGGCATTATGAAATTTGTATAAAAAAATTGCTATTGGTGGCACTATTGATAGGCGTTCGCGGGACGGGGGAAAGGGGGGAGTGGAGTGGGGAGAGGGAAGGTGGAGGTGACGGAGTGGGAACGCGAGAGGGTAAGGGGTGAAGAAGGGGAGGCGGAAGGGGAACGGGAGGAATGGGAAATGACACGCAGGGAGAAACAATTTCTTTATTAAATGGCATAGCAACGCATGCCGGGTACAAGCTAGTTAGAAATATTATAGTGGGAATCGTTAGAAACAGGTATGTGTTTATTATCTATGTTAGGGTAGCAGAGATGCTCAATTTTGTTGCAATATTAAGATTAATAAGATTTTTTTAAGAGTTGTTCCATCATTTTGTGGCATAAATAAGATTTTTTTGCGATCTGTATTTGATTGATCCTTGAATTTCGTAAAACTATCAAAGGAATTTGATCGCTGACGTGGAGGGCCGTTAAGAGCGTTTAACCAGCCAGCGGACGAAAATCCACATTTCGTCGAAGGTTGTTCTTCCGATCTTGCAGGGCGGTTACAATGAGAAAGATTAATTATTCTCCGTACCAGCTTTTTTAAATTATAACTCAATATCGAATTTATTTCAATCCAAATTAGCTTTAATTTATACCTTCATCCAAAAATGCTGAAAGGCGTGATGATAAAACTATTAAAATAGTGTACTTTTTGTAGTTATTTTTTGATTATAAGTATTTATCATTTTTCAAAATTGTCTAAATTTAATAAGAATGTTAAAAAAATTTGAAATATATTAGTTTGTAAGTGCGCAAATAAATACACAAATGGACCAATTTTCGTCAAGAAACACATGTACGTACATATTTTTTAATGATTTTATTGAAACTAAAATTAAAATTCTAATACATAACTTTGCTAGATAATATATTGATTTATTTTACTGCATGATTACATTATTTGAAATGGGTGTGGTATAATAAAAAAACTTTTTTGAAAATTTAACAAATCTGCCAACGACCTATGAAATAACCTTATTATACTAAAAAATTTTAAAAAATCTAAAAATTTATTACATACGAATGCAAGATAAAAGAACAATCTTTCGAAATCCATTTATATTTTTTTGTGGAAAAGAGTCAATACGTCTAAAAACTTTTTTGAAAATGACGTATTTCCGGCTTTCTCTGGTAATGCCCTCTTAAGAAGCTATGTAACATAAAAAAATCAGAGTGTGTAATTTACACGCAGTAGAATTAAAACCTGCAGAAAAGTAAAGTATAAAGTCTACGAAGCACTTTTTTATTAATGTGAAGAATGATTTTTTTAATTTTTTTGTCGTCAAATTGCAGCGCACCTTTTCGTGTAGGTACATTTGGTCATCTTGTAATTTTTGTGTTTTCTTCTTCGGAGTCGCTAGGTGTCGCTTTCTTTTATGTTTTCTTTACCTATTCATTTTGGAGTGGTTTGAAGATTGGATTTTGATCTTGGATTTTTTTTTTGTTTTGGTCCGCTGAATGTCTGGCTGCCAAGGTTCGTCAGGCTCTTTATATCACTAGACCAAAGGAGACTTGCGTGGGACCGTGGATTTATCGTATTATATAGGAAGCGAGTAGACGTGAAATAAATAAATATTTTGTTGCTATCTCATTCTCTCGCAGGCTAAATCCTATAGATTATAGATGTATGGGTTTGTCTCTTTTTAGTGTCGTTTGCTTCCGTTTCATCGAGTTTCACATCACAACGGTGCTAAAGAAGTTTTCACTTAAAAAAAAAAATATTTCCAATATAGTCATAATGATTGATGTCGATGATGATGAAGGAAAGCCGAGTGACTTGTTATCACAATAATATGACGTGTATGTATTTACTTGTGCTCTTCAAATGATTACACAATTGTCGATAAAGGCAATTTTATCTCATTTTCAGATAATTTCAGAAAATAATGCTTTTGTAAAATTTTTGCCTTTTGGATCATTCAACAAATTAAATAAATACGTCTAAGTAATATGAAAATAATAAATAGCTTGTCACACGCCAATACGAGTACTTACTAACTTAAACTTAAAACTTAACTTAAAGAAATTTAATGTTTTAATTTAATGTGTTGTAACCATAGACATCCAAATGGATAGACCAGAAGATACAGGTGAAGGGTAAAACCAAACTATGGGGGGGCGAAGAGGGGAAGAAGACTGTGATTAGTTGAAAAATCAATCTGACAGTATATAGGCATCTCGCATTATAATATCACCATTTAGTTCTTAAAACCAAAATCTGCTTTGAATGAATAGACCTTTTTACATGGGAGCGCGAATTGCTTGCCACGATAATAAAATATTTGCGTAGGCCAAATGTACACCCCAAAAAGATTCGCTCGTTTTCACATAGCAATATTTTGTTGCCGTGTTTAGTTAAGACACTTTTACAAATGTTTCATAATTTACTTACCCCTGTAACCAGCGACGAGCACACTAAGGAACCGCCCACATTCGCTATGTGCACATTGATATGTAGGTATGTTGTATAGCACAAGCTCTGTTTGGCGTGTTATTTTTTCGTTAAATGTATAGATGTTAGCTTCGCGCTGCTCACGGCAAGAATGATGACGTCACACATTTTAGATTCAAGCGATTCTCTATCCCCTCCACATGGGGCGAACTGGCGCCAAGGAGGAGCTCCAGCCGGTTCCATGGCGAGGGGGAAATAATACGTTTTTATCACTTAGGGCAGGTCCAGATATATTCATATGTCCGTGGTTGTAACGCTAACAACGATAAAACGCTTTAAATTAAGACATTAAATAAAAACAATAATTAAATAATGGCCTCCATGATAGAGGGGCAACGCTCTTAACTTGCAATTCGAAGGTCGCGGGATCTAATTTCGTCGTGCGCAAATAATTTTTATTTGATTAATTTATGTTTTTTCACAATTAATTAATTTAAAAATATATAGTATATTTCCGGCACGTTCCAGAGTGGAAGATTCTCTCAGTGTAGCATTGGTGTAAGACCACCATTCAGAATTGAAACATTGCTTGAAATGACTTTGACCAGATCTGAATAGCCAGGTACTTCCCCACCTTCCTCTTCCCCATCTCCTTCCTTTCCCACTACCTTCAGCCTCACAACATACCCTCAACTAGCGAATATTATTTATAGCGAAATTTCATGTTTCGTATTGGACAACAAAACACCTCTGACTTAAATCACCCCTAGTGCTTCGCTACGTTTGGCGACTTAGCAGGGGTGCCTGGGTTCATGGGGTGAGGTATGCCTATGACTTGGCGGCGAATGGATTTGCCTACCTACTGCATGGCGGGCCGGATTACAGAGACCGCAGTGGGAAGGATGAATTCATACGTCCGTCACTCCTTGAGACACTGACCCCCAGATTCCTACTCACCCCTCATAACTATTTCTACCCAGAACTTCCTCTTCTTCCTTTCTTTAAAAATGCCTTCCACATAGCATTCCCAAACTTATTTATTTTTTTATTGTGAAAAACAGTTAACATATATATCCAATTACATTTCACAATTTTTAGTTAATAGTGTAATACATTAATTATATAGGTACATTAATAATGACAGGTGCTAAAGAATACCTTTATTTCGCTCTTGAAATGATTGTAGTTCGATTGAAACATGTCAATTTCAGAAGAAAGGTTTAATAGTGAGGTCATTCTCCCCAGAGGCATAACCATTGGTAGGTTGGTCCTGCCTCTAGGAAAAGTAAAAAGTCTGTGACATAGATTAATTGACATAGACCGTGAGAGATATTTATTATTTATTTATTATAAGAATATTGTACTTTGTATATGGATGTCCATGTGTTATCGCCTGTCTCGACACAGGTATATCCTAATGAGATAGGCATCGAAAAACCCAATGTAAACATAATTTTTATAGATAAATAAAAAAAAGAATAAATTTTCCTGTGGTCCTACTGCGTGGAGCTAATGTAAAAAAAGTCGAATAATAAACACACGATTTTTTATTACGAGTAATTTACCATCGGTATAAATTAAATTACTAATCGATCCCTATATTTTACAGATTAGTTTTTTATTAGATCTATTTATATAGTAGCCATATATTAGATCCGCCGACAATTGGCCCCCGGGCATACTTATGTACAATATGCAGTCGGTTTAGATGTACCGCCGAATACCAAAGTATAAAACATATTAAGTATCCTTAAGTATCCCAGTAAATCAAAGTGCTTGCCCCCTGACTAATGCTAATATTTGAGATTGCCCTAACTTAGAACGGGTGACTAAAATCAAATACAGGTATTATCTTTGACAGCAATTTAAAGTGGAAAGAACACATTATCACTACAGCAAACAAACATAGAAAATCAATATACTTCTTTAGACATACTCGCAACTTTTTAAACTTGAATCAACTCAAAACAATTCACTATGCTCTATGTCAATCTCTAATTGAATACGGTATTATAGCCTGGGGAGGAGCAAACGATGCCGCCATTGACCCGATCTTTAAAGCCCAGAAACTAATTATTAAGATTTTATTAAAACTACCGATCACAAGCAGTTCGGATGAAATCTTTAGGAGAATCTGTGTCTTGGACATTAGGCAAATTTATGCCAAAAACATATTAGCATACCTCTTCAAACACAGAACTACCTTTGAAAATGTCCAAACTGCTCGCGATACTAGAACCAAAGGGCATAATCTCCTACTTATCCCTTTTGCTAAAACAACCTTTGGCCAAAGAAATTTTAGATACTTTGCAACAAAACTATATAATACACTTCCACTGGCAATTAGACAAAACACAATGTATCTTAAATATAAATCTGACACCAAGTCCTGGATTACCAGCCAAAATAGATCCAACATCAAAGATTTTATCAAAACTAACTTATTAAGTATTTATTTTTTCAATTTGACGTTGATGATTAACTGTTTATTTATTTATTTATTTAATTTCAACGGTATACATATACCATAAGAACTGATTACATGTCACAAAATGAAAAATAGTAATATAGAAATAATAAAAAAAAATAGTTTAACAAATGATTGTGGCATTTGAATTAGAAATGACACCAGAGAGACAATTACGTACAAAAATCTATAGTACAAATAGAATTAATAATGACTAAAAAGATTTGATAGCATAGCCCTCTTGTACCTACTTTCCGTGCAGTTAAATAGATCTGCAATATCTGCATATCTATTAGTAACATCATGTAACCTAGGTAAAAGGGAGTGTTTAGTATACTCAGTCTTATTATTGTTACATTTAAACAGGATTTTAGATCGAGTAGTTCTCGTGGGAATATGAAATTCAATGAGCTTAGTTAAATCAGGACTGTCTATGCTACCATTTACAATTTTGAACATAAATATTAAGTCGGATATAATTCTTCGATCTGAGAGTTTTAATAAATTTAATTCTATCAGCAAGTAATTGTAGTTAATGTTTTCAATGGGAATACCGAGTTTAAAATTAATATGTCTTAGAAATTTATGTTGAATTTTTTCGATTGAATCTGAATGAATTTTAAAATGGGGGGACCAGATCGAGGAGTTATATTCGACTTGACTACGTACTAAGGATGTATACAAAATTTTTAGTGTTGAAATATTTCTAAAACCTCTGGAATTTCGAAGAATGAAGCCAAGCATTTTCATTCCTTTATTACCGATTGTGTTTATATGGGATATAAAGTTTAATTTAGAGTCAAAAATTATGCCCAGGTCGTTAATTTCTTCGACAGAGGTAAGGGTAGAGTTATTGAGTACATACGGATGAATAATTGGTTGGCTTATTCTGTAAAATCTTATTGCATGACACTTATTTATGTTCAGAAAAAGTTTGTTAACAGAACACCAATTAATTAACTTGTGTAAATTATTCTGTAGACAGAGACAATCTTCAACAGTTTTAATTATTTTAAATATTTTCAAATCATCTGCAAAAAGCAACACATTTACATCTTTATCAAATATATCAACAATATCGTTTATAAACAGAAGAAACAAAATTGGGCCTAAATGAGACCCTTGTGGTACACCACTGGTAGCTATAAATTGATTGGAAAGGAACAAATTTATTTTAACAAGTAGTACTCTGTCAGATAGATAGCTTGCAAACCAGTCTAAAAGTTTTCCATCAATACCTAGCTTCCGTAACTTAGCCAGTAGAATTTTATGGCAAACTTTGTCGAAGGCCTTGATGAAATCCGTATAAATAGAATCGACTTGAGTTTTGTTAGCTAATGCGTTTGATATATAGTTTTCATATAACGAAAGATTTGTTAGAGTTGATCTGCCCGACAAAAATCCGTGTTGATTTGGAACAATGAGATGGTTAATACATGGGGAAATTTGATCAAGCAATAGTTTTTCAAAGAGTTTTGGGATTACAGATAGCTTACATATTGGTCTATAGTTAGTGATATCACTTTTATCACCCTTTTTTAATATAGGTGTTAGATAACAACGTTTCCAAATGTCAGGGAAGCATCCTGTGTTGAGGGATTGATTAAACAATAAACAAATTGGCTCAGCCAGTGAAACAATGCAATTAATAAGTATATTGGGATGCACATTGTCAGGTCCGGCCTTCTTGTTTTTGTCTAGAGATTTAATTTTAGTTATAACGTCGTTTATATTGATGTGAACAGCAGGGATATGTATGCTCTCATTAAGGGAAGGAGGTGGTACATAATTGTCTGGGATATTTTCGTCATAGACACTTTTGAAATAATCAGCAAAATAGTTAACCTTCACTTTCATATCAGTGCTAATCTTTTCTTTGAAGTGCATTGAGATGGGTAAACCTTGTTTGTTTTTTCTAAGAGAGTGTAATGTCCTGTACTGCAGGTAATACTGGGCCCTTAATCTCCAGTATCGCTCTTGGATGTTTTCAAGGTTACTTATTTAAAACACGTAGTATCTTTGGTACACGGAGACTGTTTATTGGAATATAATATTTACAGTGTTGGCTGTAAGCCGCCTAACGAGAAAGAACGGCACGAGCTCTGTGCTCGCTATTATATTGTGCCGATGTCCGGCCGCTTCGGCTAGGTTCGGTATTCCCGAACCTACCCGACAGATACTCATAATACCAACACTACATCTCTCCCTCCTTCAACTCTGAAGCTACTTACTTACATAACAAAATAACTTAAATAACTTAAATAACAATTAACATAAATTGTAATACTTCATACACAATAATTTTTTTAAGATACACATAATTTAACCGCGGTGACTGGGTCAAGTTGTCCCGTCTCCTCTGGAAGTTGTAGGTGCCTTGTGACTTGAACGCAGTCTTCCCGACCATGGTCTCTGTTGCCGTGCCTGCTCCGACACCACCTCCTCCCCCACCAACCTGGAATCAGGAGAACAACCAGTCAATCCACGCAACAAGGTCGCAGTCTCTAACTCATGAGGCTCGTTCCTCAAAATTTCAGACGCGGGATGCTGCGCAATTTTGCCATCTTCCTTCCAGCTCACTGACATTTCCCTCATCTGGTCCACATGTCTCTTCCATGTCACATCAGTGTTTCCTATTTTAATAATATAAACTTTTTTACCTAGCTTTCTAGAAACTACACCCTTAGCCCAAACGACTTTATTATCATGACGATAATCTTTTGTCAAACATTTTTGTCCAACTTTAAAAACCCTGGTTTTTACCCCTCTGTACAACCTAACTTGATCAGATTGAGCTTTAGAAATGTTAACGTTAGCTTCCTTGACTTTTTCCGAAAAGTATTCTCCATTTTTCACTGGCAACAAACTGTCGAACGTAGAACGCAGCCTTCTTCCTACTAACAGAACCGCTGGTTCAATACCTGTCGAACAATGGAAAGAATTTCTATAGTCCACTAAAAAATTCAACAGCTTGACATTGTAATCTAGTGGGAATTTACCGTTTATTAACAGTTTCTTGAGGAACATTTTCGAAATTTTTACTGCATTTTCTGCCAGCCCGTTTGACTGGGGGTGTTTCACCGGAGAAGTCATAAGCTTAATATTGTTCTCCTTTAAGAAAACTCTAAATTCCTCACTTGTAAAAACTGAGCCATTGTCAGATACAATTAACTCAGGGTTTCCAAAATTAGAAAAAATTTTCCTCAATTCCATAATCGTGTGAGTTGAATCTGCCTTCTGCACCTCGATACAGTCTAACCACTTCGAGAATGAGTCACAAACCACGAGAAACATCTTCCCCGCTAGGGGTCCACAATAATCTAGATGTACCCTACTCCAAGCTTTACCTGGATTTGGCCAAACCCTCAATTGACTTTTGGGTGGTGACTGTTTTGACAACGAACAATCTGAACAAGATTGAACGACTTCCTCCAAATCTTTGTTTAGAGAAGTCCACCAAAAATATGTTTTAGAAATTCCCCTCATTTTTACAATACCTAGATGTGACCTGTGTAATAAATCTAAAACTTGCCTTTGGAGAGAAACAGGTATAACTATTCTATGTTGCCAAAACAAACAATCTTCTACGATAGAAAGTTCATTTCTTTTCAACCAATATTTCCATATACTGCTGTCACGATTTACTCGTTTGGGCCAGCCCTGCCGCAAATACCTAAACACTAGCTGTAATTCGCTATCTGCTGCGGTGGCTAACACAACTGCTTGAAAATTAACATGGTCACAATTCTCAATAAAACAAACAAAGTCAGTCCCGCAATCATCCTTAAAACCCTCAACTGTGTCCTTCAACGGTAAGCGAGAAAGAAAATCTGCTTGATTATTACAAGATTTCACAAATTCCGTTTTGTACGAAAACCCTGCCAGAATGATGCCATATCTCTGCAAACGGTTTGCTGCGAGAACCGGAATATTTTTGTGTTCCCCTAGAATTCTTAGTAACGGCATATTGTCAACGCATAACGTGAACTCCCTTCCAAAAAGGTACTGAAAAAATTTATTTAACCCGAACACAATTGCCAGAGCTTCGAGATCCAAAATACTATATTTCTTTTCGGCGGTTGTCAAACTACGAGAAGCGAACTCAATTGGACGCATTGTGCCGTCCTTAAACACGTGCATTAACGCAGCCCCGAGTCCGCATGTACTAGCGTCCGTATACAGTTTTACCGGTAAGTCCGGAAAATAATTTGTAAGAATCGTGTTGTTGCCCATTAATTCTTTAATGGTATCGACTGCTACTTTACAGTCTTCTGAGAAATTCCACTCTACCCCTTTTTTCAAAAGGTTATGCAGGGGTTCCAGTATTGATGACATCCTAGGAATGAAATTCCGATAAAAATTTAGAAAACCCAATAAACTTTTCAATTTATGAACGTCCGTAGGATACGGAGCGTTTTTTATAGCTTCAAGTTTGTTTGGCTGAGGTTGGATTCCGCTCCCCGAAATTACATACCCCAAAAATTCTACCGATTCTACAAAAAATTCGCATTTATCCGTGTTGACCCTCAACCCGCACTCTCGTAAACGCGCGCACACTGCCTGTATGTTATACACTAAATCCAGTTCGTTGACCCCCGAAATGATGATATCGTCTAAATAGAATGCCACCCCCTTCAACCCCTGAAGACAGCTTGCTATAGTCCTAGCGAAGATCGCTGGCGCTGACTTAAAACCAAAGACTAGTCTGTTATATTGAAATAACCCTAAATGCGTATTTATTGTAGTATACTTTTTGCAAAAGTCAGCTAATTCTAATTGTGAGTAAGCCTGTCTTAAATCTAGTTTAGCGAACACTTTACCCGAACTTACTTTGTGAACAACTTCATTTATGGAGGGAAGCGGGTACCTTTCCAAGTCCGTCATGAGATTTAAAGATCTCTTGTAGTCCACGCAAATCCTAATATTCCCGTTCTTTTTAATTACCGGTACAATTGGAGACGCGTATTCACTGCTGGTTACCGGAGAAATGATACCATCAGCTACCATAGCTTCTAATTCTCTCTCAATTTTTTCCTTAATAGCGAACGGAACCGGCCTCGCATTAAAAAAAACAGGACGAGCTTCCTTGTTTACTTTGAAACTCACTTTATGTTTACTGAATTTACCCAGCCCCGGCGAAAACACTTCTGGAAACTCGTTGTAAATCATTTCAATTTTGTCTTTGATTGTTGAAACCGAATTATCCATCACTGGAACTATCTTCAGATTAAAAGCCTCCATGAAGTCCCGACCTACTATCAATTCCGAGCCATTAATCACAACAGTAAATAATAACTTGTTTTTGATATTATTGTATTCCACGGTAAAACAAGCACTACCTACAAGATTAAGTGGTTTACCATCGTATCCAGATAAAGTACGCTTATCAGGTGACAATGTTACATCCCTAAAATATCGGTTGAAAATAAAATCCGGCATGACCGACATACTGGCGCCTGAATCAATCATAGCGGCACATTTTAATTTATTAATTATTATATTAGCCCTAAACGGATTAATGTAAGAAATCCTATTAATAACCTTCTCCCGGGATTGTTCAAAAATCGGATAAACATTGTGATTCTTACAGAATTTCTTCAAATGCCCTATTTTGTGACAATTAAAACATTTTGCATTCTTAAATTTACAATATTTTTCTAAATGTGATTCACCGCAAATGGTACATTTTTTAATATTCGAGAATCCTCTCGGCTCGGGACTTTTCGACCGCGAAGATGACCTCCGGAAACCTTGAGTTTTATCAGGAAGTGAATCTCTCCCCGGCGAATACGAGCGATTAATTGAATTCACGCCGCCCGACGTCCCTACGGAAATTTCTGATTTAATTTCCGGAACTAGATTATCTAAAACTGAAACCGTTATTGCTAATTCTTCCATTTTGTTAAACGTTAATTTAGTCCCCTCGAGAAAAATTTTTTCCTTGGCTCGGCCCGGCAAAATGCCGATTGCAAAAACATCAGCTAAACATTCCGGTAAACGCGTTCCGAACTCGCAAAACGAAGATAATCCTCGTAAACGCACTGCAAAATCCCTGACTGATTCACCAAGCGATTGCTTGGCCTGATAAAAATTTTCTCGTTCCTTGAACACCGATCGCGGTCTGGAACAATGTTTCTCAATTAATTCTATTAACTGATCGAATGCCACGTCTGTAACTTTAGAAGGAAAACATAAGTTGATCAAAAGAGTTAATGTCTCCGCTTCTAGAAGATTTAGCAAATATGCGCGTTTCTGTGAAGCATCTAACTTAGTCGTTTTTATGTCATCACGAATTAGAAGGAACTGTTCTAACCTCAGGCGAAACAAACTCCAATCCCCATTAACGTGAGAGAACCTGGAAATTCCGCCCGATTCCATGATCGCCCACACCAAAAAAAAACACACCCGGCAACAATAACACCTTCCAGAAAAAGAAACAAAACAACCTGACACCAGGAACCGGTGCCTTTGCAGTCCAGGCGCCCAGCCGCTTCCAGGATTATCAATACCGGGCTGGCCTTAGTTACCCAGGGTCCCGTAATTTCCTCTTCTCCACTGTATATTACCGGGCTGGACTTAGTTACCCAGGGTCCCGTAAGTAATTTTCCTCTTCTTTCCTGTATTACCGGGCTGGACTTAGTTACCCAGGGTCCCGTGATTTTCCTCTTCTTTCCTCCTTCTCCACTGTCTCCTATTATGCCCTGAAAATCTCCTGATGGATGGCACTTCAGCGGTGCCCCAAGTGATTTATTGTCACCTTCGGGAGATTTTTGCAAGTCACGATCCCTGTCACGACTTGCCGCAATCTGATAAACAGTCTGGCGTGTAATCCTTTTTAGCTGCGCCACTTGTAATGTCCTGTACTGCAGGTAATACTGGGCCCTTAATCTCCAGTATCGCTCTTGGATGTTTTCAAGGTTACTTATTTAAAACACGTAGTATCTTTGGTACACGGAGACTGTTTATTGGAATATAATATTTACAGTGTTGGCTGTAAGCCGCCTAACGAGAAAGAACGGCACGAGCTCTGTGCTCGCTATTATATTGTGCCGATGTCCGGCCGCTTCGGCTAGGTTCGGTATTCCCGAACCTACCCGACAGATACTCATAATACCAACACTACAGAGAGTTAACATGTGTGAAAAAGTTTTGTGTATTAGAGGGAATAGATTTTTCGATATCATTTATGTAATTAAAATACGATATTTTTGACAGTTTTTTACATTGAGTTCTGTAGTTGTGAAATATTTTATAGTCGTTAAGGGAGTTGGATTCTTTGAAGTTTTTGTGTGCAATTTTTTTACAGATAACTAGGTTAATTAGCTCACGGCTGAACCATTTCGGGAACTTTGCTTCTTTGAAGTGTGAAAGTGGTACATAGTTTTCAATGGCCCTGTTAATAATTGTGTAAAAAATTTCAAGATTATAGTTAATATCATTGTTGTGGTGAAGAAAGGACCAGTCTTCATTTGCAAGATATTGGTTCATATTAGGATAGTCAGCTTTGGAGAAATTATAAGTAAGGTTAGGCAGAATAGTTGTGTTGTCTGGTGAGTTATTCGTCGTGATGGTTATGCTTAGAGCGGGGTGGTGACAGTCTAGGGGGAGGAGCTCATCAACCGATTTAACAATATGAATTGAGAGATCACTACAGAATACCAGATCCAGAAGCCGATTATATTTATTATAGACTTGATTGACTTGATGTAGAGAGAGTAAGTTCGTCATATCTATTATTTCGCGTGCATTTTCTGGCAGGTTTAAGTTGTTAGAAGAGTTTTTATTCATCCAATCAATGCTAGGGGTATTGTAGTCACCAAATAAAATTGTTCTGGCATCAGGGTATTTATTTTTGAAGGTTTCGAGGTCATCAATATGGTTTCTGTAGACTGTGATGTTGGATCCTGGAGGAATGTAGACACATCCCAATAGAATTTTATTTGATTTAGATTTTAGTAATACGAATACCTGTTCCACGTCTTCATGTTTGCAAATTAATCTAGTGGTCGACAGTGATTTATTAACGAATATCAGAACTCCTCCTCCTCTGGTTTTATTGCTGGTGGCTGGATTTCTGTCAAGGCGGTAGGTGTTGCAAGATGTAAATCCAAGTTCCTCTGTATGAATATCAGGATCAAGCCAGGTTTCAGTAAGAAGAAATACATCGATGTTTTGAAGTAATGGAATAGTTGTTTGCAACTTTAAGAGTTTGGTGCGGCAGCCCCATTGATTATTATCCCATATCCATTGATGTCTTTGAGTTTTTTGGAGTTGACTTAACTATTGTCGGCTTACTGTTGATATATTTAATAGTTAGCCCAACTTCACCTCCCTGGATCCGACTTTCCATGGTTTGACGTAGGTCCAACAAGTGTTTTCTTTGATTTGGTGTTTGGTCGGAAAAAATTTTCACTGGGGAGTTGTTCAGGTAATAGTTTTTTTTTTCGGAGGATAGTCATTGCTTCAGTCAAGTTTCTTAAGATGACTTTAATGGGCCTTGATTTGTCAGGCCTCACTGCTCCAAGACGAAAAGTGTTGATGGAATTTGGATCAATGTTGTTGTCTATTTTCTTTAGAATAGTTGTGATTTGTAGATTGTCATCCTCAATTTTTTCAATTTGGTTTAGTTTAGTGCTTTCAGGAACGTTTATAATAATAAGATTATTTGCCCTAATCTTTCTTTCTTCAAGCTCATCGGCCGCTTCACATGTAGATTCTAATGAGTTGGGTTTGGAGGTTAATGTTTTGGTTGCTGTTAGCTCACCCTCGAGTGCTGCCATTTTTGCAGCCATTTGTGCAATAGTCCCAAGAATAGCGTTGGTTCTTGGAATAATTTTAGCAATTTGATCCTTGTTTAGTTTGCTACTTGGGTCTATTATTAATTCAGTAAGAGCCTCAACGGCATCTCTCGCCAGACTGATGAATCCCTGTGAGTCCATTTTATTAACTTAGAAAAAAAAAAAAAAAATTTTTTTTTTTTGGAAAAAAATGGAGATGGTTTATCCTGATTCTAAGGTGAAGTGACTTGAGTTACTTGCTACAGTCGGCCGTGTCGCGCGGTAGTAACTTGGGTGACAATATTACTTATTGTTTTGACTTTTAATAATATTGATAATGCTCACTCAGTTAGATATTAGAATTCTGCAGATTTGCACTACAACTTCCTTAGACTTTCAGTCACTCAGTGGCTCGTTTAATTATTAGTTACACTGACTAAAACAACTATAGAATGTTAATTAAAATTGAGCGCAAAATTGAACGTGCTCTCTGTGTCAATATAGGTACTGTTACTTGTAATATTGTGTTATTATTTGTACTTTGTATGTGTTATTATTATAAACTGCTCATGCTAAGCGCCTACTCTCAACACAGGTTCTCCTAGTGAGACAGGCATAGAATAAAACAAATTGTAACTCAAAACTAATAAAGATGAATAATAAAAAAAAAATCTTTCAAATGCATCAAGAAAAAATCCACTTGTCCATATACTGTGTACCAGCGATACAAAAAATCGACACTGTATATAAATTCGTTTGATATTCATACCAACTTATTAAAGATTTTGACTTCACGGGATACTATTGCACGCATTTTACCGATGTTCGCTTTGAAAGTTGACAACTCCGTCATTTTTGGTGACATCATAAAACTAATTTTACTGCCGTTAATAATTCTTTACATGTAATACACATGTTATCAAAAATAAAAATAAAATAGGAGACAACCTCGTTTGCGATTCTTCCACAATCAGTTCAAATTTAATCTGAATTGAAAACCATGAATGCCAGTAAAAGAAAACCCACTTGGCCAAGAAAAGATCGGAATAAAAAATATATAAATATATACATTCCTAAATAAATGAGAAAAAAGGTTTTCAATGTTGTACACATAACGATGTATAGAAAAAACTATTTCATGAATTAATTGTTTAAATTTATTATTTTCTCATTTTTGCAAAAAAAAATAATATAGACATATACTGTATAGACATAGACATATACGAAGTATATTGTAGCGCCAGCTCGTAGAGGAGTGGAGCTGGCGACACGGTATCGCTCCTAAGTAGATAAGTACAAACATCACCCCTAACTATTACACATCTGTCCGAAACGTTGGCTAAAGAATGAGGTAGCGTAACACGGCATAATACCCCAAAAACTAATAACAAAAATATAGACATAGACGATTAAGTTTATTACAGATAGTGTGAGCATATTTTAGACAGAATTAGTGTTTACATATATTTTTTTCTATTTTTTATTTGAATACCCAACTCAAGTCCCAACCGCCTGGAGCAGTGAGATCACGGAAATAAAATATTATATTAAAATATTTGCTCTATGCTATGAAACAAAAAAATTGCTCGAGAAAAGTAAAAAAAAAACGCCTATTTTAAGAAGCTTATTCTGATGTAATTAACAATGTCATATTAAGACAAGTTTTCATATTATCTTACATATAAAAATAAGACTGGATACAACATTAATTAAGTTCAATACAGAATTATATAAAGCAGAAAATAAAAAAAACTCACTCATGATAATAATAATTCAGAAAAACATTTATTTTTTTCAGTGTACATACATATAAGTCATTTATTAGTTATCCATAAGAAGGCAGGTCGTAAGTACATAAAACAAATTCAATTCACATCCGAATTATAAATGTAAACAACATAAAAGTTACTAGTGAATTAACTCCTCCAACTTTGTTTTTGTTGCACATCAACGACCTTTTGTCATGTGCACCAATTCACTGTTATGCGGATGACAGTACAGTTCATGATAGCTTTTTGTTTGACAAGCCCCCAAAGGGCTCACAAACTCCAACAGCTCGTAGGGCTTTGAAGCAAAGAATGGACGGCTACCTCGAAAGTGTTTTCTCTTGGGGTAAAAATAATCTCGTTGAATTTAATGTTTCAAAGACCCAATCTTGTCTGATTACGTCCAAAAGGGATCGAAATGAAAATCTAGTCTCTTTCAACGGAAGCAATCTTCCGAACAGGCCCTCCATTGATATGCTTGGTGTAACCCTAAGTGACCAGCTCAGGTATGGGGGCTCCATTGAAGCCAGAGTAAGGCTAGCCTCCCAAAAACTGGGCGTACTGTACAGGGCCCGCAGATACTTTAATAGTACACAACTGCTAACCTTGTACAAATCACAAGTACGCCCCACGGTTGAATTTGGCAGCCATCTCTGGTCTGGAGCTCCAAAATACCTGAAAAATACCCTCGACTCTGTGCAGAAACGGGCGGTCCGTTTGATAGATTCTCCCATCTTAACAGACGGATTGCAATCTTTAGAGCACAGGCGTCGGGTGGGAATGCTATCCTTGTTCTACCGGTATTACAATGGAAGATGCTCCGAGGAACTAGCATCATTGATCCCTTCGGCACCGGTGCATAGTCGGGAAACACGCCAAACGCGTGCCCAACATTTGTACACGGTTGACATTTGTCACATGAGAACGGGTCGTTTCTTCGACTCGTTCTTGTGTTCAACAGCTCGGCTGTGGAATGATTTGCCGGCCTCTGTGTTTCCTCCTTCCTACAACATGGGTCTCTTCAAGACCAATGTTCATTCCTTCCTCTCCTCAAAAAGACCCTCCACACAGCATCCCAGATGACATAGGCCCTGAGGGAAATTATTTTCCTCAGGGCCTCCTGTGTGGAGTTAATGTAAAAAAAAAAAAAACAGAGAAATATTCTTTTATGGACTTTTTATGTTGGTTAAGCTCATATTTGAAAATGTCCACTTTTGATATTGTTATTTTTGTAATTATTGCAGTCTGTTTAAGCAAGTCTTTTATTTACAGATCATTTTGGATTTGTATCTATTTTTAACCGAATATGGACAGAAGAGTGTGTGAAACACGCAGTTTTTTTTACATAAGTTTTACACAGGAAGCCTTGAGAAAAGTAATTTTGCTCAGGGCCTACGCCAACTTTGGGGATACGGTGTGGAGGGTAGTTTTAGGAAAGGAAGTTCTGGGAAGGAAAAAGCTATGAGGGGTGAGTAAGATTCTGGGGGTCTGGTGTCCAGGAGTGACGGACGAATGAATCCATCCTTCCCACTGCGTTGTAAAGCGATGCTCCGAGACAGTCCTGCTGTAGAGGTCAAAAAGCTTCCCTCAACCAATCTCTCCCGATCCGGGCTGCAACGCAGTTGGTTGGCAGTCAAAACCGCCGACAAGGCCGTGACCAACTTCACCCTATGAACTTGGGCACCCCTGCGAAGTCACCAAACAAAGTGAACCGCATAGGGCGACCTTTTTTTCTTTTTACAAGTATGTGGTTCACATGCGGTAGAAGTGAAACCTTCAAAAAACTAAAGTAGACAAAGTAGTAAAGAGTGGAGAGGCTACGAAGCACCGCACAATGAGGACACCGATTATTCTATCTCATTCTCTCGCGCTCTAAATCCCGTAGATGTACATATGTATGCAGGGGCGGCCCTAGCTAAATTATTAGGTGGTGCGAAATCTCTTGGTGACGCCCCCCCCTCCTAACAAAAAATAGAGCTCTTTCCGTGCAGTTATGCAACTTTAATTGAAGATTGAAAATACAGATGAGAAATAATATCAGAATTTTTATTTTTAACACAACAAAGAACGACTTCAAAAAATGCAATAAAAAGTATAATAATAATTTCGTATTCTTCTACAACTTAATAATAAACCTTTTTCTACTTATCAATGTGTAGGTACGATTGTTATTTTTGAAGTCGATGTCAGCCAAGGTAGATTTGTAACTACATACATAGTCATAGGTGAGATGTGCTTGTATCGCACGCGCGACTAGACGAGGCGAGAGGCGAGAGCGAGGCCACGGCGGGAGGGGAGCTGTCAAGTGAACACGCCGGACCGGGTACCTTGGCTGACACCTGCTCCAAAAATAACAATCGTACCTACATATTGATGAGTAGAAAAAGTTTGTTGATTATTAAGTTGTAGAAGAATACGAAATTATTTTTTTACTTTTTAGTGCATTTTTTAAGTTGTTTTTTTGTTTTGTTAAATTTTTTGCTTGTTTTTTTTTTAGTGAATCTGAAGTACTTTAATTAATTAGTCTGAATATGGGTAGACCTACTAAACGTGCTGCTCATATGAGACAGACATTACTTGACCATAACGAAGTTACGGTAGGCAGTGGCGTAGCTAGAATGGGTGGCACCCGGGGAGGAAAATGTGGTGTCACCCCCCCCCCCCTTAAAGTTTACTTCTGAAATTCAAAACGCAAATTTGACTTCCTAAAATATAAAAACATTACTAGCTAAGAGTCAAATGTGTAAACAAATAATTCGTAATCCTCAAAATTAAAACACATTCAAAAACACTAACAGAATAACAACTTTTTCACTTATTCACGTCAACCAATACATAACAATTCTCTTCACGAGTTTACGTCAATCACAATTAACGAACTAAATTGGAATGACACAAGAAATATTTCAAGGAAATCCCCGATCGAGTTATGGAACGAAAATAAGGAAAAACATTTTTTCGGGAATCTCCGACCAACCGAGCCATAGAGCTAAATAAAAGTGTAAAATATTTTTTACGGCAATTTTGCACTTTCGTAAGTTTTTAATTCACGTTCGAGTGTCACCCCCCCCCCCCCCTCGGGTGGCACCCGGGGCGATCCACCTCCCCCCCCGCCCCTCCTTTCTACACCACTGACGGTAGGTGACTCAAAGATCCGGATAGCCTATAAAAGATTGGGCGGAGTATCGTTAATTTGCTCCTAAGAATTGACTAGTTCCGTTACTTTGTCATGGATCCCATAATCAGAACCTAACCAAACTCTCATCAAACTACCCTTGAAGTACATCCTTTCCAATAAAAAAAAGAATCATCAAAATCGGTTGGGGTGATATTGAGTTATTCGTCCATTTGTCGGGCACATACTTAATGCAAATTTAAGACTTATATGGTTTTCTCATGGATGATATTGTCAGAACTGAACCAAATTGAAATGGGACCACACGAGAAGCACTAGCTTTCAAATAAAAAAGAATCATCAATATCGGTTCACCCAGTCGAACGTTCTCCCAGTCGAGGTAACAAACATTAAAAAAATAAAAAATAAAGAAATAAAAAAAGAAAAATAAAGAAATAAAAAAGAATCATCAATATCGGTTCACCCAGTCGAAAGTTCACCCAGTCGAGGTAACAAACATTAAAAAAATATAGTCGATTTAAGAACCTCCTCCTTTTTGAAGTCGTTTAAGTAATATATGTTTGATAACATTTATTTAATTAAATCTGCGAAAATCAATAAAAACACTAGAACACAACTTTTTTTGCTTTTGCCCTTGCGAATTTTTTTATAAAATCAGAATAATTGAACCCTTTGGCAATATCATTCTCAATTGATAAAATTGCAAGATCTGATAGTCTTTCTTGACATATAGCCGAACGTAAGTACGTTCTAATTTACTAAAGCTTCGTTCTCCTTTGGCGACATTTACAGCGATGGTCAGCGAAATCCGAAGCGCTGTCCATACATTTGGGAATATATCCTGCCAATCATTTTTTTTATAAGTTGATGAACTTGTAGTGGCTCTGCTGAAGCAAGATATTTTAGTTTGGGATTAGGCTCAAAAGTTCTTCAACCAATTCGTAACTAGAGACATCAAATTTTTCCGTTGGTTAAAATGATTTGCAAATCTGCACAGGCTTTTTCTAATGAAGACTTATCAGGAATTATTTTGATGTTATACAAAAAAGACCATGTATCATTGAATTTAGATAATTGTCCAAACCAAGTGACCAATGCATTTTCAAATGTATCTATCATAGGGTAAAAGACGTTAATTTTAAACAGTTCTTCGGGATTTGTTGGTGTCTCATCTGCAGCTTCATATTCAAATGATCGCTTCTTTCTTCGGGATCGGACTGGCTTAAGCGTAGAATCTTTCGCAGCCTGGGAAGTTATTTCCTTAGCTGTTATTTAAGCAGACGAATAAGTCCGGTATTGCTTCACAAATTTCGAGCAGTTTTTCAGCAATTGCGTTGCGTTTGCTAAGTCCATGATTGTTTTGATTGTCCTCATTACGCTGAAAATTCTTTCACCGACAGCATTATTGTATTTTTTTCTTAATTATTTGCGATTCGGCTGATTTAAATAACTTGTCTCTGAAGTAGCCTAATAGGCGACCAATCGCCTTTTAGATTTTTTCATCACCGATTCTCGTCCTGAGTAGCCTAAATGGCGAAAAATCGCCTACGTTGGCAACACTGAGTCAATACCACTCGAGGATCCCAGATAGGAAGTTTTGCCAATTTAGGATGTCTTAATGATGCGGCTTTGAGTTCTTGTCTAACCAGAGGATGTGAACTTAGGTTTCCTTCTTCAGGGCTACTGAAAGTTGTTACTACCGATTTATGAAGTCAAACTGTGCTGGGAGAGAGAGAGACTATCTTCTAGACTAAGATCTGTTAAAAATCGTGCTAAGTTGCTTCCTCTAGAGACATTCGGGTTTGTCGGTTGACCACACGATTTAAGCGCACGATCGATAGATAGTCGATCAGTGGTCGGGTGTTTTCGGCGCCCCCCTTACGACGGCGCCGTGTGCGGTCGCACCGCTCGCACCGCCCTAGGGCCGCCCCTGTATGTATGTACAAAAAAAGAGAGCTAAATCCTCTAGACTCTAGCTTTAGATCATAGATTCTCAAACCTTTTTGCCCACCGCCGACTTTGAGAATATTTTTATTTCTAACTCGTGAATCCGAAACAGCAATTGTCGTCACGATTATATTTACCACAACGGGGGGGGGGGGGGGGCGTAACCGGATACTACGACGGAGGGGGCGTAATTTATTAATTTATTAATTTATTAACGCCCTTTTTCGGGGCTTTAATGGGATAGGGAAAATATTTTTTGGAAGTCGCATGTGTCGCAGTTGTTTTGTGTATGTGACGTCACAAAGCTCATGCCCCCCCATACCCATTGCCACATGATGGCCCCTAATGGGATGGGATGGGGCAAGATGGGATGGTGTGGGATGCGTTTCTCTGGGTCTCCTACTGCCTCCCTGAAAGTCTGAAACGGCCCCCAATTTTCTCTTGGTCTTCTACCGCCCTCCTGAAGGGGGCGTTATCGCCCACGTTGAGAACCTATGACTCTTTTTAGTATCGCTTTTTCATTTTTCAAAGTTTCAAATCAGTTTCAAAGCAGTTTTCACTTCGAAAATAAAAACGTTATCAACTTTCAGTCTAAACATTGAACTGCAATATGTAAAAGTAATTTTTATCCGAAGCCGATATAATCTCATAAATAATTTTACTGGTTGTCATCATTGTTAAAGCCACATCAAGCAAAGCATTGTTAAAGCCACAAAGCCAAAACTAAAAAACTTTTGCAATTGATAAAAAGAATTTATATTGGTATCTTGCCATGTTACTAGGAACTACTAGCCTAGTAGGTAATAAATTAATTAATAATAATCTCTCTTTCAAATCTCACATATCAGACATTGTCTCCCACGCGAACAAAATGCTCGGATTTGTTCTTCGTAATGCGAGATCATTTACTAATGGAATTGCAATACGAAGAACATATGAAGCACTTGTCCACAGCAACCTGGAATACAGCTCCATTATTTGGGCACCCTCTGAACAAAACCATATCCTAGAAATAGAAAAAGTACAAAAAAGGTTTATGCGTTACCTGGATATGAGGGAATATACATACTACCCATTCCTGTATCCATCATCGTTCTTAATAATCTCTCTTTCAAATCTCACATATCAGACATTGTCTCCCGCGCGAACAAAATGCTCGGATTTTTTCTTCGTAATGCGAGATCATTTACTAATGGAATTGCAATACGAAGAACATATGAAGCACTTGTCCGCAGCATCCTGGAATACAGCTCCATTATTTGGGCACCCTCTGAACAAAACCATATCCTAGAAATAGAAAAAGTACAAAAAAGGTTTATGCGTTACCTGTATATGAGGGAATATACATTCTACCCATTCCTGTATCCATCATTGTTCTTAACAGGAATGCTCGATCTAGAAGCCCGCCGTAAAATATTTTTGGGAAAACATTTTTTTAAGCTGATCTCCGGTACTGTACTGAATCCACCTATGTTGAAGGAGATTAACCTATACTCGTGGGAGTTCCCACACACTTTTTTATGCTCCGAAAGCGAGAACTTCTTCCTTTCAGAATGCTCCATTAAATAGAGCAGGGTTTCCCAAACTGTGTTCCGCGGAACCCTAGTGTTCCGCCGAACCTGTACAGGGGTTCCGCGACAATTTGTCGGAAGAATTTAATTTAATATATTATACACATATTCATATTTCAACACTGCTGATATTATTCTCATTTATATGATTTCTGGGCGAGTAGGTATGTCAGAAGTGTACCCCAATTTGTCAAAACAAGTTTTTGTTTTTATACTTCCGTTTTCTACGAACTATTTATTCGAAGCGGGATTTTCTAATAAATTATGCTGCAACCAAGTCAAGTGCAGGAACAGGTTCGAGACGCCACACCAGATATTAGAACACAACTTACCAATATTGTGCCTGAAATCAAGAAGATGTGCAATTCAAGGACTCAAAATCATCAAAGTCATTAATTAGGTGTTTTATTTATTCCATTTTTTGTTGTTGTTTATAATAATATTTTTGTATTTTATATTCCAATTTTTTGTTGCTTATATTCAATTTTTTGTTATTTGTATTCCATTTTTGTTTTTGTTTATTTTCCATGTTTTGTTGTTTATATTCCATTTTTTGTTATAAATGTATATATATTGTTTGTGTACTTAACAAATAATGTGTAATAACATTTTTTAAAACTTTATTATTAGGAATTACCCAATCTAATAAATGAGCTAAGTGTTCCGTTAAAATTTACGGGTTTGCAAAGTGTTCCATTGCAGAAAAAGTTTGGGAAACCCTGAAATAGAGTAATTCAACTGCTTAACGATTCTGCATTGAGCATTGACATCTTCAATGTTACCTATAGAGAGTTCAGTAACTATCTTTTGACTTATGTCTCAACATAGTGAAACTGCCCCCTTGGCCTTTTTTTCTCTTATATTTTGTAATCTCCGTAATAATTTGGTGTATAACTGTTTTATGGAGAACCTGAAAAAAAATAATAAATAAATAAATAATGTAAACGAAAATCAGTAAATATAGCATTATTTATTAATTTATTAACCACGTGTTAATTTCGCAAGCACATGATACTTCGAGAACAATGGCACCCAATGACCCAATCTCCACGTGTGGTTATTGAATTACAGAGCGTTGCCGCTCTATTCTCGTGGATTTTCTCATGAAATCAATCAATAATTAACGTCACAATTATGTACACATTATTTACAAAATATATTTTTGAACCACTCTCGGCTTTTCGCACAGGCTTGTAGTGATCATCAGGCTGGCTCAAGAAGTAGCAGCACAACACGACTAAAAATCCGAAAGTCATCGTAAGGCGAATTAGCTATCACGCAAAGTCAAATAAAATAAAAGCAAAGTAGAAAGAGACGCAATTTTAATATTTGAGCTAATCCTGTGGTGGCGGGTTCAATTCGTGAGAAAGTAAAAAAAAATATTAAATTATGTTATTTCACAATTTATTCATGAAAAATAATAATAAAAATAAAACAGAGGCATGCTTTCCGCAGATACTTTCCGAATCGCCATTTTTATGTGAATACCACACAAGAGACACAAGGAGAGAGGACCCAAGGAGACACAACGTACCCCTAATTGGGACGGCATAGTTTCACTGGCTCCAGACGGTTGGGAGCAGTTGAAACTCTTGTACGGTAACGATACACTCACATTCATAATTATTGCAAAATTGGCGTAGTTTATTTTTCCTAAACTTAGGTATTTTTCCAATGACACCGCCTTTATATTAATTGCGTTTAGCGATGTACCACGTCGCGCAAAATTCGCAATGAAGCCAATTCACTAAAAACAACACTCCTTATGTAAATTGCGATAAGGTTAAATTCCCGTTCAACACCAGCCTGTTTTGGTTTATTCAAGAAAAAAACAACATAAAAAACATTTTATTTTATCTTGAGAAGTTCAGGCACGAATATTTAAATGTATTCGATCATTTTCTAAAGAATTTAATTTTCCATGTTATGCAATAAAATCATAACCGAAAAGGGGAAATTTTTTTTAGCTGTTTTTATAGGCCTCATGCCTTGTTTTATTTCTGGGCTTATAGAAAGACTAATAACAAAAATGCTCGTTTATTTCAGAGGTAAATATAAATATTTTTATATTACTTAGTAGTGTATCGCCTAATCATGACGTGTCAATAAAATGACACCCTGGATTCAAATATGTCGGTGCTTGTAGTTTTATTTAATATCTACCTTTACAACAATATTAAGAAATTAATGGTTGTACAGATGGCTCGGGCGTATAGAGCGAATGAACATAGGAAGAGTATCAATTATTTTTTTTTAAACAGAAGGCAGAGACGCCTAAAGAAAACTTGGAACGATTAAGTGAACCATTTCTCCAGTCGGATCATATCAAGAGTCAGAATAACAGAAGAGTCAGTGAGTACGATACGATATATGAATGTAAAAGAAGCAAGGAGTGGATGCCAATAAAGAGTTATCTGGCGGTCTATCCTCTCTGCCTACCCCTGTGAAACAGCGTGTTGTTTAAGATGAAACCATACTAAATAATGCAAAATCATACAAAACCATATGTTTTTGTTTAGAAAATTTGATTGCTTAGAAGTATTATAGATGCTTTAACTAAATACTGCGTGTAGAACATACCTTGGACCTTAAAATATTGGTCAATTTTTTTTTAAGTCTTTTAATAGGCCTAGAAAAAATTAAAGTATAAGGTCTTTAAAAAATACTTTCAAGTCCAAACTCCCCTATTTATAAACCCCTTTTCTTATATGTTTTATTGTATAACGTGGCAAATTCAGTTTCTTTTATGATAATCACAAAAAATGATATTTACGCAAGAACTCGATAAAATATGCATTACCGCGTTGTTATTTTACAACGGTATTTTGTGGTCGTTTTAATGGTTCAATATAGTTTTTTTTTTGAAATGTGAAATCGTCGTGTTTATTTGGACTGTCTTATTCTCATTTTTGAAGTGAAAACTTCTTTAGACTTTGTGATTTGAAACTCGATGAAACGAAAAAATGACACTAAAAAGAGACAAACACATACATTTATAGGATTTAGCCTGCAAGGTAATAAGATAGAATATTCGGTCTCCTCTTTGTGCGGTGCTTCCTAGCCTCCCCACTCTTGTCTACTTTAAATTTTGAAGATTTCACTTCTATCGCCTGTGAACCGCACACTTGTAATTCTTTTCTATATTATGGTACCCTCCTGCCTGAAGAATTTTTGAAAAAAGAATTTCTGAGTGGTACCAAAAAGTACTCTAAAACGTCACTTAAACTTAAATGCTTTGAGTTTAGTAACATATCTAATGAAGAGGTCGATATATTTTTTCATGATTTAAGATTTTCGCGGCCAAAAGTATTAGAGTGATTTATTTTTGGGTTATTATGCCGTGTTGGGTTACTTCCTTATTTAGCCAACGTCCACACATCTGCCGATCTGCCCTGATGATGAAAATAAATAAATAAATCAGTATAATAATTGTTACACCTTTTTTTACGCCAAGAAATTGATAAATAATCTTAATTCCTGGGCAATTTACAAATTTGACATAGGCAACTTTTAGCATTAAGCCCCAGATTTGGGCAAATACCTTACATAATTTTTTTTTAAATATACGTCAAATATATGGTTTGTAATTATGTCGGGAGATTTTATATACCCGCAAAACTATGATTTCGGAGATATGATTTTTTAAATAAGAGAGAACTAGAAATAAAAGTACTTTTATGGACGGTCACAGAACAGTTACGGAGGCGTCTACTAATATCTACAGGAATTCCAAAAACTGAAAAAATCGAACTAATATCTATGAGAACCAAAGTGTTGACGAATATCTACAGCTCAAACTGTTGACTTATATCTATGAGAACCAAAGTGTTGACGAATATCTACAGCACTGGCAGAGGTTGGATTTGCAATTATGTGTAGCATATTGGAATAACGTAATATTGCGCATGCAGTTTAAAAAACTTAATTTTTGTAAGTATGTATGTAAAAATCCCTAATATCGGACTATTGGACACATTTAGCTGATTAGTCCAACCTACGCTCTGTAGATATTAGTTCAACCTACGCTCTGTAGATATTAGTCAACACTGGGACCGTCATAGATATTCGTCCGACCTTAGCTCTGTAGATATTAGTCAACACTCTGAAGTTCGTAGATATTAGTTCAACATATGAGCTGTAGATATTCGTCCGACATACAGGCTGTAGATATTAGTATCTGGAGTCACAGTTACTGCTCACAGAACTACAAGTTATTAGTAAACACGTGGAAACTTTCTAGCATGAGCAAAATACCTCCAGAACAAAGGAGACCGTTGTTCACTATAACAGTGATTGTAATTGAGAATGTTGGCTTTCATTTCTTGAAGATTAGAGCATAAAGCTAATTTATTAATAGATACTTATTTATATTTATTAATTAAATAATTTATTTTTTTTTATTTATACTTATTAATCTATTTTCCAATTACTTATAACAACACACATAACTAAAGGACAAAATTATATTTAGATCAGTTCGAAGTTTTGAAATGTATAAAGAATAAACACCATCATTGAAAAAATCCATGTGTGTTTCTGTTCGTTTACTGCCTAGGAACACAATACGTATCAATTATTTCCCGATTTCCCGAAATGCGTTGCAAAGCCACTTAATAAAGAAATTGTTTCTCCCTACGTGTCCTTTCCCATTCGTCCCGTTTCATGTCCCCTCCCCCTTACGCGTTCCACCTCCACCTTCGGTGTTGAAATTGCATGATTCTGAGTTGTCATGGAACTGTAAATTATTGATTATCTTTCACTCATCATTATTTATCGATGTGTAAAACATTATTATTTTTTTCACATTTCTGGCATGATGGTTTTGTTTTCTATTCGCTACAGATATTTAAAAAAAAAAAATTTAATATTTTTTTTAATATGAATACCGCACAAGAGTCCCAACTGCTTCCGTCTGAAGCCAGTGAGACTATGGCATCCCCAATTGGGGAATGTTGTGAGGCTGAAGGTAGTGGGGAGGTGAAGGAGATTGGAAAGAGGAAGTTGGGGAAGTACCTGGCTATTCAGATCAGGTCACCAAACACGGCTGATGCCATTTTAAACAACGTTTCAATTCTGAATGGTGGTCTTACACCAGGGCGATACTGAGAGTATCTTCCACCCTGGAACGTGTCGCAAATATACCATATGTTATTTTAAATGAAGAAAATGTGAAATAACACAAATTAATCAAATAAAATGTATTTGCCTCGCCGGGATTCGATCCCGCGACCTTCGGTGTGCGAATCAAGAGTCTTACCGCTGGACTACGCCGGCCGTCAGTGTACGGGCATTTGGTTGGGGTTATGGTTAGAAAAACTTTTGTAGCCGGGTCTACGTTTCCAAACATTTTAAAAGACATTAAACAGTTGATATTAACCCCCCTAGCGACCGATTTAAAAAATGAAGAAAAAAAAATTCTTCATGCTTGATTTACCCAAAACAGAAAGCTCAATTGAAAACAGTTATATTGCAAAATTGACTTCAAATGTGATGAAGATTTACCAGTTTCCGCATGTACTACGAATTCCGGACACCGTGTTTAAATACGTACTTGAAAAAATCATTGTGACACGTACCTTTCTCAGTCAAAGAAATTCCGTATGCATGAGCTCTCATCATCATCTCAGAGTCCTGCGTGGGATAAAAGAAAGCTACTATCTGATGTAAATAAAAGAACTCACATTAAACTAAATGTAGGTACTTGTTATTATTGACAAGCAAAAACATAATTTACATAAATACCTTTGAAAACTCAAAAAAATATAGAGAGAGAGAGATAATTTAGTTATTTTAGTAGAATCAACTCCAAATGATCATTCGTAGCTTGCGATAGTTAATATGGCGCTCCTCTTCTAACCTCAGCGACAAGGGCTCCAGATAGCTGGAGAAGAGCCCCAGAGCTGCCGCTTCGCAAGCCCATGACACCGTGAAGCAGTCGAGATTCCAGTCCATCCACAAAGGCCCGCTGATGGCCATCTCTGAGCATTGAAAGGATATAACCCGCAGTTCTAGATTGTTGATGTCATTTAAGAAGCGCCTGCAATCTTCATCAAAGTTGTCCTCGGTGATATTGGATTGTACGTGGCTGTTTTATATAACGTCATAGGCTGTAAACACGCCCGACCAAAAAATCAATGTATCCAGCTGTATTCAATTATCCCGATGGCTATTATTCTCGGTGGATTGTTTTCCCCCTCATCACGAGCGTCAAGCAATACTTCTTAACAGTACCAATTTGAATTTGTAGACGCACAATATTGCAAATTTACACAATCATTTACGAGTATCAAAACTCATTATAAATCAAACTTCCGACAAATTCCTTGATATCTCATGACGTGGCCCTTGCAACCGTTTCTGCTTTTTTTTTCAAAAAACAATCGAGCAACGTCCAGGCAATTTGAATATGTTATCAGTCGTTCCAACGGCACGCCGAAATTCATAATACTCATTCTAAGCAAGAACCGACTGAATAACTACCATGAAAATAATTACGTTACAATTGGTAATGTGAATTCCCCCTCGGGAGAAGAGGCCTAAATCGAATCTCATTTTTGGTAATTTCTGAATCAATTCATAAAGAAATTCCTACTAAAAGCAGATATTTATTGGAAGTTGGTATACATAGAAAAAATAGAAATATAAATAGAATTATTAATCTGTATCCATGCACGAATAAAATACAAACATTCGCAAACTTCAAGAATGAATTTCTGCTTCAGGGGGTCGTCCATTAATCACGTGATGTTTTTTTAGCATCTTTTTAACCCCCCCCCCCCCCCCATGTGATATGTGGTGAGGTTTTAGACTAACCCCCCCCCCCCCCCCCAAAATCACTTGTATTTTTTTTAGTACAAAGTATTTTGAAATTTTCAGAATATTATCACGAAAAATAAATACACGTGATATCTCATTATTCCGAACCCCCCCCCTACCCTTTCGAGCCTCACGTGATTAATGGACGACCCCTTGACGTTATCATGATGAAAGTATGTATATTTTTTTTAATGATGTTTTATTTTTAATATTATGTTTTACATGGTATTTACATGATAATTATACATCACAGGTTTTTTTACTACCCTTCCATTGAAAGCATGTGCTTATGTATTGAAGGGGAGTGTACATTGTACATTAATGTTATTAGTTAGTACTTAAATAATTCATTGTACATTTGAGCTACAGTAATTATTTTGATAACAATTTAAAGTAATTAATTAATTAATTTTAATTAATTAATTATTTAATATAACTATATATAATATTATATTATAATACAAAGCATTATAAAAACTGATAAAATCAAGTCAGAAATTTGGGAAGAAAAAAAACACAGTAAACTTTCGAAGAGTTGGCTAAAACAAAATTGAAATATGGATGCGAAAGAACTGAATTTCGTTAGTGTGTATAAAACTACCTGTGCCTCTCTTTGTTAATTATTACCTACTAATCAACAAACGAAGATTTTTTTAAGGTTTGTTAATTCGTTAGAGTCGTTTCATAAACAAGTTATCGTTTTTAAAGTAAATACCACATAAGAGTCCCAATTGCCCGGAGCAATTCAAGTATGTACACATTTATTAATTTATAATCACGTGTAAATGATGGTCACAGGACAATCAGAAACACGCAACTTCAAAACCTCATTTGAAAAGTCCTTTAAAGATGATGAAAAAATTGGTTAAATTAGTTACTATGGCATCCCAAATTGGGGTATGTTGTGAGTATGAAGGGATTTCTCTGCGTCAAAAACTGTATCAGTACCTAAGGGAACGTACCCATACTACGTGACCAATTTTTTTGCAATTTTTAACCCCCCCCCCCCCCCCCCGGGAACAAAAAACCTAAGCAACTCGCCGCTCATTTGTACCAAGCGTGGTATTTTGAAGACCCCCCCCCCCCCCCTCCCGAATGGGTCACGTAGTATGGGTACGTTCCCTAACCAGCGTGTTGAGGGACGAACTTGACGTAGTTTAACCTCTCAGGCTTCTCGGAACACCACATATAGGTCTTATAGAAATCGTTGTCCCCCTTATTTTCATTGCAAGAAATATGATCTAAGCGACGACCTCCGTAGTCCAGTGGGTAAAATTCTTGACTCACAGTCCGGAGGTCGCGGGTTCAAACTCGGCATGCGCAAATAAATTTTATTTGATTAATTTGTGTTATTTCACAATTAATTCATTTAAAATAATATATAGTATATTTGCGGCATGTTCCAGAGTGGAAGATACTATCAGTATCGCCCCTGGTGTAAGACCACCATTCAGAATTGAAACGTTGCTTGAAAATGGCTTTAGCCGTGTTTGGTGACCAGATCTGAATAGCCAGGTACTTCCCAACCTTCCTCTTCCCCACCTCCTTCCCCTCCCCCACTACCTTCAGCCTCACAACATACCCCAATTGGGGATGCCATAGTCTCACTGGCTCCAGACGGGAGCAGTTGAGATTCTTGTGCGGTTATTCACTGTAAAAAAAAAACAAACGGTGTAAGAAAGAGAAAACACCACGCTTTATATGATAAAAGTGAGGTGACAACAATATTTATAATTCATTTTTCTAATAAAGCATTAACGTGATTTTATTTTTTTTTCGTTATCAGTAACTTTTAGAAAAAACGTAAGGTGAGCCATTTTCAAACTTTATTATGTTTGCATTCAAAAATTTTATATATCTAAAATTATAAGTTTCTTTCTAACTATAAAATCTGGAAGCGTATTTCATTACCTTTCAAAAACAGTTTTTAGTTTTCGGATGCATTCAGAAATGCTCCATTTATTTGGATTTTATTGCAAAGCTGATATATTTTGAACCTGTGACAAAACATAGTCGAGGCCTGAGTCGTTAATAATAGGATTACATTAGTTATTAATAATGACGAACCCATTTCCATTTTCCATGCATATTGTGATAAAAAAAAGTTAGTTGTTGATTACGTTTATAATACATTTGGCCGAATCGAGCTGGGATAGAGAAAGGGTTGGTTTTAAGTATAATATGTCACTTTGCGACTTCAGGAATGCTTGACGTTATAATTACAATGAATTACTTATATTATAAAACAAAGTTTTTTTGTTCACATTAGCTCTATAAATGAGGCACTGGGGAAAATAATCCGCCTCAGGGCCTTTGTATCAGAAATGGGTATTATGGGTGGGTAGGAGTCTCGGGGTCAGTGTGTCCAGGAGTGACGGACATATGAATCCATCCCTTCCACTGCGGTCCAAGGCGATGTTCCGGCTGGAGAAATCAAAGGGACTCCTTCAACCATCCTCTCCCGATCCGGCCTGCCATGCACCTGGTGACAAACCTCACCCCATGACCCCGAGCACCCCTCAAGTCACCAAACGTAGCGAACCACTGTGGCATTGGAGGGGACCCCACCACTTTCCCAACGGCGTTATAAGGAAACATATGGTTTCCTCCTTCACCGCACACGTCAAGACTCTATTTTTTTTTTAACGAAGCTACATTTATTTGAACGACTCTAGACCCTCCAATGTCCATGCATACGGGGTTAGTAAGCAGTATGCAAGTACTTACATTAACATTATACAAAAGATAAATAAAAGTAGCAGCCCGTGGAATGATTCTTCTGAAATCTATAGAGAAAAATATATACAGATAAAGGTGTTAGTAAATAAAGAAAAATAAGAGCTGCGCCCGGTTGAGGAGACCTAGTTAAGATATATAACGAAAAAGTAACAGTAATAATATAATGCAAGTATTTGCAAAAATAACTGAGAGAAGAAAAAAAAATATAACGAAAAAGTAACAGTAATAATATAATGCAAGTATTTGCAAAAATAACTGAGAGAAGAAAAAAAAAAGAAACCACTGTGGCAGAGGTTAGTTATCCAATAAATGGTTCCCACACTCGCTTCCCAAATTGAATATCTTTATTTTCTATCGGATTTTCATGCGGTTTTCGCCAATAGATAGAGTGATTCATGGGGAAGGTTTTTAGGTATATAGTTTGTCAAGGTTTGGGTAAATTGGTTGAAATACATAACATATCGCATTTAATATAAAGCATTATAAAAACTGACCAAGTCGAATTATAAATTTAGACAGAGAAAAAAGGCAGTAAACTTTCTAAGAGTGTAATAAGAAATGCAATACAAACAACTGAGAATGCGAAAGAGCTGAAAATCGCCAAATTCGTTACATATAGATATTACTATCATCTGCCTGTACATATCTTCTTCTTCTATCTTCTTCTTCTATCTATATCTCTATCTATCTATATAAATAAAAATGAATCGCCGAAGTGTATGTACGCGCATAACTTCCGAACGACTGCACCAAATCGCATAATTCTTTTTTTGTGTGTTCGCTATTGTCAGGACAAGGTTTGTATAAAAGTACTGGTGAGCTCTGGCATTATGAAATTTGTATTACAATAGGTGGCACGCGAGCTGTTTGAAAACTGAATGTATGGGAGGTGGGAGGGTGGAGGGGGGTTCGCGGGGCGGGGGAAGGGGGAGAGTGGAGTGGGGAGAGGAAAGGTGGAGGAGACGGAGGGTGAACGCAAGAGGGGAAGGGAACGAGGGAGAGGAAAGGGAGGAGGAGAGGGAACGGGAACGGGACGAATGGGAAATGATTTATTAAATGGCATAGCAACGCATGCCGGGAACCAGCTAGTATTATTATATTACAGTATATTTTTACGCAGCGTCACGCTTATTGGTGATACATTTCACATTATAATATGTAGTTTTATGTTATTTGACCGATGAGCTGGTGATGCAATACGTTAGCCTTAAGTTATCAGATTTTACAGCTGTAGGCTAGAGCCGTGAGAAAATAGCATGTGTATTTACAACGCCCTTGAGGTGATTTTTCACTAAAATGGCGCTCTACAAATCAACAAAATACGATTATTATAACAGAATAGAGATGGGATAGGGGAAGGGTTGGTTTTAAGTATTAATTGACTATTCAGATCTGGTCACCAAACCAGCTAATGCCATTTCCAGCAATTTTTCGATTACGAATGGTGGTCTTTCGCAAGGGCGATTCTGAAAGTATCTACCACTTTAAAAGTATGTATAAATTGCTGGCCTGTTAAGTGTAAAATGCAAATATTCGTAATTGCCAGCATTACCTTGAAGATATTATATTTCGCGTTGCATCACGAAAACTAACTATACCTAAATGAATTTAGAAATAGAAGAAAAATGAACGTGGTCAACTCTAAAATAATATTTTATATGCATGTACTTAACTATAAGAATGTGAAGAAAGCGGAGTGTATTAGGTAATTTGGAAAGCCACGTGTGTAGCTCTTTGTTCTCTGCCTACCCCGCGGATGTCAGTCGTCGATTCGTTCGTGAAAATGGGAATAATTTACTAATTTATTGTACATGGTTATCATGTTATCAATATGTCGTGTGGAATGTTACTGTTATTCTAAATAACCATAAGCAAGTATAAAATGCAAACATTAGTAAACGTCAGCAATGCTTGGCTGTATGTAAAGTGTAGTAGTATAGAATGCTTGCAATGGCTGACGTGTCGGTGATTACGCCAACATCCGCTCGGTTGAAAAGTCCACAGGCAAGCACTCTCCACCAGCGGATTCCGACGTTGCCAGACAATTTTGAACATATCCGACGGCCGCAATCCTCGACGAAATTCAAAATGGCATCTCGGCCGTAATCACCGCCGTCTACGCTCAAAACGCTGCGTTCGCTTTGTTCTTTATCGCCTTCGAGAGAGTCGTATCCGAGGCGTATCGTATCACCCTCGAGAGCCCCGAAACGCGACGCGAAAAGGACTACCAACGCCATCTATGAACCGGCATTTCACACTGCGCCCCATACATTAAAACCAACCATAATAAAATAATGTCCTTTGTTTATTTGAGTTTCAATCACAAAGCGTGCAGTAAATCTTTGTTTCAACTCAATAAAAGTGAAAACAGATAATCACTCTTTAATATTATATCAATCAATATCAATATAACTAAGCTAATAAGGCCACATTTTCATTTTGAAATTTCAGTGGGATGTCGCGTGCACGCTTGAAACTTTAAATTGCAACGTCGCACACAGCGTCGGCTATTTATTTTTGTTTTAATTTTATTGTTTCTTATCGTTCTCAAGGTTATAGCCATCCCCAATAAAGAGCGATGTATTTATAGCTCGGGTTACGTATTTTTTTCTGTTTCGCGCAAGGATAGCAATTCCATCTATAATTAAACGAGTTTCTCTGCGTGTTCGTCTAAATAAAATCTGCGAGCGCTTTCACTCGCTGCGCCATGAATTTTTGTAACCTTTTCAGCGGATTGTGTACAGCATTGACATCTATCGGTTTCTGAAAATTTTAATTGAATTTTATGTGTGACGTGCGGCTGTTGACATTGACTTTTGACATTTACATTAAGTACATGTCACGGGCGTACCTAGACACTTGAAACATTATGTTTTATGGAATAATCGTACAAACTAAACGTAATTGATATTCCTTCGAGGCGTTCGGCAGATAAACGAGTAATATTGATGTAATGTGTAATGGCGGAATGTCTGGGCACCACGCGGTTGAGTGATCAGAGATCACGTGGGCAGGATGTGTAGGTAGCTAAGAAGGGTTTGGACCGGTTTTGACCTTTTTCATGAACAAAGACATAATACGTCTTATAATATTTTGTGGTAAATTCCAAATTATGCGCAGTGCACCATGTGCAAATTACATCGACGTGTTTTACCTAAATTATGTGTGACGTAAATCTGTTTACCCGCAGAATGAAACTTATAATCGAAGTTATATTTTTTACCTACGTAGGTATCTATCTATATGTGAATACCATTTAGGTACCTACTATTATAATATTATCCTGAAAATGCATCATTTTCAAAATTTGCTAAACTATAGGCATAGTACAAAATGAACTTGGTAAAGGTAATAATATACTTAATAAAAACACTACGAATTTTAAGGCAACTGTGAGAATATGCATTATAATATCTTGGTGTGTCAGTACCTACCCATAAGGAAAAAAATATGAATATTACTAGGTTTAAAGTATAGAAAACCTTTATTAATTAATTAATATTAATCTTGCCATCTTATATAAAGTACCTACCTATGAAAGTAGAGTAAAACGAAAATAAAATAAGATTTTGTTTTGTATATGACGATCGTCCAGTTGATTAGTCAGACATTTCAAAACTCTAAGTTTCGAGAAAATAAGGAAAGCAATATTCGAATGCTCACTATAAATCAAATATTATTTACACGTGTCTGTGTTTTAAGTATAAAGTATGCTGTAAAACACCGGTAGGCATAACGGTCTGGTACATTAGTATGACATTTTGAAATATCCTACTAGTGACCCAGAAAACATGAACATTTTGTTTAATTCACTACAAGTTTTTCCGCATTATAATTTATTTGGTGTTGTTTATGAGTAATCTTGTAAAAATAGAGGGTACACTTTTACATATAACTGCATACTCAAGTAAAATTTTAATTTTTCAGAGATGTCTGACTAATCAATTGGACGATCGATGTATATTCAGTAACATTATTATTTAATTTATCAAAAAAAAAATAGAACTTATGAATAAGTTCTGCTGAATAATTATTATTATGTATGATAGATGTTTCTCCTTCGCATTATCAAAAATTGCTTTGGAAGGCGAAACAGTTGACATGCGTAGTAATAATAATAAATAATAACTCACTGTCAGCCTAACAGAGAATATCTCAAATATATACATGGTGCCTATCCGAAAGAGATAGACGGAGACTAGAGGCTTTTGAGATGTGGTCCTATAGAAGACTACTAGGATTTTCCTGGAGAGACCACATCACAAATGAGGAGGTTCTCCAAAGAATCGAAGGAGGAAGGCACCTGCTCAGGACCTTGTCCGAAAGGCGCGCAAGATGGATCGGCCATGCAATAAGACAAGAAGGCCTCTTGCATGCCATAATGGAGGGTATGACCGAGGGGACAAACGCTAGGGGACGCCCACGCCGAGAGTACCTGGAGGACCTGCTGGTGGACGTGCGCTGCTATATGCAGACTTCAAAAGAGCCGCACAAGACAGGGAAGAGTGGAGTGGAAGAAACGAATAGATGAAATTGCTGCAAACCAATCCCAAGATTGAAACCAGAGAGAGAGAATAACATTAAAATTCTCGAAAGAAATTGAATACTTGGAATTACACCCTGTAACTCAAATTGAATACTTCCACTTAAGTATAAGTAGTAACGAAAAAATAAAATATCTTTAATAATTAAATTACTGATAATAACATAAATGGAAAAGTAAATAAACTCCACAATAGACAGAATAAGGAAACTGATTTATATATTTTTTAGACGTGGAAATACCATAGCATTAAACAGTCTAAAAGATATTTATTATGTATTTGCGCATAATCTTGGCTTGGGGGGGATGCATTAAAATCATCCCTACTTACACTCGAAACAATTAAAAAAAAATACTAATATAAATTATCTTAAAAAAACATTTTACTACCCAATAATAAATTAATTTCAAGATATCCCGGTTCCCCCCATTTAAAAAAAATTTCGACAAAATTGCACTACTTCAGTTACATTCAGATTTCTCTAATAAAATTAATATCCCACTATTAAATATTAGAATAGGAAATAGTTCTGTTGGTGGACTAACTGTACCACTCGTACGAACCACAACAGCACAGAATCACCAATATGTATAATTAAAATATATTAAAAAAATTGTAGTACCGCCATGTAATTTTTAATTATTCTTAATGTATCATGTGTATGTTTTATGTATCATTTCGAATAATATTATGTATAACTTATTTATTTTATTAGAAAGTGTATATATATATTCATAAGATTAAGAAATATTTTAAAACTCAACAATCTAAAAAGAGTATACTATGCACTAATCCAGTCTTTAATTCAATATGGAATAATTGGATGGGGGGGGGGTCATACAACAATATTCTAACCCCTGTCAAAGTGATCCAGAAACTAATCATTAAAGTAATCCTAAAGAAACCCTCCACTTATCCAACAGAAACGCTTTTCGCAGATTTCACGGTGCCTCGAGTTGAGAATATTTTCAAGAAAAATGCAATTATCCAAATTTACAAAGATAATATCATCAAGAAATTTGAAACTCACCAATCAAAAAGATATGAAGACAACATCAAAACACCAAAATTTAATACCAAACTAATGCAAAACAATTATATCTATTTAGGAATAAAGTTTTTCAACAACCTTCCCATTGAAATAAAAAAAAACCAAAGACATCAATAAACTGAAACTCAAACTGAAGCTACACTTCATCAGGAATAATTAACTAAATAATTACGTGTTTTTCTCTTTCTTTCTATTTATTTTTAATACATATTCATCTCTATTTTATTTAGATTTTTAGAATTTCTCCTAAGTGCACAATATCGTAGTATGTAACCGTATCCTATGTACGTACACCTACACATATAGATGATCCAAAAGTCTCAATTTATCCTATTATATACTTACTTATTACATAATGTTGTTCTATTTCAGTTATAGTTAGTGTAACTCGCTCATCAAGCACAAGAACTAGCTTCTTCTTTGGTGAGATTGCAATGTTTAAATAATTTTCTGTACCGCTATGTAATTTCTATAACTCCACTGTACAATTATATAACTATATTAAATAAATAAAAAAAATAAAATAAAAATCTCTTTTATGTATTGTCTTACAAATTTACCATTTCTCATCTTATGAATATGTTGCCTTCTTTATTACCATGTCAAATGTAATTTTAGATTATCGGAAGACAAAGAAGAGCGATGTTCATTAGTGCAGGCATGCTGTCAGGCGTTTTCACTTTTGCAGTAAAAACGTTAAAATACTATTCAACGCATTCTGCACATCGCTGTATAATACGTCAGAGAACTGCGAGAAGATTACACTGCATCCCAATGGCATAAGCTAAAAATAGCTTGCAATAATGCTTATCACCTACCGAAATACTGCAGAGCCACAAAAATGTTCCTGGTGGGAACATTTTTGTTCCAGTGCACCCTTTCAAGAAGCTTATGGCGTAGACTACGCCGATCGAAGTATACCATCATCACTGCCGTGTGGTTGGGTACCTGAATGGAGTCCCCTCCCCTGATGACCCCAAACATCATCCATAAACGACTACTTGCATAATTTTTTTAATTATTAATATGTTTCCATTATTTTTCGTCTTTATTCTATTCTGTGTACATTATGTATTGATATATTTTTTTGGAAATATGGAAAGTATTGCATAATACCTAATACCCCTGTATACTACTTTAATATTACTAGATATTAATAAATTTAATTATTATTAGAGATTTAATAGAGATCTTGTAGGATTACAAAATATTTTTTAAATGGGTTTTAAGATTTTCACGGCCAAAAGTATTTTCGTTATTTGTTTTTGGGGTGTTATGCCGTGCTGCGCTACCTCCTTCATTAGTCAACGTTTCGGCAGCCGGATCTGCCCTGATGATGGACACTGCAACGCTTTCCGAAACGTTGGCTAAACGTTGATTAGCGCAACACGGTATAACACCCCAAAAACAAATAACGAAGATTTTTTTAAATATTTATATTGAGGGATCGGTAGGATTTATCGGTCCAATTAGGAGTTCTACCTAGCCAAACCCTCTGATATGAAAATATCTGGAGTCGGTGAATTATTTTCCCATTTGGTCTCCAGTAGGTTGACATGTTATTCTTGTATTGTTTTGTATTTATTATACTTATATAATGCAATTGCATAGCGTGTATTGACTAAATAGATGATCATTTGTAGAAAAGTGTGTGAAAGAGTTTAGTTTTTCCTGTGGGGAAGATTTAACCCAGACATAAAGTCTGAAGTTCCAGTTTGTACACAGTTAGTTTACTATTATTAATATATTTTTGAGTAGTAACCAAAATAATCACCTAATTTAATCTAATATTCGTCGAAAGAAGACTTCAAACCATTTTTTAATAACAAACATAATTTTTTTCTAGGCTTATAAAAAACTCGCTCGAAGACTGGTTTAGCAAAGGCTTGAAGATGCTTCTACTAATAGTGCCTTATTAATTAAATTTTACGCACCAGATTTAAATGTCCGGGTTAAATTTTCCCCACAGGAAAACTAAACCCTTTCACACACTTCCCCAAATGATCATCTAGTCAATCCACGCTATGCAATTGCACTATATAAGTATTATAAATACAAAACAATAAAAGAACAACATGTCAACCTACCATAGACCAAATGGGAAAATAATTCACCGACTCCAGATATATTCATATCAGAGGGTTCGGCTATGTGGAACTCCTAATTGAACCTATAAATCCTACTGATCCCTCAATATAAACATTTAAAAAATCTTTTGTAATCCTACATGTATTTAAAACGACTGATTTTGCATTTTTATATATAAATTCTTTGACAAATCTAATATGCCTAAATTTTGATTTGATTATTATTATTATAATTTTTATTATTATTATAATGAAACATCCATTTTACAAGTATTTTAATCATTAAAAATAATTTAGTCATGCAAATTTACCGCATGGCAGCTTGCCGGTAGGTTCTACCATTTTGCTAATTTAAAAAATATAATATATATCTAACCATATTTTTTTGATAAATCCTGTTACGTGCGTTTGACAAAATAAGAATCTGAAGTCTGAAGTGAGAGAAAAAACTGAAGAAGGGTAGAGAAAATTAAAATCTATTTGAAAGGAAAACCTCTCTTGGAGTGAGTATAAAAAACGATCAACTGCATTATTGCAACCTAACCTAACCTAACTTGGAAAAAAATTAAAGAATTACCTAAATTTATTATTTCGTCAGCGTCATGCTCACCATTGGTAGAATAAAAAAATATTATTTAAAAGTTATTTAAAAAAAAAAACTTGGATTTCAAGACAGTTTCCGACACAATCGTGCTTTCTTGGCGCAATGCAATAATAATAAAAATAACTAAATATTTGTATTGCTAAGTTTTGTCTTATTTCACTTCAAATTTACTTAAAATGAACTTAAAAGTAATCCTGCAGTGTTCCTTACGAGTCCTTACAAGATATTGATCAATAATGTGAAACAAAGAATACACACTATACAGTATATATGAAAGCTATGCCAAGAGAACAAAATTATTTGTTAACAATAAGAAATACAACATCAAAATACAGAAATAAATTGACATTGCAAGAAAAAAATCAAAACTTTAACACCATGTTTTTATTTTTGTGATATATTGTGATTTTTACCGGTTGCTTCCGAATCTAATCAGGATTCAGCTCAAATGAAATGTTTTTTTTTTTTAATATTATTTGGTTCATTAAAAAGTTGTTTAATTTTCCATAAATAATAATTAAATTCACTAGGAGAAAGGGAAACATTTTATACACAAAATATTCTTCTCTTCTCACGTTTTATTACCAACCCTTAGGTCCTGAACACTTAGTAGAATCGAACTATTTTGTAACGACCTTGCAATAACTCTTGCCACGCGATCACGAAGGTTATGCAACTTTCGTAGAAATATTTGATACCTACTTTACGTATTCACCCTACAGGACTGAGGATAAAGGCATTCAAATTAATGCTTTTATATCAGTTGAAATAATCAATTACGTACAAACTATAATTGATACCAATTAAGGAAACTGGAAACCTTTCAATTAAAATCAAGCTTTTGCAATGGGTATTTAAGCCATTGGAAAATATATTAATACGTGCATGTCTAAAATAACACTTGAATTAAAAAAATATATATTAAGGACTGTGGTGTCGAAAATATGGTCAATGCCATCTTTGGTATCGTACCAGTGATTTAGCATTTGCTAATCTTAATTTCACATACGTATTCGCCGTCCATAGCGGAAGATACTCTCAATGTTCCTGATGAAAAAATACATTCTACAACTGAAACATCGTCAACAAGCGCTGTTTAATTATTGTTTTATTTTTTCGAATTATAAAAAATATCCTTACTACCACAGCACTTAAAATAGTGTAGGCATGCTTTTTGCCAATCTTTATTAGCATAAAGCATTATAATTTGGGGTGGCTGTACTCAAACAAGTATTGATCCTCTACAAAAGGGACAAAAAATTATGTTATACGTGCAATCAACAAGCATACGACAAGATATTCCTCCATTCGTCTCTTCATCGAGTATAAAGTCTTAAATATACGTCAACTACATATAAAATTTATGCTAGATATATAACACATTTTTAGTACAAATACGACAACAAAACACTCATACTACACAATCACGCCAACAGAAATATGACCAACCGATACTACAATATACCTAAACTTATGTCATGAAATCTTCAATCTTCTCTCTGATAACCTAATTTCAACTCATTGCTTTTAAAACACAAACATGGAACCTTACATCGGCAGTACATTTCGATCTTAATACCCATACATTTACACTCTAACCACCTAGTTTCCCCCGTACATTTCCCATATTTCCTATCCAGTTTTCCTAATTTAATTTATTTATATATATTACAATACATTACAAATTGATACTTTGTCTGTCCAACTGGGAAGGATACCCGTTTCAGGACAGCCAAATTGTATATAAAGTTCATAATATTCTTAACAAAGGAATGGTTTCGTTCAAGAGATCACAGTAATGAGCTTCTGTTAAGACAACTTTTGAGAACATTAAAAATTGTATTCTGAACGAAGGGATGTTTTTTTATATCTTTGAAAGAATTTTTTTCAATGTCATTTTGGAGAACATTAATAATTGCATTCAGAGTGAATGAGTGGTTTCTTTAGTGAGATCACAAGTAGGAGATTCTTTCCAGGCCATTTTAGAGAACTTAGAGGAGAATTGTATAATTAGAATTTACACATTTATAAACCAATATATGACATATGAATTCCCAATGTATTTATGATCACTTATTTAATTTTAATAAAGTACTATAATTTTTAGAATTTCTTAAGTAGTAGAAATTACACAATTATAAACCAAATATATGACAAATGAATTTTTTTCAAACTCGTTTTGGGGAACATTAATTTATTTAGTTGTTTATTTATTTATTTTATTTTACACTCAGAGGGCTTTTACATAAATAATAAAGGCAGTACCTACATCTTTAACATGAGAAAACAAATAGTATAGATAAAGTTACGATTGAAATAAAAAGCATATAAATGAAATAAAAACATAAGCAACAAAAATTTATAGTACAGTGAGATATATAATATCAATGAGTAACGATAAAAAATACGTACATAATATAAAAATACAACCAACAAAGTAAGGTGATCAAAGTTTTGCAAAATTGCAACATTAACCATGTCTTTAACACCTAAGTATGTTGTGCCAAACCGCTGTATCGATGGTACCTCCTGTACCTCTCTCTGCAAGTTGCAGGAGTTCTGAACAATCCAATTTAGGATTTAATAGTGAATTTAATTTAATTTAATTCTGAACAATCCAATTTAGGATTTAATAGTTATTAATGGCTATTTAATTTTAATAAAATACTATAATTTTTAGAATTTCTTAAGTAGTAATACATGACTTATGAATTTTTTTCAAGCTCGTTTTGGAGAACATTAATTTATTTAGTTGTTTATTAATTACGATATAAAATATTTATAACTTCATTTTCATTTAAATTATTTAATCTAATTACTATTATTACTAAGCATATCACATAATTCCAATCTGTAAACTTCACCCGCCACACAGGGACATCTCTAGCATGGCAGATGAAATAAAACAAAAAATGTATCCATTTTATTTTTTTGCGTGAAATATAATTTTTTTAAAAATAAGTACCATCCAAATTTCAAAATCTGGATTCTCACGATATATATATATCCATTCGTTCCAATTTATTTCGCCTCACATCCTTCCTAAGATTCGGGGTATCAAATAATCGGCGAACATTCCTTAACCTCATGACTCTATATAAAATCTGCAACAACATTATTGACTGTCCTGACCTACTGAAACTAATAAACTTCAAAATACCACCCAGAGTAACAAGGCTTAACGACTTATTCCACATTAGCCGGACGCGTACAAATGCTGGTGTCAGGGATCCAATCAGAAGAATGTGCGAATCGTTTAATCAAAATCAAAACCTCAAGGATTCCGACTTATTTTTTGATACACGCAGTACCTTTAGTAGAAAATTGAAGGCTGTTTTCCTACAAAGTACAATAACTTAGACATTACTCGGTTTATAATTTTAACTACCTTTCTTTTTTCAAATTTATGTATTTTTTTATCTATATTTATATATTTTTGGTCTTACCATCAAAATTCCAAAAACAATTTGTAAACTTTTATAAGGATATTGCGCACATTTTTTTTATCTCTCTATTTGTAAAATAATATTCTTATGTATATACATACGTCTTTTCCGTATTTAAAAGTAAAAATATTTGCATATGTTTTTATCTGCTGTTAATGTAATTCGTGAGAAATAGTTTGGATGCAGGTGAATTCTCTATTAATTGTTTTGTAAATTCTTGTCAATTATCATCTGTATCTGTATTTTCTCCTTAATAAAAAAAAATAAAATACTGTGATCGTGATGCATAAAAACAAACATTTCGCCTCCAGCATATTTCACATATTGTACTCGTAAGGTACACAGTCACCTTATCGTGTATTTGTGTATAATGGTCACTTGAATTATCTATAAACCAGATATGCGGTATAATATGACTCATCGAAACTTACTTTAGTAATTTGTAAACAGATATTTATTACTTTTGAATTGATCATGTTGAATTGAATTGAAGGAAATGCCCAGCAGAATGTTATAAAAAAATTAATTACACAGAATAACAAATTTTTATGAAGATCTGGAGAAAACTAGATGAATCAATATAAACATATTATATGCAATGTGGTTGGGCGTTTACACAATCATAGCTACACTCACCTACATACATCTACATATATCATAGACTCTGTGCTTGTAGTTTTGATTGTCACATATTCCATCCCTATCATGTTCCTTTTACCCATCTTGTCCCATCCCTATGAACCGTTACCATAACAAATTCAGTCTCATCAATTGAAACTCGCCGCGTAAGACTATAATTTTCCGCTCCCCGCATTTCTATAACTCAATCCCATAAATACCGCAATTATTAACTGTACAAGTGTATAAACAAAGCCATGAGACCGGAGAAGTGCCAAAAGGTTCTACAGTAAGTCCCTTCCTCCCTATCCCTTTATGTGCATTCATTTTACTTGTGCAGTGATCTCTCATTCATTCACACAAAACACATAACAAGGTCCTTCGACATTCATTCACACAAAACACATAACGTCCTTCGACATTCATTCACACAAAACACATAACAAGGTCCTTCGACATTCATTCACACAAAACACATAACATCCTTCGACATTCATTCACACAAAACACATCATTCATAAACACTTCTCGCAAAATCATTCACAATGTATTCATTAACCTACAATTCTGAAGATGGTTGAGAATGATTGTCGAATGAAAACCCTGATCGACGCTCGTGAAAAACTTAGCAAAAAATGCAGACTTTTTATCATTAGTGCCCAAATAAAAAAAATACAAATCTGCAGTTCACACGAGGTAGAAGTGAAACCTTCTCAAAACTAAAGTAGACAAGAATGGGGAAGCTATGAAGTACCGCACAAAGAGGAAACCGATTATTCCATCTCATTCTCTCCCGGGCTAAATCCTATAGATGTATGTGTCTGTCCCTTTTTAGTGTCGCTTTTTCGTTTCATCGGGTTTCAAATCACAACGAAGTTTTATAGACGTTTTCACTTCAAAAGTCATGATTCATGATAAAATTCTTATTTTTGTTCTGTTTAGCCAGACGTTCGTATTTATAAAAAATATTGTTTCTCCGCGCTCAGTCAGCTGTTCTATAAATTACATTGATTTTGAATTTTCACTCTATTATTTTTTAAATGGAATTATTATTTTATTAATGGAACGTGTCATATTTGCAAATGAATAACCGGGTATTATAATATGCCTTCTTCCTCCTTCACTTGACGAGTCCAGCCCATTTTTGGTAGCCCATTATATATTATAACATTCATGTAACCTAATGTTAGTAGAGTATTATACTGCCCTGATGAAGCTACGGTTGTAGCGAAACCCGGTCGGCATAAAGTATAAAAATAAAAGTGGTGTTTACAAAGTTATTGTTTTATTTTAAAGAAAATTCTTCGTTCATTGATACGTCATTTTTAGTAAGATAATTTCTGTACTGGATCTTGACGAGGTGATTAAGATTATGATAGGGACCTTGAAATCGTTTAGACAAATAGAGCGAATGAAAAAGGAATATATTCATTTAATTGAAAATATTTATATGGACGCAAGCGCAAAAATAAAAATGCATGGTAGAAGGCTTGGTAATATCAAGTGAATCAAATAGACGAGTTGTCAAGAGCCAATATAATGAGAGATAACTTTAATAAGACTTAGTATTAATAGTCTAAATTCAAATAATGAAGACGATTAATAATAATTTAATTTTGTGACAATAATTTTCTGTTAAAACTATTATATAATGAATACTGAAACAATAAATCCTATATTATTTCAGTATTCATTAAATGATCAAAATTTAAATTGTGTTAATGAAATTATTGATCTAGGCATTATATTCGACAGTAAACTCACCTTTTTATGTCATATTATTAATATTATCAATAAGGCTCTTAAGACTCTTGGTTTTGTGTTGAGAGCTGCATAAGATTTCAATAATTTGGGCACATTTATTATGTTATATAAAACCCTTGTCAGATGCCAACTTGAGTACAACTCTACGTTATGGTCTCCCTTTTACAATATTCATTCAGACAACATTCAAAAGATTCAACGCAAGTTTCTAAGGCTTATAAACGATAAATTGCACATTCCTATACAAAACATTGATTACAATTACCTTCTGGATAAAATGTCACTATTAAAACTTTCGGAAAGAAGAATAAGCACAGATTTAATACTATTACATAAAATACTGCATTACAAAATTGACTGTCCTGAATTACTTCAATTTATCAATATCCATATTCCCAAAAAATCATGCCGTCATTTATTACCCTTTTACACCAGGACACAAGCTTATCAAAATTCTCCGATTCCGAGACTTCACAGTCTCAGAAATAAATATTCTGATCTGGGCGATATAAATATATCGCCCTTATTAAAACTAAATAATATTAAAACTAATCGGTATAAATGTTGTATATTCCATCACTTTTATTCTTGGGAACACAAAAAGACCTAATTACCTACCAAATAACTTATATTCTACTACTATATTGTTTTGAAGAATCTCTTAAATTCAATTATATGCTTGAGGATTCTTAGTTTCTGTTTACATTTTTAATCTGTATATTTTGTTTTGTGTTTTGTTGCAACCTCTTTTGGCATTATCTTTATATTTTCTTTATTGTCCAAATTTTTAAGTATTTATTTTGATACAAATAGTTTGTAAAAAAATTATAAAAAAAGCACACTACGGCGTGTAATAAATAAATATATTATATTATATATATAGGTACTTTATTGAATTCTCCAAACAAACCAGAGTGGAAGATACTCTCAGTATCGCCCTGGTGTAAGACCACCATTCAGAATTGAAACGTTGCTTGAAATGGCTTTAGCCGTGTTTAGTGACCAGATCTGAATAGCCAGGTACTTCCCCACCATCCTCTTCCCTATCTCCTTCCCCTCCCCACTACTTTCAACCTCACAATATACCCCAATTGGTGATGCCATAGTCTCACTGGCTCCAGACGGGAGCAGTTGGGACTCTTGTGCGGTATTCATATAAAAAAAAAAATTAAAAAACACTTCCAATTTTAAAAATGACACTTAAATTTAAAGCAACAGTTGTAGAGAATATGAAACGGGAATTGCAGACAGAGGCCCAACCGAAATTATTTAAAAAAAAATCATTTAAATTAGTGTGTGTAAAATCCCTCCACACAGCATCCCCAAAGATGACATTTATTATTATTTTGATTAGATTAGATTATTTTCCTCCGGGCCTCCTGTGTAAGGTTAATGTAAAAAAAAAAGAAAAAAAATGACAGAGTTGTGTAGTGATCCATTTCTCTGCCTACACCTGCGGCAAGTAGCGCGATCTAAAGTTAGTTTCTTTAACAGACGAGTATTTTCACGTCTCACTTCGATGTATCTGCAAATATGATTGAAGCAATGTGTGCCTAGAGTTTTTAGATTCATTCTCTTTGCTGACCTTTGCGTATAAAAAAAGAAAGGGAAAACCGCTAAATATTTCAGAATAATCTCGCAGCGTTGTATGAAAATAAATTCGAGTTGTTTCAATATTTATTTACCTACCGACATTTAAAGAAAAAACCAAAATTATATACTTTCCTTAAATTAGCGATTTTCGCACTATAATAATATAACATCCTTTTCCGTCGTTATTGTTCGCGCTAGTCAAAATTGTCGATAAAATAAAGTAACCGTTTTCTGCCATGAAGATTGCGGAAAACAGGCGCAGTATGCTCAAAAAATTGCCTATATACAGGCGACCACGCCCACCGAACCGTGTTCTTCTGTACGCTACCGAAATAACGTTTTTAAATCTTTTTTACATGATGGTACGCAGAGAAGATTGAACGTCACAAAACTCTGTCACGGAACGCTCCTTGTTTGCACGTTGCGCCTGTTGTCCGCAATCTTCATAGCAAAAAATGATTTTTTTCGAATGTTTTTATCTACTAAAATCTTTGCCACAGAACGGATAAATTCGAAAATATAGCTCTTCTACCGTAACAAATACGCGTTTTTTCAATAGTTTTACATGTTTAAAATTCTAATGTATGGTCGCTAAGTATGTACCTTGTATTGAATATCACAATTCAGTATATCACTCCGGTGACCATTTTTGAGGTATTTATCGAAAATCTATAGTTAATTATAACATGACAATCGATAGAAAAAACCTATTACCATAATTAAGACAGAGTTACATTTTCGATAAAAATATGATTTGTGGCTAAGATATCAGATTGAATCATAAGAAGTTATATTTTTTCAAGAAATGTGTGATTTATCGCTCAGATTTTTTAATTGACCGAACAAATTGTAACACTTTCACAAGAATTATCGCTTAGATCTTTGAGTGAATGTTACAAATCCTAATATTTTTACAAGAATTATGTGAATTTATCGCTTAGATCTTTGATTGAATTATACAAATCGTAATACTTTTACAAGAATAATGTGATTTTTATCGCTTAGATTTTCAAATGAATCATACACACATATTGGTTCATGGGGTGAGGTTTGTCCAGGTCTTGGCGGTGGATGCATCTACCTACCTACTGCGTGGCGGGCCGCATCGAGAGAGATTGGTTGAGGGATGCCTTTTGACCCTTACAGCCGGACTCCTCATTCCATCGCCTTGCATCGCAGTTGGAAGGATGGATTCATATCTAAGTCCGTCACTTCTGGATAGACTAACACCCAGATTCCTCCCAACTCCCAACCCCTCATACCTTTTCCTTCCCAGAACTTCCAATCCTTCCCCTCCTTAAAAATACCCTCTTTAAGGCATCCCCTAAGGATGACTCCTGTATACTGTATAGTGCTAATCTTCGACCAAGTATATCTAGACAAGGCGTATAGGTCTTAAAAATGACACCGGAACCAAAAATATTGGTTTACGAAAACATTTATCAAAAAGAAAGTCCATTATCTCACAGTCAAAAGATCGCAAGAAGCATTGGTTTGTACCTTTTGTTGGTCTGCGTAGAGCTAATTTGTTTTCCAGCAAGTTCGCGGTAACGGAATTACTAGCTTTGTGAAGATCATTTTTAAAACACAAATTTCAGGCAGTTAGAAATATTTTAGGTATGCGGGCTATCACGGACTTTATTATTAATAATTTAATCAGATATATGAATATCCAAAAAAATATGTACATACCATATGAATTCGAGGCAGCGTATGGAGAAAAGTAATATTAGATAAAAAATGTTTAATTTCTTCCTAGTAAAACAACTACGTCACGCAAGAGATGCAACGGAATTCGATGGGTAGTTGTATTATGAAATTTCTCGTAGGTGGTGTCACTTTGGGATTGGAATTGGGTATGGGAGGGCTAATCTATAGTTAATATATCGATGGTGCTAATGTAAAAAAATGCACATCGTAATACTTTTACGAGATTTGTCTGATTTATCGTTTAGATTTTTGAATGAATCATACACATGGTAATACTTTTATTATAAGATTGCAAAAACTAGAATTCGTTAAGTTTACAGCATTTGTAAATTAAATACTCCACCTACGTTTTATAATAACTTACTTTAAATATTTAACTCCATACTTTGCTCCCTGGCAGAAATATTTCCCTCCTTGGAGTTGCTGTTTAAAAGGTCTTTTTGAGGAAAGGAAGGATTAAACCTGAGTGTTAAAGAGACTTAAGTGGCAGAAGGGAGATAAACACAGAAGTCGAAAAATCATTTCACAGTCGAGCTGTGGAATAATTTGAATACAAGGCCCAAACGGCCCGTTGGCAAATGTAAACCATGTGCAAATGTTGAAATGTTGGGCACGCTTGCCTCTCGGCATTTACTCGATTCCATGTTTAAAGCAATATCAATCGTCCAGCCAATTTGACGAGAAGTTTTTCCAAAGACGGATGGTGACCGGAAAACGTGAAGGAATAAAAATTAGTAGAAATATGTGGGGGTGGACTGTGGAATAACCTTCCAACCAAGTTCATAGCAGTTGATTGTAATGTCAGCCGTCCGATCGTCTGATCGTCCGATGACGTTCTTACTGTTAAAGGCAAAAATGGTTCTGCTAACAAAATCGACTATCCAATTTTGCTACTTTAATATAAATACACATTTATTACATGTCGATTCCTCTCTTCAAATTTCTAATTTATATTCTTTAAAAACCTCACAAAACACTCGGAAAAGTCTCGCCGAGAAAGAGTAGGCGCCCAATAAGTCCCCAAAATACCACTTTTCATTATGTACATAAAATCTATCCTAGTCATATTATCAAAGGAGGAATATTTTTTATTTGTTACAAAATCTTTAAGGTTAGGGTGTTGTTTTTTTTTTTTTTTTGAAAATACAAAGTTTCGGTTTCAAACACAGCACGGGAAAATTGACTTCATAATAATAAAGTTACATGCCAGGTATTTAACTATGTTTGTGGGTTTGTAAGTACTAAAGGTAATGCCTAACAAGTAATATGTGTACAGTTGTATAGCGCACTTGAGGTGATGTTTCTTCAAAACGGCGCCAAACAAATTATCCAATTATGATAAATTATTTTGACAACCTCCGTGACTGGACGCAAGTAAATTTTATTTGATTAAATTGTGTTTTTTAACAATTTAATAATGTAATATATGTGATGACCGTGGTCGGTTATCTCATGTGATTCTGATGGATCCTTTGATGGATCCAGATTCCTTTGATTATAATGATCTCAGTTCAGGGTATAGTTGCAATAATAAAACGTAGGTAGACTAGTTACGTTTATTCCGAGATATGTACAATGGTTTTTCTTAGAAAGTCAAGGTAAAGAGACCGAATGGACAACAATCACAACCTTTTATAGTTACTCGTGCTGTCTCACTCTTACACGTATGTCTCTTTCATACCGCAAGACATACGTTCACCACAATATGTAATCAATTTAAGAGGAGGGTATGGGTACCGCCACCCCGGAAAAAAATTATTGGATAACCAACATCTCTACCATAGGTCACCCCAAGTGATTCGCTACGTTTGATGTCTTTGGAGCAGGGGTGCCCGGGTTCATGGGGTGAGGTTTGTCCAGGTCTTGGCGGCCGACGCGTCTGCCCACCTGCTGCGTGGTGCGCTGATACATATTGCCACCTCGTGGACTTTCACCAACCTGTCCCATTGTCTTGTCTATATTTAATCATACTAACACATATTGTATCTTGAGTCTTGAGTTTGCCGCTAAGCACTTGCATACTGCTTACTAACAACGTATGCAGGGACATTGGAGGTCTAAATTCATTCTAACCTAAATGTAACCTCATTCTTTCAAAAAAATTAGAGTTCTTGCGAGAGCCTTGAAGGAGTAACCATCCGTTACTTATACCAGGGCGGATAAGTGGTGGATCACCTCCAATGCTGCGTGGTGGGCAGAATCGAGAGAGACCGGTTGAGGGAGGTCTTTTATTCTCTCCAGCCAGAATCTCTCTATCCATCGCCTTGCACCGCAGTTAGAGGGATGGATTCAAACGGCTGGATGATACACCTGGACACACTGCCCCCGATTTCTACCCACCTTTCATACCTATTTCCTTCCCAGAACTTCCTCTCGTTCCTTTCCTTAAAAAAACCCTCCACACAGCATCCCCTAAGGTGAGGTAAAAAAAATAACAATAGTATAATTTTGCTGCATGTTCCATCAGATACTTTTTTATTAACGATAGATACTTTCAGTATCGCCCTGGTTAAATACCACCACTCAGAATCGAATAGTTACTTGAAACGGCTCTAGCCGTGTTTGGTGATCGTATATGAATAGCCGTGAAAAATAGAAGAGTATGTATGAATGTGAATGAGGCAAATGGTGTGGCCAAGACCGAGTTGTTTGGCGGTTCGAACTCTCTGCCTACCCCGGGGATACGGCGTGATGGTTAGTTGGTTTGGTACTTCCCCGCCTTCCTCATCCCCATCTATTTCCCCTCCCCACCACCTTCAGCCTCACAACGTACCGCAATTGGGAAAGCCATAATCTCACCAACTCCAGACGGTTGAGAGCAGTTGGGTACTTACATAAAAAAATATTTTATGAAGTCAGGAAAACTAATTAGTATTACTGTTAACAGCAATGTTAGTCATATTGAGTGTAATCAGGCGCAGAGTCAATTTCGTAAGGTGCTTTATATATGTATACTCGATTATGATTGCATCGAGTCTGTTACATTAAAATAATGTAAAAAAAACAACACTTGTTTTTGCTTAGTCATCGTTTTCTATCGGAGGTTGCCTATTATCAGTTGAATCTTTATCCTTCAGGCTGCAGACCGGAACAACTTTTTTTTTCTTCTTTTTTTTCCCATATTTTACAATTTATATTTACATGATTTGAAAATCATGACAATAATGGAAACCCACTAAGGCGCAGCCTGTGCGTGGGTAATATAGTTAAAAAAAAATTATTTTAGTACCTACTCAATGTCAATTTCCTTTACTACATCAATCTTTCTCTGGATTTTCAATAGAACAGCTTGTATTGTCTCTCCTCTTTATTCTTGATACTAGTGGCCGGTATATAAGTTTGTTTTACGATCTGTTTCGTTGGAATGTCGAGCTTAGCGTGGATTAGAACTTAAGCACAGATAGGCCGTAAGCACCAACATTACACGTATTGTCTATGATTTTAATAGAGGAACGTGTTTCTTTTTGAAGTAAAACTTCTTTACGCACGCTTGACTTGGGGAGTAAGCTGGTTAATACGTGACGATAGCGTTACGAAAAGTGTGATCGGGCGAGGCGAACGGAAGTTGAGAGGGAGATATAAGTTAGTGAAGTTTTACTTCAGTCGCGTGGTCTAAAGCCCACTCATTATTTTTTGTAGCTCCACATCGGAGGCCCTGAGGAAAATATTTTCCCTTAGGGACGATGTCATCTTTGGGGATGCTGTGTGGAGGGTCTTTTAAAGGAAAGGAAGGAGAGGAAGTTCTAGGAAGGATAAGGTATGAAGGGTGGGTAGAAATCTGGGTGGCAGTGGATCCAGGAGTGACGGACGTATGAAACCATCCCTCCCACTGCGGTGCAAGGCGATGTTCCAAAAGAGTTCTGCTTGAGTGGTCACGAGGTCTCCTTCAACCAGTCTCTCTTGCTAAGTCACCAAACCTAGCGAACCGCTTGGGGTGACCTATGGCAGAGGTGTTGGTTTTCCAATAAATGGTTCCCGGGGCAGCGGTACCCATACCCGCCTCCCAAATTGGAAAGAGTTGCCCCCAGAAAAGTCCTTGTAATTTAGCTTTATGGCTTTTATGGGATTGCCGATGTGTGAAAGAGAAGATGGGATTTCTGCGATGGACAGATCGGTAGAGATACTCTGACCAGGCCCATGAGAGTGACATTAAAAGTTGGAATATAACCCTTGAATTTCGAATTTGATGAAATGTAGATGTTTTTAATGAAATTGTTGGCGGCTGACCCTGTGAGGAATTCAAGAATCAGATTCGGAAACGACCCTCGGCTTTTACGCCTCGAGATTTGATGGAAAGGTTCTTGCTGTTTGGTAGGAATTTACCAAATTCATTTTTATCAAATTTAACAAATTTACCAAAGAGGGTGATTGATTTTGCATTGCTCAATCTTTGGGTGTATACTATGTACGGGCCACGGGAATGAGGAGAATACAAGTTTGTTGGAAGTGGTTGAGGAAGTGCTGTTGGGGACTGTGAAGTCGAAGACGAGTCGAGTTGCATTGAGGGAGAGGGACTAAACTTCATTTTTAATTGATTTTAGAATGACAGATTCACTGCCTGAAAATCTATATTTTTACCATCTGGGGGTCAGGAGGAGAATCTGGAGGCTTTGGAGGAGGTCCAGAAAGGAATCTTTCGTCAAAATCCTCCTCCATTATTCAGAAAATTATAAACAACAACAAGAATATGAAAAGTGACAGAAGTAAGAAAAGTTTATAAATATCTGGAAATCAGCAGCGAAAAGTGACTCCTGGAAGATCAAGGGGGAGAAGAATCCTCATGGCCCAACCCACTACACTTTTTTGGCTAGAAAACAGAAAACAATTGGTACGAGATTATTTTTAGAAGGAGCAAAAAAGATAATTTAATTAAAAAGATATTTTTGTCGCAGTAATTTTTTAATTATATTTAAATTAATCATCCCATTTTAAAATAATAATTGGAAAAAAGTGTATGTGTTTAAAAAAAAATAAAATAAAAATTCGTACGTAATGCATCGCCAGAAAAAACGCCCGCTGGACATAACGATGTCTCCTAATATCGAAGATGGAGGAAGGTGCGTTCTTGTTGAGGACTTAGAAGAGGATGACCACGATACGTCTTCTCATTGCTCGGACAGCAAAGAAACAAAATTTCCAAGCGTTTCTGGAGTTGACGTGCTTAATGAAGCGCAAGCTCATCTGACAGCCCTTCAAGAAGTCTTGGCCGAGAAACAATCGAAGGTCTCCAAGGATCAGCAACTGAAGATATCCAGAAATGTCTCTGAAGTTTTCAGAGCCGTTTCTCAATTGTTGTTGGAGCGCGAGACGATGCGTGCTGATTTGGCGTCAGTAACTGCTCAATTAAAAATGGCGGAAATCAAAATACGCCATGAAAAAGAGGACAAAATGCACCTGGAGCAAAAAATCATCCAGCTAGAGTCTGACCTAGGACCCGTGATGAGAAGAGTAGCCGTGGCAACGGAGGCTAGCTTGTCATTTGCGGATATTGTGCGAAAACAAAATGTGTCAAATGTCGATCACCAACCCCCACCGATTACCCAATCTGGACATCGCGTCGGAGCGCCAAGGCCAGCCATCTGCATCTTCCCAACAGATACAGATGCCACCAAGGACAGCGATGGAACAAAAAAAATGATTCAAGATGTAATTCGGCCATCCGAGCTAGGCGTTCGAATAACCGGGATTCGCAAAATTAGGAACAAAGGTGTCCTCTTAAACACGGCAACCACAGGTGAGCAAGAAAAGTTATTAAAGGCACCATGCTTTGCACTAAACTCAAGCACACTTAAGGCTCGACTTCCTACAAAGAGACTCCCAAGGTTAATATTTTTTAACGTACCGCGGGACCTTAACGACGCTGAATTCTTGAGGATCGCCCTCACGAGCGTTCCCAATATACAGGACATCGAGGGAGCAATAACAACCTGTAAGCTGAGTCACCTGGCCGGCGCTCGAAACGGAACCACCTGTCATCGCTTATATGAGATGCCCGCTACATTACGTAAACTGCTGGTGGAACAGGAGAAGGTATTCGTCAACTGGACCGTGTGCCGTGTCAGAGACTTCACTGGACTCACCGTATGTACTAAGTGCCAAATGATTGGACACTCTTACAAATACTGCAGAGACACTCTTAGATGTGGACACTGTGCTGAAGAGAACCATGCTACTGAATCCTGTCCTAATACTGCGGCCAAACCAGTCTGCGCTACGTGCACTAGATTTGGAAAGCTCGCTGCGCTTTCGACTGGAGACAGGGACAACTGCCCTGCCTACAAAGCTGCACTAAAAAAGGACCTAGCTACAATAGACTATGGAGTGTAATAGACACGAACGCAAGTGCTTAACTATCGATGAGTATACTCCTGTGAATAGTATAATGTTTGAGGTTTCGTAATTAGATACAAGAACTGATTCATTTGTAAGACATTTATTGACACTGTTGACAAGTTCAAGGTTATACATCAAGTGACGCGACAGACCTGCCAACTATCAGCATTTGACAGCTGGTTATTATTATTACCAACATAACATCCTTTCCTCCTTCCATTTTTTTATTTATTTTCATATCAAACCAAATAACAATGACAAAGAAACTTAAGAGTAATCACTATGACTAAATCGTACAGGGGGTTTCACAACTCTGCCAGACCTAGTTATAATATCATTATTTCCAGTAGTAGTTAGTTATTATATCATTATTTTCACTAGTGCTGGGTAACGGTTCAATAACAATTTCATTTTCCTGACTTGTAAAGTCTTGCCATTTATCGGGATTCTCATAACTTGATTTTGACTTAAGACAACTTTTTTTTATTTGGTTAACATGAACCTTTTTCACCTCTCCTCCGATTAATTGAATTAGATACACCCATGAACTTAATTTCAACTTAACAGTTCCCTGAAACCATTTCATAGGACCTTTCACATGTCTTAAATAGACCAAAACATTATCATTTTCTTTAAATTCTTTCAATGCATTTTTTGTTGATTGTTTGACATTTTGTGATTGTTTACTTTTATTGACATGACTTTCTTCTGACAAAATATGTAGTGGTGTACGTGGCTCATATGAAAATATTTTAGCCATTGGAGATACACCCGTAACAGAAGTAGGAGTGGAACGATAACTATACAGACAATCTATTAGACGTTGAGCTGGCGATAAAAATTTAGAATTTTTCGAAAACATAAATTTAATTAATATTTTTTTGAAAGTTTGAACAGACCGTTCCGCTAATCCATTTGACTCGGGATTATACGGCGGACAAAATAATAATTTAATTGATTTTTCTTTACAAAAAATAGAAAATTCTTTGCATGAAAATGGGGGACCATTATCACAAACAATAGTTTTCGGAAAAGCGAATCTGGAAAAAACTTCACTTAATTTAGATAACAAATCCGAATATTTAGTATTTTTCATGTAAAAACATTCTACCCACTTTGAATATGAGTCGCAAACTAATAAGTATTTTGAACCTTTTAAATCAAAAAAATCCAAATGGACTCTTTCCCATGGACTTTCAGCAATAGGCCAACTATGACGTACATTTTTGTTAGCATTTTGTACAGACTGACACATTTCACATCTAGAAATAACATCTTCAATATCTTGATTCATACCTAACCACCATACATATGAACGAGCAAGAATTTTTGATCTGACTATACCAGGATGACCATAATGTATTAAATTTAGGACTTTGGACTTAAGAGATTCTGGTATTACAATTCTGTCACCAAATAAAAGACATTTTCCTTTGACCGACAGTAAATTTTTAAACTTGAAATATTTTTTAATTTCTTGACTTGACAAGTTTTCAATCCAACCGATTGAAACATACTTAATGACTTTACATAATGTTTCATCTTTTTCAGAATGACTTTCAACTTCTGAGAATGGAATTAATGGTGTAGACATGTATACAAAATTACATTCCTCAATATTAAATTGTTGTTTACTTGGCAAACGTGACATTACATCTGCTTGAGGAATTTTCAATCCTTTTTTATATTCCAATTTATAATTGTACGCAGACAATATTATAGACCATCTTATAAGACGTGATGCTGCTAAAACGGGGACTTTTTTGTTTTCAGCAAATAAAGACAACAATGGAGCATGATCAGTATATATCGTAAAATGCCGACCAATTAAATATTTGTGAAATTTCTTAATTCCAAAAATAATAGCAAGGGCTTCCTTGTGCAATTGGCTATAATTTCTTTGAGCTGAATTTAATGTTGCAGACTCAAAAGCTATAGGAAATTCTTGATTTTTTACGACATGACTTAAGACACAACCGACACCGTATGCACTGGAATCGACTGTAAGACACAATGGTTTTGACGGATCAAATAAAACTAACATAGTTTTATCTGACAAAAGAGACTTACTATTTACAAATGCCTTTTCGCATTCATCAGACCAACACCATTTTACATTTTTTCTTAATAAATTATGAAGTGGTTCTAGCACTGTAGGACACATAGGAATAAAATTCCTATAAAAATTTAACATTGACAAATACGACTTTAGTTGAGTAATATTTTCTGGACACCCAGTAGACTTAATTTTCTCAACTTTCGACAAAGACGGACTTTTGCCTTGACCTGACAAAGTAAAACCTAAAAATTCGAAAGAATTCACAAAAAATTCACTTTTTGACACATTAATTTTTATATTAAACTCATTTAATTTTGACAAAACTTTATCCAAAGTATCAGAACACTCCTTCTCGTCTTTACCACCTGTACAAATATCATCAATATATGCAGCACAGTTTTTTATGCCACCCAAAACTGTATCAATTACCATTTGAAAAACGGCAGGAGCCGATGACAATCCATAAGTTAAACGATTATAGACATATAAACCATTACATGTATTAATTGTAAGTAATTCTTTACTAGAATCTGACACAGACAACTGTAAATATGCGTTTGTTAAATCTAATTTACCGAATACTTGACAACCTGAAAATTTATTAAAAATATCCTCTGGACGTGGAATAGGATATTGATCAATTCTCAATTGTGGATTGACTGTAGATTTCAAATCTGCACATAAACGTAATTTTCCATTTTGTTTAGGTACACAAACTATTGGAGAAGACCAACTACTATATTTAACTTTTGAAATAATGCCTTCGCTTTCAAGACGACTTAGCTCTTGACATACTTCAGCACGAAGTGCATAAGGAACTTCATATGCTTTGTGAAAGACAGGAGTAGCATTATTTTTTAAACTTAAATTCACAGAAAATTCTTTAATTGGTAAATCGTTATTAGTAATCGAAAAAGAATTTAAATATTTTTGTGACAATTTTTTAACAATATTTGTTTTATTTTTCTCGCTGACAGACACTGAATTTACAGTATTATTATGCGTATTTGACATTAAAGAACTTATGAAAGTATTTTCCCAAGATGGATCAAACACTTTTAACCAATTTCTACCCAAAATAGCATCAGACGACAGATTTTTTATAACCAATACTGGTAAATCCATTACAACATTAGAATCCACAACATTTACTTTTGCCATAAAAAATCCAAAACAAAATAAATTTCGACTATTTGCTGTGAACAAATTACCGTAGAATTGACTTAACTGACAAGTTTTGAAAAATTTTAAATACATTTTGTTACTTATTAATGTCGAAGAACTTCCTGTGTCAATCATAAAAGACATATTGATACCATTTACAATTAAATTAATTTTCGCTGTATCAGACACTGACATATTTAATACATTTACATTATTGACACATTTTATGTGATTGATGATTGATTTTGCGTTTGGACAAAATTTCGACGTATGCCCGTAAATATTACACTTGTAACATTTCCACTTTTTTGAGGGACATAACTCCGGTTGATGAGTTATAAAACACCTCTCGCATCTTCTGGACCCTTGACGTGATGGAGATGACAGTTGACTTGATGACCTTGAACTCCTTTGACCCTTGAATCCAGTCCTTTCACCCTGATGAAATCGCCTACTAGGACTATTCTGACGTGAAGGGCGATCCTTTGAGACATGACATGTTTTTTTATGTGACATTTTTGACTTGACTTCACAGATTTCCGATGTAACATTTTCTTTGTGTAAAATTTGCTCTGAGCTGTGACTTACTGTCTCAATATTTTTGACAATTAATTTTGCTTTCTCAAAAGATAACGATTCGTCTTCAGATAGTAATCTTCTAGTCATTGTATCGTCTTTTAAACCACACACCAATTTATCTCTCAGAGCTTGGTCTAGAAAAGCACCAAAATTGCATGATATTGACAGACTTTTTATATCCGTAATATAATCATCGATTCCTTCGTTAGAAAGTTGTTTCTGGTTATAAAATTTATATCTTTGCGCAATTGTACACCTTTTTTCTTCATATTTACTCCTCAGTGTTGTTACAATATCGTTGAAGGTTAAATCTTCTAGATTTTTCGGATGCACCGTTTCTTTTAAAATTTTAAATTTCTCCGCACCGATCAATATACACAAATATCCAATTTTTTCTTTCTTTGCGATATTAATAATTTTTAGATACATTTGTATGCGTTCCAAAAACATATTGAAACTTTCGCAATCTGGTTCGAAATGAGGCACTGGCAAGGTACTACTCGACATGTTGAAAAAAATGTTTTTTCCACGGCGAAATCACTGTTAATACTATTCACACACGTTTTAACTGATAAACTGATTTTCCTCGTCGCCAATTATAATGTTTGAGGTTTCGTAATTAGATACAAGAACTGATTCATTTGTAAGACGTTTATTGACACTGTTGACAAGTTCAAGGTTATACATCAAGTGACGCGACAGACCTGCCAACTATCAGCATTTGACAGCTGGTTATTATTATTACCAACATAACAAATAGCTGTCTTCGAATAATGTACATGAACGCGAGAAGCATCTGGAACAAACTTGATGAAATTGAAGAAAAACTCAGAGGATTACGCGATATTGTTCATGTCCTTGTCATCACTGAAACATGGCTTGGTGTTGGAGAAGAAAAGTTTTTTGGATTAAAAGGCTACAATTGTGCGTTTGCCTCTCGCCCCAAGGAGGCAGGAGGTGGTCTAGCCATATATGTACTGGATTCTATGAAGTTCTCCATCATTGATAAATTTTCCAACGAAAATTCATTTTTAGGTATAAGTGTATGTAGCAAGGATAGGAAACCGGTTAATATTTATGCCATCTATCGGAAACCCAACCCTAATATACACGATTTCCTGACACATTTGGAAAAAATACTAGACAAAAGCAGACAAGATACATTAATACTCGGAGACTTTAATATTGACACTACCATAAACACATCCTCTTCTTTAAATTACCTCAACACCTTAGAAACATACAATTTCTCAATACAAAACAAATCATTTCCCACTAGAGTCACTAACACAAGCAGCACCCTCATAGATCACATCATATCAAATAGACTAAACATTCCAATTACCATATCGAACATAGATGACTCACTTAGTGACCATAACATTCTTATTATTGATTTCAAGAATAACCTAAAAAAATGGTCTAATAATAGGAACAAGCCACGCCTTACAAAACCTATCATCAACAATATGGCAGTAAAATCTTATCTTGCAGCTAACAAATTTACCATCAACTCAACCAAACAAGAAGACAGTTATAAAGATTTTAACGATTATGTCAAAAATGCAATAGAAGCAGGTAAAACGACACCTAAAGTGAAAATAGCTAATCGACAACATTTAAATACACCGTGGGTCGATTCTAAACTGAATTCGCTGATCAAAGAAAGAAACCAGCTTCACAAGCAGTGGAAACAAGACCCAGGAAATATGTCTCTTGTAGTCCATAAAAATAAACTGAGAAACTTAATAACTAATTATAGGAGAAGTTTGAAAAATAAATATTATGCCAATAGCCTTCAGCAAAACCTGAATAACCCTAGTAAAACTTGGAAAACCATTAACTCAATTTTATCTAACCGTGCACATAAACCCTCCAACACCATTGAATCTCTCATCGTAAATAATTGTGAGCTTAGGGGACCCAGTGAAATAGCTTCAGCATTTAATGAATTTTTCTTATCAGTTGGAGAAAAGTTGGCAGCTGCCATTCCATCATTCCCGGATGACTGTAATACTATATATGTAGAACCAAAGGCAAGTCAATCCTTATATATGGCTAGGACAAATAAGGCTGAGGTATTAAGGATCATCTCGAAACTTAGGTCGAATGCAGCGGCAGGTATCGATGGAGTAACCCCGTACATCCTGAAAACCTGTAAAGAAGAACTAGCTGAGCACCTAGCGCAACTTATCAATTCCTCTATAGGCTCGGGAGTATTCCCAAATCAATTAAAGCTAGCAAAAATTATACCAATTTATAAAGAAGGCTGCAAAAAATGTATTTCGAACTATCGCCCAATATCGGTTTTATCAGTATTTTCAAAGGTGTTCGAGACTATTATCAAGGATAGACTTCTAAAATACATCTCTAACAACAATATCCTAACACCACAGCAATATGGCTTTCGAAAAAACTCCAGTACCCAATGTGCCACCTTCGATTTCATCTCGAACATTCAGCAGTACATAGACCAGGGCGAATATTTAGCAGCTATTTTTATAGATCTAAAAAAAGCCTTTGATACAGTAGATCATGAAATACTCCTACAAAAAATGGAACATTTGGGTATAGTCGGAAAATCTTTAAAGCTCCTCCGAAGCTACCTATCTGATAGATATTGCCTTATCGACATCGAAGGGAACCTAAGCGGCTTTGGAAAAATCACATGTGGAGTGCCACAGGGCTCGATTCTAGGACCCCTACCTTTCTTACTATACATCAATGATATAACTAAATGCGGCATCTTGGGAAAACTTCAACTTTACGCTGATGATACTGTGATCTATTATCGTTGTAAAAATCTGAGGGAACTTGAATCTCTAATGAATAAAGATCTCGCAAAGCTAGCTAAATGGTTGCGGATAAATAAATTAAGCCTCAATGTCAAAAAAACTCACTACCTCACTTTCGGGATAAAAGATTACATGACAATGAATATTACTCTTGGAAATGAAAAGCTCCAAAATGTACAAGTAACGAAATATTTAGGGTTATTCATAGATTCTAACCTATCGTGGAACTCCCATGTTGAATATGTAAAATCCAAAATTTCCCCGATAACTGGTGTACTCTATCGACTTCAAGATGTGCTCCCCACAGCTTTACTGCGTGTCACATATTATGCTCTGATCCACTCTCACCTAAGTTATCTGGTTAGTATCTGGGGCACCATTACTAAGAAACAAATATCTGAAATACAAGTAATCCAAAATAGAGCCATAAGAAATATATACCATCTACCATGGGATACGCATGTCAAAGACATATACTCACTGACACAAATTCTTCCCTTTACCATTCTGTCAAAATATAACATCACCACTGCCATCCTACAAATAATTCAACACTCGTCACACACCAACACTAAACCAGCCTTTAATTCCGATATACACCAGCACAAAACACGATCACAAAATCAAATACACCTATCGTCATCTACACACACAACTAAATTTGGAATTAACTCCTTACAATACATCGCGCATACGCAATACAACGCATTACCTAATGTCCTAAAACTACCACAATCAAACAAAAAAATATTGGCAAAGGCTCTAAAAGGATATTTTCTCAGGAACTTTATTAACCAGTGACGAAGTTATCTGTCTTCCTTTGTAACTCTTATATATTCTTCAATTACCTGTATCAAGTGTGTCTAGTCCATTTAAAAATCTATGTATTGTTCATTGATTTCCGTGTTCATATGTAAATATAATTTTCCTTTAGATGTACAATATTGTCCTTCCCGAAATGAGTTTTATTAAACTCATTGGGAGTAATGTATTATAAATTTTATATAATAATTTTGTAATATATTATCTCTAATAAAAAAAAAAAAAAAAAAAAAAAAAAAAAAAAAAAAAAAAAAAACAACTGATGACAGCCAAATGTTATTATTGCTGTGCCACTTTACAAGTTAATTTTTGATAAAGTTCCCCACTTCAATGAGCATTGTGCTTCCTAATTGTAAATAGTGTTTGTTTTTCACTTCGGTTCAAGTCGGTGCACTTTTCGAGAAATTTTGATGAAAATTTTATAAAACCTTACCGGGCTATGTAAGATTCATTGTCAATTAAAATCATCGACATTCCTCATCTCTCAATGAATATATTTGTTTTATTTATCTTAGTGTATTTACATTACAAGGGTATAATATCTTGTCCTCCACACTAGGAGTTCACCTGTGTTGTAGAGGACATTTTTCAGTTGTAAATTATAAATTGTGAATAGTAAAACAAAACAGTGTTCTTAGTTAATATGAAAAAAGAGGAACAATAAAAATTAAATTATAAAATCGACTTCAATTCGACAAAATTATAAATTAAAACTTAAAAGGATTGTAGCCAGTTCCTTATGTGTTTTTGTATTCAATAATATTAGTTGTTTTATATTGTGTTGTTTTACAAAAGTTCATAATGATAAAATTAGGCAATTTACGTAAATTTCAGTGAGGTACGCAATTATTTACGAAAATGTCAAATTTGACTTGGCGTGTCACTGCTAACGCCTGGGCGTCTAAAAGGGGAACTACTTAGCGGCTTATCGAGAATTGAGCGGCCGATTTATCCCGCTTAAATTTGAGTAAGGAATATCTTACATATGTAGATAACTATTACAAACGTCAGATTCAGAACTGTAATAACGACCCTAAACTTGTCTGGAAAATTAATAAGGAGATGACATACACTAACAACAATAAAAGCAGTGATATTACCGAACTTGATACACCAAATTAAAAATTAAATATGAAAGAAAATCCAAAGGAAATAGTTCAATTTGTGAATGAATATTTCTCCAACGTGGATTCTAATTTAGCTAAAAAAAATCATTAAACCTCCTTATACTGATAATGAGATTAACAATACACTTACTAATAATGTCACCTTTAAATTAAATACAGTTACGGCAGATGACATTGAACGCATTATAGATTCAATGAAACCAACACTCACTTTAGGATCAGATGGCATCTCAATGAGAATAATTAAATCAACTAGAGATGAAATAATTCGTAAAACAAAGAAAAAAAACAAAAATATAAATAAATAGCGAAGATGATAGATACACCGGACCTATATCATTGTTCAGGGTTAAGACATTGTACAACGACCATTCTCAGAGATTTGTTATATCATCGATATTTGCCTTCTTCCAGCACTTTATTATCCGCTTACCTTTCTGTAGGTAATTGACTGTGCGTAGTGATGTCCTGTTTTTACTCGAACATTTTGCATTTCATCTGTCTGTTAATTTTTTTTTGTACGTTCCTTTTCCGTTTTTAAGGTGGTGACCGTGTTAAGTATTGCCTTTTTATCCCACTAGAGTTCGCATGAGCGTGAATCCTTTTACGATCTGTCAAATTTGAATAATCAATATTATGGTGCCTATTCCTATCTACCTGAAGAAAGTCTGAAAAAAGAATTGTCATTGACGTAGTGACATTCCTTTGGACAAATCGTATAATTACTAACTTTTTTGAAATGAAAAAAATGTAAAATAAAATTATATATCCTCACTGATTCCAGGATTATTTGGAGTAAAAAATTAAATTTACGTCTCCGATGACAAATTGGATAGTTGGGATCGGGGTGAAGAGTTAGATGGCTACTCGGCCGAGTGACCAGCAATAATTTGTGGGAGAATTTTTTGCTGTTATTTGGTTTTGAATGGGAAAAAAATGGCAAAAAAAAACATTATAAAGTAATCTGAGACCAAAATTTCATTAACATTTTTTACTCCAAATAAAGTCTGGAATCACTGGTTAAAGTTAGTTTTGAGTCCCTTAACATCCAGTATGTGCATGCTTTATTAATTAAGTTATTAATTACAATTTAATTAAGCAAGTAGGTATTTAATTACCTACTTACTAATCTTACATTTCAGAGGGAATTTTGGTTTTGATTAATTAATCCTTTAAAAATCATCTGCCGTGATGATGGACACTATAACGCTGTCCGAAACCTTGGCTGAAGGAGTTAGCGCGACACGACATAATACCCCAAAAATAAATCACTACTATAAAGCATTTTTTTATAAATTTCATTCAATAGCACCATTCCTCTTCTCATGCTATAGCATACAATATATTGTGCTAGAACATTTGTTCTGCCGTGTGATATCTTGGACAAGTCGTGACGACTACAGCTGAAGTTTTCAGGCACGTCTAAGCCATATTATCGTAATATTTGAGAAGATTACGTAATTATCGTAATCTCCTCAAAATACCACGGACAGAGAGAGAAGAAGATCCAGGTGAAGATTGATGGATGCTGTAGCATACGAAGATGGCTTCGTAATCTGCGTAACTGGTACAAGTGCAGTTCCGCCAAGTTGTTCCGGGCTGGGATTCATACAATGAATTCATACAAAACAACAATTATTTTCGTAATATGTATAATAGTTAGATATTCCGTGATATTTAATGATGATATCAATGATCAATGGCCTTTCAAAAACCACGAGGAAGCCAATTATTTGATCATTTATTTAACTTTTCTTTATAAAGAACAAAATGGTTATAATAATCACATAAACATAATACATCCAATAATCCAGTTAGGATTATTGGATAACTTTAAGGGTGCCGCTACACTCATAAGTAAAATTCACAATTTACATAAGATTTTGAAAAGTTACTCACAGGAGTGTTTACATAAGCGTCCAACTTATGGTAATTAATGCTCGCAGTTGTTCGGAAGTTTGACTTACGTAAGATCTCATGGTGACCGCTATACGCGTAATTTTATTAACGGTAAGATTTTTTCCTGTCAACAAGGATTTGCTGCTGTCAAATTTACGTGATTTTGTCAATAAAGACGAAAGGGCCCAAAAAGTGTTGTTATTGTGAATCAGTTGGAATAGAAGTTGGCTTGAGAGAAACAATTCTCCATGCGCTCTTTTCAGTTAGAGGCGAAAGTTAATGGAGTTCTTTAATTAAATTTTAGATTAAAGTAAATTAATTTTATCGAAATGACAGCAACCGACTTCGAATTCAAATTCATAACATATAATAAACAGAAGCATTGAGATTAGAAAGGATTGGACAGATAATTAAATAGAATGATGCTCGTTTTCAGAAATCTGGGGTGAAATGCAGATCCGGGCACCATTTGGAAATTTAATAAAAATGCACTTTCTAGATGAGAAAAGTGTGGAAAAGTTGAATAAAAAAGAAATTAAGGCGCGCTCGGCAAAATTGAGGGAGATACAGCCGTTTAAAGAATGTATGAAATGACACTTCATGAACAGATAATGTCCGCCATTTGATACTAATTTGTTGGTAGGGATACCTGATACAAGAGCCTAGATACGATTGTAGGGAATAAATAATAAGGCGCGTAGGTACTGGAATGGAGACAAACCATTCAAATCCTGGGATGTTTTTTAAAATAAAGATAACATACACAATCCCGTTAGACAAACCATTTAAAACGTAGATTGTTTTTTAAAGTAAAGATAATAGGTATTATACACAATCCTGCTAGACAAACCAGTGCCTGAAGTGGCGCGGGATTCGATCGTTCTGAAGTGTGCGTGTAAACGGCGCTTTAGTATACATACGAAGGGGGCACTTTCTTTTCTATCACAAACCATGTTACACAAACCTAGCGTAGCCGCTAAACTACTTGAAAACTGGGATGTTTTTTTGCCGTGACGCGAGTAGGCGCTACGAAGGGGGCACTTTCTTTTCTATCACAAACCATGTTACACAAACCTAGCGTAGCCGCTAAACTACTTGAAAACTGGGATGTTTTTTTGCCGTGACGCGAGTAGGCGCTACGAAGGGGCACTTTCTTTTCTATCACAAACCATGTTACACAAACCTAGCGTAGCCGCTAAACTACTTGAAAACTGGGATGTTTTTTTGCCGTGACGCGAGTAGGCGCTACGAAGGGGGCACTTTCTTTTCTATCACAAACCATGTTACACAAACCTAGCGTAGCCGCTAAACTACTTGAAAACTGGGATGTTTTTTTGCCGTGACGCGAGTAGGCGCTACGAAGGGGGCACTTTCTTTTCTATCACAAACCATGTTACACAAACCTAGCGTAGCCGCTAAACTACTTGAAAACTGGGATTATTTTTAGAGTAGGCGTTATAAAGGGGCACTTTCTTTTGAATCACAAACCATATTACACAAACCTAGCGTATTTGATGTTTTAAATAATTTATAAATAAAGATTATTAAAAAACATTACAGCTTATCATTTATTCATTATTTTTACAAAAAAAATTTTTTAGGGGTATTTTCAAGTAATTTGCCGGTTTCTAGGGGTTTTTGAGTTTAGTTTAGGGATAAATATTTTTGGGAGTTGGCAACACTGACTTTCTTTTCTTAGGTTAGTATGACTAGTTTATTTATAAAATGGCGGGCGTACTGACATAATCTGTCCGTGAAGTGAAATTTTACTTAACGTAATTGAAAATTAATTAGTTATTCAATTTTTTTTTTTATTGCTTTCCGCACTTTTTTTCACCTTCCAGGTTAAAGTTCTCAACTTAAAACGCGGTGAAAACATGGTTTTCTGCCAAAAAAAAGTGGTGCCCGGATCTGCATTCCTCCCGAAATCTGTTTTCCACCTGAAAAATAAATTACATCTCTTCCGTTTTTGGGATTAGAAAAGTTTCTTTCCGTTTATATTTGTTTTCATGGGTGGTGCTTATTTGAGTTTTAACTAGTGTTATCTTTATATTCTTTTCTGGAGATAATAAGGTAGGTAATTATCCACTTAACCTAATCAGATTTTAGTTAAAATAATAAAAATACTAGTTTTTATGGGACAAAAAATCCTACGAAAACCAGTGTCTTTTAATTTTTGACACCTCGCATCGGCGCCTTTTGGTACCGTTTCTTACGGTAAGCGTCTCAGCTTATCAAACTTTTTGATAATCTGTAAGAAGGATGGAAGTTTACGCGTGACTTACGGTGTCGTTTACATTGGTGATTTGGACATAAGTCACTTACTTAAGCGACTTAAGGGAAAAAACTTATGTACGTATATTTTCTAGAAAGCAATTATCTTAAAGTTATCGGTAGAGCATGTTTCATTCCCCACACGATGCAATCTCTGGGAACAAGGATTGTACACAAAAGAAGAAGTGTATTAAATGGAGAATGGAGTCTCTAGTCTTGGAGCACATATTAAATGAAGCAGAGTCTAGAGTGTTGTATTTATTGGGTACGCATTAATTAACCATACTCACCAGGTCAGGGCTGTCTAAATCTCCGTTAATGATTTTAAATAATAATAAATCATCACAAATTTTTCTTCTCTATTCGGGTAGTATTAATTGTATTAAATCACTATAATTTATACCTTCAATTAGAATATGTCGTGTACAATTTATGTGCCTTAAAAATCATGATGTTTTCTTTCAATTTTATGTGAATGTATGTTGGGTTAAGGTGACCAAATAGAGGAATTATATTCAAGAATTCTTCTGACTAGCATTTTGTACAGCGTTTTGTATTAGAGATAATGACTGAATTTGGAGAACAGGATGGCATAAGATAATGTTGCTACTCACATTCAGCATCAGCTAGCTTCCAATTGAACGTCCAACACACCATAACACCTTTTTTGGTTGTATATCACACTTGTTCTGGTCCATTATCATATAACACTGTTTCTTTATGGAACTGAAGTTTTATCGTAGGTAAAACATTTAAGTTATTCAAATAAGAAGATTGATTTGACCAGGCTGCCACTCGTTTGAAGGTTGTTATTGCACTGAAATTTTGTGGAACTTGTGGTTTTTTTGTAACAACACCTTTCGTGGATAAAAGTCTAATATTTTATTGAGACACCTGAAGGACCTGAAACCTAAGAATTTGTGAGAGATCTGTTCTGACGGGGGAATAAATCGGTGCCCGCGGTTTGATTCCAACCTTATATTGTACAAACCGGGATTCTTTTCATACATATTTTTTAACATTAGTTCCACCCAGGAGACCCTGAGTAAAATAATTCCCGGAAAAAATTCGGTTTACGGGAGATAGTCCTAGATAAATTTTTTTTATACTAATTATGGGCCGGAAAATCCGAATCTGAAAGAATTAGGCGTCGGCAAGCAATATTAACTGAATTACACGACTTTAAAATTTTCTATAAACACTAAGGAAATAACTTCATTTTTAATGCATTGACACAACAAATCATAGAAAAACAAGAAAGATGTTACACCACATAAAATTAAGTGTTGCCATTATCAATAATATAAGCAGTACACCGGTCACCAATATCAATGTACATGGTTTGTGATAGAAAAGAAAGTACCCCCTTCGTAGCGCCTACTCGCGTCACGGCAAAAAAACATCCCAGTTTTCAAGTAGTTTAGCGGCTACGCTAGGTTTGTGTAACATGGTTTGTGATAGAAAAGAAAGTGTTATTGATATTATTGCTTAATGGCAACACTTAATTTTATGTGGTGTAACATCTTTCTTGTTTTTCTATGACTTGTTATGTCAATACATTCAAAATGACGTGTTTTCCTTTGTGTTGTTAGAAAATTTTAAAGTCGTCTAATTCAGTTAATATTGCTTGCCGACGCCTAATTCTTTCAGATTCGGATTTTCCGGCCCATAATTAGTATAAAAAAATAAAAAAAAATTATCTAGGACTATCTCCCGTAAACCGAACTTTAGCCTAATTCCTCTCAGGGCCTATGTCATCCTTGGGGATGCTGTGCTAAAGGTCTTTTTAGGAAAGGAAGGAGAGGAAGTTCTGGGAAGGAAAAGGGTACTAGGGTGGGTAGGAATCTGGGGGACAATGTGTCGAGAACGAGTCACCGTATGAATCCATCCCTCCCACTGCGGTGCAAGGCGATATTTTGAGAGAGTGCGGCTGGAGAAGTCAAAGGGACTCCCTCAACCATTCTCTCTCGATTCGGCCTGCATGTAGATGGTGCCGTTGTGGGCACGACTTCCATGGTGGGCAGACGCATCCGCCGCTAAGACCCGGACAAACCTCACCCCATGAACCCGGGCATCCCTGCTAAGTCACCAAACGAACGAAACCACTTGGGATGACCTGTGGCAGAGGTGTTGGATATCCAATAAGTAGCGGTACCCATACCCGCCTCCCAAATTAAAGCCTATCAAGCTATGACGTAAATGAATGTTTTGGCTTAATCGTAATATTTCGATTCCATGAAAAAAAATCAAGTTTCTTTCAATCATTTTAATTATAAAATAGCCAAAATTCATTCTGAGTAATTATCGATTCTGAAACTTCCGAATAGAATTTATCAAATGATTTTTCGTAGACCACATCGAAAATTTTGACACAGCTCGGTTGCCTGCCTAATCTGTCAAACAGCTTGAGTTAACTTTGAAGGAGGTCTTCTTTGGGTGAGAGCAACCGATTAATTCCAAACGTAAATCGATTTTTTCGGTGGTTCATAATCGAGACGACTGGGCCCCTTTGGTTTGGCTAAGTATAATCGAAGATGGTAGAAACAATACACCGTCTTACTCGATACACGTGTTGAATCTAAGATTAATTCTCCGGTGACGAAATAGCATCGTGTAAAAATGACTGTGGGTCCGGGTTACCGACACTGAGATAAATTGTAGAAATATCTTATGTATTTTTTCAGATATTACGTTTGCGTTGACTAATGGTTGCAAGTAAAATTGAAGAAAATATCTTTTGTTTTATATATGCAACCACTCTGCTAACCGGTGCCAGTGAGACTATGGCATCCCCTATTGAGGCATGTTGTGAGAGGTGAGGGATTTGTAAGGGAAAGGGGAAGGTTGGGTTAGGTTAGGTTAGGTGGCTGTTAAAATCTGGTCACTAAACACGACCAAAGCTATTTCGGAGAGTATCTACTACTCTGGAACGTGCTGAAAATGCATTTTAGGTATTTTGTTTTTTGAAGTAAAACTTCTTTACGCACGCTTGACTTGGGGAGTAAACTGGCGAATGCGTGACGAGAGCGTTACGAAAGGCGAGGCGAACGCTTCGTATATTACTGTAGGGGCAAGAGAGAAAGGTGCTAGCACACATTTTCTTTCTCTCTTTCTCTCATAGCCAGTTACGTTACACAGTACAGGCCTATTGTCTGTATCACACTGTAGGAGCAAGAGAGAGCAGTGCGCGCGCACATTTTCTTTCTCTCTTCCTATCATATAGATGGAGCAGAAGTTTTACTTCAGTTGTGTGATATGATAGTACACTCTTTTTTTTTTTTTAATTATATTATGCGTGAAAAAACGCATGCCTAAAAACTAATTAAAATTAATTTTCCCACTCTAGATTCATAGCCAAAGATCACAACGCCACGGATGTCGTCAACTATACATAGGTACATGTGTCCCAAAATCAACGTTATCCTTTGGAGGGCTAATGACGGACATTAGTGAATTTCGCGAAAATCGACACCTTCGATCAGTTTTTCGAGTGCCACAGCTATAAAATTCCTTATTTTAAGATTATAAATCGATCGTTATTGGATAACGGACGTTATCTCCTGTCAGATTTGAGTGATTTTTGCATATTTACTGTCACATTTTTTAGTTTAGATCGTTTTAAACACGAATTCCTGCAAGAATGCATGATTATTTATTCATTTAATGTACGTTGTACATAGAAAAAACAAATAACTGCCATAAAAATCACACAAATCTGATGCGAGATTACTAATTTTATTTATTTTTTGTGTATTACAGACTGTGTGTCAGTTGAGATGGTATGGACACATAAGACGGAGACCATCGGACCACACAGTGAGGCAGGCAATGTCTATGGAGCTTCATCGGCAGTCATCCAGAGGAAGACCGAAGAACTCCTGGATGACTCAACGCGCCAAAATTCTTCAGAAAAACGGTCTGGATGAAGGCGATACCCAGAACAGGAGAAATTACAACCTGAGAACGAGAAGAGCCGACCCCAACAGCCTACCTACGCAATGAGTTGGGACAGCGCAAGGAAGAAGAAGACAGACTGTGTGTCAATTTACAATACACATGTGACACAAACTACACATTTATTTGTCAAATAAAAGAAACGTTAAATAGTAACATGAGATACATACATATTATAGAGGGTAATGAGTGGCACTTAAATGCCTCTTGAATTCTTCAAGGCTACTGTTCAACAGTTTTGGAAGCGTTATTTAACCTCGTGTCATGCTACGGCGAGCCAGTACGTCCGTTCTGCTATGTAGGGTACATAGAAGATCGTGGTACCGTCCCTGGATGTAGTTGTACGACACATACATTCCAGGAGGCATGAGCAATCAGTCAGCACAAAAAATCATACCCAAGGCCGTAGCCAGGGAGGAGGATCGAGGGGATTGATCCCCCCCCCCCCCCCCCCCCCCGAAATTGACTGTACGGTGCGCCGAAGATTTTGTGAAGATATTTTAACTTTTTTTAACAGTTGAGAATACAACAGGAAAGTATTTAACTATTGCAATTTTACATGAATTAAAATCTTTGTGTGTAGATTGCAAATATTTAATCGGAAAGAGCTTCTTCGATGAAAGGAAGTTTTAAAGGTGTGCAGGCAGTAATTCGTAAGTCACATCCAGAAGCCGTATGCGTTCATTGCAGCTCACATTCGTTGAATTTAGCTCTATGTCATTCTTGCTAGGTTCAGTCTATTGGAAATACAATTGGTACTAAAAAATCGGTTGGAAATTTTATCAAATTCTCGGCTGACGAACCAACTGCCTAAAAGAAAATATCTAAAAAAAATCCTTAAAACACAATGGAAAACCCTTACGGCGATGTGCGAGACCTGTTGGGTTGAAAATCGTAATGGGTTGATAAGATTCAAGGAATTCTAAAGCTATTGTTGATACACTCGAAGACTTAAGTAACATGGATTCTGAAACATCATCAAAGGCTAATTTTCTGAGATCAGTAATTTCAAGTGATTTTGCTATAAGCTTCTGTTGCTTGGCAATGTTGTTTCCATACACACTGACAATATACAAAATATGTAATCTCCCTATGCGATTTAGCAGCTGCTTTACATCAACATATCGATTTAATTATAAAAACTATTGAAGATGTTCGTCGAAATACTGATCCAAAATTTGCTGAACTCTACAAGAACTCAGAATTTGCTCAAAACTGTAAACGAGGAAATCAAAATTCCGCGAATAGCCCAGGCAACGAAGGAAAAATAGGGGAAATAATTCATGTAGAAGCCAATTTTGGCACAGTTGTAGGGGAAGGTGTCCTTAACAAAATACTAAAAGTATTGGGGGGTGGGGGTGGAGCTAAGGGGGAGGGGGGGGTTTAAAGGTCCTCTTTTTCAGTTTTTCGTTAATAACTCGAAAACTACTGCCTCCAGCGAAAAAGTGTTCAGGTACTAAATTATCTACATAAAATTTTCTACAAAAAAGGTTCTATAAACTTTTTTGCTAGGATCAATGCTTAAGGAGATAGGGAGGTGGGAAAATGTAAAGTAAAAAAAAACTGTTATAATTTTAAAAAATGAAATGTAGGTATATTGTTAAAAAATCAAATAATTAGTGCTTAAGGATATACCTTGAACATTAAATTTCATCGAAATCTAAACTTTCATCATCATCAATGCTGTCTTCGACGGGGGCTCCGTTCATACATGAGCCGAGGCAGCCGCAGGCACCGGAGCAGGCAATCCCTGCTTTGTGGCAACCGCAGCGCATCCCACACCCAGTCGTGCATCGGCAAAAGATCATGTTCAAAATGAAGATGGGTGCCACAGGGTCGTTCGTGTTAACTGGGTTAAGGATCCCATCTTCTCCCTTGACCCAACCACATTGGATGGGTGGTAGGGGGTTGCCTAGCCACTGTTGTATCTGTAAAAAAGTAATGAGACCAAGGTAAGCATTCATCACAAATTAATATTTGTAATAAGAAAGCAGTATTTAAAACTATAAGTAACTGGATTTAATTACCTGTAGATATACTCTGAGCGAGTGTTGCTTTGAAGCTCCTCTGGTGGGAGGAAGAGTGGCCATGTCTGATTTGGGCTTCATTGACGCTTTCAAAAATGCCGAGTACCGATGTTTGTTTAGGTTGTCTTGATGAGCAGACGCTTTGTATACAGCCAAAAAAAGTTTCTCGCCAGCCTATTCAATATTCTCAGGTGATGCTGAGGGATCAGAGAATATTGGTGAAATGTCTTGGGTGAGGCCAGGATTTTCTGTGAAGAGCTTAGAGATTCCCACTTTACTTTAGGAGAATCGTTTGGGCGATTGGAAGCTGTTGAAGTTGTCGCACCGAAAACAATTTGGTCTCCACATTCCCACGGCTCGGCTTCATGAAATATATATTGATTGATGGTGATGCCAATCCAATGAGGAGAACTAACAAGTCCATATCCTCCTCAACTATTGCTATATTTGCATATAGAGCAGCTTCATCCAACCCACACCTCACAATAGTGCTATCAGCATCCCCTGTAGCAACAGTTGTTTTAATCCCGACTGCTGTCATTTTCTCGCTGAGCAAGTGAATCAACCTTGTTTTGTTTCTTTCGAGCGGAGCAGAAGCGAAGGAGGCTCACAAAAACTTCTGTTGACATCAACTTTCACGAAAAAACGACCATCACCATTCAACAAGAGCATTTTATTACTAATGAAAGAAACAAAACAAGGTTGATTCACTTGCTCAGCGAGAAAATGACAGCAGCCGGGATTAAAACAACTGTTGCTGCAGGGGATGCTGGTAGCACTTTTGTGAGGTGTGGGTTGGATGAAGCTGATCTATATGCAAATATAGCAATAGTTGAGGAGGATATGGACTTGTTAGTTCTCCTCATTGGATTGGCACCACCATCAATCAATATATATTTCATGAAGCCGAGCCGTGGGAATGTGGAGACCAAATTGTTTTCGGTGCGACAACTTCAACAGCTTCCAATCGCCCAAACGATTCTCCTAAAGTAAAGTGGGAATCGCTAAGCTCTTCACAGAAAATCCTGGCCTCACCCAAGACATTTCACCAATATTCTCTGATCCCTCAGCATCACCTGAGAATATTGAACAGGCTGGCGAGAAACTTTTTTTTGGCTGTATACAAAGCGTCTGCTCATCAAGACAACCTAAACAAACATCGGTACTCGGCATTTTTGAAAGCGTCAATGAAGCCCAAATCAGACATGGCCACTCTTCCTCCCACCAGAGGAGCTTCAAAGCAACACTCGCTCAGAGTATATCTACAGGTAATTTATTTATTTATTTTTTATTTATTTGTTTGTTTATTTAGTACAAGATTATACATGTATATACATAATTCATTAATTTTTTTTGACTGCCCAACTAGGAGTATTCCCGTTTTAGGACAGTCGAATTATTATGGGTAAAATGGAACATGATTTGTATTTGTACAAAAAAGAAAGAAAATTGATGAAATAAAAAGAACAAAAAGAATATAAAATAAAATAAAAAAGTTTAAAACCTAGTAACTGTTATTTGTTTAGCATAGTTATTAAAATAATATAAATTTAAAAAATAAAAGGTAAATAGGTACATGTATGTAACTAATAGAAATTGAGAGGGTTAAAACATTTAGGTAACTTTTGTATGCATTGCATATTATAGTCCTACATACATGTGTTGTAGAAAAAAAAGAAAGAAAATGAGAAGAGAAAGAATAAAATTAAAATTAAATAACCAATTAAAACATATAATAGCCGTCGGTTATTTAGCATGGTTGTTGAAAAGATAATAAAAATAAATAAAAGTTATATATGTGTGTACTTAAAAGCAAATGATTAAAATATAAGGTGGTAACTGGTGTTTGCCTTTCATATTATAATCCTACGTACACATTTTATATAGTGAGAACAGAAAAAATATAGTAAAATAAAATAAACAATTAATACCTAATTATTACTGTTGTTTGCTTAGCACAGTTATTAAAATAATAGGTATATATATGTACTTAAAACTGGTGTTTTCATTGCTTATTGATAAACCCACATACATATGTACATATTTTGTATAAATATTAATATAAAAGAGAGGAGATATAAAGAATAAAATAAAATATTCAATTAAAACATAAGATTAACAGCTGCTTGGTTAGCTTTCTAATTTAAAAGTAATAGGTAGGTACATACATACATATAATAATATAGATTAGAAAAAAAGGGTATCTTTTGAGAATTAAATTAAATTAAATTAAATTAAAATTAAATCCAGTTACTTATAGTTTTAAATACTGCTTTCTTATTACAAATATTAATTTATGATGAATGCTTACCTTGGTCTCATTACTTTTTTACAGATACAACAGTGGCTAGGCAACCCCCTACCACCCATCCAATGTGGTTGGGTCAAGGGAGAAGATGGAATCCTTAACCCAGTTAACACGAACGACCCTGTGGCACCCATCTTCATTTTGAACATGATCTTTTGCCGATGCACGACTGGGTGTGGGATGCGCTGCGGTTGCCGCAAAGCAGTGATTGCCTGCTCCGGTGCCTGCGGCTGCCTCGGCTCATGTATGAACGGAGCCCCCGTCGAAGACAGCATTGATGACGATGAAAGTTTAGATTTCGAATAAATTTAATGTTCAAGGTACATCCTTAAGCACTAATTATTTGATTTTTTAACGATAAGCATTTCTTTTTTACCGACAAACATTTCATTTTTAAAAATTAAAACAGTTTTTTTTTTTAATTTTACATTTTCCCCCTCCTTATCTCCTTAAGCATTGATCCTAGCAAAAAAGTTTATAGAACCTTTTTTGTAGAGAATTTTATGTAGATAATAATAACTGAACACTTTTTCGCTAGAAGCAGTAGTTTTTGAGTTATTAACGAAAAACTGAAAAAGGGGACCTTTAAACCGCCCCCTCCCCATTAGCTCCACCCCCACCCCCCAGTACTTTTAGTATTTTGTTAAGGACACCTTTCCCTACAACTGTGCCAAAATTGGCTTCTACATGAATTATTTCCCCTATTTGGCATTTTTTGGTCTTCGTTGCCTGGGCTAGAATATCGTCACGCCAAGAGCATAAGGCAAACTATAACACAAAAGATCCTTAAACTTGTTTTAGAGTTACCATCATGATTTCACTTTTGGATGATTTGATTGATCAGCTTCGTTCGAGATTCCAAAATCATAGATCCACATTATCATCTCTCAACATTTTGATTACCTCTGTGTGTTGCTGCAAAGACCAACTTAATTATTAAGAAGACTACTTTGAGCTCTATAAAAAATATTTGGAATGAGACTCAGTAAAACCTGAATTAGAAATGTGGAAGATAAAATGGATGAAAGAATCAGAACTAAATCGACCATATGCAACCAGGCCTTATTTCCAAACATTCACAAACTTTTAAAAATCTTGGCGATATGCCTGTTTCCACATGTACCCTTGAAAGGACATCTATTCTCTGAAACGCCTCAAAACTTTTTAAAGAAATTCCACGGGCCAGGAAAGACTAAACGGTTAATGTCAATCCACCGCAGAATTAACATTGACGCCGAGGAGGTAATTGATTTGCAAAGAAAGCTAGAAGACTAAATTTAATTTTGTAAATATAAAAATATGTGATAAGATTGATACACAACACCATTTAATTTCTTTTATTAAAAAAATTTACGTATTTCTAAATACGTAAATTTCTGTTCCACCAAACAAAATCCCCCCGAAATTTTTCTCTGACTACGGCCTTGTCCATACCGACAGTCAGCCGCGTCAAAAATTGGTGGATGTGACCAGCATAATTTAGTTTTTCATCCAAAATGATTCCAAGATCTCTCATTTTCGTGACTCTTTCTAGAGCTGTGTTTGTAGAGAACATATAAAAAAAACAGTTTGGGCAATCGAAGCGCGCAAATAAAAGCCGAAAGCAAAATGTTTGCTAGTTCTGGGTCAAATAATAAATGCTGTTAATTATTTTTCGGAAAGTTCAGTAAAATTTAATAAGAAAACTTTAGGTATTTTATAAAACGGAAACCTTTAAATGTATAAAAAAGCTCTGCGCTTCCTTTCCACAATTAAGATCGAACCACAAAATTCTGGCTTTTTAAGATCACGTAAAACAAAAATTACATGTGTGCAGTTCACACGCGGAAGAAGTGAAACCTTCGGAAAACTAAAGTAGACAAGTCCGATTATTCTATCTCATTATCTCGCAGGCTAAATTCTATAGATGAATGTGTTTGTCTCTTTATAGTGTCGCTTTTTCGTTTCATCGACTCAAATCAGAACGGTGCTAAAGACGTTTTCACTTCAAAAAAACTTATAATTTTGAGCGGCTGATTCAAAACTTTGATGAGAGGATAATACAGACACCAAAATCATCATTTTTACGCGCCATAAAGCCTGAAAAAATGCCTGACTCATATCAGAACGATGCTAAAGAGGGGGGACGAGCGGGGCAAAAGCTAGTAAGTGGTAAATATAGTCTGATTTCAGGAAAACGCTATTTTAACGATGAAACAAATGTAAATGAGCATTATTTTAATACTTGAGTTTTTGTTCAGAAAATCGACCTAAAATTATTATTTCTGTCTTAGGAGGAAATCAGATCGCCGAGAAATTTTAACAATAGATATTTTACCAAACTGCTGCTGTCACTGTCACTCTTACTCCATCGAATACTGAGCGAAAGGGACAACTGCACCTCAGGTTGATAATACCATATTCCAATATCTTTGATAATACCTAAATAAAATCGGAGGCGTCTACTAATATCTACAGGAATTCCAAAAACTGAAAATCGAACTAATATCTATGGGAATCAAAGTGTTGACGAATATCTAATAATAAGTATGCAGTTTAAAAAACTTAATTTATGTAAGTATGTATGTAAAAATCCCTAATGTCGGACTATTGGACACATTTAGCTGATTAGTCCAACCTACGCTCTGTAGATATTAGTCAACACTCTGAAGTTCGTAGATATTAGTTCAACATATGAGCTGTAGATATTCGTCAAACATACAGGCTGTAGATATTAGTATCTGGAGTCAATAAAATCATCAAAATCGTGGTTTTGTATTCCCCATTTTTCTCGTCTAAAACTGGACCGATTTTAAAGATTTTTTTTGACCAGTATTATATTAGAAGAAAATACTCTATGTCTGAACGTTTTGCTTTTGTAAAAAATATATTGTCTAGTTTGTCTACTGAACGTCTGTTGATGGCGTTTAAACTAGGCAACTTTAACGATTTTTGAAGGGTCCTCCTAAATCCTAAAAGAAGTAACTTATCAACAAAAAAAAAACAAATGTACGACACGCTAACGATTGATATCTAGATTGTATTAAAAAAATATCTGCAATAGTGTCAAAAACCAGAAAGGAAATTGAATTCGTTTGTATGGACAACACGCCGCTCGATTTCCTCTTAAGCTGCCAATCTGAAATTAAACAGAAAACCTTATTTCTCAACTTATTCTCTTAAAAGTGTGTACCTATAGATACATACACTCAGAGAAAAACTTCCTGAAATAGGTTGCGGTTATAAACAAGCCACGTCTTCCCTTTTTCCAATTACTTTTGCATTTATATTTCTCAATTAATTTTTTAATGACTCCTTGACACTCCAAACACAGTATATTTTTTAAATTGCCTTTAAGATGGTATTACCAGAGAAAACCAGAAATACGTCATTTTTAAATCAGATTTCAGACGTATTGACCTTTTTCCACTAAAAATTATAAATGTATTTCGAAAGATTGTTCTTTTATCTAGCATTCGCTTGTTTGAAATTTTGAGAAAAAATGTTTATTTTTAATATAATAAGGTTATACCATAGGTCGTTGACAGATTTGTTAAATTTAAAAAAAAGATTTTGTGTTATACAATACCCATTTCAAATCATATAATCATGCAGTAAAATAAATCAATACATTATCTGGGTATCGCATGTTTTAGAATTTTAATTTTAGTTTAAATAAAATCATTAAAAAATATATACGTACATGCGTTTCTTGACGGAAATTGGTCCGTTTGTGTATTTATTTGCGCACTTACAAATTAATATATTTCAGATTTTTTTTACATTCTTATTTAACTTAGACATTATTGAAAAATGATAAATACTTATAATCAAAAAATAATTACAAAAAGTACATTATTTTAATAGTTTTATTATCACGCCTTTCAGTATTTTTGGATGTAGGTATAAATTAAAGCAAATTTGGAATGAAATAAAATCGATATTGAGTTATAATTTTAAAAAGCTGGTACGGAGAATACTTAATCATTCTCATTGTAACCGCCCTGCATGATCGTAAGAACAACTTTCGACGAAATGTGGATTTTCGGCCGCTGACTGGTTAAACGCTCTTAAATTCTACAATTTCTTAGGAACCACAAACCTGTTATATTATGTAAATGATATCCAACATCACCAGCGCGATCTGCTTTGAGCTTTCAGATAACTTGACATTAATTCTGTTTTTCAAATGGAGCCATAAAAAAATATGACTAGGGTGTAATTAAATGGTAATATTTTATCATTGAAGACAATAATAGCACTCACAAAAGAAAAATAATAAAAAAATTTGGTCGCATCTAGAAATAGAACCTGGGACCTCAGCCTTGCCGGGGCTATGCTCCGTCATTAAGTTATTAAAAAATAAATAATTAAAAGTAATTAAATGGTTCTCTATTTAAATTGCTGCTCAAAAAGGTACCATATTTGCCAGCAGAAAACATTTTAGAGCTAACCAAAACCTTAATATCAAGCCTACTATTTAAATCATAGCCTTAAAATGATATCCAATGCGAATGGTGGATTTTTGGACCTGAAGATGAGGTTCATTTTGACTAGGTAACACGTTGCAAGATATTACTTAGTGTGAATGAATAAATTCTTCTTCTGGTGCCCTCTCGTATCAAAGGTATTGTATCATCAGGGATCAGGGCAATCTTCACCATGAAAGATACAGTCCAGCAATTAATATCTACATACAGTAGGGCCTCGCTAATCCGGATAGGGAAAAACAAGACTCCTTCCGAATTATCGAGGCTTCCGGATTATAGTACCTATGCAATTTTTTAATAGGAATAAATCACATTTTTAACTTAGGTTTCATTTATTAAAGTAAAATTTTAAGTCAATTTAGACAAGAATATGTATGCACGTACAAATGTATTAAATGAAACACGTTGTTTTATTCAGGAGACAGCGAGAACTTATATTTATTAAGCTTAGAAACATAGACAAAGATGACATTAGTGGTAGGTACTTTGATAACTAAATAACACCCCCACTTATCAAAATAACGTACATAATACCCATAATACAACAAAGGTATATAATATAAACATGTTAATTCTTTACATCCTGCATACCCAACAATTGCATAAAATAATAATGCTTGGTACTAGCCAAACCTTTTGTAAATAGATCTGCTGGCATTTCAGCTGTTTCCAAGTATTTCAGTTCTACAATTTTATCATTAATACATTCTTTACAAAAGTGGTGTCGTATGTCAATATGCTTAGTTCTTTTATTATAGCTATTATTTGAAGACAACTTAAGTGCACCCTGATTATCATTAAATAAGGATATGGTGTATGACTCATTGTTTATTTCTTTTAACAAATTACTTAAATAAATAGCTTCCCTACAAGCTTCGGCTACACCAATGTATTCAGCCTCAGTGCTCGAAAGAGCAACTGTTTTTTGTTTCTTAGCCTCCCAAGAAATAACACATCCAGCTAAAATATAACACAAACCTGTATAGGACTTGCGATCAATGATGTTACTTCCCCAATCTGAATCAACAAAACCCTCTAATTTTGAATTACCACATTGACTATATTTTAATCCAAAATGCTTTGTTTTCTTGAGATATCTTAAAATACGTTTAGCGTATAACCAAGTTTCCTGGTTATAGCAATTATTAAATTGACTCAGAAAACTTACTGTAAACGCTATATCAGGTCTGGTTAATACTGCTAAATACATAAGTCCACCAATAAGCTGTTGATAAGGAATTTGACTGTCAGGATTTTTATTTTCTTTGTTAATATTCAATTTAGCCTCTAAAGGTGTATCTGCTACTTTACAATCTGCCATGTTAAATCTATTTAGCAACTGATCAACATAACTCTCCTGGCTTAGAGTAACTGTACCATTAACCTTATCAATATTAACACTCATCCCTAAACAATTTTTGACCTGACCCAAATCTTTTAACTTAAATTGTGAAGCCAATTCCTTTTTCAAATTATTACATTCTACATTATCATTAGAAAATATAAAAAAATCATCCACATACAAAGTAACTATTGTCTTTTTATCATTCTTATTTTTTGTGTATAAACATGGTTCTAACGTACTACGTTTATAACCAATACCAACAAGACATTCATCGACCTTTTTGTACCAGGCCCTTGAGGATTGCTTAAGACCGTAAATAGCTCGATTCAATTTAAGTACTTTATTATTGTCTTTTTGAGAATCTAATAAACATTCTGGTAATTCCATATAAATTGTTTCCTCAAGGTCCCCGTTCAAGAATGCAGTAGTAACATCTAGATGTGTAACATCTAATTCAAGTTTTACAGATAATGCGAATAACAATCTCAAAGTTGAGTGCCTAACAACCGGCGAGAAAGTGTCTGAATAGTCCACATTTTTCTTCTGCATGTAGCCCTTGGCTACTAAACGTGCACGGTATCGAACATTATTACTATTATCAATTTTTTTTCGTAACACCCATTTGCATTTCATTATGGTTTTACCATCCTTTGGCATATCAACGAACTCCCATGCATTATTTTCTTTAAAACACTGAAGTTCTTCTTTTACTGCACTTAACCACTGCTTTTTTTCATTTCCCTGTAATGCTTCTTCTAAAGACAGTCCATTAGCATCATCAAACACACCCTCAGGAATGCACATATTCGTCTTCCTATACCGCTCTGACTTCCTAATGATTCTGCTGGATCTAACACGCTGCTCAGGTGATTCATCAACATCTTCAAAATCACTAGTGTAAGTATCAGAAGAGTAAGTATCAGGAGTGTAAGTATCATCTGATGCATCTTCGACTAATGTATCCTCATCTAAGGTTATATCTTCTGAACGTGACGTATCTTTGCAACTAGTGTCCCCCACTGGACATGAGTTTTCTCCACTCTCAGTGATAGGTTTATTAACCTCTGGGTTGTTTTCATCTTCCATGATAATGACATCTCTACTAGTTGTGATATATTTAGTTCTAGGGTTGTATATTCGGTAACCTTTGATTAAGGCGGCCAACCGTCCCGCATTCTGCGGGACCGTCCCGCATTTGCAGTTGTTGTCCCGCATTGCAATATTTACAAAAATAGTCCCGCAATTCGTCTAAAGCGTCCCGCATGTCCCGCATTTCTATATTTTTTTAAATACTGTCTATGGTAGTCAAATAAACTTCTTCTATCTTTAGTCTATTTAAGCCATTTGGTTAAGTTCAAGACAATTTTTTTTCCCTGGAGAAGGCCCGAAGATATCGATCTAGGGATTGGTTTATTTACGTAATAAGCAAGGTCCAAGAGTGCCAGTGTAGTTGTAGTGATTGAGTTGTTTTCGTTGTTTTGTTTACGAATTAGTGCACGCCGTGACACGTAATATTTATAACCAATATTTATCACTCAAATCAAATAATTTCTTAACCATGCCGACCGCCAAAAAACGGCGTTGTGAGTTCAGTGAAGAATTGCAAAAAGAATTTCCTTTGTGGCAAAAGTGTTAACATTCATTTCTGAATGTTGTTTCAATTTGCCGCATACAGATTTAATTCAAATCAATTTTGTGTTCAGAATGTAAAATTCTAAAGTTGGATTCGTCTTCTGACATATTTCGAAGAAAAATTTTCTCTTATTCGAGGTGCATTAGAAGGGACCCCACCAGTTTCCAGTAAGGAAAATATTCTCTTTTCGAAGTGCATTTATAAAATTCTAGTTGCAGACTATGTAAGTGCCGCCAGAATCAAAGAGAAACCATTTTGATGTTCTGAGTGTAGTTTCAATTCGCCGCATACAAATTTAATTTAAAACACTCTTGTGTTCAGAATATAACGATACATTAAATAACAAGTTGTAGATTCATCCTGTACCGACTGAAGCTTTACATTTAATTTGCAAGTTCAGAATGTAAAATTTCGTCTGCTGACATCTTTCGAAGAAAAATATTGTCTTATTTAAAGTGCAGTAATAAAATTCTAGGTGCAGACTATGTATGTGCTGCCAGAATCAAAGAGAAATCATTTTCATGTTCTTAGTGTAGTTTTATTTCGCTACATACATATTTAATGTAAGCCAGTTATTCGTTCAGAATGTAAAATTCCAGTTGGATTCGTCTGCTGACATATTTCGAAGAACATTATTTCTTATTCGAAGTGCAGTTATAAAATTCTAGTTTCAGATCAAAGAGAAACCATTTTCATGTTCTGAGTGTAGTTTTAATTCGCCGCGTACAGATTTAATTTAAACTAGTTTTGGGTTCAGAATATAACAAGCAATTACCTAAATAATAAGTTGCATATTCATCCTATTACATGGACATCATTCTCGATTTCCGAGATAGCAGTTATAAATTTGTGGTAGAGTTCACGAACAAGATTTATTTGAATACTCTGTCTATCAATTATGTGAAAAAAGTGAGGTCGTAATAAAAAAAAGATTTCCACCCCCCCCCACCCCCCCCGTTTACACCAACTGTCCCGCATTGATATTTTATAAAGTTGGCCGCCTTACCTTTGATGTCATCTGGATAGCCCACAAGTATGTGCTGTTCAGACTTTTTGTCCCATTTCTGACGCTTCTCTTTAGCAACATGAGCCATAACCTTGCTACCAAATATTCTTAAATGACTTATGTCTGGTTTACATCCAGTCCAGATCTCATATGGAGTTTTTTCATTTAAACTAGGAAGTACAGTACGATTTTGTAAATAAACTGCTGTATTGGTCGCCTCAGCCCAGAATTCTTTACCCAAATGCGCATCAAACAATAAGCATCTAGCCTTCTCGACAATCGTTCGATTATTACGTTCTGACAAGCCATTCTGCTCTGGGGTATATGGGTTACTTTTTTGGTGCGTGATACCTTCCTTCTTGAGATATGAATCAAACTCCTTGTTGCAGTATTCACCACCATTATCGCTTCTCAATATCTTTATTTTCTTATTTGTTTGTTTTTCAACTTTTGCTTTAAATTCTGCAAAACATCTAAGTGCTTCATTTTTGTGTTTGATAAAATATACAAATGTCATACGACTATAGTCATCAACGAAGAGTATGAAGAATCTTGAACCTGCAAGCGATCCTTTCTCCATAGGTCCGCAAACGTCAGTATGAACTAAATGAAGTAATTCTTTGCTTCTTGTACCAGTTTTTGAGAATGGAAGACGACACTGCTTTCCCTCGCAACAAACTGTACACGATGTCTTGCCAAGATCAACTTTTTCTCGAAGATTCATTCCTTCTACAGCACTGGTCATTTTATTCAGATAATTACTATTGACATGACCCAATCTGCGGTGCCAAGTGTTGCCTGAAACCGCTAAATTAGACATTATTCTTTCAGGAACTTTTAACTTGTATTCCATCCTTAGTTTATAAACACCATCTGTCAAATCTGCTATAGCAACTAACTCGTTCTGTTTACTATAAACATAGCAGCATTTTCTTTTGAAGTCCACTTTATTTCCATTTTTGATTAACTGACTGACAGATATCAAGTTTGTCGTAAGTTTTGGCACACATAAAATATCTTTTAATATAACTTCATATTTACTTTTCGGGGTTAAAGTAATAATTTTAGCTTCTCCCGAGCATAAAACAGGCATAGCACTTCTATTAGCTGCAATTATTTCCTTCACACTCTTCCGATTCGACGTATTACACATAATGTTTACATCTGGTGACATGTGAAAACAAGAGCCCGAGTCTATAAACCAATCCATTTTGTTGTAATTCCCGTTCAAAAACACAACAGAAAATGCATTTGACGTCTTCTTTCGCTCTGATTGCCCAACAGGACATTGATTTTTAAAATGCCCTTCTTTTTTACATCTATAACATCTGATAGATTTCATTACTGTTTTGACCTTCGATGTATTTCCGTCAACATTGCGGCGCGGGCGCACTCTGGCGGAAAATGCCCCAACTGACTCCGTGTCATTTCCTGCCATATCAAGCAATTTTGTTTTTATTGCATCTGCAGTAATTATTATTCCACTATGCTCGATTGCTAATATCATGGGGTAGAATTTTTCTGGTAGACCAGCAAGCATTAAACAGCCTATCCATTCATTGTTCACATTAAATCCGGTTCCGGATAATTTCTGGCCAGTTTCAATAATTTGCGTGACGTAACTCTGCATCGAGTCACAAGTTTCAAGACGAATCGATATCAAACTCCTTAATAAGGAAATGCGTCTTGAAAAACCATTATCATCGAACATTTGCTTTAGCCTTTTCCACAAGTCTGCAGTAGATGTAGCTTGCTTGATGTGTACATACAGTGACGGATCTATAGTGAGGATTATCTTCGCTTTTGTTTTTGCATCATCTCCAACTGCAACAGTTTCTTCGGCCTTGATACACTTCTCCATGCCTTCCAATATAAGTAGGTTTTCAACGGCATACGCCCATACATCGTAGTTTTGTCGTCCAACCAACTTGGGTATACTTGTGAGATATGATGCCGCCGCCATTTTTGTTAAAAATGTCCCGACACTAATTACGAGTTTGCATTCGCAATAACTCCTTGCCCTATTCTCAATACGAACAAATACATCCGCGACAATAAGAAATGAATTTTTAACACAAATACCATTTAAATTATCGTGACTGATTATTTAAAAAACGCTTGGGAATCTTCTGGGCCCATAACCTATTAAATGAAACACGTTGTTTTATTCAGGAGACAGCGAGAACTTATATTTATTAAGCTTAGAAACATAGACAAAGATGACATTAGTGGTAGGTACTTTGATAACTAAATAACAAAATGTACTTAAAAAATCAAACATGTAAGAAATTTGGGCACTTAACATGAGAAAAAAAAAACTAGCAAGTGACGGCAAATGATTGAATTTTGACACGTTTTGACCCGCACGCACCCGTCCGGATTACAGCGTGCACCGAAGTAACGAGGCTAGTAAAAGTAGTGAGGCTCTACTGTATTTATATAACACTAGCTGACCCGGCCACGCGTTGCTGTGGCTAATAAAACACTTTGTAAAATCCAACCTTTGTAACCACCGCCGTCTTTGAGTTCATCGCGAAGAGATCATCAGTGCGGTTTGCACGTGAGCTAGCTCGTCGCCCATTTGATTGACTTCGACGATCTATGTCAGCTCGTCTTTTCCTTGGTATATTTAAACAGTAAATAAAGTTCTCACGCACTGACAAACTGATGATAGAAGATTTTAAATGGTAATAGAATGACAGGTAACGTTTGACAGCGACTGAAATATGACAATCAGAATTCTTTTTTTTTTGCATTCCAATTCTAGATTACATTGTGCTTCTGAAAGTAGGTAGGAACAGTAGAACTGTTTATATGAGAAAATGTAATTGTTGTTTTTACTATCTTCCTCACATTTTTTTTCATATTATCTCACCGTTTAAACCTTCCCTGGACTACGACAAACATTTCAAAACCAAAATCACCTAAATCGGCCCAGCCGCTCTCGAGTTTTAGGGAGACAAACGAACAGCAATTGATAAGAATAATAAGATAAGAAGATATAATGTGTATAGTAATCTATCCGCAAAAGATAGATTTATGCCTCCGCGGACTTTTTTGTAGATCTATAAAAGAGGAATATCCCACCATTAATTGTTTTGCTATATCCCAAAAGGATTAGGCAGCGTTTTCGATGAAAGCTACCAGGCGGCTGGACTTTTTTCCGACACTTCTAACAATTATCCTTATGTTTCAACCAATTTACACAAATCCTTGACAAATTACATACCTAAACCTTCCTCACAAAACACTCTATCTATTGGTGAAAACCGCATGAAAATCCGTTCAGTAGTTTTCGAGTTTATTGCGAACAGACAGACAAACAGACAGACGGCGCGGGGGACTTTACTTTATAAGATGTAGAGATGTTTGTATATTGCAATACTAAAATTTTGAATGGAATGGAATTTATAAGCATTCATATAATTAAACCGTTGACCGGACATGGCTTTCATAGCTTCTAATGACTTTCCAAAGAGGTTGGTGTTGAGTTCAGTTGATTGTGAGTTGGCACGGAACCAATAAAAACCCTTTAGACCAAAAGACCCTTTCTCAAAAAATGACACAGTGTTTCAAGAAATAATGTGTTGACCTTCATAGTGTATTACAATGCTGCAAATAACAGATCATCGAATGGTTTATGTCTTATTTGGGATGTAATTTGCAATTTTTTTATGTAGGTAAATAAATCCATTTGCCACTGAATGGAGATTTTCGTAAAAAAATCTCTTTTCTGTAAGAATCTTTTCATTTTTCATCTTTTCATTTCACCATTTAATAGTGCCTAATAAGCAGTAGAGTAGCGTGCCTTGGAGGAGCCCTGTATCAAAATTAATTGGGGGGCCCTAATGAAGGATAAAGCTTTCTCACAAAAGAAACAAAAGGCCTCTGTAGCCAGGGGCCCCGTATCATTGATACGGCTGATACGACGGTAGCTACGCTACTGCTAATAAGACTACTGTTTACATCCATGTTGATTAAAGCCAGTGCGTTGAAGGGCTTGGCTTCTTGGTCTGACCGTCCTTTCCTCCGAATTAACCCTATTGTTAGATCCCTTCCCATATGTTTTCTCAAAAAAGGTGGGCAAGTCGGATGTGAATAAAGGTAGCTTTCGAACAGACTAAAACTTTCTTTGTTCTTTACACATTATGTAGGTACTTTTAAGAATAATACAACGTGTCCGGAAACTCGTAGTACAAGCGGGAAACTGGTGAATCTACATCACGTGGAGAACCCAAAAACCTTATTCTTTACGATCTGAGCATTTCGATTTTAATTTTATTTTTTTTCTATTTTTTCATTTATCACAGCCGTTTGTTTCTTACAAAATAAATAAATAAATTATCAGCCGTGTACTGAGTCATTGAAATTGAACTGAGTTGTTGAGTTAGCAATCTCCACAGCCCTCTTGCACCCCAAAAGTGTGGATTTTTACTTCATCTTTATTTTCAGATCATTATCAGTTGAAAATTATTAAATAGATATGTAGGTACATGAAAGATGACCACTGAAATTCTGTGCAATGAAGAGAATCCAGATACTAATATCTACAGCCTGTATGTCGGATGAATATCTACAGCTCATATGTTCAACTAATATCTACGAACTTCAGAGTGTTGACTAATATCTACAGAGCTAAGGTCAGAGGAATATCTATGACGGTCCCAGTGTTGACTAATATCTACAGAGCGTAGGTTGAACTAATATCAACAGAGCGTAGGTTGGACGAATTAGCTAAATGTGTCCAATAGTCCGATATTAGGGATTTTTACATACATACTTACATAAATTAAGTTTTTTAAAATGCATACGCAATATTACGTTATTCCAATATGCTATACATAATTGCAAATCCAACCTCTGCCAGTGCTGTAGATATTCGTTAACACTTTGTTTCTCGTAGATATTAGTCAGCAGTTTGAGCTGTAGATATTCGTCAACACTTTGGTTCTCATAGATATTAGTCAACAGTTTGAGCTGTAGATATTCGTCAACACTTTGGTTCTCATAGATATTAGTTGAATTTTTTTCAGTTTTTGAAATTCCTGTAGATATTAGTAGACGCCTCCCAATGAAGATACTTTTTAAAATTATTTTGAAGAGCATCTGTGTAGGTATACAATAGTTAGAGATAATGACTGGATTTGGAGAAAGGGTGGCATAAAATAATGGTGCTACTTACACTCGGTTTCAGCTGGCTTCCAATTATACATACAACATTGCAACACCATCTTTAGTTTTTTAGTGAAATGACCTGGTTGTCGTTTCACTAAAAACTGAGGTTTTGCTTACAATTTTGGAGGCGGGTATGGGTACTGCCGCCCCAGGAACCATTTATTGGCTAACCAACACCTCTGTCATAGGTCACCCCAAGTGGTTCGCTACGTTTGGTGACTTAGTAGGGGTGCCAGGGTTCATGGGGTGAGATTTGTCTAGGTCTTGGCGATGGATGTGTTTGTCCACCTAATGCGTGGCAGGCAAGATCGGGAGAGACTGGTTAAGGGAGACCTTTTGACCTCTCCAGCCAGACTCTCTCGACCCATTACCTTGCACTGCAGTGGGAGGGATGGATTCATAAGAATAATAATAATTGGATAATTTCTATAACGCCGTTTTCATGAAAAATCATCTCAAGGGCGCTGCACAATTTATTAAGAATTCTTAATTTTTATCTAATTTTACTATTTACAAATAGATTCATACGTCCGTCATTCCTGGACACATTGCACCCCAGATTCCTACTCACACCTCATACTCTCAATTTGGGAGGCGGGAATGGGTACCGCCACTCCGGGAACCTTTATTGGATAACCAACACCTCTGCCAAAGGTCACCCCAAGTGTTTCGCTAAGTTTGGTGATTTAGCAGGGGTGCCCGGGCTGAACCCCAGATTCCTACCCACCCCTTAAACCCTTTTCCTTCCCAGAACTCTCATCTCCTTCCTTTTTCAAAAAAAAATCTCCACACAGCATCCCCAAAGATGACAAAGGCCCTGAGGGAAATTATTTTCCTCAGGGCCTCTGTGTGGAGCTCCAGTAAAAAAAAAACCTTATTCCTTCCCAGAACTTCTCCTCTCCTTACTTTCCATAAAAAGACCCTCCACACAGCATCCCCATAGGCTCTGAGGGATTATTTTTCCTCTGGGTCTCCTGTATGGAGCTAATGTAAAAAAAAAAAAAAAACTGCAAGTGTGGAATTGTAGTTTTTTGGAACAACGCATTTTGTGTGTAAGTCTTATGTCAAAAGTTTTGGATAGGTACAAGAAAGGGAGGGATAATTCCTAATAACAACACACTATTATGTATTTTGTAGTACTCCTAAGAGTTACATGAACTCATTGCTCTTGGAAAAACTGTTAGGTGGTTTGTCTTTATAGGAAGGTACTTATATAAATTAGGTAGGTAGACGATATTATAAAAAAGGTATTATAGGAAATAAGATTAGTACTTTTAATCATTCATATGTAATTTATTAGCTTTTTTATAATAGTCATTATAGTAACAATGTTTATGAAGTCCATATTTACATTTTACTGACATAAATGTCACCCGAACGACAATTATTTAAAATAACTAAATTAAGTGGACGAAAGATTGGTAAAAGATCAATTTACAAAATATCATTAACCAAACCTAACCTCATTCTTAAATAGAAAAAGATCAATGATAATTTTTACCCAGAGAAAATCATTTCACATTCGACGAGACATTCTTTTTATTCTTCGGATCCAGAAATTTGTAATATGTAATTTAATTGTTAATCTTAAACTTTGATTTCAAATTTATTAACATTATTGTTTATTTAATATGTGAAATTTTTTAACATTATTGGAGAAAACAGTCTACTAATTTAGAAATGTTACTTTTTAATCGAAATTTCGCCATACAACATTTGGCACAAATACATGTAATACAAATGGAAGATTCATTGAAATAAATTATATTTTAATGTCTATAAATTGTGTCTTCAAATCACTGTACAAAGTAATGAGAAAATGCCAAGAAATTAAACAAGTTTTAAAATGAATGTGATGATTTTTTTGACAAAATATTATTGGTGGGTAAATGTATGTGATCAAACTGCGAATACAAAATAAATAAATAAAATATAATTTGCAAAGTTGAATAGCTGTTCTCTATCTTGGTCACTTTTTTTCCTAAATACAAGATTTTAAAAAAAATCCTTCTGGGAAATATAACATAGGTACATCTGTAAAGTATTTAAAAATTATTTAGTTGAGTTTAAACAGCATAAAATAATTGATAGAAACAGTACATTTTGAGATTTGCCTAAGACAATACATAAAATTTAGTAAATAAAATCTGAAACATTGCTTAAAATCACATTTCCAAACACATGTGTGTACGACAGATATAAAGGATTGCTACTTTTTTCGTGTGTGTTTTTCTAAACATAATAAATGAGCAAATGATTATAAAAACTTGTTGCAATAGTTAACTTTTTACCTGCGTTGATCTACTCCGTTTTTTCAATACCCATACGCGGTATGTATGTGTCATATTTCAAGTACCACGAGGCACGAGGACACATTCACTTGATTATAGATGTTTTTTACGAAAAAAAATTTTACTTTCGAAATATGCCTGAATATGTCAGCATCGTGATAGTTACACGAATATCCTAGCGAGCGGGAAAAAATACTGTGACATAGTAGCGTTGTTATATCGGCAGTCGAAGTTAGCGTAACAAGGGCTGATATGGGCGCGTGTGAGGCATGGCTTTTGCCGTATCAACTGTTGTTACGATCGCGTGGAAAAGGTTAAATAAAGAATAATTATAACATGTTACATTACGAACATTTGGATTTCATTTTGTTAATTCATGGAAATGCTATTCTTTGATAAATGATGTGTAATTTATTATTACTGGATAAAACATTGAATTTTGAAGTTAATTAAAATGGTAATATATAATAACATTATAACAAATCTCCTGAGCAGATTCCCGTAACATAAATGGAATGTGATGACCGAGATGCATATATAATAATAATATAATAAATAAAAGCAAATGTACACATAAAAAAGAATGGGTAAGTCTAATATGTAAATGTTATATACATATGAATATAATATATTGCTAATTATCTCATTTTTATGACACATTATATAAAGTCAGTTTACTAAAATGTATTAAAATAAAGCTAGAATTAGATTAGAAATATAATATAATACGAATCCATGAACAAATCACATTCTATCCACATAAAGAAAGGGAATGTTCGGGTTCAGATTCAGGGTGGCAATCAAAGTAACAAAACGCACCTTGTAAAGAAAGGCAAAGGACAAAGGACAAAGGAATATTTACAGAATTATACATATGTATTGGGTATGGTTTATAAGGGTGCTGCACTTTAAAGACACATAAAGTTATAAACAAGAAACAACACTTTTTAAAATAAAATTTGATACAATTTCAAATAAAATATATCTCTAAAACAAACATAGTTAATAAAATATCTATTCTTATTACGTACTTCCCCTGTCAACTAGTGAACACCAAATATTTATGTGTCTAACCCCTAGCGGGATTTCTCACTATAGTAATGTCGAAATACTTTTGAAAAATGCATATTTGTTATGACAAAATTTAGATATATATACTCTTCAAGATGATAGGTAATTAGATAAAGTTGATATTTAGATTCATATAATTTTTCTATGACGTCGATAAAGTGGAAAGTTACAACAGATATCTCAATTTCTCCCAACAAGAGACTACTGAACAGCTCCTCAATGGAATATAATATAATATGTAATATGTAGTGAGACCGAATTACATTGCATCACGAACTAGCGGCCTTCTCTTAAAACAATAACTTTACTATCCCAAATGCCGGGAACAGAACAGAACAGAACTACGGCAGGTCATCTATCCAATATGCGGAGGTACTTACAACTTATAGACACCGATCCATTGGATGCGTACTAACTTAAAACATTTAACAAGAAATGGTCCGAAATGTATTGCATATTATCTTTAACTTCTACCTAGAGCCGGCGCGAGCATTCCTGGCTCAGGGAAATCTTCCAATCCACGCAACGTAGCACTTCCCTAAAAGTCAGCCTTTCTCATCAACTGTTTGTTTATTGTCCTAAAGATGTATCCGTATCAAACAAAAGTGCGAATCCCTAACAGGCACATCACTATGGAATCAATAAAATATCAGTACGCAAGTAAAATACTAACCGAAGCATCCATCTCACTTATATATCTAGAATGAAGTTAATTTACTAGTTTATAAACTTGCCGATTGTAGTGTCCAGATCATTCCTTTACGTTAAAATCACTTCATTTAGGACGACTCCTTACTTCTTACAGCACACGGAATATTCTAAATCACTTTCTAGGAGTAGCCCAATTTAAAAAGCCTAACACGGACTGTCCATTCTTGTAACTTCTCTATGTCTTTCTCTTAGATTACACTAGGAGTAGCACGAGTGAACTTGTCATAACGCTCCAAAGGTCCGCTTTTCGAGCCGATGAGGTACTGGTTGGAGGCTGTCGTTTCCAGCAAACAGTGATGTGTATGTACGACTCCGGCGTAGCTCCCGTTTGTCCCGGGCAGTCGCTATTATCTCCGTTTCTTTCTCTTGTACATTACAACTAGGAATAACATGAAGGGACTGGTTGAGGTGTCGCGGTGAGTAATGCCCCGCTAGGTGTGCTTCAGCCAGTGGGCGGGCACCCATTGCGGCTCTCGCTCCAGGCTATTGATTTCGGCTAGCAGCTGTGTGTACGCGCGTTGGGTGTCATTGTTGATGATGATCATGTCGAAGAGGTGACCCCAGCGTAGCTCCATGTCCCGGGCTGTCGCTATTATCTCCTTTAATTCCTCCTCCTGCAAACACAAATTTTAATTTATTATTCATTTGATTTCAAAATTGACATTGTAGTGAAATTTACATCCATTAGCTTATCAAGGAACCATACATATTATAAAAAAAAATTATAATGTGCATGACAATATTTGTAAGTACATATAATGTAATAATCTGTAATTGGTTTTATTTCTTGTATAGTCTAAGTATCATTTATTATTTATGGCTTACGTTTCATTGATGGTTTACGTTTAATTCCCGTAAGCACTTGGGCCATAAGCCCATTGTGTCATTTCCCATTTTACCTCATTTCTTTAACAATAATCCGGACCCTTTTAAAAAGTTCACCAGGATTGTAATTGGGTATGTGGTTGTATCTTCTGGTTCCACATTGTGACTTCTTAGGTATCTGAGCATTATTCCCAAATTATAAACTATCATATAAATACATAATATTATTGTATTAATAAAAAAAGGAATTAGTCATAATATAACTGGCTATTGAAAATAAAAGCTGAATTCCTTCAACATCCAAAGCTTAATTTAGTTGCCGGCAACCCGGGCGTTTATTGAGATAAAATGATTATAAACCAACAAGTAAGTTACCGCCTCACTAGATTGATAAAAATTGGCATCAACAGTTGGAATACCTACACGCAAATATTATTCAATTCAGTCAAAGATTCTACTGGCTATGTACTTAGGTACCTTTTGTTTTTGACAGCATTGACACTTAATAAATAAAAAGGTGTTAAAGTTTACACTTCGTGAACAATATTATTTTAGCAAAATTTGGGATGGTCTTTGGTTAAGTACCTTCCTAATAGACGTTTTTTTGGATTTTCCTATCGCCAGCGCCAAGCGTCAAGCAAATCCATCACTTCCTAGTTTTTGAGCGTCTCAATCTTCAAAATGGTTCAGTGAAAGAAGCGTATACATAGTTTCTTAGGACCCTTCAAAAACGGTATAACTAAAGAGGTTTCACTGAATATCTTTTAATAGAAAACAAAACCAAAGTTGCAACACTTACTTTGTACGCTTCCCCATTGCGTAATTTCTTCTGTCTAAGTTTCTCGAGACTGGGGGGCGCCACCAGCACGGTGTAAGGCTTGAGGTCGGAGTTACGGAGAAGCTTTAGAGATTGCGGGTGGAGGTTCAGTACGCAGATCTTTCCCGAGTTCACTACAGTTCTAATCGCTTCAAGTGAGGTACCTAGAATCATTATACAGATAATATTATTAGATTTGCACCAATTTTTAATAAGAATAAATACTACATTGTGTGATCGTTAACTGCCATGATGGAATAAATTGACAAAGAAAAGTTTAATACGTAATGTAATCTGAATAAGACCATTTTTATAATTCCTGTAAACATATCAATGTAAAAAAATATGTTTTTAGAGTTACGAGACAAAAAAAGATGCATGAAAATTTTAAAACCTGGCAATGACACTCGGGGTTTAGAATTTGTGAAAATAACAACTAGCAGAAAGAAAGACTTTTAGATTTTTATGTTTTTACTTTAAAATTTTCAGTCTGTGATAGAAAAATTTATTATGATAGGTAATTGGTAGTAAGTACCCATACAATAAAATGGATTAAACAATATTTGTTTCCATTTTTTACGTGTTGCGGTATTCACATTTACCTATTTATTTCAAAAAACTATTAGCATGAATGACTGATGATTTAATATGTGGAAAAATATATGTACTTTTTAGATAATCAGTTATTCGGATAATGGCCAATAATCAACGTACCATAGTATGCTTTTTCATATTCCCCATGTTCTACAAATTTCCTATTAAGAATGTCAGCTTCGAATTGTGTTCTGGTGATAAAGTGGTAGTCTTGTCCAGCCACTTCATTCTCTTTTCTTGGCCTTGAGGTATCTGAAAAAGATTTAAATAAAATTATAAGATTTTCAGTACTAAATTATGGGGTAGTCGATATTATGTCCCAGTTAAGTGGAGCCAGTTCTATACTGTCACTATTATTGAACCGTCAATATTATTTTTCTGAGGAACCGGTTATATTTGGAGCTTTTTGAAATATTCATTTAAATGAAAAAATTATACAAAAATTGTAAAAACATGACTGGTTCTTTCTTCCCAGGGAGAGAAAAACATTTCTCTGAGATTCTCTTGTAACGGAATTGCAGTGACAACCCATTTCAGATAATATGTAAATTTAACAAAAGCATTTTCCTTTTTCTTTTTTGGGGCAAAAATAGATTCTATGGATTCTACACCCCTGGTGTCTTGAAACACGGTATAATTATGGCCGGGAAGATTTTTTCACAATGTGACAGACATCAGTTATTCAGTTGATAACAATAATAACAGGTGACTTTATTTAAGACATTATATGAAGATGTATTTTAAATGTAAAAATAATGAAAAATGTGTACTATGCCCTTGTTCATTCTTTACTTATCTATGGAATTATAGGTTGGGGAGGATCTTACAAAAAAATCTAAACTCAGTAAAAATTGTGCAAAGAATCATCATTAAAGTAATATTTAAAAAAATCTACTTTCTCGACAGAATCACTTTTTAAATTTACCAAATTTCGATGACATTTTCAAGCGAGCTTCCATTATAAAACTGGTAAAGAAAAAATAACAAAGAATATCAAGAATTTTACAAACTAATGAGAAACTAATTTATTACACCTAATTTTAAAACAACTCATTATATTTATATTTTCCAAGCCATAAAATACTATAATAACCAACCACCCATCATCAACCAATCAGAACAAATAAATAAATTTAAATTTTCAAAAAAAACTTACAGTAAAAAGTAAATATTTTATACAAAACATATTATAACTTACAACCTAAGTAAGAATCGTGGCTCCCTTATCAGACACAAGAGCTCCTCGTTTCTGATAAGGTATACATGACCAAAAACGACCTTCATTATAATATTTGGTAAAATATATATGTATCTATGTAACCCCTAATTTTTTTATATTACAATAAAAAAGAAATGTTCTTCATTGTATAAGGCTTATTATCTGAAGGCAATTTCTTTCAACTAACCCAGATTCACGGTGGGAAAAACACAAGTTCTACAAGAATTTTTTTACAGGATGTGATTAAGAATAATATAGTACTAACGTGGAATAGCGGCGGCGAATCTTTGACTGTCCTCCATCAACCTCTGGCGCAGCTCGTGACGGCCGATGTTGGGCGGCCCGATGAGCACGATGGGCCTCTTGTGGGATGCTCGCGGGTAGTACAGTCCAACCTCCTCATAGGTCAGGATCTCTTCACTGTCATACTCTGGAACGGGAATCGCAGGATTAAAATTGTGATAAATGAGAAAAAAAACAATAAATTTTATCCATCCACACGTCATTTGGAAAATACCGCAAGAACGAAAATAATTTTAAAACGTTATGTATAATTCAAGGTAAATTTACTCTTTTTCTTGAAGATCTTCATGGCAGAGCAGTAAGATCCTTGACTTTAAGCACAGAAGTCAAAGGTAAAAATTGCAAGTAAGTTTATTACATTCAGAACGGAAAATACATAATGTACACAGATACATCAAATCATATATGTATATGTGAAAAGTTCTCACACAAGTTTTCATGTTTAGAAGTTTAGTTATATAAGTCACTTGGAAAACCTTTTACAGAGTTTCGATGTAAATGGAAAATAACAGGTGCGGAACAATGCTTTAACCTCTTGTTTGCCAACATATCATTAAGGATACTATTAAAAAATCATTTCTCTGAATTGAAATAGTCATTCAGGAAAAACTACTCATGGTTAATTTTTGTAAATCTAGGTATTAATGCAAGAATTGCCTATGTCAGTGTTTATTAATATGATATCGGTGCCAAAGAGTACTCTAAAAGGTCCCTTATTTGAATGCTATGAATAACTGTGTCAGGTTTTCTAGATTGGTGAAATAGTGATCTGCGTAATACAGAAGTCAAAATATTATTTTACGCTAAGAAATCGATGCACATACTTCATTCCTGAACGATTTACAAATTTGACATAGGCACTTCCAGCAATATGCCCCAAAAATACAAAAAAAAAACATTATCTGGTAAGACGATACGATTTCCAAAAACAGGTTAATTAATACTAAAATAGAATCAGCTGGCGCACGGCGACAATTTAGCATCGGCGAGAAGTTAAATGGGTTTAGAACTAGATTTGAATAGCAAACTATGTCCCAATGTTCTGGGTAGTAAGTGGAACACACGTAAAAACATATATAAGAAACACAGTATTTAAATTATTAGATTCTAAGACCATAAAAAAATATTTCATAGGAATTCTAACATGTTAAAATTTATCCAAGACACTATCTAGATAGCATTTAGTTCTGGTTTGCATCTTGCAATCATGCATAAAGATAGAAGCCAATAAAAATATGCGTTAAGAAAATAAAGAAAATGTTTGTAATTCTTGGTCGAAGAATGATACAGTTAAATATGACACATTAGCTCAGTTGGTAGAGCATTGACCCGGTGAGCATTGGCCAATTGAGTCGTAGGTCCTGGGTTCGAGTCCCAGATGTGACCGTATCTTTTTCTGATTTTTCTATTTCAGATTTTCGATTGAGTTTTGCTAATATTGTCTTCATTAATTAAATATTGCAATTTGAGGTTTTACACAATAAGTTAAAAATAAAAATTAAAAATGTATTAATTAAATTGTCAAACAAAAATAATTTCATGGGCATGCTTTGTTGGTGGTCATTGGTGAAAATGGATCTAGTGATATATGAGCAATGCAGAAATTCGAAGAGTGCTCACCGTCAGGCCCCGTGGTGGCGTACAGCGGGTACCCCGCCTCGCTGCTGGCCTTCTTGGCCTTCTTCTTGCGTGGAGGTTTGCGCGCGCACAGCAGGGTGCCCCCCTTACGCGGCTTGTCTCGCGCGGCTGCCTCGCCTGCCAGTGTCAGCTTCATGGACTCTCGTCTGGAATAATGATATAGTTAAAATGTGGATGCCTATTAAACGGAGCGGATTCAGTCATGTTGGACAGATTTACTGAATTATATGGGAATTAATTTGTTTTTTTGATCCGGACGAAAATGCTCACAAATTATGTTAGACAGATTTATTTATGTGAATTAATTTATTTTCAGTTCTGGAAGAAAATGCTCACAAATCATCCCTATTCTGACATAAAATTTCAACCCTGACAAATTTTTTGCCAGATTGCGGATGCATATATTTTATATTATAGTATATTATATCATATAGTAAGTAAATTATATCATATATTAAATTATCATTGAAGAAGAAGATAGCAATAGACTCAAACCCAGACCTCTGGTCTAACCGGGATGTAATTTTTTAGGTTCTCTTTGGGGGCGTTCAAGTATTACGTAACGCAATTTTTGAAGATTTTTGACCCCCCCCTCCCCCCCATGTAACGCGCCGTAACGTTTTTCTCTGAAACCCCCCCCCCCCCCCCCCCTAAACGTTACGTAACACCCAAGTTACAATTTTTACCTGAAAGTCACAATTAAGATGCGCAACGTACTGAAATGTCTCTTAAATACCTTTATCTTGATTTAATCGCGTTAGCAGTAATAAATACAACAAGAAATTTCTAACTCGCGCTGCATGCGTATATTGTTTATTTTATTTTTTGATATTGTTATTTATAAAAAAATTTGAAATTTATATTATTTTTATCTGCCTTGTATTCAATTCAACATTCAACACTGTCTTACCTATAATCTATAATATACCTACATGGTTTTACAATACATACTTTTTTTTACATTAGCTCCACTAAGGAGGCCCTGAGGAAAGTAATTATCCTAAGGTTTCCCTGTGGAACAACACTTTACTCCACTATGATTTGCAAGCTGACTTATGAGTTAAACCTTTTTCATGTTCCGAATGCAGTTATACAAGTTCTCAAAGGGAAGATTTAAAAATACAGTATGATTCACAGAAGAGAAAAACCCTTTTCATGTCCTGATTGCAACCATTTGAGTCCTCAAAAGATATCTAAGAAGTCACTTGCTGACTCTTAGTGGAGAAAAACCTTTTTCATGTTCCGACTGCAACAATTCAATTGGGAGCAATTTGGGTTCATGCGTATTTCGTATTTAAAACACTAACGAATACTGACAACGAAATAAAAATAAAAATGACGCACAATACAGTCGAGGGATTCCCCATACAACACAAACGAAAAGAGTTGCCAACTTGAAGATTTTAATTCCGCAGTTTTTTATTTAAATAAAGAAAAACATGTTACGTAACGCGTTGTCCAACCCCCCCCCCCGCCCTCCCCCCAGTAACGCACCGTAACGTTTCACAAGACCCCCCCTCCCCCCCTAAGTGCGTTACGTAATACTTGAACGGTCCCTTTTATATTTTCGATTAGATTATGATTGTTATCTTCTTCTTCAATGATATATTACATTGATGGGAATAACCTCCAAAAGTTATAAAAATAGAGTTTTCTTATAAAAAATTCAATAATCAATTTAAATTATCTCTATATAAGGCATGTTTTTTTGTGGAATCAGCAACGGTAAGTCACCCAGTGAAGCCAACATCATGGGATTGTACTATGAAATGTAAAATGTTGTTACAAATAAAAACAAATTTAAAAAATAAGAAACTTGTAATTTTTGTGTAAGTGAAGTTGAAATTATAGATTATTCATTTTTAAATAAATAACATAATGAATGCCATCAAATTAATTCAGTTGTCATTTCTTGAAATTTCAGTTTTTTACAGGTGTAAGTAAATTTTTATAAAGTATGTATGTACATATATACATTTCACTAATATTAGTGGTTTATTTAAGTTTCGATTTTTTTTCACTATTCCTTGCTAAAACAATGTAGTTTTGTATATCAGTTATGTATATCTATATTCGAGTCACAATACGCCGGGAGAAATGAACAAAAAAGGCAATGGTGATGATAACCTTAGTGATTATAATTCTCAGATGTAAGAAAATAACTTGAATTGGGGAAATCAAGATATTAGAACTAAACATTATCAACTGCCTCCCAGACACATTATATAGATTACGTGTGCAATATGAAGAATACTCACTGGTGTTGGAACGCTTGACTTGGTATTAATCCAGCCAAGGTCTGATCTTCCTCTCCCTCCCGGAAGGCTTGCCACCAGTTGGGGTCTTCCCGACTTATCACGTGCAGGACGTCTCCCTTCTGGAAGCTAATTCCTGGAATTCAAAAAGAACTTGGTTTACAACAACGGCTAATGATTAAAAACTAATGAAAACAACTTCAAGTTAATTCATATATTTACACTTTTAGTAGCCCATGGGGCTTTTACATTAGGTAAGTGGAAGATACTATTAGTATCGCCCTGGTGTAAGACCACCATTCAGAATTGAAACGTTGCTTGAAAATGGCTTTAGCCGTGTTTAGTGACCAGATCTGAATAGCCAGGTACTTCCCAACCTTCCTCTTCCCCCACCTCCTTCCCCTCCCCACTACCTTCAGCCGCACAACATACCCCAATTGGGGATGCCATAGTCTCACTGACTCCAGACGGGAGCAGTTGAGATTCTTGTGCGGTATTCACTGTAAAAAAAAAAAAAAAAAAAAAAAAAAAAAGGTACATTAAAATGTTTACAATTTTTACACAAGCATTTGTGATAAACAATGGTTAAATTTAAATTGAATTAAAAAATAAACAGTTCCCGTGGATTTAAATATTTGTAAATGTACGTAGAGTACATTGATGTTTCGGTTAAAAAAAGATTTAAGCCTTGTATAAAACAATGTTATTTACCTTTACTTAAACTGTAATATTTAATATTTAAAAAAATATGTATTGTTATTGTCTTTCCATAACCATTTTTTTCTAAATTGTGTACCTATGTAAAATAATGTTTGTATTTATTTAATAAGTTCTTTGATCATTGTTTACACATTTCATTAGAACATTATTATTTTTTTTGCATGTAAATACTCATCCCATAAACACGAGCACCTAGAGATCAACTTATGGAGTAGTGGAATAAAATATGAATTATTGTATAAACTTGCATATTATGTAATCATTCGTAATGTAAAAACAAAATTCTTGAAATAAATAAATAAAAAAATAGTGGACATGATATTATGCTTAATGGCAAAAATTTTAAATTTGGAATCGGTAAACGCTGATATGAGCTAAGAATCCGCGGTTATAGGAGAGATTATTATTTTGAAGTGATAATTTTGTTGGTAATCAAAGAAATTACAACTTTACTAATCGATGATATGTGACCATGTAAAATATGACGAGGGTTCAACACTCATAATAATATCACACATATATTGTAAACATCACTTGTAGCTGTATTGTAATTTCTACCTCTTTCTCTTCATCAAAACACGAATCACGAAAGAAGTGTTACAAAGTACCATTTCTACTGTATCAAGCTGGGTATGTCTTCACAGGTGTAAACAGAATTAACAGAGAATAGGACATGACAACTCTAACCAAACATTTGGCTTTACTACTCGTCGGTTCAAAATCATCCACATAATACTTGGCTGATTTATATAGCGCCATTTTCGTGAGAAATCACCTCAAAATATTGTAAATCATATATAGGGTGTCCGTGGGTAAAGTGAATTAACTTCGGGAGGTGATTCTACATGATGGGAGGAGTAAAAAAGATTAACAACTTTTTCCAAAATTCCAACATTTTTTTTCCCATACAAAAGACGTACCTACAAAAAATCCTTAGTGTGAGGTATGATCTTACTTGCTGAGAGCATGCCGGGCACGATTGTGGTAACATTACATTGGCCCGTATTGTAACAGTGGAAAATAATAAAGCTGGCTGCACACGCCGGTCTAATTATATCTTTTTACCGCAAAACTACCCCTAAAAGTTGGAATTTCGAAAAAAGTTATTTATCTTTTTAATTTATAATATCATGTAGAATCACCTCCCGAAGTTAATGCACTTTACCCCCGGACATCCTGTATATTATAAAATTAACTTACCATCAAGTAACACGTCAAAAGAAATGTGCAGCAAGGACAAATTACCAAAATATTGCTTTGCCACCCATTACTATAGTCAAATCCTATATAAAAAAGTTGATGAAAAATAATATTAAATACCTAATTCTCTACAAGGGATGTAGATATCCTCCTCAGGGTCATAATCGAAGTGCGCCTTAACGTGCAGCACGTTGGTGTCGCGATGTCGGGGACGGGGTGCTGCCAGTCCAGCCGGCACTACCAGGAAGGTCAGCGTGCCCGACATGGCGCCAAGCAGCTCGCACACCTCGTTCACCGACTTGCCGCGCATCTCCATGCCGTTCACCTCCAACACCTGCAAACAAACATTCATATTCATGTTCAATTCGTCATCAACATCGAAAAATAGCAAAATATGCACTAATAAGGGAACGTACCCATACTACGTGACCTGTTCGGGGGGGGGGGGCTTCAAAATACTACGCTTGGTACAAATGAGCGGCGGCGTCCATAGGTTTTTGGTCACCGGGGGGGGGGGGGGGGGGGGTTAAAAGTTGCAAAAAGTTGGTCACGTAGTATGGGTACGTTCCCTAATGCCAAAATATGCACTATTCCAGAGGATAAAAACAGGTTTCTCAAAAACCTCCCACAATATAAAGATAATTTTCTAGTTCCAAAAAACCGGTTCCAAAAGTCACGAATGTCAACTATTTCTAATTCGAACGCCTTGTATACCTGCCAAGTTGATTAGTCAGACGTCTCTGAAAAATCTAAATTAGGGTTGATTATGCAGTTATATGTAAAAATGTACCCTCGATCTGATACAATACTCCAAATAAATTATAATGCAGAAAAAGTTGTAATGAATTAAACAAAAAAATTATGCTTCTGGGTAGGGGCCATCCATAAATTAAGTCACATGAATTTCATGAATATTTGACCCCTCCCCCCCCCCCCCGCCCTGTCACACATCGTAACATTTGTGAGACCCCATCCCCCTAATGTGATGTCACATATTTTGCAATTTTACATCTAAAAATAATCAAAACAGTAGGTCAATTTTTTTTACATGTGACGTCACAGAGCTGCCGCCCCCCCCCCCCCCCCCCCCCCTCCCTCCCCATACCCCTTGTCGCACTTCTCTACCCCCCCTCCTCCCTCCTTAAGGTGTGGCGTAATTTATGGATGGCCCCTTACTATTAGGAAATTCCTAAATGTCATACTAATGTACCGGACTGTTATGCTCCCCGGTGTTGTTTATGTAAATTATATTTGGTTCATGGTGAGCATTCGAATATTGCTTTCCTCGTTAGGGTACGTACCCATACTACGTGACACGTTTAGGGGGGGGGTCTTCAAAATGTCACGCTTGGTACAAATGAGCGGCGGTTTTTGGTCACCGACGGGGGGGGGGGGGGGGGGTTAAAAATTGTAAAAAGTTGGTCACGTAGTATGGGTACGTTCCCTTATCTCAAAACTTAGTATTTGGTGATGTTTGACAATCAGTATATTGAAAAATGTTTTGGAGAAAATAGGCAATAATGACGGGAAAAGGGCCAAAGATGCAACAAGACTCAAATATGCATGATGCAAATGCACATAATATATAATCTGGTGACTAATCACCACCATTGTCATTAACATCATCAACATTTTTTTTTCCTTTTCATTTTCGGGTTAGGACTCATCACTTCGACAAGGCACTTGGATTGGAGTTACTTTCTTCTTTTTAGTCACCAGCCAATTTGTGTGGATGTTGATCTTAGGGCATTCTAAGTACATTCCAGATGTAAGAAGTTAAGGCACATCCGAGAAAGATATGGCATGATCAAGTTTATGAATGTATGATGTATGAATGTGAATGAAGCGAGAAGAATATGTCAAGATAGTTCGTAAAATGTACATTTGATTTTTTTCCAATACATAAGCATCGATACAAATCAGGTTTTGATAATCATAAATAATGCATGATAATTTTTCATGTACAATCATCAAATTTATTTTCCATAATTGATTGTATAAATATTTATAAAGAATTACGAAATTTTTTATTGTAATAATATTTATCCAGATATGCTCTAATAATTCCGATTTCACGTAAATTCTTTATAATATTTTTTCCATCATTGAAAGTACAAATTTAATAATGATGTGGCATCATTATCCATTATTGGATGTAATGTTATGTGAGTGATAAAATCCAATAGCACATTTGATTGAGGCATGTGATACGCTTGGAAGGTTTCCGTGATATTCTAATTTTACATTATCATACTCATAGTAGATGGCACGACAATTTATCTGCATAATAAAATGTGAATTGATTTTAGGGTGAATGAATTGTTATGTAGAAGCATGTTTAAAGCACTTAATATTATTATGTTTGCTGTTTTCATAATTTGTAAATAAGTAAACATTATACGCGGATGAAATAAATGTGAACCATTTGTGCTTTTTTTCCATAGAAATAATCTATTGCTTTAAGAGTTTCCTTTAAGAGGGCATTACCAGAGAAAACCGGAAATACGTCATTTTCAAAAAAGTTTTTAGACGTATTGACTCTTTTCCACAAAAAATTATAAATGGATTTCGAAAGATTGTTCTTTTATCTAGCATTCGTATGTAATAAATTTTGAGATTTTTTTTTAAATTTTTAGTATAATAAGGTTATTCCATAGGTCGTTGGCAGATTTGTTCAATTTTCAAAAAAGTTTTTGTATTATACCACACCCATTTCAAATAATAAAATCATGCAGTAAAATAAATCAATACATTATCTAGCAAACGTATGTTTTAGAATTTTAATTTTAGTTTCAATAAAATCATTAAAAAATATGTATGTACATGTGTTTCTTGGCGAAAATTGGTCCGTTTGTGTATTTATTTGCGCACTTACAAACTAATATATTTCAGATTTTTTTAACATTCTTATTAAATTTAGAAATTATTGAAAAATGATACTTACTTATAATCAAAAAATAACTACAAAAAGTACATTATTTTAATAGTTTTATAATCACGCCTTTCAGCATTTTTGGATGAAGGTATAAATTAAAGCTAATTTGAATTGAAATAAATTCGATATTGAGTTATAATTTAAAAAAGCTGGTACGGAGAATAATTAATCTTTCTCATTGTAACCACCCTGCACGATCGTAAGAACAACTTTCGACGAAATGTGGATTTTCGTCTGCTGGCTGGTTAAACGCTCTTAAATAAAAAGACCACTAATTTCCCGAAAAAATTAATTTGAATTATTTCTCTCCGATTCATAAAGTTATGGAGCTAGTTGCGAATGTTATTTAAAAAGTATGATAAAATTATATTCAGTGAGTTAAATGGTTAGATACTAGCAAGGTGATGCACCACGTCGTGGAAACTTCAGGATCAGGCCGCCAACAATAACACTCCATATGTAGTTGGCGATAAGGTTTAAATTTCCATTTAACACCTGTCGACTGTTTAGATTTTTTCAAGAAAAAAATCTTGCCAAAAAGTGTGCTTTATTTTATTTTGCGAAGCTCAGTCACAAATATTTTAATGTTTCATGATCATTTTCTTAAGAATTTCATTATCCACATTATGTAAATCAATTAGCAGAGAAAACTGTCACACCGCCATTCATTCTCACTCGAGAATAAAACTGATAATAAAAAAAATACAAGTGTGCAGTTCACACGTGGTAGAAGTGAAACCTTCAGAAAACTAAAGTAGACAAGAGTCGGGAGCTACGAAACACCGAAAACCGCACAAATAGGAGACCGTTCTTCTCTATCATTCGATTCTATCTCATTCTCTCGCAGGCTAAATCCTATAGATGTATGTGTTTGTCTCTTTTTGGTGTCGCTTTTTTGTTTATCGTTGATATTTTGGCTGGCAATTGAAATGTGTATTATAGTCAAAGGGTTTAATCTACTACTCAGATAAAGTATTGAATCTTTGAACTAACCTCATCCCCTTCGTGGAGCAACCCAGACTTCTCAGCAGCCCCTCCTCTCACCACTCTTCCTATTATTACAGCATCGCCCTCATTCCTTACAGTAGCACCTGCAAAAAAAATAATTATAATTGATCAGAACTTCATTTGGTAATTATGTAAATAATGGTTATTTAATTTATCATTACAATAATTTAATTCAATTTAATTGTTAATTAATTTATCATATCTGAAATAAACAATTATTTTCATGAGGACAGAATATACTTAAAATATATTAAAAGAAATACAATTTTCCCAATTATTGATGATTTTTTAAATCATTTCAATATTCAACATTTAGTTAATTGATTGGTGTCGTTCAAAAGTACCAACAGCAGCAATTCCATAGCCGCTGCAGTCCTTAGACTTATTCTGACATAAGGTAAACTCACCTAGAGGTTCATTAGTCTTCTCAATCTTGATGATGTTGATGTGTTCCCCAGCCTCCAAGTCATGGAGATCTCCTGAAGGTAAGGTAAGAGGACCAGCATCCATCACCACCGAGTGGATCAGGTTATTGGATACCACGTGGTTCTGAAAACAATTATTAATAAAAATGTTAGAAAAGTCACCATGAAAAATTAATCATTACTTATTTCGGTTGTCTGTGCGTCTTGCATAACTCTAGTTCAATGAACTCAAATTTGCCTTGAATGTATTTTCAAAATTGGAACTGATTAGGTGAAGAATTCCGACAAACAATAAAGTAGCTACCTATCAAACAGTATTAATAGGTTTGCAACTGCGTGGTTGAATTTAAGAATTCAACTTCTAACGGATGTCTGCCGCCGCGCCTTACCCGTCGCACCATATAAACATCCGTGTATGAAGATTTTCAGATAAAGCTACAGTTGTAGTTCGCTTTCTAATTCAAGAATTCGTCACAAGATGACGCAACTTTCTTCAGCAAGATGCAAAGGGACGTTCCCTTCCTAGGTATAAGTTCTACCAATTTGTGAACCTGGAGTATCTCCCGGATTTCGAAAGATTGACGGTAATACTTAGTTGTATCAAGCGGCTGTATATTAGGGAATGTACCCATAATACGTGACACTTTTAGGGGGGGGGGGGGGGTGTTCAAAATACCACGCTTGGTACAAATGAGCGTGCTTAGAACGGGCTAACTATGGAACCATTTCCTATTGGATTAACAAAACGATCACTAATACTAACTTGGCGAAGCCGAACCAAAAGCCGCCCACAGGGTCTAGCAGTAAAAACCTGCGGAGCGGGTTTTTAACTGCTAGTAATAAATGATTTTAAAAGAAAATTGTTTTATTTGTAATTTTCAAAATTGGAGCTGATTTGCCAAGAATTTAGATTATCCAGTGATTTTTCACGGGTCTGAACTAGTAATTCAATAACTAATCTATTTTCAGAGAAATTGCGGCAGCTTAAGATAATTCTTAATCTTCAGTTTTTCACAATGTAATAAATACGTCAACTTAATGAATTTTTAAAAATGTTGTGTATTGCGAATACTTTAGGTATTGTGAATACCTAACCTAATTTTTTTTCAATTCTTACTAA